>JADMNL010000022.1:483835000-485218750 GCA_016271365.2 Neoceratodus forsteri | reverse complement strand
CCTCAGACAGGTGGGTCCTAGAGGTAGTAAGCCAGAGGTTAGCCCTCAGTTTTGCAAAGTTCCCAAAATTGAGGGCCAAATTCTTTCCACCTGTAAACCTTTCCGAGACCACTGCTTTAGAAGCAGAGGTTTCCTCTCTGCTAACCCTCAGGGCTGTAGAGAGAGTTCCTACTCAGCACTGGGGCAAAGGTCTGTATTTCAGATATTTCCTTACCCAAAAAAAGGCAGGGGAGTGGTGTCCCATCCTAGACCTAAGATATCTAAACTAGCACATCTTAAAACCAAAATTCTAAATGGTGACTCTGGGAATAATTCTTCCTTCTCTAAGGCCAGGGGATTGGCTAGCTTCCCTTCACCTCAAGGATGCCCACTTTCACATCCCAGTCAGGTGCTCCCACAGAAAGTACCTCAGGTTTGAGTTATCTTCAGGCCATTATCAGTTCAGAGCATTGCCCCTCAGCCTAACATCAGCTCCAAGGGTGTTCACAAAGTGCCTAGCGGTAGTAGTGGCCTTTCTCAGGAGGCAGGGGATCTCCATATTCCCATACCTGGATGACTGGCTCATTGTGAGGCAGTCTTCAGACCGAGTCAAGTCAGACCTACAAGTTACTCAACAGCTGCTCACTTCTCTAGGGTTTCTTAATCTGCCAGTCAGTTCTCAAACCAGTGCAACTCCTCACCTTCATAGGGGTAGAGTTGGATACTGTGCAGGCAAAGGCTTTTCTCCCCTTAGCAAGGGTGAAGGCCCTTACAGATATTGCTTCTTCTTTCCACCTTCTGGTGTCTCGACCAGCAAGACATTTTCTTCAGCTCCTGGGCCACATGGCAGTTTCCACTGCGGTGGTACAGGGAGCTAGATTTCAAATGAGGGACATTCATTTCCACCTGAGGTCCTTTTGGTACCAGAAAAAAGATCCTTTAACCAAATTGATTCCAGTGACTCAGACTCTGGTCCAAGCTCTCCAATGGTGGTTGGATCAGGACACTCTCAGACAAGGAGTCCCATTCATCAGTCAGACTCATTCAGTGGTACTAACCACAGATGCCTCCCTTCTGGATTGGGGAGCCCACCTGGGAGCCCTTACAGCACAAGACATTTGGTCTCCTCAGGAGTTTCTACTTCATATCAATCTTCTGAAACTCAGGGCAGTATTTCTGGCCCTCCAGGCTTTCTCGGACTCAGTGAGGAACAAAGTGGTTCAGGTCAGGACAGACAACGCCACCACCATGTGGTACATCAACAAGCAGGGAGGCACTTGGTCTATGGCCTTGTGCATGGAAGCCATGACTATATGGTCTCTGGCTTATGCACTACAAGCATCACTGGTTGCAGTCCATCTACCAGGGAAGGACAATGTGCTAGCAGATGCCCTGAGTAGAATATCTCATGGCCACCAGGAATGGGCCCTAGATCCCTTCATACTGAAAGTAAACTTCTCCCGGTGGGGCACTCCAGAGATAGATCTCTTTGCAGCCCCAGACGATCGTCAATTTCCTCTCTTCTGTTGCAGGCCTCCAGTTCTGGGCACCGTTCCCCTGGATGCTCTGGTTCTGGATTTGGGGGGGGGCAAATTCCTTTATGCCTTCCCTCCTTTTCCCCTGTTATTCAGGGTCCTTATCGAGATCAGATGGCAACCGTGCAGGGTGATCCTGATTGCTCCAGTCTGGGCAAGACAGCCTTGGTTGGGAGAGGATAACATCAGACACTTGGGTGCTCCAGCTAATATCTGCCGGACACTCAATGGAGTTTCTACAAAAACCTCCTCGAAAAATCCCTCCTCAGTCGTCTTACTCCCCGCAACATCTTCCTCTGGTTCTAAAAGAAATCCTATCCCTTCTATTGAAGGCGGCGATAGAGCACGTACCCGCTCATCTTTGGGGGGCGGGTTACTATTCCCATTTCTTTCCAGTTCCAAAAAAGACGGAGGACTTTAGGCCTGTTCCAGACCTCAGCTCCCTGAATGTGCTTGTGGAGTACAGATGCTTCAGAATGCTCTCTTTGCAGAGTCTTCTTCCCTTACTTCTACTGGGACAGTGGCTATGCGCTCTGGATGTGCAGGATGCATACCTGCATATCCCCATATGCCCTTCCCACCGCAGATACCTCCAATTTTGTTTTCGGGGGACCACTACCAGTTCAGGGCCCTCCCATTTGGTCTTTCCTCGGCCCCCCAAGTATTTACCAAATGCCTGTCAGTGGTAGTGGCTCACCTGCGTACACAGGATGTGCAGCTGTTCCCGTACCTGGATGATTGACTCCTGGCGGCCCCTTCTAGGGAAGAACTCCTGCACTCGCAGGCCAAGTCCCACCTGGTCCCTTGCCAATGCCTCCAATTTATAGGGGCAGTACTGGACACGACCCTAGGCAAAGCCTTTTTGCCTCCGGACAGGGTCGAGACCCTTCAAATTCAGGTTCATCTCCTGTCCGGTTGCAGACGGGTCAGAGCCAGGTCAGTCCTCCGTTTTCTAGGGCTTATGGCGGCTGACATTCTGACAGTTCCATTCACTCGGCTCCAGATGAGGATCTCTCAGTGAACACTTCAGTCTCAACGGGACCAAACTCTGGACGAACTAGACCAAGAGGTGCTAGTTTCGGATCCCAAGATCAGGGACTTGCACTGGTGGATGATTCAGGAGAACCTGTGTCTTGGAGTTCCATTTTGCATCGCCCCTTTATCCCAAACGCTAACAACAGATGTGTCAGGGGAGGGTTGGGGCGCCCACCTAGGGTCTCATAGGACTCAGGGCAGCTGGTCCCTTTTCAAGCAGAAACTGCACATAAATGTACTTAAACTGAGAGCAGTCCTATATGCCCTACAGGCTCTTCTTCCCTTCATTCTTCCTGGTCATCTTCTGATCCAATCAGACAACGTGTGTGTAATCTGGTGCCTCAACAAACAAGGAGGAACACGTTCCTATCCCCTGCGTTGGGAGGCGATGAGAATCTGGTATTGAGCAGCTCAGCACAACCTTCACCTGACCGCAGTTCACGTTCCAGGGGTGGAAAATACCCTGGCAGATGAGCTCAGTGGCTCCTCAGCCAGGGCTCACAAATGGAAGTTAGACCAACAAGTCGTAAACGACATTTTTCGGCAGTGGGAGACGCCTCAGGTGGATCTTTTCGCCAAAACGCCAAACATCCCGCCTTTTGCTCACTCGTTCCAGGGTGAGACATTTTCTGGCAGGACACTCTGTCTCTCTGCTGGAGGGACAGATTTGTTTATGCCTTCCCTCCCATTCCCTTGATTCCGAGAGTCTTGAACAAACTCAGAACAGAAGGAGTTCGAATGATTCTCATCGCCCCCTTCTGGCCCAGGCAAGTTTGGTTCTCTGTTCTGCAACAGTTTTCCGAGGAACCTCCTCTTCCTCTGTCGCAGCAATTGTTGACCCAGGATCAGGGGACCCTGGTTCCCCCAGGACTCAAATCTCTTCATCTTCATGCATAGCTTCTTCAGATGTAGCTAAGGCATGCTTCGGAGTGTCTCTGTGAGTAGTGGACATTTTGGTGGAGGCGAGAAAACCTTCCACTAGGTCCATCTATGCCATGAAGTGGAAATGGTTTTCCATCTGGGCGAGCTCTAAAGACTTGGAGCCTTTCTTGTGCCCAGCTAACAAAGTCCTGGATTACATACGCCACCTCTTCGACCTGGGTCTCAGCAATTCTTCTTTGAAAGTCCATATGGAAGATATCTCAGCCTGCCACATTCACTTCAGAGACCGGTCTTTTCCCCAACTGGAAGTCTCTAAGACCTTCCTTAACGGGGTTCTCCACCTGAGACCCCCATCCGCAATCCCGCCCCTCCATGGGACTTGAATTTCATCCTGGAAAAGCTCACACTGCCCCCCTCGAACCGGCAGTGGAAGCAGACTTAAAGTTCCCTTCCTGGAAGACTCTCTTCCTAGTGGCCATTACCTCTGCTCGACGTTATTTCCGAGCTCCAAGCCTTGATATGTAAAATCCCATATTTGATTGTCCACCAGGAACGGGTGGCCATGTGCACCAATCCTAAGTTTCTTCCTAAGGTGGTGGCTGAGTCTACGCTGACTCAATCCATTGAGTTACCGGCTTTCTTTATGCAACACTCCAATCATGGGGAGTACCTCTTACATACTCTGGATGTTCACAGAATGATACTACACCAATCGGACTAAGGATCTCAGGAAAATTGATCAGCTTTTCATTTCTTTCACTCACAAATGGGAATGCAATGCTGTTTCCAAGTAATGCCTAAGTGATTGGTGAATTGTATCACTTTCTGTTACAACAAGTACAACAAGACCCTCCCAGGTCATGTCAGAGGTCGCTTCACTGGAGGAGTAGCTGCCTCTGCGGCTTTTTCAAGAATGTGTCAGTGGCAGATACCTGTGCAGCCGCAACTTGGACTTCTGTCCATACCTTCACGAAACACTACAGTTTGGACATTGCCTCTCGTCGTAGAGCAGGCTTCGGGTTGGCTATTCTGCAGGGTCTCCTTTTATGAGACCTGTCCAGCCTTGAGTTTTATGTAGTGGATGACAATCCTCCTTCCGAGTTTTATTCTTTGTTCCAGACTGCTTGGGACTCTGTCCTATCTGTGAATACTTACTGCAAGAGCTCTCTCGAAGTAAGATAGTACAGTTACGTAAGAACTTACCGTAACAGTAGATTTTCGAGAGACGCTCTTGCAGCAGATATTACCTTCCCGCCCACCATCCCCCTAGGTTTCTTCTCTTTTTCTTCCATGGGGCATATCCTCTTCTCTCTCGTCTTGCCTCTTTAGGCCTTTGATGGGAAAGAGCTGGAAGGTGGACGTGGGGGACCACTCCTTTATACGGACGTCATCTGACGCCGGTCTCCTAATGTGGGGACCACCAGAGACTGCTAGCTAGAAGTTTTTCTGTGGGGTCCTGACGCCTGGCGGCTTAGTTCTACCTGTGAATACTTACTGCAAGAGGCTCTGTCGAAGATCTACTGTTACGGTAAGTTCTTACGTAACTGTACTTTTTAGATTTATTTTGTAAGGGTCTAGTACGTTTCTCTGACTCTTATCCTCCCATCACACAAGTCCCTGACTCTGGTTTTCCATTTTGTATTTGCCTGCCTGTACAATTTTATCAACTATTCAAGTTCCCGAAGTTACGTTTACCCGTCTCAGTCTGCTCGTAATGTTTCAGGTTGCTGCTTTACAGCCGTAGTTTTTTTTTGACAGATTTATTTACCAAAGTAATAAGTAAAATCAAATGTCAAACTCTTTCTTGAAACTCTGAGGTGCTTTAAAACTTAATAAATTGTAATAAAAACAGCACACAATGAATATTAATCTAGCTGCCACTTTAGCTAAGAGTTTGGGTGGTGTTTGTATTATACAATCTAACAAACGTACCCTTGAGTAATAACTACTGTAGTTCTCCCTTCTTTTTTTATGTTTTTGGCAGATTTACTTACCAACAGATTTAATTACAAGTTGTGCCAGGCGGGAGGGGCAACCGGAGGCGAGTGCACATGTTGGGGAGTTCTTTGGTGGCGGCCCCTCAGCAGTAAAGGTGTGCCACTGGGGCCCGTAGGTTCACTGATGCAAAGAAGGTTGTGGCAAGTCCTGCTCCGGCAGGTATGGTCCACTGCCAGAGCGCTTTCTGGAGATTGATGTTCTGTGGTGGGAGTTTTAAAAGTTTAGCTAAACGGCATGGTCCTGTGCAGTCGCTGACCATGGCAGGTAACAGCCCGAGGCTTCGGGGGAAACACATGTGATTGGGACAAGGCGGATGTCCCCATGGTGTTGAGGTCAGAGTGGTGGGCTGGGGTGGAGGCGGATGCCTACCAGGGAAGGAGCGGCACGGCAGGGATGCGATCAGCACACGGGGCTCTTGGGAGCCGTGGGAAGTAATTCAGATTTGTTTTTTGCACTTTGCGAGTAATTCAAGTAAATTTTTTTGCAAATGGTATCAGACAGTAAAATGTCGGGAAATGTGGTGTGTTAGCATATTATATGATGGGAAATAAAAAGACGGGCAGTAGCGTGTGACAGGAAGCCAGAGTCGGGAATAAGGGTGTTGGGCACTCGTGTCGGACAATCAACCGGATCCCTTTTGTAATTATTGTCCTTGAGTGGTGCGGAGTCTCTGGGAGTTTCTGTTCCTTGCTCAGCTGTTGGCCACACCCCCTGGATATTTATTCATTAATTTTTTTCCCCATTCATATTTTATGCCCCGTATTTTTTTGTCTGTTTTTCGCCTGTTCTTGACCATGCTTGTGCATGTAGAGGTGTATGCGCTCTATGGCTTGAGACACCCTCCCACGACTTGCTGCACCCTCCCGCCTACGCCAGCCACCAGATGTCCACCTGGGGGCTGCAGAACTTCGGGGGAGCAGTGACCACCCCGAGAGAGGAGAGTTGCCTCATTACTGCTCAGTCCTGCTCTCAACACTTCCCCACCCCCCCCGTGCTGGCTCCCTGATGACCTGAGTCCGTGTCTGACCCTGAGTTGCTGGCATGACGAGAGGTAAAGTGTCCAGTGCCTCAGACCTCTGAGCCAGCTCCCAGATATTTATTTTTAAAGCTGCCCCGTTACCAGCTGGCGATAGGTGCAGTATTGCCCCCCCTCGCTAAGTCAGCCTAAATCCCCCACCCTCCAACAACTTTGCATAATTCAAATTAAATAATCTAGTAAGGTCTACCAACATCTGAATACCCAAATAACTTATCTTGTTATGGTTGGCCCAAGCAAAAGGGAAAGTATCCCCAAATCTAGGGGGATGAGTATCACTAATCATTAGCATCTTAAATTTCTTAAGTTAATTTTGTATCCAGGCAACTCACCAAATTGCCCCAGGATATCTTGTAATTTTGGGACTTAAATCTCTGGATTGCTGATGAAAAAAATGGAATTGTCTGCTTACAACAAAATCCTCTGCTCCAACCCTCTCACCATGATACCCGCAATCTCTGTATCTTGAGGAACCATCACTGCTGAAGGCTTCAAAGAGATGGCAAACAGTAGGGGCAATAGGGTGCACCCTCAGCAAATCCCTCAGGATAAGGGGAAGCTGCCTGAGCTTATGCAGGGGTCAAAATTAAGCAGGCCTAATGACTGAGAAAGGCTAGTAGCCCCACAGACATTTCCAGTGGCCCAGCTGGTGTATTTACTGAAGTGTTACCTTCTCCAGTACAAGTCCGCAGGGCTAGTTAAAGGAAAATCTTACTAGCCTGATACAAAATCTAGCAGCATTCAGTTGGTGGGCTAGTGCCAGTTTCAGCCCCTGCTTATTCTGTTGACCATTGCTTCTGCAGAGCTGTACAGTGCCATAATAGCAGCTACACATTTAAGGCTAAATGGAGAAGTCTATAAGGTATATTTCAGAAAAATCCAATTAACACTACCTCATGCTTTCTCCGTGTCAATGGAGATGGCTGGAGAATCTTGCTAGCTTTTTTTTTTTTTTGTTAATTTATGTATTCTCCTCCATTACAGACTCTAGTCTCCTGGTCTGACCCCACAGCCCTGTCACCTGGCATCCCAGGGATTTAGCTTGACTTCTATGCCCCCCCCCATGGCCACCCCTCCATGGCCGTCTCTGCAGGCCCCCTCTTACCAGCCAGAGAACAGATCCAGTTCATTCAGAGAGGGCCATGTCACCAGTGCAGGGCCTGTGAGGGGTCAGACCTCTCATCATTGCTGTGTGTGGAATTTCTCAACCTGGCTTTCTTCTCTGGGATTTCAACTTTGGGGTGGTATGCAAGCTCGCATGCAAGTGTGGAGCACATCATCACTGGTGTCCCTCACCCAGTAAGTCTGTGACTGCACTGCCAGCTGTTGTCACTCAGGTGGCAGTGTTATGCAGGAACATACCTGCCCTCCCTCCCTGAAGGAGGAGAGCATCTTCTGGGAAACTCATTCCTCCTTCCCCCAGCCGGCCCGCAGTGACCAAGGCTCGGTCTTGAACCTGGGTCATCGGTGTGGCGGCAGATGTGGCACCTTGCTAGCTTTTTTTTGGGAGGAGATTATATTTAAAAGCTGACAAATATTGTCCTGGAGAAATCTGCCTGCAATGAATCCAGTCTGGCCTGGATTAATAATCTGTTGAATTAAATTTTTGAAGTCTAAGAGCCAGAATCCTTGTCATAATTTTCAGGTCAACATTTAAAAGAGAAATTGGCCTGTAAGATCCAGACAGAAGAGGGTTTTTCCCCTGGTTTAAGAAGGATGGAAATGTCTGCATATCTCCAGGAACTGGGTGGCAGAACGTCATCATTACTCTCAACATATATGTATCCCCTAGGTGGCACTATCCCAAGGGCTACTACCCCTGAGTGCTTGGCTAGTTGCAGGTTAAGGGGCCTGGGTACTGAAACGGGTGCCTCCACCTGGAGGACAGGGTTGTTGACAGCAAGGCTAACCTGGTACAGCCCTCCGGGACACTGTAACCCCTCTCTTTCCCTTCTAGTGGTCTGGACAATGTACAGTAAACACCTTCACAATAACCCTTGCTCACCATGCAAATCCCCACTCTGTCTGCACTTACCACCAGGGCTGGTTTTCCTGGCTCGACCCTGGAGATCCCCTGTAAAACAAGGTTATGCACAGCAAATAGCAACAGTACAGTACTTTTGACACAAACTGGGACCACAGTCATGTTAAATGCAAAAAAAGTTAGATCTGATTTATTTAGGGGACTTGAAAAAGGGAGGGGTGTAATCAGGTTAATTGGCTTAAGGCTAAATCAATCAGGCAGTCATGCATGCACTTCAGAGTCCCTGCACAGTCACACACTCTGGGTACCTAGGTGGGAGTAAGGTGAGCTAGCCTGGAACGTTGCCTGGGGTAGGTCAGAAGGCCGTGAGTTGGTCAGGCCTGTGATGGAAGAAAGAAGCATGCACAACCCCACACAATTTCTAATCCGGAGCCAGATGGCTGAGTTTGTGACAAGAAAACAACAAGTGAATTAGATAACAACACTTTTGATTTAGCTGATGTTGCAGGGAGCTACCCTGGTGTTTACTCACGATACCCAATACAGGACACAGGAGGGACAAAACTGAGACTGAAGGTTGATGAGCTGGAATGCCAGGAGAAGCATGGCCCACACGAATCACTGAGGCGTCGTTCCTGTTCAAGGCGTTGAGCAGGGAGCTGATCCCCAGGCAGGTCTCTTGTCTATGATTTTCCCTGTGGCGCGAGTAATCTGGCTGGGCAAGTGTGACAAGGCCCAGGCCGAGGAACAATTTGGATATAAAGCCGAGGAAACTGGACAGCCTCCAGCAAGCAAGGCAGAGCCGATCACACAGTGGGGAACCAAATCGCAACCCAGTAGCAGCACACAGTAAATTTATAGTAAAGTAATCACCACTATACCAGGCGGATGACAGTCTGTTCGCAATCACAGAGTCTGTGCGCAAAACCGTGAGTTCAGTGGTAACTGAAGGTCCTGACAGGCCGATCCCTTTCAGCAAATCTTCGGCTTCTTCAGGTTTTAAGCATGGTCACCAATTCAGTGGCTTAAATCTCTCTCGCAACATCGGATGTAGTCTGATTCTTTGAAGAGCTCCCTCACAAGGGACAGCAGGCAGGCAGGCCAAAACTCATCCCTTCCACAGTTCTCCCACGTGAACTACACAGAAGCTGCTGCTCGAATATCTTGAGCTGTTCACTCTTTCGATTCCCAACTCAGACTGACTCTCTGCTACAAGCAGCCTGGGACTTTCCCCAGGATCCAAAAGGTTCGGTTGGCTGATCCCTCTGTCTGCCAATACAGAGGCTCCCCCTCCAGGTCCATTTAGGCGCCAAAGTCTCAAAACTACAATTCCTACAGAATTTTGCTCCCACAAGACCCCTGGGTACAGACAGCATTATAGGGTCCCCAAAGGAACTGATTGGTCCACAATAGCAGTCCAGAATCAAGATGGTGGTGCAATATGGAAACGTCCATGCTGCAAAAAAGGCAGGTTAGGCAGACTTCCATAATGTTACTTTTACAATAGCTACTCAGCAAATAAGTACAGCTTCTAACAGAGCTCCCTCTGCGCAAATAGCGATGGCAGAACGGAGCGATTATCTGGCAGCCCGGGTGGGACTCGAGCATAGAAACACTCAACCCCCTCCCAGTTTAAATAAGTACCACGTTATAGGCAGCTCTTAAAGAGACAGAGCACAGAGGCATTAAGACACTCTCACACAACACTTTTAAACAGTTAATACACAGGATACCAGCCTGGCCATAGGCATTTAGGCACACCCAAGGAAGATTTTTCGGGAACCCCCATTTGTAGGAGGAGTTATGTATACCTTATGCAACAGAGGCTCCAGGTCCTCCTTGAGCTGTTTATAGATTTCTGAAGGAAAGCCATCCTGTCTGGGTGATTTATATTTTTTAACATCTTAAAGGAGAACTGTGCTGAGCCTCCCCCGAAGAAGCTTATTTTTGATACTGGTTCCAGTTCTGTTACTGTTCCATCTCTACGGGTTTTTTAATTATCCTAGTGGATGTTTCAGAGCTACACACTGCAGATAAGAACCATTTTAGAACTGTGTGATATAGTTTATGTCCCTTGCTCAGAACTTTCATTGTTGGTACAATGTGCTCGTGTTCTACTATAGAATTATGTGGTTCAGAGGGACATGAACTACATCATACAGTTCTAAAATGGCACTTAACACCAGAGTGTAGATCAGAAATATTCACTGAGATAACTTAAAAGCCTGTAGAGATGGAACAATGGCAGAATTATCGTCAGTGACCTCCACAACTACTGTGGGAACAGCTCCATGGTGCAGTATGCTGATGACGCTGTCCTCTATAGATCTGCTCAGCACCTGGATGACTTGGGGCCATTGCTTCAGTCTGACTTTACCAAGGTGGAAGCCTGGCTAGTTGAAAACCGTCTAGTCCTTAACCCTAACAAAACCAAAGCGTTCCTGTTTTGTACGAATTCCTTGGGTGCTTCCTGAACCCACCTCCTCGCACTTGTCACTGGATCTGGCTCCACAATCGAAGTGGTAAAATCCTTTAAATACCTGGGCCTCACGCTAGACCAGGGCCTCACCCTAAAGCCTCATGTTGCTCTAGTGACAAAAAACATTCACCAAAAACTCAGCGTGCTCTATCAGCTAAGTGCAAACATGATACCAGAGACCAGACTAGCAATTGCGCAGAGTATACGCCTCCCAACTCTTACCTATGCTGCCCCAACACTATTGGGCATAGCAAAACTTGAACACTCTAGATTACAAACCCTGTACCATAAAATTGCTCAGTTTGCCATGAATGCCCATCCAAGGACCTACCATTGCGAAGCTCTCAGCTTGCTCAACTGACCCCCGATATACCGGCTCCAATACCCCCTGCTGTGCTGGACATTTAAGCTTCTCTTTGCCGACCCCCCTGCAGGGCTAGCAGGGCTCCTAGCCCTAAAGCAACCTAGCCGTTTACTCAGGACCTCAGGCAGGAAATTCCTGGACCAGCTCAGGACCTGCTCTGCAGCTGGCTGTAAATCATTTGCCCATATCGCCGCTGTGCATTGGAATGAACTCCCCAGACACCTTCAGGAAGCACCCTCCCTCACTACCTTCTAGAAGGGTCTGCGGGCACACCTCCCCCCCTAAACCACAACCCTTGCTGTTGTCCTGTGTGCTAGATAACTCTCCCTTCGTGGACCTGCCCAATAAACCCATTGTCCTAACTCTGGCAGCTGCCACTGACGAATTGTATATATTTACTGTAAATTACCTTCCTCTTCAATATATACTGTATAATTGAGTACTCTCCTTGCATTAATGTCCTGTGTCTTTCACTATTTCACCCTTATGTATTTGCACTGCACTGTTTATGTTCTGCACTGTTTCTTTTGTAACTAATTCCGGGTCGCCCCTGAAAAAGGGACCTCTGGGGCCCAGTGTGCTTACCCGGTTAACAACATTTTATAAATAACTAAATAGAATTAGAACCAGTATTTAAAAACAGCTTCTATTGGGCAACATGACTTACAGGTTCAGTGTAGTTCTCCTTTAATTTGGTCAGTGATTTCTTGCATGGTGATTTTTCCCTTCTAGGGCATCACAGGCCTATTCCTGCACAGTTGGGAGATGTACTGTTCTAAATAAATCATTGAAAATTGTCAGGGAAGTCAATCACCCCCTCTTGCTAATACTGGTCAGATCAGTATGTTGCAAAAAGTTGGGTGATTTATGTAGGATCACTGATCTCCTGCTCCCTCCCTTTGAATGAGTCAGTCACCTGAGCCCTTTTTCATTTAGTTATGCCATCTGACAGGGTCCTTTCCACAGTCTTTTCCAGTAATGAATGTTTAAGAAGATTGCAGGAGGCAGATCCTGGCCTCTCACGTCACTGTGAGCTTTAATGTTGCTACTTACTGTACAGTGACCCACTTCCACAATCTCCTTTCTCCTCCACCTGATCCACCTCGTGCATGGTTAGCTAGTTCCGTTTACATGCAATCCTTAGAACTGTCCTTCACCCAAATATCTTTCTGTGTGAGACAGTTGCCTCTTTAAGTTCAACACTTTGTCCCTTGGAGCTGCAACTGACTTGCAGTTATTGCTAATAAATCCCGTCTGGCACAGCTTCATGGAAGTGATCATCACGCAACTCCTGCATCATTTGAGATCTTCTGCCATGCTATGCATTTTCCTCTTCCTTTTCTAGTTACAGACTTACCTCCTGCTGCTTGCCTACTTTTCTAGGATCCAGCCAGTTTCCTACTTTCCTGGTACAGTACCTCCCTCTTTCTTTACTTTTTCTCTCCCCTCTGTTATTTTCTTCTCAGTGGTATTCTCGCTAGTCTTTCTATGTTTTCTGTGAAGTTTTCAGTTGTATATTACTAATTCTTTAATATGCTTTTCTTAAAGTCTTAATAGTTTCTATTTAAACCTTTTTATATTTACAGATTTCACTTTTGTGGAGTATGAGAGCCATTGACTGGTACTGTTCTGATCTTTGGCTCTATCAGTTGAAGTTCTCTTAAAATTCAGTGCTTACTGCTCTGCATCATTGGGAACAGCATATGCTAAAGCCAGTATAGAGTACTTAAATGAGAACAATATGTATATTGTTTATATGCCTTGGATAAAAATACTGTAGAGGAGGCGTGGCACTGTACATTATTTAAAACAGCCCTCTGCTTCCTCTTGCAGCGTATACTGAATTGGTTATGAGTTAAACCGTGTTGCTTGTTTTGAGAAAATAAATGTGGCTCAAGGGCAGAGGTTATTGTTAAACTTTTCCATGGAAAATTGTGTTCTGAACAGCTGTTATGTGGAACATTGAAATCCTTAAATAAAGCTAAACATTTTTTCCTTCTGTATGTAGCAGTAACTTGTTTTTTTTATTGATTATAATTGGGCAGGAGAATTACCAGAAGCTTTCTGTTGCATTGGGCTGTATAAATTGATAATCAATGCACGGGGGTCCTAATTTTAAATAACACTGATATGCTTCTTTTTTTTAATTGGTTTGGCTCCCTTAATTGACTTCCACTTACTGACTCAGTGGCTAGCAACAGTGACCCATGCACGATGTTGAACTGACTGCATGTTCCCTCTTAGGCTTCTGTAGAGGCAAGAAGTAGACTTCTGACAGAGGACACAGGCTTGCCCCTCTGTGGATTGCGCCAGTCTTACTGCCGCCACCGAAGTAGGCTGCAAAGGATACAGTTCTGCTCTGACTACAATTTAGAAAAATACTGTATTGCTTAGAAAAAAAGCAAATATGAAGGTGAGGAATGCCACTGAGGCCAATATAGATAGCTATATAGGGTGGGCAGACTGGATGGTCCGGAGAGCCTTTTTGTGCCGTCAGTGTCTGTGTATATATGTTAAGGGGTATTAACCTGGGACATGCTGTCCTTCAGCTGAGGAAGCACAGCTTTGAATTCGTTTTATGCCTACACCTATATAGTTTTTTTTTGGTTACTATCGCCTGCTTTGTCTTTGGTGTTCAGTAGTTTCTGTTTGTATGCTGAAGTAACCTTGTTTATTGGTGATTATTACCAGTTTATAAGATTCATCAGGGCTCGAACTTCATTGCCATTTGGTGTTCCGTGTATACCAACAATCATGCACAGAACATCAAATAGTGACCACTGGTAACCTGCGCTGTTTGCCAGTTTACTGTCCCCTATTCGAACGACTGCTAACATTTTGTGCATTTACTCCGCACACATTCTCAGAAACTATGTGTGCAACATCACACTCCTGACAGAAGTCATGTATGAATGTAAATCAGGACAACCGGCAATACAGCGCAGCTATAGCTTGAGAACAGACAAGCAAGAAGTCTTAAACACATATACTCATCACTTACACGACACTATTTGCAGGAAGGAAATTCCTGTCTGGTAACCGGTGGCTTCCACAGTGTAACTAGTTACACTTAAGAAAACCAAAAAACATGCATTCACAGGATAAGGGGCAGGTGCTGCCATGAAAACCATAAGGGGGTACTTAGAGAGACAGCACGCACAGACAGCATAGAGGCTGCAGGTATCTACCAAAAATCAAGAAAGCTGATATATCTGTTTGAAAAGATTTACTGGGGAAAGTTCACAGCACAGACCAAAGTACTGCGCGAAACTTCAGCGCTTCATATCTATAGTGCTGGGGATAAGTGCTGTATTTTTGTCTGTGCTATGACATTTGTTCAATAAATATTAAAGTTTGCCAACTGGGCTTATGAGACGAAATACAGCAGTTGGGAGGGACTCGGGAGGGAGGTAGGAAAATTACTGAGGAGAAGCAGGGGTCCCTGTCTGCAAGTCATGAGCACATCATCGGGTGAGACGTGCTCCTAATTTATTTTTATGTAAGGCAGCCTGCCCACTGGATCTGGCGTTTTTAAATTGGGCTTGTTGCTCTGTGCTAACAGTAAACATTAATGCTTGATGTATAGTATTAAAAAACAAACAAGCAAACAAACAAAACCAGTCTGCTGCAAAACCAGAATGAGCCATAAGTGAGTAATGTTGTGCTGGTTGCTGGCTGTACAAAAGTGACCCTGTTAAAAAAAAAAAAACAACAAAAATGTTTCTACTAGTCTGTTAAAAAATATCAGCTATAGTTGACAAAAACTATTGTGTGCTCTCTAAAAAAAAAATCAAGTTTAAATAAAATATTTATGAAAGACACTGTGACAGTAAACATGTCTATGTTTTAATTCTTTGATTTAACTGTACCGTTAAACACATTGGTATTGCATGTTTTTCATAATAGTGAAGAAATAGTATACAGAAAATGGCTTTGTATATCAGATTTGCAGACAGAATAACACATCCTGTAACTTGGTATTATTTGCAGTGCACCAGATTCTTTTCTGACTTTCTAGCCCTGTTCATACTAATGCTACTAGTAAGCATTAAGCCACAACGAAGGAGGCGTACTGGGGAATTTAGGCCGACTGCCTACAACCACCAACCATGCATTAATTCCCAGTAGAAGCCTCCTTTGAGTTGCTTTTAATGCTTTTGCAATACGGCGTTTAAGTTGAACACTGTATTTTGCATGTTTGCCTTTTTTTTTCAAGCTACTAATTTCTACTTTTTTCTGACCTCCTAGTCTGCTCCCCTTGTCCCGCGATCTGGTCCGGGGATCCCGCCTCTACCTGGTCGGTTCCAGGCACTCATATGCCCCTGTGGTTGTACCCTCCACAGCAGGGCCACAGGGAGCCCCTCAGACTCTCTACGGAACACGGATCTAGCCTGGGTGCCCGGCCACTGGGCAGAGCTAGCGGACGGCCATCAAGCCGCTCAACTGGGTGCCCATTTTCGCCCCTCTGAGCCAAGGGCGTGCAGTGATGTCGCCGGAGGGGGGGTGCGCACGCGTCGGCACGCACTTCCTCCAAACGTCTGCTCTCAACTCCACCCCTGTGAGCAGTGGAGTGTGTAGTCTCCCAGCCTTCACAAGGAGGCAGTCACGCATGGACTACCGTGGACCCCCCTCCCTGGAGAAGGAGAGCAGTCCTTCAGATGCACAATCCATCTCCTCCCCAGCCGACCCCTGGTGACCTGTGCTAGTTCCCGAACACCGGCGGCCGGCATGGAGTGAGGGGTGGCGATCAGCCCCTCAGCGCCACTGGGCTAGCCTGCATGTTTGCTTTTATAGCAAACAATAAGGAGAAAGAAGGCTTCATAAAGTTGAAAATTTGTCATGTATTTGGCCGGCCCGGTGGCGCTGAGGGTTGAGGCGCTGGACGCCAAACCTCACGCTACGCCGGCGACCCAGGTTCGGGAACGGACTCGGGTGGCCAGGGTCGGCAGGGGAGAGGGAATCGAGCGTCCCAACGGATGCCTCCTCCGTCAGAGGTGGGAGACCAAGAATGCATCTGCGTTCTGCATCCCTTCCACAGCCAGTGGAAACACCGGCAACAGGAAGGGATGGAGGCGGCTCCGCACGTCGGAGCCGGGGAGGGGGGGCGTCGCGGCGCATGAGAGGCTCAGCATGCGTCAGCACGCCACCACTCAGGACGTACGTCCCAAGCGCCGGACATCTCAGAGGGTAAGGGATCTAGGGGAGAAAACGGAAAACACCTCTCAGTAGCCCTGGATGAAAGCCGTTCCGGTTCCATCCAGACCACCAAGAAGGGACAGACCCCACTGTGCAAGGAGAGGTGGAAGAGGCACTCTAGGGGAAGATCCCATGGAAGGTGGATCGGAGGACATGAGTGGATGGAAGGAGTGGGCACCGAGAGTAGATAGCAGGGATAAAGAGATAAAGTAAAAAAAAAAAAAAAATTGTTATGTATTTAACACACAACCTCTTAACACAGGCAACAATTATTAATAGACTTATGCTGCATGCTACAAAACAACGGCACAGATATTGAAAAGTTCAACACTATACTAACAGGTTTTACTTGTTTTTGCTTCATTCCACACGGCAGATTTCTGTGTACACCGATCGTTAGAGAGCGGGGATTCATTTTCAGAACCGATTCCGTAATGGCGCATTGCATTGTGATACTTGATCCCATACTACTTTACATCTACACTAATGGAAGTTTTTTCTCATCTTGAACACTGCGGCTCCTTGTAAACACAACGATGGACGTGTACATCACGGCAAAAACAGTACAATGGCAACAGAGAGTAATGTTTGAAACAGTAGCTATTTCAATTTTCTGGAGAGTACAACTCGCTCTGCGTCCGCTATTTTTGCCATTTGCTCTAGTGCAAGCAGGTAACGGTCCCTTGCGTGGGTGAGTGGGAGGGACAGAAAATGTTTGGTGAAAAGAAGTGTTCCGCTAGCGATTCTGATGTGACGGAAAGCAGTACTTCGAGTTGGAGCGGAAATTACTACTAATTAATGTCGTCTCCAACTTCAGTCACTTGATGCTTCTCGTCCAATGATTACTCTTCTTTAGCGACAGTGTAGTATTGCAGTGTTACAGTGTTCTTTATTGCACTGTACGTTTGTGCATCTTTTGTGATTTAGTTCCTTTGGTAACTTATTATATTGTCTAATAAGCATTTATGACCTTGTAGAGTTTGAATAAGTAGTACACATCTCTAACTGGTAAATTGATATCCCTTAAAAATCCTCCTCAGCTGTGACTCACCTGTCCTAACCAGCTACCTCTGTAACACTGCTTGTCTCATCTTCTGCCCCATGCATCTCTTCTGTGGATTAGTCTGCATCCTGCAGTACCTGTCTATATGCTATCACCGCCACTTGACCTAATTTTTCTCTACTGATTTGCACTACTGCTTTATTCTCCCAACCAAATCACCTTTTACCCCAACTCTGCTCCAGCTTGCCATGATTTTAGCCATTTGGTCTCTACCCTGACTGACTTTTACTTATTTCCTTTCAACAAACACCCTATTTTCCACTGTAAACTGCTTTGAAATTATTTGGAAATAGGTTGTATTTTAAATTGCATTGTACTCTGACCAGTTTGAGCTAGCCAAGTCTCTTCTTTAGTTCCGTGGCAGAGCTCATGGTCTGGAGGCTTAGGAATCTAGTTCTGTCTCCACTGCTGACTCCTATCGTATTTATTTATTTATTTATTTTTTGTTGACCGGGTAAGTGCACTAGACAAATTTTGCCTATTTTCAGGCACGACCCGGGGGAAGGGGGATACAGATGAATGCCAACTGACTTTGAACCAGATTAAGCTGTTGGCGGTATTTTAGTGAGTTGTGGAGTGCTCTCTAGCCTGTCAGGGCACTTCCTGGCACCAAGCAGGAGATGGGTGGGGCAACTCAAGGGGAAGTAGAAAACGTACAAACTCCTATGCCCCCCAAGCAGCCTATATGATGGTTCTAGCACTCTCAGGACCCACTCCTTTACCATAATGTCTTCCTGGGCTCCTTTGATGCCTACTGCCAGGCTGACGTCCTGTCTTTGTTTGATCCTGCTCATTTATGTGTGAGTGCCATGCTGAGGCTCTGCGCCTGTCCCTTTAAAAGTTTAGCTAATATGTGTATAGTGAATGGTCTGAGCTGGGTCCAAGTGATTTGGGGCTTGCGATCGGCTAGACACAGCTTTGTTTTGCTCCACTCTGCAGTTGATGGTGGTGCAGAGGGAGCCTGTATGGGGAATGTACTTGTTTACTGCTTACATGCTGTTATATTTGAAGTACAAAAGTTTGTTTAACCTGCTTTCTCTGCAGATTACCTTCCGAAATGGGAGCACCATGTTAGGTAAGGGACTTCCAGTAAGTGGACCAGTAGGATTCAGGGAACCTAAAATGGATCCTGGTCCAAGTGTCTCGTGGGAAGGAAAACTGTAGTTTTTAGGTTGGCGCCAAAACTGACGGGGGTTACTAACTTGTGACTGACGGCTTCTCCAGCCAACCCGAATCCTGGATTGCATTGGTAAATCCCAGTGCTGCATGACACAGTGGATTAGTTAGAATTGGAGCTTGAAGTGTGAGCACCTTGAGCTTTCGAGCAGTGGCTTCCTGAATGGAGCGTAGGGGAATTGGCGGGAAGAGGCCTAACTTGCCTCTCTGCCACGTTTCTCCTGCCTTGAACTGCTGGATTGCAGAAGTCAGACTTGATCCGATTTAAGCCTGGAACTGCAGCAGAATGAAGCAAGAAGTTTACCAGCACCGTCTGCGTTTTGGACGGAAGAATGCTCCTGTGAAATGATCGGGCCAGCTAGTGTGCGAGACTAATCTTGGATCGAGAGGTTTGCTCAGTGAAGCTACTGCATGCTATAGCAACTGGACTGTATCCGAGCTGTAGAAAGTGCAAGCTGTTTGAGTTAAATGTGCTGAATGTTTCCTGTGGGTCGCGACCTGCTTTGTGACACCAGCTGGAGGCTTCACCAGCAAGAAACAAACGAACTCTGCCAATTTGCTCATCCTGTCTGGGCCTTTGCCAGTCCGGCCCAGACCAATTGCCCTGCACCAGAGACTGTTTTCGGTGAGAGACTGGCTTTGGGGATTCAGCCCCTGCGCAATAACAACTTGCAGGTTGCGGACACCTGGAGGGAAAGGCAGTGAAGAGGAAGTGCATTGTGTCGGCCCTGCTTCCCCATGCTCATCAGTGAACACCATGAGGTCTCCATATCGCCTGCCCTTCTGCAGCAATCTGGCAGCGTGAGTATAATCAGGGTAGCTTGCTGCAATAGGTGTTTTAATTATCTGTAGTACCATCTAATTTCTTTAACTTACTGGATTTTCAAAAGACTGAGCCAGCTGGCTCGGATTACAAATAATCATTTTGTTGTGCATACTAACTGCTTTTCTTTTCGTCAAGGGCCCCAATATCAGCTGCAATGCCAGCCACCCCGGGCAACGCCTCTGGCTAGCCGGATTCCATCCTGGGTACCCAGTGTTGTAGGACTGTCTATTTTGGGACTGAGAAGTGCATGCCAAACCCTAATTTAAATCAGAGTACAAATTATTTGTCTAAATTCATGCCCTTTCCATGTTCACAACTCCTAAATAAATGTGATTGTCTTTTTCACATTTAGCCTGGCTAGTGTGCCTCTTATTAGTTGGGTAACAGTGTTAAAAGTGTTCAGTTGTCTTGCTAACTGTATTTTACAGGGGGTCTCCAGGGAAACTGCTGAAGGTCCCACCCTGGTAGTAAGTGTGAAGGGTGTGTGCATATTATTACTGTTATATACTGACTGTGTATTAACTGCTGTTAAAGGTTCCAAGACACTAGGAGGGTTGGTGGGTGGTTATAGCGTCCCAGAAGGCCATAGCAGGATAGGCAGACACCTCCAATACCATTACTCTGGGTGGAGGCACCTTAATACTGAATCCAGGCCCCTTATCCTGTGCTCAGACATACAGGCAGGGGTAGTAACTTTAGGGATAGTGTCGCGTAGGGGTTACCTATACAAGGCCCTGGACTGTGGAGACATGGTTGGGGCAATCTTTATAGACTTAAAAAGGCAATTGGTCTTGTAAAACACAATCACTTATTGGAAAAACTACTTAACCTAGCTCTGTCTCAGGATACTGTAACCTGGTTTAAGGACTATCTGACTGAACGGCAGCAAAAAGTGAAAATTGATTGGCACTAGTCTGAGTTTAAGCCTGTCTCTGTTGGTGTGCCCCAAGGCTAAATTCTGGGCCTTTTTTTTTGTTCAGCCTATTCACGAACAGCAGCAGGTGCATGTCAGAATACAGATATACTCCTTTATGCAGATGACACGGTTATTTACACAAGGCACTCTAATGCAGACAATCTTTTATTATATTGTAGCAGGACTCTAGATGTCTAGAGGAATGGCTTACCCAAAATAAACTGGTACTCTAACTGTAAAACAACTAACATACTAAAAAGCCAACAGAATAGGCCAAATGGTCTGTCTTGTCTGCTCGAAAGCCAGCAACCTAATGGCTGCTCGCCTTACCACCACACCTAGCCCCCAGTAGGATCTTCTTTAGTTTCAGTTTCCCCTTGTGCCTGTCCCACCCCTTCTTGAATCCCTCCACTGTGCCCTCCTCCACCAGCCTCCCAGGCAATGCATTCCACAGCTCCACCACCCTCCCAGTGAAAAAATGCTTCCTACTCTTCCCCCCTGTAGTTTCCCCCTCCAGTTTCCACTCATGGCTCCTGGTTTTTCCCCTCTTCTTTAGCGTAAAAAGCTCCTTGGTTCCACTCCTGTTTATTCCTTTTACACACTTGAAAACCTCTATCATATCTCCCCTGTCCCTCCTCTCCTCCACTGAGTAAAGCCCAAGCTCATCCAGTCTCTCCTCATAAGGCTTCCCCTCCATGCCCTGAATCATCCTGGTTGCTCTCCTGTGGACCCTCTCCAGCAGTGCTATGTCCTTCTTCAGATGAGGGCTCCAGAACTGTACACAGTACTTGAGCTGCAGCCTGACCAAGGCATTATATAGTGGGAGGATCACCTTCTCCTGGACGTAATTCCCCTGGCTATGCAGCCCAGTATCCTGTTTGCTTTGGCTGCAGTTCTTCTACAGTTTTCAGAGTTATTCATTTTGACGTCTATCACCACCCCTAAATCCCTTTCTCCCAATGTGGCTTGCAGTGTGACCCCCCCCCCCCCGACTGTATTCATGACCCAGGTTTTTTAACCCCCAAATGTAATACCTTACATTTCCCGGCATTAAATTTCAATCCCCACCTCCTTGACCACCGCTTCAGGGTATCCTGGACCACCTCCCTCGCTTCTTCTCAATCCACCAGTGCTCCCAGTTTTGAATCATCCGCAGAGATACTCAACCTATTCCTAACCCCCCTCCCAATATCCGAGGCATAGGCATTGAACAAGAGTGGCCCCAATACTGAACCCTGACAGACCCCACTGATTACCTTCCTGGGAGAGGAGAAGGGAGTATCCCACCCACCATTACCCTCTGTAAATGCCCTGAGAGCAATTTTCAACCCAATTGAGCTCCTGTCCTCCCACCCCCATCTCCCTCATCTTTTTTATCAGCCCATAATATGGTACTGAATCAAACGCCTTGCTGAACTCTAGGTATAGGACATACACTGGCCTATGTCTGTCCAAGGCCCCCATCACCCAGTCATAAAACTCTATGAGATTGGACTGACACAACCTCCCCGGAACGAAGCCATGCTGTTTATCATCCTGGTGCCCTAACCATTCTAGCTGCCTCCCAATCCTCTCCTTGATAAAGCCCTCCATTACTTTGCCTAACACAGATGTTAGGCTGACAGGCCTATAATTCCCCATCTCTTCTCTTCTCTAGACCCCCCCCCTTTATGAATAGGCACTACATAAGCCACCCTTCAGTCTTAGGGCACCCATCCTGTCTGCAAAGAGGTGTTAAAGAGTGCAGCCAGTGGAGCTGCCAGCTCCTCCGCCAATTCCTTCACAATCCTCGGGTGTAGCCCATCCGACCCAAGTGCCTTATCAGTCTTTAGCTTCTGAAGGGCCTCCCTCACCCTGTCCACTGTGATTTCTTCCCCCCATTCCTCCCCCTCACTCAACCTCTTTACCCTCTCTGGGTCTGTTCTTATCTGTACCCTAGCCTCATTCTGTCCTCTGGTCTCAGACCGACTTCTCACTTTAGCTGAATGCTCTTCCCTCCCATCAGCCTGTAGGGATCCCCAGTCCCAATTTGCAAATATTGAAGCAAATTACTCATTTAGCACCTCTGCCTGTTCCCCTGCTTACTGAGCCCATCCTCCCATAATTTTAATCCTACTGATTTGCGTCCTCTCTTTTCACTTCTCTCATATATATCTATCCCCCGATATCCCTAGCCAGGTTATGCTCCATCCCTGCCTTGGCTTCTCTCACCACTCTGGTGACCCTCCTGGCCGATATTTCATACTCTCCTGGCTTCTTGTCCCCCCCTTGAGCGTTTAAAACGTGCCTAAGCGGCCTTTTTATTCTTCACTGCCTCCTGCAGCTCCCTAGTCCACCAACATGGCTTACTGGTTCTACCATGCTTTCGCCTTAATTTTGTACAGTACTTAGTAGCCTCCTGTACCCCTTTTTTAATGGTTTCCCACAATCTTCCAGCATCCATGTCCGGCCTAATGTTGTCCAGCCTCTCTCTTAGAATCCTACCCATAGCCACGAAATCCGCTCCCCTAAAATGTACCACTACTGTGTTAGTACGGTTTTCCTCACCCCCTATATACAGCAGAAACCAGACCGTGGCATGGTCTCCACCAGCCAGTGGACTGCACACCTCCAGGCCTCTTATCTGATCACTGTCCGCCAGGACAACATCCAATATCTGCCCCTCTCTAGTAGGTTCCCCCACCTGTTGGACCAGGAAAGCATCCTGAAACACATCCATTAGTTGCTGCTCCCTGGTTACAGATGATGTCATGGTGCCCCAATCCACCCCAGGCATATCAAGGTCACCCATGACCACCACTCTACTCTTACCAAAGTCACAATGACCCTTAATGTTCTCAACCAGTTTATCCTCCAGAGCCTCCTCAATTGCGGGGGGCATGTATATCACCCCTATTTTCAATTTTTTTCCTCCCCTCATTTGCAAGGTTACCCAAAACACCTCCACTCCTCCTTCAGCCTCCTCCATTCCACTAATGACAACATCATTTCTGACTATCAGCACAACACCTCCCCCTCTTCCCACTCCTCTGTCTTTCCTGAATATATTATAGCCTTCCAAATTTAGGTCCCAATCATTTCTTTGGGTGGCCCATGTCTCTGTAATTGCCGCCACATCAGCTGATCCCTCAGCCAGCATAGCCTATAACTCAGGCATTTTATTGCTCATGCTCCTGGCATCAATCAGCACTGTCCTCCACCCTGAACTCTCCTCCCTATCCAATCTCCCCAGGCCTGTGCAGTCCTTATTCTGCCCAGTTTTCTCAGATTTCCATTGCATTCCCCCTCACTCTTCAGTTGTCCTAGACCTGGACCCACAAACAGCTTCCCTGGGGCCAATCTTTTATTTGACCCTCTCCCTGTTACAAGTTTAAACCCCACCTCTCTCCTATAAAACCAGCAAGTTTTGGTTTCTAGCTCTCCTTCCCCTCCAGATTGAGCTGTAATCTATCCCTAGCATATAGCCCCTTATCCTCCCAAGTATCTCCCCAATCTCCCACCAGCCCATACCCCTCTGCCTTGCACCAATCCCTGAGCCACTGGTTTACCCCTCTAAGTTTTAATTTACTCTCCCCAGTTGCCCTTGGTACTGGCAGAATCTTAGAGAAGGACATTTTGCTTCCTATAGAATGACAAACCCTTGCCAGTTCCCGGAACCTGGCCTGTATTTCTAGCTCACTGTTCCCTTCCAAATCATTTGTCCCCAGATGTACTAGGAAGTTCGGGGATCCCCCACATTCCAGTGCTATCAAGTATAGGTAGAATTTGGCCTTGTGTACGGATAATCCTGGCATACATTTAGCCTTGACTGGGCTGCTTTTATTTTCCCCCACCCCCTCCCACTGGATACCCCTGATCATGGAATCCCCCAGCAGTATCACCTTCACCCCACCCCCACTTTGCTAGCCCATTTTGATCCTTCCAGACTCCTCCTTCTATCATCAAACCCCTGCTTACTCCTGCCTCTCCCATCAGCCTGGGAATCTTTATTAGCCCATTTAGATCCATCCAGGCTCCTCCTTCTGTCGACAACTCCCTGCTTACTCCTCCCAACTCCATCAGCCTGGAGGCCACCCTCATATGCTAGCCCTACCATACTCCTACCTGCGACTGCCAATTTGCTCCTCGTCCCCCCAATTTCCGGGAGGCCAGAGAATGCCAACCCAGTTCTACCTCTATCACCCTTCTTGAGCTATAATTCTCCAATCCACCACCCGAGCAACCTTCCACTAGTTTTTCCTTCATTCCCCCCCTTTCTGGACCTGCACTTCCCACCCCATCAGCTGAAATTCTCCCTACCCTACACTCCACCTCTTCTGATGAAACTTGTCTCACAGCTGACCTCTTTACTGCCCCCCTTGATTGACTTCCCCAACCTGGACACCGGCCTGACCACATTCCTGCCACCTTCCACCCTGTCCTCACTCAATGCCCCCCCATCTACCATATTTCCCCAACCTAGGCTCCTGTCCCTCCCCTCCATCCTTTCCTATGGTTCTGGCACCCTCCTCTGTCTCCCACCACCCTCAACTTACTGACTAAACCCTCCCTGTTCTCTAGCTCTCTCTCCACCATCAGCCTCCCCTACATCATCTCCCGGTTATAATAGGATGAAACGGTTTGTAAGTGTGATGCTTGTCCCTGTTTTGCTCTCTTCTGCCCCTCCTTCCTTCTTTTGCTCCCTCCGAGCAGCCCCCACCCTACAGAGTGCTTCCTGTACGTTGCTTGTTCCACCCCCGTCACCTCCAGGGTGACCATATGGTCCACCTGTCCCCTGAGATGTGCCTTTTTTGCCTATTTCACATGCCCTTTTGACCATGTCTAGTCACATATGATCCATACCCCACCTTACCTCCCCATCCCTCCCCCTCCCCCATTCCAGCTGCCTTCTGATCCCCCTGATCTCCTCCCTGAGACCCTCCAGTTGAAAACACACTGGGCACCCTCCAAACTTCCATGCCCAGTTTAATATTATGGGTGCCCCACACCCCTGCACCCTATTGCCCTGCCAAAGATGCCCACTCTGACTGCCCCCAAGCCCACCCTCATTTTAGTTATGAGCAATAAGTCCCTCTACCAGCAATAATATACTGTCAAATTTACAGCCCCCACCAGCGAGTACTACACACACACACACACACACACACACACACGAGACACTCATCTGTAGACAATTCTCATCAATGTGTCCCCTTATTAATCAGCAAGCGCAACACAATACCCCTTAGTTTTACACCATCAAAACCCAGCAAGACCCCAAGAATTAATGTGCAATCCCCACAGTAACCACTAAATCCAAGCCAGCACAGTATATGATAAGAAGCATATACCCACTCCCCTCCAGCCAGCAACAAATCTGAGCTTCCTAAATCTCAGTCCCAGTCCTAGCCAGTCACACCATGTCCTCCCCCCAATGATCCACCCCCTCAGACCATTTAATAGAAGTCGGGGCTGGGGTGGGTGGTGTGCGACGCAATTACAGCTCCTTAATGGGTGGTGAGGTGGCTGGGCCCTTATCTAGCCCAGCTGCAAATCAAAATGGGTGCCCTCACTCACAATTGGTCCTTCAGGTTCAAGCTGCTCCCTCTCAAGCCCTAGCCCGCTGACAATTTCAGCTGCCAGGAAATCTTCTCCGGTGCCCTCTCCTCACAGCTCGGTGCCCTCAAGCCCTGGCCCACTGCCGAATGCAGCCGCTGGGAGGTCCGCTCCGTCGCCCCAGATGCTTTCTTCAGCTGCCGATTGCAGCCCCTACTCCTCCCACCTTCCGATGCCAGCAGTTACAACTCCATAACGGGTGGTGAGGTGGCTGGGCCCTTCTCTAGCCCAGCCGCAAATCAAAATTGGTGCCCTCACTCCCAATTGGTCCTTCAAGTTCAAGCCGCTCCCTCTAAAGCCCTGGTCCACTGACGATTTCAGCCGCCGGGAAGTCTTCTTCGGTGCCCTCTCCTCACAGCTCTGTGCCCTCTAGCCCTGGCTCACTGCCGAATGCAGCTGCTGGGAAGTCCGCTTCGTCACCCCCGATGCTTTCCTCGGCTGCCGATTGCAGCCCCTGCTCCTCCCGCCTTCCGATGCCGCCAGCAATTAGCTCCCTGTAGCCCTGGCCCGCCGCCGAATGCAGTCGCTGGGAATCCGCTTCGTCACCCCCTGATGCCTTCTTAACTGCCGATTGCAGCCCCTACTCCTCCCGCCTTCCGATGCCAGCAATTACAGCTCCTAAAACTGTGGTCTTTGAGAGTAACAACAAAATTGAGAATGCCTTCACACTTGATATCTTTAAAAAACGGAGTGATTCTAGAGCAAGTGAACACCTGGGCATTCACCTGGACGGCACCCAGTCATTTTTATCTCGTGGACTATCTGATAAAGAAGATAAATCAAAGACGAGGGGTGGGGGTTGTGTATCAGAATCCACATTATCTCACCCAGGAGACTAAGCATCTGATAGTGGCCAGTTCCATACTGTCACTCATAGACTGTAGATCGATAATTTACTCATCAGCATGTGATACTGTTTGTAACCTTACTTTAAATCCTGATTGAGGCAATGCTCATTCCGATTTTGGGCTTCTGAATAGTGAATGAATTACCCCCAAACCTTGTACAAACCAGTTGCCTGGGGCACTTTAAATCCAGCATTAGAAAACTGTTGCAGAACTCTATTATGTACAGCTGTGTGATATGTATGAAATGTCCTTCTCAGTATTTACTGTACCTCACGTGTAATATTATCTTGTCTTTCTATCTGGAACCTTTGAAAATGTGCATATTTGCACAGAGGTACTTTCCTTATAAAGCAAGTAAAAATAAACCCCCAAATCACCCAGTTCAGCCACTCCCAGACCCCAAAAAAGTAGGAAGGAAGGAAGGAACTTAACACCTTTCTTTTAAACTGTATTCCAAAATGCTTTACAGTCTAGGAGAGATACAGTGGAGAATGTTGCTGACATGCAAGACCCAGAGAGATTTTAACAGTACGAGCAAAGGTTATAGAAATATTACGGAGTGTTTAAGTACAAGGAGGTTAAGGGACTTATTCAGGGGTGCACATTGAATACTTGGTGGTGTTAGAATTCAAACTTTAGTCTCCATTTTCACAGCTATGTGTTTGAACTGCTAGGCCAAGCAACCTCTCACCCTTCCATGACCAGTGCAACCCTCCACTCAGCTTCATGGTTGGATGCATATTCAGTGAGAATATTGCTGTACTTGATTTTATATTCAACACTGTAGTATTCTGTTCGGACGGAGGCAATTCATGGTTTTGAGTAGAAGGGCTTCTTCAGTCACCAACCGGAAGGGGTGGCACTAGAAACCAGAAATTGTTTTGGGGGACGGGCAGGTAGGGACTGTGATGCAGCAGGAAAGGAGGAAGGAGTACTTTGGTTGTTGCAGGCAAGTGGGTTAGGGGAGCAAGACAGGATCTAGACATAAGGGCATGAGGAAGAACTGTCAATCTGGATGAGCAGGGGTGGGTGAGCAAGGAGGGATCGGAACACAGCAGGACATGCAAGAAGGGATGTCTTGGTTGGAACCAGCAGGTTAGTGGGTGTAGTGGAAAGGGATAACAGTGCAGGGAGGGATCATGAACCAGTGAGGTAGGGAAGGGAATTGTACCATAACTGCACTCCTGGTGCCACTCACCTTACCCCATTGACACCCCCACTTTTCCTTGTGTGGTTGTTGTACCTTCAGCTCTGAGCTCTACTGTTTGGTCCATACCAGTGCCCTTTGCTGTGCTGTAGCCATATTTACCCTGCCAACCTCTTCTGATCCTCTTGGCTTGTCCTAGTGCTAGTTCTCAAAACACCGGCACCATCATTGCAGGCTTCCTTGAGAGGAGGTCTTGCTGACTGCTTCTTACCATGATTAGCCGGGCTGGGGAGGAATGCTGTTGATTTCTCCCCCACCTTCCTCAGCCAGCTGAACCCTAGGATAGGATTTGTATACCCTTGTTGGAGTATCACACATATTTCTATGTTGTAATGAATGTACTGCAACATTTTTAACTCAATAAAATAATGTGAAGACTTTCCAGATTCAAAAATCAAACGTGGGGGGGCGCTGTTGAGCAGCCGTCTGGCAAGACGTACCCGAGAGGAACTCCACACTTTTAACTGGAAAAAAGTCCTAAAAATTGCCTAACAAGTCGAGAAAGTCAAAATCCAAGTACAGATTAGCACAGATAAAACCTTTCGGACTCTAACGATACCAATTTCAAGTATGGGAAGAACGCAAAAAGCGACCAGCAGTGGACCGAAAACTCAACCTGCAGTAATAGATCAGGCCGCAACTGCATCGACCTCTAGTGGGTTAGAACCACCATGGAAGGCACTGCAATCAACTATACAAGCTATTGATACAAAAGTAGAATCTATACTACAGAGATTTGCAGAGCAAGATATTAAAATTGAGGCAGCAAATAACTATGCCACGTCGACGGAGAAAGTGGCCACTCAAGCGTTATCAACCACTTCTAAGCTGATCCAGGAAAATGCCCAGCTACGCTACAGGCTCGAAGCATTGGAGAACGCTAATCGTGCCTCTCATGTCTGAATTGTGGCCCTCCCAGAGGGAGCCAAGGGAGCAGAGCTTATCACCTTTTTGAAAACTTGGCTTTCTGAGGTATTAAACCTTCCATCAGGAGTATTGGCTGATAGTTTTTTGAAAGCTTTCAGAATAACGCCCTGGGCAGCCGGCCCGCGTGGGGCTGCGAGGGTGATTCTCTTGATTACAGCTAGCTCTATGGTTGAGACATGGTGTTACAGGCCGCAAGATCTGCAGATGGACTGTCCTTCGAGGAATGTGGTGCATTTGTTTCCGGACCTTCGCTTATGCATTTAGGGCTAGACCAAAAGAAGTTCGATCTGTTCGAGCCAGACTCAAAGCATTGGGGGTTTCCCACTCGCTGTTGATGCCTGCTAGACTCAGGATCCACTATGGGGGTCGTTTGTACCAGTTTAACGATCCGATGCAAGCGGGAAAAAAAGTCGAGGCAATAAGTCGGGAGTTCCAGGCTTCGGAGGGTCATCGACCGGAGGATTCAGATGAGGAAGACAACTGATGAGAGCTGAACTTGATCAGTCCTGAACTTAAATATAGTGCTTAAACATATTGAAGACTTGTTGATATAGATTGAAAGTGTGGGAGCTGCCTATATGGGCACTTAACATGTTATGGTTTTGTATTTTGGACTTGGGGACACATTAACACTGGCTGTTAAATTTAAAAACATCTTAAAATGACATTTTTTGGGATTGTTCCCCAAAAGCCTTAGATGGCTGTAGCCTTTTCTTTTATTAGACACATTGTGGTACAATAAAATAATGTGTATTTTCCCCCACCTCCTAGACAATTCTGTATAGGTTCCTGTTGAAACCTGCTGTACATTGGATGTATCTGTACATCATTTGATGCCTTACAGATGGGTGTAAACTTAACTTATTGTTTAATCAAAACAATAAACATAAAGTTTTAAAAATAAAAAAAATAAAACAATAAAAATCAAACATTATTAAATGTCATGTATATATGTATGTAACTACCTGAGATCAGGTAACCATTGCCTCAGTGCTTGTGTACTGAGGTTCTTTGTTTCTGAGATCAGATGCTACATTGACTGTTTATTGACATCATCCACTGTTAGAATTGGAGTGGATATATTTACTATTACTGTTGTTTTGTTAGCCTGTGTGATGCCTATGTTCCTGCTTGCCACTTGCCATGTCTCCAACTGCGAATGTTTTCAGTGTGTCGCTAAGATTTCTAAAGTTCCTTGCGCTACAGAGGCAAAAACTTTCTGTTCATGCAGTTTTTAAGAACTGTATAGTACATGGTTTAGAATAAATAATGTGGCAGCATATATCATTGTATGGCTAATGCTTTTGCGTAGTGGCTAAACAGTTTGGGGTCACTTTAGCCACAGTGGTTAACGTTTTCAAAATTCTAGGGAGAACGGAGAATATGTTTGTTACTGATGATGTTTGATATTCACAATCTTTTTTTTTCAGTTTTGTTTCTCTCCTTCATCGTGCCAGAGATTTACCCCATCTCCTACCCTTCAACCCCCACTAACCCCCACCTGGTATCCCCCAGCCCTGCTTGCTTGGAGAGGCCTATGACTTACCTTCACAGTTCCCCCGGGGGGAGGGGGCAGGGGAGAGTCCAAGATTCACCTGAAGTTCCCTAATGAGCTGGCTGGCATTATTTTATTTATTTATGACTTTGGTAATGGGGTAGGTGCACTGATCCCAGGGACCGTTTTCAGGCACGATCCAGGCCACACACTGGGGCGCAGAGTAAATCTAAACAGCTGACATGTAGCAGGAGAGCAGTATTATACAACGATTAAAGGTTACAATAGTACATTAGAATACACAAATGGCAGAAATAAAAGGCACAATAACACAGAAGATACAAATAAATCACAATATTTACAGAAAAAATAATAAATATGAGATCCGACTAGGCTAAAAACAGTGCTAGGTGGAATAGTGAGCAGTCAAGAATTCAAACAGGTTGCATTAAAAGATACACCAGAGAATAAAGAGTAACAAAAAGGTAGTTGGGGGGAGGGGAGGAAAGAGGGGAAGGAGGGATTAAGCAAGGGAGAAGTGGAGAGACAACAACTATGTGGAAGAGGGCGGATGAGGGGGACTACTGTACTTATTCGGGAGGGAGGTCTGTGGTTGGCTCTCTGGCCATCATGCTGCTGCACAGGACAGGGGGATTTCATTTTCTGTGCTGTTCTCTGAAGGAGAGTACATGCAAAGTTATCCAGTGGTGATGATAGCGACTGTAAATAAGTGACACAGCACTCATTTACAGCGCTACCCTTTTAGGCTACCCTGTAAGGGTAGCGACGGAATACGAAAGCAACAGTAGGGATCAGCAAGGGAGGGCGATTGGAAGGGGAAGAGAAGGGGAGGGATAGGGAAGAAGGTTTGTGTGAGGTAGTGTGCCGTGCTGCCACCGAGCTAGCCGTGTGATGTAGTGGTGTGGGTGGCTAGCTTCAGAGCAGGAGGTATTGGGTTCGGAGCTGGGGACTGTGAAAAATTTTTCTGCTGCCATTTTTTTTTGTTGTTGTCATATTTAGACTTGGCAGTATTAGATTTAAAATGGTAAATGTCGATTTCACTGCACACACACAAACTGATGAAAAAATATTTCCATCGATAATCTAAATTTACATATAGGAAAAGTAAGTTCTGTTGCTATTTTGACATGTGAAGATAACTAACAATTTGTGCTTTTATCAGTTTGTAAATCCTCAGCGTTTGTTATAATTAACTGCAACAGTGAAAATTAAATTGATACAAATCAAAGTAAATGCTTAAATACCCATAATTTCATGTAACTGTGAAAATTTAAATCAATAAAACTTGGTGGGGGGTTAAAAATAAAAATCTATATTTTCCATCGAAATTATAAAAAAATAAAAATCGAAAACTGCCAACCTTAGTTATATTTAGTCAGATGGGTGCAGGGGGCAACGCACCCCTCGAGAGGGGTGCGGGGTTGGGGCGCAGCCAGGTGTCTTGTCGGCCAGAAGTGTACATCGCCAGTTTGCTTTTTGGTGATGTACACTTGCTGTGTTATGACATGGAACCACATGCAATATTGTCCTGGTGACGTCAGGTGTGCTCCCTCTCCCATTGCACAGACGTCTGCTTCTTCTTCTCCAATCCCCTTGCAGTGTGCAGTCTCTGGCTCTCCAGCTGCCAGCCACTGATAGGGATCGGACTGTTGCTGAGCTCCACAGCCCACCCACCCTGGAGGAAGAGAGCTGTCCCTCAGATGCTCAATCATCTTCCCCACGGCCAACCCTCCGACGCTCCGGGCTTGTTCCTAAACCCTGGTCATCTGCGTCACAAACGATAGTGCTAGATATTCACCATCTTGTTACAATTGTTTTCTTGGCCAACCCTTTGATGCAGCGGTAGGATTACAACTTGTGATGCCAGTGGTCCGAATATGGGAACGAGCCTTGTTCTCTGAGGCCAGCCAGGAAGAGGAGGATGAAGCATCCAAGAGTATGCTCTCCTCTGGGGAGGGACAGTATCATTCTGTTACAGTACTGCCACCTGGGTGACCACACGCGCTAATGCAGTTAGAGGGCTGCCAGGTAGGTGGGATGTTGCTGTGTCATGGAAATGGCATGCTCTATGTGCACACACCCACATTTTCTTCAACAGCAGGGTCCCTTGGGGCAGGGCTTGGTGAAACTGAAAACATCCCACTGCGGCAGGATAACCATTCCGGTATGCTTGAACCCTTCACTCACGCTCTGCCACCTCCTACCTAGCTGAAAGCTCAGGGGCCTCCCTAGCCCTCAACCCCCTATCCCTCTCAGGGGATGTAAAAATTGCCAAAGTGAGGTAAGTAGCAGGTGGGAGTGATGGGGTTGGATGGTTGCCAGGGACAGGATAAGGGACTATAGTGGCCACAAAGGAAGAAAGAGAAAGTAAAATACAAATAAAAAGATTGTTGCTTTATCTAATATCAGTACTTGTCTATCTGCTAATTAATTCAAAGCACACTTTGAAATACACTATATTGATTTCATACGGTATGATTTGCCAGTCAGGACTGCTGTAGCTGTTAATTGTATTACATTTATGTATTATTGTATGTACAAGCTTTCCATTTTGTATGAACACTTTGTATTTACAAATTTGAATAATAAATAAGAAAAATTAACTGTAAAGAAGCAAAAAAAGAACTAGAATGGATGCTTTTTAATGTTCTTTGCTATTCGAGTCCCCCTCTGATACCTATATGTTTGACTTGCCTATGATAAGTAGACGTAATGACTTTTCTGTTGCAAGCAAATATAAAAATAGACAATCCCTTCATCCTTGTGGCACCAGCAGAGCACATTGCACTCCTATGCAGGAAACTAGTGTTCGTGTCGTGAGCAGTACCTCCTTCAGGGGGCCAGCAGGGATCCAACAGCTGTATGAGCTCCTCTTCTGGTGAGCTTGGAGGGGGGGTCTTAACATTGTGAGTGACCGTGCAACTAAGCCCCCCCCCCCAGGCCAAGGGCTGCCTGGGCAGGTCAGCACATAGAGGTGGTAAAAATGGCAGGTGTGTGACATTGGAGCATTGGCTCTCACGTCACCTTGTCCTTGCCTTTGCTCGTCTCCACTGCTTCCATCAACTGAACATAGTGACAGTTTGGGCAACTCTTCATGTGTACCTTTAAAACAAGGCTTGAAATACAAACAAAAGCAGTGACTGGCAGTCATACCTCTCAACCTTTTTTCCCCCAAATGTGGAACATTGCCTGTCAAAATGTGGAACAAATGGGCAAAATGTGGAACGCTTAATCAAATCTTTACCTAAGAAGCTCAAAACACTGTTAAAATGTTGCATTTATGTTCAGAAAGTCTGTTATTAATTGAATAATATATATTTTTGCATCATTTACTATGGATTTTTGCTATACAATGTTGACTTTGAATGTGCAACAAGTCCTCACAATGTGGAACATGGAGCTTTTGTGAAGTAAAATGAGGTACGTTCCTCGTAATGTGGTACAGTTGAGAGGTATGCTGGCAGTCACCACAGGAAGTGATATTGCTTCCTTTGTTGGCTGTCAGTTACTGCTTTTTGTGTGTGTTCCAAGCTTGAAGAGCTGCTGACATGATTGTTGTCTCCAGGCAGGCAACCCATCATGGAGTTGTCTGCCCTAGGAGCTGTTTGAGCCATGTATTGAATTTTTTTTTTGTTACTTACACAAATAGTTATTCACCTTGTAGAGCCTGGCTGTTTAACTTCCTTGTATGAGCAGAGTGGCGCTGGAGCTGCAGCCCCATCCCAAAATACAGTCTTTATGATGGCCGAGGTAGGAACGAGGCTGCAGGTGCTAAATGGAGATCGTAGTAGTTGGTAGTCTCAATGTCTAGATTATCTTGCTGGCAGGTATACATGTACAGGGTTTATAATACATGCTATGTTTTTGCCCCATACATGTATGCCTGCCAACAAAGATAATCTTAAGTACATTTAGGGGGTCCTCCCTCCCCAATCGTATTACAGTCTCCATGGAGCGCTGGCAGCCCTGTTCCTTCGCGTCATTATTATAGGGTATTAAATAGCTGGTATAGCGTAGCAAAATGCTATGCAAAACAGGAGGTAATGCTAACCATTTCCAAAAATGTTTAGCAGAAGACTGCTAACCATTTTTCAGTAACTCCATGGCTCAACAGACAAAATGAATGAAAACAATATATATTTTAAAAATTTTGCTAACCATCTGTGCCAAGTGCTATGCATTTTCACTGCTGATTAGCACTTTCACGCAAAGAACTGCTAATCAATTTTTTAGCTTATTTAATACCCTGTTATGCTGTTTTTAGGGGTGGGGCCGCAGTGATCGGCGACCACTTGGCTTGGTCAAGTAAGTTACGAGCCGGGCTTTATGACGTGAATAACTATTTACGTAAATAAATAAAAAATGAATACATGGCTAAAATAGCACCCAGGACAGGCAACTTCACTGTATGGGTTGCCTTGATCATGTCAGCAGCTCTTTAAAGCACCTGTGAATAAGGTGCATGGTGCTTTTCAAAAGAGTAGGTGAGATATCCGAGGTGTCCGGGGCAATATTTCAGCTCTCAACCAATTTCTAAGTTAGTAGGGCTGCGTGTATGTGTGTGTTGTGTTTTGTGTGTGTGCATGTGAGAGATAACTGTGCTTTCAAAATGGGAAAGAAAAATCCTGTACTGTCATTGGTTTAAACATATCCCGTAACCATGTATTATTCCCTAACACCCACATATATGTCGTGTTATTTCCTACATATTTATTTTGCACCCATTTTTACGGCTGAGGGCGGAGCCTGCAGCCATTTTTGGATCGCTCTGAAAATGAGAGCTCATGGCACGCTTCCATTAGACTTTTAGAAGTATCCTTCCGACAGTCTAACAAAGCTTAAAACAGTCCGCCACGGTCTCTTGCTTCAGAGCTACAGCGGCACTATTTTGGCCGCTACTTCCACATTCCAGACCAGAACTGCACGTGTGCTGTGCGTGCATGCGCAGTTCTGCCAGCACTGCCATCTTGGGAATGGCAGTATGCCATTCAGCAGAACTATGAGTACCATCTATGCGTAGTTCCTTCAGCGGCATGTGTTCCTTGGAGCTTCTTCAAGCTGGCCAGAGCCTTATTGGCTCTGGCTAGAACTTGTTTCAACTGTGATAACACAATTCAGTGTGTGAGGTTGTTATCTGATATACACACTTCTCAGGTAATTGAAGGCAGTAGCTTTGTCTCCTGCCTCACAACACACCAGAGTGTTATATGTGTGTGTGTGTGTGTATATATATATATATATATATATATATATATATATTTATTTATTTAAAATTGGTGAACGGGAAAGGCACGCTGAGGCGAGGCTCGTTTCCAGGTGCGACCCGGGTACAAGTAGTACAAGGTGGGAGACAGAGAAATACAGCAAATATCAAGTAACAGACAAATAATGCAGTATAGTACTTTTCATAGAGTTTGGTAGTGAGGTTTCATTTTTGTTTGAACAGCAGAGTGGAAAAAAATCATTTCATTACATTTCTAGACCATATTACCGTAAATTACACACACACACACACACACACACACACACACATATATATATATATATATATATATATATATATATATACACACACACACACATAGCAGAGTGCAACCACACACCCAGTTGTGTGTTACCTCTTGCAAAGTGGCTGCAGCATATACCAAATACAGCCTTTGCACAGCTGTATTAGTGACTGCCACATAGTTTAGTAAAGGTTTAAGGGACACTGTCAGCCCTTTTTGCATTGTACTATATCTAGCCGAAAACCTAAATTTTATGAATAATTATCTTGTCTAAATTCAGTGTTGTTGCTGGTTGTTTATTCTGCCTCCTGCATGCTAATGCTGTTATTCTACCCAACCTTGTTTTGTTTCAAATCCTTGATCTATTTTATTGCATACTTCCTGAACATTAGAAGCACCCTCAAACAGTGCAGCCACTAATGATGCAATAGTCTCCTCTCCTCAGTTCAGTTCAATTCAGTACACTACACTTTATTTGTAAAACAGGCGCTATTCCAAAAGATCATAGCGCCCTAACAATTTAAAACATTAAAACAGTAAAAATAATCCCAGCCAGATGGCATTGCTAAACAGATTCATCAAAAGCAAGTTCAAATAAGTATGTTTTCAAAGCTGATTTAAAGCTCTACGCAGTCAGGCACTCTCGTATCTGACAAGGTAGAGAGTTCCACAGGGTGGGGGCCGCAAACATAGAAGCCCGGGACCCAGATGTCTTTAACTGAACCTTGGAAACTTCTAGCAATTGCTCATCGGCAGAGCGGAGTGGTCGGAAGAGGCAGTAAGGAAACAGAAGCTCTTGCAGGTAGCCCGGTCCCTGTCCTGTAGGGCCTTATACGTCAGCAAACCAACCTTGAAGGTGATCCGCCACTGAACTGACAGCCAGTGCAGTTCGCACAGCACAGGAGTGATATGACTAGATCGGGATGACCCAGTCAACAACCTGGCCGCAGCGTTCTGCACCAACTGCAGGTGGCGGATATCAACCCCCGGAAGCCCTAGGTAAAGGGAGTTACAGTAGTCAAGGCGGGAGGTCACAAAAGCGTGGATCAGCATTGGGAGGTCGTCGGACGGAACAAGGAGCTTAATCCAGACAGTATTCCTCAGATGTTAAAAAGAGGATTTGACAGTAGCTGACACTTGTGAACAAAGCGTCAGCTCATTGTCAAATATTACACCCAGATTTCACGCCTGTTCGGTGGTCAACCGAGCCAAATCCTGGAGGCATTGCCAGCCGCCAATCCCCCAGTCTGACAACCCGGATCCACTGTCAACACCTCAGTCTTGTCAGGATTCAGTTTCATCCAGCTGTCATTCATCCAGTCCTGAATCTTGGGGAGGCAGTTGTTAAACACCAAAACCGCACTATCCTACTCGGGAACAAAGGACAGGTACAGCTGGGTATCATCTGTATAACAGTGAAAACCCAGTCCGTACCTCCTTACAGTGTCTTCCAGTGGCAGCATATACACTGTGAACAACATGGGGGACAGCACAGAGCCCTGCGGAACCCCGCATGACAATGAGAATGTCAAAGGAAAAAATCCCTGACACCATCCTCTGAGATCTGCCAGAGAGGAAAGATTGAAACCATCTGAGGACCATCCCTGACAGGTCACAGATGAACCGCAGGCACTCCAGCAGCACCCCATCCATGTTCCACGGTGTCAAACGCTGCAGAAAGATCGAGAAGAACCAAGATGGAATGGCTCTTCCATTCTCTCACTGTTAGGAGATCACTGAGATTCTGACCAAGGGCAGTCTCAGTGCTGTGCTTCTTCTGAAATCTAGACTGGAAAGGATCATAGATTTCATGGATGTTAAGATGATTCTCCAATTGCAGCGCAACCACCTTCTCAGTAACCTTCCCCACAAAAGGGAGGTTAGAGGCTGGTCTGTAGTTAGCAGGACAGTCTGGATCGAGAGAGGGTTTCTTAAGGAGGGGTGTCACCACCACCTCCTCCTCCTCCTTCAGGGAGTCCGGAAACTCACCTGACTCTAACGAACACCAGACTGTCTCTGCAGGGACTGAGCCGATGACATCAAGACACCCCATTAAGAAGCGAGTTGGGTATCTATCCAAACTACAGCAGGTCGGCCGCATACTTTGGACAATCCACTTGATCTCCACGATCTCCAGCCGGTCGAAGCTGACCCAACAAAACCGAGGAGGAGCAACTTCACACCGACCGCTGCTACCCCCATAGAGCAAGCCAATCGAATCTCGAACCTAATGTTGGCCACCTTATTAGCAAAGAAGTGAGCAAACGCATCACAATTTTCCTGTGAAAACACTCTTTGAACATGTAGACAGGCTGGACTGCACAGACTGTCCACCGTTCGAAAGAGCTGAGCTGGTCGATTCTGAGCTGCGGCAATCTCCCCGGACAGGAACTTTGCCTTCTTATAAGAGATAGCCGATTGATAGTCTCTCTGTAATGATCTACCAATCTAAGTTTGTCGTCATCAAGGCCTAATTTCCACCAGCATCACTTTATCCTTTGCCCCACTCGCCGCAACTCCCTCAAGGTCCCATCAAATCAAGGTGACTGAGGGCGGAGGGTGAGAGAGCAAACGCGGACAGGAGCAGTAGCATCCAGAGCCCCCCTCACAGCCTTATTATAGGCCATTAACAGATTATTTGGACCCATGCTTGCAATAGGTAATCCTGATAGGTCCAGTACTGCCAATAGACCATATGGGGTCACGCCCCTCAAAGGGCGATACTGGACCATCTCTACAGGGGCAGGCCTATAGGGGGGAGCGTGGAAATTGAACCTTATAGTGTGATGGTCTGGCCACTGACAGGTTCTACCACCAGGTCTGAGGCATCCATCCCCAGCAGGAAGACCAGATCTAGTGAGTGACCAGAAACATGGGTCGCAGAGGCAACTGCTGATGTGAAGCCGAGTGAGGTCATAAGTTGGAGGAAGTCCTGGCCAAACTGTGAGAGTTCGTCATCGACCCAGGCATTGAAGTCACCCAGAACCATCAACCCGGGAGACTGCAACACCATGTCGACAATGAAGTCTGCAATCTCCTGCAGGAACTGCTTCTCCCACTGTATTGTGAGTGTCTAGACTGGCTGTGGGTGTTCCCAGTCTAGGAAAGATGCAATGGGATTAAGAAATGTAAACAAACACATTTTGGTGTGGTAACACCAGTGTTGTAGACAGTAGGGTGTCACGATAATAAAATATTCACGATACAATAACCATGATAAAATTACTGCGATAACTGTTATATCGTGGTATAACATAAGAAGTAATTTTTGTACAAAGCATCAGGGAGAGTAGGCGTGGAAGGGACAGTTTTCCCTAAAAATACAAAAAAAAAAAAAAAATTGGTTGACAGGTCTTAATACCACTGTATACTGTGAATACCACGGTATACTATGAATCATGGATATCGCGGTATCGGAAATTGCCCACAATATCAATACTGTGACTTCTGATACTGCGGTATACTGTAAAACTGATATACCATGACATCCCTAGAAGACTGTTGTTTTTTCGCTTTTAAAAAGAAGAAAATTAATTTGAACCAAACTACCAGCTACATCAGCAATCTCTACAGAATGCGACTGATCATAACACGTTTTTTAAGTTAGAGACAGTTTGAGGCCTAAGAGAGGGTTGACAGTGTCCCTTTAAAGGAGAACATTTATCCTCCCAGCAACCTCACCCCCCCAAATCAGAACCCCCTGATTAGGCTTTTCAGCCTACCAGATATTTTTTTAATTGCCTCAACATAAAAAGACCTCCTCCAATATATTAAAACATTTGTAAACATGAAGCTGGAGAAAACATTTGACATGTAGAAAGTGGCTCCTTGCTGCCCACTGTATCTCTTATACTGTAGAGCAGCTCGGAGTTGCGCTGAGCTTGTCAGATGATGCCGTATTGCTCCAGTCACGTTTACATTAAGGCTGAATACATTGAAGGAGCTCTTATTACGTGGAGGTTGCTTAAAACATTATTTTGTAAGCTGAAAAGCCTAATTGGTGGGAGGGTTCTGGTTTGGGGGGATGGCATTGCTGGGAGTGCAAGTGTTCGCCTTTAAGGAATATCATATGTGAAAGGTGCAATAAAACCCAAAATAACAGCCAACAAGTTTTACATTTTCTAACTGTGCAAACACCAAATTTGAGGTCTGCCACAAGACCAAAGCCCTTTTACCAATGTTTTCCAACAGAATAAATGCGAAAACATCAGTCTGTAGACTGCAGAAAACAAATAATCAAGTAAAAATTTGTTTTCCCAGGAATGCCATCAGAATCTACTACTTCCAGTGTACTTATGATGTGACTGTAAATGCCAAGTAAGAACAAAATTTTGTGGCGCACATTGCTTAGGCTCAAATCCCTACCACAGCCACGGATTCGCTGAATGATGCTCTATAAGCCAGTATGTTTTTCTACCTCTCCTTTAGTCCTCCCAGCTGTAAAAGTATAAAGAAGCTAGACCCCGCTGCAAATGAGAAGCTGCATCTTTTGTGGCAAAGCTTTTGTTTTGGAGAGGGAATACAATTTTTTTAATGCTTTCTGCACCCCATTTTTTTTAATCTTTTTGCGTACCCCTCGGCTCAGGGGCACGGCACGCACATGTATGACCTTACCTTCCAGCTGAGCCTTCATGGAGCTGTGGATTGAAGAAGGATTTATCCTTTAGTTTTGTACTTTTAGTTCTTTGTTCCTCTGACCTTGCAGGGATGCCAGCATTTAGGATTAGGTCCCTGCGTAATACGCAGTGCGGTGTCCCTCCCTTTCTGTGTCCCAAGCGCTCTGCCACTCATACGTCTACGGGTGGCAGTAGCACTGCAGGGCATGGTTTCCTTCCCCCATGATGCTCAGTTTTCCAACCCCCCACCCCGTGACCCAGGTCGCCGGCATCATGAGCAGTAACCCTATCGCTGCACCCATGAGCCAGCTTGGGGAATACAGTTTGATCTCCAACAGTGACATGTGTGTTGTGTGTGTGTGTGTGTGTGTGTGTATACATGTGTAGTCTGTTAGGGAAGTACAAGACAGTTTCTTGCCCTACATTTATTTTATTTATTTATTTTATTTTATTTAAAATTTGGTAACGGGAAAGGTACATTGAGCCAAGGCTCGTTTCCAGGTGCCGACCCGGGGACACGAGTACAGTACAAACAGAGGATTACAGAGAATCATATACAGCAGATGCAATATCATGCAGGGGTTAGAGAAAACAAGATACAGCAAAATGAATAATGCACAGTTGGAGACAGTTACAAGCATATCAGAATAATAAGTGCATGTAATAAAAAAAAAAAACTTCAGCAGTTAAAATGTACATTTGATATGTATCAGTATATAGTACACCTCGTACAGTTAGAGTTGAGTAGGTGTTTAATGTTAATATTCTGTCTCGGTCCCCGAAAGGGAGGTTCTCGGAGCAGATCTCTGCCTACGTTTTTGTAGATACTGGCGCCTGATGTCATCATGGTGGTCCCTGGCAGACTGCTTGCAAAAGTTTCTATGTGGACCTAACTCCTGGCAGCTAAAAGTTCCAGGGGTATGTCCTAATGAAAGAGATTCTCTTGGAGATCTACTGTTATGACAAGTATGTAACTGTTCTTTTTTGGAGTAGTGGGGGGCCAGGTACTGGAGTGTTTGCATGGTTCTAGGCCTGGTACTGACATGTTTGTGTGACTGGGGGCTTGGTACTGAAGGGTTTGGGTGATGGGGGCCTCATACTGGAGTGTTTGGTTGGATGGCTTTGGGTGCTGGTGACATTGTACCAGGCTGCGTTAACGGTGTGGTGCTCACTCTTTTCAGTTCTATGCTTCAACTGCTCGTTCTACCCATATAGTATGAGGCAATTAACAACTACAAAAAAAGCACATAACCCCAAACAGTTGGCTCCAAAAGAAACCAAAAAACTAGTAAAACATCATGAACGGAAATGTGGGTGGAAGCCCTGCTAGTTTAAATTAATTTTAAATAAAACCATGGCAAGGATGCACAGGGAGGTTGCAAGATGATAGGTGACCCAACTACCTACTGCATATAACTTGTGGGAATTTGTGTCAGTGGCGTAGGTCTATCAAGCAGCATGAGCAAAAAGATGACACAAATACTTGTAAGGGGTATGTGTGATGAGAGTTGTCAGCATGACAGATAGGGAGTGGCATGCATCTTAGTGGCACTGAGATATATGTGAAGGTCGGTGGTGTAAGGGCGGGTAAGAAGTACATGCATGTTACCAGGCGAGAGATATGTGTGAACTAGCGTGGCTGCAGGTCAGTCAAGGAGTGTCATATGCATGTAACAGGATGAGTGATATGTGTAATGGAGGGTGGACGCATGGCTGGTATGGAGTGGCATGAGTGTGGGAGGTTGCATTCATGTCACCGGGTGAGGAGTATGTGCTAAGTAGAGTGGCAGCAGGGCAGTTAGGGGGTGGCTTAAGTGACTAGTATGGAGTGTCATGACTGGAAAGTGGCAAGCATGTTACTATATGAGGGGTATGTGTTTCAATGGGTGGTTGCATGGCAGGTCGGGAGTGGAGTGAGGGTGGAAAATGACATGCATGATACCGAATGAGGGATATGTGTGAATGATGGTGGCAGAAGGGCTGGTAGGGAATGGTATAAGTGTAAGAAGTGGCATTCTGGCCCAGTGGTGCTGAGACACTGGACGCCACACCTTGTGCTGTGCCGGTGACCTGGGTTCAAGAATGAGCCCAGGTCATTGGGGGTTGGCAGTGGAGGGGGAGATTGAGCCATCGTCAGGCAGCTCTCCTCTCTGGGGGAGGGTTGAGCACTGATCTGACCAGCAGATGGTGTAAAGAGGGGAGGGCGCTGTTAGGCACTTGGCGGAAGCTGTGTCTCTGCACGGCTTCCCGCCTGGACCCTGGTCCTGCGCACTGGCACTCTTGGGTGGGGGGGGACTTCCTACAGCTACTTCAGCAACTGTGAAAAACCCATGCCCCCTGCCATGCATTGTGATCCCTGCAATGGGGGATGGAGTGGATGGTCAGTACACCACTACCAAGCCTCGCCGTCAGTTGGGGAGAAAACATGTGCCTAAACAAACAAAAACAAAGAAGTGGCATTCATATTGGCCTGTATGCATGAAAGGGGCATGGGTGCACACGAAATGCACATGCCCCTGTACCCCACCAACAGGTGCACCCATACCGGCATTCACCAATGCTGGCCACCTGTCCATGGCTCCTCCCCCCGGTGTGCAGGACTCCGCAGGGCGGCCAGTGGAGGAGTCATTGTCCTAGGTGGGCATCCAATGGGATACCCCCTGGGACCCATAGTGGAGCCCATGTTCAGGGTGGTGCCGGTCCTGGTGCCACCACACATGAACTGTCCTGGCGATCACCCATCGAGCAGCCTGCTGCCTCCTGCTGCCCAGCAGTCAGGGGTGACATGGTGTGCCCTGTCCCAGTCCTCCGGCAACCTGATGCCTGTGTCTGTGGGAGCACGCAGTGGGTAACAGCAGGGTCTCCCTGGCGTACCCTGCGCCACTCTCCACACCCATGCAGCCTGCACTGCGTGGGATACTGAATACTGCATAGTGCTGGCACGTCCTCAGAACGCCTTCAGCGCGGAGCTGTCCGTGGATGTGGGGGATCAGGTGTGGTGGGTCTGCACACGCCCCCTTTGTGTATGCTGTGCGGGGGGCGCAGTAGGTGTAGAGTGGTTATTTGCCCCAGATACGTGCGTATAGCCACTCTGCACCAATCGTGCATATGGCCCAATATTACTGTACGTTGGGGATGTGTTTGGGGGGATCAAGGCCTATTTACTGTAAGCATTTGTTGATTGCAAGGGTCACAGCTTGACTGAAGAATGGAAGACAGCTACTGATCGAGGTTGTGTGGGGTGTGGAAGAGTGCTGCAGATGTCACGTCAGCTCAGCTAGGATGGCTGCTGATGGGGAAGTGGTTGGAGCAAAGCCACCGCTTGGGCACTGGGTGCTGACCATGCCAAAAATGCTGGCAGTCACTTACCTTTCACTGTTAGAAGTACGTTACAGTGTGATGAAGCCTACTCTATAACTGGCTCTGCAGTTTGAAAAAAGGCCTTGGCTAAAAATGATGCCAGTCAGTCACCTTTCACTGTTAGAAGTACATTACAGTGTGATGAAGCCTACTCTATAACTGGCTCTGCAGTTTGAAAAAAGGCCTTGGCTAAAAATGATGCCAATCAGTCATCTTTCACTGTTAGGACTAGTTAAGATACAGGCTTAGTTGCACTGTTTTGTATTTGGTGATAGTGAAAAGCAATGGTCTGCCATTGTTTTCATATGGGGTACTGTATTTAACCCAGGGCCAGTTACAGTGAAGGCTTCAAATTATTGACAGTGCTGTATGGGGTAGGCTACCTCTGTCTTTTGTTTTTTTTATTGGGTAGAGGCCACATTACATCAGCGTTCACATAGAAACATAGAAACATAGAAGTTGACGGCAGATAAGGACCGCAAGGCCCATCCAGTCTGCCCATTTCTTTTTCTACCTTATAAATGTACCATCGGCCTTTGCTCTGTCAGTGACCTATCTATTCATAGTCATTTGTATTGCTCCCTTATACCTATCCCATGCCTGTTTGAAGCCCTGCACTGTATTCATAGCCACCACTTCTTGTGGTAAGCCATTCCATGCATCTACCACCCTTTCTGTGAAAAGAATTTCACATTCCCTTAATCGGCCTCCTCTAATCTCATGCTGTGTCCTCTTGTCCTGCTATTTTTCTTATATTTAAACATGTTAGACTCTTTCACCTTGTTTATGCCCTTAAGGTGTTTAAATGTCTCGACCATATCACCTCTCTCCCTCCTTTGCTCAAGGGTATACATATTGAGCTCCGTTAATCTGTCCTCATATGTCTTCTGATGCAGTCCCTGCACCATTTTGGTTGCCCTTCTCTGGACTGCCTCAATTTGGTTAATGTCCTTGTGAAGGTGTGGCCTCCAATACTGCACGCAGTACTCCAGATGGGGGCCTAACTAATGTCTTGTACAGAGGGATTATTACCTCCTCTTACGACTTGTGATACCCCTACTAATACACCCTAACACCCCCTAGCCTTACCTACTGCTTTAGAGGTCTGCTTGATGATTTTAGGTCATCAGTGATGATGATGCCCAAGTCTCTTTCTTCCTTTGTGACTGCTAGCAACTCCTCCCAGCCTATAAGTGGCTTCAGGGTTTCTCTTCCCTATGTGCATGATTTTGCACTTCTTTGCATTAAATCCCAGTTGCCACTCTTCTGACCATTCTGCTAGTTTATCCAGATCTCTTCTCATTCTGCCCACCCCATCTGGATCATCTACTCTGTTGCAGATCTTGTGTCATCTGCAAACAGACAAGCCTTACCTCTAGTCCATCTGCGAGGTCACTAATGAAGATGTTGAATAGGACTGGCCCCAGGACTGATCCCTGAGGTACCCCACTTGTGACTTGCATCTCTTCTGACTGTATACCATTTACCACCACTCTCTGTTTTCTGCCAGTCAACCAGTTTGCCACCCAGTTGACCAACTTCTGACCCACCCCGAGCCTACCTAGCTTATTTATCAATCTTCTATGTGGAACAGTGTCAAAAGCTTTGCTGAAGTCAAGGTAGGCTACATCAACTGCTCCCCTTGGTCCACCACTCTAGTTACCCAGTCAAAGAAATCTATGAGATTAGTTTGACAGGACCTTCCTTTGTAAACCCATGCTGTCTTGGATCCTGTGCCCCTATGGATTCCAGGTGTTGCACTATCCTTTCCTTAAGGAGTGCCTCCATAATCTTGCCCACTACTGAGGTAAGACTGACCGGTCTGTAGTTCCCGCCTCCTCCCTGCTACCACTCTTGTGGAGGGATCACATGAGCCTTTCTCCAGTCTTCTGGGACCTCTCCTGTGCTCAGAGACTCACTAAACAATTCTGCTAATGGCTCTGCTAGTTCCTCCTTTAGCTCCTTAGTACCCTGGGATGTATGCCATCAGGTCCCATTGCCTTATCCACCCTGAGCTTAGCAAGCTCTTGTAGGACCCTTTCTTTTGTGAAGGGAGTAGTGCTCACCTCCCTCCCCTGTGTCCATGATGTTGAGCTGTGGGCCCTGCCTACCTTCTCTTCAGTAAATACTGAGCAAAAGTATCTATTTAGGATAGATGCCTTTACAGGGTCCTCCTCCTCACATGCTCCTTTTCTCCATTAGCTTAGCAATACCCTCTGGACTTTCTCCTTTCACTAATGTATCTATAGAAAGTCTTGTCACCTTCTTTTACTGTTCGTGCTAGTGTTTCCTCAGTTTGGGACTTTGCCTGCCTTACTGCCTTACCTGCTTCCCTTAGGGCAGTTTGGTATGCCTCCCTATCTTCATCCCGCTGTGTTCCCTTATATTTTCTGAAGGCCAGCCTTTTGGCTCTGACCTTTTCTGCTACTATATTTGAGAACCAAAGTGGTTTCTTCTTCTTTTGCACTTCCTTTTCTGTCTAACACAATGGGATGTTGCTTCAAGTATTGTATCCTTAATGCTTGCCCACTTTGCCTGTACCTCCTCACCTGTGTTTCTTTTGCCAGGGCTAGCTTAACTCTGTTGGCCATCTTATCAAAGTCAGCTCCTCTGAAGTCCCATATTTTTGCCTTGGAATGGGATGATTTAGATGTAGTAGCCAAATTGAACCATACCATGTGATGGTCACTGGCCCCAGGTGACCTTCTACCTGGAGATCTGTGATCCCTTCTTTGTTAGTCAGTACTAGATCTAGGATAGCCCTGTCTCTTGTGGGTTGCTGTACCAGTTGTTTGAGGCCCTCCTGCAGGGAATCCACTATGAGTCTAGTTCTGGCAGATGTTCCTGCTGGTATTGACCAATCTGTATCTGGCATGTTGAAGTCTCCCATTATCAGAACCTCCCTTTAGCTGTCATGTTTTGTATATCTTCTAACAGTAATGTGTCTATGTCCTCCCTCTGGTCTGGGGGCCTGTAGACAACCCCAGTTCTTATGGCTGTCCCATTACCTGTTTCCAGGGTGACCCACAGTTCTTCTGGCTCTTATGTGTATTCTGAATTTCTGTAGCTTTGATATTTTCATTAACATACAGGGCCACCCCTCCCCCTTTTGCACCTCGGTCTCTTCTGAACAATACATATCCAGGTACTGAAGTCTCCCAAGTGTGGTTACTGGTAAACCACGCCTCACTAATTGCTACTATGTCCAGTTTAGCCTCTGACATTATTGCCTGCAGGTCTGGGATCTTATTTCCCAGGCTGTGAGCATTTGTGTACATGATTTTCCATTGGCCAGATTTGGTGTGTAAGTTGTTGGGTGAAGTTTGGCATTACCCTGTGCATCGATGGGGAGACAAACCTTTTTCTTACCTGGTGATGCAAATGAATGGCAAACACGCTGAATTCTGTTTGACCATTTCAGCTGAGGGAGGGTGTTCTTCCCATTCACGATAAGTGCTGCACCCTCTCCCCATTTGCAGTTTAAATATTCTGCAAAGACGCCAAACTTCTGCCCCAATGCACTGACTCTCTCTTTAGTCAGATGCAGTCCATCAAATTTAAAGAACTTTCGCTCCCAGAACTGTTGCCAGTTCCTACAAATCTGTGTCCTTTTTCCTGGCACCAGTCCTTGAGCCACGTGTTTAGCTCCCCTATCTCCCCTTCTCTGACCTTCGTCCATCTGCTCCCTTCTCCCAGACTGGCAGGATCTCAGAGAAGGAGATGCCGACCAAATAGATGATAGTTTGTCACCCAGCCTAGTCAGGTGTTCCTTGGTCTCCACAACTGACCGGCTGGCGAGATCATTAGTCCCTATGTACTAGGACATCAATGTTTTCTCCTGCTTTGTGAACAATTTTAGTAATGCGGTCAGTGTCTCCATGCTGATGTACCTGGAGACATCTGACCATCACCCTGGCTGAGATGGGTATCAACTCCCGAATCATGGAGTCTCCTATGATCAGAAGTTTTTGGATTTCTTTCTGCTTGTTTAGTTTTGGTTCCTGATTTGGGTGAGTATTGTTGTGTTAGCTCCTGTGCAGCAGTGTCCTGTTTCTGCAGTGTCTTCTGCCTCTTTATTTGATTTCAGAGATAGAGGCAGATACCTGTTTGTAGTGTTTATATGGTTTTGGAGGTAATGTGTTGAGAGCAGAGAGTGATGGGGCACCTGATTTGCTCCTCCTAACCACCTGCCAACCTCCTGGACCAACTACCCTCTGCGGTCGAGGTTTTTCTGTTGGATGCTGGGGAAATGGCGGGTGGTTCTTATAATGTATTTCCTCTTCAATATGAAATTTGAGGCGGCAATCTCGCCCATGCTGCCCGGAGCTGAGACCTAAGATCTCCAAAGGCCCAGCATGTAGGACAGTGTCCTAAATCCTGTAAGACTGTCCTTCTGAAAATTGTTCCACAGTACCTGCAGTTAATGAAATCCATTCCAAATAAGTTGCTGGGTTTGTAACCTAGTCAGAGTAATTAGAAGGAAAAAAATGCAAGTAATGGTTTAATTGTGCTTTGTTTAACTTGTTATAACAAGTTAAATTACTAGTGCCCTGTAAATGAGATCACCTTGTGGAGGCCCCACTGATCCGCCCCTTCCTGTTCTGCCACAGGAAATGTTACAACTGTGGTACCCTATAAAAGGAGTGTAGTGTGGGGTGGTTGGGGATGGGGGTGGGTGGCTGGGCCCTTCCCCTGCCAAAAAAGAAGAACCACGGACGAAAGAACAAGGAGGTAAGAGCAGAAACAATCAGTCAACAACAAATGCAGTAACCCTGAAAGCTTATCCTAATGTTAGATAAAACTGTAAAACCTGTAAAGCACCACCTGTAATAATTTCAGAGAAGATATACCCTGTAAGAAACACTTTGCTCCAGAGAAAATAAAGCAGTAACAGAAGATATACCTTGCAAAAGACAATTTGAATCAGAAGATTACAGCAGTAATCTGTTAGCACACACCTGTAGGCACACCTTGTAATAATGCAGAAGAAGGTATACCAGCAACAACAATTTGAATCAGAGAAAAATAAAGCAATGAAATGTTAGCAACAAACAGTAGCAATCCCTGTGAGTAAAAAATAAAAACACCACCACACAGTAAATCTGCTTAGCCAAACTAAGTCTTAATCCTTCTCCCTTACTCTGGTAAGTTTTTCTACTCTGCCTTTCAAGCAGTCTTAGAAGGAAAGAGCTCAGGTGAAGCTAGGTGCCTTGGCCAGCAAACCAAGTCTTCAAGTCTTCACATACATGAGTAAGTAAATATTCATTATATATTTTTCATTCTTATACATATATTCCTGTATTTTAATATTACCTGAGGTCAGACAGCACTTGTGTAGATAAATCATTTATCTGACAGCTCACCATTGTATATCCCATATATATATATATATATATATATATATATATATATATTGCATATATATATATATATATATATATCAATCAATCAATCAAATCTTTATTTATTCAGGCGGACATCATTGAGCAAAGCTCATTTACAAGATGGACCTGATAATATATACACACACACATACTTACTGTACATACTTATATACATATATACATATATATTTACGTCCATATACACGTTTTAAATTTCTTTTGGTATCAGTTGACATCTACAGCTTAGGATTCAGAGTTATTTTTCTCTATCTGTTCTTTCGTACAGATCAAGCATCACGTATTGGTGTGCAGTAGTTTATAGCTTAAATACAAAAGTAGGTTAATATAAAAAATAGGATACTTTCAAGTTTTTTCCTGCCTTGTTATAATATTAAACAGTTGCCATAATTTCTCAAATGTTTCTTCTTTTTCATTAGCACAATAGTGAATACGTACAAGTTTATATGGGTCTAGCATAAAATTGATCCATTTCTGTACATTAGGAGGTTCAGCATCTTTCCAATGAAGTAAAATAAATTTGTTTTGCTATTACATATCCTAATGATATTAGTTTCTGTTTTTCCTCTGCTATTTCATCATCTGTTATGTGGTATCCCAGTAGGATTGCATTTTCGTGTCTATTTAATATTAAGTTGGTTGCTTTTTCCATTGCTTTTATTGTTGTGTCCCAAAATTTAGTAAGCTTTCTACATGTAAGAAACATGTAAATGAGAGAGCCGGGGTTGGAGAGGCATCTTGGGCATTTGTCTGTTAATGTATTGTTCATTTTATGCAATCTCGTTGGTGTTAAATAAGTACGGTGCATTATATTAAATTGTATTTGCTGTAATTTTGTGCTACAAAATTCATTCAATGGGTATTTTAAAATATTTACCCAGTCCTCCTCTCCAGTCTCGACTGTTAGATGTTGTTCCCAGTTTCCTTTCAAGAGAGTTAAAATTGTATAGGTTTGCTGATTGTAGACATTTATATATAGCAGAGATGGCCGGCCCAGTGGCGCTGAGGGTTGAGGCACTGGACGCCACACCTCGCGCCACGCCAGCGACCGGGGTTCGGGAACAAGCCTGGGCCGTAGGGGAGAGGAAGGATCGAGCTTCCGGAGGACATCTCTCCTTCTTCATGGGATCCAGGAACTGTGCCTGGCTGGAGGTACCGCAACGCTACAGGGCTTGGTTAGAGGGCTGCGGAGTCAAGACAAGACGTTCCCTAGCGTCGTAGCACGCTGCAGCTCTGCCTGGGGGGTGGGGGCGAGGGCGGAATGAGGAAAAAAATATGGAAAACCCCTCCCCCTCCTGATAGGTGACGGAGGGTACGGGGGTGGGGGTTGGTCCACCACAGCCAGAGTCGGGCCTCTTCTCGCCTCCTGTGTGCTCCCATCCACTGCGCTCCACCAGACTAGATTCATAGTTAGAGCACCAGGAGGAGTTCATCTGGTGGTCCTGCCTCAGGGGACTCAGACCCGGGGGTCTAGGCAGCAGCAGTGGCGGATGAAAGGGGTGAGAGAGGTTTCAGACGGGTGGGGCAAGGACCAGGACCCCGTGTGGCCACTCCTGAAAGAGTTCAGGTGAGTGGAGTGAGAAAGAAAGATGTAAAAAAAAAAAGATATATATAGCAGAGATGGGGTTCTGGAGTGGGTTTTTCAGTACAGTTTCTATTAGCGATTCCGTTGGTCTGTAATTTGTATGTAGTTTTGTAATTGCAAATAATGATAGAATTGTTGTTTCGGTAATCCATGCATATTTTGTAATTGTTGAAATGACATTTAATGCATTTCTGTTACAAATTTCCTTAAAAGTCTTGATTCCTTTCCGTTCCCATTCCAAAAATCCATCGTCCGTATAAGAAGGTTTAAATGCACAGTTTCTATATATTGATGTATCTTGGGAGTTCTGCTCCTCCCATTGTATTATGCGGTGTACTTTCTTCCAACAGAAGTGTGAGTTTTGTGTTGCTGTTAATACTGTTTCTCTTTGTTTTTTTCTTATTTTTGATATAATATTCTGGATGTAGAATACTTCTAATGTTTTGGTATCTATGTATATTTTGTTCCATACTTTTATTTGTTGTGTTTTGTTGTCTAAACCTATCCTCTGTTTGTGAAGGTTGGGCAGCATAGTAATACAAAAGAAAATTGGGTAAGGTAAGGCCTCCCTGTTCTTTAGGTAGTTGGAGTTTTTTTAATGCAAGAGGTAATATTCTTCATTTGTCCAGATCTGGTTTTATTTGGGATAGCATGGTGCCATAATTTTGTTCGAATAGACTGTTTTTTTCCTTTGTAACCATAATTCCTAAATTTTTTTTTTACTATTCTGTTAGTGGATAGGGTATAGTATTACTGTCATTTTTAGAAAGCATCAACATTTTAAGTTTTAATTTCATTTATTTTATAGGCAGATGCTTTTCCATAGTTTTGTATGATTTTCATACATGCTTTAATGGAAGTTCTGGGGTTTGTTAGATATAGCAAAGTGTCATCGACGTATACACTTGTACAATGTTCTAGGGAGCCTGTCTGTGTTTCCGAGAGTTGTTGGTTATTTCTTATTGAAATTACAAGAGGCTCAATAGTGAGATTGAAAAGCGGGGGGAATAGTGATTAGCCCTGTCTAGTGCCCCTCGATAGAGTGAAGCGGGATGCGACATTTTTGTTAGTTTGTATGGTAGCTTTTGGGTTATTATATAGAGCTTTAATCCAATTAATGAATTTGTTGCCAAATCCATTTTTATCAAGGACTGCAAATATGAAATCCCACTCCACTCTATCGAAGGCCTTTCTCTCTCCCCTAAAGCTGGTCTCTGGGCTCATCACTTCTGGGAGGTCCATCGTGGAACCACGTGACAGGCAGGAGGTAGATTGACTTTTGCAGGAAGGAGGTAACCTCCCAGCTACTTCCTCCAGACGTCAGTTTACTTCCTACCTGTCTGGTGGCAGGAGCTCTGCAGTACCTCTGTCACAGAAGTGACAGATGAGGAGAACCGTGAGTTGGACCTATTTCTTTTTTTTTTTTGATGGTCTACAATTATATCCTTAGCACTCCGGAGCACTATTACAGGGACCCCAGTCTCAGCCTTGCAAGTTGGACAGACGGGCTCCCTGTGCTCCCTTGCTGCCCGCGCTTGAGCGTTCGACCCCCTCCCCCCCCGGAGCATCACCGAAGTCTAAGGCGTGCCTGGGCCCTGCTGTTAGACCACAGGCATCACCCGCATAACAGTAGCCACATTGACGAGCATAAGGGAAAAATCAGCTCAATAAGACGTCAACGTGATTGCCAGTCGGAAAGCCATTTACCTACGGGCGGCATTCTAGGTTCTCTGACGTCACAGATTTAGTGCGGGAAATGTAGCGCTACAACAGCAGTACATTCAGGGGTTTAGGGGAGCAGGCAGCCTCTAATTTCATCGGTGACCAGTCTGGTCGCAACTTTCCGCATTTTGGGGGCGCTCAAGGGGACTCAAAGCACCACAGATTCTGCATTTCAGGGCTCAAAGCAGAAAAGGAGATTGCCCCAAATTCAGTATTTTCAAGGGGACTATTAGAAGATAGCCCACAAACATCAAGGGACTGCTCCAGAGCACAGCAATTCATGGTATTCAAAATGTCTTAAAAGAGCAGGCTTCCACTAAGCCTAGATAGCGAAGTGTGATTATCTGACCCCTCCAAGTTGTGATTCCAGGGGTTGGGGTCAAGTGTGATTAACTTACCGCTTCAAGTTGCGGTACCAGGGGTTATGGCTTCCACTAAGGACAGGCCTCCCAGGGGCAGAAAGTGCCACAAGTGCAGAACGCCCATGCTGGCCACATTTGTGGGGTCGCTGTGTGTGAAATACGACAGTGCAATTACACCTGCTCGGGACAAGGTGGACGAAGCTTCCGTCTCTGAATATCAGGAGTCGCAAGACCAGCCCAGGGGTTTGGGCCACTCCCCAACTCTAGAGGCACGTTGCCACTTGGCTGGGGCTCTAGCTCTAGATCTGATAGAGAAACTGAATCAAGCATTTGCCATCAACCCTTCATATTTTGATGTCCTTCAGCAGCCTAAGGAACCCAGGACCCATAGGAAAGCTACACGCAAACGCACCCCTTCCCCATCCTCGGACGAGGGACCCCCCCCTTTCATGGCATGATAGGAGGAGGAAGAGACCTAGACCCAGATCCAGGAGTTCTTCCAGACACAGGGACACAGCCCATGGGAAGCACAAGCGGGACAGGTCCCCCACAGGGTCCAACTATACTTCCTTAGAAGAAGGAAAACTCCCCAATTCGGATTCCAACTCAGAGGCCTCACCAACCAGAAACTTTGATTTGGAAGGTCTAGATTTTTTCTTTAAAAAGGTGTCCGAGGAGATACACTTGAGCTCTCCCACTTCTCCAGAGCCCAAGCAAGCTAAGCCGGCATTCTGGCTAGTGTCAGCTGTGAAGCCTGTGACGGCCTTTCCTCTACCCCAGGCTATTGAGGACCTCTTAAAGGAAGAATGGCAGGGTCCTGAGTGTTCCTTCCTATCCCTCGCTGCCTAGCTAAACTCTTAAAGTTTGACAAGAAGCGTGCAGAGAAATGGCTCGACTGCCCTAGGATAGATCCTCTTATATCTAGTCTCACGAAAAAGATGGTGATCTCAGCAGAAGGCGGGGCCTCCCTACAAGACCCCGGTGGACAGAAAAGTGGACACCTCTCTGAAGAAGGCCTTTCAGTCCACTGCAACCTCCCTTAAGGCAGCTACAGCTAACCTCTACTCCGCCAGAGCCGCGCTCTCCTGGGCCACTGATCTGGCATTCCAGCTCGCTGACGAGCCAGACAAGAACTAGCCCATTTTACAGCAATTACATCTCATGGGTCTGGCTTCTGCATATTCGGCTGATGTGTTGGAGGAGGCAGATGCGCAGCACAGGCTATGTTCCACCAGACCTCGGCTCGACGCAACTTATGGCTGTGGGCGTGGCAGACAGATGCCTCCTCAAAGATGCATTTGGTCAACACCCCTTACTAAGGAGGCCTTCTATTCGGCTCAGCGCTAAAGGATGTGGTCAAAGAATCCAGGGAAACTGCGAAAGTATGAATGCCACAGGCCCGAGAAAAGAATAGGCCCAGGACCTCAGGCTCCAGACAGAATTTTCATGCCCAAAATCATTCCGAGGACAGAACAAAACGGCCCCAGGCAGACGTTCTTGGTTTGACTCGCATAACCAACATGGCTTCAGAGGTGGCAGGGGAGGCGACCAGGACATCGAGGGCGACTCCAAGAAATCACAATGAGGACTCATGGACCCATCCTTGTGTCGGGGGTAGACTTTCCAACTTTCTCGAGGAATGGGTCCACACCACCACAGATAAGTGGGTATTAGAAGTAATCCGTGAGGGGTACTTCATCGAGTTTGATTCGTGGCCCCCTGCCCCACATTGTACCCTCGCCAATCTCAGGCAACCCAGTAAAGCGAGTGGCGACCCGGCAAGCGATTACAGATCTCATACAGTCAGCAGCGATCGAACCAGTCCCCACTCCAGAAAGGAACAGAGGGGTGTACTCACTGTTCTTCATAGTACCAAAACGCTAAGGGGGCTTCTGGCCGGTGTTAGATCTCAAGTTTCTAAATGGCTTTGTTCATCACAGAACTTTCAAGATGGAAACCTTGGCCTCCATCATCAGAGAAATCATCCAGGGGGACTTTTTGGCCTCACTAAATTTACACAAAGCCTATCTACACATTCCCATCAAGAAGGCACACCGTCAATTTCTGAGATTCAAAGTGGAAGGTCACCATTTTCAGTTCAAGACCCTGCCATTCGGCCTAGCCTCAACCCCCAGAGTTTTTTCCAAAATTGTAAAAGCGGTTGCTCACCTCTGAATGCAAGGGATCCAGTTCTTCCCATACCTGGATGACATTCTTATCAAAGCCCCGGGCTACGATCAATCGGTTCGGGCAGTGATGGAGGTCACACGGTGCCTGTCCTCTCTGACATTCGTGATCAACAGGAGGAAGAGTTCCCAACATTCGTCTCGGTCTCTGTCCCATCTGGGGGTGAATGTCGACACAATCCAAAACAAAGTGTTCTCCACAAAACTGAAATTCAGAGAACTGAGGGCCTTCATCCTCAAATTTTGGGCATCCCGTTCTCTGACGGCCTGCTCCTTTCATGCAACTCATAGGGACGATGGTCTCCTTGGCAGACTCAGTCCCCTGGGCACTAGTCCACATGTGTCCTCTCCAGTCAGCTGTCCTCCAGCAATGGTTCCAATCAAGGGGCACAATGGACCAGAGGATTCAAATATCCCACCAGGTGAAGGAATCCCTGATATGGTGGACTCGGCAGAACAATATCATGAAGAGTCTCAGCCTGGGGCTTCCTCACCACATCAGAATCATCACCGATGCCAGTCTCCGGGGCTGGGGAGCACATTCGGAAAAGTTCTCGACACAGGGCAAGTGGTCTTAGGTGGAGTCCCTCTACAGCATCAGTGTGCTGGAGATGCGGGTAGTCTGCCTGGCACTGCTGCAATTTAAGTCACAACTCTCCCACCAGGACGTCCTTATACTCATAGATAATTGGACAACAATGGCATACATCAACCAACAGGGTGGCACAAAGAGCTCCTGGATGTTGCAAGAGACCCTTCTTCTCTTCCAGTGGGCGGAAGTCAACCTGTCAATTCTACGGGCAGCATACATTCCAGGCCAGGAAAACGTCATGGCAGATTGGTTAAGTCAAAAGGACATCTTATCAGGAGAATGTGAGCTCAAGAACAGCGCCTTCCAGCTCACCACAGAGCGGTGGGGCTACCCGCAGGTAGATATTTTCGCCTGCCGAAAAAATTGCAAAGTTCCAAGATTTTGCTCTCTCAGCAGTGACATCAAGGCCATAGCACAGGATGCATTCTCCATCAGCTGGGGTCAGTTCGATTTCCTGTTTGTCTTCCCCCCAATTCCGATCGTATCAAGGGTACTGCACAAGATTGTCCAAGACCAAGCAGAAGTGATTCTGGTCTGCCCACGCGGCTCCGCAGACTGTGGTTTCCCCGATTAGACCAAATGTCTCTTCAGTCACCCATACTGCTCCAAACAAGCCCAGACCTACTACATCAGGGACCGGTGCTGCACCCAAGTCCTCACAATCTGTCCCTCTCAGGAATCTCGGTGTGGAGATTGAGCGGGAAACTCTCAGGGAGTTTGGTTTCTTGGCACCTGTCGTAGAAACGATGATTCAATTAAGGTGAGCCTCCTCCTCTGGGGTTTATTATAGGATTTGGAGAAAATTTATATTCTAGGGACGTGGATATGTTGTTCAGTCCACACCTACTGGCAGGTTCCTTGCCGCTTTAAATCTTGCCAGAAGGTTCTCAAGCTGGCTCCTCCCACCCACCCGGGTGGTAAAACTTTCGGCTCTGCCCCATGACGCCAGATCTTCCTTATCGCTTGGAAGCTCAGGTTCCCTCCTTAGCGCTCTGTGTTTTAGGCCTGGATCCAAACTCTTCGGTTCAACCGAAACTCATTCTAAAATTCAAAAGACTTTGGTCTTCGTTTTCCCTCGCGGCTGTGATGGGCAGATCGACTCCTGGATTTCGTCTGTGTCCCTGTGGGCAGAAGATGTCCTGGACCGATCTGCACTCCACTTGAGTTTACTGCCTAGGACTCGGCCATGTTTCACAGGCTTGTGAGTTATGCAAATCCTTTTTGGCTTCGGTGTTGGAGGACTGCGCTGCCCGATTGCTCTTGGGGCAACCTGAAAAACGTTATCCTCCAGTTAAGTCGAAGGAGGCCCATTGGGCAGTGTCCGCGGCTGCAGGCTCGGCAGAACAGCTAGAGCAGATGATCGCCCTCGAGGAGGAGGCGGCCCAGACCACATCATCATCATCCTCGGTTGCGGCATTTATCCCACTCTCTTTGGGCTCCTCCTACACAGCTTCTTGTAAGGAGCTTTGCCAATCCCTCTCCACCAAGGGAGAAGCGCCATCGGGACATTCCTCTTGGTCCAAAAAGAAGGACTCCAAAAGTAAGTCCCACCATCGATGTTCGTGGGAGCGGGAGAGGTCCCCTTCCTCGGATAGTCGACACTCGACTTCGGTCGAGGTTGCGACTAAGACCGCTGGCTTCACGGTGTCCCTGTCAGGTCAGCCGGCCGAGACACCCGTCGATGCGGTCGAGATTTTTCTCAACCCGTTGGACTGTTTGTCAACTGGAGAAGCCGACAACCCTTCTTCACCGGTTCCCCCAGTGGAAACCGAGGATTTGCCTGTGCCTCCTGTGCTGGAGTGCCCGGTTAAGGTCCCTGAGCCGAGGGAGGAGCGGGTTTCCCCTGCCCCCTCTCTGACTCACCCTCGGAATCCCCGAAGGTCTTGGTCTTGGACCTCTTCCAGGTCCAGCTGATCCCGCTGACGTCAGCGGTCTTGGTCTCGGCACCATGGAAAGCGGTGGCGCCGCTCTTCCTTGTCATCCTCTTCGGAGGACAGGCTCCAGCGCAAGTTGTGTCGGCGCTACAAGGATTTAATGTGGCAGCAGCTCTTATTGTACGGGAACAAGCCAACTCTGTTTCCTTCCCCGGCCATTAAGTGGCTGTCACCGGTGTAGCCAAAACAACCCCTCGTAGTAGTCGAGGAGCAAAAGCCGGCACCGGTTGTTCAGCCGAAACCAGCTGCACCACCCATTGAGGTGGAACCTCCACCTCCACAACCGAAGACTGGGGCCCCGACCAAGGATTCTCGGTTGGGTCAGGGTTTGCCCCATAGGTTGTTGGTCACCCTCACTCCTGATCGACCTTGGCAGGTTGAGGGTGGCTCAGGCACTCGGCAGCTGTTTGCAGACTCCTCGGGTCTAATGACGACTCCTCCTTGTTCTCCAGGCCACTTGACTTGGAGTCCACTGGGGGTCAGTCGGTGGACGAGACCCCATCCTCGTTCCTTGGAATGCTTCGACTCATCTCAGAGTCCACTGGGATGAAGCTCGAACCCGTTTCAAAATGAGCCAAGTATCCCCTCATGGAGATACTGGACCTTGGGGATTCCTCCATGGAGGCCTTCCCAGTGGCCGAAGCCATTGTGGGCCCGGCCCTGGAGCTATGGCAGCGGCCAGCTTCTTGTCCAGCACCTTCGACCAGGATGGCTAGGAAGTATGCTGTCCCTACCGGTTCACTCTCCGGTTTCTCGGAGCATCCCTCTGCGGAGAGGCTAGTGACCAACAGCGTTTTCTAGCGTTCCGGGAACGCTCGGGATGTGGACAAGCCACCCGATAAGGAGTCCAAGAAATTGGACTACTCCGGGCAGAAAGTCTGTGCTGCTTCCTCCCTAGGCCTTCGTCAGGCTAGCTTGGCCGTCCTGATGGCACACTTTTCTCACGCCCTTTTGGGCTCCCTGGATGAGGTGATCCCTCATCTCCCGGCTGACCTTCAAATGACGGTCAAGTGGGTTCAGGATCAGGGAAGGGCAGTGGCCAAACAGCAGCCTCAAACTTCCTTGGATATCGCTGACCCTTGTGCCCGGTCAGTAACGGCTGCAGTGGCCATGCGCCGCAGAACTTGGCTGCGGATCTCCGCCTTTACGGCGGATACCCAGCACAAGCTGGCAGACATTCCCTTCTTGGCTACCGACTTGTTCGGTCCTGGGGTGGAGGGTCATCTTCAACAGATTGAGAAATCCAGTGCCACCTTGGACTCGGTCACGTTTGCCCAGAAGGACAAAGGCCGCCAGCAGCAGTGTAAGCCCTTTCGTTCTTCAGCCCCGGTGGCACGTCCGGCCCAGCAACACCAGCATCAGGGCCAGCAGGCTCGCACTTGACACCTCAAAGCCAAGCCTGCTGCTTCCTCCAGCAGGAAGCCGGGAGGGAAAGGCCCAGGCGGCTCCTCGGCCGGCCCTTCCTCCAAGCCTGCCCAGTGACGAGTTAAGGAGTGTCGCCCCCAACCTCGTCACTCCTCTCAGGTTCCCCCCTGTGGGGGGACGGCTCTGCCACTTCCTTTCCGCTTGGTCCATTATCACCACGGATCGCTGGGTGTTGGAAGTGGTAGGCAGGGGTCTGCCTCTGGAATTCGAACAGTCCCCACCCTATCGAGCCATCGCCCCACAGGGGGCTTCGGGTTCCGCAGCCTCTCTGTTGGCTCGTCGACAGTGACAGTGACCCAGGATATGTGGAACGGCCTCCAGTGGTGGCTCGTTCTAGCTCATCTGCAGGAGGGTATCCCATTTGTCCGCCCCGAGCCGACGGTCACTCTGACGACCGACGCCTCTCTGATGGGTTGGGGTACCCATCTGGGGGAGCACAGAGCCGACGAACTCTGGTCCCCTTGGGAGTCTCGATGTCACATCAACCTGCTGGAGCTTCAAGCGGTCAGACTAGCCCTCACCTCCTTCGCTCCGTTTGTACGGGGTCAAGTGGTCCAGGTCCAGACGGACAACACCACGACCATGTACTACCTAAACCGTCAGGGTGGGACGTACTCCTTGCCTCTGTGCAAGGAGGTTCTCTGCACTTTGTCTCTCATGAGCAGAGTGGAGGCAGATCTCCTAGCCATCCATGTGGCAGGAGACTCCAACACTCTGGCCAATGCCCTCAGATAGGTGCTGCATCTCACGAGTGGTCTCTCTCCTGCTGGAGGTAGTAGAAGATCGGTTCTCCCACTGGGGCACTCCTCAGGTGGACCTGTTTGCCTCCAGGGAGAATGCGAAGCTGAGGCTGTTTCATGCCCGCCCCCCTCAGCAGGGCTCGCTGCAGGGGGATGCCTTCTCGAGGCTGTGGACCCCGGGCCTCTTCTACGTCTTCCCTCCATTTCCCTTGATCCACAAGGTGCTTCTCAAGGCGAAGAGGGACAAGGCGCAGGTGATTCTGGTAGCCCCAGACTGGCCCCTCCAGTTCTGGTACCCAGATCTCCTCAGCCTCAGCTTCAGGCTTCCGAGGCGGCTTTCAGCCTGCCCGGACCTGATCTCGGTCAACAAGGGGAAGGTACTCCACCCGGACCTTCAATCCCTGCACTTGACGGCCTGGTTCCTGAGTGGCTAGAGTTCCAGGCCTTGGGTCTTGCTAGCATTAGTATTCCTAGCATCTTCTTGGAATATGTATTTCTGAATTGACTATGGAAATGGTGCAGCAGTGCCATTTCTGGTGTAAGAGCCTCTATCTTTGGGAAAAGCTCTATTATTGTCTGCCCACTCCTTCCAATATAGTCTGAGCAATGAGCATTCACAAAAGATATGCAGGTGGCCTGCAGAAAATTCCCTATAGTTCCACCAACATTTTGACCTTTGAATCAAATCATATTTCCCTGTGATTTGAGGTGTTCTGAAATACTTAACTAAACATTTCCATCCATACTCCCTCCAGATGTAGGAGGAGGTTAGCTTTCCCTGCCTTAAATAAATTGCCTCCCATTTTTCATTCGGGATCTGTATTTCCAAATCTGTTTGCCATCTCTGTTGCATTTCCTCCACTGCTGGTGTTGTCTCTTTCCTAATTGTTTTATATAGCAATGAAATTATATGGTCCAATGCATGATTATCTAATGTGTTCCTAATAATTTGAACCATTGGGTGTGCTTCCATCATTGACCATTGCAGACCAAATCTTTGATATAGGTAGTTCCTTATTTGTAGATACCTAAAGAAAGACAAAGAACCTCTATGCGCAAACACTGAGGCAAGGGTTACCCCAAAGGGCATTTGGCTGGGAAGCCAAGTTTCAAGAAAATACAAAATCACACATGCCCCCACAATGCAAAGCATCATGGGCTGCATATGTAAATCACCACAGAATGTTATGCTGGTCCAACTTTAAGCAGAATTGCATGGTGCCGAAAGGCCTCTCACACAGTTTGCAAAGGGTGCTAACAGAAGACATAGACACGTTACCTAAAGAAATCCTGTTGTCTCAGTTGGTAAGTATCTCTCAGTGTCTGGAAAGAGCAAACAGAGCCCTCTCCATAAAACTGATAAATGTGAGTTAGCCCCTTTCTCTGCCATAACTTAAAAGTATGGTCCATTTTAGCTGGCCCTTGTCTTTCTTTCTTCTGGATTACTAATTCTTGTTCTCCATACCTGAATAATTTGTTTAATATATGTGGAATTAATGTCCTTTAGCTTATCTGTATTACTCACCAAATTTCTGAATAATGCCGAGTATATATGGCTAAACTCTCCATTCTTCTCCAGCTCCTTCCAGTGTGGGTCTGACTGAGCTGATAGCCAATGTAAATCATATGAGATCTGTGCTGCATGGCAATAATATTCTAAATTTGGTAGAGCTAACCCCCCCCCCCCCTTTCCCTTGGGAAGTTGCAGCCACAGATACGATTTTCGAGGTCTACCCCCCACACACCCAAAGAAAGTTCATTATCATTTAATCCCATATTTGGAATTCTGTTTTAGGGGGGTGTTAATGGTATATTTTGAAACAGAAATAAAAATCTGGGCAGGATATTCCTCCTAATTGTCTCTATCCTCTGTACATGAGAAATGGGCATGTAAAGTCAACTTTCCAAGTCTCTTCGGATTGCCTCTGCCAGTGCATGATAATTTACGTTTCATAGATTCTTCTGGTTTCTAGGGAGAATAATCCCTAAATATCTAAGTTGCTCGCACTGCCATCTGAAGGGGAAGGTGGACCTAGTATAACTTTTTTGGGTATATCCGCAACATATCACTTCAGTTTTATTCGTGTTTAACTTGTAACCTGATAGTTGTTTTATTTTTTGTAGTATTCTGAATAATTCTGGAAGGGAAGTTTCTGGGCTTGTCAAATATATTAATAGATCGTCAGCATAAAATGCTACCTTATGTTCTACGGTTTGGTACTGTACCCCCTTTATCTTTGATTTTTTTCTAATTGCTTGGGCCATGGGGTCTACATAAATTGCAAAAAGTAGGGGAGAGAGAGGGGGCACCCCTGCCTAGTCCCCCTGTTCAGGGAAAAGCGATCTGAATAGGACCCGTTTACCTTTATTACTGCTTGGGGTGAGGAATAGATGTTACTAATCAAATTTCTAAATTCTGATGGGAAATCAAATTTTTCTAATGTACATTGTAAAAAGGACCAAGACGCACGGTCAAAAGCCTCCATGCCCAAGAGCAATACAGGGACACCTCCTTTTGTATTTTTTCCATTATGTATATTGTTCTTTTAACATTGTCTGACGTGTGTCTGTCATGTATGAATCCGGCCTGGTCTTTGTGTATTATACTTGGTAACATCTTTTCTAGTCTTTTTGACAAAATAGCCATGAAAAGTTTATAATCCTGATTAAGGACCAATATGGGTCTGTAGGATTTGCATTGCGATGGGTCTTTGTCTGGTTTTAAAATTGCTGAATTATTGGCATATTGCCAGTTAGGGGGTAACAGGGTATCTCCTCGGAGGAAACAATTCCTTCTGAAATTTTTTATAGACTTCTGCTGTGAATCCATCTGGTCCTGGGCTCTTTCCCAATTTCGTGTGCTTTATGTTCTGAAATATTTCTAAGGTGGTAATAGGCTGAAGAAGATCTCTATGTTTATTTGTAATTCTTAATAAATTAAGGGAGCTAAAAAATGCTCTGTAACTGTTCTCTTCTGGTTCCGTCTCCTGCAAGTATAGTACGTCATAACAGTCTTTGAATCCTTTTTAAGATTTCTTTAGTTTTGGTTAATATGTTATGAGTTATAGGGTGTTTTTTTTTTAATTCAATCTGTTATTCTGTGTATGAATTCAGTAACTCTACAGGCACCAGTACAGCAGGAAGTAATAGCATTTGGTTACATCACAGGGCATTGCATACAAACTTTAGTGGATACAATGGAGGGAACTAAGTTAATAGGGCATTACATCAATTTCCAGGAAAATTCATTATTACTAAATTTAAAACTCTGACTTTGAGCTGTGTTATTTGCAGTTGGCACGGAATGGTGGGTCCCTCCCCCCTCCCCCTTGATTTTTTGTTTGGTCCTAGTGAAGATCAAAGAGCACTTCGTGCCACAGCCCAGGGGACACTACTAGGCACGGGAAGACCAATTTACAGTAGCAGTAGACCTCTTAAGGAACAAAATCATCGTAATGAACTAGTTGTTAAGAGATCCATTTTTGCCATTGAACATTAGATTTCTGTAATCTGTCCATCTTTTTGGCGGAGAGTCGCTCAAGGGCATGTATCTCCCCTGGTTGAGATTAGCCATGCTTCTTTGATGGGTATTTTATTTGTGAACCAGAGTCTGGTGACAATTTTATGGGCTGCTATTATAAATTTTGATATTTGTTTTAAAGAGTTCTTGTCAATTCGCAGACCTTCTGTCTTAATAAAGGTCAATATGGGGGGGGGGGGAGAGGGTGAATAGATCAACGGTATCATAGATTACCCTTAGTTCCTCGAGGATCTCCATCCAAAAATTTGATCACATTGGACATGACCAAAGGACATGACTCTGATTCGCACGTTCCTCTCCACACCCCCTCCAACACTTTCCTTCCCCCAGTTCTCCCATACTGGCCAGCAGAGCTGGAGTATAAAAGAAGCGAGACCTGAGTTTCCAGGTGTACTCCTGCCAATATGGGGAGGAGAACGTTTTTAATGCTGATAGTGTAGACTGATGCCAAGCCTGCTCGGTTATTAAGACCTGCAGTTCCTGCTCCCATCTAATTCTGACTGAATTGGTCGAGACTCCCTGTCTTTCATTTAAGGCCTTATATATTTTACTAATTAAGTGGTCTGAGGTTGTACCTCTGATATGTGCTTGGAGAAGCTGTAATATTAGAGGGGGGGTTCTCAATCAGTGCCACAAGTAACTGCTCATACGGTAGGAGATGTGCATTAAGACGTAGATAAGAAATAAAATATTTATGTGGCAAATTATATTCCCTTTGTAGAGAAACAAAGGGGAGAAGCCCTGGCCTACCCACTAGCTGAAAAATAGAAGAAACTCCATTTTTATTCCGAGCCCATCGAGGCTGGAAAAAGACTGGAAATTATAAAGCAAGACCTTGTACAACAGTCTGATGATCACGCAGAGGAAGGAGGAGACTGAGGACAAAATTTAAAATAACGCTGTACACTGCAGCGTTTTCTTAAGTGCAATACAATGCACAGGGACTCAAGTTTCGGATTTTCCTTTGTAAAATATGTCCATGTTTCTTGCTGTGAGGTGATTCACTCTAACTGATTACTTCCTTGTTTTACTGTATATAGAAACTGCCTCATGTATGTGTATTAATGGAAGAAAAGTTTCAGATTCAAGTTATCAGATTGTATGTATGTACGTTTCTGTGCTTAGAACCATGTTTAACTTCTTTGTATGTATTTACTTGGAAATTGAATAAAAATAAAGTTGGAAAAAAAGAAGTACAGTAGTGTAAAAAGTACAGTGTGCAAAATGAGCAGTAACAAAGTTAGCCAGTAGCATTAAGGAAAACAAATCAGATGATTCAGTTAAAAATTACTTTCATTGAGGAGGAGTATAAGTTACACGAACAGTATAGCATGTATCTAAAATCTTTTATTGCAGTTGTATTGCATAAGCCTCAAATGGAATTGAATGTAGAGTTATAAGGAATCCTTCATTTGGCATAATATGTCTCTTCTTAAGTCAGTAATGATCATGGCAATTAGAGATTTACAAGGGGCAGACTACTGGGACTTGAACTCCTCGACCACCGGGTGGGTGGGGGGACTGCATTTTCTACCATAGAAGGTTCTATAAGGCCACCACTGGAAACTGAAAAGATGGCATAGATACAGAGACCTGAGGAATGGTAACAAAGTCCTACATTATCAGCAGTACAGTTGTGTTTTTAGTTCTTGGGTTTCTATCCCTGTCTTTTTTCATATAACCTTTAGACCTTGGCAGCCACCTTTGCCAACTTCAAGTGTTCTTCTCAGCCCCCACCCACCGTTGTTGAGCCAGTGGGAATCCACCTGGGGCAGGATCCAGGGGTGCTCAGGTCATCATTAATGGCGACCAGTGTTTATGTTTTTTCCCCCCTGTTTCTCCGTGTCCCCCCAAGCCCCACCCTGAGTGTCAGGCCGTGTCCCAGCATACTTCATATACTACCAGAATGTCCCTATGGCGGAGCAAGCTCCCTGTCCCACTGTAGGTGTTGCTGGTATGGCAGAACCTGGAGGCCCATCCTTCCCTGCTGGGATTGTTGCCACATGGCAGTGCTTCCCTAGCCCTCTCCTTCCCCTGGCCAGCTCCTGAGTCCGCTCCCAAACTTCGAGTCGCCGGCATGGGAGTGCGAAGCGCTTCCCCCTGGGCCATCAGGCAGCACTTATATTTCTCTTATATCCATTCTGGCAGACCTCTAGGATGCTTATTACAAACTTGAACTGGCCCCATTTACCTACCTAAATAAGAATGTCATAGCTGTACTCATAGTTGTGGTTTGTTTAGCTTCCCCAAGAAGAAGGGCAATAAATTTGAATGAACTCATATACTCCTATGAACTGGAATACATACTGTTAATCATGTTTACACATGAAACATAGAAGTTGACGGCAGATAAGGACCGCAAGGCCCATCCAGTCTGCCCATTTCTTTTTCTACCTTATAAATGTGCTATCGGCCTTTGCTCTGTCAGTGGCTTATCTATTCATAGTCATTTGTATTGCTCCCTTATGCCTATCCCATGCCTGTTTGAAGCCCTGCACTGTATTCATAGCCACCACTTCTTGTGGTAAGCCATTCGATGCATCCACCACCCTTTCTGTGAAAAGAATTTCCTCACATTCCCCTTAATCGGCCCCTCTAATCTTATGCTGTGTCCTCTTGTCCTGCTATTCTTATATTTAAACATGTTAGACTCTTTAACCTTGTTAATGCCCTTAAGGTGTTTGAATGCCTCGATCATATCACCTCTCTCCCTCCTTTGCTCAAGGTATACATATTGAGCTCTGTTAATCTGTCCTCATATGTCTTCTGATGCAGTCCCTGCACCATTTTGGTTGCCCTTCTCTGGACTGCCTCAATTTGGTTAATGTCCTTGTGAAGGTGTGGCCTCCAATACTGCTTGCAGTACTCCAGATGGGGCCTAACCAGTGTCTTGTAAAGAGGGATTATTACCTCCCTCTTACGACTTGTGATACCCCTACTACTACACCCTAACACCCCCTAGCCTTACCTACTGCTTTAGAGGTCTGCTTGGATGATTTCAGGTCATCAGTGATGATGATGCTCAAGTCTCTTTCTTCCTTTGTGACTGCTAGCAACTCCCCTCCCAGCCTATAGGTGGCTTCAGGGTTTCTCTTCCCTATGTGCATGATTTTGCACTTCTTTGCATTAAATCCCAGTTGCCACTCTTCTGACCATTTTGCTAGTTTATCCAGATCTCTTCTCATTCTGCCCACCCCATCTGGATCATCTACTCTGTTGCAGATCTTGGTGTCATCTGCAAACAGACAAGCCTTACCCTCTAGTCCATCTGCAAGGTCACTAATGAAGATGTTGAAGAGGGCTGGCCCTAGGACTGATCCCTGAGGTACCCCACTTGTGACTTGCATCTCTTCTGACTGTATACCATTTACCACCACTTTCTGTTTTCTGCCCGTCAACCAGTTTACCACCCAGTTGACCAACTTCTGACCCACCCTGAGCCTACCCAGCTTATTAATCAATCTTCTATGTGGAACAGTGTCAAAAGCTTTGCTGAAGTCAAGGCAGGCAACATCAACTGCTCCCCCTTGGTCCACCACTCTGGTTACCCAGTCAAAGAAATCTATGAGATTAGTTTGACAGGACCTTCCTTTTGTAAACCCATGCTGTCTTGGATCCTGTGCCCTATGGATTCCAGGTGTTGCACTATCCTTTCCTTAAGGAGTGCCTCCATAATCTTGCCCACTACTGAGGTAAGACTGACTGGTCTGTAGTTCCCTGCCTCCTCCCTGCTACCACTCTTGTGGAGCGGGATCACTTGAGCCCTTCTCCAGTCTTCTGGGACCTCTCCTGTGCTCAGAGACTCACTAAACAGTTCTGCTAATGGCTCTGCTAGTTCCACCTTTAGCTCCTTAAGTACCCTGGGATGTATGCCATCAGGTCCCATTGCCTTATCCACCCTGAGCTTAGCAAGCTCTTGTAGGACCCTTTCTTTTGTGAAGGGAGTAGTGCTCACCTCCTTCCCCCCTGTGTCCATGATGCTGAGCTGTGGGACCTGCCCTACCTTCTCTTCAGTAAATACTGAGCAAAAGTATCTATTTAGGATAGATGCCTTTACAGGTCCTCCTCCTCACATGCTCCTTTTCTCCATTAAGCTTAGCAATACCCCTCTGGACTTTCTCCTTTCACTAATGTATGTATAGAAAGTCTTGTCACCTTCTTTACTGCTCGTGCTAGTGTTTCCTCAGTTTGGGACTTTGCCTTCCTTACTGCCTTCCTGCTTCCCTTAGGGCAGTTTGGTATGCCTCTCTATCTTCATCCGCTGTGTTCCTTATATTTCCTGAAGGCCAGCCTTTTGGCTCTGACCTTTTCTGCTACTGTATTTGAGAACCAAAGTGGTTTCCTTCTTCTTTTCACTTCCTTTTCTGTCTAACACAATGGGATGTTGCTTCAAGTATTGCATCGTTAATGCTTGCCCACTTTGCCTGTACCCCTCACCTGTGTTTCTTTTGCCAGGGCTAGCTTAACTCTGTTGGCCATCTTATCAAAGTCAGCTCCTCTGAAGTCCCATATTTTTGCCTTGGAATGGGATGATTTAGATGTAGTAGCCAAATTGAACCATACCATGTGATGGTCACTGGCCCCCAGGTGACCTTCTACCTGGAGATCTGTGATCCCTTCCCTGTTAGTCAGTACTAGATCTAGGATAGCCCTGTCTCTTGTGGGTTGCTGTACCAGTTGTTTGAGGCCCTCCCCCTGCAGGGAATCCACTGTGTGTCTAGTTTCTTTTAGATGTTATGATGTTATGTGGAACTCATCAATAAACTATTATTTGAAAAAAAAAAAACAGTTTGTCAAGAGGCAAAATGATGGGTAGAGGAGTGGCAACAGGAAGAACAAGCAAGCATGGGAGTGAGCAAAGTGAACCGGGGGAGGGGGGTGCTTAAGTGAGAAGGAGAGAGGTGAGGGTGAGTAGGAAGGTTGTTTCAGAATGAGGGGAGATGGACAGAGGAAGCAGTTTGATTAGTGGAAGTTTTGCAGCATGGGATAAGAAAGCAGTAGAAGTAGTAAAGAACCTTCATTTTTATGTAGGATATAAATGTTTTGGATAGAAGCCCTGTTTACAGAGTTGTCCTGTTACAGTGTCATTGTTGCATAGATCCTAGAAGAAGTATGGAGTTAGAATTTGCATAAGTCTAAGCAAGATCCAGACAGTGTATTTATTACATTTTGGAATTACAAAGTACCTTTGAGCTGGGAGCTCATTTACAAAGGTTCCATGTCAAGGAAAAGAGAAACAATAACAAACATGATAAAGGTACAGTTACATAGATACATAGACAGTGTTGGCAGATAAGGGCCTACGGCCCACCTAGTCTGCCCAACCGAACTTGTAAGTTCACTTAATGTTTTCCTAGAAGTCTGTTGCCCCCACCCCTGACCTCCAGAATTCCTTTATGTCTATCCCATGCATTCTTATATCCTGTGATTGTTTCAGCCCCCACCACTTCCTCTGGCAGGGTGTTCCACTTGTCCACCGCTCGTTCTGTGAAGAAATTCTTCCTCACGTTTCCTCCGAATCATCCTTCCTCCAACTTCATCCCATGCCCTCTAGTCATGGAACATATTTTTTGCTTAAAAGTAGTGTATTCCCGCACCCTGTTCCTCCATGTAAGATACTTCATCCTGTCTTCCAGGGAGTACATATTCAAATCCTTCAACCTGTCCTCATCGAACTTGTGATGCAATCCATGTACCATCTTTGTTGCCCTCCTGTGAACCTTCTCTACCCTGTCTTATGTCCTTACGTAGGTAAGGTCTGTAGAACTGTACACTGTACTCCAGGTGGGGCCTCACTAGAGTCTTGTATAGTGGAATTATGACCTCCCCTTTTCCTTCTGGTGATGCCCCTGCCTATGCATCCCAGCATCCTATTTGCTTTACCTGCTGCCTTGTCACACTGTTTCCCTACCTTGAGGTCATCAGAGATGATAACCCCAAAATCCCTTTCTTGCTTGGTGCATGCTGTATCCTCACCCCCCAACTGATATATTGTGCCAGGGTTTTTGTGCCCCATATGCATTATCTTGCACTTCTTTGCATTGAATTTCAACTGCCAAATCCCTGACCATACTTCAAGTTCTACAGGTCCCTTCTCATTCTGTCTACACCCGCTGGTGTGTCCACTCTGTTACAGAGCTTTGTGTCATCAGCGAACAGTGAAAGTCCGCCTTCTAGGTCCTGCGCAGTGTCACTGATGAACAGGACCAGTCCCAGCACTGATCCCTGTGGTACCCCACTGGTCACTCTTCCCTCTGTGAAGTGACAGCCATTTACCATCACCCTCTGTGTCCTGCCGCCCAGCCAGTTACCTACCCACCACACTGCTGTCTTGCCCACACCCATATTCCCCAGTTTTTGTAATAGTCTTCTATGTGGCACAGTGTCAAAGTCCTTGCTGAAGTCCATATAGGCCACATCCACTGCCCTCCCCTGATCCACCTCCCTAGCCACTCAGTCTAAAAAATCAACGAGGTTGGTCTAACATGACCTCCCCCTGGTGAAACCATGCTGCCTTGGGTCCTGTAGTCCGTTGACAACCAGATGTTCCACCTATCTCTCCTTCAGTAGAGCTTCCATGATCTTCCCCACTACCGAGGTGAGGCTGAATGGTCTGTAGTTCCCCGCTCCCTCTTTGTTCCCACTTTTTTATAAGGGGACTACATCTGCTGTCCTCGAGTCTTTGGGTACCTCCCCTGTTTCCAGTGATCGGCTAAACAGGATTGCCAAAGGTTCAACCACCACCTCTCTTAGTTCTTTAAGGACCCTGGGGTGCACTCCATCTGGCCCCATTGCCTTATCAACTCTTATTCCTTTCAGTTGACAGTATAGCCTAGAGGGTAGAGGAACAAGGTGTGAACGAGCTTGGTACATCCAGTAGACTAGACCTGAGTTTGATTCTCGCAACCTCCACTTGCATATTGTGTGACTCTGAGCAAATCACTTAACCATCCCAGTGCTCCCAGTTCGCCCCTGAAAACAGGCACTTGTGCCTAGTGGGCCTTACCTGATTACCAAAGACTAAAAAAAAGAAAAAAGTTCCTTTAGGACCCTTTCTCATGTAAAGGGACTTGTGTCCATTTCTGCATAATTCTCACCCCTTGTACTTCCTTCGGGCCCATTACCCTTCTCTTCCTCAGTAAAGACTGAGCAGAAATGCCTGTTCAATATGTCAGCTTTACTGTTGTCATCCTCCACACGGCCCCATCCTCCCCTTTCAGTCTCACTATCCCTCCTTTTGCCTTTCTTTTTTCATTTATATAGCTGTAAAAGGTTTTGTTCCCTCTATCCACTGATTTTGCAGTGTGCTCTTCTGTCTGAGCTTTGGCTTTCCTTATTGACCTCCCTGTCTCCCTTTGCTTCTCCTTGTACTTCTCCATATCTCCTTCTGTCTGTGTCTTTTTGTACTGCCTGAATGCAATCTTTTTGGCTTTCACTTTCTCCGCTACCTCCTTGGAAACCCATAATGGCCTCCTCTTCCTGTTCCCCTTGCTAACCTGCTTAATGCATAATTCTGTTGCTCTTGTAATCCCCGTTTTAAATACTGCCCACTGTTCCTCAACCCTCGATTCCCACCCCATTCCCCTTATGCCTCTTTCAAGCATCTCCCCATTTTCCCAAAGTCTGCCCCCCTAAAATTCATGATACGTGTTTTTGTCTGGTTTGGTTCTGCTCCTTCTGTGATTTCAAACCACAATGACTGGTGATCACTGTTCCCCAGGTGCTTCTCCACTGTTATCCCCATCACACTGTCCCTGTTTGTGAGCATGAGGTCTAGTATTGCCTTCTGCCGAGCTGGTTCCATGACCAGTTGCTTGAGGAAGGCACCTTGAAGGGAGCCCACGATAAATACAAATACAAGTAATACAATTAACAGATGACAAGTACCAAACATTACACAATGAATTGAAACATGGTACAAGGGTGGGTGATTGCAAGTAAATTAAAGACTTAAAACAAGATACAGAACCAGCGGCACTGAGTTAGCATAATACGGGGGTGGGGGGGCCTGTATTAGTGAACTGTGTAAAGATGCCATGATAAGTGCTGGTAGGGAAACATCCAAGCTAGGCCTTGTCAAAGGGTGAGTCAGTTGAGGGGTGGGTGGGTGTGTAAAGGGGCGCCATCCTTACGGTTTATTAAACTAAGATCTAGGAGAGGCAGTCACATGTGCTTTGTTGACGTGCTGCCTAAACCCTCGTTTGAAGGGGTCATGCTTAGTTTCCGCCTGGAGACTGCTGCCAAGAGAGTTGAGCCAGTGTGGAGCACGGTACTCAAAGGATCTTTGGCCTTGAGATGTCCGGTAAAATGGGACCGTATATGGCCGACAGGTTGCATCTCTGGTATTGCTGGGGTTCTTTAAGTGGCTCAGGAGGTTCTGGATACTTGGGGGGGTTAGACCGAGAGTTGTCTTTTTGGCAAGTAAGCAAGTCTGGTACTTTATTCTACCTTTCAAATGTGACTAACCAGTTTGGGCATGTAGGTCGCAGGTGTGAGTTAGTCAGTGTGCCCCAGTGAGTAGGCGACAGGCTTTGTTTAGGGCCACGGAGACCTTTTTTTTAGCGTATTGTCGGAGGCAGCTCCATATGCTACCAGACCGTAGTCAATACTGTAGTTGATAGGATAGACCTGTTTGTAGCTAATCTAAGAGCCTCTGCTGTCATACAGTGTTTATGCCTATACAGTAGCCTGATTTTGGCACTGACCATCTTTGCCACATAATCAGTGTGGGTAGCAAAAGATAAGGCACTATCAAGCATGACTCCTAGGTATTTGAAGGCGCCTACAGTCTCTAAAGGGGTGTTCAGGTTACTGAAGATGGTGAGCTGTTGAGACCTGTTTTTATTTTGTGGGGTTGCAAAAGTCATAATTGTTGTTTTTGTTGTAGGTAAGGAGCAGCTTATGCTGCTGGAACCAGAACTCCACTGCTATAAAGGCCGCCTGCAGTTGTTTCTCAAGTAGGGCTGGATCTTGGTTACTGGTGAATAGCACAGCATGATCCACATACAATAGGACATTTTCTTTGCAGACTAGGGGAAGGCAGATGAGAAAGAGGCTGAAAAGCAGGGATCCCAGAATGGAGCCTTGTGGGACCCCCGTCGTTACTATCAGCCTATCTGAAAGTACCCCATCAATTTTCATTTGGGATCGGCCACTGAGGTAGCTGCTGAACCAATTCACCACTTCAGGAGTGAGTCCAGTAATAGCCAGCTGTTCGAGAAGTAGGCTGTGATTTACCATGTCAAACGCTTTGCTGAGTTCTATAAATGCTGCCCCCACCAGTTTACCACGGTCCACAGCCTTGTGTATATAGCCTGTCAGCCAGGGCAGTGGTGGTGCTATGAGATTTCCAGAAGCCATGTTTGTTGAGGGCACTGTATTTGGTATTTGTTACAATACTCTACTAATTGGTCTGACACTGTCCCTTTCAGGGCTTTGGAGAGTGGAGGGAGAATGGAGATGGGGCAGTAATTAGAGTGCAAGATTCTGTCCCCACTTTTAAGGATTGGTGTGACTATTGCGGCTTTCTATAATGGGGGAAAGTGACGTTATTAGGGAAAGGTTGAGTATTTTCATAAGAGGGTGACTAGGACATCTAGGGTGAGGGCAATTAGTTTGAGATCGAGTGTATCACTACTGAATCTCAAATTACCTATGGCGCGTGTTAAGTACCTTTTTGCTTCCTTTCTGGTGGTAATTCAGAGGTAGAAAGGAGGGGGGCCTGTAGACAGACACACCTTGTTGCTACTGGTGGTGTTGAGGATACATGTAGCACTGCTAGTGCTACTTGAGCCCTCATAATAGTCGTGTCGGGGGGGGGGGAGTATGCTGCTGAGGTCGGTGAAGGCAGTATTAAAGATGTCTGCAATAGTTTTTAAGTCCTGTGTGGTTACTCCACTTAGCTGTAGCATAGACAGAGTAGATTTGTTTTCTTTACCAGTTAGGGCCTTCAGGTTATACCAGAACCTCTCACCATCTCCCCAGGAATTTGTGAGTTCTTCCCTGGAAATGGCGCCTGTTAGCAAGCCGGATTGCCTTTGTGCAGGCATTTCTGGCCTGCTTGTACCTTTGCGTGTCAGCTGGATTGCCTGACGTATGACCCCGTTGCCAGAGGTTGTCCCTATCTCTCATTTGATTGATTAGGGAGAGCGAGATCTAGGGGTTATTTTTGCCTCTGAGTTTCCTTGCTTTAAGAAAAGGAAAAGTGTTGCAAGCAGCATTAAATTTACCAATAAAGTGGTCAAGAGGAAAGTCAACATCATTCGTAGTGTCTGTGCCAGACCAGTCTTGCTGCCTCAGGTACTGTTTCAAGTGTTTGAGCTGTCCCCTTTTCAAAGACTCGCCCAGTGACAGTTTTGTCGGGGGAGGAGTTGTGGCCTTGTTAGACCATGCACATATGATTGGAGAATGGTCACTAATGCTATCTGAGAGGACTGTGATGCCAGAGAGTTAATTTAGTTTAATTGATTCAGAAAAAAACTTTGAGGTAGAATCTTCTTTACAAAGGTTCAACGTCAAATTAGAGTATACAAGGAGTCAACCAGCTGCATTAGGTAGATAGAGGACAATCCATCTTTGTATGGGGCTGCTTCTAGAGAGAGCCAGTTGATGTTGAAATCTCCTACCATTATCACTTCAGAGCTAGGGTGCAGCTTTTTTAGGTAGTCCAGTATTGCTTGAAAACCACTGGCCTGTTCTCCAGGGGGGGTGTAGACAGAGGCTATAATAAGGCCCTTACTGTTGCCACCTAGTAGTAATTTGACTCCCAAGTGTTTAGATGTTGTTGCTTGACTGCTTGTGTTCAGGATGATGAGGGCGTGTCCCTGTAGATTATCCCTAATGTAGATTGCGCATCCACCTCCACGCTTGCTTAGCCTATTAGAAGTTAAGTGACTTGCTCATACTGTATGATCCTGAGCAAGTCATTTAACTTCCTTGTGCTCCCAGGTTACATCTGGAAACAAGCTTTGGCTTAGTGTGCTACTCCTGGTTAAACAATGTTCCCTTTTCCTATCCTGCTGGAAAACAGTGTACCCATCCAGTGATATGGCACTAGCTGGGATTTTAGGTGTGAGCTATGTTTCTACTATGGGTAGTTCATCTGGCTGGTATTGTGTGACCCATACCTGGAGTAAATCCAATTTAGACAAAAGGCTACAGATATTAATTGAAGCCACCGTACGGGTGCCTTGCCTTCTAATGTTACTCTTAATATGTTGGCCAGGGCCAGGGTTGGGGTGTATATTGCCTGACATTAGCATTAACAACAAGGTGATTTCCAGGAGCTGGTGTTTTAGTTGTTTTAGTCGAGTTCCACAGAGTCTCTTGCTGACCCGTATTATCCTTGTCTTTTGGCTTATGATATCACGCCAGGAGATTGGTATGGGAGGGTGTCGATAGGACACAGCTGGTAAGGTGGCAGTGCTCTCCCTAGCCAGTGGTTGGCCTGTATTGTTCAACATGCCTGCGATGGTTGTGCCATGCAGGCGGTTTTCGTGCAGTAGCTTGATGTGTTGGGTGTGGTTAGCAGGGGAGCACCCCAGTCTTTCCTCGTTGCCAACATTAATAGAATGGTTGCAGAAAGCCAGCGGATGAGTAGCAGGAAAGCCCTAAATGTACTGCTAGGTAGTAGCTAACGGCAGCGAATCGGAAAGGGTTTGGATTAGGTGTCCTGGAAGTTTAAGCACTTTCTAACTAGATTTTAATAAAGTGGGTTGGGGGGTCAGAGCATAGTAGGCTGTTTGAGATTGCCCTGTAGTAGAGTAGGTAAGGGAAGGGAAGAGGAGGAGCAGTGTAAGTTTAAGGGTTCCTAAAAACCTTTAGTTTGTTGTGGCTGCCAGATAGCATACTACGCATACTAAAATGCCAGCAGAATAGGACTATTGGTCTTTTGCATCTGCTCGTTTGGTCAGCCCCCACCCTGGGAACTGACCTTGCTGCCCCCCTTGCCCTCTTGGGCTTCTCCCTTCCCAGTCCCGGATATTCTCGCTGCACTGGACTTTGCTTCCAGAACCCTTCCCCTGTACCTGTCCCACCCTCTCTTAAACCCCTCCACCGTCTCTGCCTCCACCAGCTCCCCGGGCAGTGCATTCCGTGGCTCCAGCATCCTCTCAGTGAAATAGCACCTCCTCCTTTCTTTCCTGAACCCCTCCAGCTTCCACCCATGCTCTCTAGTTGCCCCTCTCCTTCCTTCTGAGCACCCTGACTTCGCCTCCCCTATTTACCCCCCCTCATGTACCTGAAGACCTCTATCATGTCCCCCCAGTCTCTTCTCTCTTCCAATGTGTACATGTTTAGCTTCTCGAGCCTCTCCCCATAGGTCCTGTCCCCCAAGCCCCAGATCATTTTGGGTGCCCTCCTCTGGACCCTCTCCAGGAGTTCAGTGTCCCTCTTTAAGTGTGTCCTCCAGAACTACACGCAGTACTCGAGGTGCGGCCTCACCAAGCAGTTGTACAGAGGTAGTGTCACTTCCCTCCTTCTGGAGGTGATCCCCCTAGTGATGCATCCCAGCATCCTGTTGGTCTTGGCCGCTGCCCTCCTGCAAGTCTCCGAGTTGTTCATCTTGACATCCACCCCCCACCCCAGGTCCTTCTCAGCCATCAAGACTTCTAGCATTCCCTTCCCCCAGGGTGTACACTTGGCACGGGTTTCTGGCTCCCAGGTGCAGTACCTTGCATTTCCCTGCATTGAACCTCAGTTTCCACTTTCTAGACCACCATTCCAGAGCCTCCAGGTCCCCCTGAAGGGCCACCCCCCCTCCTCCCCATCCACCACCGCCCCCAGCTTTGAGTCATCCGCAAAGAGACTCATCTCACTCCTGATACCCTTCCTTGTGTCAGAGACGTAGATGTTGAACAGGAGGGGGCCAAGGACCGATCCCTGAGGGACCCCACTAATGACCCTCCTTGGGATGAGACTGTCCTGCCAACCACGACCCTCTGGGTCCGATCCTGGAGTCAATTTCCTATGCATCTGATCATCTTGTTTCCCACCCCCATTTCCCCCAGCTTATTCAACAGGCCCCCATGGGGAACAGAGTCAAACGCCTTGCTGAAGTCAAGAAAGAGGACGTCCACCGGCCTACCCAGGTCGAAGACACTCGTCACCCAATCATAGAACTCCACAAGGTTTGTCTGACATGATTTCCCTGGGGCAAAGCCATGCTGTCTATCGTCCCGGCACCCTGACGTTTCCAGGTCCCCCCCAGCCTCTCCTTTACGATGCCCTAGAGCATAGAGGTTGGAGTCATTGCCTTTGGTGCAAGAGGTGCAAGGTTGAAATCCCAAACAGAGACAGAGGGAAGGGGAAATAGTGTGGTGAAGGAGGTTATCATTAGGGGGCTGACTGAGGCAAGTTTTAGGTCTGTGAGTGACTACAGAGGAGGAAGTAAAACAGCTCTCCAGACAAATTCAGGTACCAACACTCATGTGCTAGACTACGACTACAGCAAAAAACGCTCTACTCATATGCCATCCTAAGACTATAACTAACACTGAGCTAGGAGCACCAGGCTAAGGACTCCTTGTAGCAGCATTCAGTAGTGAGAGACTTGAAGTAACTGATGGGGAACAGCAGTAAGCAGTGCACTACAGTGGTAGTCTAAGCAGCCAAAAACAATCAGAATTGTTTGGACGACAAAAAAGCCTTAAAGTCCTAGTAGGAGGCAGTAAAATAAGCATGTGCAGGATGTCATGAAGTGTCCTTTTACACAGTCTGTACCTGAGCACCGCTGTGATTGCTTCGTTGATGCTGGGGGAGGGGGGCTTCGTAGGTCTATGGAGCTTGTATGGTAGCCTGCTGAGCACCGCTGTGCTTGCTTCGTTGATGCTAAGGGAGGGGGGTGCTCTGTAAGTCTGTGGAGCCTTGTATGGGAGCCTGCTGAGTGCTGTTGTGCTTGCTGCATTGATGCTGGGAGGAGGGGGGCTCCGTGAGTTTGTGGAGCCTTGCATGGGGCCTCAGCACCATTGTGCTTGCTTCATTGATGCGGGGGACTCATAGGTCTGTGGAGCCTTGTATGGGAGCCTGCTGGATATAAAAGACAGTGCATTAGCAGGAGGGAGAGATTACTAAGTGTAGAATGTGTGAATTAGAGGAGCAGACAAGTAGGAGGAAGGGACAGTAGGGAAAAGGAATTTGGAGAGGTAAGGGGGAGAGAGGAGAACCAGTACTTGGAGAGAAAAAGAGGGTCAGTGACGGAAACGCCAGACCACCAGGGAGGGAAGGAAAAGACTCAGGTAGAGAGAGAAGTGATGGATAAGTGGAGGAGAGTTAGAAATGAAACAACAGAAGGAGTTAAGTGTAACCCCCCTACAAATAAGGGTTCCTATAGTGTCTTCCTGGGCTTGCCTAATGCCATTGTCAGGATGGTGCCCTGTGTCTGCAGTAGTTTTGATTGTCTGCATGAGAGCGCTATAGTAAAGCCTCCATGCCTGTCTCTTTAAGAGAGTCATTCATTATGCTGTGTTAGAAATTAGTCTGGGCTGGGTCTGAGTAGTTTGGCTCATGACCAGCCAGACGAGTGGTATTTCTGCTCCATTCTGCAGTCACTATATGTGCAGAGGGAGCTTTATTAGGAACTGTGATTATTTGCTATTTACCTGCTTCCATTTGCAGCACCAACATTTGGATTAGAGCCACCATTTTGGTTCTGGACAGCCAGTGTTGGACCAGTTGGAACCTCTGGGGACCTAAAATGGAAACTGTCCCCAGAGGTCTTGTGGGACTGAAAATCTGTAGGAATTGTAGTTTTAAGTGTTTGGCACCTAAATGGACCTGGAGGGGGAGCCCTTCTGTGACAGACAGTTCCATCAGCCAAACCGAACCTTTTGGATCACTGGAAAAACCCGGAGCTGCCTGCAGCAGTGAGTGAGTCGAGAGTTGGAGTGAGGAGTGTGAACAGCTTCATGTAGTAGTGCGGGGAGTCGGCAGGAAGGCTGTGTTTGGCATGCCTACCACCATCTTCCAGTGTGAAGAAGTCTGTGAGAGTAAATCGGATTTAAATCCAATAGTTTTGATTGAGACCTAAAGCCTGAAGAAAGAGTGTGTAATCGTTTCCTGCAAGCGGACCAAAGACTTGCTCCAGAAGCGATCAACCCGTCAGGTACCGAAGTGAGCCTCAGAGCGAAAGGTTTGCGCAGAAGCCCTGCTGAATTGCAAAATGACTTTATCCGAACTGTACCATAATAGTTGAGTTACATATAAGTGTGCTGAATATGTAGTGTAGGTCGCGATTTGGTTCCCCACCACCGTGTATGTTATGCTACCTGGAAGCTGCTCCAGCGCTTGTTACGGACTGTATCCGAACTGCGTGCTCTGTCTGGGCCCTGACATCTCGGCCTGGACTGTCACGCCCACCGCAGAGACTTTTCCGGTGAAAGACCTGCTTGGGGATTCGGCCCCCCTGCTCAACACCATTGAATAGGTAGCGACCACCACGGTGAGTCGTGTAGGCCCTGCTTTCCCTGGCAATCCAGTACAACAACCAGAGGTCTTCATCTCGTCAGTCCTGCCTCCTGGTCTGGGTAGCGCGAGTACTAAACAGGGTAGCTCCCTGCAACAAAGCTGAAATCATTGTGTGTCATCTGATTTACTTGTTTGAGTTTATTACAACGAACTGAGCCATCTGGCTCCCGGATTACAAATTCTGGGTTGATGTGCATGCTAATTGTTTTCTTTCCTAAGGGCCCCAACAACAGCTGCAATCCCGGCCTACCCTGGGCAACGCTTCAGGCTAGCCTGCTTAACAGCTGGGTACCCAGGGTTGTGTGACTGTATACAAGGGACTCCCTGTACATGCATGTTCAGCCTGAATTATTTAGACCTAATAATCATTTGCTAGATTCCAGCCCCACCCTTGTTCACATCTCCCTGAATAAATCTGATTGTGGTTTTTCTGCATTTAACCTGGCTATTGTGTACCTTCTTGGTGGGGATACTGTACTGCCATTGAACTGTTGCATCACTGGTCTTGTTTTACAGAGTGTCTTCAGGGCTCTTGCAGTGGATCCAGCCCTGGTGGTAAGTGCAGAGAGTGTGGGTTCAGTATTGCTATCATATGGTATATGTGAATGTTATTTTGTTGATTTGTGTAGGCCACTAGAAGGGTTGGTGGGTGGTTATAGCATCCCGGAGGGCTATACCAATAGCAGTTACGCTACCCCAAAACCATACCTCCGGGTGGAGGCACCCATTCACTAAGCTCAGGCCCCTCAACCTGTGCATAGTCACGCAGGCAGGGCTAGTAGCCCATAGGATAGCGCCACCTAGAGGTTACATAAGGATCAATCGTACTAAAGTGGACTTAGAGGTGGTGGCATAAACCACATCCACATAGTCAAATGCTAGTAAGATTATTTTGAGAAGGATCTCGTGGTGGACTGGAAGGGAAAGACAATAACTGTGCCAATAAAGTGCACCAAGTTTATGGTAGAACTTATTGTGGATGGTGTCAGATGTGTGGGGAGAAATGCAAGTTTCTGTCAAGTCATACACTGGGGTACTTAAAGTGGTGGACCACTTTAGGGGGCACCATCCAGAGTTTTGAAAATGGGGTAGGAGTAGAACCTAGCAAGCTTTTGGCTGGTGCCAGATGACATAGATTCTGTCTTTTTAGCATTAAGTGCAAGCTGGTTGGAGTGGAACTGGCATTATACATTGTCAGAGTCATACAGTAGTTATGAATCTAACTCTGCAACCGAGGCTGCAGCACACCATTTTTCCATAAGTAAGAATGCTTTCAGATTTGACTGTCAAATCATTAATCATTTAGAGCAGTTTTGGGTGGGACAAGCAGTTACTTTAACTCCTAGAAGAAAACTAAGTGGTTACTGCTGCTCTGTGCAGCAATCTTACTTTATCATCAAGGACTTAAAACTGTTGTTTCTGCATAAGAAAGGAATACAGTAAATCCTTATTGTTTTTCTGTTTTTGTTAGTTTCCTAGTGTTTCTGAACTTCGTTTGGCTTATCAATCAACTTTTTACAATGGCTTGTACCAGCAGGGGGAATTCTGTTAGAATTTTAAGATTTGCCATCGTTTTCAGTATTGGCTGTTTCAGTTATGATTCTAATTGTGCATTTACTTGAGCACCGTAGTTAGAGGATGCATAGTTGTTAAAGGAAGTGGTCAGACAGCTACCACATTTGATTTACCATTGAATGGTTTGCAACATTGCATACTTATCATCTGACATTTCTTAAGAAAGAATCAGGTACAACTATCTATAGCTGTGTCCTGTCCTACGTTGAAAATAGTTTTACTAATTAATATTGAATGGAGAGTTACTAAATAGGCTTCCGGAATGAAGTGCACACATTTTTGACCTAAAGATGGGTTCCTGTTGCAGTTACACCAACGTGAGTAGACTATATTAATAAACTGTAAAATCCACATTGTCTAATTGAAACATAGAACATACAGAAACATAGAATTTGTTGGCAGAAAAGGACAGCTTGGCCCACTGGAATGCCCATATAGTGTCTGAGTAGTCTGACTCCACAGATCCTAACTGGTCTCCAGTGACCCTCCCTACCTCCCTGCCTATTCACTAATATTCCTTGATTGCTGTCAATGCTATCAGAGAAAAAACTGCTTTAAAGTGTTCAGCTTACAAACCTTTTTACATCTTTTTTCATTATAGAGTGGAATCTGAGTACAAGTTTCTGCAGCAAGATGCTGATAATATGTCAGTAGGGTGAGGTTATGGGGAGTATGGCGATCAATATCAAGTGACGTAGAAGTAATAGTTAAGAGTGGGTGTTAGTACATATGGAACAGCCATGTATGCAACATGATCAGAAACCAGAACACTGTTTATTTTTTTAACTTATTTTTTTATTCTGTTTCTGTGTGAACAGTAACAGATAGAAGATTCCCTCACAGAGGATATACGGTTACCATAATGTGGAAAGTTAGATGAGCATTTTACTTCCCCAGCAAATAAGATACAGCATATCAGAGTATTTGTCTCTAAGATTACTAAATAAACGATTACTGTATCTAAGGAAATACACCCATGATGGGTTGTATACAGTAGTTCATGAAGAAGCAAAAATTCCCAAAGGGTATAGGTATGTTTGCATTAAGTAGGACCACCCTTTTTCTGTGAAAATGGAAAACTCGGGTTTAAATACAGAACCTGACATTTTTAAACATCAATTAAATAATTTAAACAGCATAACAGTGGAATACAATACTTAAAACCTAAGAAAGCAACAGCTCTGGCACAGAACTAGAGCAGCACTCCAACATAACCAGTAGATCACCAGGTATTTGAAAAGTTTTACTGTACTGCTGTTTGCATAGAAAAGCCATGAGATTATAACTTAGTTTTGGCAGGCTTAAGTACACAGACTCAACAGAACCATAGCCTAACATGTGTATTGATCAAAATAATACACGTTAAGTCATGGTGTTGGTCATTTTTGTGAGACAATGCTAAACCAAGGGAAATAAAATAAACTAGTTTAACCAATTGGCCCTTCAGAGAGCAGCAGTGTAGCTGTCTGCCTCTTACTCCTCTGACATCATGTAGCACCCTTGGCAGCCATATTATGTAGAGCAGGGGGTTTCAACCTTTTTGTGGTCACAGACCCCCAGAGTGAATGTCAGTAGTAGCAGGGATCCCCGAACTGCAATGGCAGGCAGAGGGTTGAGTTTCTTACACAGATGGTGATGGGGCTGTGGAGTTTGAGCACAGAATTTCTGGCCAGAAACCAGATTTGAAGCCCATATTCACTATGTGACCCTGAGGAAATGGAGGTGTGGGAGGTGTTAAGATGGAGAGTTGTGAATAAAAGATCCAGATCCGAATCCTGCAGAGGCGATCCAAGATGGCCACTGGGAGGCTGTAGGTGCTAGTCTGGATGGCTCTGCAGGTCAGGAATATTCCTCTTTTGTGTAATTTGGTGGAACAAGTGTGGTTAATGTTTTTCTACATGGGTCAAAGACATTTTTATGACAGTTTTTATACCTGTAACTGAATGAAGGAGAGAAATAAATGTGGTGAAAGACACTGCTCTGCACACTGCTGATACATACTAGGTACTACAAGTGAAACGCGGCTCAGAACAAATAACCAGTTTTGACTGGACTCTTTTCTTTACAATTGCTTGCTTCCAAGTACTTATTTTATAAAAAAAGAAGCATGAACGCATCTGGGGTTGCTACGGCAGGGCATGGAATGACTGTTCAAAACGCAGAGATGGTATTAAGCACCGTTTCTGCACTGTCATATATAAACTTTTTCCTGCTCACACGGAGGACCCCCTATGCCTCGCTCAGGGACCCCAGAGGGGCCTAGGACCCCTGGTTGAAAACCCCTGATCTAGAGTATGTAATAAGATACTGGTGTCCATTCCTTAAGAAAGACATCAACCTGCTGGAGATGGTCCAGAGGAGGGCACTAAGATGACTGTGGGTCAGCAGGGTAGAACATATGAAGAGAGGTTGGGGGCCCTGAGGATGTACTCCCTGGAGGAGAGGAGGGAGTGAGGGGACATGATAGAGACCTTCAAATACTTGAAAGAGATAAATAGGGTAGATTGTGAGGGTCTCTTCAAGCTAAGTGGCAGCCGAACCATGAGGGGAAACAATCTAAGGCTGGAATGGAGGAGGTTCTGGAGGGAGGTTAGGAGGCACTTACATAGATACATAGACAGTGTCGGCAAATAAGGGCCTGTGGCCCATCCTGTCTGCCCATTTGAGTTTGTAAGTTTAGTTTATGTTTTCCTAGAACTCTGTTACCCCTTACCCCTGACCTTCAGAATTCCTTTATGTCTATCCCATGCATTCTTAAATCCCGTGATTGTTTTGGCTCCCACCACTTCCTCTGGCAGGGTGTTCCACTTGTCCACCACCCGTTCTGTGAAGAAATTCTTCCTCACATTTCCTCTGAATCGTCCTCCCTACAACTTCATCCCATGCCCTCTAGTCCTGGAACATCTTTTTCGCTTAAAAATAGTGTATTCCTGCACCCTGTTCCTCCCTGTAAGATACTTGTATGTCTCTATCATGTCCCCTCTCTCCCTTCTCTCCTCCAGGGAGTACATAGTCAGTTCCTTCAACCTGTCCTCATAGGACTTGTGATGCAATCCATGTACCATCTTTGTTGCCCTCCTGTGAACCTTCTCTACCCTGTCTATGTCCTTGCGTAGGTAAGGTCTCCAGAACTGTACATTGTACTCCAGGTGGGGCCTCACTAGTGTCTTGTATAGTGGAATTATGACTTGCTTTTTCCTGCTGGTGATGCCCTTGCCTGTGCATCCCAGCATCCTATTTGCTTTACCTGCTGCCTTGTCACACTGTTTCCCTACCTTGAGGTCATCAGAGATGATAACCCCAAGATCTCTTTCCTGCTTGGTGCATGCTATATCCTCACCCCCCAACTGATATATTGTGCCAGAGTTTTTGTGCCCCATATGCATTATCTTGCACTTCTTTGCTTTGAATTTCAACTGCCAAACCCCTGACCATTTTCAAGTTTCTGCAGGTCCCTTCTCATTCTGTCTACACCCCTGGTGTGTCTACTCTGTTACAGAGCTTTGTGTCATCAGTGAACAGTGAAATTCTGCCTTCTAGGTCCTGTGCAATGTTACTGATGAAGATGTTGAATAGGACCGGTCCTAGCACTGATCCTTGTGGTACCCCACTGGTCACTCTTCCCTCTGTGGAGTGACAGCTGTTTACCACCACCCTCTGTGTCCTGACGCCCAGCCAGTTACCTACCCACCGCACTACTGTCCTGCCCACACCCATATTCCCTAGTTTGTGTAATAGTCTTCTATGTAGCACAGTGTCAAAGGCCTTGCTGAAGTCCAGATAGGCCACGTCCACTGCCCTCCCCTGATCCACCTTCCTAGTCACCCAGTCAAAAAATTAAACAAGGTTGGTCTGACATGACCTCCCCCTGGTGAAACCATGCTGTCTTGGGTCCTGCAGCCCATTGACAACCAGATGTTCCACCAATCTCTCCTTCAGTATAGTGCTTCTATGATCTTTCCCACTACCGAGGTGAGGCTGACTGGTCTGTAGTTCCCCGCTTCCTCTTTGTTCCCACTTTTGTATAAGGGGACTACATCTGCTGTCCTCCAGTCTTTGGGTACCTCCCCTATTTCCAGCGATCGGTTAAACAGGATTGCCAGAGGTTCAGTCACCACCTCTCTTAATTCTTTAAGGACCCTGAGGTGCACCCCATCTGGCCCCATTGTTTTATCAGCTCTTATTACTTCCAGTTCCTTCAGGACCCTTTCTCGTGTAAAGGGACTTGTGTCCATTTCTGCACCATTCTCACCCCTTGTACTCCCTTCAGACCCATTACCCTTCTCTTCCTCAGTAAAGATTGAGCAGAAATACCTGTTCAGTGTGTCAGTTTTACTGTTGTCATCCTCCACGTGGCTCCCATCCTCCCCCTTCAGTCTCACTATCCCTCCCTTTGCCTTTTTTTTTTCACTTATGTACCTGTAAAAGGTTTTGTCCCCTCTACCCACTGATTTTGCAATGTGCTCTTCTGTCTGAGCTTTGGCATCCTTACTGACCTCCCTGCCTCCCTTTGCTTCTCCTGGTACTTCTCCCTATCCCCTTCTGCCTGTGTCATTTTGTCTTGCCTGAATGCAATTTTTTTGGCTTTCACTTTCTTTGCTACCTCTTTGGAAAACCATAATGGTCTCCTCTTCCTTTTCCTCTTGCTAACCTGCTTAATGCATAATTCTGTTGCTCTTTTAATCCCCATTTTAAATACTGCCCACTGTTCCTCAACCCCTGATTCCTGCCCCATTACCCGTAATGCCTCTTTTAAGTATCTCCCCATTTTCCCAAAGTCTCCTCTCTCAAAATCCAGGTTGCATGTTTTTGTGTGGTTTGGTTCTGCTCCTTCTGTGATTTCAAACCACTGGTGGTCACTGTTCCCCAGGTGCTCCCCCACTGTTACCTCCATCACACTGTCCCTGTTTGTGAGCACAAGGTCCAGTATTGCCTTCTGCCGAGTTGATTCCAAGATCAGTTGCTTGAGGAAGGCACCCTGAAGGGGGTCCAGGATAAATCTGCTCCTAGTTGATGCTGCTGCTGGGATGCTCCATTCCACGTCTGGAATATTGAAGTCTCCAACCAGTACTACCTCACCCTTGTCTGCCATCCTTTGGATGGCTAGCATCAACTTCCTATCTGTTTCTTCCTCCTGGGCTGGTGATCTTTAGACCATACCTGTGTGGATGGCTGGCCCCATTTTCCTTTCCAGCTTAACCCACATTATCTCTCCCCCATTTTGTTCCTCCTGGATCTCTGTGGCCCTTATGTCATTTTTCACATACAGTGCCACTCCTCCTCCCTTCTTACCTGCCCGGTCTCTTCTGAATATGTTGTAGCCAGGAATGGCCATCTCCCAGTCGTGGTTATCATTACACAAGGTTTCTGTGATGGCCACAGTGTCCAGGTCTGACTGCACCATGACAGCCTCCAGATCTTCCATCTTGTTGCTAAGGCTCCTGGTATTGGCAGACATGGCTTTCCATGATTTGACCTCCCTAGACTGTTTAGCTGTTCTACTCCAGCCCCTTACCTGGTTGTCCTGTATCCCTGGTTTTCCTTGCTGTCTGCCCTTCTGCTGAATTTTGCCCTTCTTCTGCCTATCCACCTCTTGGGCACTAATCTCCATCTTTTGCACAATGCTTTGTTGAGATATCCACTCCTCCAGGTCACTGGTTCCACTGCTAGCTGTGAGGGGTGAGCAAGTAGGTACCCTCCTTGCTGGCCTGCCACCCCCCTTGACTAGTTTAAATGCTTGTCAATGTAGCATTTAAACATCATTGAGTGCTTGGATTCCCCTCCAGGATGGATGCAGGCTGTCAGGCTTGAAAAACCTCCATCCCTCCAGGTGGGTCCCCAGTCATCAATGAATCCAAACCCTTCCTCACAGCACCAGTTCTTCAACCATGAGTTAAATTTCCTGGTGCATGCACCCCTATGCTCTCCCATGCCTCTCGCAGGTAGTACTTCTGAGAAGGTGACTTCTTCATGGAGAGCGTGGTGGCCAGTTGGAATGCGCTGCCCAGAGGAAGTGGTCTTGATGAAGTCGATGAACAGCTTCAAGAGAGACTGAGATGAGCATATGGAGAAATCATGGGACTGTTGGGGGAAGGGGGGGTGGAGAAGAAGGGAGGACCGGGGAGGAGAGGGCCAGGGTCAGTAGCGTAAGCTAAGGAATCTGCCTTATGAGCAGACTGGATTGACTGAATGGCCTTCTTCTGCTGGGTTCTTCATATGTTCATATGAGCGCTGAGTTCTTCCTGTTTACTGGCCCCACTGCCTGTCATGGGGCTGCAGAAGACCTTTTCTTACCTTAATGATGCTCCTTAAAGTCTAGTTGCGGCTCAGCTGCCTGCCCTGGAGTCTGAGACCCAGAGACACAGCACGCAACCTTTTTGGTGCATTTCTGGGTTCAATGTTTCATCTGTAGATTTGGCAGTCGGCTGTTTTATGCAGAGCACGCTTGTGCTTCTGTACTTTGACAGCTCTCAACTATCTCATGCATGCCGTTATAAATGGACAGTTATAGCAGCAGATTACACCACAGCTATCTGTGTGTAGTCAATCCTAGTCAGTAATTATATTCTTAAATTTAGTATAGGGGGCTGACCAGCTGCCTAGCCATTCAGTTGTACTTTCAGGGAGCTTCCTGTGTAGCATCCAATAATTGCATTATTTTATGACTTTGAACCTGTCTGTGCAAGAAATACCCACATTTGTTATAACTGGGGAAGTGATCAGCTGGAGAAAGTTTCATCAAGATAGGCCGAAAGACTGCTGAACAAAAAGCGAATTTCTTTGCCGCTTATGGTGGTGCTGCAAAAGTACCACCAACTCCCACAGACCCATCATCAGCGGAGCTGGATAAAGATAACTCCCGACCGGCAACATTGGCATCTTTATAGCTAGCAGTGTTAAACCTTATGAAAACAGTCCAACATATGGACAAAAAGATGGACATTTATTGCGATAGAATGGTTGCTGTGGAGCAGAAGGTGGATGGCCTGACAGGTACTGCTAAAGCCGCCAAGAAGACATCGGAATGGGCATTGCCACGACAACGACTTGTGTCAAAGAGCAAGCTCTTCTGCGATCTCGACTAGAACATCTGGAAAATGCAGTTAGGGCTGCGAATGTCAGAATAATCGGGCATACCAGAAGAGACTGAAGGGGAGGATCTGCTCTCCTTTGTGATTAACTGGGTGGCAGAGGCATACGGCCTAGATATGCAAGGCTTGGTGATCCGGGCATATCGAGTAAATACACGCAGAGCAAGTGGCCAGCTCGAGCGAGCGAGGACCATCGTGTTGATCACGGGGCCTACAGCGGTCAGAGATCAGATTCTTCAGGTAGCTAGGACCAGGAGAGGTGTGGACATAGACGACTCCCAGATTATGATGTTCCCTGATTTATCATATACCACACGCACCAAACGAAAGAGCTTTGATGCGATCCTCCACCATCTCTGGGAACTGGAGATTCCAACTAGCATGTTGATGCCTGCCTGCCTGCATGTCACCGTAGGCCGTAAAGCCTATATCTGCACTGACCCCAAAGAAGCTGGAAAATTAGTTGACAAACTTGAGGCAGAGAAAGCAGCGAGGGAAGGAGATGCATCATCAGATTCCGAGGGAGAGGCACTTGAATTCATGGTTGTAAGTGAACCATTGCTTCCGCTGTTTGTTCAGCCCTAGAATCTGCCACAAGATGGAAGGGAGGCAGGCTTGTTTTCTCTAATAACTGTTTACCCTAAAGGGGGAAGACACGAAGCACAGACTTTATTTCTTACAAATTTATGTTAGGACTGCATTAAGATTCTGCTTATTAATTGATTTAGTGCCTTTGGAGTGAGAACATTCCTGTATATTGTGATCTTACAATGCATGTGGGGGGCTCTTATTGTTACCCTTAATGTTTATGGAATATTAAGATGACTACTACCATCCTTCCTTTACTTTGAAGAAGAGAGGGTTTGCTTTCCTGTCAGTTGGCCATTGTGAGGAGAGCTGACACGGGTTGTTACTTTTCCCCACAGAAGAAGACTGAAGACGAAGGGGAGTGTGACCTTCCAACTGGTGCCCTGCGCTTTCTCTTTCTTTGCTTCAACATAGCTATTTGTTGCTGTTTCAACCTCAGTTTAAAGTGGGTAATTTACACTATGGATAGAATATTGCTGATTATAATCAGATGTGGGAGGGGGGTGTACTGAGAGGGAATATTGGATTAAGTTTACCTGAATTTTACACAAAGGCTTCCTAGCCAGTTTCAACATTTCTGGACTTTAATCTGTTGGACATTACCAGTTTAAGGCATTAGCAATAATAGCCAAAGAGACAATATATATATATTTTTTGTGTTTAACTATATTGCTATTCCCCCTTATCTTGTATCAAAGTGAGCAGTGACTTAACTGTTCTAATATTAACATATTTTGTTATGTTTGATGTACTGCATTTCTTAGGATGTATGTTTGAATTGTAATGGGGCCATAAAACATATAAATAAAAAGTAAAAAAAATATGTATAGTATAATCTCATACTTCTACTGTGAAGTACTGAGAGGAGGTGCTAATAAAAATGTGTAGCTGAGAAGGTTAACTGTTACCTAAATGTATTTTTCTTATGACTTATTTGTGTGTGAAGGACTAGCATGACTAGTGAAGGCTAATTTAAGTCTTTAGCTAGCATGACAAGTGAGAGGCCCTCTTACTAGAAGATAAATTACATACTAGAATTTTACTCTACAGGTATTGTATAATAATATGCATTAATGTAATGGTTATGCTGTAAGTAGTAAACTCGTGTCCTGCTGTTGAAAATAAATGAATGGCAGCTTTGGCTAAGCTGCTCTGTATATGCGTGTTACGTAACCACAACAGTTTTTTTTAATTGAGCAGAGTTCAAACAAAATCTGTAGTCTTTCAAAAATGTTACTGATTTTATGGGCTTTGATTTACCATAACAGTTAATTTTGAGAACTTCAGAGGTCCCTCAAATCAGTGGCTATGCCAGGAATTTTGTTGTCACTGGCCATGAAAAATCACTATGGCCCTGTACTCCTGTATTTGTGGATTAGTCCTGAAAATATGTGTTAGATATGTGGCAAGTTACTTTGTGCAACATTACTAGACGCTTATTTGTTGATGGCACAGGCGCAAACTTTATATTATACTGAGCCTAATTTACAAAGATGTTCCACTAGCTCCTTATCTTGCATAAACTCTGAAAAAGAAACCGCATCTCCATAGACAAAACTGAATAAGCCTTATGGTAACAGACAGACACGTGTGAAAAAATAAAGATTTGTAAGGGCTGACCCAGGCAGTGATGGTAGGCAGCACATCAAGGGCAAGATCTGAATCTTCGCAGATGACACAAAGATTTGTGCAAGGGTGGACATGTAGGAACGGGATAAGGGAACTCAGGGAAGATCCTTGGCAAGTTGTAGAGCTGGTCAAAGATCTGACAGCTGGGCTTTGATGCAAAAAAATGCAAAATGAAGTAAATTAGAAAGAGGAACCTAAGAATGTAGTATAAAATGGGAAGAGTGATGCTGGAACTCACCATGGTAGAAAAGGACCTAGGGGTCATGATATTGGAGAGCTTAAAAGCAACAACACATTGTGATGGAGCTATGGGCAAGGCAGGAGGTGATCCTCCCATAGTAGAGGTGACTGGTGAGACTACGTCTGGAATACTATGCAAGATACTTGAGTCCACACCTGAGACAGTGGAAGGGCAACCCTGATGGCCCATTGCATGGACTAGGGGACAAGACATATGAAGAGAGGCTGTAGGACTTGAGCACGCACACCCTTGAGAAAAAAAGGGAAAGGGGCGACATGATTGAGGCATACAAGTAGCTGCATGGGATAAATAGGGTGGACACCAAGGAACTGTTCTTCCGAGTTTAACAACAGGGACACACAAGGGGAAACTTTCTTAAACTCGCAGGAGGGAGATTCAAAGTGGATGACCGTGACCATTTTTTCACTGAAAGAATGGTGGACAAGTGGAACAAGCTGCCTGAAGAAGTGGTACAGGCCAAATCAGTGAATGACTTCAAGCAAGGGTGGACAGGCATATGGGGTTAGTTAGAAAAGGGGGGGGCAGGAGGGATGGCCACTAGGGCCAGTGCCAAGTAGTTAGGTAGAATGGGCAGATTGGATGGGCTGACAGGCTTTTTTTCTACTGTCATTGTCTATGTTTCTGTGTAACACAGGTTCATGTCCTGATCGCAGAACACCAAGGCGTGCCAGCTGGAGGAGATTTGATCATTTCAGAAGACGCTGCCCTTCACAGGGGTGGAAGGGTTGCGTCGCTGCTGAAATACTGCTCTTCTTAGTTGATTGATGGCACTGATATGCCCCAAGTGACCCTCTAAAACATAAAAAAAAGATATTGTAAAAGGCACCTTGCTGTCAGTGGAGTATGCTTCCGTAATCTACAAACTCTGATGTCACAAATATCAGGGCACAGGGGTGGAGTTGAACTTCCATCAAGAACAGGAAGGGGAAGGGGTTGGGTAGTCAGCTTATATTTACGCTCCCTTCCCCTTCAAGAAACAGAAGATGTCACATTTTAAAACTGGTGCCATTTAACTCCAGTGCAGGTAAGCTACCAGTTTGTGAAAGCACTAAAATTGGTGCTCTTTAAATCATGTATTGGCTGAAGCAGGCTGGAACCTATACCCTAAAATGTTTTTTGTGTTCACCCTAGCCCCTAATAGACCTCCTGGGATGCCACCATTCAGGGTGTCTTGGCCCATGCTTGTGCGTGCATGCAGCATTGGCCACATCTTAACTCCTGCCTCTGCAGAGTCCCCAACTGCACTGCCGTGCAGCCTGCACTGTGCTGCAGTTGGACTGTGAAATACACAACCCTTCCTCCCCAGAGGAGGAGAGCAGTCTATGGGACACTCTATCCTCCTTCCCCATACTTGATGATCCATGCCTGTTACCTAACGCAAATCGTTACGTGTACCCTACCGAGCCGGCACACTTTTTAATTGTATGGCAGCAAAGCATTTCTTATTTTTTTTCCCCACAAATGTTCTTACCCTACTAGGCATACCTGGGGGCTATCAGCACTGTTCCTGCGCACGACAGTTGTCCCTACCTCTCTACTGGTCCGGAAGCTTGTATCCTGCAGATTGCTCCCCGTGGCAGGGCAGGAGGTGGAGGGTTATTCTCCTCTCCCCTGGCAGACATATCCGGTTCGGCCTTGGGATCAGAGCAGCAGAGCGGACTGCCAGGACATAGGTAGGGCTTCATGAAGCCCAGGCCCACGAATTATCAACTTTCTGTTCTCCTTCCCTTCCTGTGCTGTGGCACCAGTGCATGTGTGTGGAGACACAAACATCCTATGTCACCGCAGCCCCTTAGAAGCGCTGTGCCTGCAGTACCACTAGGTCACCACCCTGTGGAAGTCATGGACTGAGATGGTTTGGCCACCCTCCCTGGGAGAGGAGAGCTGTCCCTGGGATACTCGATACTCTCCCAGCCTGCCAACCCCTGGCAACCTGTGCCAGTTCCCATCATGGGTCTTTGGCATGGCAGGAGGTATGGCATACAGAACTTTAGCCCTCAGCGCCATTGTGCTGACTTCAAAGTATTTCTTACTGTAAAATACAACATTTCTTTTTTATTTTGTGTTAGGTGACTTTCAGTACTTGCCTCTCAGTGCTCCACCCCTTCTGTAAAAATGGTTAAAAAGTAGGATCCTGACGGCCTAGTGGCACTGAGGGTTGAGGCACTGGACACCACACCTCGAGCCACACCGACGACCCTGGTTCGGGAGCGATCCTGGGTGTCAGGGGGTCGGCCAGGGGGAGGAGGATCGAGCGCCCAGGGACTGCTCTCCTCTGGGGGGTGGGAGGGACATCTGGATCGTGGTTGCCTCCCGGCGGTGGGTTTGGGGGCTGGTGCAAGTCGCGGGGTAACAGAGGGGTAGGAGCAGGCAGACGTCTCACGTGTGGTGCATGGAAGCGTGCACTGCACCATTATTGGCGTCCTTGCATGCCTGTTCCATGTGGGTTCCAAGGGACGAAAAAGCCCCAATCCTCTGGCACGCTTGAAGGTCTGCCCTGCAGCGCTGCACCAATCGCACCTAGGTAGCTCCCCCTGGTCCCGACTCCCCGAGTGGTCTTCCGTGCTGTTGAGGTGGGGGAGCACAGTGTGGCCAAGATAGGGTGAGAGGGTGAAGTGGTTGTAGCTTAGGCACATCAATCGATGTAGGAGCCGACAGGGTCAAGACTGGATGAAGGGGAACCATAGGATCACTCCCAGCCAACGGGGTAAGGCACTAAAAAGAAATAAAGAAAAAAAGTTGGATCCCACTGAAAGTAAGGTACCGGTATTACATATCTGTACTATCCTGGGTAAATAAATTGTACAAAATAAATGAACAGTACAGCACTGTGACTTTTTGCTTTACTTGTTGAAAATGTAAAATTACCACAGTTCCATGATGAGCCTTACAGTATATCAGTATTTTCTTCAAACTGTCTTACTAAAGCTTGTTTGCTGTGAGTTTCCTGGAATGTTTGACATGATGCCCTGAAGAAGCTCCTGCGAACAAAGTGCTGAGATCTGTTTTGGACACTTTCTGGTTGAGGCCCTAATTTTGTATGTATGCAGCTATTGGTTTTATTTTGCCTTTGGATTTTTATTTCACACTTTACGCTTTTGGGACTGTATTTGTGGGTGGGTCCTATTTTCCTTCTTTATACTGCTACCAGTTTTTATGGACACTGTTGCTGCCATATGAGGAATCACGTTAATATGTAATTGCTGCTGTCTAGAATCCATGCAGTGAAGGTAATTCACTGGCTGCATTTGTTTACTATGTGAGCGCAGCTTTTGCTGGATGTCTTATAGTTAGGCTTTTACCTTTTGGAGTGCACTACTGTTTTTGTCATAATGTACTTTGGTAAGGGATTAGCCTCTCCTCTAGAGTACTTCGTCACAGTTCTGCGTGCACAGATTTTTACATTGTTGTGCCCTGGATAAATGCCCTGTCCATATTGATTTCCTCTCCTGCAGTGAATTTCCCAGCAGGAGCCTCTTGGCCTCCATTAGCATGTCCTCCATTGTGGGCCAAGAGAGTTTTTTTTGGGGAGGGGAGCAGTGGAATTAGTGGAGGTGACTGCCAGTGTGGACAGAAGAGGACACTTATCCAGGACTTCCTGGCAGAGGTGCAAGGCAGATAACAACGTAGCAGCAATCTCAGCAGACGCTCTGGTGCATGAACTCAGATTTTAATCCTGATGACTGGAAGCTATGTTGTTTAGATTCTCCCAGCAGTGCCCTCGATTTTCTGCTTTATTTGGGTATCTTTATTTCTTCAGACGTGTATCATTTTGTAAATATAGCCACAAACAGACATAAAGCAAGGATGCATTTTTATCCCCTCCATTGGAACTAGGCAACTTATGCACAGTGTGCTGTTATTTGAAAAGATTTCAGTAATATTTGTATTTTAAATTTCCAAGTAAAGGTGGCCCCAATAGTGCAGTGGCAATGCATTGTGCTGCCATGCAGGCAGCTGAGGTTTGAGAGCAAACTTGAGTTGGTGCGTGGCGAGGCAGGCCAGACTGCAGCAGCTGCTGCTCATTAGTGAGCTGTGGTCATGGAGGGAAGGCATTGCACACTGGTGCCAGAGCAATTCCTGTCATGGGCAGAGGAAGCTTGCTTCCCACACAGATGTAGCTGCATGTGTCCTAGGCCATCAGTAGGCTCCACTAATGCTGGGAGGATAGAGGACAGGGGAGAGAAAACAAGATAAAATCCCACAACAGTATAAATGGTGGTTGACATTCCTGGTCCCCTATCCTAACGCCCCCGATACAGGATCCTGTCCACCTGGTAGACTGGGCTGCGGGAGCCATCGGATAGCAGCTGAACCTAGGAGATGAGAATACCAACCCCGATGACAACATGGCAGAGGAGGAAAAAGTTTGGGGGGGGGGGGGTACAAAACTTACCAGGTAAATTTTATGGCAGCTTCTTAGTAACTACAGTGTGTGAAGCTCTGTACTTGGGACTGTGAGTAACTACGGCATGTGAAGCTGTGTGTTTGGGACTGTTAGTAACTACAGTGTCTGAAGCTCTGTACTTGGGACTGTTAGTAACTATAGTGTGCAAAGCTCTGAACTTGGGACTGTCAGTAACTACAGTGTGTGAAGCTCTGTACTTGGTACTGTCAGTAACTACAGTGTGTGAAGCGCTGTACTTGGTACTGTCAGTAACTACAGTGTGTGAAGCTCTGTACTTTTAGGAAAACTGTCTAAATCTGTAATACCCCACCCCTTCAAAGCTTTATCCCCGGTTAGGCTTTTGAGACAGTAAAGTAATTTTTTATCGCACTGTAACTTACGAACATACGTACAAACACACAAATGTGCCAGCAGAAACAGACCATCCGGTCTGTCTTAAGTCTGCTCGGGTGTGCAGCTAGTACCCCTAGTTTGCAGCTGCCCCCTGCCATCCCACTGCCATCCTCCACCTTCCCCACCCTCACTCTCCTCTATTCCCTGTCCCATGCCTTTTTGAAGCTGTTCACAGATTTACGTGATACCACCCATTCTGGTAGTGTGTTCCATTTTGCTACCACCCTGTCTGTGAAATAGTGTCTCCTCATTTCCCTCCTAAATCTTCCCCCCTCTAATCTTAGCTCTTGCCCCCTGGTGTTCTGCCCCATCCTTATTGATTACCCTCAGATACTTGAATGTCTCTATCATGTCCCCCCTGCCCTTTCTATCCTCCAGAGTGTACATATTCAGGTCTCCCAGTCTGCTGTCATAGTCTGTCCCCTCCATTCCCCTTATCATCTTTGTTGCCCTCCTCTGCACCCCCTCCAGTAGCTTGATTTCACGCTTTAGGTATGGCCTCCAAAACTGCACACAATACTCTGTTCACTTTTGCAGCCGCTCTCGTGCACTGGGCAGTGTTGTTCATGGTCCCGGTTATCATTACCCCAGGGTCCTTCTCCTCCTCGGTGATCCCCAGCTTGACCCCCCCCCAGCCAGTATTCTCTCCTTGGGTTCTTCGCCTCAAAGTGCATAACCTTACACTTCTTTGCATTGAACCCCAGCTGCCACCTCTCTGACTACTCTAGCTTGCGTAGGTACCCCTGCAGCTGCTTCCATCCCTCCCCTCCATCCACCACTGCTCCGATTTTGGTGTCATCAACAAACAGACTTACCTTGCTCACCACCCCGTGTGCAATGTCTGATATGAAGAGCCCAAATAATACTGGCCCCAGCACAGAGCCCTGTGGCACCCCCACTTGTCACCGGCCTTAGAGTTGCGAGCTCCCCTCTCACCACCACCCTTTGCAGCTTCCCACTCAGCCAGCTTGTAATCCAGTTCATCATTTTGGCCCCTACCCCGTCACCAGTTAGCTTCCCCCCAAGCCGCCCAAGAGGCACCGAATCGAAGGCCTTGTTGAAGTCCAAGTAAAGAACGTCTACCACATGACTCTTATCCAGCTCACCTGTCACCCAGTCATAATGTTGTATCAAGTTGGTTTGACAAGACTTCCCTGAAATGAACCCATGCTGCCTCACATCCTGGAGGCCATTGTCCTCCAGGTACGACACCAGTCTTTCCTTTAGTATCGTTTCCATGAGTTTGCACACTATGGAGGTGAGACTTACCGGATGATAATTACCCGGTTCATCCCTTGGCCCGCTCTTTTGTAATGGTACTACATGTGCCATCCTCCAGTCCAGTGACACACATCCCAACTGCAGTGAGGTGCTGTACAGATCCGCCAGCGGCTCTGCCAACACCTTTGCCATTTCCCTCAGCACCCTGGGGTGGGTACCATCCAGCCCTGGTGCCTTGTCTACCTCTAGTGCCCTCAGTCCCCCAGGACTCTACTTGCCTCAGTTCTTCCATCTGTCACCTCCTCTCCCCCGTCCCCACCCTGCCAGCCTATGGTGGTAGCGGTCCCCACTTTTCTTCCGTGAACACTGAGCAAAGTATTACGTTCCAGTGCTTCTGCCTGCTCCTCCCCTTTTCTGTCCACTCCCACCCTTTTTATCCTCACTATTGTCTCTACACTTCCTTTTCTCCTGATGTATCTGAAAAGTCCCCCCGTTAATTCCAGTGCTAATCTTAGCTCCTCTGGGCCTTGGCTTCTCTCACATTTCTGGTCACCTCCCTGGATCATCTTGCACATTCCTCCCTGTCCACTTCCTTCCCCATCCTCCTATACCTCTGGTGCGCCACTCATTTTGCCCTCACCACCTCCACAACCTTGCTGCTCAACCAGCATGGTTTTCTTGCTCTGCTCCTCTTACTCTGTATCTTGGTGCAGGCTTCTGTTGCCTCTGTAATCCCCCATTTAATAATATCCCATTTCTGCTTCACGTCCGTCTGCTGCAGTATGCCCTCCAGTTTCCCTTTCAGTACTTCCTGCATCCTCCCAATTTAATTTTAGCTTGCAAAAGTCCATGATCCGCAAACATGGCAGATGCTGCGCTGGTCCATTTGATATGAAAGTGCAGCGCCGCACCGCTCTGCTCAGTACAAATTTATTGAGCCAAGCAGTAAGGCATGGCACTTTCATACCAAACGGACCTACGCAGCGTCTGACGTGTTTGCGGATCACGGACTTTCGTGAGCTAAAATAAAGTAAGTTACAGTGCAATAAAAAATTACTTTACTGTCTCAAAAGCCTAACCGGGGGCGGGGGGGATTACAGATTTAGACAGTTTTCCTTTAAGAATTGGAGTAACTACAGTGTGTGGAAGCTCTGAACTTGGGACTCTCACTAACTACAGTATGTGAAGCTCTGTACTTGGGACTTGGAGTAACTACATTGTGTGAAGCTCTGAACTTGGTACTGTTAGAAGCTATAGTGTGTGAAGTTGTATACTGGAACTTCAGACTAGGATTATTTTTTTGATATATGTATATATATAAGTGAAGTAAGTTACCTTTTAGGAGCTTATTTGTCTCCATTTAGGGAAACTACCTGCTCTTGCTAAAACTACAGAACTTATGATGCAAGTATATATCAACACAAATTCTGATCTATAGAGTGTTCCTGGTTTCCAGAAAAAAAATCTCATTTGGTATTAGCAGAAACTAGTTGCCAGAAACAAGATCCCCAACAGTATGAATTTCAGACTTTCCAATTCTGTTACTTGAGACAGTTTCATTAAAACCGTAATTTTTTTCCCATAGGCTTCAACAGTTCATGTTGCTTATACAGTACCTGGTGCAAGTCATATTCCTCTGCTTATAACATCACAGCCTGTTCCCTAGGAAATTATTTTGATGTCACATGCGGAGGATTATGAACAGATAGAGTCTACAGGACAGGAGGCAAGAGCCAGTTCTTTCTCCTAAACTGGTCTCCGGGCTTCCTTACTCATGGGCTGTACCTTCAGATCCAGATAGGAAGGCAGGAATGATCTCTGTAGTAGTAGGGACATTCAGCCCTCCACTTCCTGTTTCCCTCAATTTACTTCCTGCCTTCAGACCGGCAGGTACTCTGCAAGCAGAGTTCTGTCACCACATTGCAGAGCCGAAGACCACAGACTGTAAGTCAAACAATTTCTTTTACTGTGGATTTACGAGGAAATAAAGCTGTATTGAAGTGCCCCTGTGTCGGTTCCAGTCTCAGCCTTGCAAGCTGCACAGACTGGCCCCACTTCACCACGGTGGTTGTTTCCCAGCAATTTTGGATTTGAGAGAAAGCATTTTAGGAATCCTTTCACTAGTGCCGTTTTTCCGTGTTTGGGGGCATAAAAACAGCACCGGAGTGCTTATTGAGGCTATCCCCTTGCCCGACAGCAGCTCTGTACATTTTCCGTTGACGGCTGGCATTCTGTTTGCCTCAGCTGCTCATTGATGGTGGGCCTGCAGCGCTAGTTTAGCTGCTCGTCGATGTCCTGGGAACTCTCGTCAGCGAGCGCTGCTCCGTGCATTTTCCGTCAACGGCTGGCATTTTTATCGCCTCCGCCGCTTGTCGATGGTGGGCCTGCAGTGCTAGTATAGCGGCTCGTCAACATTCAAGGATCTCTCGTTGATGAGCGCTGCACTGCATGTGGAGCGCTATTCTGGAACAGTGGAGCTTATACAGCGTTATGCAGTCCCCACACCAGCAATAAGGACGTAGGGGGTTCCTAGATAGACTTCAAGCATAAACAATGTACTGACTACAGAAAGGAGCTGAGTTTTTTTCCACTAAAGGGCCAGTGCAATTCATCAGAACAGTGGGACAATCCAGCTTCAGTACCATTGCAGGATACCTCGGGGGGGGGGTATGCTGAATCAAACGGAAATATTGCCATTTGGTGTCATGGCCTCAGACAGACCTTCCAGGGGCAGAAAGTACCAGCGCTGCAAGTCCCCACTATTAATCACCTTCACTGGGTTGCTTTGCCTAAAATGTGAGACGTTAGCATCTGCGAATGGGGAGGACGCGAGGGAGGCAACCCCTTCCTTGGCTCAGAATGACAGCCAACAGACAGGTTGAAAGATCAGCTGTCAGGGAGTCCCAGCAGCCCGCAGACCCCTCTCTGGCCCCAGACCTCATAGACACGCTAAATAGGGCCTTTGCTGTGGACCCTGCATGCTTCGACTGGCAACCTCTGGGGTCATCAGATGTGAAACCTCACAAGAAGACAAAAAGAAAGAGGACCCCATCCCAGTCTTCATTCGAAGAGGGGCAGTTGTCACCACATCACTATGCTAGAAAGAAAAATCCCGACACAGGAATAGATTCTTTTTTTTTTTTAACTTTGTTTTATCTCCACTTGCCTGGAGAACTCCTTCTGGCATCCTCGGGGGCTCCCAGCCTGTACCTCCCCTCATGACTACTACATCCTCCTCTCGTGCGCCCCAGCACCACCTCCGGGTCTGAACCCTCCGGAGGTAGGGCCGCCTTATCCGCCCAGGGCACTCTATCTAAGAACAAAGTGCCAGGCATATAAGCGGACCCATGGAGAGGAGCCAGTCCGGGATTGGGAGTGTGGGTTGAGGAGGCAGAGGTGCCTTCATCTATCCCCAGGAGTGGGTTTTTTCCTTAATATTGTATAGGTCCTTCCCCCTCAGAGTGCGGCATGGCAAGACAATGTTATGCCGCAACTCTGCCCCTGCGTCCACTGCGTCGCCATGCTGGGCGCTCCTGATTGCCACCACAGGCCACTCCAGCAGCGATTGCTTCTCCCCGGGAAGAGAGAGCAGTTCTCTGGACACTTGATCTTCCCCCAACAGCCAACCCCCAGTGGCCTGGGCTCATTCTCGAACTCGGGTTGCCAGCATGGCACGAGGTGTGGCATCCAGCACCTCAACCCTCAGCGCCACCAGGCCGGCTACAGGAACAGATCCTTGGAGGAGGAGGATCAGCATTCCTTATGCCACAGGAGAAAGAAAAGATCCCAGTCTTGAATTAGCTCTAGGGGCACACATAAGGGAAAGTGTCACAAGGAGCGTTCCCCGGACTCCTCAGACTCCAGTTCATCTCCCAAAGAGGGAGAGCTAGTGGGCTTATCATTGGACTCGGACGACTCCCCATCCAGAAACTTTGACATGGAGGACCTAGATTTTTTCATAAAAAAGGTCATATCCGAGATTCACCTAGGATCTTCCCAGGCAGCTCCCTCACAGCCGAAATAGGCATTTCGCCTGGCATCTGCCTCCAAACTGGCCACAGCCTTCCCTATTCCTCCTGCCATAGAGGATGCGCTAAAGGAGGAATGGCAGGGTCCAGAATGCACATATCCAGTGCCCCGATGGATCTCTAAACTTCTGAAGTTTGACAAGAAGCAATCTGAAAAGTGGTTAGACTGTCCCAGAATCGACCCTCTGATTTCAAACCTAACCAGGAAGACGGTCATCCCAACCGAAGGAGGGGCATCGCTCAGGGATCCAGTAGACAGGAAGGCGGACGCCTTGCTCAAAAAGGCCTTCCAAGCATTGGCGACGTCTCTCAAGGCGGCAGCCACCAATCTTTTTTCAGTCAGTGCCGCCCTGTCATTGGCCTCAGATTTAGCCTTTCAATTTGCTGAGGACCCAGAGAAGGACTCACCTTTTATTCATCAGCTGCAGTTAATGGGGTTAGCTTCGCCTTATGCAGCAGACATGTCAGAGGACACGGTCAGGTGCACTGCGTGGACCATGTTCTATTAAACCTCTGCTCGCTGCAACCTCTGGCTTCGGGCCTGGCATGCAGATGCCTCTTCGACGTGCCATTTGGTGAATGCACCCTATGAAGATAATCTCCTGTTTGGTTCAGCCCTGAAGGAGGCGGTGAAGGAATCCAGGGTAACGGCTAAGGTGCACATGCTCCAGTCTAGGGGCAGGGGCAAATCATGGTCCTCAGGCTCCAGACGCAATTTTCATGACAGAAGTTACAAGAAGGGTCAAAACTCTTAACTTCTCGGGGGGGGGAAAAGAACATGGTTCTCCTCGCTTAACCAACATAACTTCAGAGGGGTGGATCCAGTGGCAGTGGTGACACCAGAGACACTGGGAACAGCAACAAGAAGTCATAATGAAGCTATCCGGGCCCATCCTCGAGTGGGGGCAAACTTTCACATTTTCTCGAGGAATGGGTCCAAGCCATGTCAGACAGATGGGTCCTAGACATCATCGGCAAGGGTTACCTTACCTGATAGAATTAGAATCCTAGCCCCTACTACCTCATGTGGTGCCCTCCCCTATCTTGGGCAACTCGTCCAAAAGACAGGCGATGTTACAGGCCATTATAGACCTTCTGCAAGCAGGGGCTATCAAGCAAGTCCCCCCCCCCCACAGAGCTCAGTTGGGGGATCTACTCCCTAGTCTTCATTGTGCCAAAATGCACAGGGGGACTCAGGCCAGTCCTAGACCTCAAATTCCTGAATTGTTTTGTTCACAGCAGACTCTTCAAGATGGAAACCTTGTCAGCAATCATCAGGGAGTTGCAACAAGGGGATTTTCTAGCATCCATCACTCTGCAAGATGCCTATTTACATATTCCCATTCAGGAACTACACAGCAATATCTCAGGTTCAAGGTGGGGGAGCAGCACATCCAGTTCAAAACTCTGCCATTAGGGCTTTCTTCAGCACCAAGGACATTCTCAGAGGTACTAGTAGCGGTCATAGCTCACCTTCGGAACCGAGGGATACAACTTTTCCCTTACTTGGACGATATTCTCATCAAGGCCCTGCAGCTCGACCAAGCAGTACAAGCAGGGGAGGAGGTAGTCCGATGCCTGTCATCACACGGATTTGTCGTCAACTGGAGAAAGAGTTCCCTAACTCCGAGCCAGACTATGAACCACCTGGAGGCAGACTTCATGACACAAGCCAACAAGGTCTTTTCCCCAGAAACGAAATTCAGGGACTTGCTGAGGCTCATCAAGAAGTTTCACACAGCTCCTCAGCTGCTCAATAATTCATGCAACTAATTGGGACTCTAGTATCACTGGTAGATTCAGTCCCTTGGGCTGTAGTCCACATGCGGCCCATTTGCTGAGGCTGTGGTCCCAGACCAGACACAGCCAGCACCAGCTCATCCCAATTTCTCAACAGAAAAAACTTCACTCCAGTGGTGGACTCAGAGGACAAACGTCATGAGGGGTCGCAAGTTGGGCCATCCACACCAACTCCGAATCACGACCGATGCACGTCTCGGGCTGGGGGGCTCACCTGCATCAGTTGTCAGCACAGGGCAAGTGGTCGCTAGTAGAAACAAGGTATAGCATAAACGTCCTCGAGATGAGAGCAGTACGCCTTGCCCTGATACACTATGAACAGCAAGTCCTCAGTCAGGGCGTACTGATTGTAACAGACATTCGGACAACGATGGCTTTCATCAACCACCAGGGCGGCACAGGAAGCTCAAAAATGCTATGGGAGTCCCTTCTTCTTTTTCAGTGGGCCAAGCTCCACCTGGCAAGCATAAAAATGGTGTATATTGCAGGACAGGAAAATGTCACAGCAGACTGGCTCAGTCACAAGGATGTTCTACCAGGGGCATGGGAGCTGAAGGACAGTGCCTTCCACATCATAACAAAACAGTGGGACAATCCTCAGATAGATATTTTCGCCTGCTGGAGAGAAACTCCAAGGTAAAGCAGTTCTGCTTACTGGTCAAGGACGAACTAGCAGTGGCTCAGGATGGAAGCACCAAGGGAGGACGACAGTGAAAATGCCGACCTCCCCCACAGCAAACTGCACAATACTGACACAGGTATTGGGTGCCACCCTGTTCAAAGAGTGTTTTCCCCACCCCTCCATTGCGGGTGTCTGCCCCCGAAGTTTAGGATTCCAACTCCAGGTCGGAGTTGGTCTGGGGAGGGGCGGAACATTGGGGAAAGTGAAACATGGGAAAAGGATCATTACCGCGCTGTCGCCGTAATGGTCTTTTTTCATGTTTCGCCATCGGGGTGTCGATCTGAAGGGGTGCACTGCTCAGGACGCCTTTTCCCTAGACGGGGGTCAGTTTGGTCCCCTGTATGCCTTTCTTCCAATACCGCTTCTATCCAAAGTTCTTCACAAAGTGGCTCTGGACAGAGCAGAAAATATTCTAGCCTGTCCTCGATGGCTTTGTCGTCCATGGTTCCCGCTTCTCATTCATCTGTCAATGTGACCACCTATAACCTTTCAGATCAGCTTGAACCTTCTCCATCAGGGTCCAGTTCTGCATCCCACTTTGAACAACCTGTCCCTCTTGGCCTCGAAATTGAGCGGAAAACTTTCAAAGAGCTAGGTTACACAGCTCCTGATATTGAAATGATGGTGAACTCATGCCGCCCCTCTTCCTCTAAAGTGTATTGTAGAATCTGGAGGAAATTCTTGTTCTGGCTTCAATCCAGATGCATACAGGACCATCCACTATCAATACCTGTGCTACTGCAGTTTCTTCAAGAAGGGTTTGACAAAGAACTGCAACCAGCCACCTTACGAGTTCAGGTTTCTGCACTGGGGGTGCTCTTGTTGGTGGATTCAGGGGAATCATTGGGCTCACATCCCTGTGTCAGGAAGTTTCTAAGGGCAGTAGCATTAAACTGCCCTTCAGTCAAGCCAATAGTACCACCTTGAAAACTTAATCTGGTCCTCAAGGCTTTGACCAAGGCTCCTTTGGAGCCTTTTAAGGAGACATACCTCATGCATCTTACAATGAAGGTCGCTTTTCTCATAGCTATTACTTCAGCCAGGAGAATCGGCGAACTGGGAGCATTGTCCACCAAAGAGCCGTACACTGTTTTTCATCAGGACTCTGTGGTGCTCCGAACAGACCCAGGTTTTTTACCCAAAGTTTTGTCTCCCTTTCATTGCAACCAAGAGTTAATTCTACCTCCCACACCTTAAATATGAAAAGGAAAGAGAATTTCACACGCTAGATCCGAGAAGAGCGATGACATTGTATATTAGGAGAACAGATGGTATTTGCAAAACATCAGGTTTGTTCATTTTAACTACAGACTCAAAAGACTCTATAGCCAGATGGATTTGATCTCTCATCACCACAGCTTATGATCAGGCTGGAGTAACTTTGTCTGGCCCAGTGAGAGCCTATTCCACCAGAGCTCTGGCCACTTTGTGGATGATCTTCAGAGAAGCATCTCCAGCAGACCTGTGCAGGGCGGCCACATGGTCATCCATTCACACATTTACAAAATTTTACAAACTGGATGTGATGTCCTTGGCGGAGGCATCCTTTGGCCGCTGAGTGCTTCAGGTGGTGTTGGGCCCTTAAGGGCACTTTACATTCTTCCCACCCAAGATATCTGGGGATGTACTGCCTTTCTATATCCCATGAGTAAGGAACCCTGGAGACCAACTTAGGAGAGAGAGAAAGCGAAATTTAAATACCTGTAAATTTTCTTTTCTCCGATGGCTGGTCTCCGGGCTTCTGCTTCCCTCCCAGAATGTACATAGTTGGTTGGCCAACTGGCCATGTATGCCTTAATTTTCTTGTTTTTTTTGTTTCCAAGTTCATGTAGGATTGCCACATTTGGACTGCTTTTGGAAGAACTGAGGGAAACAGGAAGTGGAAGGCTGAATGTCCCCCTGCTGCAGAGATCAAATTCCTACCTTCCTGTCTGCATCAGGAGGTACAGTTCATGAGTAAGGAAGCCCGGAGACCAGCCATCGGAGAAAGAAAATTTACAGGTATTAAAATTTAGATTTTTCATACAAATATGTTGAACATTAAAAAATTGAATGTTTTAGGGGGGCACTAGAGAGCCACGTTAGTGACTGGAAGCATCACCAAGCTCTGCATCTCTCGCCACCAAACATCAAAAAAAACTTTATCCTGTTGCATTCAAAACAGAATTTAAGTTAAATATTTTGATAGCTGACAACTTACTGAAGCATACAATGCCAGATTTGGCATAGGTAGGCAGAAAGGAGCAGCAGCGAGATCAGGTCAAAAATCGACACCTCAGCCTGTGCAGATCCAGCATGGAGGGCCACAGCAGGCCACGGGTTCGAGCGGAACGAAAGAAGCACCACCATGGGAAATGGTCCTCAACGCTATGCAGGAAATGGATCGCAAACTGGAAAACGTTCTGGAGCACCTGGGGGCACAAGTCATCAAAATAGAAACGGCATCCAAAATCGCACAAAAGGCTGATGATCGCTCCCAGAGAACCCAGGCAGTTTTTGTCAAATTGACAACAGAAATTAATTATTTGAAAGCCCATATGGAGTCAGTGGAGAACTCTGCTAGGGCAATGAACTTGCGGCTGGTGGAGGTTGCTGAGGGCACAGAAGGGGCAGATCTATTTACTTACCTTAAGCAATGACTTGTGGGTAGCTTGCCCCTGGAATGGCAAATTGACGGAGACTCCCTGAAACAAGCCTTCAGGATCAACTTTCGGAGGGTCCAAATGCAGCAAGAAACTCAACACACCATCATGCTAGTCACTGATGGCATTGCTACAAAAGACTGGGTGCTGCAATTGGCGAGAGCAACCTACGCAGTTATCATGGAGGGGCAAGAATTTTCCAGACTGGTCTTTTGCCATAAGGACTAGGAGAAAACTGTTCGACCCACTGAGGAAACAGTAGCAGGGCCTGGGGGTGGCCCATTCCCTGCTGGCTCTGGCTTGGCTGCGTCTGACCTACGGAGGAAAGACATATCAATTTAATGACCCGCAAGAAGCCAGAAAAAGGGTCGAAGCGATAGCGACTGAGTTTAAAAAGAAACCCATCGAGAACAGTGGTCTGCCATCTGATTTGGAAGACGAAGGGGATTAACAGATAGTGGGTAATCATTTACTATGTTCTGCTGAGCTGTGTTCTGAATTGACTTTGAGGCCGATTTAAACTAATAACTATTCTTTTAATGTAACATCTTCTACTATTAAGAAGCCTGTGGGTTTATAACTATGGGGTTTGAGCCTCAAGCCGGTCTTTCAGCTATTCTTGGCAATATACGAACTGGCTGAAATTAAAGTTTGGTACTTCAAATGGTGCCGACAACACAGCGCTTTTTATGCTGCAGACAGTTTCTGAAAAGTCTGTAATCACCATACACCGCTTATGTTAATAGTTCCGGTGTACTAGTAATGATGTTCAAATGTTTTTCACAAGGTTGTTTAAAATGGGTTGGTAGACGATCTGCCATGATTGGAAAGCTACCATCATTCAGTCTATTATTTAAGTTTTTGCTTTTTATTCCGTTTGTGTAAACACTGCATAAGATGTTTGGACGTGGGGGAGGCGTCATACTGGAGGGTGATTTAACATTTCCTTATATAGACATGATATTAACTCGGGACAATGGATAGAAGGGCCACCATGACTTATATACCTTAAGTTTCTCACCTAACCGTGTCTTTCCCCACAGGTTTAACGGGGCTAGCCAGCCTAAATATTTTATTGGATTATTGAATTAGATATTAGGGTGATGCCCCACAAGTTGAATCAACAAGACAGCTGGCTAACATTTACTGATGCTAACATATCTGTACTGCACCTTACGTTTGGAGCCGTTGTAACCTTGCTCCGCTGTCTGTAACGCTTTCTCAGAGTTCATTGAAAAATGAATAAAAGAAAGTTATAATAAAAAAAAAAAAAAAATGAATGTTTTAGGAGCCGGCCCAGTGGCATGGAGGGCTGAGGCATCACTGCCTTATCTCCTGCCACGCCAGCAACCCGTGTTAGCGGTGTGAGTGGGTTGCCGGGGATCGGCTGGGGAGAGAGAGGATCGAGTGTCTGAAGGACAGCTCTCCTCTCCTGGGGAGGGGTGGGACCAGAGACCGGTGCATGCCTGGCCCCTAGTGGTGGCTGCAGGCTGGCACACTGGCTGTAAAAGACAGGGGGCGGAGATGGAGCAGACGCCCGGTGTGCCTCGTGGGAAGCATGCGCAGCTCAGCCATTGACGTCATTGCACGCATACGGTTCTGCACTCGGGGGACGGGAACAAAATGGAGACCGAAAATTCTCTGACCGGCGGGATGATACCGGCCTGTCGCAGGTGCTGCACCCGGCCAGCTGCCACCTCAACAACATTCCAAGAGGTAAGCACCAGTGGACGCCGGGGTGATGGGGCTGTGGGGGCTGGTTGGAGGCGGTGAGAAAGAAAAAAAAATTATGTTTTGAACATTTGGGAGGAATGTTAAATGCTTTAGTGTTGCGACTGTCTGTCCTGATGATGTGAATGGTACTCTTTTTTGGAACAAAATAGAAAATAACTATTTCATATTACCAACAATCAGTGCAGATTTACCAGCAATTACCAACTGGTAGAAAAAATCCAATAACTTTATTGATTGAAAACACCTGACCATGCATTAATTGTCAGTAAATGCATGGTTCATTACAAAGGGTGTATATTTATAAGGGAATAATGCAAGCCTTGAAATTTTGTTAGGTACAAGGCATAGCTGAGTACTGCAACAAACCAAAAAACACCGTGTATTCCTGTATAACCATACACCCTGGAGTATGTTGTCCCATTTACAAAATGGTCTTTTATTTGCTATAAAAAATATGCAGTTCAAGGGAGGTGTGGGATTGTCGTAAAATAATCAGCAATCATGCGTCATGTTTCGGCAAATTAGGTTATAGGGTTTTCATGACCCATTTTATAAACTTGCCTAGTTTACCTTGAAACAGGTCTGCAGACAGTCTTTATCCGTTTCCAAATATTCTTTTTATTTTAAGTATTTCAAGCCTCAATGTTTCACCTAATATATAGGCTTTTTCAAGAGAGGCCTTTTTGGAATAATTCACAAATGTCTAAAATTTCTTTATTTGGTATATGTTTTCTCAAAACAAGCAATTCTTTACCTCCCGATGTGTAACACATCTAAGATTTATGTACTTCTAATATTCTGTCTCTTTCTTTAGTACATTTTGTTATATAGTCTCATAGGTTCATGGCCTGTTGTTGCTGTCCTTCATTCTGCATAAGACGCCAACTTAGTTTCCTCGTGGAAACTTTAAATTTTAGACATTTATGAATTATTCCAAAAAGGCATCTCTTGAAAAAGCCTATGTATTAGGTGAAACGTTGAGGCTCACCATATTTAAAATAAAAAGAATATTTGGAAATGGATAAAGGCTGTCTCCAGATATATTTATTCAGCGCCCCCAACCCCCTGCTCTGTAATCGAGATCACCACCTTAACAATCACACATCGGGAGTGGCAGCTTTGAAATAAATGAAAAGTGTTAGCCGGCCCGTCTGCGCAGCGGTTGGATTTCCGCTTGCGACGCCGGCGACCGGGTCGGAGACGGACTCGGGTCGGTCGGAGGGCTGGCCGGGGAGAAGGATCGAGCGCCCCACGGACTGCTCTCCTTCTCCGGGGAGGGCTGGGAGAGCAGTCGCTGGAGAGGACTTCTAGCGGGAGGCTAGGGAACACCCACGCGCCGCTTACGCCAGGGGAGGGGAGGAGGGCGGGCAGACGCTCAGCGCCATTGCACGCCCCGCCTCTCAGGGAGTGGGCTAATGGGGGTAAAGCCACGCCCAGCGCCTATATGATTACCCCGGGACGCCCTGATTGGCCACGGAGCCGCTCTCTCACCAGTTACTAGTTCCGTGGTCCGATATCGGGGGTCGGAACCGCGGCCCCACTCTCTGGGGGGGAAGCCAGGGATGACTGGGGAGTCGGCAATGTCCGGTGGCCGGGGATCCCGGAGTCCGTGACCAGGCTGAGGACGGACGTGGGGCGTGAAATAAAGAGCAAATTTCAAAAAAAAAAAATAAATGAAAAGTGTTCATTTCCTGTGGATCCTTACTCCCTTTCTCCCCCCTTATATACCTTGAAACAGCCTCAGTGTATAATGAAAATCAATATACCACTCCACTACTTGACAAACCATTGTAGTAGCAGGCCGGCCATCTGGGTAGCAGATGGGCTACCACCCGCGATGCTGGTGACCCGGGTTTGGGAACGAGCTAGGATTGTCATAGGGCTAGCCGGGGAAGGAATATCCCTAAGAATGCTCATTTCCTTTGGGGAGGGAGGGTGACGAACCTTGCTGCCACACTGCCCCTGGGTGATCATGAGGAGAGTCATAGCCAATGTCGCTTGTTGGGGGCGGTGTAGGGCAGACACAGTGGATGTGCTTCCAGTGGCAGGATGGTGCCAGTATCCTTCCTATGGGTAGGAGAAACCAAAGGGAAAACCCTCTGCCTAATGCAGCATTAAGGACTATGCCCTTTCCTCCAGACTCTGCACCCGCTGATTCACGACCCAGAGAATGAAATGTATGTAGGGGCTTGGGCCACCACAAAGGCACTGCAGTGGGGGGAGGTAAGCCACAGTAGCCCCTCGGAAGGAGGTAAGCCCTGGGAGAAGAAGGCAGGGTGATGGCACGGGGGGGGGGAGAGGCAATCCAAGATCAGAATAGTGGGTCCTAGCTCTGGAAGGAAGTAGAAGCGTAAAAACTAATTAAAAAAAAAAAAAAGCCTTTTTTTCCCCTTTACCTCACCACCATTATAAAAGTTGCTGCCACTCTCATAACAGTACTGGTAGTATTACACTACACTCTGTTTTCAGTAAGTACACCTACAACTGTTTTAGTTCCCGATATGTCCTGTGATTAAAAAAAGTTAAGTAGTCCTGCTTACTTTTCCTTTCCCGCTGTAGTATTCTCCAGCTGTCATACCAACATGTTCTGCATCTGCTAATATTCTTTGGTGGTCATGCTAATATATTATGCTGACACTTCCACCTGACACTTATGCTCGCCCTTCCACCTGATATATAACAAGAAACACAAGAGACAAACAGCACTTGGGGACCAGATTAAAGAAATACTACTTGCTAATGACAAAAACACTGAAACACAGTGGAAACTTACAGGCACACCAGCTTGAAAAGAGACTCTAGAACGGGTCGAGAGCAACCACAAACATTAACGTGCACACCAACAAATAAAAATGAATGGGCACAGCAACTGAACTGAATATCTTCCAAAATATCTTCAGTTTAAAAATCTTCAAAGAGCTGCTGACATGTGCTTACAGTTCGGGCAGGCAACTCATTCCAGGGAGTTGCCTGCCCGATGAGCTAAATGAGGTACCATAAAAAATGTTGTAGGCAGTTTAAAGGCTTTAATTCTAACTTAGTTTGCCTGGCTTGTAACTCCCGTGTATGAGTTGAGTGGTCGTTGAGTGCTACAGCCCGGCCCCGAAAAACAGCACTTTGATGATGTACAGTAGGGAACAGAGCTGCAGGTGCTCTATGTAGTAACTAATTGGATCGGGGGTGGGGCTGCCTTAATGTACTAAGGTTGTAATTGGTGGAAGTTCTACATGTATTGGGCTAATGTATATATTATAGCCCCATACATGTGGAACTGCCAACAAAGATAATCTTAATACATTTAGACAGACCTCCGCCCCATTAGTAACTACATAGAACGGCTGCAGCCCCGTTCCCTACTGTATGTAATCAAAGTGCTGTTTTTCAGGGTGGGCTGCAGTGCTTGGCAGCCATATGGCTTGTATGCAGAAGTTATGAGCCGGGCAAGCCAAGTTAAAATTAATGTCTTTAAACTGGCTAAAAAAAGTGTTAAAAGCAGCCCATTTTGCTCATCGGGCAGGCAACTCCCTAGAATGAGTTACCTGCCCAGACCATGTCAGTTCCTCTTTAAACGCGTTTTTTAAATTGTTTTGTTAATTAACGGTATCCTATTTTTGTAAGTTCAGTAACCTTCTCCAGGGCATGCATTTCTTGAGCATAATGGATGCCTTAAGTGCATTTAAAGGCACTTGACCTTGCATTAATTTTCAAGAAATTCATGCCTTGTTGAGAGTTATTGCTTGCTTAATAGAGAGTATACAAAGGATTGCAGCAGGTGGGCCCTCGTCTGTGGCCACAAATCCCCTGACTCCTGAGCCGGCAGGTTAGTGAAGTAGTAAGGGATCCTCCCACCAGGAGAGAAGCTAGTAGTCAGGTAGGGTCCCCAGGGGGTTCAGGGCTTGTGCCCGGAGGGGAGGAGCAGAGAAACATTTAACCAGGTGTGCAGCTGAGCTTCCCCTCCTTGTTCCTCCACTATGGGTGGAATTTCCTCCCTCCCACCCCGATAAAGTCGGGTAATGAAGGCAGGATATAGGGAACCTGCTGTCCCACTAGGGGGAGCGCCTTAGGGGTCAAAGGAACTTTCCTAGTTTTTCTCCCAAGCGGTTTTCTGGGTTTTTCTTTGGTGGGGGTTTAGGTGTAGGCCTGGTATAGTGTTAGGTTGTCACAGTCGTGTAAAAGGGATGGCACGGTAGTCTCATAAGGAATGTGCAAAGGGGGTAACTGGGGGAACTTGTACCTCTGCAGAACCGTTCCCCTTGAGGCTGGCAAGAGGTGAGGCCCGGATGACTGGGGTCCCTCGGGAGGATGGCGGTCAATGGATAGTCTTTTTTTTTTTTTGAAATAGCAATTTTATTGTTTTTCAAGATGCAACAGTCTAGACTATTACAGGTTCACTTCCAGTTAATACCATCAGTTGCAATACATTTGGACACTTAAAATAAAAAAGAAGCAGTTGTTGATCAGCTCATTTTAAATCAAGTATAAAAACACAGCATTCAATATTCATAAAGCCAATCTCTATAATGACTGAAGTCTAATACATATTGCATCGACCCTAACTAGTAATAACACAATGGGTAGGGGGAAGGGAGGGAGGAGGGAAGGGTAAAAAAAAAAAGGGGGGGGGGAAATATGTCACCAACCATCAACATCTTTGTGTTAAACTATTACATTTGAGATACACTGACTTATAAGTTCCCAAGATGCAGCGACGGAGGGGGTACTCCTTCAACACTCCATTCTCTTGAAGGTGTGGTTGACCTCTGATCCTGCTTTGTATTTAATAGACCCATATCTCTCTATCCAAAAAGGGGGAAGAAGAAGAGAGCCAGGAAGGCACCAATCCCTACTTCATCAACAAGTAAATTTGGCTAAAACCTCTAAAATATTAATCTGTTCTTTCTGAGCCTGGAACTTAAAAAAAGGCATCCAGCGTGCTTTAAATCTGTCCCTCTGTAATCTCACTTTTGCCGTGAAATGGATAGTCTTTTTGGGTGTGGCCTACATAAGAAGCGCCATCCAACAGGGTTGGGGAGCATGTTGCATGGCCTAGACGCCATCCCTTATGCCTCGGAGGCTGGTTTCCCTCCGGAGGCTGCACCCTTTGGGAGTGTAGGGTCTACTCAGAGAGGTCTGCTTGTGGTAGGGGACAGACCGATGTCAGTTGTTGACCAACCAAGACTTGCTGAGACTCCTGGGCTGCACGCTTCCCACTGCTGATTTAATTTGTGTTACATTCTTCAATAACTGCGTGGCTCTGGCCATTTTCTCCGAGGTATTGTGTACGGCTCTGTTGTTTGGCTGTGATGGGGGGAATGTGGCCTGCTAAGGCAATTAATGCATACTAAAACAATGAAGTGACATAGACCATACCCTGGTGCTGTAGCACACTGGGCTACCAAACAGGACACTCAGGTGAAATGCCCCAAAACAGTAAGGTGAGAAACAATAAACATGTTGATCCTCATTTTTTTTCCTGGAATTGGCCTGAAGTGGTGAGCAACAGTTTTACATTTTTTTCCCCTACCACGGATTTCATTTTATTACTTACAGTGGCAGGAAACAACATACATTTTGTACAGGGTAAAAATTGAATCCATACACTGCATGTTGACTTCCTGTAACATGATCTGAACTATAGTAATACAAAATACAGAGTAAGAAGAGGTGACTCCAGGTGACCAGTATAGTTTTTTGGCATGGCTTAAGGTTCCCTTTGTCCCATCCTACTTCTCTTTTTACATAACCAACAGTTTTCCACATTTTAAAGAAGTATGCTGAACCTGCAAATCATGTTTCCCAACAGGATCACATGTTTAAATACTGGTTCCAGTTCTGTTGCTAGAATGGCTGTTTCTGATCTACAGGCCGATGATAAGTACCATTTCAGAACTGCATGCTGTAGGATATGTTCTTGTAAAGCTCTTAGATTGTTGTCATAGTGCATCTCTGATCTACTAGAGAACTCAATGGCTGAGAAAGACAAACTACATCATACAGTTCTGAAATGGTACTTATGACAAGGGTGTCATTCAGAAACACCCACTTAGGTTACTAAAAGGCTCATTAGATTGTACAGTTACAGAACTACAACCAGTATTTAAAAATCACCTTCTACTGGGAAAAATGACTGGGGAAGGGGGTACAGCAGATTAGCAAGTTTTGGAACCCCCTTTTGTCTACAAGATGGAGTCCTCCCTGTGGGTACATAGGTAGATGAAGAACACTTTGTCAGTCAGATATAGGGAGCATTGACAGAGGAGCTTTAACAGATGTCCAGTCTATTAGAGTGGTGTATTTCTTAAATTTCTCACATGTTCCCCACCCCCAGAATGCCAGGTGAGTGACAGCAGATGCTCTGCTGAGTACTGGTCACCCCACTGCCCCCCAGTGTTTTAACAGCTCATGGCTGTTTCCTGTTAGCTCTAGAAGGCAACCAAGTAGCTGGAAACTACAGTCCTAGGTATGAGGAGGACAGCGTCCATGAAGATGCTCATTTCTTCTCATCAGCTTCAACTCAGAGCTTCTGGTTGACTATTTCTTAACAGTCTAGGACCCTAACATACAGATTTGTACCGATCATGCACACATTTTCATAATTCCCAATTTGTCTGAATACATTTTTGTTTGTAAACAATTGATAGACAAGTTAATCTAAAAAGTTGGGGTAAAATGGAAGATATATAATAATAAATGCAATTTCTGTGGTGCCTTTCAAAATTTCAAGGTGCTGAACAAAGGCAGAATACAGGCAAAAATGATCAGGGTAGATTAAAAGCAAGTTGAAATAGATGGGTCGTTAGTTTACTTATAAAAAACTTAGTATCAGTACATGTTTGAGTTGCCAGCAGGAGTCCATTCCAAAGATGAGGACTGCAGACGGAAAAGGCTCTATCACTGAAGGTGGCTAGTCAGGTGGTGGTAACATCTTAAGAAAGTCCATCTGAAGAACGAAGCTGGCCAGTAGGATGACGATAGAGATGTTCTAATAAATGTAAAGGAGCCAGTCTGTAACAGCATTTAAATGTGAGCAAGAGTATTTTGTAGTTAATTCTGCGTTCTGTCCGAAACCAGTGAAGAGATGCCAGAAAAAGAGAGACATGATCAGATTTCCTAGATCTAGATCTAGTTAAAACTCTTGCTGCAGCATTTTGAACAAGCTGGAGATGATGCAGGGTATGGGATGGAAGACCAGATAAAAAGGAGTTGCAGTAATGAGAAAATAATGAACCAGGGTAGCCGCAGTATCAAGGCTAAGATAGGAGCGGCTCTTCTCTATGGTGCAAATATTTTTGTACCTCTTGCTCCTCTTAGCCAGAGGCTCGATGCACAAGTCAAGGGTGATGGTACCCAAAAGCTGTGTTCCATCTGACTTCGGGATATAAACCCAAGATTCCAGTGTGCCAAGCAGCTCCCAATTGTCTGCAGTTTTGACCAACATTATTGGCATTGCTCTTGTTGAGCCTTGCAAAAAAAAAAAAAAATGGCACCTGCAAGCACCACAAAAAATATCACATCACTGCCCACCCATTTTATCATCTCTGAGACCCCTGCAGAGGAATGTATATTGAGCCTCACATTTTTATGAGTATTTTCCTGGGGTGGAAATCAAAAGATGTTTACATTTTTTTTCTTGCCACAGGTTCAAATGTGCTAGCTTTAATGACTAAAACAAAGTACAATATTTTAGTTGAGTTTGTAGCTCAGCTTGTAGTTGTACATAGATAGAATTCAAGTCTAGACCAAATCTCAGAGACATTTGCAGCAGTGTTCCCACTGCAGCCACATAACGGGGTACAGCGTACCCTCCTCCAAATGTTTCAGGGGTACAAATCGTGTTTTGAGGGTACGCCACATCCCTTGCAGAAAATCGTGGAGGTATGTGCTGTGCAACTGACAACAGCAGCAGGCAGCTTAACAGCTGGCTTTGAAACTACAGCAGCAGAATCAGCTCAATCAAGGTCAGTCAGAGAGTTTTCAGACAGAGACGAGTCAACAGCAAGCCAGCAAAATTGTCTTTTTCATTTCTCACTTGATCTGCACACAGTGCACTATGCACATCTGCATCTTCTGCACTGTAATCTGTGCAAACATTTTGCTGCAGTGCAGCAAGCAGCAGCCAACTTTTCTACGTACACACTGACTAATATGAGTGAGTGTCACTCTTTCTTTTACAGCAAAGCAGCACATCCACATGATACATCATCAGACTCAAGAAAGAATGAATCACCATCAAGGCAGCTAAATTTACTTTTATAGTTACCTAGGCAAGTGTTTTTCTATCAAGTCCTTAAGGACACCACTGGTGTGTCACACTGTAACACTGACAGACCTGTCGTTTACCTCAAAATGCATTGCAAGGCAGGTCAAATTAATTTGAAGTAACTTTCACTTCAGTGAGTACCCCGACCCCTCCTACACACACACACACACACACTGTTCTAGAAGAGTGTGTAATCAATCATGTTTGGCTATGGTAAAGTGGATGGGAGGGAGGGACTGGAGTCTGACAGGAAGGTCTTTCAAACTTGAAGTAACTTACATGTTACTGTGAGGCAGCAGGGAGGGATAACAGATCAATTATGGGCCATTTGGATATTAGGCAGGTCTAGCGCCGCAGCCACGAGTCACATCACATGACAGTCACACTCAGAAGAACATGGGTGGGTGGGTGGTCATTAACCAGAGGATCGCAGGCCACTGCAGCAGTCTCTAACTCCCTCCAGTCTCCTCCTTCCTGTCCCTCTATCTCTTGAGTGAGCCCCGGCCCTGCACGACTCCCTGCCTGCCTGAGTCACAGAATCCCACCACCCAAGTGAGTGCTCATCCAAACTGAATCAGATGGGAATCGGGATTGGGGACGTGACTGGAAAAGAGACAGCCTGAGTGAGCAAGAAATGGTGTGACTAGTGGAGAGGCTACAGCATGTGGGTGGTGTTCCGAATCTGACAGTCAACCATCATCACACTTCAGGTTCGGAAGGGAAGGGGATGCATGCTATTCAGTTTTTTTCATTGTGTGTGGAGATAAACTGACGACAAACGGACTATCACTGCATTTTCTATAGGGCTGGTGGTTCTTAACTATCTATTTGGAACAGGCCAGGGACTGGAGTCGCGCCCAACAAGTAGCTTGTATCTTTCAATTTAACTTGCACAGTACACAGTTGGGCTGCAGCATGGGCACTAAACTTTCCTTTAAGTTTACAGAGACAGAGATGCTGTGCCTGGGAAAAGGGAGGGACTCAGTCGGCAGGTAGACATGACCACTCAAGGCTGGAGGATCTAAGCGTGAGAGTCACGAGCTATGAGGAGAGCGAGAGGGACAGGGGCAGGACCCAGAGACAACAGGATGTGCATGGCCGGGGACTATCACTTCACTAGATTGGTGCTGGCAGGACCTGAGGGATGTTTGGGTCTGAACGAAAGGAACACGCCGATGGTGTGAAGGAGCCACCCTGCAACTACTGCTGCAATCACCTACCTGACCACACTGGACTGGATCCATTCAGAGACAAGTCCACTATGTGTTGAAAAAAACAAAAACACATACCTGATTTCAGGCATGCAGTAGCTGCCTTTGTTTCCTTCAGCACTCTCTGGACTTGGTTGTCTGGCCGGGCCAGGGTGTCTTGTTTGTTGTCGTTCGTTGCGTGGTCTCCTCTGGTCACTCCTCTCTCCACAAATCTCTGCTTGATCATCAGATCAAGACTTCTCTTTCTCATGTGAAGTCCAAGGTTCCTGTGAAAGGGGACAGGGTGGATTTCTGAACTGTGCACCAATCGCAGTGCACCATGGCTTTGCAAAGAGAATAAAACCTTTAGAATGGCACTGGACCAATCATCCACTGGATGCCTGGCTCTAAATGAGGGGGAAAAATTGACCTGTCCAACGGCACAGTCTGCACATAATGAACTTGCAAGCGTGCATTCACAAAACTTGGTCAGCCTTCTTTACGTGCAGTGTGTACCCTACACACATAGATGAACGTGAATTTTGATTTTTTATTCAAGTACATCAGTGCGTGAATGGGAACACTGATTTGCAGCTAGGAGTCTTGCCCAGTAAACTCCAGAAGCTCTGCATCCCTTCCTCCGAAAGGCCATAACATTAAGTGAACCAAGGGAATTATGTGCCTCTCCGAGTTGGAACCCAAACATCAGTGAGTGGGGGGGGCAGTTGGCTAGGTGGCAAGTGACCCCCCCCCCATTTGGTGGCGCTGCAGCCGCATGCAAGCCTGATGAGGTTGGCCGTGACCCCCCGAACTGGGAGCCAGGTCCAATGGCCACCTGTCTCATGCCAACCAAGCTGAGAATTACTTTGGAAGAATTTGACTCTTTCCCTTTCCACTTGTACAGTCTCCTTGAGTGACTTGGCTGGAGAGAAAGACTGAGGGGGAGCACTCACTTGTTGCTCTTTTTAACTCCTCATTCTCCAGCCCCAGGCAAATGCCCCTACCTTGTGGGTGGCCAGAGTGATTCCTCTCTAGGGGCGGTGCTAGGGTACCTCCCACGCCTGTAGGTGGAATCCTACCTGTACACCTGGAGGACAGGTTCTGGGAGAAGGGCCACAGACAGTGCTTCATCTACTACAGTGTTTGTGCAAACTGTTTAATATCATTACTTTCAGATTTATGCTTACTAAGGAAATTACTGTGCATCCGGAGTAGTAGAGTAGGTGGGATAATTAGCCCTATAAATCTGCAGATGTTTTCACAGCAAATCCCTGCTTATTAAAGGGGATCTGCATTCAAAATTTGCAAAAAAGGGGCAGGCCCGGTGGCGCTGAGGGCTGAGGCACTGGACGCCTTGCCTCGTGCTGCACCGGCGACCTGTGTTCGGGAACGAGCATGGGTCATCAGGGGTTGGCGGGGAGGAAAAGGATAGAGCGTCCGCTGGACGGCTCTCCTTCGGGGAGGAGGCGTTCACTTCCCGATGCCCAGTTGCCCCCTGGCAGAGGCTGGGGGTCAGGGCATGGGGTGACAGCATCGGGGGGGAGGAGTCTGAGCAAGAGGCCTGGGGAGAGGCGTGTGGACACATGCGCCCCTGCCCCCGCTGGCGTCATTGCATGTCCAGGGCTCCAGCAATGGGTGGAGCGAACAAGGGAAAAAGGTGGCACCTCTCGCGCGGCTTGATGGCCATCCGCGAGTGTTCGTCGGAGCTGGCACCCGTACTGGATCCGTGAGGGTGGGGAGTTAGGGGGGCTCCCTGGCACCGCACTGCGGGGGGCAAGCCGCAGGAGTTCAGGGTGTCAGCGGAGATGAGATGGACGGCGGACGGATCCCCGGATGGGATGCGAGAAGTACCAGGGGGCCAAGAGGTGGCTAGGAGGATAAATAAAATGAAAAAAAAAAAAAAATTTGCAAAAAGGTATGTTGTGCAGAGTGTTTGTATTTGTGTGTATAGCCCTAGTGCATCCTTTCCTTTTTGCTGTTAGGAATTTTTTCAAAATTTGCCTGCTTGTTTTATGGTCCCTGAGGATCTCTGTGATTGTATCTTTTATTGCCTTCCTTTTCCCACCATGGCTCCTGTACAGTGTACCTTAGACTCCATTGATTCAGTGGGTTCTGATTTAGTCTGGTTTTCTCTGTGACTTTTTTCACTCCCGCCTGCAAGTAGCTGTCCATGACTCCTACCTCTTTGATCCCCTTCGTATTGCCGTGGCCATTTTGCTGTCCCCCACCCCACTATGCTTGTATGGGTGATTTCTCCTTGCCTATCAAAGCTCAATTTTATCTAACACAAGTACCTGTTGTACTGTTATACCTTACAGTATTTATGATCATGCTCCATTAATGTATTGTATTGCTGCATATAAGTATTATTTTTGTAATGTTAATTATTTTTTCTCCTCCTGTACTGTTTTCCGTACTGTCCAGCCCCAGGACGCATGGTGATGCCACTGTATAAGACATTGGTAAGGCCTCATCTGGAGTACTGCATGCAACTCTAGAGACCACACCTGCACAAAGATATAAAAAAGGTGGAGACTATCCAGAGAAGGGCGACAAAGATGGTGCAGGGCTTGCACCGCAAAACGGATGAGGAGAGACTAAGGGACCTCAATATGTACTCATTGGAAGAAAGAGGAGAACGGGGGGACACGATTGAAACTTTCAAGTACCTCAACGGCATAAACAAGGTGCAGGTGGGGGACATTTTCCAATGTAGAAAAAGTACTAGAACAAGGGGACATGATATGAAATTGGAGAGATGGTAGATTAAGAGGTAATGTGAGGAAGTTTTTCTACACAGAAAGGGTAGTTAACACTTGGAATAGTCTGCCACAGGAGGTAGTGGGGACAAGCACAACGGGGGGAGGGATTTAAGCATGCCTGGGACAGGCACAAGGTGACCTTGAGAGGGGAGGGAGTGATGAAAAGCCATTGATCACATATGGTCAGTGGTCACATGCAATGTATAGGGCCTACGGGCAGACTGGGCGGGCCTGGCGGTCCTTATCTGCTGACAGTTTCTGTGTTTCTGTCTGGAAATGAGCTGTTATCAGCTCAGTATGTTTTTTGGGACAGAACTTCTGAAATAAATAAATGACTGTCATTATCCAGTGAGCAGTAATAAAGGCTTCATTCTCAGTTTGGCAGGCACCTGAGGGACAATTGAGTGGGTTGTTCTTTAAGGAAACAGTTGGCTCTTCAGTAATTATAGCATTGATGACCTGGTGTGATTTGTGTTATTTTTTTATGGCAGTGTGTGGTTTGATCAAAGAAAAACTTTAAAAACAAAACATTTACTCCTGCTGGCTAGACCTAGACATACACCTAGAAAAAATATTGGATTAGAAATGTATTTATTTGAAGTCACAACAACATGCTTTTAACTGCAAGGTGCTTCTGCAGAACAGTAAGCCAACACTCACTGAATCAGTGGTCTCCCATGCATCACAGTTGCATGGGACAGAAGTCATTGAAGGAAGAGAAAGCAAATAAAGGATAATGGCATGGAGCTCCCCAGAGGCCATAAAACAAATAGGCAAATCTGGAAAAAAAATCACAACGGCGAACAAAAGAAAGAACACTTCAGGACTTTACACACACAAATCAAAACACTACACAGTATTTTTTGTGTGTGTACATTTTTTTTTTTTTTTTGTAAATTTTGACTGTAGTTCTTCTTTAACTGAGAAATGGACCTGTTAGACTTAGACTCACTTCCCACCTTAACTTATATGTTACTTTGTTCTTGTACTTCTTTCTTGTTTTTTTTAATTCCTTTTATTAAAAGGTTTTTGAACATTTTCTAGGGATGACATACAGAACACGAGACATCTGTAAGTTTGCCTGTATAAACATATACGGCAGCAGAAAATACATTCTGGTTTTAGAGTTTACATCTTGATGATTATTTACTAAATTTCAGTTTCTGGCCTACATGTACCACAAAAAAATAATAAAAAAAAAAAACATATAACAGCAGTAGATGACTCATACTCCAGTTTGCAATTTATGAGGCAATTAGCTCTGTCTACCATATTGAAAAGACACTGCTTTCGGGGCAAGTCCATAGTCTGCTTGCCCTCTGCCTGGTCTCGGCACCAAGGTTTTGCTTTGTTGGTCTCTCTCCTGGGCCTAGAGACATATCACCACTGTTTCAGTGGGTGACGGCGTGTCGAGCAAGGGGTCCCATTGCCTGTTAGATTTATCCTTCCACCCATTCAGCTCATTGGTCAGCCGCTCCAGGGTCTGGACTTTGAGCAGAGGGTCCTTCCAAGGGCCCAGTGTGGGGGTGATGCAGGAGACCCAAGTGTTCTAGATGCATCTCATTTTTTTTTTCCATTTCATTTCATTTATTTGAATTGCAGATTGGTACACTGGAATATAAAATTCCGTTTTCAGATACGACCGAAAGTCAGTGTAAAAACAACAAGGGAAATAACATTGTATACAAAATATAACGTAAAATACATTAAAAACATATATTACATTAAGAGTTATACACAGTTCTTTCTTGCTTACATAAGCAGGCATCTATGTTTTTAAAGAACTGAATAACAGATGAGGTGGAGGAAAACAATCTAACAGGGAAGAAGTTTGATGTGTGTTGTAATGAATTCCATAAAGAGGCAGCACAATGTGCGAACGTTCTCATAGCAATCAGGAGCATAATTCATATTACCCTAGGGTACAGCTTCCAGTTCTTACCCTCTCTACTTTCAGTGCTAAACACAAGGAGCAGTGGCTCAACCAGCAATTCCCATCTCATGGCCTGACCTATGTACTATGCAACCTCCCTTCAGAACGGGTGTAGCATGCGGCAGACTCAGAAGTAGTGTATATATGTTGCCCTTTCAGCAGTACACCTTTCAGTTTGGGGAGACCCCCATCTGGAATTTACTGATCGTGTCCGGGGGCAGATAATAACCTCTGCAGAAATTTTTATTGGGCTTTTGTATATAAATTGCAGATAGGCAAGCCCATGTAGGATTCACAAATGGTGTTCCAGGCCTTTTCAGGGATTTGGTATTGCAAATCCTTCTGCCAGTGACCTCTCACCTTGAGTGATATGTCTGATGTGCATCCTGTAAGGACCTGGTATGCCCTGGACAGAGTCTCCACCCCAGGTTAGTCCTGTCCTGGATTATGCTCTGCTCCATCTTTTGGATCCAAGCCTCCACATGATTAATTTTCCCCATTTGGGGAGAAATCTCTCCTGGGCCACAGAGTGATAGAGAAAAAAGTCTGGGAACCTGAGTCCCCCTAATCCAGTCTGGGCCTTCAGCCTTGTTAGGCTCACCCTTGGCCTTCTCCCTGCCCAGATAAACTTGAGCAGCTTTTTATCCAGGGTCTGCAGGTCCTACCTCCACAGTCCCATGGGCAGCATCGGGATGAGGTACTGAATTCTGGGGAGAATATTCATTTTATTAAGGTTTACCCTTCCAAGCCATGAAATGGAGAGTACCCTCCATCTGTTCAGAACTGCCTTGATTGTGGCTGTCAGGGGCCTATAACTAATCTTATATACTGAGGACAGAGTGGGCATCTCTTTTACCCCTAGATACTTGATGTGTGATGTTACCAGCTTTTCAAACAACATGAAGTATTGCTGTATTCTGACAGCATGCAGTTAGCCCTACCACTTGAACTGCCCCAGAGAGGAAAGAGTTAACTCTGTGCAGAAGCATAGAACGTTGAGCTCGAGCTCGGTTTTCAAACCTCTGTCTCTGGTACTTACCAGTGTAAACATCAGATTCTTTTCCTCTGCCTAACAGTGAAGTCGCTCTGGAGATGTCTCCTCTGATCGGTTCGGTAGAGTTTGAATAAGCGTTCAGTTTTTTAAACCGATTTATTATTTTTTCGGATTTCCAGCCTCTGTCTACAGTACAGGTAGTGTGGTAGATAGGTGGTGACTTGTGTTTACTTTTATTTTCTGTGGAAATTGTTTTGTCTTGGTTTCTTATCGGTTGGCCTGGTTAGGAACCGCCCTTTTTGTTTATATTTATTTGTGTTTTTCTGGGATTTAGTATGGTGTTCCAGTTCCTATCGGTTTAACAAAAAAGGACCTTTTCTGTTTTTTTTTCCAAAGCCCGTAACACGGTTTGTAACCGATAAGAGATTTATTACCTGGCTTAAAAGCTTTCAAGGGTAATTGTTTAGATTGGCCATGTCTGAGAAACCCAAGAAAAAAAACGGTCCCACTGGGTTTCAACACTGTACTGAGTGTGGGGAGGCCTTTGCCAAGACTGACCCCCACCTCATCTGTGTTTACTGTCTGGAGTTTGACCACCTCAAAACAGACTGCCAGATTTGCAAGAATTTTCCTAAAGCCACTCTGGAAAAAATGTTGAGTAGGCTGAAGGAAAAGGAGGCCGAGAAATCCGTAGATCTGCATGGCCTGCCCAGTTTGGTTGCGGCCGAACCTGAGGAGGTGCCTACTGACCTGGGCAATACCTCCTCGGCCAAAAGGAGGTCCGACTCTGAGGGGTCGGTTCCGTCAAAAATGAAACGAAAGTCAGTCGGTTTGGATCCAGCACCACATACTCCAACCACTGGTGAACTAGCCAAAGCACTTAGTATAGTGCCATCGCTCCGCCCGGTTTCATCTGAACCAGTACCACCGGTTAGGCGGTTGGTTTGGTCGGATCCGACTCCATCGGATTACGATCCAGACAGGGACAGCGCTAGATAGGGCAAAAAGGGAAACAGTTGCAGCTTGCCCAGAAATGACCCACTTTCTATATGACAGTGGGTCCAAAGTGGTGCACCTATCTGTTACAATAGCTGAAAGATGTAAAAGTGAACAACAGGAAAGTAATTTTACTTGACAAGTTTTAGCTTCTGTGCTGATAAAATTTGTACTTTTTGACCCAGCTGTTTCTCATTTTGACCCACATTTTTTATACCAGTGAGTCTAGTCTGACCCATGTTTTAAAACCTGTAGCGCTATCACTGGATCCAGATGCTTTCTATGATGTGAAGTGGAAGGGAGACGAAAAGTATCCCGAGGATGAAGATGAAGATAACGATTTTGAAGGTTTGGATGTGCTCATTGAACTGGACATCTCCGTAGACAGACCCTCCAGTGTCTCCTCTCCCAGGCTTTCTGAGTCCCCTTCACACTTCTTGTTTTACAAGAAGGTAGCTGAAACCCTCCAGCTCCCAATGGTTGAAGCTGCTGGGGAGGAGGAGGAAGAGCCTGATTTTGTTGAGATGATGACATCCCAGAGTCCAAAAGATTATGTATCCCACTTCACAAATCCTTGGGGAAACAGACAAAAAAGATTTTACAAACACCTAACTCCTTACCTCCTGTAGATAATAGAATGGACAGGAGGTATATTGTTATCAGGCTCAGGTACAGAGTTTTTATATAGTCATTGCAGCCATGTTGGGGTAGTGCAGGCTGCAGCCTGTGACAGGGTAACATTCCTTTGGCTTCACATCCCCCAGACAAAGACTCCAGGAAGGTTGATGCCATGGCCAAAAAACAGTATTAGGCATCTTCTTTGGGACTCAGGCAGGCTATATGGCCTACATAGTTAGGTACCAGAAGTCCAGGTGGGATACGGTTCTGGAACTGGCTAAACAGGCCTCCCCCCAGCTAGCCAAAGAGCTGGAGGAGGTGGCTGCTGATGGGATTGAGGCATCCAAGGTGCAATTCCATGCTGTTGTGGACTCCAATGACGTAGCATCAAGAGTCATGGCTACATCTGTGTGTCTCAGGAGACATGCTTGGCTCAGATATACTAGCCTTTCACAGGATACCCAGGCTAAATTTATGGATTTCCCTGTAGTGGGTAATTCTGTTTGGGGAGCAGACAGAGGCTTGCATGAAGAAAATGGATGAGTACAGGACCACTTACAGGAGTGCACAGGCCAAAGAGAGGCAAGCCACTCCTCAGAAGCAGCAGTCTAGGGGCAGGGGCAGGCCTTTCCACAGGCCTTTCTGCCAAGCTCAGGCTTCCTCTTCCTTCCCACAGAGGGGGTTCTTTTGAGGAAGAGGCAGGAGGGGGATGAGCAGGCCTGCATCCTCTTCCCAGTCCAAGGCTCCTGCGAAGCAGACACCCTGATGTGTCAGCCTGGATCTACACCCCCATTCCAGTAGGAGGCAGACTGACTTACTACTTCCAAGCCTGGAAGTCTGTTACCTCAGTCAAGTGGGTCCTGGAGATAGTAAGCCAGGGACTGGCCCTCAGTTTCAAAAGTTTCCCAAAATTGAGGGTCAGGTCTTTTCCACCTGTATCCATCTCAGAAACCCTTGCTCTACAGACAGAGGTTTCTTCTCTACTGGCTCTCAGAGCCATCGAGAAAGTTCCTACAGGGGCAAAGGCCTGTACTCCAGGTGCTTCCTTACCCTGAAAAAGACAGAGGAGTGTCAGCCCATCCTAGACTTAAGGTATTTGAACAAACACATCACAAAACCAAAATTCAAAATGGTGACTCTGGGAATAATTCTTGCCTCTCTAAGGCCAGGGGATTGGCTAGCATCCCTGGACCTCAAGGATGCCTATTTCCATATTCCTATCAGGTGCTCCCGCAGAAAGTACCTCTGGTTCGAGTTGCCTTCAGGTCATTATCAGTTCAGAGCCATGCCCTTCGGCCTAACATCAGCTCCAAGGGTGTTTACAAAGTGCCTTGCAGTCGTAGTTGCATTTCTCAGAAGGCAGGGTATTTCCATCTTCCCATATCTGGACAACTGGCTAATTGTAGGTCAGTCCTCTGACCAAGTCAGGTCAGCTCTACAAATTACTCAAGACTTGCTCAGTTCTCTGGGGTTTCTCCTCAATCTTCCAAAGTCTGTTCTCGAACCAGTACAACTTTTTACTTTCACAGGAATAGAGTTGGATACTATCCAAGCAAAGGCCTTCCTCTCACTGACAAGGGTCAAGGCCCTCACAGATCTTGCTTCCCCTTTTTGACCTCTGGTCTCTCGTCTAGCAAGGCAGTTTCTTCAACTTCTGGGCCACATGGCAGCTTCCACTGCAGTGGTACAAGCAGCCAGGTTTCAGATGAGGGACATTCAGTTCCACCTAAGGTCTTTTTGGTCTCAGAAAAAAGACTCTCTCACCAAATTGGTTCCAGTGACTCAGACTCTGGTCCAAGCTCTGCAGTGGTGACTGGACCAGGACAGTCTCAGACAAGGTGTTCCATTTCTCTCTCAAGTCCCCTAAGTAGTCTTAACCACAGATGCTTCTCTCCTAGGCTGGGGAGCCCATTTGGGAGCCCTCACGGCTCAAGGGGTTTCGTCTCCACAAGAGTCTCTCCTTCATATCAATCTGCTGGAACTCAGGGCAGTCTTTCTGGCCCTTCAGGCCTTCTCGGACTCAGTCAGGGGCAAGGTGCTGCAGGTCAGGACAGACACCACCACCACAATGTGGCACATCAACAAACAGGGAGGCACTCGGTCCACGGCCTTGTGCACAGAGGCCATGAAACTGTGATCTCTAGCCTATTCCCTTCAGACTTCCCTGATAGCAAGTCATCTCCCAGGAAAGGACAATGTACTGGTAGATGCTCTGAGCAGAATCTCCCAGGGACATCACGAATGGTCCCTGGATCCTCCCATCCTACAGGTCATCTTCACCAGATGGGGCACTCCAGAGATAGATCTCTTTGCTGCCCCAGACAGTCACCAACTTCCTCTGTTTTGTTGCAGACCTCCAGTCGGGACTGTTCTTCTGGATGCTCTCATTCTGGATTGGAAGGGCAGGTTTCTCTTTGCCTTCTCTCCCTTCCCTCTGTTGTTCAGAGTCCTGATCAAAATCAGATCTCAACGCTGCACAGTGATAGTGGTGGCTCCAGACTGGGCCAGACAGCCTTGGTATCCTCTGCCGCTGTCTCTGGCAGTGTCACGTCCCCTATCTCTTTCCAAGAGATACAATCTCCTAACCGCCTCTCAGGGGAGGATTTGGTACCCCAATCTCCAGTCTCTCGACCTCAAGGCCTGGCTCTTGAAGAGTTAGAATATGCAGGCCTGCATCTTTCTCAGGGAGTTCTGGATATTTTGAAGGTTTCCAGGAAACCTTCCACTAGAAAAACTTATAACTCCAAATGGAAAAGGTTCAGCATTTAGTATTCTCAGAAGGGCATTCTGCCTGATTCTGCAGATATTGCTACAGCCTTAGATTATCTGGTTCACCTTAATGGTCTAGGCCTTAGACCTGCAACTCTGAAGGTTCTTCTAGCAGCTGTGTCTGCATTCCTTTCAGCAGGGAAGGCTCTTCTCTGGCATCTCATCCTGTTTTCAGTAAGTTCTTCAAAGGTCTGGGTCATATTAACCCTCTTTTTCGAGAGCCTACTCCGGCTTGGGATCTTAATGTCTGCATTGCTCAGCTTATGCAGCCACCCTTTGAACCTTTGGCTTTGGCCAAGCTTAAGTACTTGGCCTGGAAAACTGTGTTCCTGGTAGCTATTACTTCTGCCAGGTGGATTAGTGAACTACAGGCCTTGTCAGTTGAACCTGACTTCATCTCCTTCCATAGGGATGGGGTGGTCCTAAGAACAAATAGGAGGTTCTTCTTACCCAAAGTCGTGTCAGATTTTCATCTGAACCAGTCTATGTCTCTACCTGTGTTTTTCACTGACCACTCTTCTTCAGGGGAAAGAAGGTTACATAGTTTGGATGTTAAAAGGGATCTTAGGTACTACATAGAGCATACTAAGGCACACAGGCATGACTGTCTTCAACTGTTTCTCACTTATGGTGAAGTGGGGAAAGGTAAGCCTGCTACTAAAAGGACTATTGTCAGGTGGATTGTCTCTTGTATACAGTTCTGCAGTGGCAAATTGGGCAAAACACCCCCTCCATGCCTGAGGGCTAACTCGACTAGGGGTACAGCTGCCACTCTGGCTGTGACCAGAGATATACACCCTTGCTAGAAATCTGTAAAGGAGCCACCTGGAAAACAGTCCATACATTCACCAAGCATTACTCTCTGGACATCAAGGCTATGAGTGATGCTAGGTTTGGTACAGCAGTACTGCAGATCCTGTTCCCAAACCAGGTTCTGCATTCCCTCCTCCTGGGGGAACTACTTGTTAGTCTGCATACTGTCAGAATACAGCAAGACTTCATGTTGTTTGAAGAAAAAATTACTCACCATAGTAATGTTGTTTCTTCTAATGGAGTCTTGATGTATTCTGACCTCCCTCCCTGCCTCCCCTCTCAGAACCTAGTTTTTGGGAAGTGGGCTGGCAGTTACAGTGTTGCACCTCAGGGGTGTATCTTGTATCCATCCTCTTAAGGGTGGGGTAGTTGTTTTATTGTTGTTGTTTTATATATATATATATATATATTTATAAAATGGGTAGGGAAATTGTTGTTCTTTTATTGGCTGATGACCACCACATGACCATGCGTATATCAGAGCGTGACTGCACACCTGCTCTTTTACCCACCTTAAAAAACAATTTCACAAGATAGATAACCCACTCTAGGATGTGTGCGGTCGCTTTGATATACGCACGCTTGGTGGTTGACGACTCGACTCGCGGCCTCATGTGTACAACGCACACCAAGGCAAGGGTATCAGAACGCTGACCGCACACCTAAGAGTGGGTCATCTATTATTGACACTACCTTTTTTCTTGGGTTCTTGACTTGAGTCTTTTTGGGAACCAAATTGTTGCCTATGGCTATATGGCAAACAATTTCCATAGTTAGTACTTAGTTAGTTTGCTCATAAGAATCTGATGGTTACATTGTTGAGTACCAGAGACAGAGGTTTGAAAAACGAGCTGAAGCGCAACATTCTATGCTTCTGCATAGAGTTAACTCTTTCCTCTCCAGGGCCGTTCAAGTGCTGGGCCTAACTGCGTACTGTCAGAATACAGCAAGACTCCATTAGAAGAAACAACATAACTATGGTGAGTAATTTTTTCATATGACTGTCACTCAGTTTCCCTTGTTGCAGCTCCCTCTGTTCACATGAGTTCTGAATTACTAAGGTTTATCCTGTAACCGGTGAACTCAGCGAAGGCTTCTATGATGTTAGTAACTGCAGGGATTGATGTCCCAGGATGTGTCAGAAACAGAAGAATGTCGTCCATGTAAAGAGAGATTTTGTGCTTTGCTCCCCATGTCCCTCAGTCCCCCTCACCTCCCGCTCAGTTCTAATTCTCTCTGCCAGGGGTTCAGTTGCAAGGCAAATAGCAGGGGCAAAATTGGGCAGCCGTACTGTATGCCTCTCTCCAGATGAGATGCCTCTGATAGCTCCTCATTTATCAGAATCCTGGCATTAGTGCTGCAGAAGAGTATGTGGATCATACCCAGAAACTGCGCCTCCAAACCAAATCTCTCCAGCACTGTAAAAGGATAACGCCACTGCACTGCACCTTTTCGCATCCAGGGAGAATGCATGCCCCTCGAACTCTGAGCCCCCATCGGACTGCTCTAACAAAGCCTGTCTGGTTTCTAGTCACTGAAAGGGGAAGCACGCTTTTCAGCCTTCTGGCTACAGCTTTAGCCAGGACCTTCCCATCACAGTTAAGCAGGGAAATCAGCCTGTAGGCCTCACAGTTCATGGGTTTTTTCCATCATTGTGAATCACTGTAATAGTGGCCGAGTTACTGGTTCTAGGGAGTTCACCCACCTCTCCTGCCTTTAAACATCTCGTACATATGTGACCAAACTGTGTCCCCTATTAGCCAATAAAATTCAATGGAAGTCCATCTGGGCCATATGTTTTGCCTTTGGCAAAAGTGGACTTAGCCTCCTTAATCTCCCCCTGTGAGATCGGCTGTGCTAGATCTTGTAGCTGTTGTGGGACAATTTACAGACTGACTTTCTCCAGAAATTGCTGTATTTCCCTCTCCTTCTCTATGAATTCTGGCTTGTCGAGACTAGTGTAGAAGTCTGCAAAGCACTCCTGGATCTCCTGCATTCGGTTGGTGAGTTTCCCTCCCTGCCTTTGAACCGCTGCATTTGTGTTAGGGTTTCACCTTCCCCTGCCAGCCTGGCCAGAATTGGGCTGTGTTTATTACCCCATTCATAGAATTTTTTGTTGGCATAAAATAATGCCGCATTTACCCCTCCTGTCAGGACTCTGTTCATTGCTTCCCTGGCTGTCTTAAGCAGGCTTTGGTTCTCTTCCTGGTGGTCAGAGTAGGTCACCTTTTCCAGGTCCTTAACCATCTCTAGATCCCTGAACTGATCCTGTTGCTGTTTGTGCTTGGCAGCCATACTTATTTATTTATTTGAATAATCAGATTTACAACCTTTGAGTCAGAGACTCGTTTACAAAGGTACCTCGTCGCAGGGAGGGTGGACAACAAGTAAGTGATGTTTAGACAGAGGTTACAATACAGGTGAGATACAGGCATAGATAAACAAACACAGTTTGTTATAGTTATACATGAAGAGTCATTCTCTGATCTAGAACCAGTGCTTAGTCGTCCGTGGAACCCAGTGAAGTCTGTGAGGGACTAGATTAGACAGAATACAGTTCCACTACAGGCAGTTACAGCACCGACTATCAACAATGTGTTTTCGGAGGGCTATTTTGAACTGGCCAATCCTGGAAATGTCTGTGATTCGCTCTGGGAGGGAGTTATACCAGACCGGTGCTTTATGATGAAAGGATCTTTGGCAAAGAGAGGTCCTTGCTCTGGGTACTAGGAAGGTGGCTTTAGTGGAGTTATGGGTTAGCACAGGTCGGGTGGCCTGTTGTAGGGATGAGACTCTGGGGGCATAGCCCAGATAGGGTCTTTTGCCAGCAGGCAGGTGTGGTATTTCAGCCGTTCCTCAAATGTGAGTATGTTTGTGGCAGAGTATAGCAGGCATGTGTGAGTTCTGCTATGGGCGCCGGTCAGGAGCCTGCAGGCTTTGTTAATAGAGGTCTGGACTTTAGTGAGGGCGGTGGAGTCTGCTGCTGCGTAGATTGGGAGTCCGTAGTTGGCCAGTGACAACACCGATGAGGTGATGGCCAGTTTTAAGGCAAATTCTGGGAGGCAGTCTTTGTGGCGGTAGAGGAGACCAATCCTGGAGTTCATGGCTGATGATAGGGTTTTTAAATGGGTGTGGAAGGTAAAGCCTGCGTCAAAGGTGATGCCCAGGTACTTGTATGTTGTTACCTGTTCAAGTTGGTGGAGTGTGCTGGGGGTGATGAGCAGGGGAGAATCCTTGGCGCTGTTTTGTCGGTGTGCAAAAAGCATTGATTTTGTGTTTTTTTTTCCGGTTTAGGACTAGCCGATGGTTGTTGAACCATTTTTCTGCTTGGTGGAAGGTGCGTTGCAGTGTGCTTTGGAGCAGGAGTGGGTCCGAATGCAATGCTATGATCACTGCATCATCTGCATAAAGAAGTATTTTGTCGGAGCAGGAGCTTGGGAGGGTGTTTAGGAAGAGACTGAAAAGGGTGGGCCCAAGGATGGAGCCTTGGGGGACCCCAGAGCGTACTGGTAGGTTGGTGGACAGGGTCCTATTTAGCTTGACTCTTTGGGATCTGTTATGTAGGTAACCTGAGAACCAGTTCAGTGGGCCAGATGAGAATCCTAGTTGGCTAAGGGAGTTTATCAGCAGGGGGTGACACGCAGTGTCAGAGGCCTTGGATAGGTCGATGAATACTGCCCCTGCAAGTTTCCCATCATCAAGCGCAGATTGGATATGGTGGGAGAATTCCAGAAGGGCTGTGGATGTGCTGTGGCCCGGGCGAAGTCCATGTTGACCAGGGCATAGAATGCCATATTTAGATAGGTATTCTATGAGCTGTGTGGATACTATTTTCTCCAAGGCTTGGGGGGGGGGGGGATGGAGATGGGCCTGTAGTTATTTGGTAGTGTTCGGTCCCCGGACTTATGGATGGGGGTGATTTCAGCCTGTTTCCATGCTTCTGGGAATTGACCAAGGCATAGGGATCTGTTAATGACATTCGTGAAGGGGATTAGCATGACATCCAGCGTGAGGCGGAGTATTCTGGAGTCAAGAGGGTCACTACTCGGGTTGTGAGAGGTGAAAGCTTTTAGTAGGAAAGGTTTGGCGTCATGGGATGAGATCGTTCGGAAGTGGAATAGGGGTCGGGAGGTAGGGGTGTGGGGGGACGGGGTCAAAGAATTGGGCAGGAAGAACCGCGCTTAGGTCCGAGAAAGTTTTGTTTAGGCAGTCTGCAATGCATGTTTGGTCCGTCGAAACAGCCCCATTGATAACAATCTGAGGGGGGGGGGGAGAGCGGGTTTTGCCGTTCAGTTCTTTTATATTATCCCAGAAGGCTCTGGCAGAGCCCCAGGAGGATGTTAAAGCAGCCTCATAGTGTCTAGCTTTTGCTGGTTTGATGGCCCAAGTGCATTGGTTGCGGGCTGTTCTATAGGCTTGCCTGTCCGCCGTTCTACAGGCGTCAACTACAGTGTGCCATGGTTGTCCCTCTGTTTTAGTTGCTGGATCAGTGCAGGGGATATCCATGCAGCAGCCGGTTTTTTTGGACGAGATGTGGTGATGGGAGCAAATAGGTCACAGGCATTGCAGAAGGCCCTAGTGAGATAGGTTAGTGCAGTATTTATGTCTGATGCAAGGGTGATTGGGGTCCAGTGACTTGTGCAAGGTGACGCTTGAGGTTGTCAAGGCTCCTGGGAGAAATCGATGACAAGGGGTACTGCAGTACTCAGGGCTGAGTGTGGGGGAGGACCAGAAGCATAGGACAGGGGAGTGATCGTTAATTGAGTCCGCTAGGACGTTAACCGATTCCAACGTGACCTCCACCTATCTCATGTAAGCTTTTCCTGCCTCCCCAAAAAATGGCTCTGGAGGATGCAGAGGCAGCATTTTTGACTACCTTGTACAGTATATCTGCGGCTGTTCTTTCACATGCTCTTTGAATTGCTCATTGGTGAGCATGTATCCAGGGAAATGTAATTTCTGTGCCGAGGCCTGGCCTTGTTTAGCCTAAGGACCAGTGTGACTCTGGCTTGGTCGGATATCGTAACTGGGCTGACCTATGTTGTATGTACCCTCTGGGTCTTGGTGCCGGTAAGTAGTCAGTTTCATGACCATGACCTGTGGAGGTTGGAGCAAAAGGTATATTCCCATGCGCCTGTGAGTTCTAAAGCACAGTTGAGGCCCCCTCCTACGAATTAAGTTTGGGAAGCGCTCCTTGCGTAAAAATACAAGATTATGTGTAGCTGGTAAATAGATGTTCCCCGGGGTCACCTTTTCCTTACCAATCGAGCCCACCACAAACACATACCTCTCTCCCCTCAGATTTGCCAGTACTCTTTCTTTGATGAAGTGGGGGGACCCCTTTGTACCCCAGTATTGCAACTCCCCTCCTATGGCTGCTATACGAGACAGAGAAGCAGTGACCGACCCAGTCTCTAACCATCTTGAGATGCTCCTCTCCTGTTAAATGAGTTTCCTGGATCATAGCTATCTGGGTGCCTTGTCTCTTTAGCATCGTGAGCAACTTTTTTCCATTTGCTCAGAAAGGAAACGCCCTGGATGTTCCAGGTGAACATAATTCTCTCCATATGTCCAGCCTTATCTGTGGCTGTCTCGGTGTTCCTCACTGCATCAAACCAGTCTCTCCCTTCCTGAAGCATTCCCTTTCATCCTGGTTTCTTGATTGGATGTGTCAGGTATATTAAAACATTTAACATTAACATAAAACAATAACAAACTGCTGTGAACAGCTTGAAGGTGTTGGGGAGAGACCGTGGTCGCCACCCTGCTTTGTCTCTCCCCTCCCCCACGCTCCAGCAGTCTCCTTTGCATTTTGCCCAGCATTTCTGGCCAGGAGCCTGCATGAGGTACTCACTGTGGACGGGAATAGTCTATTTCCTCTTTGCGTGCTACAGCGGCGGTGTGGCTGGAACAGGTGGCAGCAGTTGGCGAATTAAATAGAAAAAGGAGATTCAGGAGGAAAGTTCCATCCTGCGCTGTAGTCAGAGGATTGCCTTGAATCCAAAAGTCCAGAATATTAGCGAGTTTCACAGTTTCACCTCAGCTTGGCCCCTCTGGGATACAGTGAGTCGGTATTGTCTGCTGGTTTCAAAGATGGCATCGAGCAGCAGTGCGAGAAAGGAGAGAACAATTGAGGGAGGGAAGTCTTTTCAGCGTGCTTCAGCAGTCGAATCATGTACTACATCTAGGCTGATTTTTCATCTATGTTTGCTCACTCCATTAATTTCTTCAGCAAAATGTCTTCGCTTTCTCAATGTCCCAGAAAGTTAAGGAAGCCCCTTCAAAAATTAGCCTGAGCACTGCCGGCCCGGTGGCACTGAGGGTTGAGGCGCTAGACGCCACACCTCGCACCACACCGGCGACCCGGGTTCGGGAGCAAGCTCGGGTCGGCAGGGGCGGAGAAGGATAGAGCGCCCGATGGCAGCTCTCCTTTTCTGGCGGGAAGGGGGTCACAGCAGGCTCCCACTGCAATGCTACCACCTAGGGGAGCCCGGGTGGATAACGCAGTAGGTGGAGCAGCTGCAAGTGGATTGGGTGGATGTCGGCAGAGGGGTGGAGCAAAGAGGTATGTCTCAGCGTGCCTCCTAGCTCATAGCCCCTCATTGCACGCTGACATCGGGGAAAAGAAACCGGAAAAAACATCTCGGCTTCTCCTAGGCGATGGCACATTGCTGGCAGGTCTCTGGGTTCATCACAAGCTTCAGTGTGCTGGTTTGAGGAGGTAAGGGGCGTTCCTCCTCAGCTCTACCCGGGGGGGGGGGTATACTGGGGGTAAGATTGTGCGTGGCGTCAGGTGCTCTAGGGGCAGATCTCGATGGAGAGTGGGGCCTGCGGGTAGTAGGATGCCGGAGAGAGTGGAGAAGGGAGGCAAGTAGGAGCACAAATACAGAGTTAAAAAATTAAAAATAAATTAGCCTGAGCACAGTCGGGAAGGCAAACCTGATCTCTGCATTCTTCTCCCTCTGTGTGTCCATCAGAGGCACAAAAGTTTTCAGCCTCTGCTGAACCCCCCGGAAAAGTCTGGAAGAAAAATATCAGGTTCTCATTTATTTTGACTGTGCCCACTTTCCTATATGCTTGTAATATCCACAGCTTCACGGGGAAATGGTCTGTCTCGGGGGAGGGGGGCTATTCTCCTCTGGCTTTGGTCCCATGGATTCTGATTCTCCTTTTGGCGCAGTCCCTTTTGAGTGTTTGTGGTATCCATTTCTCAAGAAACGCTACCAGATCGGGCCCTTCTTTGTCCTCCGGGAATTCTAAGGTGGATGTTGTCATGGTGCCGGTTGTTTTCTTGAGCATCCAGTTGTTCATGGAGATCTGCAGGGTCTTTTTCCAGCCTTGCTATGTGGTCTGAGACCAGCTGTCAGTCATCTTCCAGGGCCGAGACCCTGCTCTGTGTTACCAAAGCTCTGGCCTCTCACTCCTTGTAGAGCATCCTTAGCACGTCCAGTTTTATGGTTACTTCCTTGAGCTTGGGAGCGAGTGCTGTCAGTAACTGGACCAACACTGCCAGGCCATGCACCTCCATCGCCTCATCCGATGCCTCCCAAGGTGCATCAGCATCTGGCATCTGTCTGTTCCTTGCCCACTTTGCTTCCAATTTTCTTATCATCCTGGCCCGTTTTGGGCTGGTCGAGGTCAGGTACATGTTTATGTTGCTTTTAGAGCTTACCGGAGGCTAGGGCCGGCCAGGGGAGGATGTCTGAGCGTCCCATGGACTGCTCAGCTCCTCCATGGGGAGGGGGGCACACTGGCTCGAGGATGGCCTGACCTCTGGCGACAGCCAGCGGTATTGCAGCCCGGATGCCTGCACTAAGAGAGGAGAGCATGATGGATGCTGGTGTAAGCCTTGGCGTCGTGGCACGTCACATTCTAGTAGGACGTACATAGAAAAATGCCTCTCCTGGCGTGACACAGATGTGAGGGCTCGATAGTGGGTCCTCACCTGCCTGCAGCTGCAGTACTGCCCAGAGCCTGGGGATGGCTTGATCCCTCTGGGAAGGGGGTTTAGGGGGTGCCCCCCCCACCATGTCCCTGCCTGAAGGGCAAGCCAGGGCTCCATGGGGGAGTCCTTGGAGGGAAGAGGCAGCCAAGGTAAGACAGTCGGGTGACAGTGCTGGGTTGGGGTGGGGGCAAAAATAGAAAAATAAAAAGAGCTTACCAGGGGCTTTTTATGTTAAATTGGCAATTAGGTGCTAAAAAGATGATAAGTCGATTGTGGCTAACTCCTAATATCCCCACGATAAACAACTGGTCAACCATAGTAGCAAAGCAAACAAAGGGGAGCTCAATTCGCTTATTGTGACCAGTCTGGTGCCTACAGTAAATCATATCTGAAGCAAACCTTAGAAATACCGTTTCCACAGTAATCTGCGGCACACATCCTGAGCAACTGTTGCTCTACATAAAGAAATGACACCGCTTACCTTGCTGGCGTCTATATTTATTCAAAGTTCAGTTCTGCCACCAAATATTTATTGCATTCTGCACTTTTGGCTATGGTTTTAAGAGCACTGTTTTTGCACTTTGAATAAATATAGATGCTGGCAATGTAAGCTGTGTCATTTCTTTATTTGTAGCAACAGTTGCTCAGGGTGTGTGCTGCAGATTGTTGTGGAAACGGTGTTTCTAAAGTTTGCTTCAAACCTTAGTAGCGGAAATTTATGCATTGGAGAGACTAACGTATTCTCTGTATTATCAGCTCCCTCCTACCTTTGACCTGTGTTGGAGACGGTGGGTATGGCACTGCATGCAAATAGACCCTACCTTTGTGCTTTAGGAGTCCCCCTCCTCCCCTCTCTTCTTCTCTTACTCTTTTCTTGACTCTTCCCACCTTTGTTTTTCTTATTCTGCTATTCAGATACTGACTCAGACTAAACCCCCTCTATTGCTTTGCCTAGGTACTAAGATTATTTAAAAAAAAAACATCACTGGCATCAATCCTTTTTTTTTAATACTTGCTGATTATGCCCCCCATTTACTCTTTCCATCAGGGACTCCCTAGGTGTCCTGTAGAACTCCGTCAGGCATCTTGGGGTCACTTCAAAGGCTGGCCCTTCCCTATCCAGTTGCAGATTACCCCCAGGTGGGGAAGGAGGGGAATCGCAGGTCGCTCCACCAGCCAATTTTCATCGCAATGAGTGGTCCAACTGAGTCCCCCCCCAAGCCTGGTCATATGGCTGAGGCACCGGGGCCCATCTCCAGGTGTAGATGCAGGGTTTTTCCATTTTCTGGTGCCCCTCAAGGGCGGCGGCTCACGAGGAGGTCCAAGGAGATGAGGGTACGTCGAGAAATGCCACTGCTCTGGACCTCGGCTGGCATCCTCCCCACCCAGCACTCTGCAATCCCGCTTGCACTTCCACCTGTGGTCACCCATGTGTCAGTATAGCAATCGGTCCTGCAGCCCACCCTCCCTGGAGGAGGAGGAGGAGAGTTGCTCTCTGGGCGCATGATCCTCCTCCCCCCAGCCGGCCCTCCAGCAAACCGGGCTCACCACCAGACCCAGGTCACTGGTGTCTCAAGCGGTAGCTCTACTGCTGCGGCAGTGGGCCGGCTCACCTGCATGATTTCTGACTACAGTTCTGAGTCTGTACGATGTAATAGATGCTTTGCCTATCTCATATAGCCACAGTATTTTGTTATATTTTTTGTTAAAATGTCATCTAAACAATATGAACAATCTTCAACATAAGAAAATATATTTGTTTTCTTTGGATAAGACTGTTAAGTTACTACCTTTGTCTCCGTCTCTGCTGTACTCTGTAATGTGTATGTTTCTTGTTGAATACTGAATAAAAACTTAAATAAAAAAATAAAAAAAAATAAATTGGCAGTTAGATGAATGCTGATTTTGTTTTTTAATATTGGCGGGGATTGGGAGCTTTTGGGATTGCGTCTAGCCCCGTCCTGTACACATGTGCACTCTTTGCTCATTTTTTAATGAGCAGGTACTATCTGCTTTAGTATTTGCTTTTGTAAAGTTATTATAAAGTATGTTTTTAATTTTAAGATGCAGTTCCCAGTGTTTATATCACATTTGCCACCTATCTGTGAAATCTGTATGAAAAGCTTTCCTGAGGATTTCTTGACTTCCAATTTATGAACTGCAGTGCTTTATATGACAACAGCAGTCATGAGGCCGGCTGTTGACAATGTTGAAACATACGAAGAAATAAGAGCTTGTAACAGGAGAAAGTCACAAGTTTAGAATGCATTCTAGAATACATAGAATACACGAGTCTAGAATACATAGAATACACAACTGTTTATTAAAAATAATGGTTTTAAAGGTCTCCTTACATAGATACAGAATCCTCTTTATAGACTTGTTCAGAGCTGTGCCGTCTGTTTGAGGGCATGCTGTGATGTTAGTTTTTGTGACTCAACTGTCTACCCCTCTCTTCTCAACCAAGCCTCCCCCCCTTCTGTTCAGTGTGTATTATGTGGTTTGTAAAAATGTTCACTTATAAGGAGTCTGTCAGTGAGGAAGTGGGTCCAACATCCTGTTTTCGTTGTTTGCTTAGTTGCTAAGTTGCTAAATGTTATCCTTGTCTCTGATGACCGTACCAGTCTACAAAGTACAGAAACTCCTGATAGCACCGCCAGCAACCCCCCACCCCGGTGCTGGTTTTGTAGGTGCCAGAAGCTGGATTTAAAAGGCCCCTTTGAATTAGTACACAGCATACTTACTCATATCTGCTTGTAATGCAGAGGTGGATAATGATGCACCTAGAGTCCCTTCCAATCTTAAATTACTATCTCAGTATGTTTTGTAGTTCCGTTGTTGGCATAATAGATCTTTTCTTCTTCCTTGTTGTGGTTTCAAAAAGAGATTCTATATTTTTGACAGTCTGTATGTTGTAATAATCTTAGTAAATGGGTAAAGAAAACACTTGAACCTGGTTGGCTGATGGAACTCTAATCCCATATTTTTATGTGCCAGCTCCTCCCTCCTAGAAAAGGCTGTCTACCAACTGGCCTAACTACATTCCAGTTTATTAATGTGCATCTTTCTGAATCCACAATAAAAAATAGCCATAATATTTTTTGCACTTAGCCACGTAAATCTGTTTTCCATCGCCTGCCCACACAGACAGACAGACACACACACAATAAACTTTGCACTAATTTCTGTATATTAATTTTTCCTTGTTCAACTGCTTTTTTTATTTATTTATTAGTTTTTGTTTACTGGGTGGGTGCATTAGGCAAGAACCTGCCTATTTTCAAGCATGACCCGGGAGGGTACACAATACAGTACGATCAACGAGCAAGACAAATGGAGGACTGCAATCAACTGGTGATGTTTTACAGCAGATACCATTGGATATACACAGGAAACACATAGAAACATAGAATTTGACGGCAGATAAGGACCACTTGGCCCACCCAGTCTGCCCATTTCCCTACCTACTGGATAAGCTGTAGATCCTAGTTAACCAGCAGCCTACTTCTTCCTACCCCCACCCCCTAGAATTGCCTTATGACTGTCCCATGCATGCTTGAATTCCACCACTGATTTTGACTCCACAACCTTCCTCCGAAGGCCGCTCCATGCATCCACAACCCTCTCTGTGAAAAAATACTTTAAATTACCTCTGAGCCGCCTCATCTTCAAATTGTGCCCTCTTGTTCTTGCACACCTCTTTTTGAAAGATGCTACCCTCTTGGACTTTGTTGATTCCCTTGAGGTACTTGAACGTTTCAATCATGTCCCCTCTCCTCCTTTCCTCGAGGCTATACATATTAAGCTCTTTCGTCTCTTTTCATATGTCTTCCGGTGCAGACCCTGCACCATTTGTAGTTCCTCTGGACAGCTTCCATCCTGTCTATGTCTTTGGCGGAGATTGGGTCTCCAGAACTGCACACAGTACTCAGATGGGGTTTCACCAGCTGTCTGTACAGAGGGATAATAACTTCCTGTTTTCTACTGGTGATGCCTCCCTATGCATCCCAGTATCCCCAGCCCTCCTTGCTGCCCCTCTCACATTGCTTGCCCACCTTTAGGTCATCTGATATGACTACCCCCAGGTCCCTTTCCATTTTGTTGTTGTTAGTATCTCACCCCCATTGTGTACTCTTCCCTGGGTTTTGTTTCCCAGGTGCATTACCTTGCACTTCTTAGCATTGAATCTAAGCTGCCATACATTTGACCATTCCTCTAACCTTGCCAAGTCCCTTCTCATCCTTTCCACCCAACCCTGTGCATCAACTCTGTTGCAGATCTCTGTGTCATCTGCAAAGAGACATACTTTTCCAGTATACCAGTATACTGGTATAGAAATACATAAATATATATAAAAATAATATGTATAATATATTAAATATAGTAAATATGTATAAAAATACAATATATAAAAATAAATATATGGTATACCAGTATACAGTATACCAGTTAACGACAAATAAGATACAGGCAGATAAAGAGTACTAGGCAGCTCAACTATCCTAGCAGGGATAGAGGCTGGAGGTAAACAACCACATAGGATGACAGTAGAATGCAATGCAGAATTCCAGAGGCTGGGCAGTAGCAGATAGGTGCGTGCTGATACTGGGGCCAGTGGAGATTAGGAGCAGTCACAGGAGTCAAGTGCATAAAGGTAGGAGAAAGGTGCAGTCTTGAAGGGAGGAGTGAGTTGGTGAGCACTTAAGGTTGGGAGATAGTGAATTCCAGAATTTGGGGCCAAAGTGGGTGAAAGCTTGCTCCCCCATCCTAGTGTAACAGAGTGAGACAGAGAGTTGTAAGGAGTTCGAGGACCTGAGTGGACGGGAGGGCAGTACAGTGAAGAGCATCGCCCCGAGGCTGCCAGGGCGAGGACTCCTAGTTATAGAATCAGTGAAGCAGCCCAGGGAGTAGGACCATAGATGTTGGCGGGATAGCCAGTGTAGAAAGGAGTACAGGAGGCAGTGGTGCGTAAGCCGAGGGGTCGATAGAGCGAATCTGCAGATATTATTGTAAGTGGTGTCCCATTTCTGAACAATAGAGGCACTGGCTTGCGAAAAGACAGGGAGGGCATACCGAAGCCTAGGGAGCAGGACACCTCTGGCCACGGAGATCCTGGCAGTAGGGGTGAGGGAGTGGCACACACGGTAGGTGGCTCCTATCCTGATGTTAACTGACCTGCATACCTCATGTGTGTGGGCAGAGAAGTCAAGTGCAGGGTCCAACGTCACTCCAAGGTATTTGAAAGAGTCGTTTGTCGAGATTGCAGACCCATCATTACACAGGACGTGAAGCTTAGGAGTCACAGCATGAACTTTTCTAGTGGACCCTAAGAGCATGGCCTGGGTGTTCAGTAGATTAAGGACTAGGGAGTTAGAGGAGAGCCAGGATTGGATCAGCTGAAACGCCGGTGACAGGTGAGTGTTCAGTTCAGCGACTGAGCGATTGCATTTCATTAAAAAAAAATACATAATTCAATAAAGCCCAGTAGGCAAGTGAGCACATAAGTTTCGTTACAGCATTGTTTAAAGAAAAACATTTTAATAGGGTACTTCAGCACTTGTCTGTATTTGTTACTTCCATGGGGGCGCTTTACCTATAGTTAATAATAATACTTGCAGTTCAAAAGAAACCTATATCTGCACAGTGCTGTGGACACCCATTACTACAGAAAGTTAACATAAAGAAGTTCCAACCAGACTTGTTGGTGTAGTATCCATTGGTTGCTTGGAAAGTTCAGTTTTTATTTCACAAATAGCTGTAGCGTGGTTGAGTCCTGGGTATAGAAACCTGTTGAGAAATTAAGAAAACTTCCCCCAACAGGAGGGAATTAACAGCACAGTATCTATAAGGTTACATACCATTCAAATATATATTCATTCAATAAACTATTTTAAGTTAAACAGTAAGTAGTAATTGTCTGTACAACAACACTGAGTTGCGTAGTTATGTAAGAGCAGACACTCGAACTGCCAACAGATTACACTATTGCATTGTCTGATCGTGTACACAGTAAAATGTTTAATGTAAATAAATATGATGCCTACTGCTGGAAAAGGCCATCCAAGTCCTGGTCTAAAAGCAGGAGAGGAGAGGGTCTGTCTGGAGCTGGCTGTTGTGACACGGCCCCATCCAGACCACATGGTCTAATACTGAAACCAGCTATTTAGTTAATGGAATGTTAATCCCATTTACCACGGACATAACCCCTGTCACTCCTACAGAACCTGAACCAGACCACCCTATTGTAAGCAGGAAAGACCCTCTTTCACTTCCTGCAAAGTGTCACAATGATACCTCTGGTTGCAGTGCTCATTGGGTACACAGACAATATGCCAGACCCTATTTCCCGAACAGACAGCTAGTTCAGCACTACAGAAAACAAATGGAACTGAACAAATAACATAACAAAACTAAAAATATGAGCTCTCAAGCTTGGGGGAGTGAGTTGTGATGAACGCTAAACAGACAAGTCACATGCAGGCCAACATGTTTTTTTTTATTCTTTACACAATTTATCCTCCTAGAGCCCTGGCAGGTGGCTTCAGGTCTCCAGACCCACCTGCTCCTGCTGACCCGGTAGTTCCCCCGCGGTGGGGCCAGGAAGGAAGTAGCCGCTACACCTCCCGTGAGACCTAATCTAGAAGCCGGGCCAGCCCTTGGGAGCCGGCCATCATTAAGCACTGCCAGGCTGTCTTTCCTCTGCTCCCCCCGCTACTGATGGCACATTGAGCATGCCTCCCGACCCACACTGCCTCTGGCCACTGCCAGAGGGCAGTCAGCAAGGGATGACAAGTCTCCTCTCCCCCGAGAGAGGAGAGCAGTCCTCCAGATGCTTGATCCTTTCTCCCCCTGCCGACCCCTGGGGGCCCAGGCTTGTTCCCGAACTCAGGTCGCCGGTGTGGCGCAAGGTGTAGCGACCAGCGCCTCAGCCTCCAGCTCCACCGGGCTGGCTAAAGGCCCACGGTTTTGTGAACCGATTCCTAGTGCCACCTACTGCAGAAGAACTTGTTGATACTTTTTTATTAAGAAATTGTATTAAAACAATATATATTTTTAAAGTGTTGATATTTTTCTACCTAACTCATTTTGTACGTGCAATACAAACCTCAAGGTGGGGTGTTGGGGCATCTCCACACTACCAGAGGCTGTAAGCCTCTCCGTCTGTGTTGTTGGGCTTCACAACGCCCCTGGGCATGCGGGTATCCCCCAACAGCTCATATTCTGTCAAATTTTATTTTCTTTGTATCTGGTGGTATCAGTAATATTTGTTTAAATGAAATTTAATTTATTTCTCTTTTTTTCTTTAGGATCAATATGAAAACTTAGAAAAACACACACAATGGGGTATTGAATTTGTGGACAAATATTGCAAGTTTGTGAAAGAGAGAGCTGAGATCGAATACAGTTATGCAAAGCAACTTAGGTGAGTTTAGTTTCGTGAATACTTTTGAGATTAATATTGAATGTTGATTTAGAAAGCTGGCATAAAAAAAGCAGGGACTGAACAGAATACAGATTGTAAATACTGCTTGTTTATATGAACAAAAATGGAACATTTCATACCTGAAAATTTGATTTGCCAGAATATCCCATGTTCTTAAATCTGCATGATGCTGAGACCCTTTGGGTTAGCATCAGCCCAGCATGAGAATGCAGTCACACTCCTATGTAGATTGATTGACAGACTAGTCTCTCCGTTACTACCTGCCTCCTGGAGGTCCCAGCAGAGGGTAAATATGTACATGAGTGGGGCATTTCCAAAGTATCATGACAGTTGAATTGTCTACCATTAATGCATACACTCAGCAGTGCAGTGGAGAAAAGAGGAAACTGGAAGGAGCCTAAAGCAGATGATAACCCCTCCCTTCCCGGAAAGTCCACCAGGGCCATTTTCAATGCTCAGCTTCAACTTTGCTCCCTCCAGTCCACGTTAGATTTGGTGTGCTAGTAAGACATGGGACTCCTGCCAAGGCAGATGATGCCCCCCCTAGTCCACCACTGGCGATTTGACTGCCTGGCCTCGATTATGCCCCCTCCACATTAGATTCGATCTGCCAGCAGACATGGGCATCTTACCATGCCTTGCTGCAGGGGGTAAACTGAAGTGGCATAGGAATGGGTATATTGGGAACTAACTGATAAGGAATCCCTTGGATGGGAAATGGGGATAGTGGATGCTTGAAGGAGATCCAGAAGCAAAGACTGAGGTAAGGAGCATAAAATCAAAGATTCAAAAGTACTGAAAGGGGAAAAATTGTATTTCTGTTGGTCTGTGCTTAGTAACTAATTTCCCTTATGACATGGGCAGATAGGTTTTTGTAAGTTGATTGGTTACCAGTCAGCACATGACCATTGATTAATTTCTGTTAACTGAACACTATGTGTTTGTGGAGAACAGTCTCCAGTGTAGAAACCCAGAGAGCTGCCCTTGTTATTTGTCAGGCTTTTCATTCCTCAGCAGCAGCCATTAAATTGTCTCGCTAAGCAAGGATCCCACATAGTTCACCCTGTAAGTACATGTCCCACACAAACGGTTGTACTGGTGGCACACAAACACATCCCACTGGTGTTTCCTGGGAAACTGCATATTCTTCTTCCCACCTACCTGGTGGACACAGTAGTATCGGGCGGTAAGTGCAAATTAAAAGCGAACCTCCCACACAAAACCATTTAGTTGTTAATGTAATGCTCATGAAGTGCAACTGCCTAAATGTCCCCCTGTAAGTACATTCTGCACACAAATGGATCTGCCGATGGCACAAAAGCACAGCCCAGTGGGGTTTCTGGGGGAAATGCATATTCTGTTTACCAGCCACCCACCTGGTGGACACAATAATATCGGGCATGAAGTGCAAATTAGAAGCTAACCTCCCACATGAAAACATGCCATTCCTACTTTAATGCGCACAAAGTGAAAGTGCCAAAATGTCCCGCTCTGTCGCATTGTCCATGTTCCTGAGGCACCATGCATACCGCCGTTCTTGGTAAGAAAGAGAGAGAGAGACAGTGACAGCCGACAGAAATCACAGCAGTCAGTGTGCTACCGGAAAGCGGCAGTAACAATTACAGGCTGTGTTTCTCTCTGTGTCATTATTTATAAGTGGACAGAACAGAAGCAAAAGAGAAGAACTGTGCAGGAACAGAAATAGCCATCACAGAAATGTTGCCAGGTACTTGATTAATGTACTACTTGTTAACCAAACTGACACAGTGCAGTTGCAGCACACAGAGCAGTACAGCACTGTGTTATGACAAAAAGTAAAAGTTTCATTTGCTCTTTTATTCTAGTGTCTGTAGCCTTTTCACCACAGTGTTGTTTTTTGTACTGTTTGTACTGTGGCAGAACACAGAAAACTGTGGTTCCACAGCCAAATATAGTGGAGGAAAAAACACTAAGTAGTTCCCACATGTTTTCAGTGTTATACCAACACGTGTTGTTCATTTGTGCCCAAATCTGGCTCATGTTATAAGCGCAGTAACCCACTCTAGGGTGTGCATTTATTGGGGATTAATCAGCACCCCGGGTGCTGTGAAGACACTCGGCCTGTGGCCTCGTCCCTCACAACGCACCTGGGGTGTTGATTAATCCCCAGTAAATGCACACCCTGTTGTGGGTTATTGCCTACATATGAAAACCTAATGATAGCAATTACAAATTCCTTTGACTACAGCAGTAAGGATCAGTTTCAAGTTCACAGCTTTCAGACAACATGCAGACTCCATAAAACTGAGATAATTTATGTGTATACTGCAAACACTAGCACAAAGGAATTGCTCACAATTGAAAAAAAAAAACAGCCACATCTTCTGGCATCTTACAGTAATTCAGAACAATTATAAATTTATAAAGTACAGGTCGGCTTGCATGGTACAGTCCACAAATGTGGGTCAGGCTACATAGGCAGTGCAGTGCTTGGCATAACTTGAAACGACCCAGGGGTGACTAAAGGTCATGCTTTTGGGATAGTGCCAAAAAGAAGAAAAATTGGCATTTTGAGACCCGTTGTTCATCAGAATGAATGCTCTTACAGATCAGGAACTATACAAATGAAAAAAGTAGTTGTGCTCAGAAACCTTATCTAGGCAAAGGGAACCAGTTTTGATGAAGCTCTTCGAGCGAAGTGTCAGGGCCGTTTATTCTTCCAGTGTGACGGTAGATCGCTGGATGTGTGTTTCACAGTAAAGTTATTACCTTTCCTTGCACTGCTTTCCTGAGGGCTTAGTACCATATCACCTAACACTGTTCTCTATCTGCCTTTTTACCATGTGAAAGCTCAGCATAATAAATGCTCTGCAGTTTTTGTTAGCTGATACTTTGTGAAGTTGGCTAGTGGCCACTAGCATTTCGCTTAACATGCACTTTTTCAACACCTCCGAGTGGACCTCCGTGTATTTTTGGATGGTTCAAGCTAGTTTCGAAATGCTTGTTTTCTTTTTTTTTCCTCCTACTTTTTGGCCATCTCCCTTCAACTTCAGGGTGGATCAAAAGTTATTTAGAGTTGTGTCTAGTGCCTACTGCCTTTCTTTTATCTAGGTGTTACATAGTTCACTCCACTGCTGCTCATACTGGGCTGGCCAGTCCATTAGTGAGGGACAGGGTCTTGAATAAGCACTTTTTCATGGCAGGAAACAGTGAAGCCAGTTGAAAACACCAGGCAACTATACTTAGTTGCTAAAGCTGGTGCCAGATGGCCTTTGCGTCTTTTACTGCAATCTGCAGGCAGTTGGGAAATAAGGGCGGGGGTGCCATACAAATGACCGGCTAGGCCATGTTCAAACAGATGCCCGTGCAGGCCTAAGCATATGTGGGAGATGCCACACCTGGTTACAGCCTGCTAGAGGCTGATGGTAGCAGGTATGCAACTGCAAAGGCCGCCCAGTAGCCTTGTATTCGGACATTGTTGGGGGTAGATCAGTGAATCACCATGGTGCTTAGGATGGGGGTTAGGAAGGAGGGGGCCACCAGTGGACCACCACAGCAGAAGTTAATAGGGAGGGGTTCACTGGACCACCATGGGACTGCTTACTGTGCCATGGATGGGAAATTACTTGACTAGCAGGGCTCATAACTCTTTAGGTGGGATTTGAGATTTCTAGGTAGGATGCCTATTTGCCCTGTGCCATAAATAGTTCAGTGCAGCTTTGCACCATGTGCCTGGTGTAATGCTGTGCAGTGCTGTTGTCAAAGGCACATGCGGGGGTCATAGTGGGTGCATACACAGTTTGCATCCAGTAAGATCTGGACTGACAGTTTGCATTGTTTTTAAGTCCAACCTAGGACATGCACCCAAATTTGTATATGGTTTCTTTCAGGTAAGGGCGCAGCAGTGTAGGCAAATCACCTGTTTTATGCCCTCCATAGCGACTGAAAATTGGGCCCATCATATTCTGTTATACAAGGCTTTCATTCAGCTTTTGTGATGTCATCAGAAGATATGTAGCAATGGCCTAATATATGAGAGCACGAGAAACAGGAGTTGTAGCTTGTTTTGCAGCTATTCTAAGTTAGTTATGTTTAGTAAAATGTTGCTTGGACCAGCTGCTGACAGACCTTAACAGGAGCAGGCCACTGTGATAAGCTATTAGAGTGCTATTCCTTTGATAATTTTGTTTTAATTCATTTTGGTACAGTTTATGATGGGCAAAAGCTGTGACCTTTTATGGCCCAGAAATATGCGGTCACAGTGGATCACTATTGCAAAGGTCTGTTGTCAACGATTTATAAATCATGGTGGAGATAGTCCAAGATGCTGCAAGTAAAGATGCAACATAAATTTGCTGGTGTGTGTATTACAAACATGTGGCAGTATAACCAGTGTTCTCATAGACAGATGAAGTTAAAAAAAAAAAAAAAATTTAGAAACGTGCAACATAATTAAAAAATTCTGAGGGGGAATCTGTAAATTACCATAGCAGCAGTTCTGCGATTTTCAAAGCAATAGGGCTCTTGCATGCTAGTCCAGTCCACCTTTTTTTTTGCCACCTTCTTTACCCAAAGCTGCCCTTCCAACCACGCCACTCCCCACTGTCGTCCAGCACCATCCTGACATCCAGTGATGGGGTTGGCTTGTCCTGCTGGAGCTCGCCTCTGGCCTGGTGGAGGTGCAACACTGTGCTCCTGACTTCTTCCTGTATAGGCTTGTCCTAACTGAGGGTCTCCTCTGACCTAGAAGAAGAAACATCTGTTGTATACCTGGTGCCTGCTGGAGGGGTCCCGATAGTGCGCTGTGGTGCTGTATGGTGTTGGGGAGATGAGGGCCATTCTCTTGGCACATCTGCATGGCATTTCTGCCACTTGCTCCAGCCACTCCATCCAGAGTTGCGTGCATGCTCACTGCTGGTCTGGGGGGTGCCTGACAGTGTGAGGTCACCCACATTATAAACAACACCTCCACAATGCCACCACAAGGAGCAGCTGTGAGAGCGATACAGTTAATCCCTCTCCACTAGGAGAAGAGTGTCCATGCGATGCTTCAAAGCTCTTTGCTGGCTTTCCGTCCTGATGCCCCGGTCTCGGAGTGTGAACCCTAGTCACCAGTGTGCCAGAGCAAACCCCTATCTCCCACCGCCATGAAGTCTGCATGGCAGTCAGGTTCTGATGTGCCCAGAACCCTCTATCAAATTTAAAAACAAAAAGGGACCCCCCCCCCCAATAAGGTAAGGACTGTGTGGACACTGAATCAGAAGAGTTGGACATACCTCTCAACTGTTTGTCACTCTAATGTGGGACACTGGCCCCAAAAGCAGCAGTTCATGTTAATTTACACTTTGTTTCCAAGGCTGGTCACTGATAGCAACCATCTCGGTCATCCTACGGGTTTCGTGTCCCGACTGCTGTTCTCACATGCTACTAGGAATAGACAGCACCTACCAGACTCCGTCACTCCCCCCTGGGGTTCTGTGAGTTACATCGCTCACCTTTCCATCCCTTTGTTTATCATATCCACTTTGAAGCATAACTGTCTAGGTACTGGATAGACAATACAGTTTAACCACTGCCATTTATAGTGTGTTTATTCATTTGTGGTTACAGAACAAATATCTGAATATCTGCATCCACATAGGCTGGGTAACCTAACACTGTGCTGTTAGCTTATTTCACCACCCACACTTCAATTTTTGTTTTTAAATGTCTTTCTTGTATATAAGTTAGAATATTTGTTGTTTAGGGTCAGGTGTTTATATTATCTTGTATAACAGCCTCTAGACAGGACTGCTTTAACATAATATTTATTTATTTGCTTGATATCTAATAATGTAGCTTGCGATTATTACTGTTTAGAGATGTATTTATGACATGTCTTTGTATTTGTATTTTTAGTGATGTACCAGGTTTTAATTATTTTCACTCTGCACCCTGATGGTTTTGGTCACAGTGCTATGTACTTGCATATGTCTTCAGTTATTATGTATAAATATGAATGACCTCTGGATGTCAGTTAACCAATGATTAGGTGCCCATTGGGTGGTTAGACACCCTTAGTCTCACTGTTTGCTGCGTAATCAATAAAGTGATTTTTTTTTAGACTTCACAATGGACTACAGAATGTGCTTCAGTTCACATGGTGAGACTGGGTCACCTGTTTTTTTTTTTTGTTTTGACTCTGTGGGTTTACCCCTACAGGACAGGGCCCAGAGGACTTGTGAGCACTTCCCAGATACAGAGGAGAACACCTAAGGCAGGGGGCCACTGCCACATTCGGTAGTTCTAGAGGTGGGTGAGTTAGGGAACTGTCATCCAGTCTGGAGCCTGCTTTTACCCCCTTTACTCCTCTCCACCTCCCTAGCATCCCGTCGTGGCTGCTTGCTGTGCTGTACTCTGGGCAGGGCTGTCTGACGCTGTGTGGTCAGCCCAGCTCCAGTTCACCTGAGGAGGTGCATATATGGCAAGCAGATCAGCTACCTCCTCCTGAGGTCAGTACACAATGCCTCCACATCATGGCCTAGACCCCACTGGCTCAGGAAAGGGAAGTTGGAATCTGGAGTACGGCAAGGTAGTGTAATTCACCACCAGGCTGTGCTACTGATGTACATATACCTTTTATTCCATTTCAGATCCCTTTTCTTTTTGTCCCTTTGTCCCTATTTCTGAGTCTGCGGTAGGAGTTTTTTTTTGTTAAAATCTTAAAAGAATTAAAGGAGAGCTCCATTAAATATGGCTCTCCCATCCAGAGTGTCAGCGCAGGGGTAGCGCTACACCAGAGATACAGGAACACAAACAATAAATTATAAATATATGTAGCTGCCCCAGGTTTTCATGTATTTTCAGCTCTATCTGAACACCCAGGGCAGGATTTTCAGTATATTATGCCTGGTAGTCTAAAAGTAGATACAGAAGTAGCGTCTCCATTTTTGATGTCATGTCTCATATTGTAAAGTAGTAGATCTTCCTAGACATTAGTCTCCACCACTCATTCACACTAGTGGGATTAGCGCCGGAGGCACTAAGACCCATCGGGAGCAAACTTTTTGCTGGAGGAGTCGGTAGCGAGGCGGCCCGCGGATGCAGCGCCCCATGACAGCCAGCTCGGCGGTAATGACCATCTCGGCGGACGACCCTCCAACCGCCTCAGTTCTTTTTCCCCGCTGTCGAGTGCGCTTCAGTGACGACGTCGCTCGCCTGTCAGGAGTCAAACTTCAAACTAGCGCATAGTTTTCAGTTTGTTTTTTTGTAACTTTATCTCGATAAGTAGTATCGCTTAATTTTATTCTATTTTCGTTAAATTTTTCTAATATTAAATTTTACTTGAAGAAGTCTCGGCCTACTGGACGGAGTCGACCATGAGCAGGTCAGGTGACGGTAGGGAGACTTCGTATGAAAGCTGTTCAGTCAGCCGGGCTGGGTCCGGTCAGCCTCCTTCTCCTCAGCGGGGTTCCGACAACGGTCAGTCCGATGCCCGGGGGGATGGGCGGTCCCCCCGCCGGCATAAAAATAAACGGTCGCATTCTCGGCACCGTTCGGCCTCGAGCTCTTCTTCGGCCCACAGGTCAAAAAAGAGAAGGCATCACTCGAGGTCGCCCTCTGGTATGTCTGCGCGTCGACGCTCGGTTATCGTTGAGTTGCCGTCTCCTTCTTCGAGTCGCCAACTTCCGTAATCGCCGCCCTCGACATCGAGTCCTCCCGCCTATAGGTAGGACTCCAGATGAGCAGTTTCATCAGTGGGCGCTCTTATGGAGCAATGGGCTCGGAGGTTGGTTCTTCTGCCTGGCTCGGTTGCCTCGAGCCCTCGGGCCCCTCCGGCGATCAGGTAGAGCGGTTGGACCTTCCTAGTCGCGTGGCGCCTTCTTGCGTGCCAGCGACTCCGTGTAGAGTGTTTCCCCCTCACATGGCTGCGGCGCAGGGGCCTCACTGATGCCCTTATCTCTGGTTTTTTCCTTCTCTAGCTTTCCAGGTTCCTGGGGCTTTCGCGCCCGGCGGGGTCTGTTAACTTGTCGGCGCCGTTTTGGTGCCGCTGGGTCTTCTGGCGCCATCCGCGGCAGCGAGGTCTCACCCGCGCCCGGTGGTGCCGTGGATAGGCGGCGCCCGTTCGCAGCGCCTGCTCAGCGTCGTCCGGGCGCGTTCAGCGGCGCCATGTGCGGCGTCGTCGGCGTGCCGTGCGTTGTCGTCCTGGCGGCGCCCGAGGTGCTGCGAGGGCGCGTGCCTCTTGACGCCCGTCGCCTCCTCGATGCCGTCTTCAGCCCGTTTTGCCGTCTCGGCGCCAGGCAGTATCAGGGACTCTCCTTGTTTTCTGCTATTTCCTCCTCTCCTAATTTTCACTCCTTTCCTGTCCAAACAGTCCTTTCTGGACCATCAGGAGATGATGTTGAGCCTGACCCAGACCTTGTTTGGGTGATGAAGTGGAGAAACAGGATCTTTCTTTGCTACAGAGCCTGTGGTCGAGGACCTGTCCTTTAAGTCTCTGTTGAAGAACCTGGGATCCACTCTTTCTCTCCAGACTACAGACATCGATCCTGGGAAGATATTAAGACTCCAGTATCTTCATGCTCGGAGATCCCTACGGATTTGACTCCTCCGATCCAGCCTTCCTTGAGGCGCTGTCTCAAATGGTATGGAATAATCCTGCTCTTATTCCCTCAGTGGCTAAATCCATTGATAAGAAGTATTCAGCTCCCAAGGATCGTCCCATTTTGGCATCCCAAGCCTTGCGGATCCTATTGTAGTCCTGGCAGAGAATGACAAGGTCGTTCTTCCTCAAACTACTACAGCTCGACCTATTAACAAAGAATCGTAAGACTGATACATTAGGTAAGAGAGTCTTTGCTGCCTCCACTCTAAGTATGCGTATTGCCAGTTATCAAGGCTATTTTCTCAGTATGAGTATATCCTGTGGCACTCTATGAAAAGAATGGTTGAAGCTCTTCCAGATTCGGATTCAAGTCAGAGCTTCTTCTGACCGTTATTAGAGGTATTGAGTCCAATAACCAACAGGTCAAAGCCGCCATGGACGCTTCGACACTGCTTCTCAACTCAGCCAGCCGAGGATTTGTACCGGGCGCCATTCCTGGCTGCGCGCATTCTGGCTTCACGAATGATGCTCAGCAGCAGGTGATGGCGCTGCCTTTGATGGCTCCTTTCTTTTGACCCTCAGGTGGAGCAAGCCTTAGAGGCCACTCAGAAGACTAGATCGGCCATTAAGTTGGCCAGACCTCCGCCTGCCCACTCTCGGGGGCATGTGAACAGACGTCAGTTTCATAGTCGTCAGTCCTTTCGAGGCAGAGGCAGGGGAAGCTTCCATAAAAGCCAGCCTGCCCAACCTCAAAAGAGGACGCAGCAGAAAGCGCAGGGGCCTAAAGCTCCCAGCACTACCTTATGAGTCGTTGGCCCAAGTTCCATCCACTCTCGCGAGGTGGAACTTTCTCCTCCGTGGGAGGTCGTCTGATGTACTTCTACAACCAGTGGAAGTCCATAACCCGGACAAATGGGTCCTTGGGATAATTCGAGGTTATTCTCTCAAGTTCTTGGAAACCCCACCGAATTGTCCTCCCAGACGACAACCCAGGTTGTCGGCCTCTCAGTCAGACCTCCTCACCGCGGAGATCCAGGGCCTTCTGAACAACAGGGCAATAGAACTGGTGCCCCCGCATCTGCGAAACACAGGGTTCTACTCCCATTACTTTCTGGTTCCAAAGAAATCTGGGGGGATGCGCCCCATTCTAGACCTCAGAAAGTTAAACAAATTCCTCCCCAGGGAGAAATTCAAGATGATTTCCCTAGGTACCCTGTTACCCTTGCTGCATCAGCATGACTGGCTGGCCTCTCTGGATATGCAGGATGCTTACCAGCATATCCCCGTCCACCCGACCCACCGCAAGTTCCTCAGGTTTGTAGCTTTGGGTCAGCATTATCAGTTCAGAGTCCTGCCCTTTGGGCTATCCTCGGCGCCGCGAGTTTTTACAAAGTGTTGTGCAGTTCTCGCGGCGCATCTCAGGAAAATCGGACTCAAGTGTTTCCCTACCTGGACGATTGGCTTTAGCAAGCCCTTCCGTCCAAGGACTTTGGAAGCCGTGCAAGCGACTTCTCGTCTTCTCACGTCCATGGAGTTCTGCTGAATTTAAAAATCTCAACTGCAACCCTCCCAGAGGCTCCTTTTCATAGGGACGCTTCTAGACACCTCTTCAGCGAAGGCTTTCCTTCCAGAGGACAGAAGACTCGACATCCTTGAATGGCCCGTTACATCAGGGAGAACCAATCGGTTACAGCTCTCTCGATGCAGCATGTTGGGTCTCATGGCGTCCTCGGTCTTCACTGTCCCCTGGCCCGACTGCACATGAGAACCACCCAATGGATGCTCTCCACTCAGTGGTCCCCGACCTCTCACCCCCAGTCTTATCCCATCAAGGTGACGGAGCCCCTTCAAAGGTCTCTCACCTGGTGGTCTCAAGAGAGCAATCTCCTGGAAGGATTCCCCTTTGCTCCCCCGGATCATCAGATCTCCATCACCACAGAGGCATCGCTAATGGGATGGGGAGCTCACTGTCTCTCCCTCCACACTCAAGGTGTATGGACTCAGTTCGAAACTCATCTCCACATAAATGTCCTGGAGATGAGAGCGGTCCTCTATGCAATCCGAGCTCTGAAGGATGTCCTTTGTCACAAGAACATTCTCCTTCAAACGGACAACAAAGCAGTGATGTATTACATCAACAAGCAAGGCGGTGCTCATTCTTATCCCCTTTGCAGGGAAGCAATGAGGGTGTGGGAGTGGTGCTTGGAGCACAAGTCTCTGATTCAAGCGGTTTATCTGCCAGGTATACAAAACGACCTAGCAGATCACCTCAGCAGAACGGAGGCAGACCCTCACGAGTGGTCTCTCGATCCAGCCATAGCTCGGTCCCTGTTCAAAGAGTGGGGACTCAGACCTGGACCTTTTGCATCCCCACTCAACATAAAACTGCCTCTCTTCTGCTCCAGAAATCCAGGGCCTGGCATTTTCTGTCAGGATGTGTTCAGGCTGCGGTGGACAAAGCGCTTTCTTCGCCTTTCACCGCTTCCTCTAATCCAGAGAGTACTCCTCAAGTTCGAGTCTCAGGGACCAAGATGATTCTCATTGCTCCTTCCTGGCCTCGCAACTATGGTTTCCTCTACTCAACAGTATGTTGGCAGCCTCTCGAGACCACTTCCTTTGCAAATCAGTCTTTTGACTCAGGGTTAGTTGGTCCATCCAACCTGAAATCACTTCACCTTCATGCTTGGCTCCTGAAGAGATAGAAGTGAATCGGTTCAACGTCTCTCAGAGTCTCAGACATCCTTCTGGCTGCTCGGAAGCCAGCCACCCAACGTCACGCTTCAAATGGAAGCGTTTTCTCTGATGTGCAAAAATCCTCTTGGAACCTTTTCCTGTCCTCCTGGCAAGGTTCTGGAGTATCTTTGGACCTGTCAAACTTAGGTCTTCAGTACTCCACAGTTAAAGTTCACCTTAGTGCCATCTCAGCGTTCCATGAGTCGGTTTCTTCCTTAACTCTGGCTCAGTTACCTATGGTGAAGAGATTTCTTAAGGGATTCTCCATACCAGACCCTGTTAAGCGTCCAGTTGCAGCCTGGGACATTAACCTGGTGCTGGACATGCTCACTCGAAGCCTTCGAACCCTTAGCTACCTGTGAGCTAAAATTTCTTACCTGGAAGACTGCCTTCCTGGTGGCCATTACCTCAGCCCGCAGGGTCTCTGAGATACATGCCCTGGTTACGGACCTCCGTATACTGTATTCCATAAAGACAAGGTAGTTCTCCATACTCATCCTAAATTTCTTCCCAAGGTTGTGTCAAATTCCATCTAAACCAACCTCTGGTACTTCCGCTTACTACGGCTAATTTCAAAATGAAGGGGAACGAGCTCTTCATTCCTTGGATGTTAAGAGAGCCTCATGCGGTTCTATTTAGATAGAACCAAGGATGTTCGCAAGACTCAGCAACTGTTCGTTTCTTTCAGCGACACCCGGCTGGGTCAACCTGTCGCTATTAGATGCATCTCTTCATGGTTAGTGGCATGCCTTCGTCATTGCTATTCCATGGCTCAAGTTAAATTAGAAGGTAGAGTGTACGCTCACTCTACTAGGGCGGTCGCGGCATCCCTAGCGGAAATTCGCAATGTTCCAATTGCAGATATATGCAACGCCGCCACCTGGAGCTCAGTGCATACCTTCGTTAAGCACTATGCACTGGATGTTCATGCTAGGCGACATTCCGCATTCGGCAGAACTATCCTTAATGGGCTTCTATCTTAGACGCGTGAGCTCTGGCTCTCCTGCCGCCCTTTTGGGGATTATCAGCTTGGTACTCTCCACTAGTGTGAATGAGTGGTGGAGACTTATGTCAGGAAAGATAGGAAAATGGCCACTACCGTAGTTCTTGATCTTCTTGATCCACTCCTCCCTCATCCTACACTCCTCCATCCCCGAGCTCACTGCTGTATTGGTCTTCACTCCCTCAAATCTTTAGGCCGTGAGGACTTCTTTGCTGACCCTTCTTACACGGGTCATACGGACTATCTTATGTCCGTTTTTAATGTTGGGTTTACTCTTTACGTTAGTTGCGCTGCACCTCCTTGGTAAAAAGGGTACTGAGGCGGTTGGAGGGTCGTCGCCGAGATGGTCATTACCGCTCGAGCCACACGGCGCCGTCTCTCGCGCCGACCCTCCAGCAAAAAGTTTGCTCCCGATGGGTCTTAGTGCCTCCGGCGCTAATCCCACTAGTGTGAATGAGTGGTGGAGACTCGTCCAAGAAGATCAAGAATTACGGTAGGTACGTAATTTTCCTTTCATGGGTTTTTGGTATTATCATTTTTAGATTTTTCTTAGACCTGCAATTCCACAATACCTTATTAGTTATATGAGAACATTAGGATACAGCAGTATAACCATATTATAGACATTCCACGGTACAGATCATGAAAAAGAAGATACTGATCACTGCACTGCAAATCCATCTCTGTCCACAGCTTGTAGGATGGCGTAATAGAAAATGACCTGTTAACATCACTTGTATTACTCTGCTGAGAAACCTTAAAAGAACATAAATCAATAATATATTGGGAAGTTTGATCTTTGAGGATATTGCTGCCATTAGGTCACACCTTTGGAACTACAGTATGCCCACATTGTGTGGGCAGCCTCATCTCTCTTCAGTTCTTTTCCCACCATCGATCATCCTTGTGAGACTTGTTGAAGGAAATGTCAACTAGCCATTGCTGTTTATCATTTATTTTATATGTAGTTTAATTTGTCATCTCTGTGTGCTGCCAAAAGCTGTATTTTGGTATTGTAAGTACAGAGATAAAATTTATAAGGAAGACACACATGAGATCTGCATGTGTTGTTTGGGCCTGTCTCACAACGTGAGGACTTATGAGATTTGCCAGAGCTTCAACCAGGCTACAATGCTATGTCACAAAAAAGCACTAGAAAATGTCCTTCTCCTTGAAACATTAACAGCCATGGAGAAGGACCAGGGCTTAGCATCTGTGTCTCCCTCCCTCCCTCCATGTAGGCTGAGAGAGCCACCAAAATCGAAGAACTGGGACAAAGAAAGTTCGATTTCACGATCATCCTCGTCATTGGACCACAAGCACAAGCATAGAGAGAAAGAAAGGTCTGCTTTGCTGGCAGTGTCCCAGACGCCAGTGAGACAAGTTAACTCTATATTATCATAGCCAGCTCTAGTGGTGTTGATGACAGCCTTTATGACCGTCGATGAGATAACAAGATCCTAGCTTGGTTTGCGCGCTACTGTACCTACTATGGATGGTATGACGCCATCGTTGTTGGGCTAAGGCCCATCATTGACACAGGTAGTCATGGCCCCTGTCCAGGGCATTGTGGACTCTCAAGCTGTGCTGGCATCGTTTTCGTAGATGATACGACACATTCTGCCAGGCTTACCTGTGCAGGCAGCTATACCACTGAAAGTGCCTATGGGCACTTAACTCCCGTCAGCACCTGCTACCAGCACATCACAGATTCCTGCCTCTCAGCCTCTGCCAGTGTCACCAGCACATTCTGGGACTCCTGTCATCAACAGAGATGTTGACGATGAAACAGAATATAATCCTGACCTCATGGTTTTAGAGGAGTATTTAGATGAGGAATATGAGGGAGAACACTATGTGCTACCTCACTCTAGTTCTACTCTCTCATCCTGCAGTGAGAACGCGGTGCTGTATACCCCAAGATCTCCTCCTGAGCATAACACTTCTCAAGCCATGATGCAGCAAATGCAAGCTACCATGGGCTTTGCTGTGGGAGAAAAACATTCCACAAAGAAGAACCTGATGGAATTTCTAGAGGCTCTGTGTACCCCCCTCAATAATTCCACCTATATATCCTGCATTAGAGGATGCTACCTTTGCTGCTTGGTACAGACCTAACTCACCGCCTGCAGTTCTTACCAAGGCTGATAAGCAGTATCCTGCTCCATCTGCTAAGCCTTATTATGTTAACCAGCCAGGAACTGACTCTGTAGTCATCATGGCGGCATACCATTACGTGAGCAACTCAAATTGAGTGACTCAGTTTGAGCGCCTGTGATTTTAGTGAACGTGGAAGGCTAGCGAGGAGCGGATATAGCAAGGGTACTGGGGAAGAACAACAAGTCATTGGGATAGTGACTGGAAGGGGGAGGTAAAGGAAACCGGCATTTGGCGTGACAGGGCTGAGCCGAGCCGAGCTGGCTGTGTGGTCTGGTGGTGAGGGTGGGTGCCTGTAGTATGAGAGGTACCGGGTTCGGGACTGGGAAGGGATGGTATTCTGTTTTGTGTGTGATTATTGGATTTTGTATTCCCCCCCCACGGTTTTGTGGTGTATGGAGCGCCCCCCCCCCGAATAGCCCCCTCCTGAGCATTCTCCATTACCCCAGTGTCAGGCCCCAACCCCAGAGTTGATTATAATTAGATAGGGGTGTGCGGGGGGTAAAGCCCCCCACATGGGGGTTTATGCCCCCGCATAAAAAAACTTATGTATTTTGTTACACCCGTACAGTATTGCGGACCCTTGCTCATTGTGGGTCTGCTTTTGTGCACAGTCACCGGTTTTGTTTTAGCCGATGTGCACTCGCTGATTTCCATGTTGCGGTGATATTTTCGCTGTTATGACAAGGATCCCTGATGGCTGCTCATGATAGATCTAGGGCATCTAAACATTACAAGTACCTTGCCTCCAGATAAAGAATCTAGGAGGAAGGACGTGATAGCAAGCATACTTATGCTTGTGCCTCACTGGGCCTTAGAATTGCATACTTTTTGGTCTGTGAAAGGGTTGGGTGGAACCCTGTCCCATTTGTTATGCAGAGAGAGTTAAAAGCAAGGATCTGTTTTTTTTTTCCTTTCTTTTTCTTTTCTGCCATTTGTCTGTCTCTTGCCTGTCTGATTACGCAGTCAGATTTTTCTTGTAGCACCTAGGATTTGGCCACTCTGATGGTCCCAAAGTTTCTCCATTATCTCCCTTCCTTCACTTGCTATTTCTTTTCTTTCTTTCTCCCCTTGCTTCTCTGTGGTTAAAAAATATATGCATTTTTATGTGAAATTGAGATTCCTTGGTTTGCAAATGTATATAGGTATGTTGTTTGAAATGATTGCAGAAAGCTGTTCGGGTTTCTTAAAAAAGATAGTCTGTAATGCAGGGGGTTGACCTTGAGATGTATGTTGACCTCCACGAGCTTGTTCCAGGAGACCATCTCTGGGACAGATTTTTCTGTTCTAGGGATGTGGATGTGTTGTTCTTAGTCACACTTCTTGACATGTGCTTTCCCTTTAAATATGTTGCCGGAAGGCCTAAAAGCTGGCTCCTCCCACCCACCTCGATGGTATATCCCTTGGCTCTGCCCCTTGACGCCAGATCTTCCTTTCCGCTGGAAGATTCAGGTTCCTTCCTTATCGCTTCCGCGTTGAGTAGGCCCTGGCGCCTAAATCTTCGGATTACTTACCAAAATTTAAACTCGTTAGAGTTTCACCAGATCATTTTTTTGATTGCGACCACGATGGAGGACAAGTCCGCACCCGTGTTCTGCCGGTGTCCCTGCGGGCAGAAGATGTCTCACATTTTCCCGCATGCCACGTGCATCTATTGCCTGGGCCACGATCATGATTCCCAGGTCTGCGACTTTTGTCGCTCGTTCCAGCTGAATGTGTTGGATGATCACCTCGCATGGTTACAGCTCGGCTGACCGAAGAAACGGAACCTGCCGGTCAAATCTAAAGAGGCCCATTGGGTGGTTTCCGCCGCTGCGGGTTCCGCTGAACAACTCGAGCAAATGAAGGCTTTCGAGGAGGAGGCGGCTTGGGCTGCCGATTAGTCCTCTTCAGCATTGGTCTTTGTACCACTCAACTGGGCTCTACCTTTTCAGGCTCCTTCAAGGAGTTGTGCCAGTCTCTTCCGACCAAGGGGGAGGGCCAGTCGGCTTCGCACAGCTCCCATTCCTGTGAGAAGGAATCCAAGGAGTTGAGAGAAGGAGAAGTCTCGTCTACATTGTTCTTGGGATCGAGAGAGGTCTCCCATTTTGACTTCAGTCAAAATTGTGGCCTCGCATGACGCCATGGTGTCCCAGTCAGGCCAAATACAAGATGGGACGATGACCCAGTCAAATTATTAACGACCCCATCGACCCATTGTCACTGGATAAGGCTGACAATTCATTGTTCAGGACCCCTGTTCTGACTGGACCTACCAGTGAGGAAACCCAGCCTGCTGGGAACCTCTTTTCGGTCTCTGTCCCTGACCTGGAGGAGCCGTGGGTCTCCCCGGCTCCTTCGGAGCGCCCCCGTCAGTCCCCACCGACGGTCAAGTTCTAGGTCACTGTCAACTCACAAACGCCATTCTGGGCGTTCCAAGAACTGGCACTGCTGCTATTCATCCTCGGAAGAGGAGAGGCTTCGGCGCAAGTTGTGTCAGTGCTACGAGGATCTTATGTGGCAACAGTTGGTGTTGGCTGGTCCGCAGTCGACCACGGCTTCCATGCCGGCCATCACATGGCTGTCGCCCTCTAGGCTGACGCTGACTCCTCTGGAGCCGGCCAGCACCATCCCTCCACCCACAGAGCCATGGAAGGCCCTCCCGGCTTGGCCGATACCAGCCTCTCCGCCAGTTGTGGTGGAGCTGCCACCTAAACAGCCTCCCTTGGGGGCTTCTGTCAGGGAGTCTTGTCCCGCTAAGGGCCTCTCACATAGGCTGCCAGTCACCCTCACTCCCGACTGTCCATGGCGGGTTGAAGGTGACTCAGCTGGTCAGCCGATCTGTCCAGACTCCTCTTTGCACTCTCGTCCATTTGACGATGTTTTGCATGGGGGGGGTCTCGATGGAGGAAGGTCCAATGTCCTTCATGGGCATTCTCTGTCTCATCTTCAAATCCACGTGGATGCCTTTGGAGCCGGTTCAGAAATGGACTCGATATCCCCTAACAGACATTCTGGAAAAAGGGGATTCTCTGACAGAGGCCTTCCCAGTGGCTGAAGCCATTGTTGGCCCGGTCCTGGAGCTTTGTGAGCACCCTGCCTCCTGCGCCGCACCATCAGCCCGGATGGCCCTCAAGTACACGCTTCCCATCGGCTCCCTTTCTGGGTTCACAGAGCACCCCTCAGCTGAGGGGTTGGTGACTGAATCTGTGTTTCGGTGCTTGCCAGAAAAGTCTGTGCTGCCTCTTCACTTGGTCTCCGGCAGGTGAGCTCGACTGTCATCATGGCACACTTCTCCCATGCCCTCCTGGCTCTCTAGATGAGGCACATCCTCATCTCCCCATGGACCTTCAGACTACGGGTCAAACAGGTCTGGGATCAGGGTTGGGCTGTGGCAAAACAGCAGCTCCAGATGGCTCTGGATGTTAGGGATTCCTGTGCTCGTTTCGGTAGTGGCTGCAGTCACCATGCGCCGCAGGGTCTGGCTGAGAGTCTCGACCTTTACAGCAGGCACCCAGCACAAACTGGTGGATGGTTCCTTCCTGGGTACCAACTTGTTTGGTCCAGGGGTTAATGGTCACCGTCAGTGCATTGAGAAGTGCAGTGCCACCTTGGACTATGTTGCTTCCACCCAGAAGGAGTCTCAGGGTTCCAGAAAGCAGAAGTGTAAGCCCTTTCAGCCTTCTGCCCCTGCAGTCAAATAGCCCCAGTACCAATCGAGGCAGCAGCAGCAGGCGCAATCTTGGTGCCCTCGGCCCAAGTCAGGGGCTTCGGCAGCCCGTAAACCCGGAGGGAAAGGTCCAGGCGGCCCCTCGGTCAGATCCTCCTCCTCCAAGCCTACACAGTGCTGGGATGGGGTTTGCCACCCCCGTGCCTATCACGCCACTCTGGGTCCTCCCGTGGGGGGCCGGCTCCACCACTTCCTTTCCACCTGGTCTGCTGTCACAATGGACAGGTGGGTCTTGGATGTGGTCAGCCAGGGTCTGCCTCTGGAACTCGCGCAGTACCCACCAAGCTGAGCCCGCATCCCACAGGAGGAGAAGGTATCCGTGCACACTCAGTCGACTGTTCAAGACGACATAGCCCAGCCCCTCCAGAAGGAGGTAGTGGTCCGAGTCGCAGATCCCCCTGTCAACCCAGGGTTCATTTCCAGGTACTTTCTGGTCCTGAGACGGATGTGGGACTGGTGACCCATTCTTTTTTTTTTTTTATTTCCTTTTTATTTTGAGAGACACAATAGAGCATTATGCACAAGTACCGGGAAATGGTGTTAAGGATTATTAGAAATACAATGCAGTAAAATACAAATGCACCTGCACAATTTTGAAATAGGTGATCCTAATCCTGTCGGACAGTTACACTGAACTTAAGAACATTTTGAAAAAAGGACAATAAAAGAAAACCTGTATCAATACCCACAGATGGTCATCGTCTGCCACCCTGATTATCTTAATTTTGGTTGTCAGTAAAGGCCTTCCCCATGCCATAAGAAAAGTCTCATAGCTTTCCATTCCTTCCCTTCCCTCAGGCCTCTCATTCCCACCTAAGGGACACATCCAGGGTCATGTTGTGTCATATAAAAAGCCCACAGTTGTCGTTTTTTTTCTAAAAGAAGTATGCTTATCATGTAAGCCAGCCATGAGGCATTCTAGCTTATATATATCTAGGACGATTTGTTGCCATTCAGAGACTATGGGGATAATGGTGGACATCCACCTCCTTGTTGTGGCCTTTTTTTGCTGCTAAAAGGTACAAAGGTAACATGGTATGATGCCACGAATGTCTGTTTGGGGGATAAATTGATAACATTACCATCTCCACTGTAAGGTCCACCCGCTCCCCAAAACAGTCCCACAACTCCTCCTGTAAAGTACAACAATAAGGTGTTAATTTCGGGCATAACCAAAAGATATGGTCTAGATCTGCTATCTTACAATCGCAGTTCTGCCAACATCTGCCATATGACGCTGGAAGATATTTAGCCAGAACTACTGTAGAGCAGAAAAATAGAGAACAGCATTTCCACGAGAACTCTCTCCAAATGTTTGAGTAGGTTATTTTAATGGCAGTGAGGGAGGAGTCTTGCCAAAATGAGAAAGGGATTTCTAGTTCCAGATCCTTGTTCCAACTCGAGTGTTGAATAAGGTGTCTCCTAGATGTTCCCTAAGTATCTTATGTAGATGGCCTATAAGGTGTTCCCAAGGATGGCCTAGTAATGTATCTATGAGTAAAACCCACAGAACTGGTAGAGGTGCAGGTAATTTCCCTTGCAGGGCGTCGAAAGACGCTATTCTAGAATTTGTGAGGAATTAGTGAAAATAATTTAGCCCCACCCTCCTCAGGAGGCAAAGGTCTAGTCAAAAGTGATAGGATGAAAATTGTCATCCTTTGATATTAATGTGAAGTGGAAAAATATTTCCTTAAAGACCCCTTTTTGTTATATTATATATCACGGTCTCAATATTTGGGCTGTATAAGGGGATAAGTGACAGAGTTGAGGTGCCCACCCCTTAGAGGCTAAAGTTATTTTTTCTATATCATATAGTTCATGTATGGAACATTCTATTTACTTCCATGGGGGTGAGACAGAAGGAGACAACCACAAGAACAGCATTTTTAGGAATGCCACCATTGCATAAAATTTAAAATTAGGTAGATTTACCCCTCCCTGGGCTATGGAAAGCTGCAGTAAAGAACATCGAACCCTGGGCCTCTGTCTCCCCCATATAAAGTTGGAGATTAATCTGTCCCAGGATGAGAAATAGAAGGAAGAGGGAAAAACAGGGGTATTTTGGAATAAATATAGAAGACTAGGGAGGACATTCATACGAATTGTCTTCACTCTTTGGAAAAATGTGAGGTTCAGTTTACCCCACTTGTTTAAATCTGTTTAGATGAGAATAAATAATGGTTCGTAATTAATTAGCTCTAGATGGTCCATATTAGCAGGGATATGGACGCCGAGATATTTAATTTTAGTACAATGCCATTTTAAAGGGTAGGTTTTTTTAGGGTCTGGGATGGTTTAAAACGTAAAAAGAGAACCTCAGTTTTAGAGATATTAAATTTAAAATTGACTATTTTATCAAACTCCTGAAGAGTTTCCCAGATAGCCGGAATTGATTGATTGGGGGAAAGGACAGTCAGAGGCATATCATCAGCAAATAAGGAGACTTTACAGGGTCTTTGTCCCATGGGAACCCCTTTAATTCGGTCATCAATTCTTAGTGTAGCTGCTAAGGGCTCCATATAAAGAGCAAATAAATGTGGAGAAAGGGGGCATCCTTGTCATGTGCCACTTTGTAACTGAATTGGGAAAGAGAGGGCACCATTAATGCAAATGTAGGCTTGTGGTTGGAAATAAATATTTTTTATCCATTTCAGAAATGAGTCAGGCTATGAGAACTTCACCAGGGTATCCCATAGGAAATCCCATGAGACCCTATTGACAGCCTTCTCAGCATCGTGACTTAAGAGGGCAGTCGGGATTTGTCTAGTATGAATATATTCTAATAATAGCATTGTGCAGTGAATATTATCTGTAGTACTTCGTTGTTTCATAAAGCCAGATTGATCATGATGAATAAATGTCAGAAGGAGAGACTCTAGTCTTGTTGCCCATATGGCCATATAAATGTTGTAGTCTACGTTTTGTATTGAATTAGGGCGATAAGAGGTGGTGAGAGTCGTATCTTTTTCAGGTTTTGGAAGTGGGGAAATGACTGCTTAATCCCAAGAGGGAGGCAGCCTCTCCCCACCTACCACCGCCCTAAAGGTGGGTAAAAAAATCAGGAGTAGTTGTCCTGCAAATTTCTTATATCACTCTGACACAGAAACGTCCGGACCTGGGCATTTTAGCAGCTTTGGTGCCATTACATGGTCTAGAATGTCCATTGTCCCAATAGGGGCTTCTAAAGCCAATCTTTGATTTTCCAAAAGTTGAGAGAGAGAGAGAGATAAATGAGACAGGAATTTGGCTCTGTTTTGCGCCTGGTCTAATGAGGAAGGGGCCACATATAAGGACTGGTAATATGAGAAAAAGGCCAAATGAGTATGTTCCTCTTTATGTGTGGTGTGGTTGGAACTCTGGTGTCTTATTTTTAAGATCGTTGCTGCTTGTTTTCGTGCTCTAAGTCTGCGAGCCAAGAGTCTGGACCCCCTAGTGCCCCCTTCATAGTTAGATTGTTTTAAATAGCTTAAGGTTTGAAGTATTCTAATCCATTATTTTTGGGATATCCTTTTTTGTTTCCCATATTTTCTGTTGTAAGTCTCTATCCCCTTCTCTATAGAGGAGTTGATAAAAGTGATGTTAGTCTAAGAGAAAATTATAAGAGGCGTCTAGTTTCCACTTTTTGCGGGAGGCATAGGTAATAGTTTCACCTTTTATTATCGCTTTCAGAGTGTCCCATTGTATGGGATCTGATACATTAGAGTCAAGATTATCTTGTATGGCCTGTGGAATGCGCTTTCACATGTAGTCCACATATTCTGGGTCACGCAGTAAGGACGGGTTACCTTGCCAAAGTTTTAGTTTTTTAGGTTTCCCCAGGTCAATTTTTAATATTAATGGATGGTGGTCTGATAAGAGGTGGGATCCTATAGATATATCCTGAACGAAAGTAAGATGTTCGAAGGTAGCAAAAAAATAATCTAACCTGGAATACGTCCAGTGATTGCCCGAGTAGAAAGTGTAGCCAGGCAGAGAAGGAAATATTTTCTTCCATACATCTTCTATTCCCAAGTCGCCAAAGTGGCTTTCAGATACTTCACCACACTAGAGGTTCTATAGTCCTGTGGGTTAGAAGAGTCTAGCTGTGTGGAATTTGAAAAGGGCAATATGAAAATCTCCCCAATTTTAAGTATACCCTGCAGCATATCCAAAACCTTTTGTATAAAAAAGCGCGCAACAGGGAGGGCTGATTGAGGTGGTAGATAGACACTGACTAGGGTCACTATTTAAGAATGGAGAGAATACCTCTTACTATTACAAATCTACCTTGAGTGTCTTTATAAATTTCCTGAGTCTCTAAGGGAGTGGAGGAAGGCACTAATATGGCCGCTCCTCTTCTGCTTCCGTTCAGGTGAGAGGATGCATATACTTGATATTGCTGCCTCCATTGTAATTTCTGATGTTCCCCTTCAGATAAATGAGTCTCCTGTAAAAAATATAAATCGGATGTTTGTTTTCCCAAATATTGCATGAGGCATGTTTGTTTGATGAGGTTGTGCAGACCATTTGCATTCTGTGAGTAAATCTTAACAGTGTTTACCACCAACTGGAGAAGGGAGAAAAAGGAGAATAAGGAGACCCCCCACCCTCCCAGGAGAAGGCAGGAGCATCCAGAGGTCCGCCAAGAAGCAAGCCCAAATCATTCCCTCCTGGCCATCTGGAAGGATCCAACGCAGCCAGCCAGGAAGGAAAGAAGAAATGCGGAACTCCAGGATCCCCCTCCCCCGAGATGGATCCCTCCCACCTTAATAAAGGATCTTTATAAACTTCATTTTGTCCAGTGTGCCTCTTTTTGTTTTCATAATATCAGAAAAAAAGAGGAAGAAATGACAAATATAGGCCTAAACAGTGGATACAGTTGAAAAATAAAACACCCCACGAAACCTCACCCCCCACCCAAGCCCTATAAAAAATGAACTATAGAAAAAAAAAAGGATTACGCAAAAGGACTGGAAAGACACATGGGCTGAAACTAACTGCCCTGCCTCCACTGCTGGGTACCAATTAAACATCCATAAGGAGTGAACTATATACAGAAGTACTTCAACGAATGAGGAAGAACATATTCTCTTCCTCCGGTTAACCAAGGGTAGGGCCCGGGAATCTGGCACTATCTCAGATAAGTGGGATGTCACCCTTAGCTGAAGGGTGTAAGCCCACTTAGGGGTAAGAACAGCCCTAAAAAGGATCAGCGCTAAAAGCCAGAAGTGCCGATCCTGATGTGGTGGTGCCAAGGTTAAAACAAGTGCTTAAGTCAAGGGACCCCCCGCTCCCTTGTTTATTCTCTCCTAGTGGTCTGCACAATAGCTCCCCAGAACCCAGTAAATCTACACTGGTGTTTGGGCCACTATCCCTGCATCCACCGCTAGGCTTCCACTGAAGAAATAGTTTGTCTTCCTCCCCCTCCCTCCCAACCATTCTAGAGGCCTGCCAAACCTTGGATCACTCTGTCCACTTGGGCAATCGCATTAGCCTATGTAAGGGAGTAGGATATGCCCCAAGGTGTCATATTTTGGGCCCAGGAAATAGAATTTGAAGAATGCATGTTCTCACTGTATGGCCCTTGTGCAGGGGGCAAACATACCCCCCCAGATCCCCGGAGGAGGGAACAAACTTGTGCAGTCTCTGTGCCCATAGGACACCTACCGCCCAATTCTCAAGAGACAGACCTCCAACTTCCCCATTTCAGTGTTCTCCCCTTTTGTCCCTTCCCCTCTCGATCTATTTAGTGAGGTGGTCCTGTTGCAACATGAATATACATATACAGTGTCTCCTAAAAACTCTGTAGAGAATAGGGACCTTTAGGAGTGTTCTTGAATGTCTTTGCATTAGCAGGCTTTCTGGAAAATAAAAGTCTTGTTAAGTTAAAACACAGAACTGAAGAATGTAATGCTTTAAGTTTAGTAGTGAGGGGGCCCATTAGGCTCTTGTGAGCCCCGGTTGGTAGTCTCTCAGTATGGATAATCAATAACTTAAATAGGAGAAAGAGTACAATAGATGTCACCAGGTGAGGCTAAGGACGAAGCCCTAGGGATAGGAAGGGGGAGCTGCCACAGCAGTGTGGGCAAAAAAGGACCCCATATTAGCGATCTGCCCCACCGGTCAGGACTAATCCTACCAGATAAGGTGGGGAACCAACACCACCGTAGTATGCATAGGTTTTATAAATAATAGAGGTGGTGGATCGCTGGAGTCCCAACCCAACCCAGCGTCCTCAGGTCCATACTCCTACACCCCTCCTCCCCCGAGCCATATAACCAGAAGCTCAAACCTGACAAGTGATGAAGATTATGAAAAGAGTCCTCTCAGGTCTGCAAGTAGGGTTTTGATATTGGCTCAGCTTGTCAGGCATTTCCGTTAAGGAGAGGTCAGGATCAGGAATGCATCTGGCAGGGTTTGAGATTGTGTTTGATGTGTCTGAGGGTCTCTGTAGAGTTGGTTTATTGCCTTGTTCCTGGTAGATTCCTCGAGCGAGCAGGTCTGCCTTCGCCTCGGCTGCAGTGGTGTAAACTGTGGGACCATTTGGAAACATTATCACCAGCTTAGCTGGATAGGGGGTATGGAATTTCAGTTTCTGGGCCCTTAGATGTGGGAATAACAGCGAGTAGTCCCTGCGCATATGCTGTGTGGCAGGGGCATAGTTGTTGTGAAATATTAATCTCTGGTTCCCATACATGATTTTTGTTTCTGCTATGCCTTGATCAGTGGTTGCTCTTTAACACTGTAGTTCAAGAGTTGCATACAAAGGACCTAGGGCAGGCATCAGGCCTTGTGGATTTTGGGCCCAGAGCGCAATGTGCCTGCTCAATATCAATTTGAAAGTCAGGGCTTAGATCCAAAACAAGTCTTAGCAGGTGATCTGTGAAGGCAGAGGGGTCCTTACTCTCCTCGTTCTCTGGGAGTCCATAAACTCTGGTATTCTTTCTGCGACCCTTATTTTCCGCATCCTCCTGTTGAAGGGATATTTGCAGCTGTTCAGTTGCCAAAGATTTTAGAGCCATTTCCAAAATTTTACATGATGTGCGTTCTCAGTAATTTGTGCATCTGCCTTGTCCATCCTACTCTGAAGAATCCCAAGATCTGTGCGGAGGTCCCTAATGGAGTCTCTCATCTTTGTTCAGAATTCATTGATGGCCTTAAGAATAGTGTCAGTCTGGGGAGCATCAGTAGTTTTCTTTCCCCCTTTAGATTTCCTGCCATCCAGCTGGGAAGCTGGTCTAGGTAGCGGCTCAGAATCTGATAGGCCACGTTCATCTCCCTCCTCCATTTCAGACAGCGTGAGAAAGTGATTTTTATTGTGTCAGGCCATTCCCAGAGGAGAGCGATACAATTTTGTGCCTCTAAAAAGTTAGCAGTTGCTGGCTGTAGCATTGAAAGGTCAGGTTTTAAGCTTTTGAGGTGATTTTAGATGCAGTGTGGTGGGGGAGCTCCTTCAGCATGTGGCTCACTCTTTCATGGCACCACCGGAAGTCCTCTGGTGCCCCATTCTTGATCTGCACAACCTGAACCAGTTTCTCAGGTCCCGCACCTTCAGGATGGTAACTCTGTCTCAGATGATACCATCTCTCGAGCAGAACATGTGGTTTTGCTCCCTGGATCCGCAGAATACGTTCTTCCACATCCCGATCCATCCATCACATCGAAGGTTCCTCTGCTTCAGGGCAGAGGGAATGCTATACGAGTTTCAAGCCATGCTGTTCGGCCTGTCATCGGCCCCCAGGACCTTCACTAAAATGCATTGCAGTGGTGGCGGGCCATCTTCGACATCGAGGGGTCAGAGTGTACCTCTGTCTGGACGACTGGCTTATAGTGGGGCCCTCCAGACAGGCGATGGAGAGGTCCAGAGATCTGGCCTTCCAGACCTGCATCAACCTTGGCTTCCTGGTCAACGAGGCCAAGTCAGAACTCGTGTCTTTGCAGGTGATCTGCTTCATCGGGGCAGAGCTTGACTCTTGTCAAGCCGGAGCCAGGCTCCTGGCGGACAGGGTGGAGGTTCTCTCCTCCTTTGCCCAGTCATTTCTGGTTGGGTACTTGTGTCCTGCCCGGAACTTCCTGCGACTTCTGGGCTACATGATGGCCTGCACCTCAGTGGTCCAGTGGGCCCAGTGGCATATGCACCCCCTTCAGTGGAAGCTGGCCAGCCAGTGGACTCAGTGACTAGGTAATTTCGACCAGCTGGTCACTGTGACCCAGAAGATGTGGGACGCTCTCCAATGGTGGACCGTCCTAGAGCATCTGCAGGAGGAGATCCCGTTTGTCCGCCCCAAGCCGATGGCCGTCTTAATGACTGACACCTCTTTCACAGGCTAGGGTGCCGACATGGTGGACCGAGGAGTCCCATTGCCACATCAACCTGCTGGAGCTCCAAGCAGTTCAGCTGGTGTTGACTGCATTCGCTCCGTTTCTTCCGGGTCAAGTGGTTCAGGTCCAGACAGACAATACCACGACCATGTACTTTCTCAACAAACAGGGCGGCATGTACTCCTGGCCTCTGTGCAGTGGAAGCTCTCTGCATCTGGATCCTTGAGAGCCGACTGGAGGTGGATCTCCTGGACATTCATGTGGCAGTAGCCTCAAATCAGCTGGCGGACGTCCTCAGCCGTGTGGGTGAGGCATCCCACGAGTGGTCTCTAAATCCAGAGGTAGTACACAGCCTGCTCTCCCAGTGGGGCACCCTTCAGGTGGACCTGTTCACCTCCAGGGAGAACGCAAAGCTGAGGCTGTTTTGTGCCCACCCCCCTCAAAAGGGCTCGCTGCAGGGGGATGCCTTCTGGAGGCCGTGAACCCCAGGCCTTTTTTATGCTTCCCCTCCACTTCCTTGATCCACAACGTGCTCCTCAAGGTCAGGAGGGACAAGGTACAGGTGATCCTGGTCGCTCCAGACTGCCCTGACAGTTTTGGTGCCCCAATCTCTTCAGCCTCAGCATCAGGCTCCCAAGGCATCTTCCAGCCTGCGTGGACCTACTCTGTCAGTCAGGAGGGTCCTCCACCCAGACCTTCAATCCCTGCACCTGACAGCCTGGTTCCTGAGCTGCTAGAGTTCCAGGTTTTGGGTCTCTCCGAAGATGTCCTCACCGTAGTTGAGGCATCTAGGAAGAAATCGACCAGGAAGTGCTATGCCTTCAAGTGGAAGAGATTCTCCATTTGTTGTCAGGGCAAGGGCCTGGACTCTTTGTCCTGTCTGGTGCCTAGCATTCTCAACTACCTTTGGTCTCTCTCCAAAGGGGGGTCTTCTTCTGCTACGACCCTTAAGTTGCACCTGGCAGCCATCTCTGCTTGTTGGGCGCGGGCCGGTCAGCAGTCGGTGGCACAGGAGAAGGTAGTGTGGCATTTCTTCAAAGGCCTCGACCATATTTTCCCTCCGGTGCATGAACCACCACCACCGTGGGATCAATTGCTGGTACTGGCAAAGCTCATGGGCAAGCCATTCGAACTGATGCACAGGAGTGAGATGTCACACCTGTGGTGGAAGACCACCTTCCTGGTGGCTATCATGTCAGCCAGAAGGATTGGGGAGCGCCAGGCATTCTCTGTTGAGTCTTCTTATATGGTCTTCCACTGGGACAAGATTGTCCTGCGCCCCAACCTGAAGTTCCTTCTGAAGGTCATGTTGGAGTTTCACCTGAATCAGGTGATGACTCTGCTGGTGTATTACCCCTGTCACACCTTGGAGGCCGAATACAGGCTCCATACCTTGGACCTGAGATCATGAGCACTCTGTTATTATAAAGAGTGAACGGCTGGAGTTCAGGGAGAGGTTCGCTAGCTGTCTGTCACCTACGCTGAAGCTGCACCTGGCAGACCTGCAGCCAAGCGGACGATTGGCAGATGGATTACATCATGCATTGATCTATGTTATAGATTGGCAGGTAGGGAGCCTCCCACAGGGCTAAGGGCTCATTCCACCCGCCATACCACTGTGTCAGTGGCTGCTTCTAGGGACGTCCCTATCTAGGAAATCTGCAGGGCTGCTACCTGGAAGTCAGCAAACACCTTCATTTCCCATTACCACATTGACCTAGAGTCATGCCGGGATGCTGGTTTTGGGGCCTCAGTTCTCCAATCTCTGTTCCCTGAGTAGGGGGTGGTGTGCGCCTTGCCTTCCTCCTCCTCCTGGAGAACTGCTAGGAGTCTGCTAAGAAGTGTGGATAAGAACAACGTATCCACATCCCTAGAAACACAGGTTACTCATCTGTAACAGTAGTTCTAGAAGTGGTATATGTTGTTCATCCACACTGACCCACCCGACCTCCCCGGCCTGACGCACAGCCACTGCTTCCAGTGGGCAAGATCTGGCATTAAGTGGCGGAGCCGAGGGATATACCACCCGGATGGGTGGGAGGAGCCAACTTTTAGACCTCCTGGCAAGATATTTAAAGGGAAAGGACATGTCAAGAAGTGTGGATGAACAACATATTCCATTCCTAGAACTACTGTTACAGGAGAGTAACCTGTGTTTTTGTTACACCTGTTAAAAACTAGATGTGCTCTTCAGGCTGCTCTCAGGAAAGAAACTGGCAAAGTTCTGGTACATTTTGTGAGAAACAGGAGATGCAGCTTATGACAACAAGAAGCAAGTGTAAACTGCCTGGAAAAGGCATCTTATATAAAGAGAACAGTGTTTTGTTTAGAGTGACACAGAGGCTAAGATTTCAATTGCGAAAGACTCTCAGATGTAGGACTTTGTTTGTATTGCTTGTATGGGGAGCGGTCCTGTACAATTTTGATTTTGTATTTTACTGTTATTGATAAAAGTAAAATGCTACTTGTGAATTTTATGTCTTCTACTGGTTTGCATTTGCTTCCTGACCTATGCCTCTATGACAGTTGGTGTCAGACAAAGTGGGACTTACGCAGTGCCCATTCTATGCCAGGAATTTTGTGCATAGGTATTAGACCTGATAACCAAGGAAGCATAGAAGAAGGGTATGGATTCTGCAGCAACAAGCCCAGGAGTGATTACCAGAAGAATGGCATCCAAACTAGAAGCAGAAACAAAAGTTCAGACTGAGACTGTACAGCTGGCACCAGTGATGAAAGAAGAAACAGGCAAGGACAGAGCTGGAAAGCATCTCTGCCATCTTCATATGGTGGGCTGTCCAACAAACAAGAGACTGAGAAGTGATGGCTGGATGCCTTGCAAGCTATCAAAGTGGGGGGATCGGGTACAGGTCTAGCAGAATAAAACAAACAGCTTAAAAGACAGTAAATTTACAAAGTTATGTCCCTCGGATGGTACTGAAGCATACCTGACAACCCTTGAAAGGATTGCTGGAGCCTGTCAATGGCCAAACCAGCAATTGGCATTTAGGCTGGTACCTTATATGACAGGTAAAACCCAGCTTACCTACAGCAGTAATGGACGCTGCATAGCCAGAAAACCATGACCTTGTGAAAAGAGAAATCCTTAAAATTATGACATTTCAGGAGAGACCTACAGGCAAAGATTCTGGTCCCTGAAGTACCACTCAGTTGACAGTCCTCAGGATGCCTTCACTCAGTTTAGAAAACACCTCCTTAAATGGCTCCAACCAGAGGGCAAAACAGTCCTACAGACTGACATATTTGCAATGGAGCACTTAAAGAGATGTGTAGCTTTGGGTAAAAGATCACTGGCCAGAAAGTGGGGAGAAGGCTGTTTCTCTGGCTGAGGACTGTCAGATGGGCAGACGGCCACCGCAGCAGCGACGTATCAACCAAGGAATGGTAAAACCCTCTTTTTCCGATTTAACTCCAGATCAGATAAGAACTCTGATGGGGTAACAAATCTGCACCTAAAGACTTATTTGCCATAACTGTAATAAGCCAAGCCTTATTGCAAGAAACTACCATAAAAACAAGGAGGGTGACACGGGAGAAAATTTCGCCTTAGCAAATTGAGGAAAGTATTTAACAGATTTCAAGGTGGGAGATAAGACGGTAAAGGGACTTATAGATTCGGGAAGCAGACAGACCCTGGTGCATGTTGAAGTTTTGGGAAAAGACTGTGCAAATGGATCGGGTACTAGGGTCATCTGCATCTATGGGGTCACTTGATACTATCCTACCACCCAAGGGACTCTTAGCATTAATGGGGTGTCGCCTTAAGTGAAAGTGGGAGTAGTACCAAAGTTACTGGCACCTTTGATTATTGGAAATTACTTTCCAGAATTTGCTAAGTTAATCACAATGAGGTCTATTTACTAATGCCTATGCTCCGCATATGTGCAGCACATAGGCATACCTATGACTGAATGCCACTCAGCGGGTCCTGTGGATCCCCAACAGCGTTCACTACAGGCGAGCTGGTGCATTGTGTATCAGATTCCCTGACTGCGCCAGCCCGTCGGCGCAGCGGTTGGATTTCCGCTTGCGACGCCGGCGACCCGGGTTCGGGAACCGACCCGAGCCGTCGCGGAGGGCTGGCCGGGGAGAAGGATCGAGCGTCCGATGGACTGCTCTCCTTCTCCGGGGGGAGGGTTGGGGCAGCTACCGGGGCGATGGGGACTCCTAGCGGAGGCTGGGAACACCCACCCTGCCGCGCTACGTCCGGGGAGAGAGGTGGGCAGACGTCGCGATATGCACGCCCCCGCCTCCTCGGGGGTGGGGATACAAGGGGGAAATTCCACGCCTAGCGTCTGGATGACGCTCTGCCCCGGGGACGCCCTGATTGGTCACCGGAGCCGTTCCCCTGACCAGTTATAAGGCCCGCGGTCTGGTGTGGGGAGGGGTCCGAGCCGCGGCCCCGCTGTCTGGGGGGTAAGCCAGGGATGACTGAGGAGAGTCGGCGATATCCGGTGACCGGGGCTCCTGGGGTCCGTGACCAGAGGCAGATTGGTAGACGAGAGGCGTGGAGACAAAAAAAAAAAGATTCCCTGACTGCCTGTGCAACAACGTGCCATGGGCAGTCCAGGGACATGCCAAGGGGCGTGCCCTCACTCTGCACCATTCTCTAAGGTGCTGAGTGCTGGGCTGGGGCATAGTTTTTACATGTTCCTCCCAGCGGATGCCTGCCAGGTGGGGCAGCAGTGGAAGCCTCTGCACATTGCTGCCCCAGCCCACCAGGCTGCCAGGGAGGGCTATGGGTAGCCATTCGGACGTTTGCTTGTCAGTATCCACTTGGCAGGGTCTGCGCCTTCCCAGGATCCCCTACACATGTGCGGCTGGGGATCCACTTCAGGACCCAGGATGGGCATCCTGTTGGATGCCTGCCTGCATCCTGCAATCTGACCTCATGCAGCTGCAGTTCACCCCCATGCGGCTGTGCACTGGTGGGGGCAGGGGCACAAACAGGTGTCCTGCAGTGGTGAATACCTGCCGGTGTGCGCCTGTCCCAGGGTGCGGAGCTGCGTGGGCTCTACATCCTGCACTTTTGTGAATAGAGCCCAGAGGGAGTAAACGCTGGTGTTTCCACAGCTGTGATAACAAGAGCTTAGGCAAAGAAAATATGTGATGTTGGGGACTCTTCTTTTTGGTGACTTTGATTCAGACTTATTTGAGCAGAGCTCCAAGATCCGGAAGTCCAAGGAAGAAAGAAGACGCCTGAAAAAACAGTGGCAACAAAAGACTGATGGACATAGGGGGTTGATATATGAAAATGCTGAAACTAAACTGATCATTGATTGTGATTCTGTTTCAGAGCAAACTAACAATGTTTCTCTTCAAGGTTATTCTGAGCAGCTAGAACCGACGTTTAAAAAATTTAATGGGCTACTTTACAGAGTTTGGGTTACTCCCCAGACAAAGGAACAGATAGAACAACTGGTCAAACCAAAGAAGTATAGAACCTTCTTGTTACAGATAGCACATGATAATCTTATGGCTGGTCACTCAGGGAGGGAATTGCACTCTTGCCAGATTGCTGTACAGATTTTACTGGCCAGGGATTCATGAAAATGTTGCTGCCTATTGCAGTTCTTGTACTGAGTGTCAGAAAGTAGCCCCAGTGACTTAAAAAGAGGGATATGCCTTTTGAGAGAATTGAATTGGATGTGGTTGGCCTCTTAGACAAAAATAAAAAGGGTAATCAGTTAATTTTGGTAGCATGTGACTGTGCTACTCTATTCCCAGAGGCAGTTCCAATGTGCACTCTCATAGCCCCAAAAGTGGCAGCAGAGCTTGCCAAAATTTTCAGCAGGGTGGGCATTCCTAAAGAGATTATTGCTGATCAGGGTTGTAATTTTGGTGCGGCATTGCTGAAGCAGCTGTACTGACTACTAGGTGTCACTGCCATAAGAACATCCCCTTATCACTGTCACACAGATGGCCTTGTTGAGCATTTTAATCGAACCTTAAAATGCATGTTAAAAAGGTTTGTGAAGCTGGCCCGCCAGCACAGTGGTAGCGCTACCTCTTGCGACACCAGCGACCCGGTTTCGGTAGCGAGCCCAGTTTGCTGGAGGGCCGGCCAGGGGGAGAGGGATTGAGCACCCGGCGGGCTGCTCTCCTTCTCCGGGGAGGGTGGGCTGTGAGTCCTGTTGCAGTACCGCTACCTGGATGACCACAGGTGGAGGTGCAAGTCAGGATCGCATAGTGCAGGGAGAGTAGGACGTCGGCTGAGGTCCAGAGCGGCGGTATGTCTTGGTATGCCCTCGTCTCATTGGGCCTCCTAGTGTGCCGTCGTCTACAGGGTAGGGGGACTTGAAAATGGAAAATACCTCACATCTGTACCTGGAGATGGGACCTGGCGCACACAACCAGGATCTGGGGAGTGGCTCGGTTGGACCACCTGACACATTGGACAGTGGGTGGGGGATGACCCTGGGTCTCCCTCCTACCCCACCCGGGGGGGGGTATCCAAGGCTGGATGGGGGTCCGGTCCATGGAAACAGTCTACAAGATGCCTGGCAGAGCCTCATAGGTCACCTAGAGAGTCCCTGAGGGAAGGGGCAGATGCGGTGTGGAAGGGGGCATAACTAGCAAGTACAAAAAAAAAAAGAGGTTTCTGAAAGGTTAAGAGAAAGATTAGGACCGGTACTTACCGTACCTGGCTTTTTGTTTACAGAGAAGTGTCGCACGCATCCACAGGTTTTTCACTCTTTGACATGTTGTATGGTAGGCAACCTAGAGGTCCACTACATTTAATAAAAGAAACGTTGGAAGATAACTCCATTCAGAAAGAATCTATTACATCTTTTTCTTTTTTTTTTTATTTAGTTGTTTAACCAGGTATAGCACACTAAGCTGAAAGCTTTTTCACAGGAGCGACCTGGGAGCACAATCTATTACATCTTATATGTGTGCACTGAGAAAGATACTGGCAAATAATGTTGAAACTGCCCACAGTAAACAGGAAGAAGCCCCAAAACAGCAGAAGATGTATTATGACCTTGGGGCAAAAGAAAAAGCTTTTGATCGAGGTGAAAATGTCATTTTACTGTTAACCTCTACAGAAAATAAAACTGTTAATGAGGTGGCATGGGTCTTATAAAGTGATTAGACATCCTGGTACAGTTAACTGTGAGACTGAGACCCTTGATAGGAAGACTCCTACCAAGTGCAAGATATACCGTGCTAACCTGCTAAAGAAATGGTTTGAAAAAACATTAAAGGTTGTTTTGTTAGTATTACCAGAAGCTGCTAAAGATATTGATACAGCTTATGATAAACTGGAACAAACTAACTTCTTTTTTTTTTTTTTTTTTCCCTCCTCTCCCCTGCAGTCCCCCTCTCTTCGGGAGACACTCTACGGCCTTTTCAGCCCTCGCTCACCTGCCTGTAGACCAGAGCAGTCCATCCCCCACGGAGCCTTGGTTTACCCCCCAGGCGGGGTACAGGGTGGGGGCCCTACACCCCGAGACTACAGGATTTTCGTCGGGATGCTGTCTCTGGGCAGGCAGGGGCTTTGAGGGTCGGGGCCTTCTGCTCCGTCTACCGGGGGACCGCAAGGTGCTTTTCCGGTGTTCTTACTTGCGACGTGCCGTGTCCCCTGACGTCAAGGCGCTGAGCGCCGACGTCTGGCACGTCGCCCCCCCTTCTTCCTGCCATCGGCCTTGCTGCGCCTCAGGTCTCCACCTGGGGACAGTCAAGCACCGGGCTCTGGATCCCCCCTCCCCCCTGGAGAGGACGAGCAGTCCCTGGGATGCTCAAGCCCTCTCCCCCGGCCGGCCCTCCAGCTTCCCGGGCTCATTCCCGAACCCGGGTCGCTGGCATCGCAAGCGGAAATCCAGCCGCTGCGCCGGCGGGCCGGCCTGAACAAACTAACTTCTGATGGTGTGAAGGTGAATGTTTCCTTACCTATAGAACAAACTGCAGAAATTCATAACTTGGTGAAGACATTTCAGAGTACTTGGAAGTTGTATCACAGTGCCATGCCGAGAAAAAGTGTCCAGCATGTATTAGTGTCAGGGAATGTTCATCCTATCAGGCAGAAGACATCAAATCCCCAGAGCGGTTAAGGAAATACAAAAAAGGAAAGAGTTGGGTATTACTGAATTGAAAAGTGTTTGTCATCAGCAATGGTGATTGTAAATAAAAAGAAGGGGGGTGCAAAAATCTGCCTTGATTTTAGGAAACTTAATCAAGTGTCTGTATTTTGCAGCTGTCCTATGCTTGGATAGATGATCTGACAGATTGGGAAGTGCCAAGTATATTAGCTTCAATCTCACCAAGGGTTACTGGAAATTCCCCTAGATAAAGAACCCAGAGACAAAACTGCATTGTCCACTCCAGTTGGATACTGTCAGTTCACCAGCATGCCGTTTGGTTTACATGGTCCCCCCCCGCGTTCCAACAGTACATGGATGTAATGCTAGCTCCTCACACTGGGCATTGTGATGCTTACCTGGATGACGTTGTGTTGTACAGTCCAGACTGGAAAGGCCACCTGGAACACCTAGGAACGGTTATCCAATCTATCAGAAATGCAGGTCTGACTATTAATCCTATTGTATTTGCATTAGGCATACAGGAAACTAGATTGTAATAGGGGCTGTGTGTGTATCATGAAATGAGCACGTTTTCTCTTTAAATCAAATCTGTTGCAGCAGTAATTCTTTGTCTTGTACTATTCTGATTCTTCTCCCTATGCTCCCCAACTATCAGGAAGGCCACCTGTAGTTGTTCTGTGTATCCCTATTTTCTTTCCTCCTTTCATTTCTTCTTGCTGTTCCACATTTGCACTGTGCCCCTGATTTACACGTTTAAATCATTTAGCTAGGACAAACCCAGTGAAAGTAGCCCTTATTTGCCTTCTTGTGTAGTTAGGGGTTGAAACTACAGGGTGAAATGAAAGACAAGCTGAGTGTCTTTCGGGGCTGCTTCTGTCACCCTCCTAGCAAAATAAACTGCAGAGATGATTTTCTAAACAAAATAGAATGTGTGCACAAGGTAACCTGTAGTTTGGTTCTTCAGTTAATGTTACCTGCAGTTTAAAGTTAAGTGCTAAAATGAGGCTGCTTGGTGCTTGCTATTTTCTGTGTGATAAACTGAAAATGAGCATGTTTGTCGATGTCTCCTCAGGCTTTTGCAGCCCATTTTGTTTTGTTTCTTTTTAAAACAACACATTTCTTTCTGAAAAGAGACTCTTGTATGTTAACAGACTGATGCTTTGTATGCTATGTTTTAGGTAAAAAAAAACTTGTACTGCTGTGCTAGAAAATATTGCCTTACCTATTTTAGCCTTTCTTGCAGCCAGGATTCTCCTTCATCCCTCTGACTCTGCTGTAGGGCCAGGCGGCCATCTTCTCAGTTAGTTTATAGTCAGTAGTAATGGGAGTGGGAGGAGCATGACTGTTTGGGAATTGCATACATAGAAAGGATTTGCCTTATTATTACTTCTAGATTATGTTATTGTGTTTCTAACAACCTATTGTAGGTTTTCTTCAACTCTAACTAAAAAGTAAATGTTCTGGGAGATTTTAGTCTTTAGTTATAAAAAGGGGCGGAGCCTAATTGATCACCTGATCCTACTCCTGTATAAAAGGACCCGGTCTGGGAGCATTTTTTTTAGTTGGTGATAGGGTGCTGACCCTATCAGACCCCTAGCTCTTGTCTAGGTGGGATTTTGTTGCCGTTTGAAGGTGTACTGAACTGTTATGCCTTTATTTGATGCCTTCTTGTTTATGATTATTTTCTTTTGATGAAATCAGTCCGCTTTTGTTTATTTCCGTTGTATGAATAAACACTTATTTTATTTGGCATCCTGACACTGTGTTGGACTTCCTTACTACCCACGTTTACACAGGTATTTGGGTTATGTTTTGGGAAATGGAGAATTAAAGCCAGAGATTTCCAAGGCGGAAGCTGTAGCTAACAGTCCTGTCCCTAAAACAAAGAAACATGTCAGGTCATTTTTAGGTCTGGCTGGTTACTATCAGAGGTATGTTTCCAACTTTGCCCAGTTAGCTACTCCCCTCACTAAACACACGAGAAAATGGTTCCTGAATAACGTGAAACGGTCCCAGAGTGTGATGAAGCTTTTTAGGCCATCAGGGCTGCATTATGTTAGCCCTTGTTTTAAGAAGTCCAGACTCTGAGAAACAGTTTCTTACAGAAAAATGCATCAGAGGTAGACCTAGGTACAGTGCTGAGTCAGAATGTAGATGGGAAGGAACATCCCATTCTGTGTATCAGTAACAAAATACATGACAAAGAGCAAAAGTACTCCACTATTGAAAAAGAATGCCTTGCTGCAAAATTGGCATTGGAGTCTCTTAAAGAGCAACTATCATGCTCTTTATCGAATCCCCCCCCCCCACCGAGAAGCAAAGAACCCTTACTTGCCCCCAAATCAAATTCTACTGAACTTTTGTTTATTAAATTCCCCGATTTAGGAAGGGAAGAGATTGTATTTTTGCTCCGTGAAACTCCACTGCACAAATCCCTTCTACTTCCTTGTACCTCTGCTGACTCTGATCCGCCCTGTGCTACCTCGTTTTGTGACATCACTATATGAGGAGCGTGGGGCGAGCGTCCATTGCAGTGAATGGGGCTGTGGTTAAAAGTTAAATTTTCATAGTTTAGATGGCAAGTCGGAATAAGTCATGGCTACTGCTTAACTAAAAAGGTCCAGAAAGACTGAGATTTAAATTAAGAGAGAGATTCCCAGATGTAGGACTTTCTTTGTTTTTACTGCCTGTATGAAGAACCATCCTATACAATTTTATTTTTTATTTTTTTTTATTTTATTGTTATTGATAATAAAACTGTACTTGTGAATTTTATAACTTTTCCTGGTTTTCCTGTGCTTCCTGATCCGTGCCTCTACGACAAGGCATATATAATTTAAATACAAGATTAGCCTGTACAAAGCTGCCAGTACTGCAGCTCAGGCTCTCCCTGAAGGCCTGGCCAAGAATGAGTTGCTTAAAACTATTTCTGGTGCTGAGGTGGGCAAAAACTTGCTCTGCTCAGCATATGGTGTCTCTGATGCCTCTGCCAGTGCTGTAGCATCTGGCATTTGTATGAGAAGATATTATTGGCTCGGAGTTGCTGGATTTGCCACAGGTGTGCAGCAGGCTGTTTTTAGTGCCCCTCTCAGAAGGACAAAACTTTTTGGATATGATGTGGAAGAGGTCCTAGGTGACCTCCAGACATCTAAGATGACTCCAGGGTCTGCAGAACCCTTGTATCCCACTCCTGCTAGGGGATGTGGAAGGGGATTCTTTCATCAGCCTGCTCTCAGAGGTGGCTGTGGTTTCCATCCACAAGGCCGAAGTAAGAGAGATGGCCCACTGCTAGGTCCCTTCTCCCCAGGTGCCCATATAAAAGCACCCAAAGCGGAAGGTGCCAGTGGCAGTGCCTCCACAGCTCAGTTTACTTAGGAGGTGCTGACCTGCCTGCTGCAGCAGTTGTGTTTGTGAAGTATTTGCAGAATAAGCCTTGGTATGTGCACTCTCCACATGTTGTTACAAAGTAAGCCACCACATATGTGACATTTTGTTAATTTAATTTGGTCTTTTTCTGGGGCTTTGGAGTCCTTTGCGAGTGTGCTCCAACATGTCAGCAGCGGATGTTAATGCAGAAGGTATGTCTATCCCCAATGATGTGGGGGAGCAAATTGCATTTTCTGTGTCGCAAGTTGAGAAATTGTTTAATGAAAATAGTGTAGATGGTCCTTAGATTAAAGACACACATTTATTGGAAGAGTTTAAAAACATCAAGTAAAGTTCCATTTACATAACATGCTGTGTCTCTTTCACAGTATTGGAGGGACAAAATAATTCCGAGGGACCTTGGAATTCAAAAACTATCCTTATGTGGCCTTGATGACAAAGAATTTATGGCTGATTGGGAAAAGATCTTGAATAAAGGAAGCCTTAATTTAATGCTTTTAGGGATAAAAAAGCAAAGAAGGAGTATGACAACAGATACAGCAGCTTGAAACAAAAATGAATGTGCACTTTGTTGCTGAGCAGTTAAGAGATTTAAAAAGTAAAATGGATGCACAGTTGACTCAATTTAAAAATTAATTTAAACTTTACAAAGAGCATAAACATGAAAATGATGCAACAAACTATGCTGAGGGGGCTGCATATCAGTGGCAAGGCAAGAGGAGAAACTTCAGTTACAGAGCATTCTCCAAACCATATGAGGATGGTAACATTTCAACTGAAATAGAGGGACATGTCTGGTAATGAAAATGGCAGAAATTAAAATATTTTCTTAAACCATATTACAAGACAAGGGGGAGAGGTCATACAAAGAGCAAACGTAGAAATCAATCAGCAACAGGCAAATCAGCCCATAAGAGGGGGAAGGGGGCAGAAAGAGGAGGGAGAGAGAGCAGAGGAAGAGGGAGACAGTGATGGAATCAGTGGGGCCAGATGCACAGGTCTCCTGGTCAGAGGAATCCAAATTGAAGGTCATAAACCTTACTGGCAAAATATTCACTAATGAACAAATTGCTGCTTTAAGAGTGGATCTATCCTATGTACCTACAAATGCACCTAACAAGTTTAATATTAAAGTAGACCATCATAAGTTTTTCCTGACACTGCAGTTAAAAGAATACTATAGTGAACAACATCCCTGTTACATCCCTATGATTGTACACAATGGTGATACACATGAACCATCTGCCCTAAAAAAAAATCCCAATTTCTACCCCTGTACCACTAATCCATCCTTACAAGCATGCATGAAGAGAGTAGAGAGAGAAGTGGATGATTTATTAAAATCTCCATGCATAAATGCTTCACAAAATATAACAAAAGAAGAGCGTTTGGCACGTGAACAGTTACAGAATATGTGTGATATTATAATTCAGTCAGCCACTAAAGAAGGTGCCATTGTAATTTGGAGTTGTGAAAATTACACTTCTGGGACCAGATTTTAAAAACTTCGCTTTTGCGTGGGTCCACTATATTCAAAAGGCCAAATAACGCGGGCAAACTGCATTAGCGCTGGGCAAAAGTATAATATATGCAAGGGATATAAAGAGTGGGCATGTACATGAATACAGCTGCAATACGATATTCAGTGCATTAGTGCCGCGCAAAGTGTTTTTGCGTGACTTAGCGCAACACTTTGCAAAGTGGAAATTACCACCCAGAAAAAGGTGGTGTCATAACTCTGGCAAACCAGCTTTGCGCGACTTTAAGGCTTTGCGCAGCGTTGCACGACATAGAACCATGGATTATGGACCTCTGTAATTCACAAGTGTGAATTATGGAGTTTGTGAGGGTCTGCCAGCGGTGGTTTATTGACCCTAACCAGTAAATATTAAACATAGAAAGAAACCAGACATGGAAGAAACATGCTGCTCACGGATGGCACCTCCTATGTTGCCATCATCCGTCAGCGGTCCCAGCCATGCCAGGCATTAAGTGGTGACCTGGCGCCCAGTGGACACCATGGCAGTGTGTCCATACAGCACACACCTGCAGACCACCCTTCAGTGGATACCCACAGAATCCAGCACACGCATGCAGCATTAGGGGCGTGGAGGGTGTTGAGGGGGAGGGTGTACAGGTGGTCAGTCTGCACCACATACTGGGTGTTGCTGCCACAAGGCTGGGACAATCCATGCAGTGCAAATGGTCCAGTGTAGGGAATACCCCAACACCAGTGTGCCTGTCTGATGGTATGTGCCTCCCCCAGCCGCATACTGCACATCTGTACAGACTCCACAGCACACACAGTCAGCCATGTATCTGTCACTGTGAGTATCCCATGCCAGTGGTGCAGCATCTGTGGGTCGCACAACAGCATAACAGTAATGTCCACTGTCAGTACACACCTGCAAGATGGGCCTTTCACTGTGTATAGTGCAGCTATCATTGATGCCCTACACACCGTAGGCATTGCTATGTCTCTCCACTACCGGCCCCCTTGTTACTGTAGTGTCTGCTGTGTACTGTAGCAGGAACTACAGTTTGACAAATGCATGCAGCACCACCGCCTGTGCTTTGTAGTCCCCTGGGGGCACAATATTCTATGCGATTCTGTACAAATGTAGCCTGCAGCTACCACCATGCACTTCCAGACTAACCTACAGATGGAGCTGTGGGCAGACCCAGCCATCCCCTGTACTTCCAGACTGACCTACAGGTGGAGCTGCGGGACCCTGCAGTAGCACTGGGCAAACTGCATGCAGTTCAGGACATAATGAGATGCTAATCTGGATGCTTGCTCACAGACTGCTTAAGTAGGCTCATTTGCATGTCAGTTTTGAATATAGCAAATCTTTGCCCTGGATAAACGTGATAGCTCTGGGCAAATGGCTTAGCTCCGCACAAAACCTGTGCAAATGTGTCTACACTACGCAAACGTTTTAGAAACATGGTACATTTCTGCAGAATTTCACATGAACTGGTGCTTGCAGCTTTAATGAATCTACTCCTTTGCTAGCACACACATTGGCCACATGGTTCACCTCTACCTTCCTTCACGTCGCTGTGCACTGGGCTGCTGTTGTGGTTTGCACTTCCTGGTTGCTGTATTCAGAGCTGTCTTATTTCCTGAGCTGTTTTTGCACTGCATTCCCAGCCCAGTTTGCCCGGCATCCTTAGCACGCTATATTCAGCAGGTTTAGCACCAGGGCTATCCCTTTTGAATATAGTGGGCTATTGGTTCCGGGCTAATTTAGCACGCTGGGCAGTGCTAATTCAGCCCCATGGCAAAGTTTTGAATATCTGGCCCCAGAAGCTTTAAGGAAATTAAGTGATGCAAATTTTTATTTGAGGCTTCATAGTGACTCAACCCCAAATAAAACAACACATTAAAACTATAGTACTGTAAATGATACTGTGGAAAATAGCTGGATCACATTAAAAGATGCAGCATATTTGGTAATAGGAGACCCTAGAATACCTGCATTATCCCTGTTACCAAAATTACATAAAAACAAGCATCCAGTGCCAGGCCAATCTATTGTTTCTTCAATTGGATCTGCTATAGAACCTCTCTCAAAATACGTTTATCAATACATCAAAAAATACATACCAAGCCTCAAGTCCTTTGTCAGAGATACTAATCATATGTGTATGATACTTGAAGATCTAATTGTGTCTGAAAAAGATTTTTTGATAATGTACTGATATAGAGAGCCTATACACCAACATCCGCCATGAACCATGCCATTGCCAAGACCCTGTTGAACAGGCCAAGTGGAGTAACTCCTCCCTCAACTTTCATTGTGAATTGTGTGAGAATTGTGCTAGAGTGCAGTTTTTTTTTTTGTGTTTGACAATAAATTTTACATTCAGAGTTAAAGGAAATAGTATGGGCACCACATTCGCACCTGATCTGGCCAATATATATGTGGGTGAGTGGGAGAACTGCTATATTTATAATGAACGGAACCATTTATTTTACATTAGAAAATGGCTATAAAAATCTTAACTTCCTGATTGGCTGGCAACATTCCATTGCCATTAATCTGTTCTATGATAGAGCCCTGTTAAAAACAAGTGCCAACTACAGTACATGCCCCAAAAGCAAACTGGTATCCTTGAGTCAGTTGAAATTCAGATTCAATTAGCCGCCATTTTTTTCAACTCGCTAACCAGAGGACCGACCGTGGAAGCCCTCCCCTCCCCTCCATTGAGAGAAGTCACCTCCCCCACACCTCATCAACCATCAACATTAAGGCAAAAACACGTTGTTAAAAATAAAAGCTTTTTATTTATTTATTTATTGGTTTATTCGGAGTAACACCTTTGAGCAGAGCTCGTTTACAAAGGTCCCACATCATAGATACAGTAGCACAAAGTTACATTACAGTGAATAAACATTATAGTGAATAAACATGAGAGAAAAAAGGATCATGCCAGATCTGAGCGACATTTTCAGCAATACAGTAAACTGAGGATAAAATAAGAGCTAGTTTCTATACACAAGAAGAATACAAGTGCAGTAATTGTAATGCCTTATCGATGGTTGGGCAGTTGCAGGGAAGCAACTTTGTCATCAGATAATCTGGGTGTGTTAGGTAGGACTACCTACATACTAACATATGACATTTGCCAGCAGATAAAGGCCTAGAGGGCTATCAAGTCTGCTCGAATAATTGTAATAGGGCACACGATCCACATTTAGTGGGCAGGGGAAGTGTAGCAGGGAACAGACACCAGAGGAGATGGAATCAGGGATGGAAGAGAGGGAAGAGGATGCGGAGGAAGGTTCCTGGAGAGAGACAGAGAGTGACAGATGGGAAGGGCAGACCAAGCCTGGAAAGAGGGTTGAGCCCTGCAGGTCACACAAATGATAATACAGTAAACTTATATGAACTGTAACCCTGCCTAAATAATTAATTACAATGATGTACAATGCGACTGTAAAAATGATAAAATTACCAATAAAGACTGTATTTGCAAAAAAAAAAGTCTGCTCGAATGTGCAGCTAGCACCCCTTATTTTGCAGCTGCCCCTCTCTTCCACCCTTCCCGTACATTGACCCTCCCCTTTCCCTGTCCCAGCCCCTTTTGAAGCAGTCCACTGTTCTGCTGGATACCACTTCTGCCGATAACACATTCCACCCAGTTACCACCCTCTCTGTAAAAAAGTGTCTCCTCATCTCCCTCCTGAACCTTCCTCCCTCCAGTCTCATCATGGCCCCGGGTGTGCTTCCCTCCCTTACTTTGAACAGCCCCTCTGTACCTGTCTTGTTTATTCCTTTCATGTACTTAAAGGTTTCAGTCATGTCCCCACTGTCCCTCCTCTCCTCCAGCAAGTACGTGTTCAAGTCCCTCAGCCTCCTCTCGTATGACAAGCCCCCCCCCGCCCCTTGATCATCTTTGTCACCCTGCGCTGCACCCCCTCCAGTAACTTAATGTCCCTCTTCAGACATGGGAGCCAGTACTGCACGCAGTACTCCAGGTGCAGTCTAACTAATGACCTATACAGTGGCAGAATTATCTCCTCCCTCCTCGAAGATATACCCCTTGCAATGCAACCCAGCATTTTGTTGGTCTTTGCAGCTGCCTTCCTACATTGTGCCGAGTTGTTCAGTGACCCTGTAATGAGCACCCCCAGATCCTTCTCCTCTGTCTGGGCTAGCTGCACTACCCCCAGCTGGTAACTCCTCCTTGGGTTCTTCACCCTAAAATGCAACACCTTGCACTTTTTGGCATTAAACCCCAGTTGCCAGGTGTCTGACCAGGTTTCCAGCTTTGCCAGATCATCCTGCAACCCTTGCCATCCCCCTAGGTCGTCCACCGCCGCTCCCATCTTAGTATCATCAGCAAACAGACTGATCTTGCTCTTGATGTCCAATGATATGTCTGCAATGAATATCCCAAACAACACTGGTCCCAACACCGAGCCCTGCGGAACACCACTCGACACTACCCTAGGGGATGAGAGCTCCCCACCCACCACCACCCTCTGTTACCTTTCCTGAAGCCAGTTCCCTACCCATCTCACCAGCTTTGCACCTGCCCCTGTGCCTTCTAACTTACTTCCCAGCCTCCCATGTGGCACAGAGTCGAATGCCTTACTACAGTCCAGCTACAGGACATCCACTGCATGGCCCCTGTCCAGTTGCCTGGTTAACCAGTCATAGAACTCCACCAGATTGATTTGGCAGGATCTGCCACATATGAAGCCATGCTGTCTGTTGTTCTGTAGTCCTTTGGCCTCCAGGAGGGCCACCAGCCTTTCCTTCAGGATAGTCTCCATCAGCTTGCCCACAATGGATGTGAGGCTCACCAGTCTGTATTTCCCCGGTTCATCCTTGGGGCCACTCTTGTGGAGGAGCACCACATGAGCCATCCTCCAATCCTGAGATACACACCCTGAGAGTAGTGAGGCATTAAATAGGTCTGCCAAAGGTCCCACAAAGACCTCTGCCAGCTCCCTCAGTAGCCTGGGGTGGATGCCATCTGGGCCTGGTGCCTTGTCCACCCTCAGTGCCTTCAAACCCTCTAGAACTCTGCCCTCCATGATTTCTCCATCTGTCACCCCCTCCCCCCTGTTTCTGCCGTTCCTCTCTCCTTGAGTATCACCCCCTTCTTCTCCTCCTTAGTAAATACCGAACAGAAGTAATCATTTAGCGCTTCTGCCTTATTGCACCCTGCTTCCACCCAACCCCCCTCCTTCCTGATCCTTACTATGTGGTCCTTACAGTTCCTTTTCTCCCTGACGTACCTAAAGAAGTCCTTCTCCCCCTTCTTAATGACCTGTGACAGCCTGAGCTCCGTAGATGCCTTGGCTCTCTTTACTGCCCTTGTCACCTCCTTCAATTTCTTCAGGTACTTTTCCCTGTCCTCCTCCTCCCTGTTTTCTTGTACCTCCTAAAGGCAGCTCTTTTCCTCCTTGCCTTTTCCATGACCTCCTTGCTCACCCAGCTCGGTTTCTTAGCCCTAGCCTTCTTGCTCTGGGCTTTGCTGCAGGTTCTGGATGCCTCCACTATCCCTAGCTTTATGAACTCCCACCTCTGGTTAGTGCCCATACTAGGTTGAATTCTGGCCAGGTACTCTTTACCACTTCCCCCATCCTCCCAAAGTTGGCCCTCCTGAAGTCCAGTACTCTTGTGCCAGATTCCACTCCTTCCTTGCCCATATCCAATGTGAGCCATACTGAGTGGGTGGTCACTCCCTGACAGCAGTTCTTGCACCCTAATTTCCCTCACAAACTCCCCATTTGCCAGCACAAGGTCAAGGGTATTCCCTAACCTGGTTGGTTCACTGACCATTTGCATCAGGAAGCTGTCCTGAAAGGCATCCAGCAGTACCTGCTCCCTTCTATTCCTGGTTGTTGGGGTACTCCAGTCCACTCCTGGCATGTTGAAGTCCCTCACAATCACCACACTACCCTTCTCGCAGGTCCTCCTGAACTCTTCTGCTAGTTCCCTATCTAACTCCTCCGTCTGAGAGGGTGGCCTGTATACCACTCCCATTCTGAGAGTCATATTCTTGGAATCCTGGATTTGCATCCAAAGTGATTCTGTACTACCCTCCTCCCCTTTCTCCCTTACACACTTCAGTCCTTCCTTCACATATAGTTCCACCCCCCCTCCTTTCCCAATCACCCTATCTCTGCGAAATAACCTGTACCCTGGTACAGACGGGTTCCAATCATTGTATTGGGTGACCCATGTTTCTGTGATAGCTGCAGTGTCCACCTCTCCCTCTGCCATGGGCGCCTGTAACTCTGCAGTTTTCCTCCCAAGGCTCCTAGCATTAAGGGTGAGCACTTTCCGCCCCTTCCCCTCTTCCCATCCTGCCCTCCTTTACTAGCATCACCAGCAGTACTTGCCATTTGTCCCATGTCACTGTTATGGGGGTAAGCTCATATGCCTTCCCAACCTGTGGTCTCTGTATGTCTCTTACCCACTTGCCAAATCCTGCTCCTAGTTTAAATTCCCAACTTCCTCTATGTACTCCTCCATCCTCTGTTTCAACCTACCTTGGGGCATTATAGCACTGGCATACCTGTTGTAAAGTGAGGTGTTTTCTCAGGGATGATTTAAACAGACTCAGTTTAGATAGCTCCATCATTGAGGTGGGGAGTTCATTCAGCCAGGTTGATGCCCTATGCGAGGAAGCCCTCATGGATTGACTGGACCTGCATCATGGAACATACAGGGCATTTCTTGCTACACTCCTTGTAGCGTGGTGGTTTGCAGGGGTATGTAGTAGAGATTGGAGGTGGGGAGGAGCCCTAACAGTGCCATCTTCCCAAGTAGGTAGGTTTGGAACTGGAATCTGATGTCAAGTGTGAGCCAGTTAATACTCTGATGAAGATTGCACAGTGTGAGCCTGTATGCATCTAGGACAAGGCGGCAGGCCTTACTTAAGAGAGTCCTAATTCTGTTAGGGTTGGTATCTGTAGCCACTCCATAGATGACCAGTCCATAATCCACTGAGGATAGTACTGAAGAGGCTACATCAAGTTTATGAGTCTCAGGTATCATATAGTGCTTGTGTCTACAAAGAGTCCCCAGTTCTGACAACATGATCAGTATGCTGGGTGTGTGTTAGTGCACGGTCGAGGTGAATGCCAAGATATTTGAAGGAGGCTACTTGTTCTAGTACCTCACCATTCTGGTTAAGGATGGAGAGGAGGATGAGTTTGTTCTTCCTCTACTGGCTGGCAAATAACATTGTTTCAAACAACATAAAGTCTTGCTGTATTCTGACATATGCAGTTAGCCCCAGCAGTTGAACTGCCCCGGAGAGGAGAGAGTTAATTTCTATGCCAGGCATAGAATGTTGAGCTCATGCTCGGTTTTCAAACCTGTCTGTGGTGCCTCAGAGTGTGACCATCAGATTCTTTACTCCGCCTAACTGTGAAGTCGCTCTGGAGATTGCTCCTTCTCTTCGGTTTGGTAACATTTCAAAATGCGCCAGTTTTTCAACCGATTTGTTTATTTTTGGTTTCGAACCTCTGTCTACGGTACAGTAAGTTTCTGGGATTTTAGTGGTGGTGTGCCGGTTCCTATCGGCTTCAAGAAAAGATTTACTTTTTTCGGTTTCTTTACACAACCCGTGACATGGTAACTAATAGGGGTGTATTACCTGGCTAAAAGCTGTAAAGGGTAATTTTTTCCTAGTCTGGCCATGTCTGAGAAACCCAAGAAAGAACGGTCCCACTGGGTTTCAACACTGTACAGAGTGTGGGGAGGCCTTTGCTAAGGCCGACCCCCACCTTGTCTGTGTTTATTGTCTAGGGTTTGACCACCTCAAAATAGACTGCCAAATCTGCAGAAATTCTCCTAAGGCCACTCTGGAGAAAAGATTGGGTAGACTAAAGGAAAAGGAGGCTGAGAAGGCCGCTGACCCGGATGGCCAGCCCGGTTCGGTTCCGAACAAACCTGAAGAGGTGCCCACTGACCTGGGCAAGATGTCCTCGGGCAAAAGGAGAGCCAACCCTGAAGGATCGGTTCCGTCAAAAAGATGAAAAAAGTCAGCAGGTTCGGATCCAGCATCCCTTACTCCAACCGCTGAAGAAATAGCCAAAGCGATCAGTATCGTGCAATCGCTTCGTCCGGTTCCGTCCGAACCGGCGCTGTCAGTTAGGTGCTTGATTCGGTCGGATCCAGCTCCATCGGATTATGATCTGGATGCTTATTAAGAATTGGAGTGGGAGGGGGACGAAGAGTTACCGGATGAGGATGATGATGATAATAATGATTATGAGGGTCTGGATGTGCCCATTGAACCGGACATCTCCCCAGACAGACCCTCCAATGTCTCCCCTCCAAGGCTTTCTGAGTCCCCGTCTCACTTTTTGTTTTACAAAAAGGTGGCTGAAACCCTCCAGCTCTCCATGGTTGAAGCGGTTGAGGAGAAAGAAGAGCCTGATTTTATGGAGATGATGGACATCCCAGAGTCCAAGAGGTTGTCTATTCTGCTCCATAAATCCCTGGGGAAACAGACACAAAAGATTTTACAGACACCAAATTCTTTACCTCCTGTGGATAAGAGAATGGACAGGAGGTATATGCTATCAGGCTCAAGTACGGAGTTTTTGTTCAATCATTGCAGCCATTTTGGGGTAGTGCAGGCTGCAGCCTGTGACAGGGCTAATATACCTTTGGCTTCACACTCCCCAGATAAAGACTCCAGGAAGGTGGATGCCATGGCCAAGAAACAATACTTGGCAACCTCCTTGGGACTCAGGCAGGCTAATTATATGGCCTCTACAGCCAGATACCAGAAGTCCAGGTGGGATACGGTTCTGGAACTGGCTAAACAGGCTTCCCCCCAGCTAGCCAAAGAGCTGGAGAAGGTGGCTGCCGATGGGACTGAGGCATCCAAAGTGCAGTTCCATGCTGCTGTAAACTGTAACAATGTGGCATCAAGAGTCATGGCTACATCTGTCTCTCTCAGGAGATTTGCTTGGCTCAGATGCACTAGCCTTTCTCAGGACACGCAGGCTAAGGCCATGGATTTCCTTGTGGTGGGTAACTCTCTGTTTGGGGAGCAGACAGAGGCTTACATGAAGAAAATGGATGAGTACAGGACCACCTACAGGAGTGCAAAGGCCAAAGAACAGCAAGCCACTCCTCAAAAGCAGCAGTCTAGGGTCAGGGGCAGACCTTTTCACAGGCCTTTCTACCATGCCCAGGCCTTCTCTCCCTTCCCACAGAGGGGGTACTTTTGAGGGAGAGGCAGGAGGGGGATGAGCAGGGCTGCATCCTCTTCCCAGTCCAAGGCTCCTGCCAAGCAGACATCCTGATGTGTCAGCTCGGGTCGACTCCCCAATTCCAGTAGGAGGCAGGCTGGCTTACTACTTCCAGGCCTGGAAGTCTGTTACCTCAGACAGGTGGGTCCTGGAGGTAGTAAGCCAGGGACTGGTCCTTAGTTTCAAGAAGTTTCCAAAAATGAGGGTCAGGTCTTTTCCACCTGCAAACATCTCCGAAACCATTGCTCTAGAAGCAGAGGTTTCCTCTCTGCTGGCTCTCAGAGCCGTGGAGAGAGTTCCTACTCTACACAGGGGCAAGGGTCTGTACTCCAGATATTTCCTTACCCCAGAAAAGACAGGGGAGTGGCGACCCATCCTAGACTTAAGGTATTTTGAACAAACGCATCTTAAAACCAAAGTTCAAAATGGTGACTCTGGGAGTAATTCTTCCTTCTTTGAGGCCAGGAGATTGGTTAGCATCCCTGGACCTCAAGGATGCCTATTTCCACATTCCTGTCAGGTGCTCCCACAGAAAGTACCTCAGGTTCGAGCTTCTTTCAGGCCATTATCAGTTCAGCCATGCCTTTCGGCCTAACATCGGCTCCAAGAGTGTTTACAAAGTGCCTTGCGGTAGTAGTGGCCTTCCTTAGAAGGCAGGGATCTACCTATTCCCGTACCTGGATGACTAGATCATTGTAGGACAGTCTCCTGACCAGGTCAGGTCAGCTCTTCAAGTCACTCAAGATTTGCTCAGTTCTCTGGTATTCCTTCTCAATCTGCCAAAGTCAGTTCTCGAACCAGTACAGCTCCTCACTTTCATAGGGATAAGAGTTAGATACTGGTCAGGGAAAAGCCTTCCTTCCGCTAACAAGGGTAAAGACCCTTACAGATCTTGCTTCCTCATTTCATCCTCTGGTTTCTCGCCCAGCAAGACGTTTTCTTCAGCTTCCAGGCCACATGGCAGCTTCCACTGCAGTGGTACAAGGAGCCAGGTTCCAAGTGAGAGACATTCAGTTTCACCTAAGGTCTTTTTGGTCTCAGAAAAAAGATTCTCTCACCAAATTGGTTCCAGTGACTCAGAGTGGTCCAAGCTCTCCAGTGGTGGCTGGATCAGGACAGTCTCAGACAAGGCGTCCCATTCCTCAACCAATCTCATTCAGTGATACTAACCACAGATGCTTCTCTCCTGCGCTGGGGAGTCCACCTAAGAGCCCTCACAGCACAGGGTGTTTGGTCTCCACAAGAGTCTCCCCTTCATATCAATCTTCTGGAACTCAGGGCAGTATTCCTAGCCCTTCAAGCTGTCTCGGACTCAGTAATGGACAAGGTGGTTCAGGTCAGGATAGACAACACCACCACCATGTGGTACATCAACAAGCAAGGGGCACTTAGTCTACGGCCTTGTGCATGGAGGCCATGAAAATATGGTCTCTGGCCTGCTCCCTGCAGGCTTCCCTAATAGCACTCCACCTCCCAGGGAAGGACAGTGTGTTAGCAGATACTGTGAGCAGAATCTCCCAGGGCTATCACGAGTGGACCTTGGATCCTCTCATACTGAAAATAATCTTCACCAGGTGGGGCACTCCAGAAATAGATCTCTTCGCAGCCCCAGACAATCACCAACTTCCCCTCTTCTGCTGTAGACCCCTAGTCCTAGGGACTGTTCCCCTGGATGCCCTGATAGTGAACTGGGAAAGCAAGTTCCTTTATGCCTTTCCTCCCTTTCCTCTGTTGTTCAGAGTTCTAGTCCAGATCAGGTCGCAGCCCTGCACAGTGATTCTACTGGCCCCAGACTGGGCCAGACAGCCTTGGTATCCTCTGTTGTTGTCCCTAGCAGTCTCACTCCCCCTGTCTCTTTCCAAAATACACAATCTCCTAACCTACTCCCAGGGGAGGATCTGGTACCTCCATCTCCAGTCTCTTGATCTCAAGGCCTGGCTCTTGAAGAGTTAGAATATGCAGGCCTGCATCTTTCTCAGGGAGTTTTGGACATCCTTAGGATTTCTGGGAAACCCTCTACCAGGAAAATTTATAATTCCAAGTGGAAAAGATTCAGCATTTGGTGTTCCCATAAGGATATTCTACCATATGCTGCAGGCATTGCTACACTTTTGGATTACCTGATTCACCTTAATGGTTTAGGCCTTAGGCCAGCCGCTTTAAAAGTTCATTTGGCAGCCGTGTCTGCATTCCTCTCAGCAGGGAAAGGCTCTTCCCTGGCGTCTCACCCTGTCTTTGGTAAGTTCTTTAAAGGTCTGGTTCATATCAACCTTCCTTTTAGAGAGCCTACTCTGGCTTGGGATCTCAATATCTGCATTGCTCAGCTTATGCAGCCACCGTTTGAACCTCTGGCTTCGGCCAGGCTTAAGTACCTGACCTGGAAAACTGTGTTTCTGGTAGCTATCACTTCTGCCAGGAGAATTAGTGAATTACAGGCCCTGTCAGTTGAACCTGATTTTATCTCATTCTATAGAGAAGGTGGTCCTCAGAACCAGTAGTAGGTTCTTACCCAAAGTGGTCTCCGATTTTCATCTGAACCAGTCCATGTCTCTTCCTGTGTTTTTCACTGATCATTCTTCTTCAGGAGAAAGAAGATTGCATCGTTTGGATGTTAAAAGGGCACTTCGCTACTACATTGAGCATACTAAGGCACACAGGAATGACTGTCTTCAGATGTTTCTCACTTATGGTGAAGTGGGAAAAGGTAGGCCTGCTACTAAGAGAACTATTGCCAGGTGGATTGTCTCTTGTATACAGTTCTGCTATGCCAAGCTAGGTAAAACACCTCCCTCAGGCCTGAGGTCTCACTTGACTAGGGGTACAGCTGCTTCTCTGGCTGCTGCCAGAGATATACCCTTGTTAGAGATCTGCAAAGCAGCCACCTGGAAAACAGTCCATACTTTCACCAAGCATTACTCTCCGGATATCCGGGCTAGGAGTGATGCTAGGTTTGCTACAGCAGTACTGCAGAGCCTATTCCCAAAATAGGTTCGGTACCCTCCTCCATGGAGGTACTGCTTGGTAGTCTGCACATGTCAGAATACAGCAAGACTTCATGTTTGAAGAAAAAATTACTCACTTTAGTAATTGTGTTTCTTCTAATGGAGTCTTACTGTATTCTGACCCCCCCCACCTCCCCTCTCAGAACCCAGTTTTGGGATGTGGGCTGGCAGGTACAGTGTTGCACCTCAGGGGTGTACTTTGCACCCCTCCTCTTCAGGGTGGGGTGGTTGTTGTTGTTATGTTTTAACTTAGATTTATATATTGTTCAATACCTGTTTTTTTCTCTTGGGTTCTCGACTTGAGTCTTTTGGACCCAAGTTGTTGCCTGTTGGCTTATATTTTTTACAGTTTCTACACTGGAAGTGTAGTTAGTTTGCTCATAAGAATCTGATGGTTACACTGTGAGGCACCACAGACAGAGGTTTAAAAATTGAGCTTGAGCTCAACATTCTACGCCTGGCATAGAAATTAACTCTTTTCTCTCGGGGGCAGTTCAAGTGGTGGGGCTAACTGCATATGTCAGAATACAGCAAGACTCCGTTAGAAGAAACACAATTACTAAGGTGAGTAATTTTTTCTTTATTTTTTTGTGGGTCAGAAGCAGCTTTTTCTGTAGGAACCAGTGCTCAAGTGAGTGAAAGTTGTACTGTAGGGCGTGGTTGGCAGTTAGTTGATTAGTGCTGCTGGTGTAGACAGCTGTATCATCTGTGTAGTGCAGGATGCAGGCACCATTGCAGGTATTAGGCAGGTCATTTATAAACAGGCTGAACAGCAGTGGACCCAGAATTGAACCCTGGGGGACACCTACTGACACAGCCTTAGAGAGGACTCCACTGATTTTTGCTTTTGGGTGCTGTCAGCTAGGTAGTTCTCAAACCACCCCACTGTTTCCCTAGATATTCCAGTCCCTGCAAGTTTATCCATAAGTAGTGTGTGGTTCACGACTTGGAAAGCATTGGTCAGGTCAATGAAAATTGACCCAATCATTTCACCCTTGTCATGGGACTCGTGTAGGGAGTTTGTGAATTCTAAAAGAGCTGAGGTGGTGTTGTGCTGCTGTCTAAAGCTGTGCTGCTGTGGACAAAGAAGGTTGTAGCTATTGACGTAGGCCACCAGTTGGTCTGCAACTACTCGTTCCAGGGGCTTAGATAAGGGGGAGAGTATGGAAATTGGCCTGTAGTTTGTGATACGTGCTTTGTCACCTCCCTTGTGAACTGGAGTCACACATTTTTTTTTTTTTTTTTGTCTTTGGTAACTGGGTAAGGCCCACTAGGCACAAGTGCCTGTTTTCAGGGGCGACCTGGGAGCACTGGGCGGTTAAGTGACTTACTCAGAGTCACACAGTATGCAAGTGGAGGTTGTGAGAATCAAACTCAGGTCTGGTCTGCTGGATGTACCAAGCTCATTCACAGCTCATTACTCTAACCTCTAGGCTATACTGCCAGCCCATCAAATGTTTTATTAAGGGACAAGGTTACTCGCGGCTCCCACTCCCTCAAAAGCCAGTCGATGGGGGGGCATGGCCAGCAGCCGAGCTGAGAACAGCTTTCAGAGTGAACTCTGCACCTGAAATATGATTAATTGACTATATAACAAGAGAACTGCTCCTTGTCAATAATCTGTTCAATACCTCAATAGATCTCATCGAGCTGAACAGTTTGATACCTTACTTTTGCTAATTGGACTGGAACTTCAATAAGAATGGGACGATCTAACAAAGCGACTGCTGGAAGTGAAAGTGTGCGCTCAAAAGACACTAAGACTGGGCAAAGCAAAGACCAGATCTCCGATGCCATAAACGAGGCGATACAACCATCTAATGCAGCCCTACTAGAGGCAATACAGAAGCTGGACAGCCGAATGGAGAATTTCACCTCGCAATTCAAAATCCTGGACACAAAGGTAGAACAACTAACCCAGGACACCAAGGCAGCAACCCATTCGGCTTTGATCGCGATGTCTACCACAGTGGGCCTAGTGAAAGAAAATGGGGTGCTTCATCATCGTCTGGAGAATTTAGAAAACCTCTCCCAGTCTGCCAATATTAGAATATTGGGGTACCAGAACACTCGGAGGCCGAAGACCCTCAGGGTTTCATGCGAGGCTTCTTACAGGATCTCCTGTAGCTGCCAACAGTGCTTAACATTGTCAAGGCATACAGGATTACCCCATGAGGCTCTAGAAACCGCACGATGAAGGGCCTAACGATGCCACACACTTTCCTCGTGATGCTGGACTCAGCGAGAGAAAAGGACATGGTAATTGCAAAGGCCAAGAGATCTGGAACCATGGACTGGGAGGGGAACAAGATCCATGTGTTCCCCGATCTGAGTTTTGTGACTAGGCAAAGGAGGAAAGGGTATGACGCCACTCAGGCCCAACTAAGGCAACTAGGAATCCAACATGTGCTATTGCTTCCGGCTAGTCTCCATGTCTTTTACGGAGGAAAATCTTCCAGTTCTCTGACCCAGCTGAAGCTGCTAAATTTGTAGACCCGATACAGAGGGAATTTGATGCGAAAATCTCAGAGATGAACAGCGACAATGAGGACAGTGAGAGCTAAACTTTCTAAGAGGTAAAACCTCTTCTGTGTTACTTTGACCTACCTGCTCGTTCTCAAAGGCAGTAATGCACCTCTGATATTTGGGACTGCATCCCTATAATTTCGGGACTTGTTAGCGCAAAATGTTTTGTCGGAACACCCAGATGGGAGCTATTTGCTCTTAAATCAGGAGGAATTTATGTTAATTAAAGCAATCCCACATTCATAGAGGTCCATAATACACCTGAAAAGAGAGGTCTGAAATTTCCTGGAACTCTGACAGAGACACTGTTTCATTAAGAGAGCTAAAATAATAGTTTTAAGGTTGCAAGAGTTTTTTACTTTTGAAAGCTGATTTAATCTTTTGTTATGTTTATAACGATGGGGATGGGAGATGTAGCTATCTGATTGATAGGGAATTTTATAAATATGTCTTGACTAGATGTCTGGCTGTTCTCCCACTCATGGCTGCATTAAGCCGTATCTCATAAATATTATTGGACAGTAATTACAATAGTTCTTGAGAACCCCCCAGTGATGTAACATGTAATAGGGGCTGAGCAACTGCTGTTCCTGTAAGAATTTCTAAATAGCATGTCATGCTGTTATTCTTTTAAGTGTATATCCTGCCTATTGGATTGTATACTGTACGTGTAATACAGTAAATCAATAAAAAAATAAATTTGCAAAAAAAAAAGCCAGTCGATGTAGTAGTCGTAGCAAGGCGACAACGAGTCTGTATGTCCAACTTAACAAAGTGCCGCCTCTGCTCCTCTGTCCGATTGTCCCAATCACGTTACTACTAAAATAGTAGCCCTGCCAATGCCCTTCTTCTCACGTATTATTGCCTACCTGCTGCATCCTCTGCTCAGTCGCCCGAGTGTTCCTCTTCCTTTTTTTTTTTGCTTCACTGTCATTCCTTACTGTGGTCTCGGATACCTTCCCTATCTTTCACAAAGGAATTAGAAGTCTCATAAATCATGGGGCAGCTAGCCATCTTACTCAAACATGATCTCCTAAACAGCAGCACCCTCTTCTGGCAAGTATAACCAGGGTATTAAATAAGCCGAAAAAATTGCTTAACAGTTTTACACGTGAAAGTGCTAATCAGCTGTAAAAATGCATAGCATTTGGCACAGAATGGTTAGCAAAATGTAAAAATATACTTAATTTTATTCATTTTGTGTAATGTGCTACAGAATCACTGAAAAAATGGTTAGCAGTCTAGTGCTATGCATTTTTGGAAATGGTTAGCATTACCCCCCTGTTTTGCGTAGCGTTTTGCTGTGCTATACTAGCTATTTAAAACCCTGATAACACAGTAGAGGGACTACTTTACAAGAAAAATTGTATTCATTTTTTTTTATTTTTATTATTTAGACTTGTTTTAAACATTTTATTTTATTAAAAAAATATTATTTCAAACCCCAGGAAATCTTACTGTATTCTGACAAGTGCAGTATGGTCTCACCATAGGACTGCCCTGGAGCCGAAGTGGTTAATAGAACCTATGCTAATAGTGGAATGTTAGGCTTGAGCTTGGTTTTCAAATCACTGTGCCTGGTTGCACTTCCTGCAACTGTCAGATTCTTTACTCCGCTTGCCTCAGTAAGACGTCTCCAGAAAGTTCTCCTTCATTTTAACTGAAGAAATAATTTCTAGGTTTAATTTTAAGTTTGTTTTATTTTTTCGATTTTTGAAGCACTGTCCTTGGTTCACAGGTAGAATTAGTTAGATTAGTGTAGTTTTTGGGTAAGTCTTTTGGTTCCTTTTCGGTTTTTCCAACCAAGAAGGAACCAAGGTCAAGTTCTGTATTTGTTTAAATTTAAACTACTGTTACCGTTCAGTAAAGCAGTTTTTACTTAAGTTTAAGCCTACCGGGGTAATTCTCGGTTTTACTTGGTTTAAAAAGCTTGATCAATGTCTGAACCAGAAGCCGTGGGCCCATAGGTTTCAACAGTGTACAGAGTGTGGGGAACCGTTCACAAAGACAGATCCTCATATTATTTGTGTGTTTTGCTTGGGGTTTGACCACCTCAAAGGGGACTGCTAGATCTGTAAAAATTTCCCTCAGTCGATGTTTGATAGGCATTTGAAACGACTGCAGGAAAGGATGTCTGAAAAGACTGCTGAACTGGCTGCAGACAAACCGATTTCTGTTCAAAAAGAACTGGATGATCAGCCCTCTGACAAGGGTGACGGTTCTTCCACCGAAAAGAAACCTGCTGACCCTGCCGTTAACCTGGCAGCCGCAGGGAAGAGAAAGGGAAAAGAAAAGCATTCAGTGGCTGAACCGCAACCGAGTACTCCGGTTCCAACCGCTGAGGAGATAGCCAACGCTATCAAAATAATTCAGTCGCTTCAACCGGTTCAGAAGCGTTTGGATGCCTCAAGTTCCACTCTGGTTCCCAGTTCATTGGAACCAGAGGTGGACACTTTTGATGAGGATTATTATGATGATGCTGATGATTTTGAGGATGAGGACTACGGTGAACCCATTGACCCGGTCATTTCACTGAATCCTCATTGTCCTGACTTCCCTGACAAGGGAACCGGGGACTTTACCTCTCATTTCAAATTTGTGAAACAGTTGGCTTTGTCCCTGGACCTCCCCACACAGGAATCAGCTGATGAGGAGGAGGAGGAACAGGACTACAGGGACATGATGGATGTTCAGGCTCCAAAAAGGGTTTTGCTCCCATCCATAAGACCTTGAAAAAGCAGGTGATGAAAATCCTGCATACCCCTACTTCTATTCCACCAGTTGACAGAAAGGTGGATAAGAAATATTGGGTGGCTAAGGGTGGGGCCATGTTTCTGTTTGGCCACCCTAGCCATGAGGGTGTGGTACAGGCAGCAGCCTGTGATAAAGCAGGTATTCCCCTGGCATCCCATCCTCCTGACAAGGATTCCAGAAACCTGGATTCTGTTGCAAAAAATACATATCCGGGTTCCTCACTGGCAATTAGGCAGGCTTCATACATGGCCTATGTTGCCAGATTTCAAAGGACACTCTGGGACACTGTCCTACAGATTATTAAGTCAGTGCCAACACAGATGGCTACAGACCTGGAGGAAGCTGCTAAGAGAGGGATAGAGGCTTCCAAAGTCCAGTTCCGAATGGCTGTGGATAGCAGTGATACTGCAGCCAGACAGATAGCTTCCTCAGTGTCATTGAGAAGATTTGCTTGGCTCAGGACTTCCAGTCTGACCCAAGACACTCAGTGCAAGGCCATGGACTTCCCATGAGAGCCTTCATCTCTGTTTGGACAGCAGGCTGAGGCTTACATAAGGAAAATGGTTGAATACAAAACAGCATATCAAAGTGTTGCTGCTAAGGAGAAGGCTCCTACCCCCCAAAACAGCATGCTAGGGATCATAGGGGCAGACCTTATAGGCCATTCTTCCAGCCTCAGGCATATCCACATTACCAACAGCGGAGAGGTTATTTCAGAGGTAGGGGCAGGAGAGGCACTAACCGTACTAGCCCCAGCATCCAGTCAGCACCTCAGACTAAGCAGACACCCTGAGGGATCTCCTCGGGTCACCTCCCTAGGACCAGTAGGGGGCAGGTTGATCCACTATCTCCAGGAATGGCAATCCATCACTATGGATTGGTTGGTCTCAGAGGTAGTGGGTTAGGGCCTTGCACTCAGTTTCAAAATTAGACCAAGACTTAGGGCAAGAGTTTTTCAACCCCGTCGAGACATTTTTGCTGGAAAAGGAGGTGCTAAATCTGCTTTCGCTATGAGCAGTCGAGCCAGTTCCTCTCTTACAGAAAGGAAATGGCCTTTACTCAAGAAACTTCCTTACAACCAAAAAAAACAGGGGACTGGTGATCCATATTGGATCTCAGGTACCTAAACAGGCATTTACTGAATCCAAAATTCAAAATTGTCACCGTAAAGACGATTCTGTCAACTTTAAGGCAAGGGGATTGTTTGGCATCTCTGGATCTAAAAGATGCTTATTTCCATATCCTCATAAGGCACTCTTACAGAAAGTTCCTGAGGTTCAGGCTTCCATCAGGCCATTGTCAGGTTAGAACTGTGCCTTTCGGCCTTACCTCTGCCTCAAGGGTGTTCACAAAATGTTTGGCAGCAGTTGTGGCACACCTACGGAGGCATGGAGTGGCAGTCTTCCCATACCTGGATGATTGGCTCTTAGTGGGACAGTCTCCCCAACAGGTCAAGCAGTCTCTGGCCTTAACACAGGAACTGTTACAGTCCTTGGGTTTCTTGATAAACCAGCAGAAGTCAGTACTGCAACCAGTACAGCTCCTGGAATTTATAGGAGCAGAACTGGATTCAGTCAGAGGAAAGGCTTTTCTTCCTCAGCTGAGGGCAGTCGCTCTCAGGCAGCTGGCAGGTTCTTTCAAACCTCACAGCCTCAGGCTGGCCAGACATTTTCTCCAGTTGCTGGGCCACATGGCAGCCTCAACTGCCACAGTGTCAGGAGCAAGATTTCAGATGAGGGATATTCAGTATCACCTCAAGCATTACTGGCATCAGAAAAAGGACAAATTGTCAAAGTTGGTCCCAGTCACTCAAACATTCTTGCAGGTGCTCCAGTGGTGGCAGGATTTGGGGAACCTCAGACAAGGGATCCCATTCCTACAAGAGTAACCATCGCTGGTGCTCACTACAGATGCATCCCTTCTAGGGTGGGGAGCACATCTAGAGGAGCGTACTGTCCACGGTACATGGCTCAAACAGGAGTCATTACTTCACATCAACCTGTTGGAGCTCAGTGCAGTGTTCCTGGCACTTCAGGCATTTACCAGTATACTGCAGGGAAAAGTGGTCCAGGTCAGGACAGACAACATGACCATAATGTATTACATCAGCAAACAAGGAGGCACAAGGTCCACACCCCTGTGTACAGAAGCTATGAGAATATGGACCCTGGCCTATTCTCTAAACATTGTGCTGTCAGCAATCCACCTTCCAGGAAAAGACAATGTGCTGGCAGATGCACTAAGCAGAATAAATCAGAACCATCACGAATGGCCCCTAAACAGGCAAGTACTACAGTTGGTGTTCAGAAGGTGAGGCACTCCAGAGGTAGACCTCTTTGCTTCCCCAGACAACTACCAGCTCCCTCTGTACCGCTGCAGACCTCCACTGAAGGGCACAGTACCGCTGGATGCACTGATCCTGGATTGGACAGGGAAGTTCTTGTGTGCCTTCCTTCCCTTCCCATTATTACTGAAAGTCCTGAACAAGCTCAGGTCACAACCAGCCACAATGGTCCTCATTGCCCCAGATTGGACCAGGCAACCATGGTAGTCCCTAGTCCTGTCCCTGTCGGTAGCCAAGCCAATCAGCCTATGCAGGAGACACAATCTGCTGACCTCCTCCCAAGGCAGGATCCTTTATCTCAACCTTCGGTCCCTCAGACTCAAAGCATGGTTCTTGAGGACCTAGCGTATGCACATTTTAATCTCTCAGACGGGGAAATGGAGGTCCTTAGGGTATCCAGAAAACCTAATACCAGAAAAATTTATACTTCTAAGTGGAAAAGAATTTCTTCCTGGTGCAGAGACAAAAATTTAGACCATACCCAGGCTGGCTTATCAATAGTTCTGGACTTTCTTACTCATCTTCATTCCCTAGGTCTCAGGACCTCTACTTTGAAGGTTCATTTGGCTGCAGTATCTGCTTACCTGTCAGCAGGTAAACCTTCCTTTTTGGCCTCTAATGCAGTATTCCAAAAGTTCTTTAAAGGATTACTGCATTTGCACCCTCCTCATTGGACCCCTACCCCTGTGTGGGATCTAAACATTTGCATAGCACAGCTTATGCAGTCTCCTTTCGAACCCATGTCTTCGACTGACCTTACAGTAAGTATGTACCTTGAAAAGCTGTGTTTTTAGTGGCTGTTGCTTCTGCCAGACGGATTAGTGAGATTCAGGCCTTGTCTATGGAGCCCAATTACGTGGCCTTCCACAGGGATAAGGTGGTACTCAGGACGAATAACACATTTCTTCCTAAGGTGGTATCTGACTTTCACATTAATCAGTCCATCACCTTGCCAGTTTTCTTTACTGATCATTCCTTTTCAGGGAGCGTAGGTTGCATAGCCCGGATGTCAAGAGGGCTATTAGCTACTATCTAGATCACACAAAAGGTGACAGAGGGGATAGAACCCAACTCTTTCTGACCTAGGGAGAGTTCGGCAAGGGTAAACCTGTCACAAAGAGATACATAGCAAGATGGATCGTCTCATGTATCCAGTTCTGTTATGACAAGGTGGGTAAGCAGCCCCCACAAGGGCTTAGGGCTCATTCTACTAGGGGGAGTGCTGCATCTGTAGCAGCTTCCAGAGATATTCCTCTGTTGGAAATCTGTAAGGCAGCTACCTGGAAAACAGTTCATACATTTACCAAGCATTATTGCCTGGATACCCAGGCCAGAAGTGATACTAGGTTTGGCGAAGCAGTTCTGCAGAGCCTGTTTCCAAAATAGGTCCTCTGCCCGCCTCCAAAGGCACTGCTTGGGTAGTCTGCACTTGCCAGAATACAGTAAGGTTTCCTGGGGTTTGAAGAAAACATTACTTACCATAGTAATCTTGTTTCTTCTAAGGGAATCTTTCTGCATTCTGAGCTCCCACCCTTCCTCCCCGCTAGGACCTACAGGGCTCCTATCACTCCTGTGTCACTGATGTTGGAGACCTGTGGGTACCTATTAGTTTGTTGGGCATCTGTTGAATTGAGTGTTAGAGATGCCTCCTGTTGTTGGAGTTTTTGTTCCCCTAATAGGGGTATTTAGGGGTAGTAAACTTAGTTTGGTTAGTTAGTATTAGCTTCTGCATGCTTCGTAAGAATCTGATGGTTGCAGGAAGTGCAGCTAGGGACAGTGATTTGAAAACCGAGCTCGAGCCTAACATTTCACTATTAGCATAGGTTCTATTAACCATTTCAGCTCCAGGGCAGTCCTGTGGTGAGACCATACTGCACTTGTCAGGATACAGTAAGATTATCTTAGAAGAAACAAGATTACTATGGTAAGTAATGTTTTCTTATGGGCCATTTTCTAAATCCAGGTTGGGTGATATTGTGTAGTACTTGACCTTCTAGAGCTAAAAGGCTCTAGAATGAGGCCCGACTGTGGCGTCGGGCCTCATTATGCCCCTGGGCAGTCTCATATTGCACAGTACCGCCCACCCTGTTGGGTATTATTGCTTATATTATGTAAAAACATGGAAACGCTTTATTGATGACTGTTTCATGATTTGGAATGGAAGTGAAGAAAATCTGGAAGCATTTAGAGACTATGTGAATAGCACCAGTGTTCATTTAAAATTCACAATTGAGTGGAACCAGAAGCATGTTCATTTTATTTAGACCTAACTATATTCAAAGAAGGAACTTCTTAAGACAAAACTATAAGGAAAGCCTACTTCCAGGAACACTATTTTGAGAGCAGATAGTTGCCATCTTAGCTCGCTGATACAAAATATACCCAAAGGTCAGTTTCTAAGAATTAGACGGACATACAGAAATAATGAGGATTTTGAACTGTTCAGTGCAGACACGAAAGCCAGATTTAAGGACAGACAATACGATGACAGAACTATTTATTATTAGTGCTTATGAATTTGCAGGAAACGAAAACAGAGGCAATTTGATAAAGCAAGAAAAAACATCGGATACACAAAATTAACTGACCTTTGTGACTCAGTATTTTCTTAAAGCATAAAGAATTGGAAGGATCGTAAAAAACACTGGGACATTTTGAGTGGGGACAATAGACTAGATAATATATCACATAGTCAGCCCAGGATCACCTGTAGGTGTGTAAGACACTTGAGAGATGTGCTGGTTAAAACCATTTTACCTAAAGAAGTTAATAGCAGTGATTGGTTACGGAAGCCACCACATGGGAACTTCAAGCGTGGACATTGTGTTCACTATGATAGCACTACTATTACTAACTCATTTTATATCCTAGGAGTGGAAAACACTATCAGATCAAACATTTTATAAACTGTAGCACAGAAGGTGTAATTTATACAATGTCTTGTCCCTATGGGGTGTTATATGTGGGCCAAATGAAACATTAAAATCATGAAACACATGAATGAATGAACTTCCTGGACTATATAAGGGATTCTGCATATACTGTGTATTGTGATCATTGCTGAATACACTTGAAGAAACTGCAAAAGCACTTGTCAGTACTTTGATTTAATAAATATGTATACTGCACTGAATTCCCTGAAGTTCACAGCTCTGTTTCATACAGTGGAGCAAAGTAAGTTTTTTTTTTTGTTGCTCCCCTGCCCCCTGACTTGCCACTCCTTCGGGCCTCCTAGGCCCCCCACCTGACACCCTACCCCCAGCCTCCACCTCACATTGCAGCCGACATCCCAGGGTAACCCGGCGTAACCGCCACCAGATGGGTCCCTCTCCTCTCCTCTCGGGGAAGGCACCGGTGGGCCGGCCTGCACACTCCCTATTTGGCCCTGGGTGCTGCTGCTGAGGTGGGTATGGCTGGCTACAGGGCTTCCTGTGTCGGTGGAGGCTGGCAGCTGTCATCCAGCCAGCCTAGGAGCTGCTTTTCCTCCCTGTTTTTTCCCTAGGGGAAAGGCGTGCCACAGACGTCTAGGAGCACGTCGACATCCGCCGTGCCTGCCAGTCAATCAAGCCCGGAACGCTGCCATGCTCCCAGCCTTCGCCAGCAGTCAGTAGGCGCCAGGCTGCATTCCCGCCCTCCCCGGGAGAAGGTGAGCAGTCTTCCGATGTTTGAGCCTTCTCCCCCAGCCGTCCCTCCAGTGCCCCGGGTCCGTTCCTGAACCTGGGTCGCCATCATCGCAAGCGGAAATACAATCACAGTGCCGATGGGCTGGCGCAAAGTACGTTTTTACTTATCATTTCAGTAGGTGCCAGTCCCCCGCTTACTGTAATATCAATTATTTGACTGGGGCACTGCTACTCCCTGACTACAGTCCTATTCTTTTTTGAAAAAGACTTGCTGTATTAATTTTAATGGGGACAACCCAAAAATTTCAAGGGGACTCCCAGATTTTTGCTGAGGACCCTCATTTTCCCCCCCAGAAAGTCCAGGACCCCTAAACAAAAAAATCCTACCGAGAGCCCTGTTAGAACTGTTTCCTCCATGACAGAGGAACAAAGGGTTCTATTCCAGATACTTCCAAGTTCCAGAATGGACAGGGGATCTCCGTCCTGTGTTAGGTATCAGGAATTTTGTTTTCTACTCAGAATATAAGAAGTTTCAAATGGTATCCCTGCAAGCCCCAATTCCCCTTCTGCAGTCAGGGGACTGGCTTTGTTCCCTGGATATAAAGGATGCTTACTGTACCTTCACGTAAAGATCAGGAAAGCTCACAGGAACTACCTCCACTTTGTGCTGGAGGGGGGGCACTGCCAGTTCTGAGTATTGCCATTTGGCTTGTCCTCTGTGCCACAGGTCTTTACCAAATGCATGGCAATAGTGGCAGCAGTCCTTTGCGGGGAAGGCCTGTATGTGTTCCCCTATTTGGACAACTGGCTGCTGAAAACCAGTTCCAGACAAGTTCTGCAATATATTCTATCTCGGGCATGTCATCTGTTCAACGACTTAGGCATCAGAGTGAATGTGCCAAAAACTGTGCTGACTCCTTGCCAAAGACTAAAATACATAGATGCAGTCTTGGACACAGAGAAAGGATGCACTTCTCTGCCTCAGCACAGAGTAGAAACCCTGATTGCTAAGGCACAGTTGATATACAGGAGTCGCTAAGTTTCTGCGAGAACAGAGTTTCGTCTCCTGGGTCTTATGGCTGTGACCATTGTGACAGTGTCACCGCTTACATATGAGAATTTCCCTGTGGACAGTCCAGGTTCAGTGGGATCAGCTGACAGACAAGCTGGATGAAATGGTTCTTTGCAGAGCATTGCTGTGGTGGATGGATTGCAAAAAAACTATTAAGGGGCGTTCCGTTCCTTGTACAAGCTCCTGTACAGATTATCACCACAGATGCATTGGGCTCCAGCTGGTGAATTCACTTTGGCCCTTATCAGACACAGGGGTTATGGACCAAGGGGAGATCAAGTTACATATAAATGGTGCCGGCCTGGTGGCTCTGAGCGTTGAAGCGCTGGATGCCACACCTCACACCATGCCAGCGACCCATGTTTGGGAACGGGCACGGGCCGCCGGGTGTTGGCAGGGGAAGGAGAGGATTGAGTGTCTAGAGGACAGCTGTCCTCTCCTGAGGAGGGAAGACTGGCGTGCCTGCCGAAAGACTGCTTCCAGGTGGAGGCCTGAGGGTAGTGTGTGGCTGTGGGCGCCATGGAAGGGAGGGTGCTGCAGGACTTCCGCGGACACGTGCATGCCTCCATGTACGCACGTCCTGCATTTGCGCCCTAGCAACAGGAAGGGAGACTAATGGAGGAAAAACATCTCCAGCTGCGGATGACGACTGACCCCTCGCAGGCTCCGCATCCAGTGACTAGGCAGGCTCTGGGTAAATCCTGGTGATACCAGGGTAACGGGACTGGGGAGGTCGGTTAGAAGGGGGGCAACTGGGGGCAGAGACAGGAGATAAAATGTATATAAAAAAGTTACATATAAATGTCCTGGAGATGAGAGCTGTCTTGCACAACCTCCAGGCATTTCGGGATCCTATGTTAATCCAGATGGACAATGACAGTGTGATGCATTACATGAACAAACAAGGGAGTGTTCATTCTTACCCACTATGCAGGGAAGCAGTGAGTGTATGGTACTGAGTTCTGTCTCATGGTCTACAGCTGTCAACCATGCATCTCCCAGGTCTCCAAAACGTCTTGGCAGACAGGCTTAAGCAGGCCACAGTCCAGAATGCATGAGTGGGCTCTGCAGTCCTCGTTGGTAGGCAGCCTTTTCACAAGATAGGGTCAACCAGAGTTGGACCTTTTTGCGTCCCCACACAATGCAAAACTGTCACGTTTTTGCTTGCTTGATCCTGGGCCTGGAGTTTTCTGGCAAGACACGTTGTCCCTCTCTTGGAAAGGGAAATTTCTATATGAATTTCCTCCAGTTCCTTTAATACAGAGGGTGCTGATCAAGCTGCAGATGGAGAATGCCATTCTCATCCTTATTGCTCCATTATAGGCTCATCAGACATGGTTTCCATTTCTGTAACAGATGGCAGTGGAGCCTCCTGTTCCCTCACCTCTATGTCGGAGTCAGTTGTCACAGGACAAGGAATCCCTGGTCCATTCAGAGCTGAAGTCCCTTCATCTGTATGCATGGCTTCTTAGAACATAACTATTGCATGTTTTGGGGTACCCCGTAATTTTGCTGATGTTCTGGTTGTAGCCGGAAAGCCTATTACCAGACATTTGTTCCTTGAAGTGGAAGCGGTTCGCTCTGTGGGCTGCTTCTAAGAATTTAGATCCATTTACATGTCCAGTAAATGCAGTGCTGGAATACTTGCTGTTCCTGTCAGACTTTGGTCTGCAGTATTCCTCTTAAGGTGCATTTGGCCGCTGTATCAGCTTTTAATGCCCTGTTGATAGTTGTACAGTTGCACAACTGGTGATGTCTTGTAGTTTCCTGGGAGGTATTCTTCATTCCGCAATTCAGTCCCGCCTTGGGACTTGAATTTTGTGCATGAGAGACTGATGTTGGCTTCTTTTGAGCCATCCACAGGTTGTGACTTACTTTTCCTATCATGGAAAATGTTATTTTCAGTTGTAATCACTTCTGCTCAAACAATTTCAGAGTTGCAGGTTCTAATGTGTGAACCTCCATATTTGATTTTCTACAAAGTTTGTTTGTGTACAAATCCTAAGTTTTTACTGAAGGTGGTATCTGAGTTTACAGTGAATCAAATGATACACCTTCCTGTCTGTTACCCTCAGCATGCCAGTCAGGGTGAGGCATTTCTCCGTATTTTGGATGTGCATAGAATTCCTAGATACTGTGTGAGTCGCACCAAGGACTGTAGAAAGTCCTCTCAGCTTTTTATTTCATTCTCCCTTGGGAAAGAGGGCATACCTGTGTCTAAACAATGCCTGGCCAAATGGTTGGTCAATTGTATTATGTTCTGTTATAGGAAGTATGGCTAGAACTTTCCTGGTGTGGATTGTGGTTACCCCAGAAGTGGAATGGCACTTCAAACCCCAGGAATCCTTCACTTATGCTTAATAACTGCATCATTCCCCTGGAATGAACTGCCACAGAGCTTAGAATTTTATGATAATTATGGAATTTGGAATGCAAGTCAAACTGTGCTGTGTGGTCCTGCTCACCCTCACATTCTTAATGGCAGATTTTATTTCTCTGCTTGAAGAAGCAGTCACCCAAAGTCTCCCCTTCAGCTTCAGACTAGTTTTCAGTTTATTATTTTGTAAAATTTTTCCATAGTATACTGTTCAGTTATTTTATTGCAACCCCTACTTAGTTAGGTTGCTTATTATATATTTTTTAATTTTTCTTTGGTTCCTCATCGGTTCCCAGGCTCCGGAGAAGGCTGTTTTTTGACACGGTTCCCACTGGAAGTGAACCACTTTTAAAACATATTTAGCCACTGCAAGGGAACTGCTTTTAAAACCACTTTATTTTCTCTACATTACTACCAAATTAAACTGCTTTGCGGTTTTTATTAGTTTTCCCAAGTCTTCTTATTTGGGAACTAAGCCATTATTTTACAGTTTAGCCTAACTAAATAATCTGTTTGGCTGTTTCTATTTGCGGTTTCATTTTTAAGGGACCCCTGGACCACATTTCTGATACTTAAAACCCCCCTTTTTTTATAAATATAGTTTGTTTTTATTCCCCTCAAAAACATACTTTCATTAACCCTTCATCTTCCCTGGTTTGCCAATGTTTGGAGTTGATGGACTGACTCAGGAAGAAGACGGGACTTGCAGGCTTTAAAAACTGTGAAGTTTGTTTCCAACTCCCGGCAAGGGCAGTGTCCTGAGGTATGATTAAAATGCCTGGGTCCAGACCATGATTTTAACTGTTGTGAGCTTTGTTTAGAGTTTTGCCCTGAAACACAAAACAATAGGCTTAAAAAAAAAAAGTCAGTTAGGGCGTCTCAGTCTGCCTCTGTGTCATAACAAGGCTCAGGTGAGGGGTTCGGTGGTGTTGAGGGTTGAGGCATTGGACACCACACCTCGCACCACGCTGGTGACCAGGGTTTGGGAACGAGCTCGGGTCATCGGGGGTCAGCAGGGGCAGGAGAAGACTGAGCATCCGGAAGACTGCTCACCTTTCCTGGGGGGTGAGGGGGTGGTGCTCACCACAGTATCAGTGGAGACTAGGGGCAGCGCAACTTGTAGTGCGGTTTTACAGGGGATGGGGGTGTCGGTGGACACCTTATGAATGGATGTTGGAGTGTGCCTGTCGTGTGCAGGGCGTCATTGCATGTCTGCACCCCCAGGAGCAATAAGAACAAGGGAAGAACCCTGTCACCCAGACGGGTGAAGGTGGGCCCAGTGGACCGCCCCCACGCCTACTGCCGGGTCCATCCTGGCTGGTCTCTCTGGTCTCTCTCCCCTCCACTTCCCAGCTGCCCCTCTGGATTATAGAGTGCTGCAGGAGTAAAGGTCCTACCTTGGGCTCAGAGCCGGGGGTTGGGGTAGTCGGAGGAGAGTTCCCGGGTAGCAGGTGACCAGATCCGGGAAGACGTCAGGCTGGGTGGAACAAGGCAGCTTCCAGAGGACTCCCCAGAGAGAGTTCTAAGGGGCCAGAACTAAGGAGCATAAAGAAAGTTGGAAAAAAAATGCTCAGATGAGGGTCCAACCACTGAACGTAAGCAGAAGGACAAGTCTGCTAAGGATGGCACAGAGATCATGGTTTCTGAAAGGGGGAGCCCTGATACCGGAAGAATTAAAAGAGCCGCTGAGCAGGCATCACACCCCGCTGAAGAAGCAAAGGAGACACTAGTTGACAAAAATAAAAAAAAAGATGAGGCTGCAAAGATGGATCAGAAATCGTTGTCTGAACAGGGAAACCCTGAAACCACTAAAAAGTGAAAGAGTCAGAGCAGGCACTGGAGACGGTGCATGCCAAAAATAAAGTAGCTGTCCCGCCTCCTGAAGAAGGAAAGGAGTTGCCAGTGGATACAAATAGAATGCCCTCAATGGAGGACATAACTAAGGCATGGCAATAGTTCCAGGCATTCCAGGCTGTGTGGAATTTCATGAGTATGCCTGCCTCCCTCCTCAGGTTCTGTTTCCATCCCCAGTGGCTGCAGAAGAGGAGGTGGAAATGTTTTATGAAGAAGTGGGAGAACCCATGGAACCAGATGGTTCTCCTGAGCAAGAATTTGTCCCACCTCCCTGATCTTCAGAACAGTTGCCTCTCACTATACCTTTGTGAGACATACAGACAATTCCCTCAGCAGTTCCTCAAGAAACTGATGAGAAGGAGGTAGAATTCATGGATGTTATGGGCTTATCCCCCACTAAGGGGTTAATGCTTCTCATCCCTAAATTCTTCAGAAAAGTCACTTTTCAGATCGTGTCAGCACTCACTTCAGCTGCTGGGATAGTTAAAAAAAAAAAAACTGAAAAAAAATGAATGAATGAGTGAATAACTAAATAAATATCAGTTGGCAGATAGGGTTCTGGGTACCTATATTTCCACCCTGATCATGAGGGAGTAGTTCAGACTGCTGCCTGTGACAAGACTAAAGTGCCTTTTTCCTCCCAGCATCCTGAAAAAGATTTCAGGAAACTGTATTCTAGGGAGAACAACAACAACAAAAAAAAGGAGTATACTTTGGCATCTTTCTCCTAAGTCAGGCAGTTTATCTGGCCTACATAGCAGAGTACCAGAGAGCTTTATGGAACTCCATTTGGGCACTGACTGAAGAAGAAGAAAAAGCTTTATTATTCGGCAGTATGCCATTACAAATTACATACACGCTACATGCATTCTTTTCTTTTTTTTATTTACACTTCTCTCCTCCTGCCTCCCTGGCTGGCCCTCCTTCCTGCTGAACCTCCTAGCCCCATCACCATAGCTTCTCCCAGGACTTACCTCTCTCCCTAGTCCCCCACAGCTTGCCCTCTGCGGCAGGGTGGCAGGGACTATCTCGACCCACCTCAGTCCGGATCTGGAGTTGGGAGGAGCCCAGGTCACTGGGTGTGGGGCCTGCAGAGGTTAGCGATCATCCTGACAGCCAAGGTGTTTTCTGGTCTTTTTCCCCCTCTTTTGGGATGCTACTCCATCCCTTCCCACAGGGATGCCGGCATTTGTGGAGTTATGTCCCTGATGTGAGAATGCAGTGGCATGCTTGCACGATACGCAGCATGTCACATCCCTTCCCTCCCCATGTTCCGTACACCCTACTGACCACACATCTGTAAGTGGCAGTGTTACTGTGGAATGTGCCCCCCTCCTCTGAGAAGGAAAGCATCCTATGGGATGCTCGGACCGTCTCCATCCCCTCCGGCCGGCCCCCGATATCCAGGCTCGCTCCAACCCCAGGTTGCCAGCTTCACGTGTGGTAGCACTGCCACTGTGCCAATGGGTTGGTTACACTACATGCATTCTGTTTTAAGATATAAAAACATTAAAGAAGACAGATGTAAAGGCAAAGTCTATAGATTACCTTAAATATGGACAAAATAGATAACCATGTCTTATAAATACAGTGCTTAGAAGTTATGCAATGTTTAAAATTCATCTGATCCTTCACTGATACTTTAAATTATAACATACTATAGCTATTCTTTACAAGTGTTTGATACCATAAAATTGGAGTCTTCTCCGTAGTCCTTAAATTAACACAATTAGCGGTGTATCTTAGATCACTTATAGACCTCCTAAAAATTCTAATCAAATTTATATCATACAATAGTGGAAAGGAGCACCTTCTGTGTAACCCCTAGGTGGTGCTATCACAAGGGCTACTACCCCTGCCTGCTTGGCTAGTAGCAGGTTAAGAGGCCTGAGTTCTGAAACGGGTGCCTCCACCCGGAGATCAGGGTTGGTAGTGGTCAAGCTAACCTGAACACAGCCCTCTGGGACACTGTACCCCCCTTCCCCTCTAGTGGCCTGAACACTGTACAGTAATCACTTTCACAATACCCCGGGTACACCACACAAGTACCCACACTGTTTGCACTTACCACCAGGGCTGGTTCCTCTGGCTCGACCCTGAGGACCCCCTGTAAAACAAGGTTGTGCACAGCAAATAACAATAGTACAGTAATTTGAGCAAAAACTGGAACCACAGTCAGATTACATGCAGAAAAAGTTAGATCTGATTTATTCAGGGGACTTGAACAAAGGAGGGACAAAATCAGGTTAATTAGCTTAAAGGTTATATCAGTCAAGCAGTTATGCATGCGCTTTGAGTCCCCCCACACAGTCCACCTCTGGGTACCCAGGTGGAGAAGAGATGGACTAACCTGGACCGTTGCCCGGGGTTGCAGCTGGTTGGGGCCCTGTGATGGAAAACACAACATGCACAGTACACAATATTTGTAATCCGGAGCCAGAGGACTCAGTTCATAAAGGAAACGAAACAACAAGACAATCAGATGACACACTCAGGTTAAGCTGTTGTTGCAGGGAGCTACCTTGGTATTTACCCACGATAGCCAAGACTGGACACAGGCTGGACGAAAATCGAGACTGCAGGTGGTTGATCTGGAATGCCAGGAGAAACAGGGCCCACATGAGTCGCAGAGGCATCGTTCCTGTTCAAGCATGGAACAGGGGGCTGATCTCCAGGCAGGTCTCGTCGTCGACGGCTTCTCTGTGCAGTGGGTAGTCTGGCTGGGCCAGTCTGGCAAGGCCCAGACCGCGTGGAGACAAATTCGGATGCAGTCCGTTTTGGGCTGGATACAGCTTCCAGCAAGCAGAACACAGTTCACACCGTGGGAGACTAACTCACAACCCACTAGCAGCTCATAGCACATTTACATGTAAGGGAATTCTACTGTACCAGGCAAAGCACTCCCCGATCACAATCGCAAAGTCTCTGCACCCACCGAGAGCTTAGGGGTAGCTGGAGCTCCTGACAGGCCGATCGCATTCAGCAAAATCTTCGGTCTTCTTCAGGTTGAGCCTGGCCCACTTCAGTACCTTACTTTAATCACACAAACTTGGATTTAGTCCAAAATAATTCTCTTCTCTCCCCCCTCCCTCTCAGGAGCAGCACACCTACATGCAGGCCAAAAACTTAGCCTTTTCAGAGTTCTCCCATGCGAATCCATTCAGGATTTCTGCTCAGAATTACTTCAGCTCCTTCTTGTTCAGCTTCCAGTTTGGATGTAACTGAAAATTGCAAGCAGCCCGGGACTCCCCAAGATCCAAAAGATTTGGTTGGCTAATTTGGCTGTCAGTAAAAGCAAGAGTCCCCCCTTCAGTTGCAAAAAAGGCGCAAAAAGGTTCAAACTACAGTTCCTACAGATTTTGAATTCAGACAGTTCCTGCAGTCAGGCTACATTTTAGGTCCCACCAGTACTGATTGGTCAATTTGCAGTCCAGGACCAAGATAGTGGAGACAAACAAAACAGTCCTTGCTACAAAAAAGCAGGTTAGACAAACTACATTATCATTATCACTCTAAATGATTTTCAGTAAATAGTTACATCTTTCAACAGAGCTCCCTCTCAGATTACTTAAGCTGCAATCAGGCAGCTCTTAAAGAGACAGTACACAGAGGCTATACAGGCTCTGGTAATCACATTTAATCTGCTAAAACGCAGGACACCAGCCTGGCAGTGAGCATTTAGGCAAGCTCAAGGAAGACTTTTTGGGAACCCCCATTTGTAGGGGGGTTACATCAGGATCCTAGCAGTCAAAAATGCCATCCCATGGGTATCCAGTAGGAAGTACCCACAGGCCTCTCTCCCAATCAGGTGTATATCACCCTAGACAACAGGACATTAGGACATCACTAAGATATGTAACAAAGTGGCAGATTCAAAACCACAAAGTCAGACTTCATTTTTAAAACACAAGAGTACTCTGTCCTTGACAAAAATGGGAAGACTATAGCCACTGGATCCCTATAAACTAACCCATGCAGTCAAAGAAAACCTACATACAAGGAGGAGCTTCCAGGGACACCATGCAGTGCATGCTGCTCCATGCCCAAATTGACAACCCTTCTGGCTATTGTCCACAACCTGTGGTGTTGCTACAGGGCCCAGTAAACTTTGTATTACCCAGCTGTCTGGCCCTTAATCCTGCAAATCAGTCCTGTCATCTGGCAGATGCCTGCACCTCTACTGGTTACCTTTGCTCTTGTTAGAGCTCACCATTGACCATTAGCTAAAGTATAAAACTCTCTTCCAGAGAGATGCCCCATTGGGTTAACCTCCATATAATCCCACAGAAATCAGTACCTCAGTTACATACAGGGATCCTTGCTTTAATGACCCACCACTGTAGTTCAAAAATATAGAATAAAGGCTCCTGTTTACTCCTAAGAGGAGTCAAGGATCAATCAGTAATTGCCTCTGTCCAAGATCATGGCCTAATAATACTGAGGGACCCCCTAGTTGTCATCAAACCCACACACGCTTTGCCATACCTGGCCGTACTCCATTACCATCCCTGAGGTTCCAAATTAGGCAGTACATCCAAATAATATTATAGTGACGTCCCCCTTTGGGCACTGAGCAAAAAGGCTACTAGAGACTTAGCATAGGATACGGCTGGCACAGCAAGATCAGCCATAGATGCCACAAAGTATCAGTTTCATAGGACAGTGAATACTAATGACACTGCATTCCGTGTTATGGTCCATGCAGTGTCCCTAAAAATGTTTGTCTGGCATAGAATTACAAATCTGTCCAAAAACTCACAGACAAACGCTATGGATTTTCCTTCTGAGGGAAATTCCCTGTCTGGTGACAAGACAGAAGCTTACATGGAAAAGGTAGATGAGTATAGAACCACCTACAGGATGTGAGGGGATACTACTCTTTTGCATATGCCCCCTTTGAATACTCTCCACAGAGGGCCTGTTTTAGGGGCAGAGGTAGAAGGGGAAATAGGTGTGCTGCTGCAACACCAGCACCCAAACTCCAGGCAAAGCAGAACCCCTGACAAGTTTGTTCAGATTACCCAGCCATTGCCAGTGGAAGGAAGACTGATGCACTACTCCCATCTTAGAGGTAATGAGCCAGGGTCTGTCTCTGCAATTCAAAAGATTTCCAAAACTACAAGACCTGAAAGTATTTCAGCTTCACACATCAGGAGAAAAAAATCCTGCTGTAGTTGGAGGTGAAGAAATTACTGCAAACACATGCAGTGGAACAAGGCATAAATTAGTGTTGGAGACTTGGTTAGCGGCCTTCACCAATCAAAGTAAGCAAGCATTTGTCAATGCCGAATGTTGATTGCGTTAGTCCGTTGAGTTCGCTTAGTAGCCCTCTGTCACTCGCTCATTCTGTTTCTCCCGGTGCTACAGGCTGCTGTTTTGTACTGGGCTCCTGCCTGCATTGGCACTCTTTTCTGTCCACAAAGAAATTTGCTGCTGTCCCAACAGAGCTCCATTGAGCTCACTTACTCCCCTTGCCTCACTCACTCGTTCTGTGTCTCCCACTGTTGTAGCCTGCTGTTTTGTACTGGGCTCCTGCCTGCATTGGCGGCTTTTTCTGCCCACAAAGAAATCTGCAGCAGTCCCGACACAGCTCCATAGAGCTCGCTCACTCCCCCTCTGTCACTCGCTCTTTGTGTTTTATCAGCGCTGCAGGCTGGCCTTTTGTACTGGGCTCCTGCCTGTATTGCCGCCTTTTTCTGCCCACAAAGCAATCCGCAGCAGTCACGATACAGCTCCATTGAGGTCGCTCACTCCCCTTGTCTCACTTGCTCTTTCTGTTTCTCCTAGTGCTGCAGGCTGCCCTTTTTTATGGGGCTCCCGCCTCTGTTGGTGCCTTTTTCTGCCACAAAGAAATCTGCAGCAGTCCTGACAGACGTCCGTTGAGATTGCTCACTCCCCCTCTCTCACTCGCTCATTCCATTTCTCCCGGCGTTTCACGCTGCCCTTTTGTACTGGGCTCCTGCCTGCATTTGCACCCTTTTCTGCCCAGAAAGAAATGTCCTGACAGAGCTCTGTTGAGGTCGCTCACTCCCCGTGTGTCACTTGCTCATTCTGTTTGTCCTGGCGCTGCAGGCTGTCCTTTTGTACTGGGCTCCTGCCTCTGTTGGCAACTTTTTGTGTCCACAAAGAAATCTGCAGATGCCTCGACAGAGCTCCGTTGAGCTCGCTCACTCCCCCTCTCTTGCTCGTTCCATTTCTGCCGGTGCTGCAGCCTGCCCTTTTGTACTGGGCTCCTGCCTGCATTGCCGTCTTCTTCTGCCCACAAAGAAATCTGCAGCAGTCACGATAGAGCTCCGTTGAGCTCGCTCACTCCCCTTCTCTCACTCGGTCATTCTGTTTCTTCCACTGCTGCAGGCTGTCCTTTTGTAGTGGGCCCCTGTGTGCATTGCTTCCTTTTCTGCCCACAAAGAAATCTGCAGCAGTCCTGACACAGCTCCGTTGAGCTTGCTCACTCCCCCCTCTCACTCGCTTGTTCTGTTTCTGCCGGCACTGCAGGCTGGCCTTCTGTACTGGGCTCTTGCCTGCGTTGCCGCCTTCTTCTACCCTCAAAGAAATTTGCAGGAGTCATGATAGAGCTCTGTTGAGCTTGCTCACTCCCCTTCTCTCACTCGCTCGTTGTGTTTCTCCCAGTGATACAGGCTGGCCTTTTGTACTGGGTTTCTGCCTGTGTTGGCACCTTTTTCTGCCCACAAAGAAATCTGCAGCAATCCCGACACAGCTCCATTGAGCTCGCTTACTCCCTTCTCTCACTCGCTCGTTGTGTTTCTCCCGGTGATGCAGGCTGGCCTTTTGTACTGGGTTCCTGCCCGTGTTGGCACCTTTTTCTGCCCACAAAGAAAGCCACAGCTGTCTCGACATAGCTCCGTTGAGGTCGCTCACTCCCCCGTCTCACACACACACATTCTGTTTCTCCTGGCACTGTAGGCTGCCCTTTTGTACTGGGCTCCTGCCTCTATTGGCACCTTTTTCTGGCCACAAAGAAATCTGCAGCAGTCCTGACAGAGCTCCGTTGACCTTACTCACTCCCCCCACTCTCACTCACTCGTTTTGTTTCTGCTGGCGCTGCAGCCTGCCCTTTTGTACGGGGCTGCTGCTTGCATTACTGCCCTTTTCTGCCCACAAAGAAATCTGCAGAAGTCACGATAGAGCTCCGTTGAGCTCTCTTGCTCCCCCTCTCTCTCTCAGTCGCTCGTTCTGTTTCTCCGGCCGCTGCAGACTGCCATTTTGTACTGGGCCCCTGCGTGCATTGCTGCCTTTTTCTGCCCACAAAGAAATCCGCAGCAGTCCCAACAGAGCTCCGTTGACCTCACGCACTCCCCTCTCCCTCACTCTCTCTCGTTCTGTGTCTTCCGGTGCTGCAGGCTGCCCTTTTGTACTGGGCTCCTGCCTGGGTTGGTGCCTTTTCCTGCCCACAAAGAAATCCGCAGCAGTCCCAACAGAGCTCAGTTGAGCTCGGTCACTCCTCCCCCTCTCACTCACTCAATCCTAAATTGTCCCAAACAATGATTTCCGACAGCGACTGCGGTATTCTGCGCCAGAAGCGCGAAAACAAATTTCGGCCAGGATGTGGAAAATGACAGCTATACTTTTCACAAGGAGGTGTGGAAAAATGCCACTGTGGAAAATGTGGCGTGAAAATATTACTAATTTGCGAAGTTACAAGGGTGCGTGGAAACTGCATAACGCACGCTCGTAACACAGTCATTTTATGGAGTATCGACACCAAATTTTCAACATAGGCATTTTAGGACCTCTGCTCATGAACAGTGTCACTGTCATTTTCGTAATCTGTCCCGAACACTGATTTCCCACAGTGACCGTGCTATTCTGCGCTGGAAGTGCAAAAATACATTTCGACCAGGATGTGAAAAATGACAACTGTACTGTTCACAAGGAGGTGTGGAAAAATGCCAATGTTGAAAATCTGGCGTTAAAATATTGCAAATTCACGAAGTTATGTGCATGCATAGCAACTGCGCAACGCATGCTCACAAAGCAGTAATTTTCTGGATTTTTCCCACCAACTTTGCAACATAGGCTTTTTGATAGCCCAGCTCATGAACACTGGCACTGTCGTTTCGTTAATTGGTCCCGAGAGGTGATTACGTGCAGTGACTGTGAAATCATCTTTCGGGACCGATTAACACCATGACAGTGTCAGAATTCATGAGGAGGGGTCCCAAAAATACCATGTTGAAAATTTGGTGCCAAAATTCCAAAAAATGCCCGAGGTATGCATCAATGTTGAAAACACCCTATTTATTCCATTATACAGCTTACCGGCATTTCCTCAGTTCACGGTCAGCTTTGAAGAGTGCAGATGTGTTCCCGGTCCACGAAGATTGTCGCGCCAGGTAAGTATGAGGTGAGGGGATGAGAGGAGGCAGGGTGTGCAGTGGGTGGGTGCGGGTTGTGGGAGGAGGGCAGGGAGATGGCGAGGGACTGTTTTTTTACAGGGAGAAAAAAAAAAAAAAAACGTGGGACGTTTTTTTTTGCAGGGCATGTAGCGCGGTGGTGGGCCTCAGCATGCCATCGGACTCTTTTGGTTGGGGGAGGGGCAGCTGCAGCCGCGGGGATTGGGCACCCTGTTGTCACACAACAAAGGGGGCCACATCATGCTGACGGGATTGGGCACCCCATCGGCACACAGGAAATGGGGTGGGGATGTGCGGCCAGGATTAGGCACCCCCATCGGCAAAGAGAGAAGTGGGGGGTGAACATAAACCAAGGGGATTAGGCACCCCCTCGGCACACAGGAAATGGGGATATGCCGTTAGGTTAGGCACCCCATCGGCAAACAGAGGGGAGACATAAGCCGAGGGGAATTGGGCACCCCCCTTGGCACACAATAAATTGGGAGGGGGGAGACGTGCTAATGGGGATGGGCTCCCAGTCAGCAACAGCCCTGCAATGAGGGGGTCGCTTCCTTATTGCAGAGATGACACTGCAATGACGAGGCGGCCCCGATTGCAGTGGCTAAAACATTAGAAAGTTGTGACACATTAGCTGAACTAGTGTCAGCAGCAGCATGCCACGTCATTGGGGGAAGCAGACCAAGCCTTTAAAGGCTGTGGGGGCATTGGCCACAACAGTGCCACGCCTCCACAACCTGCTTCTGGAGAAAGCTGCCGCAGTATGTTTCTTGCGCATGCGCACAATAAAAATGATTAGCAGTTGGCTGAAGTTGATTAGCAATGACCAAAAAATTATATTTTTGCTCAAAACCTCACAAAAGGTACTTATCTTGCTCTATATTGATAAAATACACATTTACACAAGTTTCTGAGACTGATATCTATTTTATTTAGTCATTTCCAGAGAAATACAGCAATTGTGCAGCAGCACAAATACACTTTAAGAGCCGAGATAGGATGTCTGCCAAAGCAGACTGTGAATCCGTGAGCGTGATCATGAGTCGTGACAAATTAAACAACATAAATTTAAAATGAACCCCTGCCCCAGCATAAAAACTCCACGTGGGACTGTGATTGACCACACAGTTACCAACAAGGATTGGGTGTGATCTATTGCTACTCTTCTCCACCAAGCATGTAGCCAGTAATTCTGGCCTGTTTTAGGGGGGAGGGACCTGGGAATGGTCCACCATCCGCAGCTGCCAAATCACCAGGACGTCTTGGTTTAGTACTAAAAAATATGTCTACAGCCCTGTCTAGCTTTAATTCAGCTGGGGGGGGGCTACAGTATCCTCTGCCAGACTTGCTCGCCAGACAGTTTTTACCTTGTCGTTAGTTGAAAAACACCTTTCTACAATTGCATTAAACACAGGAAATACTCTCAACACATTGACAAGCTTCAACAGATATGGATAAGAATTTTGGAAATCACATGCCAGCTTTGACCAGATAGCAGAGGCAGAAAGATTGATGAAATTGGTTTGAGCAAAAATCTTAAACTCTTGCCATTCTGCAAGTTGCAGAGTGCTGTCACAGTCGGGCTGCAAAACTGCTCAAAAGTGGTCAGCTACTGCAATAATGTCACTGTTACCATACAGATCCAGTTCCTTTCTGTCTGCAGCTGGCCAAAGTCTGGTATCTAACACTTTTACATGGTTTTAGATATTACTTTCATCCGTCAAACCGAACCTTTCTTCACAACAATTCTCAATGTTTGTAATGTATTTCTTAGTTTGCTGTTTAAAAGTTTTAACAACGTGGCCACTAAATTGTGTTAATTTCACAACTTTGTATGTGACTTGAGCACATGCTCCTGAAAGAACATCAAACCCATTTTTTAAGAGAATGTCAAGTTCACTGCCACCTATGGGACCACTCTGCTTAGCATGGTGAAGAGTGCCACTCAAAGTTTTAACAGAGCTAAGTAGCTCTGGCATTTCAAACTACTTCTTTTTGAAGTGCTAGTGAGAACCTGGCAAGTGGCTGAAGCAGCTGTTCAAAATACAAAAGCTGTGCCACCATTTGGAATTTAGTCATAATTTGTAACACTCCCTTGCGTTGGCCTGGTCATGAGTTGGGTCTGCGGCCATAGATTCTAAATGAGCACAAATTACGGGGAATGATTTGGTAACAGCACGGGTGGCAAGAAGTTTATGCTGCACCCAATGTGTGCCATGGGCCTTCTTGGGCTTTTCACCTGACATCTCCATGGCCTGGGCAAGGAACCGTAACTCTCTGAGTCTCTTAGGACTTTTCTGATAGAGATAAAACAGTTGGATCAGAAAGGTTGAAACATTGTTGAAACAGGCATTATCCAAAGCATCTTTTGTGGCCAGTTCTAATCTGTGTGAGAAACAATGAACACCAACTAACCACTGTGCGTCTTCCCTTAAAACAGCAGCAAGACCCCGTCTTACACCCATGTTGACAGATGCCCCATCAGCCCCAAACCCAGTCAGTTTTTTTTATATTAAGGCCACATTCTGTAAAAATGTCTAAAAGGGAGATTTTTCAATCCCTGACTTGTGCCATCTGATACAGCTTTCATTTGTAAAAACTTAGTCTCCACTTCACCATTGATGGGATTTATATAAATTATGTAAACCAGTTCCTTTTCAATTACACCACTGTCAGTACTACTGTCCATAAGCACTGAAAAATAATTAGCATTTTTGACAGTTGCCAGCAGGTTTTCTTCTAGATTCTTGCCAATACACATTGAGAGTTCTTTCCCACTAACATCGGTAATGTATTTATTGCCCAAATGAACTCCATGGCGCTTCTCTTGTTCTGCTATCGCTTCAGACTTTCTAACAGGGATGTCCTCTTTGGCCACCATATACAGGATCTCCATTTGCCTGCCTAGAATCATTCTATGCTGTTCCTCTGCATTACTGAAAGCTGTCCCTGCAAATAAATTAAAATTGTTTAGGTCTGGGTCCAAACCCCTACCCCTCCTACCCTCACTATTTTAAACTTACCAATTGTGGTATGGCGATATATATATATATATATATCAGTGGTGACCTTGTTCTACCAAATTTCAAAATTGTAACAGCTTTCTTGTGCTGTTCTGTCAGAAGATGCTTCCGAATGGTGTCAACTTTTAGCTGGGGGCCTGTAATCACTGCAATTAATGCCTCACTGAAGTTCCTTAACCCACGTAGCTCATTTCTGTACTCACAGCACAATTTGCAGCTAACACGCACTGCAAAGTCTCCCTCACTTCTTATCTGTAGTCAGTTTTTTTTTCTGGATCATATTTTTGGCGCCATCCTTCTGCAGTTGCTAATTTTACTCCAGCCATGTTGCAGACTGCAATTATTAAAACGTTTGAAGTAGCAAAACAAGGGTGCTGTCCCTGGGTGTGAACTAACACATTTCAATGGCTTAGTATTAAAGAATAATGGGCAGATCAGCAGATTTGCTTCTGACCCTAACCCCAACCAGGCTGTGACTGCCAAACTTAATGACATCCACAGTGAATACAGCAGCACAGTTCTTTCCAGCATGGATCAAGCAACAGCAGAGACATCAGTATTTACTTAAATTTTCACATTCTGTGTGCTGCCAATAACCTTAAGACATGACAGTCCACAGAGTGAAACACTCTGGTAAAGCAGGGCACAGTTCTTTTTCCCCGTGAATCAGCAAATACACAGCAGGGCACACATATCTTTGCAAATTAAGCATGGGCACAAGTGCATCAAGTTAAAAATCTCTGCAAACTAAGCAGGGCACAACACTTTTAAATGTCCTTTCCCATATGGGCGCACAGTATTTGTTGTAAAGGTCTTATGTCTTTCCCATTCTGTGCAAGCAGGGCACGAACACTTGTTAAAAATTGTCCTTCCCCGAACTGGACAAACTTTGTGGTTTTAGTTATTGAATATCCCCTCTGCAGTTTGCTGCAGAGCAGTCCCTTCCCACTGGTCTGCTTGTTTTTTTTTAGTGTCAGTTCCCATCTCTGCAAAGCAGGGTACATTAGACTTTTAAAATATCTTTTTCAATCACTGCAAAAATTACAGGGCACAACCAGGGCCGGCATTAGGCACCTGCGAACCCCGCGGCCTCGGGAGGCCCCTGCCGACCTCCCAAATATATGGGCAGTATTAGTAAGGTGCTCCCGTTTCTGCATCTCTTTTAATTTTAAATAAAAAGATAATATTTGAAAAGAGCACAGGCAGCAGCATTACATACCTTCCTGCTTCCTTTTGTTTCTGGCTCATCAGCTCGCGGATTCAAATCATGATGCTCAGTCACTACTGTGGCCTGCCCGCCTCCGCCTGATTTCTTTTCCCAGTAAAAGGCAACGCCCAAGGTCCACAAACAGTTTATTTAAAGAAAAAAAAAAACAAAGTCCATCTGGATCCACGCCATCATACAGGGACCCGCCGCCGATTTCAGCTCTGTATTGCTGCTGAGTCTGCCGCTTGTGCCCGCTGCTGCCTGCCCTGCCGATTTCGAATCAATCCCCAAACACTGACGAACCATGCTGCTGTGTTAGTGTTATGTACAAACTGGAGACTGCAATAATCTAAGCTTTGTTCACGTTCCCATATTGTGCTGCACATCATGGTGGCGTGGGAAGTGCTATTGGAGCCAATCACAGGGCTCCACTTAGTCCTGCTATTGTGCCTCCTCCCTTGCACCTGAAAAATTTGGTCCCCACTCAGGTCCGTAACTGTACCACAAAGACTATCCCTCCAGCACTCTTGCCATTCATCTGAGGACGAATTCCAGAGAGAATATTGGTGTTGAAGACACTGCCACTAGTTTGGAGGAGAGACGAGAGAGAGAAGACAACTGCCCACTGCACCGCATCTAGAAGCCAGCCACCAGAGATGACCTTCCCACCTGGTTCCTGTGACTGCTGCCGTCGTCGCTGCTGCCGATATAGCCCTGCTAGATGCTAGTGGCTGCTGCTTGTTACGCTGACTGCTGAGAAAATTTGTAAATCCTTTATTTCTTTTAAGAAATAAATAACTCTCAGCAGCAGCAGCTGGCCAGAAGCCTGCAAATCCAGTCCAGATCAACTACTGGTGCCCGGATTTCAGAACTGAGGAGACTGAAGAGAAGAGGAGATTTCACCCCACCCAGAGACCAAGTGAAGTTTTCTTAGGTATGTTTTGTGTTTAATTGTATATTAGTGTTAGCATTAGCACAAGCAATGTGTTTAATTATTTAAGGATAGTCGAAGAAAGATTACGGGGCATGAGGAGCTCGGCCCTGTCTGTGGAGCCCCAGTCAGAGAGTTTGCTGGAGGCCCCCAAAGTCCTAAAACCGGCCCTGGGCACAACACCTAGTTATCATTTCGCATCTCTACAAGGCAGGGCATAGAATGAGATTACTTTTAAATGTCTTTCCCATCTCTGCAAACGCAGGGCACAAGTTACTTTTAAATGTCTTTTCCAATCACGGCAAAAACTACAGGTCACAACACTTAGTTATCATTTCAGATCTCTGCAAGGCAGGGCACAGATTACTTTTAAATGTCTTTCCCATCACTGACTGCAGGGCACAATGACTTGTTTGTGGTTTACATGTCTTTGAATGACCTCTGCAAAAGCAGGGCACATTACTTTTAAATGACTTTCCCATCACTGCAACTTACAGGGCACAACCCTTCATGTCTTTTCCCACCAATCTGCTTGTTCAGCTCAGCATCCCCTGATCATCTGCAGCAGCCCCCAGTTGCAGGCCAGAATCCACTACGTGCCTGCCAGTGCCCAGCTATCCCCTCAGAGTCGTGCCACTGCCCAGTCCGTGCTCTCCCGTAGTTCACTCCTTCTCCAGGCTCCCCGACAATATAAATTGAAAGGTTTTTACTTTTTTGGAGATTCCTGATCATTAGGTCTGCTGCTGCTGCTGCTGAGCCAGTTGCTCCGGTACAGAATCTGCGTCACACTGTGATGCCTGCCCTCTCTGGTACCGGTCGGGTCCCTTCTCACTCGGTCTCCTCTGTTCCTCACTGCCCTGCGGTTCTTCTCATGCGGCCCACTACCTGGTGATGCTCCTCCCTGCAAAATAAAAAAAAAAACATTAAGTACCGGACACCACCTGAAAAATAAAAATGAGTCTAGTAAATGGAAAAAGGTAACCTGGAACTTACCTTTTCTGCTCTGGGTGGAGGAGGGGAAAAAAAATTTAAAGCAACATGCGCCCAAAAAGGCCCAAAAGGGCATTTTTAAAGGACCCAGGGCCAGTTGGCAATGATTAGCAATGACTGCTAGTCATTGCCACATTTGTCTTGCATTTCCCGATTCTTGGGTCGCAAATTGCGATGCGAACCCTCTTGTTTTATGCCTTGTGAAAAAAGTACCATCCGCACAACAAGACGAGGGGCATTACTCACCATACTTCCTTACCCTCAAGAAAAATGCATAAGATGCCTGAGAAAAATACATCAGGTTCGGGTTAAGGGGCTACCTCTACCAGTTCTCAGCCCCTCTCTTCTGCCTCACCTCATCTCCAAGGGTATTCACAAAGTGCCTAGCTGTGGTGGCAGCACATTTGAGAAGTAGAGGGGCGGCGTTTTTTCCTTACCTGGACGATAGGGCTGATCTCGGGGAAAAACACAGCAGAAGGCAAAGTCCCCCATATTGCAGATGCTAGATGCTTTCAAGGGATTGGGCTTCCTCATAAACTTTCAAAGTCCCAAACAGAACCTCTTCAAGTTCTAAGCATTGCTTCCTCTAGCAAGGGTAGCAAATCTGATTTCAACTGTAGAATCCTTCAAAGCAGGCCAGCCAAGGCCTGAGGGGATTTTCTAAGGCAACTGGATCGCATGACCTCCTCCACAGCAGTGGTCCCAGGGGTCAGATTCCAGATGAGAAGTATTCAGTACCTACTAGGCGACTCTTGGTCTCAGAGGTGGGACACCCTATCTAAACTAGTGCCTGACATAAGAACCTTGGATTTGTTTTTTTTTTCCCCTAATTTTTATGTTTTTTCCCCTGCCTGGCACCCTGGCAGACACGTGTGCGTATGCGTGGAGGCGCACACACATGCCGGGTACCAGCTCAGCCCCTTCCGCCCCCACCCCTGACAGTCGCCTTCCACCCCCTTAGCCTATGCTTCCCATCGGACCTCCGCCCGATGGGAGCGGAACCACCGAGGAGGGGGGGCAAGTAACCTCACCTGGGAGAGGAGAACTGCCTTTGGCTGCTCAGTCCTGCTCCCTCCCCCCCCCCATGCCGGCTCCCTGAAAACTCAAGGTCATTCCCGAACCTGGGTTGCCAGTGTGATGCAAAGTAAGGCCTCCAGTGCCTCAACCCTCAGCATCACCGGGCCGGTCACAAGAACTTTGTTAAGGGCACTGAATTGGTGAAAGGAGGGACGTAAGATTCCCTCCCACAAGAGATGCAGGAGGGCATAAATCTCCTGAAACTCAGAGCATTGCACTTGGCAGTGCGAGCTTTTCTTTCCAGATCAGTGGTCAGTCTGTCCAGATCAGAGCAGACAACACCAGTAATATGTACTGCATGAACAAACAGGGAGGAACAAGATATTCCAGGTTGTGCATAGAGGCCATGAAGATCTGTAACCTGGAATATTCGCTGGGGTGCAGGATTTTCTTCATTTTTTTTTTTTTTTTTTTTTTACACTTCTGTTTTCCTCCCGCTTCCCGACTGGCCCCCCCAGCCCCATCACCCCGGCATCTACTGGACTCACTTCTGGATGTCTAGCGAGGTGCCAGCTAGTCAGATGCGGCCCCTGCAAGGGGCCGGCATCCTCGCGCCGGTCGGGGTATTTCCTTGTTTTCGCCTGCCCGCTAATGTGGAGCGGAGGTGTGCAGTGACGCCAGTGGCCGAGCTGTGCATGTTTCCACATGTGGCACACTGGGCATCTGCCCCGCATCCACCCCCTTTGTTTGGGTCCGTTGCTAAATCCCCCAGCTGCAGCTACCAGATAGGCAAGCAGCGGATTCCATCCCCACCCATCCCCAGGAGAGGAGAGGAGAGCTGTCCTCTGGATGCTCGATCCTCTCCCTCCCTGGCCGACTGCTGGCGACCTGCTCACACTGCGAACACGGGTCGCCGGCGTGGCAGGAGGTAAGGCACAGATGCCTCAACCCTCCACGACACTGGGCCAACCATATTTTATTCATTTTAAAGAAAAATGACAAAACATTGTTACATTCCGTTCAGGGAACGTCATTGTCAGTATACATAGAGACAATACTCTAATTCTATAAATGATATAAGCATCCCCTCAATAATCTCCCATTGAGGGAGTCAGCAAACAGTCTTAAAGATATCTAAATCTGATTCAAATAGGCTGTGGAATTGTCACCCAAGAGCATATGGCTATATAATAATTGTAAATAAACGTCCATCAGTATTGCCCGATATTGCCTGCCCCCTACAGGGCAAGGTGCCATGCCTATATCTAACAATTAGTAAATCTTCTAAATAAAGCTATTAAGAACACTTGAATCATGCTGTAAGATACAGTTCAAACTTATACTGCTCCTATTAATAAAGCAAAGCAAAGCAAATTTTATTTATGAAATGTTATTCCGAATTGATCTTAGCGTTGTACAAACATGAATAAAAACACCAATAAAACAAATAAATACATATAATTTGAAAACAATAAAACAATCGGCAGGATTTAAATATCAGGAAACGCATAATTAAACAAATACGACTTTTAAGGTACCTTTAAAGGCCTCAACGGACGAGCATTCTCTAACCCAGCAAGGTAGGGAATCCCACAGGGTCGGGGCTGCCAAAGCAAATGATCTAGCTCCAGACGTAGTCAGACGGATCCTGGGAATCTCTAGCAATCCCTCATTGGCGGAACAGAGGGGGTAGTAGGGACAGAGGAGGTCTTGCAGTTACCGCAGTCTTTGTCCATGTAGGGCTTTCTAGGTCAGTAATCCAACCTTGAAGGTGATTTTTCACTGCACCGTCAGCCAGTGCAGGTCGCGGAGGAGGGGTGTGACATGGCAAGATCTCGATAAGCCAGTCAACAACCTGGCAGCCGCATTCTGCACCAGCTGTAGACGGCAGTGATCCACCCCCGGCAGCCCTAGGTATAAGGCATTACAGTAATCAAGACATGAGGTCACAAAAGCATGGACCAGCATCAGAAGATCGTCAGGCGGGACCAAGTGTTTTATCTGGGCAACATTTCTTAGATGGTAAAATGAGGTCTTGACAACGGCAGACACCTGAAACTTCAGAGTCAGCTCATCATCAAATACAACGCCCAGATTCCGCACCCAGTCAGAGGTTAGTATCTGGTTACCTCCCAACCAAAGTCCAGAGGGTTTTCCAGCCACACGCCCCTCTGCCTGATGATCCGGGTCCACCACCAACACCTCAGTCTTATTCGGGTTCAGTCTGAGCCAGTTAGCGCTCATCCAATCTTGAATCTCAGAAAGGCAGTTGTTAAAAACTGAGATAGCATAATTTTGCTCAGGTACAACGGACCTGTACAGCTGAGTATAATCTGCATAGCAGTGAAAACTCAGTCTGTACTGCCTAATAATGCCTCCAAATGGCAGTATGTACACCACAAACAACATGGGTGAAAGCACTGAGCTCTGCTTCACCCTACATGGGAGGGGATGAGAGGCCAAGGGGAAAAAAACATCTCTACTCTCTGTACCCTGCCTGCGAGAAAAGACTAAAACCATCTGAGGACTGTACCAAAGAGTCCACAGAAAAGCCACAGGCACTCTAGCAACACCTCATGGTCCACGGTGTCAAATGCTGCAGAGATCAAGGAGGACTAGAATGGAATGATGTCTCCAAACTCTCGCAATCAGGAGGTCATTAAGTACCCAAACCAATGCCATCTAAGTACTGTGCATCTTCCTGAAACCAGACTGGAGAGGATTGTAGATATCATGGGTGGTAAGATGTTCCTCAAGCTGCAACGCGACTGCCTTTTCAATAACCTTGCCCACAAAAGGCAGTTTAGAGACAGGCCTGTAGTTTGTGAGACAGTCGGGTTCAAAAGAAGAGTTCTTCAAAAGGGATGGACAACTGCCTCCTTCAGGGTGTCTGGAAACACCCCAGTCTCTAATGAACACCTGGCAGTCTCCACCAGGACCGGTCTGATCACCTCCATGCACTCCACCAGGAGGTGTGTTGGACCCGGATCCAAACCACAGTAGGTTGGTCGCAAGTCCTGGATTATCTTCATGACATCTCCGATCACCAACCGGTCAAAGTCGGCCCAGATCAACTGGGTGGCTGTAATCTCCCATCGATCACCGCTCTGCCCATTTGAGTGAGCTGTGTAGATCTTTGATCTGATGATGCCAACCTTATCTGCAAAAAATTGAGCGAACTCAACACACTTTGGCTGTGAAAAGGCTCCCCGACTCTGGAGACAGATTGGATTGCACAGTCTGTCCACAGTTCAAAAGAGCTGAGCAGGTCGGTTTCATGCAGCAGCAATCTCCCTGGACAGGAACTTTGCCTTCTTATGGGAGATTGCGGATTGATAGTACCTATAATGGGACGTCAGTCTAAGTCTGTCATCCATCAGGCCTGATTTCTGCCAGCATCGCGCCAGTCTTCTCCCTACTCTCTTCATCTCCCTCAAGGTCCCATCAAACCATGGGAACTGAGGGCGAAGGGTGAGAGGGCGAACTCGGACAGGAGCTATAGAATCTAGAGCAGTCACCACTGCCCTATTATAGGTTAGAAGAAGCTCCTCTGGATCGGGGTGGGACAAATAAGGTAGCCAGGTGGCCAATGGCTACTTAAAAAACAGGTTTGGCTACCAGATTTTGAAAGTTATTGGCCAACTTGGAGACTTGCCTACAAAGTGATATTTGAGTCCTTAAAAAGAATGGCCACTAAAGATATTTGTTTGGCTATTAGATTTTGAAAGCTAGTGGCCAAACTGACCACCAGCTCACAAACTGATTTGTCCCACCCTGCTCTGGATCCCAGCTCACACTCGAACTCTCTGATTGGTCCAGGACTGCCGTAAGACCATCAGGGGTCAAACCCCGCAAAGGGCGATACTGGACCATCTCCGTAGGGGCAGGTCTATTTGAGGGGGCAGCAGAACTGAACCCTATAGTGTGGTGATCGCACCATCCAATGGGCTCTACCACATACTTTATAAATCGCCATCCCCAGTTAAACACTAGGTCCGACGAATGACCTTGAGAGTGGGTCACAGAGGTAATCACCTGTGTGAAGCCCAGCGAAACCATCGGTTGGAGGAAGTCTTGTCCAAAATGCGAGAGTTCATCGTCGACCCAGGCATTGAAGTCCCCCAGCACCAACCACCTGGGGAACTACAGCACCCTTTCGACGATAAAGTCCACAACTTCCTGTAGGAATTCCTTCTCGCTCCTTGGTGGATGGTAAACGAGAAGTATCCTACAACCCACACCTGCATCCATGATACATTTGAAGGATCCAGTGTCTCCCACTGGCACCTCTACAAGGCCCAGTTCCGTCTTGAAACAGACGGCAACCCCCAATAGCCTCGGGTGGTGTATCACCGAGTACCCAGCTGGAACAGTTGACTCCAAAATGAGACCAGCATTCTTGTCCAGCCAGGTCTCAGTGATTCACGTCAGGTTGGATGTTCCCACAAGATCAGCAGTTACTGCTGTTGTTTCTAATTGACCTGGCATTACATAACACCTCTTGGGTTAGATGAGCTGTCAAGTTCAACCGCGCTAGTTACCCACACAAAGTGGAGCACTTGGGTATGGGTACCAGGTGGGTCGGACCCCCCTCCTAGACCTATTTCGCCCCAGGGCACCTCCGTGGACCAACCACCCCAATTAGTCTCCCCTCCGTTCCACTTCCCCACCAGGTTCACACCTCCTCCCTTCCACCGCCTACTCACTATTCCCCAGGCATGACAGTACCTATACACTTCCATCGGTAGCGGGGGTGGGGGAGCAGTCGAAAGGGCAGAGGGCCCGAAGCTCAGCAAAGAAGTAACGCCCGCTGAAGACAACTGCCAACACATCCTGCCATTACCCACAAATCAGCAGTTACCAGTCAGTTCACAATCATACACTCACATAAACCACCATACACACTACCATACACCCATAAACCACCCCAGACAATACCCCCAAATCCACAGAAACCAACAACCCCCGAAAGCAACCCAACAGCAATACAATTTTGCACAAGTAATCATACACCAAAGCAGCTATAACGCTACTAAGTCTTTGAACTGTTGTCCAGCATGAATTTTAACTGCTAAATATCAGCAAACTTGAATGCAGCACTGTTCACAAAGGTTCGCCAAGTCCTTCCAGCAGTTTGGAAAAGGAGAGGGGGAGCTCTCACCAGCCTCTCACCCCAACAATGCATGCAGAGAAGTGTGGCCCTCTCACTGCCACAGTCACAGTTCAGCAGAGTTAGTGAATTGATAACGAGGCCCTCTCACTGCCTTCCAGCATGAATAATATAAAAGTACAGTACTTGTCACAGATCTTCAAAAAAGATAAATGACAGGAAAAGCTTACACACAGTTACTGTTCCTCGAGTAGGAGATCATCTGGGAGCCACTCTAGAGAGAAAGCCACCTCGACGATGCCAAAATCGCTAGGTTCCAAGTCCAGCCCAAGGCAGGTACCCAGATCCAGAAAAAAATCCCCACTTAGCCTGCCAGAGCCACCCAACCTAAGCCAGAAAGCTCATGGTGGTCACAGGAGAATGGGGGAGAGTTCAGCGTAAAAACATAGGGCACAGTCAAACTCTGAAGTAAATTTCCAGTATTTTGGTACAAGTTTAAATTTGGCTCCCAGTTCAGTGAGTGGTTAACTAGTGCAGAATCTATGTAGTAGATAACCGGAACATACACAGATCCAGGAGGCAGTGTCCGTTTTAAACATGTGTTAAATAGTTGCGTACCGTAAATAATCGTTAATAACAACTATAAAAAAGAAATACCACTCACCCCTACAGGGAGCAGCTAGTCAAGGCATCTTATTTTGAACTTAAGGAATTTACAAACCACCCCCGGCTGTACAGCAAATACTGTGACAGGTTACCCTGAGAGGGAAGGAGAAGGTGCTTCCTTCTCAATAATGTTCAACCCTCTTCTGGGTCGATGTCTGTGGCATCTTCGGGTTCTTCCAGCCTCTGGCCCACCTGCTGAATTTTCATTGCCCATTTTCCCGCATCCGCTGCATCTGTGAACATGTGTACTTTGTCCTGCAACACCACACATAGCTTTGCTGGAAAAAGGATGACATGGGTAATATTTAAGTCCTTTAGGATCCCTGCACGCCTTCAAATTTTTTCCGTCGTTGTTGGGTGGTATAGCATATATTTGGAAATACTAGGACAGGTTTACCATCCAAAAGTAATGAGTAATGTCGTTTTGGCAGATTGAGAAGTTTGTCTCAAGTAGCCATTGAATCTAGCGTGGCCAAAACTGCTTGTGGTGCATCCTCCATTTGGTGTCCCCTAGGTTGAATTCGAAAGGCTTTTACAATGGGCCACTCTCAAAGCTCCGAACGATCCCTTAATTGTTCCAATAACCAGTCATTTAGAAAGAGGGGCAGATGGTCATCCTCTGCTTCTTCTTGGTTTCCAAGAACCCGAATATTCACTGACCGGATTTGATTTTCCAGAATGTCCAGTATATTTTGCACAGCTTTAGAATCCTTGGCATATTGTGGAGAAACAGCACTATACTGCCGTGACTGCCGACGGGTGTCTTCAACCTCAAGTTTAAGTCCCTCCACTGTGGTTTCTACCATCGATATCCAGGAGTTGAGGCAATGCAATTTATTATTCATCATAGAGACTGATGCCAAAAGTTGCTTCATTCTGCTTCCCAGGGACTGAAGCATTTTCTCAGCGCCCGACTCCACGTTGCCATCCTGCTGCGAAGCTCTGGTGCTGGGCCCAGGGGTCCCTGATTTCAGAGGTTCTTTTTTGCCTTCTCTAACATTATGTGCAGCTTTAGATTGGCCTATCTTGTTCTCGTAAGATTCAGCTACCCAGTGGTAGGTTTGTAAAGAAAGAAAAATCGATTTAAAAGTTTTTTTTGGCGCCTATATAATGTCAAAATGTAGAGCTCTGAATTCAAGTATCTTCTAAGCTCGGGCTCCACAGCGCCCCCAAGTTTTTTATTGCAGACCCCCAGTGGTGGGTTCAGACCCAGAGACACTCTAGTCCTCAGCTGGTTAGGGAGCTTTCTTAACGCTTTCCCTCCCTTCCCATTTTTATCGAGAGTACTGGTAAAACTGAAAAGGGAGTCAGCACCAATGATTCTAATTGTTCCAGGCTTGAGCCAGACAAACATGGTTTTCCATGACCCTCCCTCTCCAGCAGACAGTCCGTCAACCTGCCCCTGAGGCACAGCCTGTTAAAAGTGTCCCAGGGCAGGATAACTTTCCCAGATCTGAGACCTCTATGCCTCAGGGCATGGTTCTTGAGGGGTTAGAATTCTCTGAGCTAGATCTTTCTGAGAAAGTATGGAAGTACTTAGGTTGTCCAGGAAACCATCAACAATGAAAACTTATGCTCCAAAATGGGGAGATACTTTTCCTTGTGGTACTCTCCTAAACAGATCATCCCCCACCAGGCAGCTCTGTCCACAATCCTGGACTACCTAGTCACCTCCAGTTCTTGGGCCTAAGACCTTTAACTCTGAAGGTGCATTTGGCAGCAGTGTCAGCTTATACATCAGCTGGCAAAGACAGGTCAGTGGCCTACAAATTCATTTTCAAATGGTTCTTTAATGGAATTAATCATCAGTACCCTCCGTTAAGGATTCTGTCCCCCCGTGTGACCTGAATCTGTGTATTGCCCAGCTGATGGAGGTTCCTTTTGTGTCTGTGGCAACTGCTGCTTTGAAGTATGTCACCTGCAAAGCCGTTTTCCTGGTGGCACTGACATCTGCCAGAAGGATGAGCAAGCTACAAGCCCTCTACACAGATCCTCACTGTATCTCACAGGGACGAGGTAGTCCTAAGAGTTAACAGAAAATTCCTCCCTAAAGTGGTGTCTCAATTTCATCTGAATCAAGTCTGTTACACTTCCAGTTTTCTTTACAGCAAAATCCAGCTTAGGAGAACAGCAGCTACACAGTCTGGATGTTATTGATTTATTCATTTGGTAACCGGGTTGGTGCACTGATATGAAGACCTTTTTCAGGCATGGGCCAGAAACTGGCACAAAACAGTGTACATACAGTGAGAAAACAGTAGGATTCATAACAGGAAATGCAGTGATTCAAACGAAACAAGAGTGAAGACTATAGTACAAGTAGAACAGGACCAAGTACAATCGACAATTGAGCATATTAAGGTATATAACATACCTGTAAACATGGGTAAAGTACCCATATCAGTCAACAAAAGAATGAGAAAACTTCAGCAGAGGCAGTAAATATCAGGAGGTACACCGAGATCAAAAAGAAATACAGTTGACACAACTTAGCCACCGTACATGAATAGAAAGATGATCAGATGATCCATGAGCCAGAAAAACAAAGGGAACTAGTAGATGGAAAAGATGGGGAGGGCAGCAAGAGGGGTGCAGCAGTGCAAATGGCCTGTGTTATTAGAACCCTGAAATATTACTTGGACTGTACCAAGGATGCAAAGTCCACAGATATAACCCATTTATTTGCCACCTGTAGTGAATTGGGGACAAGTAAGCCAGCATCCAAGAAAACTATTTCTCATTGGTTAGTTTCCTACATGCAGTTCTATTATGGCAAAGCTGGCAGGTTGCCACCTGAAGGCCTTAGGGCACACTGCACAAGATGCACTTCTGCTACTGTGGCAGCATGAAGAGGTGTTTCCCTGCGGCAGATGTGTAAGTAGCTACCTGGAAAACAGTACACACTTCAGCAAAACACTGTTGTTTGGACATACAGTCCAGAAGGGATGCCAGTTTTGGCACTGCTGTCTTACAGAATCTTTTCCCTAAATAGGTTCTGTACCCAGCCTCCCAAGGTACTGTTATGGAATCTGCAGTTGTTAAGCATAATTGAGTGATTCCTGGGGTTTGAAGAAAAAATTACTCACCGTAGTAATGTTTTTTTTTCCAAGGGATCCCTTACTATGCTTAATAGTCCCAATCCCTTCTTCCCCTTTCAGAACCTTGGAAAAGGTTCGCACAAGAATCAGTTCTTTATGTCTGGCACGACTTGTTACAGTGCCTTTACAGCTGTTAATCAGTGATCAGAGCCTTTTAAATTCTTGCTTAACATTTTAAAAATATTTTTGTTATATTGTTGGTAGCCATTAAGCTAGTTTAGTGGTCACTGCGCACCCGAGTTTTCAAAATAAAGCTGCCATTTGAGTGTAAGGGTGAGCGGGACCACACAGCAGAGTTTGGATTTCATTCCAGATTCCACAATTAGCATAAAATTCCAGCTCCGGGACAGCTCATTCCAGGGGAATGATGCAGTTGTTAAGCATAGTGAGGGCTCCCTTGGAAGAAACAACATTACTACAATAAGTAATGTTTTCTTCTGTTAGATAGATAGAGAGATAAACTTTATTTATAAAATGCCCCTTCCTGGGGCCTGGGAGCGCTGTTCAATGCATAAAATCTAATACAACAATAAAACATTCATCTTAACATACATAAAATCACTACATTACAGAGCTAAAACTAATTCAAATACAAATCACAGTATTAACAAATAAAAGGACAGTTTGTAACACGTAAGTATTTCATGTTATAGCAAGTTCAATGCTAGTTCAAATAAAAATGTCTTGAGCCCCCTCTTGAAGATTTCCACCGAGGGGGCCTCTCTAAGATACCCTGAGAGCAAGTTCCACAGGGCAGGCACGGCCACGGAGAAAGCACAATCTCCCGAAAGCCTTGCCTTGCCTTGGGAACCACCAAGAGGACACACTCAGAGGAACAAAGAGGGTAAGCTGGGCAGTGGGGAACCAGGAGGTCTTGCAAACAGTCTGGTCCCCGACCATGTAGAACTTTATAGGTCAGTAATCTGACCTTGAAAGCAGTCCTCCACCTTATCGGCAGCTAGTGCAGCCTGCAGAGAACCGGCATAATATGTTCAGATCTAGTTACACTCGTCAGTAGCCTGGTCGCTGCATTCTGCCCCAGCTGCAGGTGGCAGAGGTTACCTCCTGAAAGCCTCAGGTACGAGGCATTACAGTAGTCCAACCTCAACATGACAAAGGCATGTATTAGGGTGGCAAGGTCATCAGGCGATACCAGGGAACGGATTATGTTGCATGTTTCAGAAATGTTTCTGCCACTGAGATTGTGCTGCAGCCACATGGGTCACTTTCCACACCTTCACTAAGCATTACAGGCTGGACATAGTCTCTCGTAGGCGAGCTGCATTTGGGTTTGCTGTGCTGCAGGGTCTGCTGTCATGAATATAGAGTATCAGACTGTACCAGCCTCAGTCTAATGTTTTGGGACTGCTTAGGAATTGTTGCAAAGATGTGGCCTAATGGACGAAATCTCCTCGAAGAACATAGAACAGTTGTGTACTTTCCGTAGCAGTAGATATTGGTGAGAATCTCTTCCATTAGGCCATGCCATCCCTTTTTCTGTCCCACTTCTGACTGAATGAGAGTTACATCAGATATCGTGCCTGAATCTAACCCATGCACCATATATCCAGCCTGTGCTTCGCCTTGTATGCCTGGGCCGGTCTTATCTCCTGGTTTACCATGGGTGGAGGTCCTCCAAGTCTAATGTCCGGCGGGGAACTGATGTGAGATGGGGCTGCCCACCTGAGCTCTTTTCTTCTAGGTTGCTTGTAAGGACAGAGCAAAGAACCTTACCAGAGCAAGGAAAAGGATTAAGGTTTCGTTTGGCCAGGCAGATTTACTGTGTGTTATTATTTTCTTTTGTATTCACAGAGATTGTTACTGTTTGTTGCTAACATTTTATTGCTTTATTTTTCTCTGATTCGTATTGTTGTTTCTGGGTATACCTTCTGCTGCATTACTACAGGATGTGCCTATAGGTGTGTTCTTGCAGATTACTGCTGTAATCTTCTGATTCGATTGTCTTTAGCAAGGTATATCTTCTGTTACTGCTTTATTTATTTTTCTCTGTAGCAAAGTGTTTCTTACAGAGTATATCTTCTGTGAAATTGTTACAGGTGGTGCTTTATAGGCTTTAGTTTTATCTGTCATTAGTCTAAGCTTTCAGGGCTGCTGCATTTGTTGCTGACTGATTGTTTCTGCTCTTACCATCTTGTTTCTTTTGTCCGTGGTTCTTCCTTTTCGGCAGAGGAAGGGCCCAACCACCCACTCCATTCCCCCATCCCCCACCACCCCACACTACACGCCTTTTATAGGGTAGCACAGTTGTGACAGTTCCTGTAGCAGGAAGGGGCGGATCAGAGGGGTATCCACACAGTGACCTCATTTACAGGGGCACAAGTAATTTAACTTGTTATAACAAGGTATGCAAAAACAAAACACAAAATCAAACTTTTGCTTTCATTTTCCTGCTTCTAATTACTCTGACCAGGTTATAAACCCAGCAACTTATCTGGAATGGATATTATTAACTGCAGGTACTGCGGGACACTTTTCAAAAGGGCAGTTATAGAGGATTTAGGACACTGTCCTACATACTGGGCCATTGGAGATCTAAGGGCTGAGCTCCAGGCAGCATGGGCAGAGATTGCGCACCTCAAATCGCATATTGAGGAGGAAATATAAGAACAGCCTGCCATTTCCCCAACATCCAACAGCAGCACCTCGACCGCAGAGGGTAGTTGGTCCGGGAGGTTGGCAGGTGGTTAGGAGGGGCAAATCGGGTGCCCCATCACTCGGTGCTCTCCAACATATTACCTCCACAAACCATATAAAAACTACAAACAGGTATCTGCCTCTGTCTCCAAAATCAAACAAAGGGGCAGAGGACACTGCAGAGCAGGATGCTGCAGCACAGGAGCTAGCACAACAAAACTCACCCAAAACAGGAACCAAAACAAAAAAGCACAAAGGAAATCCAAAACACTCCTGGTCATAGGAGATTCCATGATTTGGGGAGTTGATACCTCTCTCCAGCCAGGGGTAATGGTCAGATGTCTCCCAGGTACATCAGCGTGGAGAGACACTGACCGCATTGCTAAAATTGTACTGGAATCAGGAGAAAACACCGATGTCCTGGTACACATAGGGACTAATGATCTCACCAGCTGGTCAGTTGTGGAAACCAAGGAACACTTGACCAGGCTGGGTGACAAACTATCATCCATTTCATCCGGCCTCTCCTTCTCTGAGTTCCTGCCAGTCTGGGAGAGGTGGGCAGATGGACAGAAGGTCAGAGAAGGGGAGATAGGGGAGCTAAACATGTGGCTCAAGGGCTGGTGCCATGAAAAAGGACACAGATTTGTAAGTAACTGGCAACAGTTTTGGTAGCAAAAGTTCTTTCAATTTGATGGACTGCCATCACTGTCCCTCATTTTGAGAGTCCAGAAATGTCCATGTCCCTCATTTCAGTGACAAAAGGTTGAGAGGTATGCTCATGACCTTAGTGCCAACGGGGGCAGTGTTCCTCCTCCCTTCCCCAGATATGTAGCAGAGCACTTTTAAGATAAACATAATATAGAAGAAAGAAGATGGCTCTCGAATAGGGAGGGTGGAAAAGCACCCAAGAAGATAGAAGAATCCCCCCCCCCCCACATAACTCACTGATGCTAGTTAATGGACCCCCGCTCAAGGTATTCCAGACAAGGACAAGAATGCCCTCCCCAGCAGAGAAAAAGGAAGATACACAAAGATGGAATTGCAGAGGCATTAAATGTATGCAAACACTCTGTCTGAGCATTGTTCTCAGCATCTCCACAGCCCTCGCAGGTTCTGGCGATCCTATCCTTACCCACTACCCGCCGCTATCCCACCCCACAGGTGGCAGAAGACCACCTTTAGGATGCCTGGATCCCCCACAGGACCCACCTATCCTCCTCTTGAAGGAAAGAGTCATGAGGACGGCTCTACCTTCACATAGAAGGGTGTCAGTAGTAAGACACCCCTGCCTTGGAAGTCATACCCCTCCCTACACCACAAGCAGACAGACTCAGCTCCAGCAGCTGACATCTACTTGTAATTCTCATCCTCCCAGAAAAAGCAACTTGGGAAGTAACTTATTACCAGGGATGGAACACATGACCCCAGATGACCACCCAACCTCAAGATGGGGGTTAAAGGGATATTTCATTTTGTTCCTTATATGTTTAGTATTCAAAGTTTGTTTAATGTTATACTGTTATGTTGTTTATTCTTGTTGTTGTACTATGGCTGTCAAACAGAAAACAAGGAAAGAAAGGTAGTCATTAACAGACTGGAAGTTAACATTAATGTACAAATACACCTATAGTGAGATGGCCATCCGAGAGGTGGCCCCAGATAGGTTGGATACCTGGGCCCTTCCCCCAAGTTTATTATGGTCCCGGCCAGCCGACTGAGGATCACCCGGAAATGGATGGGTCAACCAGACTATGACACGACTTCGCTATGGCTAGCCTAAATTCTATATCAGTCTACTCACATAATGTCAATGGGCTAAATAATCCTGTTAAGAGACACAGAGTACTTTCTAATATTAAAAAATCCCACCCTAGCTTTGTCCTCCTACAGGAGACACATCTCACAAAAGAAGAACATGACAAACTCCCTAAGTTTGGGTACTCAGCAGTAATATCAGCCAGCTTTCCAAAGGGGAAGCGAAGGGGAACCGCTATTCTGGTCCCTGGGGGAACTCCTTTTCAGATTACTGCCTCCTACAGTGACCCCCAGGGCCGTCTAGCAATTGCAGTGGGGCAACTAATGGGAAGGGATCTAACTCTAGTTAGCCTATACATTCTCCCAGGAACTGACACACCAGAGGTAAATAATCTACTGGGCAAAATCCTCCCGTACCAGAAAGGAATACTGCTGGTGTGGTGAGACCATAACATGGTATATGATACATTAGACACATCCAACATTAAACCACCTAGGTAAACGAGAGCTAGTAGAAGAACTAGATTCCTCCTAAGAACATATGGCTGGCAAGACGCATGGATATATTTAAACCCGAAAGCTAAACAGTTCACCCACTATTCCCACCCACACAAAATATATACCAGAATAGATATGTTCCATATGTCAAAAGAGCATCTCCCACAACTTTGTAGTTGCGAACTGCTTCCTATATGTCTATCAGACCATGCCCCATTGCTACTTGAACTACAAACAGGCCACTACAAAACACAGACCATATGGAGATTTAATAATTCCCTCCTAAACACACAAGAAACAAAACTTTGATAAAGGAGAAAATAAAGCAAATTCTTAATGAAAACTCATCCCCCGACATCTCCCCAAGTACAATATGGGACACTTTAAAAGTAGTCCTTCGAGGAGAGCTAATTAGCATGTGTTCAAGGTTAGAGAGACAAAGAGAAGAACGCATGACCCAGCTCCAACAGGAACTCAAGCAAAAACAGACTTTACACATGCAAGGGGACGTAACACCATTAGGTGATATTAAAAAATTACAGAGTAAAATCCAAGAAATTCTGAACATTAAAACAGAAATAGCTCTTCGCTATCTTGAACAAAGATATTACGAAGGAGGGACAAAGGCTACAAAACTATTGGCCTACCGGTTCAGATGTAAGGTGTTGGAATCTACGGTTACTCAAATTAAGGACCCTAACCACCAAATCAGACACAAAACACAACCTGAACTACTTAAGGCCTTCCAAACATACTACAAGCAATGATATACTGAGGGGAAAAAAAACAAGCCCACAAAAGAGAAAAGCATTTTTAGAGAACCTCAAATTGCTCGCTCTGTCTGAAACCCAGATCACACAACTAACCAAACTGATTTCAACTGAAGAAATCTTAGGCAACATTAAGAACCTTAAAAATAACAAAAGCCCAGGACCAGATGGATACACAAGCGAGTTCTACAAAGCCTTTAAGGAAGAATTAACTGCTCCCATTACGAAAATGTGCGCTTGGGTGGCAGGTTGAGAGGCACCCCACCAACATGGAGCTATGCTACCATAATAGCAAATTTAAAACTCAACAAAGATAAAACCCTGTGTGCTTCATATAGACCAATATCAGTCTTAAACATAGACTAAAAGTTATTTACCTCAATATATGCACATCGCCTTAACACTGTACTCCCCTCTATAATACAATTGGAATAGACAGGTTTCGTTCACACACGGCAGACCCAAGATAACGTTAAAAGGACCTTGCATATCATTTATAATATATCCTGTTCAAGGACCCCTTTCCTACTCTTAAGTTTGGACGCGGAGAAGGCCTTCGACCGAGTAGCATGGGAATTCCTCTTTAACACCTTACTTAAATTTCAATTCCCACAGGCCTTCATAGGCATACTGAAAGCGCTGTATAACATGCCACGAGCATATGTCAAAATTCATGGACACATTTCTAGCCCCTTCTTTCTAACCAGAGGCACGAGACAAGGTTGCCCCCGTCCCCATTATTATTTGCACTCTATTTAGAGCCCCTAGTGCAAGCCATTAGACAAAATGAGAATATTACAGGCCCAGAATTAGCGGGTCACTGACAGAAATTGGCCCTGTATGCCGATGATTTGCTAATATATTTAACCTCCCCTGAAGAATCCCTACCTCACCTATGGGAACTACTCTCCCAATTCGGAGAACTAGCTGGATGTAAAATTAATGATACCAAAACAGAAACCCTCTCTCTTAATTACACCCCCTCAAACCATACCAGACAACTATTTAACTTTAGCTGGACAAAACTTCCATCAAATACTTAGGCATACACGTAGCCAAGAATCACGACTCCCTCAATATGCTAAACTATGACCCTATCATAAAAGCTATCCAAGAGGATCTAAAAAGATGGCAGACTATAAACTTATCTTTTATACACAAAATCAAAACAATTAGAATGAATATTCTACCCAGGCTACTATACCTAGCCCAGACACTACCCATTTCCCCAACTGCACAACAATTTAGAGTGTGGGATAAAATGATTTCACAATTCCTATGGGGAAAACTGAAACCAAGAGTTAGGTATGCCACACTTCAACTACCAAAAAATAAAGGGGGTCTAGCCCTCCCCAACCTGCAACTATACCACCAGGCCGCGCAGAATCGAATTGCACTCTACTGGCTGTCACCGACCTATGAGGCCCTCTGGAAAAAAATTGAAATAGTGGAAGAAGAACTAATCCCACTCACTCAAAGACTCCTATTTGACCCAGAACTATGTCAAACACCAGAGAGTGATAATCCATTCGCAAAACAGACAATCCATAACTGGTGTAAGGCACTAAAACACCCACTGATCCTACCTTATAGATATTTAATTACCCCCTTTGCAGGTAGTAAAAAATTTCAGCCAGCAATTCTAGACCACAGCTGTCGGCAATGGGAAAAAGGGAACTTCTTTCTACCATTGCACTGCCAACAAAAGGATATAGTGGTAGAATTCAGAGTCTTAAAAGAAAAATTCAACTTAAGACAAACAGATTTTTTTAGATACTTACAACTTAGGTCTTATATCATGCAACAACAAAGTGCAGCCCCTAAAGGGGTGACAGCCCCTCTCCTGATATTCTTAATAATACAAACCCTCACCCTAGGGTCAGTGTAATCTCTTATTTCAAAGATTTACTTGGCCCTGTTGGACTGACAAGCACATCAATGAACTACATAAGAAAAAGATGGGAAATAGACCTTGGGATTGAAATTCCACCCCACCAATGGGATACATTTACGATGTACACCCGCAAACCTACGACTTCCTACATATGGAAAGAATTTTCATGGAAAGGCCTGATACGATACTTCTGCACCCTGGTTCAGCAGACCAGGCCTCAGACCCATACGGGGGACAGTTGCTGGAGGCAGTGTGGAAAAACTAGAGCATCCCATGCCCATATATTTTGGCATTGCCCAATACTGCAAACTTATTGGAATCAGTTGCAATGGAATTTAAAACCTTACTAGACCCAACATTTAATTTAGAACCATCTACCTTATTATTCCTGGATCTCCCAAATGGTTTTAGGGATCCTCATACCAAAAAACTAATATACATTGCCATGTTAGCAGCCAGAAAAGCAATAACTAAGAACTGGCGTTCCCCCACAATTCCTACAATAGAGCTCTGGCAAGACACAGTGAACTCGACCTATGAAATTGAAAAATTAACGGCCACGGTATCTCAGTCAGTACCAACATTTGAGCTGATATGGCGAAGGTAGATTATGTATATAATGGTAAAAAGAAATGATTTTGTACCTTAACCAAAGAATTAAAGGGAACCACAATATGGCCCGAATACTAACATAAGCTCAATATAGCATGGATAAAAACTAAAGAAAGACTTTTCCACTGTACTGTAGAACAAGCTGTAGAGATAAGAAACATACATAGTAACATAGAAGACTTCCTAAATGTAACAGACCTAACCACAGTTATAAGTTGTACTGTGTTGTTGTTGTTGTTACATGTTGTACAATGAAAAATCTATCAATAAAAAGAAAGTTTAAAAAAAATTTAATTTGATGGACTGCATCTGACTAAGGAGGGAGTCAGTGCATTGGGGCAGAAGTTTGATGTCTTTGCAGAATATTTAAACTAGCAAATGGGGAGAGAGGTGCAGCACCTAATACGTGGAATGGGAAGAACACCCTTCCCCCTTCAGCCAGTGATCAAACAGGAGTTCAGCATGTTTGTAGTTCATTTGCATCACCAGGTAAGGAAAACGGTCCGGCTCCCCATACGAGCACAGGGGAAACGCCAGACCTCGCCCAACAACCAACACACCAAAATCTGGTCAGTGGAAAAGCATGTACACAAATGCTCGCAGTCTGGGAAACAAGATCCCAGACCTGCAGGCAATAATGATAGAGGCTAAACTGGACATAGTAGCCATTAGCGAGACATGGTTCACCAGTAACCACATTTGGGAGACTTCAGTACCCGGCCGTGTACTGTTCAGAAGAGACTGAGGTGCAAAAGGGGGTGGGGTGGGTGGCCCTTTTTGTCAATGAAAATATCAAAGCTACAGAAATTCAGAATACACATAAGGAGCCAGAAGAACTGTGAGTCACCCTGGAAATAGGAAATGGGACAGTCTTACGAAATGGGGTTGTCTACAGGCCTCCAGATCAGGGGGAGGACATAGACACATTATTGTTAAAAGATATACAAAACATGACAGCTAAGGGGGAGGTTCTGATAATGGGAGACTTCAACATGCCAGATACAGATTGGTCAATACCAGCAGGAACATCTGCCAGAACTAGACACATAGTGGATTCCCTGCAGGGGAGGGCCTCAAACATCTGGTACAACAACCCACAAGAGACAGGGCTATCCTAGATCTATTACTGACTAACGGGGAAAGGATCACAGATATCCAGGTAGAAGGTCACCTGGGGACCAGTGACCATCACATGGTATGGGTCAATTGGGCCACTAGAACTAAATCATCCCAATCCAAGGCAAAAATGTGGGACTTCAGAGGAGATGACTTTGATAAGATGGCCAACAGAGTTAAGCTAGCCTTGGCAAGAAGATATACAGGTGAGGAAGTACAGTCAAAGTGGGCAAGTATTAAGGATGCAATACTTGAAGCCATATCCCATTGTGTTAGTGAGAAAAGGAAGTGCAAAAGAAGAAGGAAACCACATTGGTTCTCAAAAACAGTAGCAGAAAAGGTCAGAACTAAAAGGCTGGTCTTCAGGAAGTATAAGGGAATGCAGCGGGATGAAGATAGGGAGGCATATCAAACTTCCCTAAGGGAAGCAGGGAAGGCAGTAAGGCAGGCAAAGGCCCAAACTGAGGAAACACTAGCACAAACAGTAAAAGAAGGTGACAAGACTTTCTTTTGATACATTAGTGAAAGGAGAAAATCCAGAGGGGGGGTATTACTAAAATCAAAGGGGATAAGGGGGCATGTGAGGAGGAGGACCATGTGAAAGCATCTGTCCTAAATAAATACTTCTGCTCAGTATTTACTGAGAAGAAGATAGGGCAGGTCCCACAGCTCAGCACCATGGACACGGGGGGGGGGGGGGGGAGGTGTGCACTAGTCCCTTCACAAACGAAAGGGTCCTACAGGAGCTCGATAAGCTCAGGGTGGACAAGGCAATGGGACCTGATGGCATACATCCCAGGGTACTAAAGGAGCTAAGGGTGGAACTAGCAGAGCCATTATCAAAAATGTTTAGTGAGTCTCTGAGCACAGGAGAGATCCCAGAAGACTGGAGAAGGGCTCATGTGATCTCTCTCCACAAGAATGGTAGCAGGGAGGAGGCAGGGAACTACAGACCAGTCAGTCTTACCTCAGTAGTGGGCAAGATTATGGAGGCACTCCTTAAGGAAAGGATAGTGCAACACTTGGAATCCATAGGAGCACAGGATCCAAGACAGTATGGGTTTACAACAGGACAGTCCTGTCAAACTAATCTCATAGATTTTTTTGACTGGGTAACCAGAGTGGTGGACTAAGGGGGAGCAGTTAATGTCACCTACCTTGACTTCAGCAAAGCATTCGATACTGTTCCACATAGAAGATTGATTAATAAGTTGGGTAGTCTTGGGGTGGATCAGAAGTTGGTCAACTGGGTGGCAAACTGGTTGACGGGCAGAAAACAGAGAGTGGTGGTTAATGGTATACATTCAGAAGAGATGCAAGTCACAAGTGGGATACCTCAGGGATCAGTCCTAGGGCCAGTCCTCTTCAATATCTTCATCAGTGACATTGCAGATGGACTGGAGGGTAAGGTTTGTCTGTTTGCACCAAGATCTGCAACAGAGTAGATGATCCAGATGGGGTGGGCAGAATGAGACGAGATCTGGATAAACTGGCAAAATGATCAGAAGAATGGCAACTGGGGTTTAACACAAAGGAGTGCAAGATCATGCACATAGAGAAGAGAAACCCTAAAGCCACCTATAGGTTGGGAGGGGAGTTGCTGGCAGTCACAAGGAAAGAAAGAGACTTGGGCATCATCATCACAGATGACCTGAAATCATCCAAGCAGACTTCTAAAGCAGTAGGTAAGGCTAGGGGATGTTGGGGTGTATTAGTAGGGTTCACAAGCCGTAGAGGAGGTAATGATCCTCTTTACAATACACTGGTTAGGCCCCATCTGGAGTACTGTATGCAGTACTGGAGGCCACACCTTCACAAGGACATTAACCAAATTGAGTCAGTCCAGAGAAAGGCAACCAAAATGATGCAGAGACTGCATCAGAAAACATATGAGGACAGATTAACGGAACTCAATATGTATACCCTAGAGCAAAGGAGGGAGAGAGGTGATATGATTGAAACATTCAAACACCTTAAGGGCATTAACAAGGTAAAAGTCAACTTCTCTGTTTCTATGTATATATAGACACTGACGATGATGTCATTATGGGTGTCCCCTGGCTAGCAAAAGTTTCCGTGTGGTTCTAGCGCTGTAGTGGGTATAATTCCAAAGCTGTGGCCTAATGGAAGAGATTCTCGCAAAGATCTACTGTTAATGCTAAGTACGTAACTGTTCTTTACTCATCCAAGTGTGAGAGCCTCCTTGCAGTTTCAAACCTAGCCAAGGCTTAATACAGGTGTTGTATCTGTTCAATACACCTTTTTCACTCCTAATGCTTTGTCCCTACCCCGCAGTAAAACATGGTAGGGAAGGATAGAGAAGGAACATAGAAGCCAGAACAACAAGTACATAGATACATAGACAGTGTCGGCAGATAAGGGCCTATGGCCCACCTAGTCTGCCCATTTGAGCTTGTAAGTTCAGTTTGTTTTCCTAGAAGTCTATTTCCCCTTACCCCTGACCTCTAGAATTCCTTTATGTCTATCCCATGCATTCTTAAATCCCGTGATTGTTTCAGCCCCCACCACTTCCTCTGGCAGGGTGTTCCACTTGTCCACCACCCGTTCTGTGAAGAAATTCTTTCTCATGTTTCCTCTGAATCGTCCTCCCTCCAACTTCATCCCATGCCCTCTAGTCCTGAAACATCTTTCGCTTAAAATAGTGTATTCCTGCACCCTGTTCCTCCCTGTAAGATACTTGTATGTCTCTATCATATCCCTCTCTCCTCTCCTCCAGGAGTACATGTTCAGTTCCTTCAACCTGTCTTCATAGGACTTGTGATGCAACCCATGCACCATCTTTGTTGCCCTCCTCTGAACCTTCTCTACCCTGTCTATGTCCTTACGTAGGTATGGTCTCCAGAACTGTACACTGTACTCCAGGTGGGGCCTCACTAGTGTCTTGTATAGTGGAATTATAACCTCCCTTTTCCTGCTGGTGATGCCTCTGCCTATACATCCCAGCATCCTATTTGCTTTACCTGATGCCTTGTCACACTGTTTCCCTACCTTGAGGTCATCAGAGATGACAACCCCAAGATCCCTTTCCTGCTTGGTGCATGCTATATCCTCACCCCCCAACTGATATATTGTGCCAGGGTTTTTGTGCCCCATATGCATTACCTTGCACTTCTTTGCATTGAATTTCAACTGCCAAACCCTTGACCATTCTTCAAGTTTCTGCAGGTCCTTCTCATTCTGTCTACACCCTCTGGTGTGTCTACTCTGTTACAGAGCTTTGTGTCATCAGCGAACAGTGAAATTCTGCCTTCTATATCCTGTGCAATGTCACTGATGAAGATGTTGAATAGGACCGGTCCCAGCACTGATCCCTGTGGTACCCCACTGGTCACTCTTCCCTCTGTGGAGTGACAGCCATTTACCACCACCCTCTGTGTCCTGCCACCCAGCCAGTTACCTACCCACCACACTACTGTCCTGCCCACACCCATATTCCCCAGTTTGCGTAATAGTCTTCTATGTGGCACAAGTAGATCATTTGGGTTAGTTAGTTAATTACGACACTCCCTTCAATTATTTATTTATTGAATTCTCGGATTACAATGGTTCCATGTCAGGGAGATAATGTTAACATACAATAGTAAAACACAGGGTAACAATGAACATAAAACAATTGATAATGGTGAAAACGACTGATGTAGTACATGGGGTAGGGATAGTGCCTTAACAAACAGGCAAAGACAGAACAGCAGCAACAAAACGCAGAGAGTGGGGAAGAGGAGGGAGGGAGGGGTGTAAGAGTGAAGGGAGGAAATGGAGGTGTTCAGCTTGCGGTAACCACAGGTTAGGGGTCATCTTGTCAGAAAAAGAGGTGGGGGAGTAGAAGGGCAGGGGGTTGTGAGCTAGGTAAGGGCATGGAGCCCGGGGAAAAGAGGTGTGGTACATGACTGGGCTGAGGTTAGGGAGGAAAGGGTTGGTGGAGGAGGGTAGGAGAGGGAAGTAGCGGATTGGGTGCTTGCTAAGTACACATTGGTGGGGTAGTCGGAGTTTTTAGCCAGGTGGGTTGGTCAGGTAGGGCAGGTGCATTTCCCTTGAATGGAAAGGTGTGATCTAAGTGCAGATTTGAACGAGCCGATTTTGCTAATAGTGGCTAGTTCTGTTGGGAGTGAGATAAGCCATAGCGGGGCCCAGTATTCAAAGGATCGCTGCCCTTGGATGGTGCGTCGATAGGGGATCTTGATAGAGATCTTACTGGAGGTCCTTGTAGTCCTAGTCGGTGTGACCTGGTGTATGAGGGGGCTGGGCCCTGGAGGCAGTAGGCCCAGAGTTGCTTTTTTGGGAAGAAGACAGGTTTGATAGCAGGCCCTATCAAACAGATTTAGCCATCCGGTTTGCTGGTATGGGTCAGGCGTCGGGCTCCCAGTGCAAGTCTGCAGGCTTTGTTGAGTGTGGAGGCGAGTCGCCTGAGGGTGCTGACAGAGGCTGCACTGTAGATAGCAAAGCCATAATCAGTGGTTGAGAAGACCAGACTGGTTATGGACAGCTGAAGGGCTTTGGCAGGGAGGCAGCTTCAGTGCTTATATAGCATTCCAAGCTTTCTGTTAGCTGTAGTGGCCACATGGTCGATATGTGTGGCATATGAGAGGGAGCTGTCAAAGGTGGGCCCAGGTATTTGAATTTGGGGACCATTTCAATGGTGATCTTATGTAAATTCTGTATGTTCAGTGTTGCGGCCCGGTGGCGGCAGTGCGCAAGGGTAAAGAGTATGGTCTTCGTCTTTTAGTGGTTGACTAGGAGTTTAGCTTTGTTAAACCAGTCTTCGACATTGTAGAAGTTCTGTTGAAGATGCTGCTCCAGTGTGATAGGGTCAGAATGACTGGAGTAGATTACTGCATCATCAGCGTAGAGAAGGATTTTGTGTTGACAGGCTAGTGGTAGGTTGTTTAGAAAGAGGCTAAAGAGGAGGGGGCCAAGGATGGATCCTTGGGGGACTCTGATGGACACTTGAAGGGGGTCAGAGAGTACATTGTACATTTTTACCTGCTGAACTCGTCCAGAGAGGTAGCTCTGGAACCAGCACAGTGAGTCAGAGGAGAGCCCAATTACCTCTAAGTGGGCCAGGAGGAGGTCATGGTTGACTGTATCAAAGGCCTTGGTGAGGTCGATAAAGGTTGCCCCCACCTAGTGCCCCTGATTGAAGGCACTTTGAATGTAACCCCGTGAACTCGAGAAGCGCTGTGGTAGTGTTGTGGTGTTGATGGAAGCTGTGCTGCTGCTGGCATTGTAATTGGTATTTGCCAAGCTGTCCCACCAGCTGATCGTAGACTATACGCTCGAGGGCTTTTGAGATAGGTGGTAGGATTGAAATTGGGCGGTAGTTGGCGTGGTCCGACTTACTGCCTGCTTTATGGACAGGGGATACTATTGCAGCTTTCCAGAGGTTTGGGAAAGTACCTGTGGTGAGTGACAGATTTATGATGCAGGCAGTTCGTCAAGGGTAAGAGAGATTAGTTTTAGGTCGAGACCCTTGGAGCTGTGCCTGGACTTCCCGAGGACTTTGATGAGATATTTTCTTACCTCACCTTTAAATAGGACTCTGAGGTAGAAAGGGGGGCTTGGTGCGTTGTTGGGGAACTTTTTTATGGGCTGGGCTGGTTGGAACCGGCTTGGTCTTGGAAACTGGGGGAGCACTGTACTGAGGTTAGTGAAGGCTTTGTTGAAGATGTCTGCGATGGATCTGGGGTCTTGTATAAGGGATCCATTGTGGCTCAGTATTGTGGGTGCTGAGGTATCACTTTTCCCAACGATTGCATTAATGCTATCCCAGAAGCGGCGGCTGTCCCCCAGGAGGAGTTAAGCTCGAGTCTGTGGAAGTTATTTTTAGCTTGATGGATTGCCATGGTGCATTTATTTTGTGCAGCCTTGTAATTTTGCATATCCTGGTCAGTGAGAGTCCATTTGTACTTACTCCATAGGCGGTCTCGGGAGCTCATCAGGGCAAGGAGGTGAGGGGTTATCCACGTTTTATGTGAGCCACTGATTTTCCTTTTAGTTAAGGGGGCAAATATATCACAAGCAGTATTGAAGCTAGCTATGAATTAGTTACAAACTACTATGGTGAAAACAATAAAAATTATATATTAATTTTTTTTTTAATTAGTTAAAAACTACTACAGTAAATATTTGATACTACAGAATTTGAAAATGAAGCAGATTTCATCACTGTGGACAAACATTTATAAATTGCTACATCAGTTAATTAAAATATTGAAAGATAATTCAATTATTAAAGCAGATAGTATTACACAGTCACAACAGCTTGAGAGCTGAGTTCAAGCTGTTGTATTTCTGACCATTTGACATTCTTACATGTGGCTTTACTTATTCCCAAGGCTTCCAGGGAGCTGAGGCTGGCACAGTGCATTAGGGAAGGGGAGAAAGACTTTTTCAAATACATAAGGCAGAGAAAGAACTGCAGGGACCAGATAATAAGGATTAGGAAGGACGGGGAGTGGGTGGAGAAGGTAGCAGAACAGGCAGATGCACTAAATGAGTACTTCAGTTATGTGTTCACGAAGGAGAAGGGTGGACAGCTACCTCGGGATGGGGAAGGGGTGACAGATGGGGTAATTATGGAGGGCAGGGTGGTGGAGGGTCTGACGGCACTAAGGGTGGATAAGTCACCAGGTCCGGATTGCATTCATCCCAGGGTGCTGAAAGAACTGGCGGGGGTATTGGCGGGGGCTGCTGGCGGACCTGTTCAATACCTCCCTGGACACAGGTTGCGTACCACAGGATTGGAGGATGGCTCATGTGTTGCCCCTCCACAAGAGTGGCCCAATTGATGAACCAGGCAATTACAGACCTATAAGCATCACATCCATTGTAGGAAAACTTATGGAAGCAATCCTGAGAGAGAGAGAGGCTGGTGACCTTTTTGGAGGAAAATAGACTCCAGGACAGTCAGCAGCATGGATTCATCTCTGGAAGATCCTACCAGACCAACCTGATTGAATACTATGACTGGGTAATGAGGGAACTGGATAAAGGCCATGCAGTGGATGTGCTTGTGTTGTATTTAGACTTCAGCAAGGCCTTTGATTCAGTGCCTCATGGGAGGCTGGGGGTATGTTGTAATATGTGGGGGCAGTGAGAAAGATGGTAAACTGAATTGTGAACTGGGTGAAGGGGAGGCAGCAACAGGTGGTGGTGGTGGGGGCACTCTCTCCTCAAGGGTGGTGACATGCGGGGTGCCACAAGGCTCAGTCCTGGGTCCGGTGTTGTCTGATTTATTCATATCGGATATCTCACGTGGTGTTAGGAGCAAGATCAGTCTGTTCGCAGATGATACCAAGATAGGGTCAGTGGTGGATGACATAGAGGGGTGGCAGGGGCTACAGGAGGACCTGATCAAGCTGGAGGAGTGGTTGGAAAAGGTGCAATTGAGCTTCAGTGCGAAGAAGTGCAAGGTTATGCACTTCGGAGCAAGGAACCCAGGGAGGAGCTACCAGTTGGAAGGGGTTCAGGTAGAGGTCACAGAGGAGGAGGAGAAGGACCTGGGGTGATCATAATGGGTAACATGAACAACTCAGGTCAGTGCAGGAAGATGGCAGCTAAGGCCAACAAGATGCTGGGGTGTATTGCAAGAGGAATCTCATCCAGAAATTGGGATGTGATCCTGCCACTGTACAGATCACTAGTCAGGCCACAGTTGGAGTACTGCATGCAAAACTGCGTCCCTTTCTGAGAAAGGATTTCAGATTGCTGGAGGGGTGCAGCTTAGGGCAACTAAGATGATGCAGGGGCTGGAGGGCCAAACTTATGAGGACAGGCTGACTGAGTTGAATATGTACACCCTGGAAGAGGGGAGGGATCGGGGAAGATGATTGAGACCTTCAAATATTTGAAGGGGAGTAACAAAATGGGCACAGAAGGGATATTTAAGCTGAGGAGAGGAAGGGACACCAGAAGGCATGGTCTCAGGTTGGAGGGTGGAAGATATCTGAGAGAGATGAGGAGGCATTTTTTTTACAGAGAGGGTGGTGGAGGAATGGAACACTGTACCCAAGGAGGTAGTATCCTGTAACATAGTGGTCTGTTTTAAAAGGGCATGGAACAGGGGGGGCAGTTGCAATATAAGGGTGCAAGCTACGCATTCGAGCAGACTAACTTGATAGACCGTAAGGCATGTTTCTGCTGGCAGATTCGTATGTTTGTATTCAACAGCCAAGATTATTACAAAATCTCATGTCTGGAAATTCCACTATAAACAGAAAGAATATTAAAAAAAAAAAAATCATGTGATTCAGCCCTGAAGTCATAACCAGAGATTTAGGTCATTTCGCATCAAGCCAACTTATTTCCATGAAAGAGCAGTTTATGCGATCATTTTTTTCATACATTTCATTATAACTGCTGATGCTGGCCAAGGTTCATTCCTTTGAGGTTGTAATGTGTGGAATTCACGTTCTAGTGGGGTTAAAAAAAGCATCATTCACTACCCTTTTTTAGATTCTATTTAGAGGTTTGCAATCATGTACCTGTTTTACTTAATTTTATTTTGATGTTACTGTTTTAGCAATTCTATTGATGCTCTGTGCTGCTGTTGTCTGCAGGATTAATTTCTTTTTTTTTCTTTTTTCTTTTTTTTTATATATATATTTTTGGTCCCTACTACCACCGTCAAGGTCTGATCTGGTCACGGATTCCCTCACCTCCGGATATGCCTGCACTCCCCAGTTATCCATGGCTTCCCCCCAGAGAGCGGGACCATGGCACCGACCCTCTATATCGGGGCTGTGGTACATATGACTGGTCGGGGAGTTAGCACCTGAGGCTGATAGAGGCACCGGGGGCAGAGCGTCATGGAGACGGCCAGGTTCGGGTTGCTTTTTTCCCCTTTTTAAGCAGGGTGGGGACGTGCAGTGATGACCTGCATTTGCCCCATCCTGACGTCCTTGTAAGTGTCGACGCGGTGTGGCTACCCAGCCTCCGCTAGGTGCCGCTTATGTGCTGATCACTGCCCTGCCCTCGCCACGGAGAAGCAGAGCTGTCCTGGGGACGCTCGAAGCTAGACTATTTTCTGTTCATTCTGTGTTTATTATGTATATACTTGACTACGATCTCCTATGAAAACAGGCACTTGTGTCCATAGGACTTCCTTCTAAATGAATTGAAATTGAATGTTGATCCATGTTGTTCGTTTTTGTTTCCAAATCTATAGTATATGGGGGCACAGTTTTTTTTTATGTTGACTATGTTAGAGCTGACTTTGTGGTCCAGAGTTAGTCCTTATCATACTACTCATCTTGTCAGTGCTAAACTGGGCAGCACTGACCAAAGGGCCAAATATGTAGTACATTCTTAATTGAAATAATAAAACTCCTTTTATTTCCTTCCCTGTCTGGTCCCTACCCCCATCCACCTAGGCTAACAGTGGGCCTGCTCAGGGACCTGGAGGCCACACCCCTTAAAAAAGATTGATAGGAAGTTCTGCCTTTTGCAATATATATGCCATCATTTTCAGTTGTTCGGCCTCCAGGTACCTCAGCCACACTTCATTGTTATTGGTGCATCTTCAGCCCATCAAAACTGTGTCATGTAGACTTAAGAGCAAGTAGGGGTTCAGGGGGAGGAGTACTCTTTCAGCACCTTAGTAACAGGCAGCATTTTCAACCAACTCAGTATAGTTGCCACTCTATCTTTCTCTCTCCAGGTTGTCAAGGCAGTCAGTTTATTTTCAAAGGCAGCAGCGCTTACAGGTGCTAGATTCCTAGAGGCCTTGTGCACAGGATAATGTCTCTACACTTGGGTGCGACAAGGCCTACCTGCCCAATCGGAAAAATGTGTTTAATTATTTATAGTTTTGATCACAGGGACAGGAGGAGATGTAACATCATGTTTTTTTGAGTACCCTATGGGACAGTAGTCATACATTCATAGGTTAAAAACAGTCATACCACCAGACAATTGAATTGGAACAGCACAAATTTTAACAGAAATTGGAAGAATTCTGTGTAAAGTAGGAACATACGATACAATAGTAGGCTATATTGAGCTGTGGAGAAACATAGAAACATAAAAATTGGCAGATAAGGACTGCTAGACCCATCAGTCTGCCCATAGGCCCTATACATGTATGCGTCCACTCACCCTAAGTGATCAGTGGCTTTTCATCACTCCCTTCCTGCCCAAGGTTCCTTTGTGCTTGTCCCAGGCATGTTTAAACCCTTCCACTTTGCTTGCCCTTACCACCTCTTGTGGCAGACTATTCCAAACGTTCATCACTCTCTCTGTGTATAAAAATTTCCTCATGTTACTTCTTAATCTACCCCCCTCCAATTTCATATCTTGCCCTCTCGTTCTGGTATCTTTTTTATAAATGGAAGCTGTAGGCATTTGTTGTTGTTCAGTGTAGGTACCAGCTCAGATGATCAGACAGTTTGCTCCATCAAGGGCTGAGGATGGAAAAGACATGTCTCCCTTAGTCTTCATTTGCCTGCAGTACCCTGAACTTTAGAGATCCAACTGAATGCATTGCATAGTTACATTAAGCCATGGGCGCATTTATAGAGCCAGATAAAGTAGCAAAGTTTTGTGTGCTCACAAGGGCTCAACCTATGTTAATCTGGTCACAGAAAGCACAGATGTGAATCTTAAATTCCCCAGATATAGCGTATCTGCAAAGCTTCTTACACACACCGTCTAGTTTTGGCTGCAGTGATGTATATTCTAGGAAATCTGGATGGCAACATCATCGTAGTCCACAGTGATATCAAAAACTGTTCAGCATGCTGTTTCCTAGTGATGAATATTTAAAGAGTGTCTGATGCCACAGTGGTAACTTTGGGAAAACATCATTCTAGGGACATGGATATGTTGTTCATCCACACTTATTGGCAGGTTCCTTGCCGCTTTAAATCTTGCCGGAAGGTCTTTAAGCTGGCTCCTCCAACCCACCCGGGTGGTAAAACTCTCGGCTCCGCCCCATGACGTCAGATCTTCCTTACCGCTTGGAAGCTCAGGTTCCCTCCTTAACGCTCTGCGTTTAAGACTGGTTCCTAATTCTTGAAAGTTTGAAATCAAAAGTTTTTGCTAAAAGACTTGGTCTTCTTCTCCTCAGCGGCTGCGATGGACAAATCGACTCGGTTTCCGGAGGTGCCCTGCGGGCAGAAGATGTCTGGGAGCGGATCCGCACTCCACGTCTACTGCCCTGGACCTTGAGCATGACCCGCGGGCCTGCGACTTGTGCTCTTCTTTTGACCTCGTCCTTGAAGGCCGTGCTGCCCGATTACAGCTGAGGTGCCCGAAAAGAATTCCACGGTGAAATCTAAAGAGGCCGGTTGGCGGTGTCATGGCGGTGGGCTTGGCGGATCAGCTCGAGCAGATGATAGCCCTCGAAGAGGTGTGCGCAGGCGCTTCTACCTCGGCTCGGCATTTGTCGCTCTCTCTCGGTGCCTCGTGCTCGGCTTCTTTTAAGGAGCTTTGTCTGACCCTCTCGACGAAGGTGAGGGTCCAACTTCTTGGGACCTTTTCCAGGTCCAAAAGAGCAAAAAGTAAGTCTCTCCGTCAGCGCTCTTGGGCCGGAAGATCCCCCTCTGCGAGCAGTGCGACTTGATCGACCCTCAGCTCGGCCACTGGCTGCGGTGTCCCGTCAGGCCAGTTGGCCGAGACTCCCGTCGGCAGTCGATTTTCCTCGACCCGTTGAGCGGAGTTGTCGGCTGGAGAAGCTGAGTCCCCTCTCCCCGGTTCCCCCGGTGGGAGTTGAGGATCCCGTCGGCTCGTCTGTGCCTCCGGTTCCGGAGCCTTCGGTGGGATCATCTGAGCCGAGGGGAGTGCCGATTTCCGACACCTCTCCTCGCCTTCCTCGGCCTAGTCGAGACTCTCGGTCTCGGACATCCTCGCGGTCCAACCGATCCCGCCGCCATAGGCGGTCTCGGTCTCTGCACCGCGGCAAGCGGCGCCGCCGCTCTTCCTCGGACGAGGGGAGGCTTCGGCGCAAGTTGCGTCGAATGCGAGGAACTCATGTGGCAGCTCCTTTTGACTGGGAATAGGCCGACCCAGTCGTCTTGACCATTAAGTGGCTGTCACGGGCGGCAGAAACAACCCTCGTTGTGAGGAGCTTGTTCCCAGGCGGTTGTTCGACCAATTCCAGCTGCCCCACCAATTCTGGTGGAACCTCCCTCCACAGCCATTAGTTGGGGCTCGACCAAAAATTCTCGGTGGGCCTTGGGTTTGCCCCATAGGCTGTCTGTCACCTCACTCCCGATAAACCTCGGCAGGTGGAGGGTGGCTCAGGCCCGAGGCAGCTCTTTGAGGACTCTTCTGAGTCCGATGATGGATCCTCCCTCTTCTCCAAGCACATGGACTTGGAGTCCTCGGGAGGGCAGTCAGTGGACGATAGCCCTTCGTCCTTCTTAGGGTTGCTTCGACTCATCTCAGAGTCCACCGGGATGGAGCTCAAACCCGTTTCTAAACAGGCCAGGTTTCCCCTCACGGAGATTCTGGACCGAGGGGATTCTCCTACGGAGGCCTTTCCGGTGGCCGAAGTCATAGTGGGTCCGGCCTTGGAACTTTGGCAGCGTCCTGCTTCCTGCCCTGCGCCCGGCCAGGATGGCCAGGAAGTATCACGGTCTCGGTTCCCTGTCCGGTTTTTCGGAACACCCCTCGGCCGAGGGGTTGGTTACCGACAGCGTTTTCCGGCGTGCCGGGAACGCCAGGGATGTGGACAAACCTCCCAACAAGGAATCCAAGAAATTGGATTATGCCGGGCAAAAAGTCTATGCTGCGTCCTCTCTCGGCCTTCGTCAGGCCAGTTCGGCCGTCCTCATGGCACATTTTTCTCACGCCCTGTTGGGCTCCCTGGATGAGGTTGTCCCTCATCTTCCCGCTGATCTGCAGACTGCGGTCAGGCAGGTGCGGGACCAGGGCAGGGCAGTGGCCAGACAGCAGCTCCAGACTGCGTTAGGCATCGGGGACTCATGTGCCAGGTCTGTGGCGGCCGCAGTGGCCATGCGTCGTCGGGCTTGGCTGAGGATATCCACCTTTACCTCGGATACCCAGCACAAGTTGGCAGATGTTCCCTTTTTGGGGACTGACCTCTTGACCCTGGGGTGGAAGGTCACCTGCAGAGGATCGAGAAGTCCAATGCTACCTTGGACTCGGTCTCTTCAGCTCCAGAAGGACAAAGGCATGAGCACAGCTAAGCCTTAGTCCTTCTGCGTGCTTCTGTGCGTGCCCGGCCCAGCAACGTCAGGGCCAGCAGGCTCGAGCTTGGCATCCCAAACCCAAGCCGTCGGCTTCCTCCAACAGGAAGCAGGGAGGTAAAGGCCCAGGAGGTCCCTCGGCTGGTCCCTCCTCCAAGCCTGCCCAGTGATGGGCTGAGGGGTGTCGCCCCCATCCCTGTCACCTCACCCCTGGTTCCCCCGTGGGGGGACGGCTCAGACACTTCCTTTCCGCCTGGTCCGCTGTTACCACGGACAGGTGGGTACTGGAGGTGGTGGGAAAAGGCCTACCTCTAGAATTCGAGCAGGCCCGCCCTTCAGAGCCGTCGCACCTCGGGGGGCCTCGGGGTCCGCAGCCTCACTGGTGGCTCGTCGAGCCGACTGCTCTCCTCCTCCAAAGGAGGTGATCACGGAGGTAGAGGACCCCCTTTAGATCCAGGGTTCGTGTCCAGGTATTTCCTGGTTCTGAAACGGACGGGGGCTGGCGCCCCATTCTCGACCTACACGACCTGAACAAGTTCCTAAGGTCTCGGACCTTCAGAATGGTCACTCTGGCGCAGATAATACCATCTCTGGAACATGGCGTGTGGTTCTGCTCTCTGGACCTACAGGACGCGTTCTTTCACATCCCTATCCGTCCGTCACATTGGAGATTCCTCCGCTTTCGAGCGGAGGGATCCCTCTTGAGTTCAAGCCATGCCCTTGGCTTATCTCCAGCTCCCAGGGTCTTCACCAAATGCATGGCAGTGGTGACAGCATTCCCTCTGGCGCCGAGGGTCTGGGTGTACCCTTACCTGGACGATTGGCTGATTGAGCCCCTCCAGACAGGAGGTGGAGTGGTCCAGAGATCTGGCCCTCAGGTTTGCTCTCAAGTCGGCCTTCTCATCAGCGAGGCCAAGTCGAGACTCGGGCGAGCAGGTGATCCTGTTCATCGGGGGAGAGCTCAACTCTCTTGAACCAGGCACGGCTCCCGGCGGACCGGGCGAGGTTCTTACCTCCTTTGCCCAATCATTTGTGGTTGGGCAATCGCATCCCTACCGGGACTTCCTCGCCTCCTGGGTCTCATGGCGACCTGTACCAGCGTGGTCCGTTGAGCACGCTGGCACATCACGCCCCTTCAGTGGGGACTGGCCAGCCGTGGTCACAACACTGCGATCCATTGGACCAGCTAGTGATAGTGACCCAGGAGATGTGGAGCTCTCCAGTGGTGGACCGTTCCATCCCATCTGCAGGAGGGCATCCCGTTTATCCGCCCGACCGGCGGTCTCTCGATCGACGATGCCTCTCTGATGGGTTGGGGTGCCCATCTGGGGAACACCGGTGCGGCCTCTGGTCCCGCGGGGAGTCCGATGCCACATCAACCTGCTGGAGCTCGGCGGTCCGCCTAGCTCTCCGCCTTTGCTCCGTTTCTCCGGGGTCAAGTGGTCCGGTCCAGGCGGACAATACCCGACCATGTACTACCTGAACCGCCCAGGCGGGCGCGCTCCATGCTTCTGTGCAGGAAGCTCTCCGCATTTGGTCACTCGTGCGCAGCCTGGAGGCGGATCTCCTAGCCATTCATGTGGCAGGAGCCTCCAACACTCTGGCCGATGCCCTGAGGCGGATAGGGGCTGCATCTCACAGTGGTCTCTCCTGCGGAGGTAGTACAGATCTGTTCTCCCACTGGGGCACACCTCAGGTGGACCTGTTTGCCTCCAGGGAGAATGCGAAGCTGAGGCTGTTTCATGCCCACCCCCCTCAGCAGGGCTCGCTGCAGGGGGATGCCTTCTCGAGGCTGTGGACCCCGGGCCTCTTTTACGCCTTTCCCACTTCCCTTGATCCACAAGGTGCTTCTCAAGGCAAGGAGGGACAAGGGGCAGGTGATTCTGATAGCCCCAGACTGGCCCCGCCAGTTCTGGTACCCAGATCTCCTCAGCCTCAGCTCCAGGCTCTCGAGGCAGCTTCCAGCTCTCCCGGACCTGCTCTCAGTCAATCAGGGAAGGTGTTCTATCGGACCTTCAATCCCTGCACCTGACGGCCTGGTTCCTGGCGGTAGAGTTCCAGGCCTTGGGTCTTTCCGGCGAGGTCCTCAATGTTGTTGAGGCGTCCCGTAAGAGTCGACCAGGAAATGCTATGCCTTCAAATGGAAGAGGTTTTCCATTTGGTGTCAGGGTAAGGGCTTGGACCCTTCTTCCTGTTCCTTGGCTAGCATTTTGGACTATTTATGGTCCCTTTCTAGTCAAGGGCTTAGGTCGACGACCCTAAAGGTGCACCTGGCAGCCATCTCTGCTTACCGGGCGCGGGCCGGGGAGCAGTCAGTGGTGCAGGAGAAGGTGGTCTGGAGCTTTTTCAAAGGCCTTGATCACATTTCCCCTCCGGTGCGAGAACCTCCACCTCCGTGGGATTTACTGCTGGTATTGGCAAAGCTCATGGGCAAGCCATTCGAACCAATGCACAGGTGTGAACTCTCTCACCTGTCGTGGAAGACCGCCTTCTTGGTGGCTATCCGTCAGCGGAAGGATGGGAGAACTCCAGGCGCTCTGCATTGAGTCTCCTTACCTGGTCTTCCACAGGGACAAGGTTGTCCTCGCCCCCCACAATTCCTTCCGAAGGTGGTGTCAGTTTCACCTTAACCAGGTGTTGACTCTGCCGGTGTTCTACCCAATCACACCTCGGAGGCGAATACAGGCTCCATACTTTGGACCCTAGAGAGGCTCGCTTATTATAAGGGCGCATGGCTGAAATCGGGAGAGGTTGCCAGCTGTTTGTCAGCTACGCTGAAGCTGCACCTGGCAGACCTGCAGCCAAGCAGGACGATAAGCAGGTGGGTCACCTCCTGCATAGATCTCTGCTATAAGTTGGCGGGCATGGAGCCTCCCAGAGGGATAAAGAGCTCATTCTACCTGTCATACTGCTGCATTGGTGGCTGCTTCCAGGGACGTCCCTATCCAGGAAATCTGCAGGGCTGCTACCTGGAAGTCAGCACACACCTTTATTACCCATTACCACATCGACCTTGAGTCACGCCGGGATGCTGGTTTTGGGGCCTCGGTTCTCCAGTCTTTATTCCCTAAGTAGGGGGTGTGCGCCTTGCCTCCCTCCTCCCGGAGAACTGCTAGGAGTCTGCCAATAAGTGTGGATGAACAACATATCCATGTCCCTAGAAATACAGTTTACTCACCTGTAACAGGAGTACTAGGAATGGTATATGTTGTTCATCCACACGACCTACCCGACCTCCCCGGCTTCGACGCACTACCTGAGCTTCCAGCGTGCCAGATCTGGCGTCATGGGGCGGAGCCGAGAGTTTTACCTCCCGGGTGGGTGGGAGGAGCCAGCTTGAAGACCTTCCGGCAAGATTTAAAGCGGCAAGGAACCTGCCAATAAGTGTGGATGAACAACATATACCATTCCTAGAACTCCTGTTACAGGTGAGTAACCTGTATTTTTTGGACACATTTCAACTGATAGTTTATATAGTTTCTGTATTTAGCGTTCCCGTTTTCTTTATGACTTTTGTATGTGCATCCACATAAAAACAGTATCACTGTCCGCTACCTAGAATTCACCTGAGATTGTTTGTCTACACCTGACATTGCAGTTGTGTTTATGACAGTATAGTCATTTCCAAAGCAACATATTGTGATGTCACAAACAGAGGAGTGTCTTGTATGGTGTAAAGAGGCAGCCAGGGTAGTTGACATCCAGGGGGACATTGGTCCTGGTTTCATGTTAATGTATCTATCTGTAAATAAAAGGATAGTGAAATATACAAATGAACATGAAATATAAAACTTTAACTACCAAAAAACATAAGACCCTGCTTGTTCTCCGGCTCTTTTTCCCTCCCCCATTCCTTTCCACTAAGATTCCTTTATGTCTGTCACATGCATTCTTGATAAGGAAGGGCATGGGATGCCCAGCATAGTGTATCCCATACTGACTGCCATCTGCACTGCAGTTGTGAGGTTAGTTGGGAGTGGTCAGATGTTTTTGAAACAGATACTGGAATAAGTAACTTGTTAATATAAACTAATAAGCAAAGAATAATCTATGGACAGGTATGCGGCAATAAGGTAATAACTGAATGACCTGGGTCGGTTAACACCCAGGAGGTGAGGTTATTACAGAATGGACAAAGACCCGAAGTGGATTACAACATTCGTAAAATAGTCCGAAGTGTTATGAAGACAATGAGATGACAGAAAAAAAAAAAGCATAGTTTTAGGCCGGCCTGGTGGCACTGAGGGTTGAGGTGCTAGATGTCACACCTCGTGCCACGCCAGTGACCTGGGCTCAGGAGCAAGCTCAGGTTACCAGTGGTCAGCGTGTGAGGGAGAGAGCGAAGGTCATCCTGCTCCTTGGCTGCCTCCTGGTGGAGGTCCGGGGGCAGCACTGGAGTTAAGGAGGCACAGAGCATGGCAACATGATGCGCACATTCACAGCCATGAGGGAGCAGGGACAGAAAATGGAACAGGGAGACGACCATAGGCTAAGCGATGCCCTGCCTGCCGACTGGCATCCCGCTCCGTTCCTGGACCACTGTAAGCCACAACTCTGGATGTTGTGCCCTGGGTGGGGGGAGAATGGCCCTCCTCTTCCTGGCCACGGGGGGAAATCCGTGAGGGACAAGGGGCTCGTGGTACGGGGGAGGTGGACGGGCGAGAGCAGGGGCGGAGGTACCTGCCTTTGGTCTCCTGGAGAGAAAGTATATATGAAAATAAATAAAAGTGTAGTTTTAAAGGAGAAGTGAGATCAACCCGAAAGTCATTTTTCCCAGTAGAAGCTATTTTTTTTTTTAAATGCAGGTTCCAGTTCTGTCATTGTTCCATTTATTCGGGCCTATTAGTAACCTCAGTGGGTGTTTCTGATTTACACTCTGGTGTTAAGTGCCATTTGAGAACTGTATGTGGTAATTTATGTCCCTCTCAACCACAGAGTTCTGTAGTAGAACAGGGATAGAATCATAGAAGCTTAACGGCAGAAAAGGACCTTTACGGCCCATCTAGTCTGCCCATCCCTCCCCTTTCACACACCCCCTTCCCGCCTGCCCCTGCACTCCCCCCTATACTCAGCCCCATATGCCTGTCCCATGCCCTCTTGAATTTCTTCACCGTTCCAGCCCCCTCCACTCCGTCTGGCAGTCTGTTCCAGGGCTCCACTACCCTCTCTGAGAAGAAGCACCCCCTCACATTTTCCCTGTATCTATTTCCTTGCAATCTCAGGCTGTGTCCTCTTGTTCTGGCTCCCTCCTTCCTCTTTAGCAGACCCCCTTCTCCTACTTTATTTAGTCCCTTTACATATCTAAAGGTTTCAATCATGTCCACTCTTTCCCTCCTTGTTTCCAGCGCGTACAGATTCAGCTCCTTGCACCTTTGCTCATATGTCTTTCATTGCATACCCTGCACCATCTTGGTTGCCCTTCTCTGAACCCTGTCCAATGCATCTATATCCTTGCGGAGGTGTGGTCTCCAGAACTGAACCCTTAGCAGCAGCCTCACCATAGCTTTGTAGAGGAGCATTTTTACCTCCCTCTTTCTGCTAGTAATGCCCCTGCCTATGCATGCCAACATTCCGTTTGCTCTTCCTGCCTTCCTGCTACATTGGATCTCTGCCTTAAGGTTTGAGGAGACTATGATCCCCAGATCCCTTTCCTGTTCTGATTTTTTGACCCCACCCCCACCCCCAGCGTGTACTCTGCTTGCGTGTTTTTACTCCCTAGGTGCATCACAGTGCACTTCTTGGCATTAAATTTCACAGCCCACTCCTCGAGCGTCTTAGGGTCCTTCCTTATGTATTCCACCCCTTCGGGGTGCCCACCCTATTGCAGATTTTTGTATCATCGGCAGATAGGCACACCCTCCCTCTCAAACCCTCTACAATATCACTGATGTAGATTTTGAAGAGGAGCGGACTCAAAACTGACCCCTGTGGCACCCCACTCATTACCCTTTCCATCTTGGAGTACACCCTGTTTAGTACCACCCTCTGAGTTCTCCCTGCTAGCCATGCTTCCACCGGTTTATACGAACATACGAAGAAGCCAGCAGAAGAAGAAGACCATTTAGGTTCTGTGTGATAGCGGTGATCTCCATTACGATGAATGTACATTGCTGAAAATAACAATGGTGATGTACATTCCCAGGCGCTAGCGGAGGGCTCCCCCCCCGCACCCTCTAACTAAAATAACTACCTCCAGTGGGTGCATGTCGGAAAAGGCAGAACCAGGATCCGGGGGGGGGGGACTGGCATGACACAGCAGTAAAATATTGTGCTCGCTGCGAGACCCAAACCCTGCATCCTCCTCACTGAAGCCAGCCTCCCTATGTACCACACCACTAGGCTAGCTCGGTGGCTGCTCCTCTGTCCACCCCTCACACACCGCACAGATACCCTTCTGGTATCATGTCGCCGTCCTCTTGCCCTGCTCTTTCCTGTCACTACCCTTGCAGGGTAGCCCACAACAGAGGCGCTGAGGTTAAGTCTCTCATATTGGAATTGCAAAAACTCAGTCGCTCTTTTGATGGTATACCGCCTCCGCCCAGCTTGCTATTTTCCCTCCCAACCCCATACTTTCCATTTTGCTCACCAACCTCCTGTGGAGAACAGTGTCGAAGGCCTTGCTGAAATCCAGATAGGCCACGTCCACCGCTCCTCCCTGGTGACCTGAGTCACCCAATCAAAGAACTCAATTAGGTTGGTCTGGCATAATTTCCCCTTGGTGAAGCCATGCAGTCTGCTGTCCTGCAAGCCACAGTCCTCCAGGTAATCCACCACCCTCTCCTTGATTAATGCCTCCATTACCTTCCCCACCACAGATGTGAGGCTGACTGGGTGGTAGTTCACCTTCAGCTCCCTGCTACCTCCTTTGTGCAAGGGCACCAGGTCCACCCTCCTCCGGCATCCTCTCTGTATCTAGGGACAGGTTGAAGAGCCTTGTCAAGGGTATGGCCAGTTCCTCCCTCAGTTTCCTGATCACTCTGGGGTGTAACCCATCAGGCCCCATCGCCTCATCCACCCTTAGTCTATCTAGCTCTTCCCTGACCCTGTCCACAGGGAACGGGCTCTGATTCACCCATTTGCCCTCCTTCCCCTTAGACTTTAGCACCAGACCCCTACCTTCCTCCTCTTCCGTGAATACCAAGCTAAAATACTTATTTAATGCCTCTGCCTTTACGCAGTCCTGCTCCAAGCTTATCCCTCTTTCCACCTCAGTCTAGCAATCCCCTGCCCTGCCCTTCGCCTCTCCCTCACATCTCTGAAAAAGATTTTATCCCCCCTCTTGGCCATTTTGGCCATTTTCTCCTCAGTGGCTGCTTTTGCCCTTCTGATCTCCCTCCCTGCCAAACTCCTCTTCTCTGTGTACTCCTCTCCATCTTCCTCTCTGAGTGTCCTCTTAAATTGTCTGAAAGCACTCCTCCTTTGCCTGACTTCCCCCACCACCTCCCTAGTGAACCAGAGTGGTCTCCTGACCCTCTTGCTCTTCTGGACCTTTTTTATGCACATTTCTGCGGCTTCCTGAACCCTTCCCCTGATAGTTTCCCATAATTCCTCCACTGTCCCTATATTCACCGTACCTTCCATTTTTTTTCCCCTATCTTTCTCATCTTATCAAAATCCATGTGTCTGAAGTCCATGACTGTCGTACTGGTTTTACTTGTCTCTCTCCCTGCCCTGACCCCGAACCGTACTGTGCTGTGGTCACTGGTGCCCAAGGCTTCTCCCACCATCACCTCCTCCACACTCTCCCCTTAGCCAAGACTACGTCTTACAGGTTGCTTCCTCTCATTGGCTCCCTGACCAGCTATTAAAGGAATTCCCCCTGCAGCTCGTCTAATACCTCTCTGCTCCTTGCCGACGCTCCATCTAGGATTTCCCAGTTAACATCGGGGAGGTTCAGATCAGCCATCAGTAGCAGTTCTCCTTTCTGGGCCAGCCTCGTGATTGCCATAAGTTAGCTATCTGTCATCTGTCTCTCCTTATGCAGGTGGCCTGCATACCACTCCCAGCCACAGGGGTTCATCCGTCTTCCTACCTAGTGTTACCCACAGAAGCTCAGTCTTCCCTTCCTCCTCCTGCACTTTAGTTACACTAATGCCTTCTCTGATGTATAAGTCAACCCTTCCCCCCTTCTTGCCCTCCCTGTCCCTTCTGAACAGTCTATAACCTGGAATGGTTGTTTCCCAGGTGTGATGCTCTGTCCACCAGGTCTCACTTATTGCGACTATATCTAGTCCGTCGTCCCTAATGATGGCCTCCAGGTCCACCATCTTATTTCCCAAACTCCTGGCATTTGCTGCTAATCCCTTCCACCAGCCTTCTCCTCCTTTGTTCCCCCCCTTCGCCCATCTCTCTCTTGCCTAACAGTGTAATGCTATCCTAAACTTTTTGTCTTGTGGAACAGATCCCCCCCCCAAAAAAAAAAAAAACAAACTAGTTTAAACTATAGGTATGTGCTATGAATTCTCCTAGTTTGCTTGTTAGTACTGCTGCCCCCTCCCTATTCAGGTGCAGTCTGTCCGGTGCAAACAGGCTCTCGTCCCCCCATGTAGATCCCCAGTCCCCTACTAACCCATACCCCGTTTGCTCACACCACCCCACCAGCCACTTGTTGAACTCCCTTATCTTCATCTTCGTATCAGTGCTTGCCCTTGGTACCTGTAACACATCTGAAAAAGCCACTGATTTGAACCCCTGGCTGCTACAGTATCTAACAAGAGGTCTGAATCTTGCCTGCACTTCCATCAGGCTACTTCCCTCCAGGTCATTTGTTCCCAGGTGGAACAGCAGATGCATTTTTTCATCCTGCTGCTTCCTTCTTGGGATATAGTGAATGACCTTAGCTGCCATCATGCCCAGACAGACACTGCACCCACACTGTGCTGTTCTGGTCCCTCCTGCCCCCCCCCACCTAATTCCTTCTATTTTAGAGTCCCCATCCAGCAGGACCCTGCTCTCCACCTCCTTTTGGTTACATCTCCCTTCCATCCTTACCGTAAGAGTGTAAGTGAGACCACTAGGGCATGTTCATGTCGTCTCGCGAAGTAATGTCTTTGCTCTGTGCCCCCCCTCAGCTTTGTGCCCCCACAGGCACGTTCTGCCAGGCTGTCTGCCTCTCCATCTGTGAACCTTTCCCCTCCCTTTCTGTTTGCCCCTGCCCCAACTGATTTTTCCTGGGGGCCCTCCCCCTTCCCGCTCCATCCAGCTTTTGCTCCTCTGGAGCCAAGTACGCTGTCCCCCCCTCCTTTTGGGCTTGCCTGTTCTTACTCGAGTGGGCATCCCCTTTTTCCAATTTTTCTGAACCTTCCTTTGTGCTTGCCTCTTCTGTTTCACCTGTGTGCGCCTCCGCTCCATTTTTCTGACCCCCCCCCATTTTGTACCGCTAGTGGGGCAAATCTATTTTTTTTTGTTCTAGGCCCACTGCCTGTATTCCTCTGGCTGATGGTCCTCCCTTTGCTCTCTCCCCCCTTATCCTCTGTGCAGGCTCTGGACCTTTATACTTTATCACCTTCCATCCCCCCAGTTACTCTTGTGCCCCTTACTGCCACTATCTGGGATTCCTGTATCCCCTCTGCAGCCTTCCCCTACGTCCCTCTCCCTGCTTTTGTGCTCCTCAATTTTCCTCCACTCCACATCCCATCTTCCCCTTCCTGCGTCCATGTTTGCTCCTTGTCCCCCTGCAGCTCCCCTTTTAACCGCAGCTAGCACCCCCCCAGCGTCCCCCCTCTAGCTGCTATAGTTCCCTCGGTGGGACCCCTCCTGTCCTCCCTTCTACTCCTCTCCCTTTCCCAGCTTAATGTCTATCTCAGCCATCCCACCTCCTCCCTTAGCTATGAAATTTGCCTACCTATCATGCATCCCCCCATTGTCCAGACTATATCCAGTACCATGGCTGACCCACAGCCCATACACCCTCCCAAAGATGCCACCAGTCCTTGTAGCTGGGGACCCTGCCCCGGATCTGCCCTCACCCTGCTCCATTGGCTCCTCCAATGTGGTTCTCCCCCATTTTCTCCTATTGCCTATGTTAAGCTTTTGTTTTTAGGCTCAAGGTGAGATTCTCCCTGTTTAAAAACTAATTGTATCCACGCCCAGTGGCTTTCAGAGTTTTGGCCAGGGGTTGTAAGGGGCAGCACCTGGCTGTGCTGTCCACCAATAGTAGGGTAGCCCCATCTCCTATAAAAGTGAAGCACTCTGGGGTGGAAGGGATGGGGGAGGGTGAGTTTGGACCTTATCCCAACTCTTGTGAGAGTCAATCAACCCTGTCCCTTTCCCCACCGAGACCTCGCAATCCCCACACAAAGGTCTCCTAACTGATTTTGGCGGAACTCTTATACTCCTACAGCAATGCCCAGGCTGCCGGCATGCATTGTGACAACAATGGGAGAGCTGAGCAAGGGACAAACTATATCGTACAGTTCTAAAATGGTACTTACTACCTTTGTGTAAATCAGAAACAACCACTAGGATAACTAAAGTAGTCTGTAGAGATGGAACAGTATGAGAACTGGAGCCAGAATTTGAAAATCAGCTTCTGCTGGGGAAAATGATTGACTGGTTCCATGCAGTTGTTCTTTATACATAACAGTATAACTTTCAGAGTAGATACACATAATTAATACAGTAATAAACAACAAAATGGTACTGTATGTCTTCCTTCTGCATGAATACATATGTAGAAGAGTCAGTTTGGTCTGGTGAGCAGAGCAGAGCATAGACTTGGGGGCAGGAGACACATGTTCCAGTCCCACCACAACCACTTATTCACCGTGTGATCCTAAGTAAGTCATTTAACCTATGAGTGCTTCGGTCAACCCATTTTTAAAAATGGGTAAATGCAAGATACCAGTGACAACAAGATATTGCATTTTGGTAGGCTATCCTGTATGTTAATACCACTGCCAAGACCACTTTTACATTTGTAAGAGTGGCCTTACATGCATTTTTAGGGTATGAGAAACGTAAACCAAAGGTGAGCAGTTATAATACCGTAAGAGTGTAAGTGAGACCACCAGGGCATGTTTTACATTGATGGAGATCAGGGGTATGGGGAACCACTGGACCACCAAGACTCTCATTTGAGACTTTCTAGTGGTGCTAAGGGGCTGCTGTGCCCCATGCAAATGAGCCCATAATGGGCATGCAGATGGCTTCTTAGCATCTTCCATGCCCAATGGGCTTATTTGCATGCTCAGGCTGAATATAGCCCACAGGAGTCTTGGTGCTATCCTGTTTCAGGCAGCGCTATTCATTGTGAGCTATACACAGCCCTGATCCGTGTCGGAGCAACGTAAGTTAACTTAGTGCTGTGCCAGCAAGGACCAATATTCAGTTGAATAGTACCGCTTACTGTCCTACTGAATACTGCAGCAGCCGGGGCTGAGGTGAGGAGTGCAGGGGCATGCACAGCACAAAAATTTGTGGTGCGCTTGCCCTGTTTTCTGAATATTGGGCCCCCTGAGTTTTTACTGCAAGAGTTAGAGGAGTGCATGACAGCATGTGTTTTTTTCAGTGACATTTTGTGATTCGGTTCTTTGATTGTAAGCTAAATTGTTGTTGAAAAGTGTAGTTTGTTTCAGAAAGTCTGCCAGTTCTTCGTCTCCCGCCGTCGAGGTCACCTCGTGTGGAAGCTCTTCTGAACTTGAGGTCTACTGCCTATGCAGTTTAGTTTGGCTGTTATTCTTCTGTGCCACAGTCCGTCAGTCCGGTTCCTGCCGGGTTCTAGTTGCCTACTCGACATTGCTTGGTAAGATCTTTCCATTTATTTTTATTCTTGGTGACATCGAGTCTGTTTTTGGTGTTTTTCCTCATAGGTCTTGTCTGATTAGCAGGGGCAAGAAGACTTCAAAATAGGCCCGGCTCCCATGGAGCCGTAAATTTTCCATCACCCGACCGGCACGACCATTGCCTTACGTGTCTTGGCCCGCTTCATGACATGGATTCATGCGACGCCTGCATCTCCATGGACGGCCGGGTCATCGAACAATGCGCGTGGAAAGTGGGGCGCACTCATCGGGCCAAGCCACATACTCTCGGCCTTTCCTCTGGGTCCCCTCCCAGTTCTACATGTACCGAGGAGGAGGGAGCCTCGGCTTCTTGTAGCCTGGCCGTTGCTGAGGCTCCTTCCGTGGTGCAGGAGGCCTGTCCCACTCCTTTTGGGGGGTGGGCAGGAGGCGCCGCCAAGGCAATTGCCCCTTCGGGGGTGAAGGCTCCCCTGGTGTCCCACCCGTGGTTCTCAAGGCCCGGGTCAGCGGCGTTCGTGGTACCGTGGGCTCTGACGGTTGTTCATGGCACCGATACTGCTAGCGGCACCATGGGAGGCCCTACAGCACCATCTTTGTCTTCTTCTCGCCCGCATCCTTCGTGGCGCTGAGGTTGAGCACGGCGCCATGTCCACCTTGGGACTCAGCGCTGTGGGGGCATTGGATTCTGCTGTCGGTGCCGTTGGCATCACTCCTGCCCTCGGCGCCATTCACGGTGCTGTGGGGCCGGGCGGCACCATCCGTGGCACTGATGGCACCATGACTGGTTCTGACTCTGGGGCTGCTGTTCGGGGTGGATCCATGTCCTCCGTGGGCACCACTCATGGTGCTGTGGGGGGCACTGGCACCGGCTCGGGGGTGGTCTCGGAGTCCGGCACCACATTTGGCAGGGTTGGCATCGGGCGCTCTCCTACGGTCTGGCACAGGGCCTCGGCCTCTACTTCTTCGGAGGCGGAGTCGGGCTCTGAGTCAGACGAGCAGTCTGACTCCTTCGGGTTGACTATTGGTGTGGGCAGCCCTGTAGTGTCCTCGACAAGCCGGAGTCAGCCCCCTTCTGAGGTCGGGTCGGTGGCTGCTGAGACTGGGGTCAGGAGTGCTGACCAGCAGGCAGTGGTGCAGGCTGCCATTGTTCTGCAGCCCAGTCTTGGTGGGTTCACTGACCCCTCAGCAGTGGTACCCCGCCTGTGGTGTACCTGGATTGCCCAACTGTGGGACCAATTAAGGCTTCTACGGGAGGGGAGGGTGCTGCACCCTGGATAGCTCCCTTGGGTGCTGGTCAGGGCTGTCAGCTACCTAGGCTGGCCCTCTCGAGGAGAAGGGCTCTCTCGGACTCCGAGGGGTCGAGGGGCATGGGGTCTGCATGGCGACCTTTTTCTTGGGCCCACCCGGGCTCTGGAAGAAGACATAGTGCGGATCTCCTCTCTTCCTCCTTGGTCTCTTTGAGAGAGCCCCATTCTTTTGAGGTAGGGGACTGTCCTTCTGGACCTATATGGCCCCGGTCGCCTCACAGGGGGGATTCTTTCGGGTGCAGCCAAGGCAGTACTGAAATGGTTGTTCAGCTGTCGGCTGTGGAGTCTTCCGGAGCACTTTCTCCTTCGGGTGCTCTTGGTCTGCTCCTTAGCCCAGGTGGAGGTCAGCCGACATCTCAGCTCTGTCCCCATCCATCTGCCACATTCTCCTGCGCTGCCAGGCATTCTTGGTCCTAGCGGGCCTCTCTCCTGGGAACAGTTCAGGGCTGTGGTTGCTTAGTTCCCAGCTTACGTTAGGGCAATGGACAGACAGGTTTTTCAACCTCCCCCCGAGCAGCCGCCCTCTGAGCAGTCGGTGCCCTCCAACTCTTCATCCCCCTCTTCTGGGGGAGAGGAACCTTCTGTCCACATCTCTCCAGCCGCTGATCTCACTGAGTATCAGCGTTTCCTCATGAGGATGTTGGAGGACTGGCACCTTACCCCTTCCACTGTAAGCAATCCAGAGCACTCGGCGCACACCTTTCTAAGCGATTTCAGCGAGGCCACCCTTGTGGTGCCCCCCTGGCCTGCTCCCTTTTGGGAGGTGTCGTTGCGTTCCTGGCAGAGTCCCTTCTCCGGAGTTCCTGCCCCTACGGATCTCTGCCAGCGGTATTGCCCCACCGGAGTCTCCAGGTTTCATGCCTTATCCGCAATCCAGATTGACGCAGTTGGACACTCCTGATGGGCTTCGCTTCCTTCATCGTGACCGGCCCCAGATCAAGATTCCTCGGATTTTGACTTCTGGGGTAGGAGGCCTTTTTACTTGGCACGGTTGTTGCTTTCCATCTCTGCACATCAGGCCCACTATGCAGCCTATGACAGGTTCTTGTGGTCTAGGCTAGGTCAACTCCTAGCCTCGTTGCCTGGCATGGAGCAAACCAGACAAGCCATTGCACTGTCTGCACGTGGCCTGGAGCTAGCAAGGCACCAAGCAAGGGCATCCTATGATGATAACGAGGTAGCTACCAGGGTCGTAGGGACAGCTATCTGCACTAGGCGGACGGCATGGCTGCGTCTTTTCCGGTTGTCGCCTTTGGCCCGGCGTAGGATGATTAACTCCACTCACCAGAGAACCTATCTCTTCTCCCGTAGAACGAGACGGTGTTTGTCGGGGCAATTTCCTTCCCTCTCCGGTGGGGTCCCCGTCTCAATCTCCCTACTCTCGGGCCTCCCCAGGCCCTGAAGGTTCTCCCTCTTAGTGTGTCACCCACTGAGAGCTAAGGGCCTTTGTCCTTTAGGGTGTTAAGAAAACCTGCTTCGGGGGGCTCGGCACTCACCCATATGTGATGAATGGTGAAGATTAACACAGATATGAAAATTATGTACCTACCGTAATTGTGATCTTTCTGTGTATCTTCACCATTCGTCACAATCCCACCCTCCATCCCCCTGGGGCCCCAGTCTCTGGGTCCACCTCCCTCTCTGTGCCCAACCCCCCCCTTAGGAGTTGGGTGAACAGGGGCACATAGGGGGACAAGGTTCTGGGGAGAGTGGTCAGCATAGGGGGCACTCCTTCTCCAGTGCTTTTTAGCCCACCCCTGTGGGGTGGGAGTTGGCAGTTGCCCTCCATTCACTCTTCCTCCTTTTTCCCGTCCATCTCATTTTTTTTCTTGTCCTTTGGATTACCCTTTAAGAAAAAAACGAAATCTTTTTCCTTTTTCACCAAAAATGTTCTCCTTCAGAGGGTGTTAATTCCCTGTGCCCTGTCCTTCTTCCAGAATAGCAGACTTTGCTCATCTGGAGTTTTTGCCAGCTATTCTGTGCCTTGAATTCTGGCAAGAAGCCTTTGGCTACTCCTTGCAGTTCCTATACAATCTGGAGACGGACCAGGGTCTGGGATACGTTTACCCTTTCTCCTCCCTTCCTACCTTCTGAATTCTTTACCCCACCCTCCTCTATTTCTAGAGATTGAGGCCCCTCCCAATCCCTTTAGTTCCCGATTTCTCTCTTTCTGTCCTCTCAGTCATTATTTCTCCTTTTAGTTTTATATCCTTTCCTTTTCCCTGTCCCTTGGACTGCCTTGTCCCACCCTCCACTCACTTCCTCTTACCTCTCCGGCAACTCAGAACTGGCAGGCAATCAGAGTCGACAGTGCCTAACGGCCAACCTGCGAGCGCCAAGCAATACGTCGGCCTCGAGGGTGGCGCTGATGGTGCATCAGTTCTGCCTACCAAAAAAAAAAAGAGTTCCCACGAGGTCATGACCTCCGGCCCTGAACCCATATGTGATGAATGATGAACACACACAGAAAGATCACAATTACGGTAGATATGTGATTTTCATTTATTGGTAAGTGAACCAAAGAGAAAATAAAGGTCTCCCCTTAGCCTTCTGTATGCCCAGGTATACAGGCCCAAGGCTCTTAACCTTTCCTCATAATTGAAGTCCCTTAGTCCATTGACCATCCTCGTTGCATTTCTCTGCACTCTTTCAAGTATTTTGATCTCATTCTTAGCGCTAGTGCAGGTGACCATAGTTGTGCACAATACTCTAGGTGGGGCCTCACCAAAGATGTATACTCTGGCATCACCACCCTTCTTTCTCTGCTAGTGATGTATCTTCTGAGGCTGTTCAGTATTTTTGTTGCAGTCATAGCACTTGAACGATTTAAATGGAAGAGGTTCTCCATCTGGTGCCAGGACAAGGAGCTTGATCCCCTTGCCTGCTCTATGGCGAGCATCTTGGAATACCTCTGGTCCCTCTCTCAGTTGGGACTGCGAGCGACAACCCTCAGGGTGCACCTGACACCATCTCTGGATATCGGGTGTGGGCTGGTAACCCGAAGGTAGGTAAAACTTTATTTTTATAAAGGATAGTACATGTTGTTCGGATTTTTACTATCCTGTTCTCAAGACAGTTCTGTTGTACAAGTATCAATAGTTACATAAAAAAAAATATAAAAGTTTAAAGGTAGGGAGAGGCTGGTACCATACAATATACAGGAGAAAAAAGAAAACACATAATATGTATTTGGCCACAAAATAGAATGTGGATAATTACAGGGTAGATAGGCAAACAGGCTGGCTTATATACATTGGCAAGAAAAAGGAAACAATTATTTCACAGCTTGAGTAAAAGCCCCATGCCCTGTAGATAAACGTAATGAAATTGGTATAACATTCCAGACCAATGCTGCTTGAGAACACATAGTTCTGTCCCCAGATCTATTGTTCCTTTTCCCAGGCTGAATTTTATTTAAATGAACTGTTCTTGTGAGCTTTCTTTTGTCCTTGTTGTCAGTGGAGAAATAATTTGAGAAATATAATGATCCGGGTAAAATAGTAGATATTTATGAATTATTTTTATCTAATTTATCGAATATCCAGGCTCCAGTGGCTTCCAGACAAGTTTAGTCTGCAGCAAGCAATGATGCATTCTATAATTACACTGCAGTACATTTGTAACAATTTTTTATTGTGCTGTTGCTAACTTATTTAACAATTGTCTGTTGGCAGTCCGATACATTAACTCCCCATAGGTCAAGGTGGGCAGAATGAGTTGTTCGGCCACCCTTTTCCTGTCCTGGGTCCTTAAGTATTTAGTTGTACGCCTAAGGACTCCCAGTTTCCTATTGACTTTACTTAATAGTTGTTTTTATGTGAATATTAAAGGTCAATTGAGAGTCATACATGACTCCCAAGTAACAGTATTTTTCAGCCTGTTCTAATTTTTATTTATTTAATGTTAGGATTTGAAGTTTTGAATTAGATTTTTTTTTTTTTTTGCAAAGTGCATAAGCTTAGTTTTCTTTACGTTCATGGTTAGTCGCAACCTGGTGAACCACTCCCCCACTGCCTTGAAATCAGATTGCAGCCTAGATTGTAGGTCCAAAATATTTGTCCCTTTGGCAGCCAGTACTGTGTCATCTGCATACAGCCTAATGGCTGCATATTTCACTATGCAGGGCAGATCGTTAGTAAACACCAAAAATAACAGGAGTCCTAATATGGACCCCTGAAGGACCCCCCCCTCATGATTTTACAAGGGGTGGACAATCGCTGCTGGACCTCCATCCTTTGGAAATGCCCAATTAAATAGGAAAAAATCCAGTGCAAAGGTCCCTCGGAGAATCGCAGTCCCCCCCCCAGTCTGTTGAGCAGGAGGGAGTGGTCCACCAGGTTGAAGGCCTTCGATAGGTCTACAAAAATAGCTGCTATAGCCCACGAGAAGGTGATTGGGCACTTTTTTTATGGGTCTTGACCACCTGTTCCCTCCAGTGCATAACCACCACCACCATGGGACTTACTGCTGGTGCTGGCTATGCTCATGGGCAAGCCATTTTGAGCTTATGCACATGTGTGAGGTTTCTTACCTGTCATGGAAGACAGCCTTCTTTGTGGCTGTCATGTCAGCCAGAAGGATCAGCGAGCTCCAGATGCTCTTGGTGGAGTCTCCTTACTTGGTCTTCCAGCAGGACAAGGTTGTCCTTCACTCCCACTCGAAGTTCCTCCCGGGTCTTCCTTGGCGTTATCAACCCTAATGCTCCCCCCATTCCATCAGCAGATAATCTCAGATGTTCCGACTGTATGAGAATGGGGTGAGTATTAGGGTTGATAACCGCAAGGAAGACCCAAGGTCTAATTTACCAAGACACAGCCAAAATCATAATGTTTTTTTCCTTTTGCCGCTTGCAGGGTTGAGGTGCGGTGTTAGCGTTGGAAACCCTAATGCCATATTTCCCAACTTTTGTCGGTTTAACCCTAACTAGTGCATTAATGACATTTTTTGCAAAGAATTTCCTTACTTTTTGAGAAAGTAGAATCATATTAACCTAGTTAACAAACATTATTTCTTTACCCATGCTGGTGTCTTTTTCTCTGACATCAGTGATCACTGTTTCATTGCTTGTGTAAGGTCAAATCACACTCTGCCACCTGCTTCTAAATTTTCTACTAAAAGATGTCGATGCAACTTTGATCCCTGTGCGTATATTTCTGAGCTGAACCATTCCATGCGCTGGTAGGACTTTTATCTAGCTGAATCAGTGGTCTCAGCATATGACATTCTCCAAGAAATTGTGTTAGGAGCACTTAAAAGGCATGCACCCCTAGTGAAAGTCCGAGTCAGAAACAAATCTTGTCAATGGTTTACAGAGGAGCTGAAGGACGCCCTGCGGAATAGGGACATGCTTTGGAAAAGCGCCCAAAAAACTAAACTCACGAATGTTTGGATTTCTTTCAGGAGGGCGAGAAACCTTTGCACCAAGAAGGTCAGAGAAGCAAAGGTTAACTTTTTTCATTCTCAACGTGATCTTTCGGCCAATTGCCCCTCCAAATTCTGGAGAGTAATTAAGGGTATAGAAGGCCAGCCTTCCAGTTCTGGTAATGCCAGACTAGCAACACTCGTAGGAGAACTCCGGCCTAATATTAACAAAAAAGAGCACATTTTATAATTAAAACAAACCGCACTGATTTTCCTGCACATAAAAGTATGCTCTAAACTTCTACGGCTCCGATGGCCAAACAGTCCCGAAATTGCTACCTCCCATTCGCCGAGATGAATGACTTAGACGACCAGCAGTCCGATGATGGCGAGGCCCAGTCAGGATCCACGCCGAGCATGGAAAAAAAAACCCAATACTAAAACACAAAAAAAGAACACAGAGCTGAATACAGAAGCTATTCTAAAAGCCATTACTGAGTTCCGTTGGGAGGTACGTGAATCTCTTAGAGATTTAAGAAATGAAATCACCTACCTTCAAATACAAGTGACGGAGGCTGACCATCAAATCTCCCTTAATGCCTCTAAAATCAAAGAGATCGAAGATGCGGTCAGGGCCATAGCATCTGAGCAGCTAGCGATATCGGCTAGGCAGGAAAACGCGGAGACCAGAAGTAGAAGAAGAAACCTCCCTTTGGTCTCCCGGAGGGCGAGGAGGGGAATGATCCTTGTGCTTTCATGGACTACTTTCTCCACTTAACCCTGTCTCTTGAACCAGACTTTCAAATCGACGTTGAGCGGGCCCACAGAGCGTTGGGTCCTAAACCCTCTCAACCTGATGCCCGACCATGCTCATTCCTAATTCACCTGCTAAGTTACCAAACCAAGGAGGTAATACTAATCAAAGCCTGGCGTAAGGGGAAAGTGATGTGGGGCCAGTCCAGGCTGATCTTCGATAATGACTATGCTCCTTATATGCAAAGATTAAGAAGGGATTACAGCCCACTATTCCCTTCCCTGAGATCACAGAAAATAAGATTTAAAACACCATACCCAGACAAACTGATAGTACAGCTTCCCTCAGGTTCTCAGAGTTATTCCACAGCGTCAGAAGCAGCAGTGGATCTGTTGTCCAGGGGCATCATATCAGAAAAAACCATGGAGGCATTTAAACTACGCCATAAGCAGCTGACCCAGGACGATCGTGCGAACACTTCACTGCAACCACCTTCAATAACAACGCTTCTCAAACAGCTGCAACAATTTCGCAACCCATTGGCGATAAATGAAGCTCTGTGAGGTGGGGGGACCGTATTGAGGGTTAATAGACTGAGCTGGGAGAGTATCCCGGCTGGGGTAGTTCAGTTGTGGGGGGTGGTGCTGACTGCAGAGGAACGAGGGCCAATGAGCATATACTAAGCAATACAAATTACAGTACAATTTGATCCTGCTGCGAGCTCCTCGATTGTGGTGAATTTCTCTAACTGGGGAGAATTGCTCTTAAAACAGTAGGGCTCTATCTGGTCCTGTCTTCTGGTGTGGTGCTCCTCCCACATCTCGCTGCGATACTGGGCTTTCAGGAAAGGTGTCTCTGACACTCACTGCCCTGATGGTGGTTCCCCCAAATGTCTCATACTATGGTAGAAATCAATCTTAATACCTGGGAATGGAATCTTTCTATGCCTAATCCAGGGTTAAGTAGAAGAGCCTTACTAATCAACTAAGACTAATTCCGGAGGCTTTTATACAGCGCCATATGCAGTGGGCTCTGCACGATCGTGCGAACACTCCACAGCAATTACCTTTAACAGCAATGCTTCCCAAGCAGCTGCAACGACTTTATCATTCATTGGTGATAATTGAAGCCCTGTGTAGTAGGGTAACTGTACTGTGGGTTAGCTGACTGTGTCAGGAAAGCATCCTGAGGCTGGGGTAGCCCTTCCATGGGGGGAGGGGGAGTACTAACTACGGAGAACCGGGGGCCTATTAGCATTAACTATGCTTTACAATTAACACTATAATTCGATCCCACTGTGATCTTCCTGATGGTGGGGAATTTCCCTTACTGGGGAGTATCGCTCTTAAAAACAAATGCTCTTTCTGGTTCCCCCCCATCTGTCATGGTGCTCCTTCTTCTTCTTGTAATGAGCCTGGGCCATTGGGAGAGGCGTCTCAGACACTTGCTGCCCTGACCATAGTTCCCCTGAACGTTTTGCTCCACGGCGGAAACCTAATTCAGCACCCAGGAACAGAATCTGCTTACGTTTAATCCAAGGAAATATAAAAGAATCTCCACGATCAACAAAGACTAGCTTTGGAGGCATTTAGAAAACGGCATAAGCAACGGGCCCAGCACGAGTGTCTGAACATTTCACAGTAACCTTCTTTTTTACCAATGCTCCACAAGCAGCAGCTAAAATTTTGCATTCCTCCGGAGATAATTGAAGCCTCTTGAGGTAGGGGAACTGAATTATGGGTTAGTTGATTGAGTCGGGAGAGCGTCCTGAGGCTGGGGTAGTTCTTCTGTTGGGGGGGGAGTACTGACTAGAAGGAAACGAGGGTCAACAAACAGAAACTATGCGATATAACGTGCATTACAATTTGACCCTGCTGCGATCTTCTCGATGGTGGGCAATTTCCCTTACTGAGGAGAATCGCTTATAAAAATACAAGGCTCTTCCTGGTCCTGCCTTCTGGAGTGATGCTCCTCCTTCTTTTCTTCTCACTGGGACCCTGGGCCACTGGGATAGTTGTCTCAGACACTCGCTGCCCTGATGGTGGTTCCCCTGAATGTTTCATTTCATGGTGCAAATCTAATTTAACATCTGGGAATAGAATCTCCTTATGCCTAATCCAAGGACAAACAAAATAGCCTCTTTGAACAAGAAAGACTAGTTTGTCTCAAAAATTATATCCCTTTTTCTTTTTTCTCTCTCAGTTGATTATTAGGGAGGGATGGATGGATCGTGGTTGGGGGGGGAGGGAAAGCCAGATATATAATAACTTAGTGATCGGGGAACCAGACGAGGGAATCTTACTCTCGGTCCCCTAGTTCCACATAGCAGATGTTGAGTCTCTTACTCGGGGCTTTACGACCCTCCTGAACTGTCTCCCCCTACTCCTATACCAGGTTGCCCAACATAATAGATACCATAATGCTATAAACTCGGAGCCAGTCCTCCTTGAGTGATTTGAGGGATGCAGTATTTAGAGGTCCTTCCCCATCTCTGAATATCGAATAGGTCCTAGATGTCCAGAAGATGAACTGACCTTCTACTGGCAAACTCATAAAATATGTCTAATTTAGGACCGGTACCTCCCAAACGTCAGAGTATTTTTTTTTAACCCCTAAGGGCTTTAGATACCCTTATGAAACTAATGAGCGCATCTACTTAAGAATAGAGCTGAACTCTCCTAATACTATAGTCTGTCATATCTACCCTAGTACTTATGGAACCACCCTGGAGTGATTTTGTAATCACTCACTTAGGGGTTCTTTTACTGATCCTGAGTAAATATGTATTTGGGATCAGGATGGGAACCTCTTATCCTTCTCCTTCTCCTTCTCCAATCGAAGAAGGAGACAAGATGACTCAGGAGGAGCTCGTTGGGGGCACCTCCCATTTGGAGGTCAATCGGTATATAGGTTTGTTAGGTTTGTTAGACCACCAAATGGTGGACAGAGGTTTTACTGACAAGGTTGTTAAACCTCAGTTATTCTATTGTGCTGTCTTAGTTTTATCTAATTATAAACAGCCTATGAGTTTAGACCTAGGTAGTGGTTATAAAGTTTTTAATGTTTGTTTGTATGTTAATCCTCTCCAGTTTGCATTATCTACTATAGATATTGGGGGAGTTAACAAAACACACACACAGGACAAGGGAATTATATTTACAGGTTTTTCAAAAATTCATATAACACAACAGAATTAATGGCTTCTTATCATATAAATATTTTGCAGAGTTGCTGGGAGTGGTCCGGGAAAAGCTCTTTATCTTCACTCTGGTGGGAAAGAAAGAAAAGAAAAAACATTAATAATCATAAAAAATGGGAGCAATAAATCCAATAAAAATCATGTCCCATAATATTAATGGGTTACGTGATCCAGTAAAAAGGGCAAGGCTCATGCAGCACCTCTCAAGACACCCATCAGATCTAATCTTTCTGCAGGAAACCCACCTTTCTGATTCAGAACATACCAAACTAAATTGGAGGGGGAGATACCGGGTGGTGGCTTCATCGCATCCCAAGGGAAGAAAGAGGGGAATGGCAATATTAATCCCGAGAAATACTTCTTTTGAGATTCAGCAAACACATATCGATGCCCAGGGTCGCTACGTAATTATAAAAGGGATGCTATATGGAAAACAAGTCATGCTGGCCAGCATTTATTTTCCCCCTAAATCAAACTTCCCAACTTATAGGAGCTTTATAGCCAAATTACTAGACATCTTTCAGGGCCAGTTAATTCTGGTTGGCGACCTGAATTTGACCCTGGTCCCACGTATAGACAGTTCAAACCCACTAAAACACAGGAACAATGCCACTACCAGACAATTTAAAAAAAACATTGAGCATTTGGGTCTAGTAGATATATGGAGGCGATTATTCCCGTCTAGCCCAGGATTCACTTACTACTCCCCCAGATTTAAATCCCAGTCCAGATTAGACTACATGATCACGACATGTGAACATCTATCAATGATTCTTCAAGACATAAATATTGGCCCTAAGATACTCTCCGACCACCACCTATTGATCCTAACCCTGGACTTGGGAAGAGAGAGGAAGACTACTCTCTGGAGACTCAAACTGTCAATTCTGACTGATAGGGAACTGCTGGAGAGTCTCTCCACTAGACTTTCCCTTTTCTTCTCAGAAAACGCTGATCCCGATATTCCAATGGCAATACAGTGGAATGCGATGAAAGCCACCATTCGTGGTGAATTAATAGCATACTCTTCTCGAAAATATAAAGAAAGAGAACACGAATATCAAAAACTTTCAACACAACTGGCAAATTATCAGTTGTTATATAGAGAGGGTGATGTTGATCTACAAAAATTAACAACACAAAAGCAGACTTACAGTGGATCATGGACAATAAGGTTCAGCAATCCCTCTATTACTTACAACAGTCAGTCCATGAGGGGGGTCCCAGGGCTATCAAGAACTTAACCCTTAAACTACGGGTGTGAAAGGGGTCCTCTACAATATTAAGACTTAAGAACCCAACATCTGGTAGAGTACATCATTCATTAGAACATATTTAACAGACCTTTATAGATTACTACTCCAAACTTTACTCCCCCTCTCCATCGTTCCCCCAAAGTGAATCATCACAATTCTTAAAACGGGCTAATCTTCCTACACTCACCCTTCTTCAAATTAAAAAATTAGAATCTCCCATCTCAATACTTGAGACTGAAGAATCTGTCAACAAACTTAATTCAGGGCGTTGCACTGGCCCTGACGGATATCCCGCAGAATGGTACAAAAAATTCAACAAAGTATCATTCCCAAAACTACAAAACTTATTCAATGATATTTCCCGAGGTGGTCTGTCTCCCCCATCTTGGGATTATGCCACCATCGCCCCCATTCTGAAGCCAAATAAAGATCCCTCAGATCCAGGGTCCTCTCGCCCTATATCTGTTCTTATTGTTGACTATAAAATTTATACGGCCATACTTGCCGCTAGGCTTGAATTGATATTACCCCAAATCATACATCCAGATCAATCGGGATTCATTAAAAACAGGAGTACCTCCGATAATATACGTCGAGCCCTGAATTTACAGGAATATATTTGAACTAGACAAATCCTGTCAGTATTCCTCAGTCTAGACGTAGAAAAAGCATTCGACCGGGTATCTTGGCCCTTTTTATGGGACACCCTTAGATGTTTCCAATTTCCACCACAGTTCATCGCTAGTTTAATTAATCTATTCAAATCCTCGCGAGCCTACATTTGGGTTAATGGTTCCTCATTTCCTCCACTACCTATGGGAAGAGGTACTAGACAGGGCTGCCCCTTATCCCCATACCTCTTCGTCTTATTTCTAGAACCCCTGGCGGCCCTTCTCCGAAATTCCCCTCTGGTCGAAGGAATTCCAATAGGACATCAAGAACACAAAATTAGTCTGTTCGCGGACGATATGTTGTTAACCCTGTAAACTCCCTCCCAGTCCATCCCTGAGGCCTGGAAGATTCTAACCTATTACGAAAAAATATCTGGCTTCAAACTTAACGTAAATACGTAACGGAGGCAGTATAGCACAGTGGTCTAAGGCTCTGAGCTGCAAATTTGGTGACATCCAGCAGGCCAGACCTGGGTTTGAATCCCACAGCTTCCACCTGCATACTGTGTGACCCTGAGCAAGTCACTTAACCTCCTTGTGCTCCCAGGTCGCTCCTGTAAAAAAGCTTTCAGCTTAGTGTGCTATACCTGGTTAAACAACTAAAAAAAAAAAAAAAACTGAAATATTGTCATTTAACTACTCCCTTCCTCAATCAATGAAAGTATTATTTCCATTCAAATGGCGATCAACCAAAATAAAGTATCTGGGACTTCATATTCCATCCGATCTCGGAGTACTTGAACTCAGTAACTACGAACCTCTCACAACACAAATCCAGGCAGACCTGGAAAGGTGGGATACAGCTTTCCTTCCTTCCTTTACACCAACGAATCTCTATAATATGAACCAATATCCTCCTCGGATCTTATACTTGTTTCAAACCATTCCTTTCTTCCCCTTGAAATATTACATTAAATCCTGGAATAAAATGATATTACACTTTATATGGGGAAAAAACATGCCGAGAGTTAGACTCTCTATCCTAAAACTTCCGCTTTCCCAGGGTGGGTTGAACCTCCCAGACTTGAATTTGTATGCCCAAGCCTCTTTTCTCAGAACAGTGATGTTGTGGCTGACTGACACCTATTCCTCCCCTTGGGAAAAATATAGTTTCATTTAAACGATCTCTTTGATATAAAAAAGATCCTGTTTTCTTCCGAAGGGAGATCGCTTAACCCCTCAGCTTTAACAGGAATAACATCGCAACCTTATAAAATATGGAAAAAACTGAGGCGCTCTGGTATCCTATCGATTGTATGCGAGTACTGTAAAGTGATATCACAGGACGAATGTTTTATCCCAGTATACATGGATCATACCTTTTCTCAGTGGAGATCTGTGGGGTTGACCCACGTGTTTCAGTTCTTGGGAAATGAAGGGATCACCCCTTTTGATGACCTCCAACTCCAATATCACCTTAACACCTCTGATAGATTTCATTACTTCCAGCTACGAAATCATATATTACGTAACAAAATCATTCAGTCTTTCCTACCTTCCCCAGTGCCGGACCTACTGAAGCTATTTACAGAGGCTATAAAGGGCAACCTGGAATTGCACTTAATAGATATTATATACAGAGCCCTGAGAAACAGTCTCCCATCATCTACGACCTCCATCTTGAGTGAATGGAATAGGGATTTAGAAACAGAGATTACCATGACCGACTGGTCTCGGTCTTCACTGACCGAAATAAAATCTGTAATATCCCCCCACTGGAGGAATTTTCATGGAAATGTTGTTCCAGATATTTTCGTCTCCCTCCATCCTGCAGAAATATCTCTCTGAGAAATATGGCAGGTACTGGAGAGACTGTGGATGTTCGTTTGCCACCCTGGGGCATATATTTTGGCAGTGCCCACATCTTATGCTGTTCTGGATATCATTCCAAAACGAGCTCTCAAAATTATTTTCTGAGTCAATTGAAATTACAGCTGAACAATTTCTAGTAGGGATTTTCCCAGACCACTCCCCCCAGTGGGGACGTACAATATTACCAATTTGCTATATAGCTGCAAAGAAAACAATTACTAGACGCTGGATGACATTCCTGACTCCAACTATACAAGAGTGGAAACAAATAATGTCCGAAATATACAAAACTGAGACCTTTAATATTGAACGGGGTAAGACAGCTACTGCAATGAAATGGCAAAAGTGGGTACACTATATAACATCTACTGATCCAGACTTTGTCCATGAAAACTGCTCCCAAAGGTTTTGATTCGAATTGTCCTCTACCTTTATCCAATCCCTACTTAAGAATCACATTCAATGGGAACAGGTCAAATTAATATTTTATTATGATAAAATAAATTTACATAAGAAAAAATGGGTCTAATAACAAGCAATGAACTCTAATATCAGAAAATGAAAGATAATAGAAGTCTATTCTGTCCTACCTTGCCTGTACTATTTATATTGTAATAAGTTATGTACTCTCCTGCATGTATGTGTGTAAAAGATATATAATAAAAAGATATTTAAAAAAAAAAAAAAAGAATACAGAAGGCCACTCGGCCGGGAATTCCTTGCCTACCAAAATTTCGATGGGTACTTTCACACTCACTGATAAACCGTCAATCCTTGATGCTTTCAATAATCATTTTGATTCAGCAGGACTTGCCTTCATTACTTCCCCAACCAGTCACCTTTGAACGCAACTTGGATTTGATAATCAAGGCACCTCCTTCTCCAGTCCGACCTTCTTACTTCAACCTACATATCTGAAAGAAGTTGAAGACCTTTTGCTAAAATTGGACGTCAGTAGAAGCGCAGGTGCTGACCTCGTCGACCCATATTTCCTAAAGGTGGGCTACGGGGTCTTAGCTGTGCCTGTTACACACCTGTTCAACCTATCCCTGTCGCAAAGCGACCTTCCTCCCATCTGGAAAACGGCACACGTCATCCCCTTGTTTAAGTCAGGAGACCCCTGTGACCTCAACAACTATAGGCCGATATCCCTTCTCTCTCTATCCTGTCTTAAGTTGAAAAAAATTGGGAACACCCAGCTCAGGAGCCATCTGGAATCATCAAAGCTTCTCAACCCATTACAATCAGGGTTCAGAGCACAACACAGCACAATTTCTGCATTGGCCAGGGTCACCAATGATTGGCAGTACGAACTGGACAATAAGAACTTTATTTATGCACTGTTCCTGGACTTAAGTAAGGCCTTCAATACCATTGATCATTGTCTGCTCCTCACATACCTTCAAACTATCAGATTGGATGCTCTTACTCTTAGATGGTTCGGTAACTATCTCTCAGACCGTTTATAGCAAGTAAAAGCGGATGGTGAAGTCTCACCACTGAAACCCCTTCAGAGGGGCGTTCCTCAAGGTTCCATTCTAGGTCCCCTGCTTTTTGCACTTTATATCAACAGAATCGATGCCACCATCAAAAAGGCCCATATACACCTTTTTGCAGACGATACAGTGCTTTACTCTAGTGGATCTTCCCCTCAAATGGCATGCTCAGAACTCCAGGATGACTTCAATCTGCTGCAGACCCCGCTCCTAAACCAGAAGTTGCTCCTAAATGCCAAGAAAACAAAAGCTATGTTCTTGTCACCCTTTCCTACCTTAGCAAATCCGGCCATGGTGGGGTTACTCCCCCCAATTACCACTATTCTGGGTGAACAGTTGGAGTATGTATCAAAATTTAAATATTGGTTTGGCTGAATTTTAGACTCTCCTTCCTTGGTCATATAGAAGAGCTGATAAAGAAACTTAGAATGAGACTTCGTCTTTTCTACAGGATAAAAAATATCCTCCCTAGGGATGCAAAATTGAGGCTAGTCCAAACTACCTTTCTCTCCTTATTAGACTACGCTGACTTCCTCTGCAGCCAGGGTCCTGCAGGTGCTCTCTCCAAACTTGATACGCTCTACCATAGAGCTGTAAGGTTTATAACGGGCCTTCGCTATTCCACCCATCATTGCTCTTTGTACACGGCGGTAGGTTGGTCATCCCTTAGCTTTAGACACCAGAGAAACGCTGCTATCTGGACCTACAAAGTTATCTTAAATAAACTGCTAGATCACATCTCGGACTGCTTACCATTCTGCCCAATAAGTACTGTAAGTATGCCTTAAGGAAGTGCCTCTTACATTTCGCTGAAGGTTTCCAAGGCCAAATCTCAGTTTGGCGGGAGTGTGTTTCTTTGGCGGGGCATCTATTAGTCATGTATGGCCCCTTTTGTGGAGCAAGATACAAAAAATCCTAAAAATTAATCACCCTATTAGTCTAGCAGCCTTCAAATCCTTATATTCACTCCATATTAAATAATCTTGTGTTTGCTTCCCCTGAGTCTAGGTACTCCTATCCTTTACAGAGTTCCCTGCTCAGATCTCTGACTCTGTCTCTGCCTCCTCATGATTTTAGGTCACTCTCTGTTCTTAGACTCCATTTATTGCCATCCCCATGCCTACCTCCATCATTGCCCTGCCCACACCTGCACCTCATATTCTCTTACCTGTGACTCTTCAACCTCTTTGTTTTCCTCCTACCTCCCACCCCCCTTTGCTTTGAACTCATCTCGCCACTATGCACCTCTGGGTGTCAATTGGATCATCTTTACTTGCGCCTACTCTGTACCTACTGTCTTCCTGTATGTTTCTGCAGTTCTGTCTGTGCTGTACGCATTGCCTGTTTGTAAAATATTGTTACGCATTAATCTACACCTTTTACTTGCATTTGTACTGCCTATGCCTAATTGTTTACTCAAAATCATAATTATATTGTTGTTCTTTACCAAAACTATATTCACCTATTTGTATGTCCCAGGTCCACCTCGAAAATGAGCTTGTTCACTGGTGTTCGCCTGGTTAAATAAAGATTTTGATTGATTGATATCGCCATTCACGTAGGTCCCCATGTGAACACATCCGTGGGATTACGGAAACACAGAGCTGTCTAGGCCTAGTGCTTCCGTGCCTCCTTCCTTGTCATTTTTTTTTTTTTTGTAGGGATGGAACATTTTCAGTTCTTATGTCTTAGGGATTTAGTGTTCTGGTAGTCATTAAGACCTTTCTAGTGATATATACATTGTCTTTTAACTCCAAGGATTGACAAAGTTACAGCTTATTAAAGTTGCAGTGTTATCCTATGGGAATTGTAACTTTTTTAATTTGTATTTTTTTTTTTTTATATGGCCTCTAATTTTTTTTGTGGGGTTATGTGTTACTGTTGTAACACTCATTAAAACCTTTATTTTTATAGATAGATTGTCCCATAACTGTATATGTTGATGGAGTTGTGGCTTGTTAAAGGTGAAATGTGGAAGAAAAACTAAGTCCAAATTATTTTATCGCATGGAGGAATTTTTTTTTGAGGTTGTGTGATTCATATGAAAAAAGATTCCTTCATATCAAAAAAGAATCTGAAAAAAAAATCCTAAGTCCAAATTCTTCTTCTTTTGTACGAAGAAAATCTTTTTCGTATTGCCCTATGCTTTTTTCGTATAGCCATACAAAAAAAGAAATTTGGATCACAAGAAAAGATTTTGAAATATGTTAAAAACACATTTCTGGGTGATTTTTCCAAAAATTAACTGCAGAATCTACCTAATGGGGCCCCGATTAGCAAGGTGAATGTGTTAGTATGTCTGTAGGATATAATTTTTATGGATTTCCAAAAATGTGTTTGTTTGAACAAAAAATGGAAATAAGAGCAGGACATACAAAAAGAATTTACCCCATGCGAAAGAGAATCTTTTTATATGGGTCAAATTATTTTTTCATAAGAAACAGCTGTCCAAAAGACAGTAGTGAGCATGTTCAGAACCAAAATTTCAAATCCTTATAACTCTGGAATGTATTATTTTTTTCACTAAATTAGTGAAAGGCACCACTGTGGCTCAAGCCCTTTCAACCCTGAAAATTTCAGAACCAAATTCCAAACCGTCTGAGCGCTAGGCAATGACAAAATAATAGCAAAAAAAAAGATTTTTTTTTCATTTTTTTCTCTATCTGGATCTCAGAATGTGTACATCCAACTAGAATGAAACTTGGCAAGTCAAGAGACTTTGTCCCTCAGTCCACATATGCAAAATGTTGTGCAAGTCTGTTGAATGGTGGCAAAGCTATTAAAGAGCATTCTGGATAATCAGGAAGTCATTATCAAAATTCTGCTTTTTGGCTGGAAGCATGCAGTCATAGTTCCACTTTCCATAGTAATATTTTTTCTAGTGATCTTTATTTTATAAGATATTTAAAATTTATTTCCATTGGTGTGGATCCACAGAAAATATGGCTGGTGCCTAGTTTGCAGCCGAGCTCCCCCTTCACATCGCATCACGTTTTTTGTTTACTTCCTTGGGGCCCTGTGCTGCACGTTCCCACTGTCCCTGTGTAGTACTGTGAGTCATGAGCTTGTGCGTTTGGCAGTAGAGGGTTCCAGTTTAACATGGCAGGTGGTAGAATTGTAAACAAAAGCAAAGAAAAACAGAGCAAATTATGGGGCGATAGTACAGCGAAAAATCTAGTACTGCTACTTTAAAGTGCAAACTTAGGGGTTTAACTTTAAACAGCCTACTCAACTCTAACTAGGTGCTACCGGGCCACTGTAAGATATATATATGCAGGGCCCCGATTTTTCTGCAGCACATCGGAGCAAAGTTCTGCGGCAGGGTTCTCATTTGCCGCAGAACTTCTCGACACTCAACTCAAATTCTGCAGCACATTTTACCCTTAATTTTTTTTTGCCATATCTGACACAATGCATGCTCAGAATACAGTCATTTTATGGCGCTATCACCAAATTTTCAATATAGCCAGTTCAAGACCTTTGCTCATGAACAGTATCACTGTGATTTTATTAATCTGTCCGAACATTGATTTTGCACACCGACCACGCCATTGTATTTTCACATGTTCGAAAAACACATTTGGATGTGAAAATGACAGTTGTACTGTTCATAAGGAGGTGTGGTAAAATGGCAATACTGAAAATCTGGAGTAAAAATAATAAAAATGCTCGAAATCTGACGTGCGTAGGAACTTCTTTAACGATGCTCAGACAGAAAATTAGGGATATCACCAAATTTTCAACATAGGGTTTTTAGGATCACATTTACGATTGTGACACTGTCATTTTGTTAATCATTCCGGAAAGGTGGTTCCGCCGCAGTGACTGTGGAAACCACTTTTCGGGACAGATTAACGAAATAACAGTGTCACAGTTCATGAGGTGGGGCCTCAAAAACCCCATGTTGAAAATTTGGTGAAAATATTCCCAGAAATGGCTGAGATATGCACTAAAGTTGAAAAATCAATTTATGCCATTATACAGCTTACTGGCATTTCTTCAGTTCGCGTCGGCCTTGAAGAGTGCAGGCGTGTTCCCTATCCACGAAGATCATCGGCGCTAGGCTCTGGAGGTAAGCATGGGTTGAGGTGGGGTGTGGGAGGTGGAGTACGCAGAGGGTGGGTGCGGGTTGGGGAGGCGGCAAAGAATCAACGATGAAAGGTTTTTGTTTCAGTTTTTTTTCTTTATTCACCGCAAGGAGGGACTTTTGCCATGCTGGGGTGGGCTCCCAGCGTGGTACCAGGCAGCTTGGGGACAGTGAAGCCGACGGGGATTGGGCACCCCGCCGGCAAATGAAGCTTTTGTCACACTGGGGTGGGCTCCCAGCGTGGCACCAGGCAGCTTGGGAGGGGGGGACAGTGAAGCCGATGGGGGATTGGGCTCCCCTGTCAGCAAAGGAAGCTTTTGCCATGCTGGGGTGGGCTCCCAATGTGGCATACACATCTTTGAGAGGGGGCAGTGAAGCCGATGGAGGATTGGGCACCCCCATCGGCAGAGGACGTTTGTTCCTCGGGCAGCCGCGAATTCCGCGGGTGACGTCAAATTCCGCAGATATTTCCGCAGTTTGCCGCACCCATGGAATCACAGAAAACTCGGGGCCCTGTATATATGTAATAGATAACCCCCTCTTAGGTGTGTGGTCGCACTTTGATATATGCACGCCTTGATTTGCGCTGCGGCCTTGTGCGTCAGCCACCCAAGACGTGCATATATCGGAGCGTGACAGCACACCATAGAGTGGGTTATCTATCTTATAAAATGGCAAAATTGTTTTGGAGGGGAGTAAAAATGCAGGTGTGCGGTCGTGTTCTGATATCACTAGCGGTCATCTGATGTGTTTCACCAATCAGAGGATTCCTTTTTTCTTACCCATTTATAAATATATATACACCCCTACTACCCACCACCCACCCTCCTCCACCAGTAGGCATTGGGGTGTGCCTTGGGGTCGTCGGGCCTGACTCACCCTATTCCAATGCATAAACAAGCAGACATGGTACAGTATAGGAGAATGGAGGAGAGTTAGGCCTGACGACCCCAAGGCACACCACAGCGCCTGTTGGTGTGTGGAGGGTGGGGGGTGGTAGGGTTGGAAACCCCAGTATCGAATTTCCAGACTTTGGTCGGTGTCAAATCAACCCTAACTGATGTAGTAACTGAGTTTTTTTGCAATGGATTTCCCTTCTTTTTGAGAAAGTGTAATGTTACTCGTATCCATACTGTATGTTGGAGCGCAGCGGCCCTGCACGCCCGCCTACCCATAAGCATAGAGACATAACGCAGGAGTACCCTATGCTGCCAGTTTCGCAAAATGGTATCCATAGGTGGGAGTGCGGGTATATATGAGCTTTCACAGATCTTTCCTCTTTCTTAATTTAAACATTACCACCTTGCTGCCTAATTACTATACAGTATATGCCAAACTTTCACAAGTACTCAACATAACTCATTGTACCCTGGGTGCCCATTTTGTATCAGGTTAGCAAGTGGATGGTTTGGACTTCATGCAGAGCCATTGAAAATAAAGGGATGGCTGTGGTCATATCAAATTGCTCTTGCTATATCTTGTTTTATATAGTTCTTCACGCATAGTATATCCCATTGGGCTTTATAAAGCAGTGGGTTAGATACAGGTAGTACAGGGATGCATGCAGTCATTTGCAACACTGAGTGCTTGACATCTACACACAGACACGGACAGTTGCATTATAACCTGCTCTGTGGATAGTGAGAATATTAGTCAAGACGTGGTAATTCCCAACTCCTACAAAAGTACCTTGAGTTTTTTTACATCCATCTAGACAATAACCTAGAGATGGACCAAAGGGACCTAGGTTTAGTATCTCATCTGAAGGATGTCACCTCTAATAAAGCAGCAGCCCCCAGTACTGCACTGCAGTGTCAGCATTGGCTCTAAGCCCAAGTACTTCTTAGCAGTCAGACTCACGTTCTCCTGCCTAGTTCTTGTCTGTGCTTCTTGGCAATCTCAGTCACTCTCCCCGTCATATAGATTTTATTTTGTTTATCTAGGAAAACGCAAAATAAATATATCTTATTTTCAGCAGGGTCCTACATCAACCCAATTATACAGCTTGGAGGACTGAAGCACACTTATATGACGTGACTTGATCAAGGTCACGCAGTAAGTCACTGACTGTGGTGGAATTTGTGCATGCAATATCCTGTTTTGTAGGCCAGTGCTCTAACCACAAGACTATGTATTTCATACCAGAGAGCGTCATAGACACCTGCTTATAAAAGTCTTCAGTTCTCCTGTTTTAGGTCCCGCTTTATCTTCATACACTGCTTCTGGTATTGATGTTGCAGTATGCACTCTGAGCTTTGTTTGCATTCTTACTCCCCTTTCTGTAATACTGCTTTACTAGATTTTTCTTTCTGGTTGTTTCACCAAATAGAACTCCAGCCATTATGCTTGATCGCTGACCTGTGCAATATAGTGTTTTTCTGTGTTTGATATAGTAATCTGGAGTCCCAACCTACTAGTTTTATTCCAGAACCATTCCAGAAGAGCAGCTGATGCAGTACGTGTCACAGCCATTCTGCTGTGTCTCCCATAGCAATCCAGACCATCTTGTTAATTCATCCCATAACAAGTGGAGATGTAGGTGACTGAATTTTGGCTTAGGGGCTTCTTCATTCCTATGATCCTTTAGTTTTTATCACCTAGTACTGAGAAGTCAGCCAAGTATAGTCCAAATCTCAAAATAAGGCTGCACCTTCAACATTAATTGCGTAACTGTACTGTCTAACGCAGTACCCTCATTTTGTCCTTAGTTGGGAAGATATATAGTAAGACAACATGCTGAACATGTACAGTATAGTAACAAGATGCAGCAGTATTTGAAGCTTATGTTCATATCAAACCATAATAATATCTCACCTTTAATTCTTACACATACCATGCATGCACGGGCAGCTGGAGCCAGCTGGGTCCTTATTGCTCATCTCTATGCCCTGAGAGCTGCTTACTTTGAACTGTGCGGCTTCTTCCTGCTTGCCCCATCCTCCAATTGGAAGGTCTTACAGTGACTGTGAATGGGGCCAAATAGACACAGCAGCAGCAGCACGGCTTTTGAATTGCTGCTAGTGTTCCAGTTCATAACTTCAGCTGTTTGGGAGCAGTGGATGGCATCAGGATAGCTGGAGCAAGTGGGGCTCATATTGATCATCTCTGTACCCTGAGAGCTGCTTACTTTGGACTGTGTGGCTTCTTCCTGATTGCCCCCATCCTTCAACCGGGAGGTCTTACAGATACTGTAGACGAAACACATAGACACAGCAACAGCATGGCTTTTGAATTGCTGCTAGTGCTCCAGTTCGTAACATCAACTGTTTGAGAGCAGTGGATAGTGTCAGGGTAACTGGAGCCAGTTGGGCTTATATTGGTCATCTCTGCACCCTGAGAGCTGCTTACTTTAGACTGTGCAGCTTCTTCCTGATTGTCACGTCCTCAAATTGGGAGGGCTCACAGAGACTGTGGGTGGGGCCAAATAGACACAGCAGCATCACAGCTTTTGAATTGCTGCTAGTGTTCCAGTTTGTAAGATCAGCTGTTCTGGAGCAGTGGATGGCGTCAGGGTAGCTGGAGCCAGGCGGGCCCATATTGGTCATCTCTGTACGCAGAGAGCTGCTTATTTTGGACAGTGCAGCTTCTTCCTGATTGCCCTAATCCAGTACAGAGATTATGGGTGGGGCCAAGTTCTTCTTTATCTGTGGCCTTGGCCTAACAATCCTTCATTGTGGTCCTTTAGCTGAAGGGCTGTAGCTTAAGGACGTCACACTGTGGGCATCAGTGTGGGGCCGCAGTCTGCAGGAGACATAAGTGTAACACCCAAAGCAGCCTTGTAATGTAACATAATTTGAGTACAAGTCAAGTAAAGTATGTGGTTTATTCTTGCTGTATCCAGCATCAAGGCATCATCATATTGTAAGTAAACAGTGAGTTAAATTATACTAGCTATTGTATTAGTCACTGGATCACGCTGCTGAGTGGTTAACTAGTATGTATTATGAAAAAGGGGCTAAAGGGACTTTTAACATGGCAATAATTATCAGTGCGAAAAACAATCAACCAGTGGTTGAAATACAACAGGTACTGTATTTCAACTGTGCATTAATTCCCTAGATATGCTGTGCTGTGTAATACCAGCAGTAGCCACAGTTCTACAAATAATTTTGAATCTCCTTCCCACCGACCCACCCAGTGGACACAGCTGATCTCGTTGTGACTTGTGTACCTGGCATTTTCAAAGGGATAATTTCTGCACAAGAAGTACCCGATATGTGCCCTGACTGCACCATCCCATTCTACATCTATGGTCTTACATATCTTACTACAGCTTCTCGCAAAAGTCTCCCGTTGAACATTATACAATGGCAAGAAAGAATGCTGACCTGTGATTGGTCAGTCTGGGACTGGACCCGTGATGTTATCCCAGTACAACATCACGGGTCTAGTCCTAGCACACCGATGACCGCACCATCGGTCATCAGAATCACTATATGCAGCCTGAATAGATTCCCGCTATACAATAACACCCCCCCACCCCTTGGTCAGGTCTGTGTTTCCCTGTCAGTTTGTAACCATTTCCCTGTCAGTACTCTGCCCTTAATTCAGTGTCTTCACTTCATTTTTTCCTCAAAACTCAGTGCTTTTTCTAGCCAAATGTGAAATGAACCTGACACGCTAATCGCTTCTCGCTGACCGACAGCACCGTGATTGTGACTAGGGCATGCGTAGTTATAAATAGCGCCCACTCAAAGAGACAGGCGCGATACTGTATTCCATTAAAAGACACGGTGACTATCTCCATTAATCAAGATTCCTGTCATGGACCTCACCTTTTTCTCCACACCGATGTCCAGTAAAGTAAATGAAGCTACTGACCCCACTCTCTCCCGGTCTGCTCGAGGTCCTAACTTTAGTGTCACCCAATGTCACTGCATATCTGCACTGCCTATTCCACTGATCACTTAATTGAAGGGGAAAAAAACGAAACAGCAGCGTCTTTGCAACAGGCAGACACCATCTCTACACTATCTCTCTAAGTAACAGGAGAGGGGAAACAGCAAAAGGACAAGGGGCACAGGGGTCAGAAAGACAGAGCCACAAAGATAGGCATTTAAAGGAATACAGAGAAACCATGTAGGGAGCAGTACCACCTCCTGCACAAGACAGGAACTGTGAACTTTTTTTTCAATAAGTATGCCTGCCCAAAAAAAAAAAAAAAAAGAAATTAATATTTTAAACAGGTTTCCAATTTTTTTCTTCTTAAAACAAAATGAGCCATTGTATAATAGCAATAATGCACTCCAGGGTGTGTGTTGTGCTGGGATAACGTCACTTCTGGGGTGATAAGTCAGCCGAGTGCGACTTATCACCTCAGAAGTGATGTTATCCCAACACAACACACACCCTGGAGTGCATTATTGCTTAATTAGCGTCATGTACCAAAGTGATCATGAATTGCATGGGTGTTGAAAAATTGTATGTTTTATTTTTGTACTTTTTTTTTTTTTTTAACCAGTAGAGACACACTGAGCTGAAAGTTTGTTTACAGGTGTGACCTGGGAGCACAAGGAAGATAAGTGACTTGCTCAGGGTCACACTTGCAGTCATTAAAAACCAGAGGGAATTAACCCATTAACCGCAAATTAATACTAAGCTTTTGTAAAATCAGTAGTGTAGCGAGGCCTAGCGAGCGGCACGAATGTATGCAAATGATTTTGTTTCTCCCACAGATCTTAGCGTTTCTGTATGAGAAGTAAAGCGAGTGCGTTTTTGATCAACAGACTAATATTTAGCAAGTTTTAAACACTAGCATACTAATGTTAGTCCAGTAGTAAAGTTACAGCAGCATTTCTTCATAAATGAATAGTGCAGCAGCCACAGTATTAATGCACATGGGTGAATTTTGCTGTTATTTGTATTTTAACACAGCTTTTTCCATAAAAGAAATTTCAACATGTCTTGCAGTATTGTGTTTTCTTACACTAGATCTGGCCAGCGCTTGCCATGTTACAAGTGCTTTAATCTCCTCAAAAGGAGGCATTACTTTGGAATTAATGCATGGTTGGGTGGTGGGAGCACTTGGCCTTTGGCCTCATGCACCTCAACTATGCATTAATTCCTAGCAAGTGCCTCCTTTCTTGGGGATTAATGCTTACGTATTGTTTTATTGTATCTTTAAAGAGCACCTTTCATGATGGTCCAAAAAGTTACAGTTTATAGTCATTATATGCAGTACTAGACCTGAAAGGGGTGTATGCATTTGTTATTGTTGTATACTCTGCTTTCCATATTTGCATTTGTTTTTGAGTCCTGCTTTAGCCCTGCTGCACTTGCCTTTGCTGTTCCGATGCTAGGCTGCTGGCTCCCGCTGATATCACTAAATGGCAGAAGAGTGACTCACACTGTGCAGTACAGTGCAGTTGCAGCAGTTTTGCAAGAGAAAACTACCAGTACTACAGAAAGACATGGAAGGCACCAGTATGGCATGGGTAAGGAGGCATTACTGCTTTCAAATGATCAAGGTATAGACACTAATCACACCAATACATAAACTGACAGTTAGTTGTCTCAACTGACAGCAACCCAGTCTTACAAAAAAAAACATACTGACAAGGCATTTGGATTTTGGCATAATGCATTGCTAACAGGGTGTCTTGGTAAAGAGGGACCACAGTATGTACATCTTGTAATGTAGCTTTCCCTTGCAAAACTGCTGCAACTTCACTGTACTGCAGTGTGAGTCACTCCTCTACCATATAGTGATGTCAGCAGTACATCCCTGGGTCCACAGCAGCACCAGGCTTGCTATAGAAGCTCTGGTACACCCTGCAGTTTTTAGCAGCTCAGAATGCAAAAACTAACTGCAGAGGCCAGTAATGAAATACAATTTCAGAATCAATGCAAGAAGGGATAATTTATGCATGAAAGTCAAAGGGACTGGGAAAGGTGCTCTTTAAAACAGTGATCACAAGGGCCACAACCCCAACCGATGGTGGTAAAACATTTAATAACATACTTGAAAGACATTAAATAACATTGTCCAGGTACTACCCCAAGTTATGGTGAACAAGCAACCTGCTAGGCTGGTTTACTGAAGTGTGCTTCATTGTCCCTCAATCTTCTTCCGTATCCAATTTGTTTCGCTGAATTTCTTTGGCCAGGAAGTCCTGCCTATTTTTTTCCAACCTTTCCCAGCTTTTTTGGGGTCTCTAAACACAAATTGCTTTCCACCATATGATATTTTAAGCCTCGCTGGAAGTTGTAGCGAGTGAACAATGCCTAGATCACGGAGCCCCGCATGGACTCCATCTAAAGCTCTTCTTCGCTCTCAGATTGAAAAACTCAAGTCCAGAAAACATAGAACATTCCCCGATTCTGGGATTTGTAAAGGGCCACCTGATTTAGCTTTCTGTAGGATTTTATCTCTTCAATGTGAGTCTCCAGTAATTAGGAGAAGCTTGATTGGTATATCTAAGTTGGCTAATCTGTTCTGTGGCGTTTATTCTGTAGGCTTGCTGCACTACAACCCCCGTTAAGTAGCCCAACCAAGTGAAGAAAAGATTTTGAACAAAATTAACTGGGTCTTGCCCTTCCAGGCCTGCTGTAATACCCAGGAGACGAGTGTTAGCAGCTCTCACTGAGTTCTCCAAATGTTTCAGTCAGTATCTGAGGTTGGTATTCTCCTTGGCCAGCCCCGTTACCATGGACATTGATTTATTAGAGGTGTCCAACACAGACTTCGATTCTGACATAATCTGCTCCATCTTAGTTTCCAGAACAGCGACTCTCGAATTAAAGGAATCCACTTTGGTAGATAATTCGTTTGCAGCTTTTAGTACCACATCTTTCACTACCTATAATGTAAGTTCCGTCTCCAGGATTGTTCCTAGCTGTGACTCACTGCTTGCCGACATGCCCGCTGGCCCAGGTTGCTTTCCTCTCCCAGTGTCTGTTTGCTGAGGATTTTTCTGCCATCCCATGTCGTAGCAGGTCAGGAAAGGTGTCTGTTAAAAGCTCTAAAGTTCCTTTAGGGGACAGAGACACTTTTAGTATAGAAAAAACTCGCTTTGTAGAGAAATTGACGTTTTAAGCCCCCACGAGGTAGAGCCCTGAGCAGAGTGTCTTTCAAACAACATGAAGTCTTGCTGTATTCTGACATTATGCAGTTAGCTCCAGCACTTGAACTGCTCCGGAGAGGAAAGAGCTAACTCTGTACCAGAGCACAGAACGTTGAGCTCGAGCTCGGTTCAAACCTCTGTCTGCTGCACTTTCAAGTGTAACCGTCAGATTCTTTACTCCGCCTAACTGAACAGTCACTTCGGAGATCTCTCCATCGCTTTCAGTTCGGTAACAGTAAAACGTCGGTTTATACCACATTTTCTTTATTTTACTTCAGTTCAGTTCAGTTTAGTTAAGTAAGTGCTTAGGTAGTGGGCTGAGTGTTATTTCTGTGTGTGGAAATTGTAAAAAAGATTTTCAGTTAGTTCGGTCGGAACCAATTGTCTGTTTTTGCTTTAATTTTATTTACAGTTTAGTGTGAGGTACTGGTTCTTATCGGTTCTAAAAAAAAAAACGTATTTCAGATGTTTTTTTCCAATACCGGTAACATGGTTAGGAAACGATAAGGGTGTTTTGCCTGGCTTAAGCCGATTAATGGGTAAGTGTTAGGATGGCTACGTCTGAGAAACCTAAAAGAAAAACCGGGCCCACTGGGTTTCAGCACTGCAGTGAGTGTGGGGAGGCCTTTGCTGAGGCTGATCCCCACACCACCTGTGTTTACTGTCTGGGGTTTGATCACCTCGATTCATACTGCCAAATATGTAAACATTTTCTTAAGGCCACCCTGGAAAAGCTATTGGGCAGGCTTAGGGAAAAGGTGGCAGAGAAGTCTGCTGACCTGGATGGCCAGCCCGGTTTGGTTCTAACCGAACCTCAGGGAGTGCCCTCTGACCTGGGCGATACTCCCTTGGGCAAAAAGAGAGCCAATCCTGAGGGGTTGGTTCCGGCTAAGAAAAAGAGAAAGGAGAAATCGGCCGGTTCGGATCCAGAACCGCATCGTCCAACCGCCGAAGAAATTGCCAGGGCGATTAATGTTGTTAAATCGCTCTATCCGGTTCCGACTGATCCGGCACCTCTCAGTAGGCACTCAGTTCGGTCGGTTCCTCCGGTTCCGGACTATTGTGCAGAAGAGTATTATGAACTGGATCTGGAGGGGGATGAAGACTATGATGACGATGATGATGATGGTATAGAAAGTCTAGATAAGCCCATAGAACCGGACCTTTCCCCAGACAGGCCTTCTAGTGTCTCCCCTCCTAGGCTTTCTGAATTCCCATCCCACTTTTTGTTTTACAAAAAAGTGGCAGAAGCCCTCCAGCTCCCTCTGGTTGAAGCTGCTGAGGAACAAGAGGAGCCTGACTTTGTAGAAATGATGGACATCCCAGAGTCAAAAAGATTGTCTATTCCCCCTCTATAAATCTCTGGGGAAACAAATACAAAATCTTCTTAAAACACCAAATTCTTTACCTCCTGTGAACAAACGAACGGACAGGAGGTACGTGCTGTCAGGCTCAGGTACGGAGTTCTCGTATCAGCAATGCAGCCATGTTGGGGTTGTGCAGGCTGCAGCCTGTGATAAGGCTAACATACCCTTGGCTTCACACACCCCCAGATAAAGACTCTAGGAAGGTGGATGCCATGGCCAAAAAACAGTACTTGGCATCCTCCTTGGGACTCAGGCAGGCTAACTACATGGCCTACACAGCCAGATACCAGAAGTCCAGATGGGATACTGTTCTGGAACTGGCTAAACAGGCTTCCCCCCAGCTAGCCAAGGAGCTGGAGGAGGTGGCTGCTTATAGGATAGAGGCATCTAAGATCCAATTTCACGCTGCTGTAGACTCTAATGATGTATCATCACAAGTCATGGCTACATCTGTGTCTCTTCAGAGATTGACTTTGCTCAGATGTACTAGCCTTTCACAGGACACCCAGGCTAAGGACATATATTTCCCTGTGGTGGCTAATTCTCTGTTTGGGGAGCAGACAGAGAATTATATGAAAAAAATGGACGAGTACAGGATCACCTACAGGAGTGCACAGGCCAAGGAAAGGCAAGCAACTCCTCAAAAGCAGCAGTCTAGGGGCAGGGGTAGGCCTTTTCACAGGCCTTTCTACCAGGCACAGGCCTCCTCTCCTTTTCCTCAGAGGGGGGGTTCTTCAGAGGGAGAGGCAGAAGGGGGATGAGCAGGGCTGCATCCTCCTCTCAGTCCAAGGCTCCTGCCAAGCAGACACCCTGATGTGTCAGCCCAGGTCAACTCCCCTTTTCCAGTAGGAGGCAGGCTGGCTTACTACTTTCAGGCCTGGAAGTCTGTTACCTCAGACAAGTGGGCCCTGGAAGTAGTAAGTCAGGGACTGGCTCTCAGCTTCAGAAAATTCCCAAAGCAGAGAGTCAGGTCTTTTTCCACCTGCAAACACCTCTGAAACCATTGCCCTAGAGGCAGATGTTTCCTCTCTGTTGGTTCTCGGAGCCATAGAGAGAGTTCCTGCTACACACAGGGGCAAAGGTATGTACTCCAGATACTTCCTTACCCCAAAAAAGACAGGGGAGTGGTGGCCCATCCTAGACTTAAGATACTTAAACAAGCACCTAGTCAAACCAAAATTCAGAATGGTGACTCTGAGAGTAATTCTTCCCCTCTCTGAAGCCAGGAGATTGGTTAGCCTCCCTGGACCTCAAAGATGCCTACTTTCACATTCCCATCAGGTGTTCCCACAGAAAGTACCTCAGGTTCAAATTGCCTTCAGGCCATTATCAGTTCAGAGCAATGCCCTTCGGACTAACATCAGCACCAAGGGTGTTCACGAAATGCCTAGCAGTAGTAGTAGCCTTTCTAAGGAGACAAAACATTTCCATATTCCCATACCTGGACGACTGGCTCATTGTGGGGCAGTCTCCAGACCAAGTCAAGTCAAATCTGCAAGTGATCCAACAATTGCTCACTTCTCTGGGTTTCCTCATCAGTCTTCCAAAGTCAGTTCTCGAACCAGTGCAACTCCTGACCTTCATACGGGTAGAGTTGGACACTGTCCCAGTAAAGACTTTTCTTCCCTTGGCAAGGGTAAAGGCCCTTACAGCTCCGGCTTTTTCTTTTCGCCTTCTGGTATCTCGCCCAGCAAGGCATTTTCTTCAACTCCTGGGCCACATGGCAGCTTCCACTGCAGTGGTTCAAGGGGCCAGATTTCAGATGCGGAACATCCAGTTCCACTTGAGGGCTTTTTGGTCTCGGAAAAAAAGATCCTCTAACCAAACTGATTCCAGTGACTCAGACTCTGATCTAAGCTCTCCAATGGTGGTTGGATCAGGACAACCTCAGACAAGGAGTCCCATTCATCACCCAGACTCATTCTGTGGTACTGACCACAGATGCTTCTCTCCTGGGGTGGGGAGCTCACTTGGGAGCTCTCACAGCACAGGGAGTGTGATCTCCTCAGGAGTCTTTCCTTCATATCAGTCTTCTGGAACTCGGGGCAGTGTACCTGGCTCTACAAGCTTTCTTGGACTCAGTACAGAACAAAGCGGTTCAGGTCAGGACAGACAACACCACCACCATGTGGTACATCAACAGGCAGGGAGGCACTCGGTCTATGGCTTTGCGCATGGAAGCCATGAAATTATGCTCTCTGGCTTATTCTCTTCAGACATCTCTGGTGGCAGTCCATCTTCCAGGGAAGGACAGTGTGGTAGCAGATGCTCTGAGCAGGATATCTCAGGGCCATCACGAATGGTCCCTGGATCCCCTAGTGTTAAAAGTGATTTTTCAAGATGGGGCACTCCAGAGATAGATCTCTTTGCAGCCCCAGACAATCACCAACTTTCTCTCTTTTGTTGCAGACCCCCAGTCTTGGGATCAGTCCCTCTGGATGCTCTACTTCTGGATTGGCAGGGGAAATTTCTGTATGCCTTTCCTCTTTTTCCGCTGTTGTTCAAGGTTCTGGTCAAGAAAAGATCACAATCTTGCAAAGTGATCCTGATTGCTCCAGACTGGGCCAGGCAGCCTTGGTACCCTCTTTTGCTGTCCCTAGCAGTCCATCTTCCCCTATTTCTTCCCAAGGATCACAATCTGTTAACCTTCTCTCAAGGGAGGATTTGGTACCCCAACCTTCAGTCTCTCAAGGGCGTGGCTCTTGAAGAGTTAGAATATGCAAGCCTGCATCTGTCTCAGGGGGTTCTGGATATTCTCGAAGCCTCTCGGAAACCTGCCACCAGAAAAACCTATAATTCCAAATGGAAAAGATTCAGCATTTGGTGTTCCAATAAGCAGATATCTTCAGATACTGCTGATTTGGCTACAGTTCTGGATTATATGGTTCATCTTAATGGTTTATGCCTCAGACCAGCTACCGTGAAGGTACACTTCGCAGCTGTTTCTGCATTTCTGTCAGTGGGAAGGGTTTCCTCATTGGCATCTCATCCTGTTTTCTGTAAATTCTTTAAAGGATTGCTCCATACCAATCCCCCTTTAAGGATCCTACTCCTGCTTGGGATCTTAATGTTTGCATTGATCAGCTTATGCAGCCCCCCTCTTTTGAGCCTTTGGCCTCAGCAGACCTTAAGTACTTGACTTGGAAAGCTGTGTTCCTGGTAGCTATTACCTCTGCCAGGCTTATCAGTGAATTACAAGCTCTGTCAGTGGAGCCTAATTTTATCTCATGTCAAAGATAAGGTGATCCTTAGAACTAACTGGAGGTTCTTACCCAAAGTGATTTTAGATTTTCATCTGAACCAGTCCATGTCTCTTCCTGTCTTCTTCACTGATCATTCTTGTTTAAGAGAGAGAAGGTTACACAGCTTGGATGTTAAGAGGGCACTTAGCTATTACATTGCGCGCACTAAGGCTCTTAGGTGTGACTGTCTTCAGTTGTTTCTCACTTATGGGGAAGTGGGAAAGGGCAGCCTGCTACTAAGAGGACTATTGCCAGGTGGATTGTCTCTTGTATACAGTTCTGCTATGAGAAGCTAGGCAAAACATCTGCTTCAGGCCTGAGTGCTCATTCAACTAGAGGTACAACTGCTTCTCTGGCTGCTGCCAGAGATATACCATCATTAGAGATATGCAAAGCAGCCACCTGGAAAACAATCCATACCTTCACCAAGCATTACTCCCTGGATATCCAGGCTAGGAGTGATGATAGGTTTGGTACAGCAGTACTGCAGAGCCTATTCCCAAAATAGGTTTGTCCCTCCTCCATGAAGGTACTGCTTGGTAGTCTGCATAATGTCAGAATACAGCAAGACTTCATGTTGTTTGAAGAAAAAATTACTCAGCTTAATAATTGTGTCTCTTCTAATGGAGTCTTGCTGTATTCTGACCCCCCCCCCGCCTCCCCTCTCAGAACCTGTTTTTTTGGGAAGGGGGCTGGCAGATGCAGTGTTGCACCTCAGGGGTGCACTTAGCACTTCCCCTATATAGAGAAGGGGAGTGGGTTATGTTGTATTGTTTTTTACAGTTATGTTGTTCACTACCTAGTTTTTGTTTTGAAGTTCTCGAATTGAGTCTTTTGGGGTCCCAAAACATTTGGTTACCTTTTGGCTAGTAGTTTTACAATTTCCACCTTGCAGGTGTAGTTAGTTAGGATTAGCTCATAAGAATCTGACGGTTACACTTGAAAATGCAGCAGACAGAGGTTTGAACCGAACTCAAGCTCAACGTTCTATGCTCTGGCATAGCGTTAACTCTTTCCTCCCCAGAGCAGATCAAGTGCTGGGGCCAACTGCATAATGTCAGAATACAGCAAGACTCCATTAGAAGATACACAATTACTGAGGTGAGTAATTTTTTCTTTTTGGTCAGCCGCTGGCTCCACCCCCCCTTCGCCAGTACGCTCTTGAGAGGCATTCTACACATAAAGCCCCCTATCTGAAATCCAGGTCCAGCTTGGGACCTGAATTTTATTTTGAAAATGCTCATCTTGACTCCTTTTGAGCCAGCTGCGACTTTTGGCTTATGCTTTCTGTCTTAGAAAGTATTTTTTTTTTTTTTTAGTTGCAGTCAGTTCTGCTTGAAGGATTTCAGAGCTCCAGGCTCTAATGTTTGAGCCTTCTTATTTGATTTTTCACAAAGACAGGGTGCTTTTGCATACGAATCCTAAGTTTCTCTCAAGGGTGGTGTCTTGAGTTTACCTTAAATCAAGCCATCCACCTGCCACTGTATTTTCCAGAGCATGCCAATGCAGGGGAAGCATTGCTCCTTACTTTAGATGTGCATTGAATACTCAAGTACTATACACACTGTCCAAAGGACTGTAGAAAGTCCTCGCAGCTTTTCGTTTTTTCGCCCCTGGTAAAGAGGGCGCCCCAGTTTCTAAACAGTTCTTGTCAAAATGGCTAGCAAACTGTATTACATTTTGTTACAGAGGTACGGTAAGGAACTTCCTGGTGTGGTCTCTGGTCATTCCACTACAGGCATGGCCACATCTGTTGCTTGCTTTCAAAATATGTCCACTGTAGAGCTCTGTGCGGCTGCTACATGAAGTATTGTTCACACCTTCACTAAGCACTACAGCCTGGACACTGTTTCTTGTAGACAAACTGGATTTGACCTAGCTGTACTACAAGGCCTACTATCATATGCCTATTTGCTCCAGCCGCCCAGACTGTTAGCTTTTGGTACTGCTTGGGACTCTTTCCAAAGATGTGGCCTGATGAAAGAAATATCCTCAAAGAAGATAGAAGAGTTACATACTTCTCATAACAATAGCTCTTTGAGAGATTCACGTTCATCAGGCCATGCTGTCCCACCCTCCTTCCCCCTTGTCTTGGTCTGCAACGATGGATTCTTGTGCTATCTCCATTGCTACGTTTTTGCAGCTCTCTGTTTTGCCTGGTATGTGGAGTGCTGGGGTCTCTCCCAGTTCCCTAGAAGGAGGTCCTCCAAGCATGATCTCTGGCGGTGAACTGAGGAGAGGACAGGCCATCCATGTTTATGTACATGTTGACATCTGACATCGTCATGGGTTGCCCCTGGCTGAGTGCTTGCAAAAGTTTCCATGTGGTCCTAGTGCCGGTGGCTATGAGTTTCAATGGTGTAGCCCAGTGAAAGAGATTCTCTCAAAGATCTACTGTTATGGTAAGTATGCAAGTGTTGTTTTTCTTTGCAGCAGCCATGTGACTGCTAGGTCACCTGACTTCCCTGCCTTTTTAACAAGCTTCCAGCCCTTTGTCTTCTCCGTGACTGCTGCTGTAGCCATATGTTCCCATCTGCCGAACTTGGTATTGCCTACATTGCTGCTCTTTCTTCTTCTGTGTTGCGTGTCCACATTTGCCACTGCCCATGGTTGTTACTTGCTTTGCTGCATATGCCAGCTCCTGCCCTTCCCAGGTTTTCCCAGGCAGGGAGTGTTCCTCCCCATTGTTGCTCCTCCTTTGGGCTCAGTCTTTACTCCCATGGCACCATTCCCTGGGTCAGTTTCTGCTGATGGCTGCTAGTCTGGTTGGGCTCCCTCTCCTTCCATTGTTCCTGGCTAGTGGTCATTGGCTGTGACTGCTGCTGCTGTCTTTCTGGGCTGTGTATTGCTGTGGCTCTGGCTGCTTCCAGCCATCAGCTGCATTTTGCTGCATACTTTGCCATGCTGATTCTGCTGGCTGTCTTTTGCTGTTTCTTCACTTTCTCTCTCTCTCTACCTTTGCTCTGGCCTTGCTACCCCTTTTTCTTTGGGCTTTTCCCTAACATTTTCTGCAACTCCTGTTACAACCCAGTAACCTTTTCCGCTAGGTAGGCTCATCTCATTCACTGCCTATAGCGTCCTGCCTTGACAATCCCAAGATAGACTGCTGGCTCCTACCTTCCACGTATTGCCCTCTTCACCATACCTGGGCATCTGCCTCTGACTTCTAGCTTCTACTGAGAGGCTTATTTCATCATCTGTGCCATGCTTTGACCCTTTGCATGTTTTTGGCCTTAGATGCAGTGCTTCTAACAACCGTGCCCAACAGACTGCCCAGATAGTTGTCCATTCCTCTCCTTGTGACTCAGCACTTATTCTTTTCAACCTTTCCCACCTACCACTGTACAGTATCCACAAATCCTACTTTTTTTATTTACTCCTAGCACCTAGTTTGCCCTCATCAGCCACCCCCTGCTCCCAGCCCTATCACTTATCTTCTCCCCTACTTACCTCTACCTCCTTGTATCTCCCTGGCTTACCTTCCAGGGTGGGGTCAGTGGAGAGGGCCGTGCTTTGTTGGAGGTCCTGCGTGGTTCCAGAGGCAGATTCCTTCTTGTTTGATGGATGTTATTTGGCGCAACTGGTTTTGGTTTTTACATTCACAGAGTGCCTGCCTCAGCCAATAGTGTCGGCTGTAGCTGCCCTGTATTTCCATGGAGTGTTTGTTGAGGACCATACTGGGCATAAAACTGCACTCTCTCTCTCAAGAAAAAAGGTAGTGCCTCCTTATAATGAACACTCGCTTTAGCGAACAAATCAGATGGACCCAGAGGTGCTGGTTATAACGAGGGACTACTGTACTGTCCTCTGAAGAGCATTAGGGCTTCCAGAACTGAAGCAGCTGTTTAAGTCTTCTCCTTTTCCTAGGGGTTTTTCTGAAAACCCAGCATTCCTTTGACTGGCAGGTTCACCTTGTGTGTACCTCTGGAGGGTGGAGCCTTTTCATTCAAGGACTCCTTTGGCTTCAGGACCAAAGCCTGTAGCACTTTTTTGGGGTGGAAGTCTCAGAAAGGTAGATGGAGAAGCTTACTGACTCCTTAGGTTTGCAGTGGTGTGTCACAGGTTCTGCTTTACTCTTGGGGATTTAGTAGTGGTTTGCCTGGAGGGATTCCCAGAGGTTTCCTCCACAAGATTTTTTCCCTCTCCTCTGTGCTTAAAGTTAGTAAAGTAGTTATTCTTTGTTAGTTATTTCCATTCCACTAGATGAGTTGGGATTTGGATGTAGCTCCATCTGTTTCCTTGCGTAGTTGCTCAGTGTCATGGTCTCCCTCTCTCCTCACCAGAAGACAGTTTTCTGACAGTTCTATTCATACCTATGATTGTAACTTTCAGGCTTCTCAAGGGACCCGGGGTCTTGTGACAGCTCTAGGGGGTTTCAATGCCACTGGTATACCAAGAGGGTGGTAGTTCTCTTGGAAACAGAGACTGTGAAAGGTCTCCCTTGCACAACATATCCAACACATCCAGCATGTCCTACCATCTACCTCTGACTTCTTCTAACAGTCACCCACCAAGAGTACTGAGCTAGTGACAGGAGTGACAGTACTCAGCAACTTTATCCAACCTTTCCAATTGAAAAATCTAAATTTTTGTGGTGATTTTTGAAACCTGGCTTTGTTGCCAGTGCCCTTTTTTGGCAACCCTTGCCTTGGTGCTTTTGTGCTGAAGTTCTTTGTCTTTCTATCTTGCTTTCTTAGTTTGGGCCTACCATGACCAAAACCTGTAAGACCACAGAAGGTCTGGCTCGTTTTCCCCTGGGTTGAGGTACAGATGAGGCACACTGATGAGTCCTGAGATGGATGAAACACTTGTCTGTATCTTCTTTTCTCAGCCTTTGCAGATGGTGTGAGAGACGCTTTGGCACCATGCACTCCTGCTTAAAGCAGAACCAGTCTAAATTTTCATGGTAATTTACATATACATCACACGATGCATTGCATTATGGTGTTAATGTGTGATGGAGGGGAGTGATGCTGCTGGTCTCTCTGGTCTCTCTTTCTAGGAACTGTGCACCCCTCTGAGTTAAAGGCTGAGAACCAACTATGTGACCTGTGCTCTCCCTTGTATAACCAGTGTTTTTTTTTGGGGGGGGGGTGACCACCCTCAACCCATATTAGTATAAAAACTGACACATGTGCAAGCATACAGAATAACTCAGCAGTGTAAGCTACTTCCTCTGGAGGAACGTAGAGTTCCAAGACTCGACATTTCTAACTCATATCAGTAACTCTTTGGGAACTAGGCTCAAATCAGATTGAGGTGAGAGTCTGGTTACACAAGTGAATCAAAAGCATGATGTACAGTACCTACCTACACCGAATGTTACCTACCCCAAGGCACCTTAAATATAGGAATTTCAAACCCTGCTTTAACTAAACCAATATAACAAGATTTCAGAAAAGTTGGCACAATTCTAGATCTTCCTGGACTAAAAGTCTCCACCACTCATTCACACTAATGGGACTATGCCAGAGGAACTAGGACCTTGCAGAAACCAAAAATCTTCAGGAGGGCCACTGCCAGGATAGGACCGCACATGCGTGGTGCCACAAGACTAGCTCTTGCTGTATAGCTATCTCAGCGTTGATCCTCCAGCCATCTCAGTTCCTTTTCTCCCACCATCAACTGCGCTTCAATGACGACATCGCTCGCCCGCCAGGAGTCAAGTCTTTGTCTATACGACATCAGCTATAGCCATCCAGTATTCATTTAACTTACCATTTTTATTGTTCTTTTCTTGTTTAAAAAAAAGAAAAGAAAAGATGATGATGATGAAGAAGAAGAAATTCTCAGCCTGCCATCAACGAAGTCGACTTTTGATGGTAGTGGTGATGGTAGGGAGACTTCATTTGAAAGCTGTGATGGCAGTGGGGCTGTGTCCGGTCTGCCGCCCTTTGCAGAGGGGGATCCGACCACAGGCAGTCCAGTGCTCAGGGGGAGGACAGTCAGCTTGAAGCACAAATGTAGCAGTTCTGGGACCTGGCTCCGCTTGACCTCGAGCTCTTCTTCCTCCTGTCAGAGGAAGAAGAATCAGTATCACTCGAGGTCACCTTCTGGTATGTCTGCACGGGGATCATTGCTGGTGGAAAACGGTAGGTCTGAACTGACTCCGGTGGGTTCCTCTGTGGCTCTGCTCTTAAAGGCCGCGGTCTTCGACACTGGATCCCATCTCTGTCCTCAGTGGGGTTCCGGTGAGTAGTTTCACTTTTTGGCCGCTCTTTTAGTCCTGGCCAGTGGACCTGGTTCCGGGGCCTTTGGGCCTTGAGACTGCTGGGCCACGGCTTGGTAGGTCAGGCCAGAATGTACGCGGAGCCCTCTCCAATACCAACGCCTTCGACTCTTCATGCCTACCCCTCTCTCCTTTTCTCTGCAGGGGCCGGCACGGGTACTGCTTTCCTTCTCCCCTTTTCTTCAGGTCTGGGTCCAGCTGCAGTTCTGGCACGGTGCTGTGTGGCGCCATGGGCAATGCCAGGTCTGGCGCCGTGTGTGGTGCTGTGCAGTGCCGTGTCTGGTGCTACCTGGTGCCTTGTCTTTCACCACCTTGCGCCGTGTGGCACCATGTGGTGCTGGCGTCATGTGGTGAAGGCATGAGTCTGGCACCGTGTCTGGTCCCGGCGCCTCGGATGGCACTGAACTCTTTGCTGATTCAGGTGGTGGCGTCTCTTGTGTTCCTGGTTTAGACCTGGCTTGTGGAGGTTATTCTGGGAAGAAGTGGATCTGGATGAGTCCCTATTCTGCTTTGTTGAAGATGCAGCGGATGACTCATTTTATGGGCTGGAATGGAAGCCCTCTGTATCAGTGTGATGGAAGATGGAAGATCTTTCCAGTTCTTTTTCCTCAGGGATATGGGGTCCACCATACCAATTCAGTCTCATCTGTGGACCAAGGCAGACTTCTGTGTCTTGAGTTCCTACATTCCTCAGTACGAGTACACCCTGTGGAACACACTCAATGTAATGGTTGAGAGCCTCCCGAAATCTAACACTCCAATACTAGGGGCATATGCCCAGTAATCAGCTGAAAGCTGTTATGGACACCTACGTCTCTGCCTCTAGAGCAGCTGCCGCTAGCAGCAGGTGGTTAACATCTCCTTGACGGTGCTTATCTGATTGGCTCTCAGGCTAGAGGCCACTCAGAATAGTAGGGCTGCCACTTAAACAACATGGCATCCTCATAACAGGCAGTCCTTCAAGGTAGAGGCCTAGATGCCTTTTTCAGGAACCAACCCCTCAGCACAGTAGACGGCACAAGGCCCGAAAGCACCCTAATCCAACCTCTGTGGATCCAGCCCAGGTTCCACCCCAGCTGTCTGATGGGGTCGCCTCTCGGTGGTGGTGGGGGTGTCTAATTCGGTTTTACTTCCAGTGGAAGTCCGTTACAGCTGACCTATAGGTCATCAAGATTGTCTGAGAGGGGTACTCTCCCAATTTTGCAGATGTCCCCTGACCTTCCACCCAGACGACAGCCCAGTCTGTCTGCCTCTCAGTTGCACTCTCTCCGCTTCTGAGATGCGGGGTCTCTGCGGGAACTGGGCAGTAAATATTTTTCCATAAGCGAAACTGAGCACAGGTTCCTATTTCCATTGCTCTGGTTCCAAGTTAACAGGTGGCATGAGCCCATCTGTCGACCTTGGAAGGTTAAACAATTATCTGTTCACGGAAGAGTTCACCAAAATCTTGGTGTTCAAGTCTTCACTTCATGGACATTTGGCTCCTAGCCAGCACATCTGGGCAAGAGAGACACAGGAATCGATCACCACAGCTTCTCAATGTTCTCTCCAGGGTATTGTCTGATTTGGAGAAGGTGCCAGTTTCATCTTCCCAACAGCTCCTCTTCTTAGGAGCCCTCCTGGATACCTCCAGGGCATCAATTAGTTCCAGAAGACGGTAGAAACAGTATCTTCAGATGGCTCATTACATCAAGGAAAACTACTGTATTTGAGCCCCTTTTTGGTTGAGCGGATGCTGGGAATCAGCACGTCCTCCACAGCAAACAGTGGTCTCCAACCACTCATCCGCAGTCCTCCATACAAAATGTCAGAGCCCCGGACAAAATCTTAAGTTGGGGGTTCACTGTAAAGACCTCCAGGCTCAGGTGTGGAACCAGGAGGAACCTCATCTTGTCATAAATTTTTAGAGATGAGAGGTATCTTATAAGCAAACTCCTGGAGGATGTCCCCAGCCACAGTGATACTACTGGACGGACATCAGAACTTTGATTGGGGCGACTAGAGAGCTGATCTCTGGCAGGAAGCAATTCATAGTTGCTCTGCATATCAGCACCATATAATTGTTATTTTTTGCAGCCCAGATCAAAATGATTAAAAAACTACCTTGATATCTTTGTAGGGGAAGTTAACAGCTACCAGACGAGATCAAACTTGTAATGGGGAAACAGAAGAACATGGCGTCAGCTTCCTCCAAAGCTACTGCAGTGAAAACAACCAAGGCTGCGGAATTTCCAGCTTCTGAGGAAGAAAATGTGGCTGAATCTACTACTACTCCTCTGTGGCAACAAATGCTGGCTACAATGAAGTCAATGTATGCCAAAATGGAAAGGACTTTAGCCCGCCTGGAGAAGCATGATGCAGCTATCACCGAACTCTCCTCTGCTGTGGCTGAAAGCAAGAAAAGGTCGATTACCACTCAGGCAGCAGTCGCTACATTAACCCAAGAGAATGTGCAACTGCATGGCAGGCTCGTGGCGCTAGAGAACGAGGCCCGAACAAAGAACGTGCGCCTGGTAGGAGTCCCTGAGAGTGCAGAGGGCCTCAGTCTACTGGCATTCCTAAAAGAATGGATGCAAAACACAATTCCGGTACCTGCTGATTTCGTTTGGGGAACGCCGTGGAAGGCCTATAGAGTCAACCCCAGAGTGCTATTAATATCAACTTACTCCGCACGGTTCTCCTGCAAACCACGGGAGTTGACATTCAAGACGTTCTGATATCTGCAGTGAGAGCAGTATATCCACTGGACATCAACGAAGTGGATGTAAAACTTTTCCCTGATCTCTCCTTCCAGACCCGCTCACGTAGGAAAAAATTTGATGGAGTCAGACAACGGTTGAGAGCATTGGGAGTAATTCACTCCTTCCTACTACCAGCGAGATTTAGGATTCCTACGGGGGGAAAGTCCTGGCAATTCACCGACCCGACCGATGCAGGAAGATAGCTGGAAAAAACAGAGAAAGAGTTTGCTGTTAGAGACACTGTTTCAGTAGAGGATGAGAATATAGAGGAGGACTGAGAGAGCTGGTTCGACTTTTGTATAAGTTTCTCTACCTTAAAAAAGTTGGCCTGCTAATTGGAGCAACTAGGGACTTGTTTTAATAATGTCCCTGGGACCTTTTACCCTTAAGTCGTGCAGAGAGTTGGGTTAAAATTTTGGGATAATGGTCTGTCCACAGGCTGTTCAGTCTTACAGGAAGGGGGCTGCATGAGCGTAGCCCTTTCTTTCTTTCTCTGCATAACCATGGTGGGAGGGAGGCGAAGCTCAGGTAGCTCCAAGTTGGTGTGTGTGAGTTCATAATACTGTCTGTTGACTGTTTACAGTAAAAGTTTAAATGATTATCTTATTTATGGGCTGCTGAATGACCACTTTTAGCAAGAGCATTTATTTGCATATAACTGTTAGCAGAAAGTTATGAGTTGTATATATTCTCTTGTTATTGAATATTTCAGTATGCATGGATAAATAGCATTCTTACAGAGTGCCTCTAATGATTTCTTTTAATTCTACCTAAATATGGACTCTGCAGTGCCACTGAGATGGCTAGCATTATTGAACAATTAATGGACTTTTAAACAATTTTTTCTCCTGGATTCCTCCACTCCTATTGTAAAAGATTACAGGGGGCAACAACGAATATCACAAATTAATGTATTTCCATCTGGATACTTATTATTGCCCTGTATGAGAGGTGGTGTATATTTTTCACTTAAAAAAGTAAACACAAAGTTTAACAAAAATGTATTACATCAGCAAGCAGGGTGGGGGGTCCCCCTACCCTCTCTGCAGTAGGGCCACGAGGTTGTGAGAGTGGTACCTCAAGCACGATGTGTTGGTTCAGATTTCATGCAGTCGCTTTTGATGAGTGGGGCAGTTCGGACCTGGTCCTGTTTGCGTCCCCTTTCAATGCAAACTGCCTCTATTCTGCTTCAGAAATCCACACTCTGGTGTTTTCTGTCAGGATGTATTCACTGCAATAGACAAAACGTTCCCTTACATTTTCCTCCTTTTCCCTTAACTCAGAGGGTGCTGATTAACTTGTATGCATGGGGGCAGGATGATTCTCATCGTCCCAGACTGACCTCGGCAGATATGATTTGTATTGATCTACAGTCTGTCAGAAGTTCTCCGGAGATGACTACCTCTGTGAGTGGACTCTCTGCCACATAGTTAATCCAAGCCTGCACTTCCGTCATCTCCATGCTGGGCCTGGAGGACATTGAAGTGGGCAAGCTCTAGGTTTCCCAGACCATCGCAGACATCTTCTAAGCTGTGCATAGGCCTTCCACCAGGATGGCTTACGCGGCTTAGTGGAAACCCTTTTTCATCTGGATCCTTTGGTTGCCCACCAAATATGGAGCACCTTTTCACCTGTCAAACGCAGATCTACTATACTCGGCAGTGAAGGTACGCCTCTGCACATTTTCAGTCTATCTTGAACCAGTAGACTTGTCACTGGCTCAGTTACCATTAGTCGAGTTTTGCTTCATTAACTCCAGCAGGAAGGAGAGTACTCCCTTCATTCTCTGGATGTTAAGACGGTTCTGCGATTCTACATCGACAGAACAAAGTGATATGTATCTGATCAACTATTGAATCTTTTAGCATGCCTTGGCTGGGTCAGCCTGTTGCCATGAGATGTTTTCTGCTTGGTTAGTAACATGTCTTGACACTACTAATGCATGACACAGGCCAAGTTGGAGGGCATGGTTCACACCACTCTATCGGTGAGGTTGCGGTCTCCTGTCGGAGTTTCGTAATACACCCATTTCAGACATCTGCAAGGCAGCAAGTTGGAGCTCAGTGCATACCTTTGTAAAGCACTTTGTTCTGAATATCCATGCCAGACAGCTCTCTTTTTTCGACTGGACAGTCCTTATGGACTTCTGTCCTGAGTTGGCTCTGTCTCCTACTGCCCTACTCGGTTGGGGTTGATTTTTAGCTCGGTACTCTCCCATAAGTGTGAATGAGTGGTGAAGACTTTTAGTCCAGGAAGATATGGAAATTACGTACTTACCGTAATTCTTGATCTTCTTGGACGAAGTCTTCACCACTCATTCACACGCCCACCCACCATACCCCGAGCTCACTCATTCTATTTTGGTTTTCACTACCTTGTTGTTCGGGCTGTGAAGACTTTGTTGAATTGACTCTTCTTACATTGGTCATCCAGGCCTTCACATGCCTGGGAGTTAGGGTTAGGTTTTCTTTCGTTAGTTTACGCTGCACCTCCTCGGTCGAAAAGGTACTGAAGCGGTTGGAGGGTCGACGCCAAGATAGCCTATATGTCGCAAGCTAGTCTCGCGTTGCTGCACATGCACGGTCCTATCCTGGCATTGGCCCTCCTGAAGATTTTGGGCTACCACAGAGTCCTAGCGCCTCCGGCGTAGTCTCATTAATGTGAATGAGTGGTGGAGACTTGTCCAAGAAGATCAAGAATTACAGTAAGTACGAAATTTCCATTTCTCATTTGCCGGCTGCCCACGAGATATGTGGTACTCGGCTAGTTGGTAGGTCCTCTCACAGGCATTTTTACTGGAATCAGTCTGTGAGTGTGAAATGCAACCCAGTCCCTGACCTCCTTTGCTGTCACTCCCCCTAGTCTGCTGCTTATATTTCATGACACTACAGTACATTATAATTGTTTAGTCACCGTGTATGTAATCTTGATAACATATGCATTTTTTTCTCTGTGGTTGCGGGAGACCTGAGTTTACAATTTTGTCCCAGGACTTCCATCTTGTACTTGCAGAGGCACTGTTGTGGGTAATGCATTCACTGACATGAAATAGGTGGGTCTGAAAGGGAACAAGCTGCAACTCAGTATGAAGAGAAAGGGATATCCCCACCATCAGTGAGCGAGCGAGTGAGTGAGTGAATTTTTGAGTCACATAGAAATATAGATTTGAGTAATTTTTGTCTTGGTGTTTCACAGTTTGTCTTCTGCCCCTTGCTCTGTTTCATGACAAATCTTGTGTTGTGTATGCCCCTCCCACTCTCCCCTTGGGTGAGGGAGATGGGTGGGTGTGCCACTGAAAAATGTAAAATAAAATCCTGGCAGTGCTATCCCAAGCATAAAGCAAGTTCTGTTTCTTCATATAAGTTGGCAGAATGTATTGATCAAGCATTTTTACCTTTCTTTATAGTGTACTGGTGGAATTGGAATTTTCAGAGAAAATATTCAGGTCCTCTACATAGTACTGGACTACGGGTAACTTGACTTTTGCTCAGTTATGGTACAGCATAAATCTTCTAGTAGCTTTGACTGTTTTTTTAAATAAGCTGTCTTCTAGATACATTCTAAACAGACACTTCAAGAAATTACCAAAAGGGAAGTTGTAATGCCTTATAAATTGTTGATTGACCTTTTGTCTGCAAAATTTCATAGAAAGTCACGTTTGCCAACTTTCATAGCATATTCTATAGCGATGGTGATTACATGTACCCTGATAATACACTATGCTACACACTAGGGTTTATCTATAGGTGACACTTGTTACAAAAAGTACAAGTATAGTTTATAGAAAAACTTCAAAAGCTACAGTAGCTGTACGTCTCACACATAATATAAGTTTTCAAGAAGAAGAATCACATTAAATGTTTTTTATTGTACATTTTCATCACTTTTTGGAATAAAACATTAATTGTAGTTGTCAGCGAATGTCAAGTACTTGTCAACTTTTTTTTAACTTTATGTTTGTTATTTTTGGTAATGAAGACCACACATAATATCCAACCACTGAGGAATACTCCCCTTAGTACAAAAAAGTCCAGTAAAGAAATGAATCTTATTTGATAACACATATGGATGAAACACAAGATGTAAAATGATCCACAATATATACTAATTATTACATTGCTGCACACATACTTAAGGATTCTCAGCTCTGGGGGGTGCATGTCGGGGGGGTGAAAGTAGTAAAAATGAAAAGGTTCGGGCCGGGCGCAATAAAAATCGCACCAGCGCCCGGACCCGAACCCAGTACCTCAGCCACCCCAGCCATTGCCCAATCCCTGACGCCACGCCGCAGCTCGACCGACGACTGTAGCGCCACCCCCTACAGCCTCCACTCCTTAACCCACGCCGCTGTGCTCGCCCTACCCTCCCCGCAGACGCGATATGTATAGCGACATCCTGTCGCCTAGTTCGCCCACCCCCATATTCGGGTTGTCTCTACCCGCCGGCCAGAGTGTATTGGCGCGAGGAAGGTGTCAGCCGTGAATCGATGGCACTTTCCTCGTGCGCCTCACTTCACGGGTTACTCGTTACATGACGCAGGCTCCCTCCTCCACCCCAGTTCTGTTTCTCCTGCCTTCGAGGTCGCACATACTGCACGAGTGTATAGTGTGTTTTGTCTGGATCATCAGGCCTACTCCCGATATTCTATGCCGTTCTGCTCCATCCTGGTTCTGGCTCACCCGACACTGTTTTGAATCCTGGTAAGACCATTTCATTTGTTTCTCCTAACAGTGTCGGGTCCTTTTTCTGTAGTTTGCTGTTGATTTCGTGTCATGTCTGGCTCAGGGGTTAAGAGAAAATCCAAAGTGGGGCATGCCCCCCATGCATCGGTGCCCCTGTGGCTGGCATTTTTCCATTACAAACCGACATGACATTTGCCTGCGGTGCCTGGGTCCCAACCACGATATGAATAACTGCGATACCTGTTTCTCCATGGACCGCTACATTTTGGAAATCCGTGCGTTTAAAGCTGGCAGGGCCCCACCAACTTTTGGAGGGTGTCGTCGTTCTAGGGATGCCATGGCAAGATCACTTGATCCTGCCTCCAGGTCCCTTCCTGGGTCTATACGGCCTGGTGAGGAGGAATCATCCTCTGATTCTAGCCTTGCTATCGAGGAGGTTTTTTCTGCAGTGCCGGAGGAACAACTCGGTTCCCTGCCATGGCAGTCACCTCCACGGAGGGGAAGGCTCCCCTGGAGTTGCAGCCCATGGTTGCGGGGCCCGGCACTGGTGGACCCTCGCACTTCAGATCCTGGTGCCGTTCACAGTGCTGGTGATCAAGATGGCAACACGGATGGGGCCGTGTCCCGCGACGGCACCATTGCTAGGAGCTCTCTTGGGGTCGCTAGTCTGGCGATATGCCTGGTCTCTTCCTCTTCGGAGGAGGATGACCCACTGGCCGATCCGGACTGGCATTCCAACTCCTCAGAGTTGGAGAGTCCTTTGGGACATGGCACCCGATGACCCAGTGTTCGCCTCCCAGACTCCCCGGAGACTGTGGTCCTGGTGGCCTCCCACGACAACGCCGGTGTCAGGGGTGCTGCAGTGGACAGCAGTCTGGGGGGGCCTGGTGGGGTGGTCTCATCTGCGGAGGCCATGACAGCTGCCATCTCTGGTGCTGCCGTGGCCTCCTCGGTGGAGACGGGGACCCCCTCTTCTGTGGCCTCCCTCGGGGGGGGGTCTGTGGGATTGGGAGGCCCCCCTGTTGCTGGGTTCGAGGAAGGGCAGCCTCAGAGTCCAGAAGGGTTGAGAGTCGCGGTGGTCACCGGAGGCCCCTGCTGCTACCCTGGTGGGAGTGGGGAGGAGCCGAAGTGCTGAGCCCCGCTTCTCCTCTGAGACTACAGGGGTGCCCTTAGTGGGCGGCGCTGAGTGTTGCCCTTCTGGAAACATGCAACCTCAGTTGCACCACAGGGGAGATTCTCCCTCAGGGCTTATCCAGGGTTTGTTTCCACATTTACAGTGCACTCTGACTGGATGGATCGACCCCCAGGTCCCCTGCTTGGGAGGTCCCGTGGGTCCCAGAGCCCTGGCAGAGGCCAGGCACTTTCTATGTGGTGCCCTTTCCAGTCCCTCTGCAGACACCTCCCCCGCCCCAGCCATGTTGGTCCTACAGGTCCTTTAACCTGGGAGATGTTCAGGGCCACTGCGGCGGCCTTCCCTAGGTATGTTAGAGCTGTGGACAATCAGGTATTTCTGCTGTCATCCCTGCCACAGGAGAACCCCGAACACCTGAGCTCCTCTACATCCTCGACTTCCTCTTTGGAGGGAGGAATGTTCTGTCTACCTTTCCTTCGATGCTGATTTCACTGAATATCAGCGGTTCCTCATGAGGCTAGTTCAGGAGCTTCACTTCTCTCATGTGATAAGGAGCAATACCGAGCGGGAGACGTGCTCATTTCTGAGCGAATTTAGTGCTTACCATCTGGTGGCACCTTCCTGGCCTATTCCCTTCCAGGAAGCATCTGTTCACACCTGGCAGTCTCCAGCCACCTCTCCCCCAGCCCCAGCGGACTGCAGGAGGAGGTATTGTACTTCCCAGGAGTCTCTGGGTTCTCTGTCTCACCCACCTTTGGGGCTGACGGTTTGACATACGCCTTCCGGGCTTCAGTGTCCGGTGCACGACCGACCTCCGGATCCGGAGTCTGCCAAATTTGACCAGTGGGGAAGAAGAGTTTTCTCTTCAGCTCGTACGTTACTTTGTATTACATTAGGCTCACCACGCTGCCTACAACAGGCACCTGTGCTCGATGTTAGCGCAGGTGTTAGCTTGATTTGGAGGAATCTAGACAAGCCATTGCCCTCTGCGCAAGGTCTGGAGCTTGCAAGGCACCAAGCAAGGGCATCTTATGACACCAATGAGGTGGCATCCAGACTTGCAGGACAGCGATCTGCATCAGGCAGATGGCATGGCTTCATTTATCCAGGTTGTCACCCGTTGCTCAGCGTAGGCTGATTTCCTCCATTTTCCAGGGGACCCCATCTTTTTTCTCGCAGGACAAGGAGGAGCTTACAGGGCCGTTTCCCGTCCTCACGGCCATGGGGAGACACCTCCTCATCCTGACCAGCCTTAGACCGTAGGCGGTCTAGTAGGGCTATGGGGTCTCCCCCTCCTGCACCTCACTTGCAGGAGGCTAAGGGAATCTGTTTTCTCAGGGCTGTGCCAGGGCTTGGTACTCACCCAGTGGTAATGAATGGTGAAGGTTGACAAGGGAAGATATGAAAATTACGGCCCTACCGTAATTCTTGATCTTCTCTTGTGTCTTCACCATTCATTACTGATTCCCACCCATCTTCCCCTCATGGGCCTCAGTTCTTGGGCATCGCCTCCACCCTGCTCGCCTTTCCCCCTCTTCGAGGCCAGTTGGGGCAGAGTCCCCCTGGTACCTCAGAGCTCTCTGTTTTCTTCTCTAAAGTCACAGAGCTCTTAACCTAGGAGGACAGCGAGTAGTGTCTTTGCTCTGATCTCGGAGGGAACTCCCTGGGATTCTCACTAGGGTGCACTGTGGCATCTCCCTTTTTGGCCTGGGTACCCCTCTTGTTTTTTCTCACCTTCTTGCAGTGGGGACTGCGTCAGCGCATTTCATTGGAGAGTCCGTAGGCATTTTTCTCCCTCTTTTCTCGCTCATGGCATGGATGTCCCGTGGTTCTCTTCTTCTGAAGTGGGACTATATCAGTACTCTTGTGAGGGAACCTGTAGGGTTGTTCCCCTCTTTTCTCTCCTCATTGACTCCCCTCTACTTTAGAGGTCAATCTGGACAGAGTCCTCTTTGGACTAAGGGCTGTTCCCCTCGATTTTCCAGGGGATAGCCTGTGAAGGGCCATGCTCCAGGATTTTCAAAATGTATGTGGGGAGAGGGTAGGAAGAAAGGTCAGTTTCCGCCAGTGATTTATATATCCAAGACCATTTCAAATTCCCTCTTCTGGGCCTCGGTCCAGTGGTCCCTGAAACTGGTGGGATCCTTGCTCCCTTGTCTTCATACCTTCAGGGTTTTTGAAGCTATTATAAGCTAGTGGTCTTCCAACTAACATGGCGGACAGTCCTCCTACCACCTTTTCCCTTACACATATTGTCTCTTTTTCTCTCTTCTCTTTCCACCTTCTCTCTCTCTCTCTCTCTCTTCTTTCCTGTGCAACCTACCAAGGATTGGGGCCCTTTGTCCACTTAGGACAAGAAGTCCAATCCTCTGTCCTCTGGTTGGCTTATTCCTTTTTCAGTTGCAAGGCACCAAGCCTTGCAATGCCAGTGGCTCAGTAGGTAGCACACTCGCCTCTGAGGCCGGGAGATCAGAGGGCTGTAGGTTCAGTTCCCACATCTGGCACTTGGGTTAATATCCCAGTACTGACACTGTAGTGCAGCATGAGAGGGATGCTGCACTTCTGAGGTGCCGTCTTTCAGATGAGACGTTAAACCGAGGTCCCATCTGCCTGGATTGGTGGTAGTTCACGTGGATGTTAAAGATCCCATGGCACTTATCGAAAAAGAGTAGGAAATTTCCCGGTGTCCTGTGGAATTGCCTCATTCACTAAAAATACCACCAACAGCTTAATCTGGTTCAATTTCAGTTGCTTACCATCTGTATCTCCCGTCGCCCCTGAAAAAGGGACTTCTAGGCACAGTGGGCTTACCGGGTCAACAAAATTCAACAAACAAACAAACAAACAGTTTATATCCTTCCTTTTTCTATCCCTCGGCTCTCTTGCTTCATCTTAGTTTTCTCTGTCCCCCTGTTTCATCCTCGCTGGCAGAACAAAACTGGGGTGGAGAAGGGGTCTGTGGAGCCTAACGGCCAACTCTCATGCATCACGCAGTGTGTCCGACTTCTCCCTTCAAAAAAAAAAATTCTCCCATATAGGTGCATGCCTCCGGCAGCTTACCCAGCAGTAATGAATGGTGACAATACAAGAGAAGATCAAGAATTACGATAGGTACATTATTTTCATTTCCTGAGTGTTTGAAGCAGAATCTGATCCCTTGTACCAGCTCCGTCTATCACATGCATCGCAATATGCAGTTTCTCAAAGGCCTCTGCTTGGCCAGGAGATGTTACTCTCTATGCCTTTTGCAGGGTAAACTGCGGTCCCTCGGCCTTGTCACTTATTTGTTCATTTAGCCAGTCCTGTATAAAATACTTAAGATTATCTTCTTCTGCTTTTTCTGGCAGGCAAATCACCCTGATGTTTGCTGCTCTTACCTGATTTGTAAGTGTCTTCAGTCTAGATTTAACATGCTGGCTCTCACAAACCTGCATAGCAGACGCTTCTGTAGCAGTGTTGGCCTGACAATTGACCGCCACTAGTTTGATGTTAATGTTGTTGATAGGCAACTGTACCATCACTATTCTTGTAATAGCATCAAACTTTTGTGTCAGTGCACCAATGGAAGCTATCAGGCACTGGAAGTTTAATTCCTAAAGGTTGTAAAGTTTCACCATTACAACTTCCTACCACTGGATGCGTAGAGTCTTCTCCATTTTTTGCAACTGTAGTCGCCTCTCTAGTACTTTTGCCCTTGGAGCCATCAGTTTGTTATTTTTCCTTCTGAGGATTTCCCGTTATCGACTCTAGACACTGAAATAACAATGGATGTTAGAAACCGGGGTGAAGTAGACAATAAAATAATAAATATATAGGTCCTTAGCTCTGAAATCTGACAGAGCAGAATTTTAGGCTGCCATCTTGCTTGGGCACCACTGCGCCCCCCATGTAAACAGGTTTTTGTCAGGGGTTTAGATGTTGTTGGCACTCACCACTGTGACAATTTTTTTTTTGAAAGAACAATAATATGAACTTTTAAAGTCACACTGACCAGAGACTGTGGCCTATACCTAAAGAAATCAATGGGATGTACAGTGCCATAGTGGCAGACTCAGCACTGTCTTTGTTAATGAGGCTGGAGGACTCAGAAGGAGAAGGTTGGTCATGTCCCAGACCCATTTGAATCATTCTGCTGCTGGTCAGAAAAGTGATTCAAAATACTTGAGTCGCTGACGTGCAGCTGACCCTAAGCCAACGTCATGCCCTTATGAACCAAACAGTAAAACACAGTGGGGCCTCTTTCTAAATGCCATCGCCCAGGGAAAGCAGTCTAATTCTGCAGGTTATGTGTAAAAGACCCAGATGTGGGGGTTCAGATATAAGGAGGGATAATGAAGGATTATAATGAATTATAATGGAGGATGAATTTGAATTCTGGACCTTATAATGAAGAATGAATTTGAATTGTGGATCTCACGTTGGTTCTGTAAGTTGAGTAAAAGGACTGCACATTTTTTCAATGTTGGTGTTTCATTATTTTCATGTTTAAAAAAAATAAGTGCATTATAATACAAAATGAAGTATTATGAAATTATTCACCCAGTCAGGATGATAGCCTGTCAGAAATGTAATGTAGGGCAGGGGTGTTGCCAGCTGCCATACGGGAGAGACTCACCTTGGGTCAGCTCTCCCTCTGAAATGAGATGAAACACATTTTTATTGATAAAAACCCTTTCTACACCGTGGGTAGTGTAACAACAGAGGAAATTATAGAACCAAAATTAGAGATTTTAAGATAGACAACCCGTGTAAAATGACCAGTGAGGGTGGAGGTCAGACAACTCGTGTAAAATGACCAGTGAGGGTGGAGGTCAGAAGGGACAACAAACTGCTGGCCCAAGTCAAGTGGGAAAAGCGACCGGAGGAAAACATTCTACCTAGGAATGCACCCTCAGCGAAGTAAAGCAAGCAATTTGAGTGCTTGATTTGTAGTTGTCTGCAAATGAAACATGAAGCATAAAACATTAATTTCTACTGTACTGTTATATTTTTTTTTTTGTGAGCTTTATTTATCGCCAGCATCCCAGGGTATCTCTCGGGTGTGACCCACCTGACCAGGGCACTTACTGCCCACCTGAAACCTCCCTGACGAAAAATAGGCGTTATAAGATTGTGGTTTAAACCAAATAAACCTGGTATCTTGGGAATATCAGAAACTTGGCTGGATAGTAATATAACAGTGAATTACAAATTCAAGATTTTGACCCTGTGAAAAATGACCGAAATAGAAAAGGGGGTGGTGGTGTGTTAGTGTACATAAACAAGTCCCTAGGCCCGTATAGCCAAAAGATTCCTTTTAATATAAATGGTATTGAGGGTATTGTTGTAGAACTTAAGAAGTGTAAGTTAGTAGTAGTTATTTACTCTTCCCTACATATAAGTTCACATTTTTTTTTTGTATAATATATTTATTAGATGACAATTCACGCATCATAATTCCACGAATCAAGGTGTGTACAGTGAATTCTACATTAGTCATATCAGACTGTAATCAAAAGACATTATACACAACATTCAGTCTTAGTACTGATACGCAGTAGTCAATATGTTAATACAGTCCTGTATTCATTACTGTCAAATTTTATATTTTATCAGAAACATTCAAACCATAAAAATAAAAAGATTCAAGTAACGGAATAAAAAGTTCTATAAGCTGGTAACCACCAGCCAACTAATTGGTCTGTGTTTGTATTTTTAATGTTGTCTCATATTTTACATAAACAAGTTTCTGTTCTCTGTCTTCCTATCATTTCATGAAGCTCCTGAGTCCTAGTCACAGTATTAGGTATACTCCCATTTATATTATCCCACTTCCCTCTAATAAAGCCCATTCCCCAACACTCAGGGTAGCTATATACCCAGACCACACCCTTTCAAATTTGTCTTCTTCTCCCTTTAGGCTATACGTCAGTTTGTCTATTGCTAGTACCCTTAGTATTAACCCCTTCCATTGGTTGCGCGTAGGGCCCAGATTTGTGATCCATACATTTTGTATTCCTTGTCTTGCAACAACAAGGAGCACTCTACTTCATCTAGAGTATAGAATCCAATCCCCCTTCTCTACTCCTTCAGTTCCTAAAAGCAGTGATTTCTGTGAAAATTCAAGAGCTTGTCCCCTCATTTTAGCGAGTTCTTGTGCCACATCTCTCCAGTATTTCTCTATCAGTGGGCATCCCCAGTAATAGTGCATATTCGTCCCCTGAGCATTTTTACATTTATTGCATATTGGGGTTACCTCTTGGAAGAATCTGTGTACCATAGATGGGGGGTAGTATAGTCGTTGTGTAAACTTATATTGCGCCTCCTTGTATTTATTGCAAACCAGCAAGTCTACGTGTGATTCCAGTAAAATCTGCCAATTATAGTCACTAATTTCTTCCCCAAGTCCTTTCCCCACCACTTTTTGGCTACTTGTACAGGCTCCTGGAACCATTTCCTGCCTAGTTTCACTGCCCACTCCACTAATCCCTTTTCATGTTTAGATGCTCCCAGAATCTCCCTCTCCAGATCATACAGCAGAGTTTGGCCCCCCTGAGCTCCAATATTTTCTTGTGATAGTCTGTGACTTGAAAATATTTATATAAGTGTGTATCTGGTAGGTTTAATCCATCCCTCAGCTCCTGAAAGGTGAGCATGCCACCCCTTGTGATCAGGTTCCGCCACACAGTGTACCCCTCTACTCTGCCACAGCTTAAAACCATCATCCTGTAGCCCAGGGAGGAAATCAGGATTGGCAGCCACTGGTACCAAAAGTGTATTAGTTGCAGACACTCCTTGTCTCTTTTTGATGAGTTCCCAGGCCTTAAGCCCAGCTACAACCATGGGGTTAGGTGTTGTGAGTCTAGAGTAGGCTTTTAAACCGTCTCGTCCTAAATAGCCCGAAATTCTGCCTGGCGCCCCCTCCTCTTCGAGTTCCAACCAACTTGCTACTGTATTTCTATTTACCCAATTTATGCTTCCCCCCATCTTTACCTATTATACCCATTATTGCAGGGTCATTCCTGATCCTAACCGCTAATGGCTCAATTGCTAAAGCGAATAACAGGGGTGACAAAGGGCACCCCTGTCTGGTTCCTCTGTGTAAGTGAAACTCTTGAGATGGGAGTCCATTCACTAACACTTGGGCCACTGGAGTTCTATAGAATGCATTCACTAGTTGTATGAATCCCTCTCATAGGCCAAACTTCCCCAAAACATTTATCAAGTAATTCCACTCTATCCTTTCGAAACGCTTTCTTGGCATCCATGGATAGGACACATGCCCTCCCTGGATGTCGAGATCCCCACCATGTAACATTAAGCAGTCTCCTCAGATTGTGATATGACTGCCTCCCTTGCACAAATCCCATCTGGTTCGAATTCACCAGCAGGGGGAGAACTTCCTCCAGCCTTCTAGCCAGGACTTTTGTCATTATTTTGCAGTCCTGATTCAGCAAGGAGATTGGTCTGTATGACCCGCATTGCTCTGCATCTTTTCCGGGTTTAGGAATAACTGTAATGATTGCTTGGCAGCAAGTCCGAGGAAATCCCATGTCCTCTCTAGCTTCTTCTAATACATTACATAGGGGGCCCGTCACATCTTCCTTTAGTAATTTGTAATATTCTGCCCCAAAGCCATCTGGACCGGCTGCTTTACCGGTTTTAAGTTGTGCAATTACCTGTTTGACTTTTGCTACTGTTATTTTTGCCCCTAATTTATTTCTCTTTTCTTCACTTAATTTAGGGAGCTTGAGACCTTGGATGAAATTCTCCCTCTCCACACTCCTGCCCTGACATTCTGCCTGATACAGCGTTTCGTAATATTCCTTAAATCTCTAATAGCTGCTTCCTCTTTTAATATACTCCCTTGCTTGTCCTTAATTTGAATTATTCTTTTATTAGTTTTCCTGCCTTTCATAAGATGTACCAATAGGAGACCCGGTTTGTTCCCCCCATTCATATAATTTTTGTTTCACAAAGAAAAGTGTAGTGTTCGCTTCAGAGGCCAGATTCACATTCAGCAGTTCTCTAGCCAGCTTCAGTTCCTGGGCTTTGTCTTCCCTTCCCCCTCTGACTACTGCTCTCTCCAGGTCTCCTATCTTGGCCTCTAACTCTTTCTGCTTCTGTCTTTTCTCCCGTTTCATTTTAGTTGTATCACCTATTATTACTCCTCACATATATGCTTTGCTAGCTTCCCAATACGTACCCTCAGCTGCCACCATACCCTTATTATGCTCCTCAAAGACTTTCCACTGCTCTTTAAGGAATTCTCTAAAATCCTCCCTTGACAATAAGTATGTAGAAAACCTCCACTGACCCCTCCTATATTCAGCTTGGGCCAGGTCCAACTCCATCTCAACCATGGCATGATCTGAAAGAAATATTGGACTATGTCCCATCTTTTGTGTATATGGTAAAGGTCCCTTTGAATGTAGATATAGTCCAATCGAGACCACGATCCATGTGGGCTAGAATAAAATGTATACTCTTTTAGCCCAGGATTGGCTGTTCTCCAGCCATCAAGTAGGTCCAAATTTGATAGTCCAAGTTACCATTGTTGAATTACTTTCACAATTCAGTCCCGCTTCCCTAAATAGTCCATTTTGGGGTCTGCCACACAGTTGAAGTCGCCCCCGAAAATCAGATTTGGGAACTGCTCCTTGATAAGTATATCCAGGAGTTTCTGATAAAATTCTTTATCATGAATTGCCTGAGCATAAACATTTCCAAATGTAATTTGCCTGCCAAAGACCTCTCCCACTACGAACACGTATCTCCCATCCACAGTGTCTCTCACTACCCGGTGTGCTGTAAATGGAAAATGTTTGCTTATAAGTATGGCTACACCTCTCTTATGGGTGTTGAACGCTGCTGCATGGCAGGCCCCAACCCACCCCAGTACTAGTTTTTTATGCTCACTATTAGACAGGTGCATTTCTTGTAATAAAGCTACTGTTGTATTCCTTTGTTTCAAAGCCACCAAAACCTCTGCTCATTTCACAGGTGAAGAGAAGCCTTTAACATTCCAGGAGACTACCTTAGTGATTTGTGTAGCTCCTTGAGCTGACCTAGCCATTACATCGATTCACATTCTCGTTTTGACTCAGGAAGTAAACAGAAGCCCATTCAGAAATTGTATGATTTGGACTACAGACCATTCTAAAAAAAACACAAACAACGTTTACAAACAATGAACAAACATCCCTCGCCCCACACCCTTCTCCCTAACCCCAACAGTAACATATCCCAAAACAGTAGTATTCCTTTTATAGTGTCGTATTATTTGGCATTTCGCTTTTCTAATAAATCGAATAAACATTATATAAATGTTAATCAACCCTTCATTACGCCTCTCTCCTGCTCCACACTTATTTCTCCTGACCTTTTTAAACGTGCATCCTATGTTGTATTCTCTAGCTTGTGTATTATGCTCCTCCATTGCCTACCCCCGCTGCTCATTTTCAGTCCTTCCCAATAAAACATGACCCCTCTATCCTCTTTAGTCTACGACCCTTTATTTCCTTCCAGCGACTTTTTACATATGCATCATACAAGCAGACTCACCCATTTGTCTGTCTTATTTCTGTTTTAGATATCAACCCATTAGCTCGTCCCTTACATTTCGTTAGAGTTCTTTTTCTGCAACAAACGTGGCTACCTCCCTTCCCCTCCCTTCCCCACCGGGCCCAAATTGCTCAGTTTGTCAGAGTCCACCAAGAATGTTTTTATGTCAGTTCCTTTAAAAGCTATAGGGAGATGATGTCTTTGACTCCCTCCATATACTCGAGCTGCTTTTCGCAGCATGGCACCCTCGTAAATCTACTGTGCATGTCTGTTTATTTTGCGGGCTTCTAGGTTGCATGTGGACTTCTTTACCCTAACATTTTGAGCTCTTTATCATTGGCTCATGACATTTAAGAACAGTGCACAGTTTTGTCTCTAGTCCACCCATACGGGATCAGGTAGAAGCACCAGGAAAGTTCTTACATGCGCCCTGTAGCCCCTCAACACCGCCAGATCAACCATCCCAACATTCTTCAGGCATTTCATCGCTCCAGCGTTACCAGTTCTTTTAAATGTGTGTTTAAAGCTGTCGGGTGGGAGATAGCAGGGAAGGCAGCGGATAACCCCCCCCCCAAGGATGCAGGGCCCCAGCACAGTCTTACTATTTACAATTAAGTCTTACATTACATGCCCCCCTCCAGACAGCAGGACCGATTGTCCTGTTGCTTCTATCACAAGGTAGCCGATGCATTCAGTATCCAGCGCACCTCAGGTGTTTTTATTCTTCCGATCCCAGTCCTCCATAAACTTCTGTAACTTTTCAGGCTCCCAAAATGAGAAGGTGGCCCCTTCCACTTAACCTTTTCCACTGCTGGGTACACTATGAAGAACTTCAATCCTCGCCTTCTAAGCCCATCCATCTGTGGGTTGAACTGCTGATGCTTTCGCTGAATCCTCATCGACATGTCCTGGTGGATGGTGAGTTTGTGCCCCTCACACTGTAGATCCTTCTTATTTCGGAAGGCCACCAGTACAGCCTGTCTATCCCGGTAGTGGTGCAATCGGAAAATGACTTGCCACGGGGGCTGATCAACGGCGGCTTTGGCGTGAGGACCCTGTGTGCCCGTTCAGTTTTGAATTTCTTTTTAGATAGATCCATCTCCAGCAAATTAGGTAGTGTTTCCCCACAGAATTTTAGCAAGTTACCACTCTCCGCTCCCTCAGGCAGGCCTCTAATCCGCAAATTATTTCTTCTACTATAGTTTTCTTGATAGTCTAGGGCCTCTCTTAACTCATCAATGTCTTTTTCAAGTTTTTTGACTTTATCTGGTATCTCCCGGTTGGTGTCCTCAATATCTGACACTCATTGCTCAGCTTCGCTTAGTTGCCTAACGTGTTGTTTGATCTCTTGAGTTAAGCCCCTCAGTGTCTGTTCCATAGTCTCCCAATGCTGCTTGAAATCAGCTAATATCTGCTCCGATACCACCCTGCTGAGTGTCGTGATCTCTGTGGCCGACAAGGAGATAGGGCCTATTCCACTTGTCATGGCTCCCTCATGTTGCAGCGATTTCTTAGCATTTTTGCCCATTTGTCAGGCCGACTTTCCCGACATGGAAGTACTCGCCATCTGTACGGGTAGGTGATAGCTTCAGTCTGTACAACGAAACAGAGAATAATATCTATCTTTAGCACTTTTCGAATGTTAACTGTGCGTAGCTCGGAATGATGCAACCGTTTGTTAGCTGCTCATTACGCCTGCTTTGATGAAGTGGCCTCACTTTTGGGAAACCACCTCAATTTGGATAATGTTGTATGTATGGGGACTTTAATGCTCATTGGGGAGGTCCGAGGAGAAAGAGACTAAAAGAATCTATGGATCCCCTAGATATGATGCAAATAATACATGAGCCTACATGGTTTAGCAACAAGGGTGACACTAGAACCATCGTTGATTTGCTCTTCATATCTAAGAATATTTCTGAGTACAAAGGTCAAAAGTCAAGTAGAAGCCCCATTACTAGGGGACCACTGCTTAATAAAATATATAATTAAATTGAACCAGCACTATACCCTAGTGAAACTGCATATACTTTTATCAGATCATTCAAGAAGTTTAACCAGTTAGCATTTGTAAGAAATTTGAGAAATGTGAAATGGTACAGAATGGACCTAATTCCAGATTTGGAGGATGCAGTTACATTGTTTGTGAGTGAAGTTTTAATAGTTTGTGATAGGCATGCACCGAGGATACAATTAAAGAGAAAACAAAATAGTCTCCGATGGATAAATGGAAAAATCCTGAAATACCTAAGGATACGTAACAGGCTATAGGAAAAAGCTAGAAAATCAAACTGGGACAGTGACTGGGATAGACACAGGGTTATAAGGAACAAGTGCCATGTTTTAATCAGGGATGAAAAAGGAAAATATTATAAAAATAAATTCAAAACAGCCGTAATGTTAAAGAGTTTTGGAAAACTATAAAACAAATACAAACCCCTGTTGAAGTAAAGCTTCCCTTGTCCCCCAAAACACAAGAAGAAGTTATAACAGATCCTAGGGAGATGGCAGGGACCTTGAATGCTTTCTTTATCAGTTTGCCAACTTTTATCTCAGAACCAGGCCATGCCGCATAGCAGTAATACTATGATTATAGGTGAGCAGTTTAGGAAAATTCAGGGAAAACAACAGCCCAGGTTTAGATTCAGGATCCTAAAAACAAAATAAAACATTTACAAAGGCTAAACCTAGCCAAGTTTGGGGGACTGGATGGTCTGGAGGCCAGACTGCTGAGGGAAGGTGCTGAAGAAGTGGCTGTACCGCTAACAAACTTATTCAACCGAAGTTGTGTTCTGGACTATACTCTGATATGTGGAAGGGAGCCAAAATAATAGTAATCTTTAAAGAAGGAGATCCACAATTGGCTGATAATTACAGGCCCATAGCTTTATTATCTTTCTTCATTTTCATTTTATTCTTTGTTAACCGGGTGAGGACACTGGACCAATGTCCCTTTTCAGGTCCGACCCGGACAAATATAAAATACATACAACATTAATACGTTATTACAAATAACAATTACAAACTGATTGAAACATTAAATGCTGCTTTAGCTTCAGTTTAAAATTAGGTACAGAAGAGGGTAGTCTAATATCAATCTATTGTTTCTAAAATATTTGGGAAAGAAGTTCATAACAATTGTATGACTTCCTGAACTCAAACAATCTTCTAGCCCCTCAGCAGTCTGGTTTCAGACCATTACAGTCCACCACTACGGCCTTGATAGATTTTACGGACACCTTCTCCCACGCACTAGATAACAAATTGTGTGTGGGAGCGGTGTTCGTTGATCTATCAGAAGCATTCGACATAGTGGATTATCCACTTTTGTTGAATAAACTAGAGTGTAATGGCCTAGATAAGGAGACTTTAGAATGGTTTCAGTCTTATCTTTATGGTCGAAGGCAAGTAGTAAGTGTACATGAGCAAAGTCAGAATTAAGGGAGGTGAACAGAGGAGTGCCCCAAGGCTCGATTTTGGGGCCACTTTTGTTCATCGTATTTATAGAGGAACTCTCCAGAATATGTACAGATAGTAATGTTAAGTTGTACGCTGATGATATAGCATTGCTCTGTGTTGGGAAAGATTGTGCTGCAGTCGAAATTGTTTTACAACAAGAATATAAACTGGGTCCCCTTAGAAATAAGAAGAGACCAAATTTTGAGTAATTGCATATATAAATGTGTAAATGGTTCTGTCCCAGAATATCTAAAAGTCAAATTGGCCCGAATACCTCAAGTTACCTACTGAGGGATGTCAGAGGGAGGAGTTTTAAGATCCCACACATCAAGACTAAATGGTAGACAAAGATTTGATTATTTAGCTGCTACTAATTGGAATGCATTGTCTCCTACTGTATGTAACAAGCCATCCTACCAAACATTCAAATCTGCTGTTGAGGCCTGTTACTCTTATAAATGCACCTGTTATGGATGAATTTTACAGTTTGTAATTTGTATACCAATTGTATTGCTTTAGTAACCATATATCTGTAACATTCATGCCCTTTGTCTAATGTTTGTACAACTTTTGTAAACAGGGCAACCCTGAAAACAGGCTTTGCCTAGTGTCTTATCCTGGTGAAATATAAAAGTAAAACTAAAAAGACGAACTAAGCTGACTGGGGAATCGGGGACAGAGGCACCTCGCCCACTTCCATGGACCCCAGCCGGTCCCCTGGATCTACACCACCCCCGGGTGGGGCCACCCTCCACCTACCTGGATGTCCTTTCTGACAATGCAGTCAGCCGAGGTCCTGGAGCGAAGCAAGGGCTCGGGAGAGCCAGTCGGGAAAAGTCCGATGTTGGGCATGTGGGCCCTGATCACTCGAGGCCACTGCTGCCTACCTGCGAGACGGAGTTTTTTCCTTGCTGTATCCTGGGGGTGCAGACGTGCAATGGCGTCTTCTTACTACAGGCGGGTTCCCGTGCCCATGTGAAGACACCCACCACAGCCCCCACACCCCAAGTGCAGTTTGCGCAAGCTGCTGTGCCCCCCGGTAGCCACCAGGAGCCGGTGGTGCTGCACAGAGCATACCCCACCCACCCCTGGAGAGGAGAGCGGTTCAGCGGACGCTTGATCCTACTCCTCCCTGTCTGACCCCCGATGACCCAGGTCCACTCCCGAACCCGGGTCGACAGTGTGACATGAGGTGTGGCATCCATGTTTCAATCCTCAGTGCCACCTGGCCAGCCTGTTGGATTTTGAATGAGTAAAATATGATATATGTACAGTTATGGGGGAGAGCGGGGTTTGAGTGCTAATAGCTACTGCTGATGCCTTATCTTAGTAGGCTGTATGCCTGCATGGGGTATATCCCTTTGGGTTACACAGCTAATTTGCAGCATGATGTCTAAAATGTTTAAAATGGTGCTAGCTGCGTGGTGGCTAGACAGTCTTCTCCCCTACCCCACTACCATACGGGTCGAATGTTCGACCTGCGCCAAGTGATTGAGTGCCTGTTAGCAATTTAAGTATTAGTCTGCCACATTCTACCTGTTCTTAAAATTTAAAGCAGCAGTACTACCTAATCAGGAAGTGATCCGTTTTCAGTTTTGTAGATCTACAGTAAATATGGCAGCTGCATATAGTATTGCTGCTTTCAGTGTGGCAAGCAGTAGAAATGTAAACAAAAACAAAGAATAACTGAGCAAATTACGGAGTGATAGTTCAATGCTGGCAGGAAAGAGTACCAGGTACATGCTCAGCAGAGCACAGGGAATAAACTGTTGAAAAAGCGCAGATTTTTTTTACATAGTACTGCTGCTTTAAAGACTCTGGAGTTTGCTGATCAAACTGTTAGCATACGCTTGTGATCTGTTACATATACACATTGTCATACATGCATTCCCTATAGTATTACTAATGATAGAAATGTATATGCTGCTATAGGTTCAGTTTTGGTGAAATCCATTGTTAGAGTTAGTAGTTTACTATGGCTAAGTGCCTTTTTCAGCTGTCCTAACAATATAGCATTGCTGAGTGATCATTTATGTACATACTGCTATGATATTAGTTTTTTTTTTTTGCATGATATGTTTATACCGCCTATCCCATGCTACACTGGCCCCCACTCCTTCAGGTTCCACAAGCTCCTCGACCCCACTGACCTTTATCCAGCCCTCCTCAGGTCCTCATATCGCAGCCAATCCCCCGGGATATCCCGGTGTATCCCTATCACCGGGCGGGTCCCCCTCCTCCGAGGGGGAAGGGCACCAGGGCGGAAGGGAAGACCTCGGCACACACTACATTTAGGGCCCGGGGGATGCTGCTGAGGAGCAGGAGGCCCTGGACAGGCACTGGAGGTGCTCGAGGCAGCGGGGAGCTGTCATCTAGGCAGCCAGCGAGCGATTTTCCGGTTTTCTGCGAGGGGGCAGCGTGGTGACGTCAAGGCATACGCCGACGCCCGCTCCTCCCCCAGGTAACTTGGGCCGTACACCCTGCCATGCTCCCAGCCTCCGCTAGGAGCCAGCAGACACCGGACCTGTCCCCTGCCCTCCCTCCAGAGAAGGAGAGCTGTTGCGGGACGCTCGATCCTTCTCCTCCCTGGCCGGCCCTCCAGTGACCGGGTCCGTTCCCGAACCCGGGTCGCTGGCGTCGCAAGCGTGAATCCAACCGCTGCACTGGCAGGCTGGCTGATATTAGTTTTAGTGAGATTTACTAATGGAATTTTACTGACCATGCTGAATGTGGAAAAGTACTGTTGGGAGACAACAATGTATTGTTTTTGGGACGTGGATATTTTGATCTATCCACACTATTTGGCATGGTCCTGTCCCCTTTGAGAAGTGCCAGAAAGTCTTCAAGCTGGCTCCTCCCACCCACACGAGTGGTATATCCCTTGGCTCCGCCTCATGGCGCTAGATCTTCCTTTCCGCTGGAAGAAGCAGGTTCTTTCCTTTGCATTCCCGCGTTGTAGGCCCTAGCGCTTTTTGATCCTTTTGGATTGCTTTAAAAAAAAAAAAACTTCACTACCGTTTCAGTATTTGTCTTCGAGCTTCCCGACTGCGATGGACGAAAAATCTGCGCCCGGATTTTGCTGGTGCTCATGCGGGCAGAAGATGTCACATACCGACCCCCATGCCACGTGCGTTTACTGCCTGGGACACGAACATGATACCCAGGCCTGCAATATATGCTAGTCTTTTCATGTGACGGTCCTCAAGGACCGCCTCACCCACCTTAAGTTGGGCCTCCCCGAAAAACGACATCCGCTGGTCAAATCTAAAGATGCCTGTTGGGTGGTCTCCGTGGCTGCAGGGTCCGCTGAGCAGCTAGAACAGCTTGCGGCCTTTGAGGAGGAGGTGGCTCGGGCTGCCGCTCAGTCCTCTTCGGCTCCTGCCTTCATGCTGCTCCTATTGGGCTCCACCTTTATGGGCTCCTTCAAGGAGCTGTGCCAGTCTCTCCCGACAAAGGGTCTGGGTCCTTTAGGATCTCACAGCTCTCGATCTCAAAAGGAGAAGAAGGAATCAAAGAAAAAGAAGACTCATCATCGACGTTCGTGGAACTGGGAGCCTTCTCGGTCTCATGACACTCAGGTTTTGACCACTATCGAAACCGCGGCCTTGGCCACTGGCTTCACAGAGACCCCGTTGGACTAGTCGGTTGAGACGCCAGCTGATGCTGCGGCCGAGATCTTTCTTGACCCAGTCGACCGGTTGTCATCTGAAGAGGCCGATAACTCTCTCTTCAGGACTCCGGTCCTGCCTGTGACCACAGAAGGGGCTCCTCAGTCCGCTGATCAGAACTCTCTGGTCACCGACCCAGACCAGGAGGTGCCACATTCCTTGGCTCCCTCCAAGATCCCCCGTCTGCATCCCCAGTGGCTGAGGTCAGTGTCTCGATCCTCCTCCAGTGGGTTGAGCAGCTCCTGCTGTCATCTGCGCTCCCGCTCTCGGTGCCATAGGAAGCGGCGTCGCCACTGTTCCTCATCTTTGTTCTCATTGGGTGAGGAGAGGCTTCGGCGCAAGTTGCGTTGGTGCTGCAGAGACCTTATGTGGCAACAGTTGGTGCTGGCCAGTTCGAAGCCGACCCCAGTTTCCACACCGGCCATCACTTGTCTGTCGCCCGAGAGGCCGACACCCCCTGTGGGGTTGGTCGAGACCGTCCCTCCCCCAGCGGAGGAGATGGTCAAGATCGTCTTGGTTTGGCCGAAGCCGGCTTCTCCACCAGACCAGCATCAGGCTGGCCAGCAGGCTCAGCCTTGGCAACCCAGGCTGAAGTCAGTAGCCTTGGTGGTCCGTAAGCTTGGAGGGAAGGGACCCGGTGGCACCTCAGCTGGGTCCTCCTCCTCCAAGTCTGCTCAGTGACAGGATGAGGGGTGCCACTCTCATACCTGTCACGCCTCCCCTGGGTGGGTCCTCCTGTGGGGGGCCGGCTCCGCCACTTCCTTTCCGCCTGGTCCGTTATCACCACGGACTGGTGGGTTCTAGAAGTGGTCAGTTAGGGTCTGCCTCTGGAATTCAAGCAGTACCCTCCAAGCCGAGTCCGCGCCCCACAGGAGGACTTGGTATCCGCAGTCATTTGGTCAACTCTTCGAGACGACATAGCCCAGCTCCTCCGCAGGACATGTGTGGTCAGAGTAGCGGATCCTCCGGAACGCCCAGGGTTTGTCTCCAGGTATTTTCTGGTGCCAAAGCAGATGGGGGTCTGGTGCCCCATTCTAGATCTGCACGACCTGAACGAGTTCCTTAGGTCACACACCTTCAGGATGGTAGCTCTGTCTCAGATCATACCATCTCTAGAGCGAAACATGTGGTTTTGCTCCTTGGATCTCCAGGACACATTCTTTCATGTCCCGATCCATCCGTCCCACCGAAGTTTCCTCCGCTTTTGAGCCGAGGGAACCCTCTACGGGTTTTGGGCCATGCCATTCGGCCTCTCCTTGGCCCCCATGGTCTTCAGCAAATGCATTGCAGTGGTGTCAGCTTACCTGAGACACCTAGGGGTCCAGGTGTACCCCTGCCTGGACGACTGGCTGAGTGCAGGTCCCGCCAGGCAGGAGGTGGAATGGTCCAGGGACCTGGCCCTCCAGACCTGCACCTCCCTTGGCCTCCTGGTTAGCGATGGCAAATCAGAACTCGTGCCCTCACTGGTGATTAGCTTTATCGGGGCAGAGCTTGACTCTTGCCGAGCCAGAGCCTGGCTCCCGGTGGACAAGGCAGAGGTTCTCTCCTCCTTTGCCCGATCATTTTGGGTTGGGCAATTGCACCCTGCCCAGGACTTCCTGCGCTTTCTGTGTTACATGGCGGCTTGTACCAGCATGGTCCGATGGGCCCATTGGAACATGCACTCCCTGCAATGGGAGCTGGCCAGCCAGTGGTCTCAGCGCAAAGGTCACTTCGACCAGCTGGTCACTCTGACCCGGAAGATGTGGGATGCCCTCCAGTGGTGGCTAGTCCCAGAGCATCTGCAGCAAGGGATCCCGTTTGTCCACCCTGAGCCAACGGTCATCCTGACAGCCGACGCCTCTCTCGTGGGCTGGGGTGCCCATCTCGGGAAGCACACAGTGCATTGGCTCTGGACCCCCAAGGAGTCCCAGTGGCACATCAACCTGCTGGAGCTCCGGGCAGTTCGGCTGGCGCTGACTGCATTCGCACCGTATATTCGGGGTCAAGTGGTCCAAGTTCAGACGGACAACACCCAACCATGTACTGCCTCAGCAAGCAGGACGGGATGCACTCCATGCCTTTGTGCAAGGAAGGTCTCCGCATTTGGACCCTTGTGCGCAGCCTGGAGGTGGATCTCGTAGCCATCCATGTGGCAGGAGCCTCCAGTCAGCTGGCGGACGCCCTCAGCCAGGTAGGCGAGGTGTCTCACGAGTGGTTTGTCCATCCAGAGGTACTTCACAGCCTGTTCTCCCAGTGGGGCACCCCTCAGGCAGACCTGCTTGCCTCCTGGCAGAATGCAAAGCTGAGCTGTTCTGTGTCCACCCCCCTCAGCAGGCCTCACTGCAGGGGGATGCCTTCTCAATGCCTTGGACCCCAGGCCTCTTCTATGCCTTCCCTCCACTTCCCTTGATCCACAAGGTGTTGCTCAAGGTCAGGGGGGACAAGGCACATGTGATCTTGGTGGCTGCGGACTGACTATGCCAGTTTTGGTACCCCGATCTCCTCAACCTCAGCAACAGTCTCCCAAGGCGTCTTCCATTCTGCCCGTACCTGCTGTCCATCAATCAGGGGACAGTACTCCACCTGGACCTTCAGTCTCTGCACCTGACAGCCTGGTTCCTGAGTGGCTAGAGATCTTCCTGGACTAAGTCTCCATCACTCATTCACACTAGTGGGATAGCGCCGGAGGCGCTAGGACCAAGCGTGAGCCTAAAGTTTTCAGAAGGGTAGAAGCACCCGAGAGAGGGACGCATGTGCGGCACATGAGACTAGCTCACGCCTGTGTAGGCTATCTCGGTGTCGACCCTCCAACTGCCTCAGTTCCTTTTCTCCCGCCGTCGAGTGCGCTTGGATGTCGACGTTGCTCGTCTGCCGGAGTCGAAGTTTTCGTCTATATGACAACAGCTCTTAATGTTTTAATATTTTAAAGTAGTAATTTATTATTTTATGAACAAGAAGAAGAAGAAAAAATAAATTCTTCTAGTGACATGGATATGTTGTTCATCCACACTGTCTGGCAGGTTCCTTGCCGCTTTAAATCTTTCCGGAAGGTCTTCAAGCTGGCTCCTCCCACCCACCCGGGTGGTAAAACTCTCGGCTCCGCCCCATGACGCTAGATCTTCCTTACCGCTTGGAAGCTCAGGTTCCCTCCTTAACGCTCTGCGTATAAGACTGGTTCCTAATTCTTGAATTTTCGAAATTAAAAGTTTTGCTAAAAGCGTCGGTCTTCTCTCCCTGCAGCTTCGATGGACAAATCGACTCGGTTTCTGGAGATGCCCTTGCGGATGAAAGATGTCTCAGGCGGATCCGCCTCCGTCGTCTACTGCTTAGGCCTTGAGCACGACCCGCGGGCCTGCGACCTGTGCTCTTCCTTTTGACCTACGTCCCCGAAGACCCGTGCTGCTCGTTTATTTCAGGCGTCGAGCGATTTCCTCCGGTAAAGTCAAAAGAGGCCCGGTCGGTGGTGTCCACGGTGGTGGGCTCGGCGGATCAGCTCGAGCAGATGATCGCCCTCGAAGAGGAGGCGTCGCGGGCCACTTCTACCTCGGCTGCGGCATTTGTCCTGCTCTCTCTCTCGGTGCCTCTTATTCAGCTTCTTTTAAGGAGCTTTGTCTGACCCTCTCTACTAAAGGTGAGGGACCAACTTCTTCTGGACCATTTTCTCGGTCCAAAAAAAGAGACAAGGGTAAGTCTCACCGTCGGCGCTGAAAGATCCCTCTCCCGAGTTGTCGGCCCGTCGACTTCCGGTCGACTTCTCGGCCGACCACTGGTCTCATGGTGTCCCGTCAGGCCAGTTGACCGAGACTCCACGTCGACGCTGCGGTCGAGATTTTCTCGACCTTGGACAGGTTGTCCGGCTGGAGAAGCCGAGAATCCCTTCTCACCGGTTCCCCGGTGGGAGTTGAGACCCATCGGCCTCGTCTGTGCCTCTGGTTCCGAGCCTTCGGTTGAATCTCCGAACGAGGGGGTGCAGTTGTGACACCTCCCGCACCGTCCTCGGCAAAACCGAGGTTCTCGATCTCGGACTTCTTGGCGGTCCACCCGATCCGCCGCGTCTGAGGCGGTCTCGTCTCGGCACCAGCGCAGCAACGCCGCCGCGCGTCCTCTTCCTCCTCCTCGGGCGAAAGCTTCAGCGCAAGTTCGTCGAAGATATGAGGAACTCATGTGGCAACAACTCCTTCTGACGAAGAATAAGCCCGGCGCTGCTCGTCTTGACCATTGAAGTAGCTGTCACGAAGCAGCGAAACAACCCCTCGTTTTATCTGAGGGCCTGTTCCCAGGCGGTTGTTCGGCCAAAACCAACTGCCCCACGATTCGGTGGAACCTCCGCCTTCACAGCCGTTAGTTGGGGCTCCGACCAAGAATTCTCGGTCGGCTCAGGGACTGCCCGTGGGCTGTCTGTCCCTCCTCCCGATCGACCTCGGCAGGTGGAGGGTGGCTCAGGCCGAGGCAGCTCTTTGAGGATTCTTCGAGTCGAGGATGATTCCTCCCTTTTCTCCAAGCGATGGACTTGGAGTCCTCAGGAGGACAGTCGGTGGACGATAGCCCTTCATCCTTCCTGGGATTGCTTGGCTCATCTCAGAGTCCACGGGATGAGCCGAACCCGTTTCTAGCGGACCCAGGTATCCCCTCACGGAGATTCTGGACCAAGGGATTCCCCTAGGGCCTTTCCGGTGGCCGAGGCCATGGCGACCCGGCCTTGGAGCTCTGCAGGCCCCTGCTTCCTGCCCTGCGCCTGGCCAGGATGGCCAGGAAGTATACGGTCACCGGTTCCTGTCCGGTTTTCAGAACACCCTTCAGCCGAGGGTTGGTTACCGACAGCGTTTTCCGGCGTGCGGAACGCTAGGGATATGGACAAACCTCCGACAAGGAGTCAAGAAATTGGACTATGCAGGCTGAAAAGTCTATGCTGCGTCCATCCTCGGCCCGGCCAGGCCAGTTCGGCGATCACTCATGGCACATTTCTCTCATGCCTGTTGGGCTCCCTGGATAAGGCGTCCCTCATCTTCCAGAATCTACAGACCACGGTCAGGCAGGTGCGGGACCAGGGCAAGAGCAGTGGCCAAACAACAGCTCCAGACTGCTTTAGACATTGGGGACTCGTGCCCGGGTCTGTGGCGGCCGCAGTGGCCATGCGTCGTCGAGCAGCTGAGGATATCCCACCTTTAGCGGGATACCCAGCACAAGTTGGCGGATGTTCCCTTTTGGGGACCGACCTCTTGACCCTGGGGTGGAAGGTCACCTGCAGAAGATCGAGAAGTCCAATGCTACCTTGGACTGGTCTCTTCCGGCTCATAGGACAGGGCCGCAAACCACAGCCTAAGCCCTTTAGGTCCTTCAAGCGCCAGCAGCGCGTCCGGCCCAGCAGCGTCAGGGCCAGCAGGCTCGGGCTTGGCATCCCAAACCCAAGCCGGGGCTTCCTCCAACAAGGCTTAGGGAGGACAGGCCCAGGAGGTCCCTCGGCCGGGTCCCTCCTCAAGCCTGCCCAGTGACGGGCTGAGGAGTGTCGCCCCAACCCCGTCCGTCATTCACCCCAGGTTCCCCGTGGAAGGCGGCTCCGCACTTCCTTTCCGCCTGGTCCGTTATTACCACGGACAGGTGGGTGCTGGAGGTGGTGGGAAAAGGCCTGCCTCACAAATTCGAGCAGGCCCGCCCTTCAGGCTATACAGTACCTCCCGGGGGCCTCGGGTCCATAGCCTCACTGTCAGTTCGCCGGGCCGACATCGCTCTCCTCCAAAGGAGGTGATCAGGGAGGTGGCGGACCCTCCTCAGACCCGGGGTTTTGTCCAGGTACTTCCTGGTTCCAAGCGGATGGGGCTGGCGCCCCATTCTCATCCTACGACCTGAACAAGTTCCTTGATCTCGAACCTTCAGGATGGTCACTCTGGCTCAGATAATACCATCCCTGAACACGGCAGTGGTTCTGCTCTCTGGACCTACAGGGCGCATTCTTTCACGTCCTATCCGTCCGTCACATCGGAGAATTCCTTCGCTTTCGGCGGAGGGATCCGTTCGAGTTCGAGCCATGCCCTTGACCTGTCTCCAGCTCCCAGGGTCTTCACCAAATGCATGGCAGTGGTGACAGCTTTCTCACTGTGCCGAGGGGTCTGGGTGTACCCTTACCTGGACGATTGGCTGATGGCAGCCCCTCCAGACAGGAGGTGGGCGGTCCAGAGATCTGGCCCTCAGGTTTGCTCTCAAATCGGCCTTCTCATCAACGAGGCCAAGTGGAACTCAAGCGAAGCAGGTGATTCTTTTCATCGGGCAGAGCTCGACTCTCTTCGAGCCAAACCTGACTCCGCCGGACAGGGCGAGGTTCTTACCTCTTGCCCAATCATTTCTGGTTGGGCAATGGGTGCCCTACCGGGACTTCCTGCGCCTCCTGGGTCTCATGGCGGTCTGTACCAGCGTGGTCCGTTGGGCACGCTGGCACATGCGCCCCCTTCAGTGGGGACTGGCCAGCCAGTGGTCACAACACTGTGATCCTTTGGACCAGCTAGTGACGGTGACCCAGGAGATGTGGAACGCTCTCCGGTGGTGGTCCGTTCCATCTCATCTGCAGGAGGGCATCCCGTTTGTCTGCCCCGAGCCGACGGTCTCTCTATCGACCGATGCCTCTCTGATGGATTGGGGTGCCCATCTGGGGGAACACGGGCGCCGCGGCCTCTGATCCCGGGAGTCCTGATGCCACATCAGCCTGCTGGAGCTCCGGCGGTCCGCCTAGCTCTCACCGCCTTTGCTCCGTTTCTCCGGGGTCAAGTGGTCCGGTCAGGCGGACAATACCCGACCATGTACTACCCTAAACCGCCAGAAAGGTGCGTTCCATGCTTCTATGCAAGGAAGCTCTCGCATTTGGTCACTATCGTCTGCGCAGCTTGGAGGCGGATCTCCTAACCATTCATGTGTGCAGGGCCTCCAACACTCTGCCCGATGCCCTGAGCCGGATAGGGGCTGCATCTCACGAGTGGTCTCTCCTGCGGAGTAGTACAAGATCTGTTCTCCCATTGGGGCACACCTCAGGTGAACCTGTTTGCCTCAGGAGAGCGTGAAGCTGAGGCTGTTCCATGCCGCCCCCTCAGCAGGGCTCGCTGCAGGGGATGCCTTCTCGAGGCCGTGGACCCCGGGCCTCTTCTCACGCCTTCCCCAATTCCCTTGATTCACAAGCAGTGCTTCAAAGCAAGGAGGGACAAGGCAGGTGATTCTGATAGCCCCAGATTGGCCCGCCAGTTCGTACCAGATCTCCTCAGCCTCAGCTCCAGGCTCCCGAGGCAGCTTCCAGCCGCCTGGACCTGCTCTCAGTCAATCAGGAAGGTGTTCCATCCGGACCTTCAATCCCTGCAGCTGACGGCCTGGTTCCTGAGCGGCTAGGTTCCAGGCCTTGGGTCTTTCGACGAGGTCCTCAATGTTGTTGAGGCATCCCGTGAGTCGACCAGGAAATGCTATGCCTTCAAATGGAAGAGATTTTCCATTTGGTGTCAGGGCAGGGCTTGGACCCTTCCTCTGTCCTTTGTCAAGCATCTTGGACTATTTATGGTCCTTTCTACAGTCAGGGCTTGGGTCGACAACCCTATGGGTGCACTGGCAGCCATCTCTGCTTCGGGCTGCGGCCGGGAGCAGTCGTGTGGCGCAGGAGAAGGTGGTCTGGCGCTTTCAAAGGTCTTGATCACATTTCCCTCGGTGCGAGAACCTCCACCTCTGTGGGATTTACTGCTGGTACTGGCAAGCTCATGGGCAAGCCATTGAACCAATGCACAGGTGTGAACTCTCTCACCTGTGACAGAACCGCCTTCTTGGTGGCTATCACGTCAGCCAGAAGGATGGGAGAACTCCAGGCGCTCTGCATCGGAGTCTCCTTACCTGGTCTTCCACAGGGACAGGTTGTCCTGCGCCCCACCGAAATTCCTTCGAAGGTGGTGTGGAGTTCACCTTAACCAGGTGTTGACTCTGCCGGTGTTCTACCCCAATCACACTCGAGGCTTAATACAGGCTCCATACTTTTGACCCTAGAAGGGCGCCGCTTATTATAAGGAGCGATGGCTGAATTGGGAGAGGTTCGCCAACTGTTTGTCACCCACGCCTGAAGCCGCACTCTGGCAGACCTGCAGCCAAGCGGACGATAAGCAGGTGGTCACCTCCTGCATAGATCTCTGCTACAAGTTGGGGCATGGAGCCTCCCAGAGGATAAGAGCTCATTCTACCCGCCATACTGCTGCATCGGTGGCTGCTTCAGGGCGTCCCTATCCAGGAAATCTGCAGGGCTGCTACCTGGAAGTCAGCACACACCTTCATCACCTATTACCACATCGACCTTGAGTCACGCCGGGATGCTGGTTTGGGGCCTCGGTTCTCCAGTCTTTATTCCTAAGTGAGAGGTGCCTTGCCTCCCTCCTCCCAGAGAACTGCTGAGAGTCTGCCAGACAGTGTGGATGAACAACATCTCCATGTCCCTAGAAATACAGGTTACTCACCTGTAACAGGAGTACTAGGAATGTATATGTTGTTCATCCACTGACCACCCGACCTCCCGCCTCGACGCACCAGCGAGCTTCAGCGGGCAGATCTGGCGCCATGGGCAGAGCCAGAGTTTTACCACCGGGTGGGTGGGAGGAGCCAGCTAGAAGACCTTCGGCAAGATTTAAGCGGCAAGGAACCTGCCAGACAGTGTGGATGAACAACATGTACCATTCCTAGAACTCCTGTTACAGGTGAGTAACCTGTATTTTCCTGCCATCAGCGGAGTCGTCCTTAGACGGTAGCGGTGACGGTAGGAGGACTTGCTTGAAAGTTTTTATGGCAGAGGGCTGTGTCCGTCCACCGCCCTTAATTAACGTGGGGTCTGACTACAGACATTCCTGTGCTCGGGGGGATAGTCCTCTGAAGCACAAATCTAACGGTTCCGGTGATCCGGCTCCGCTTGACCTCGAGCTCCTCTTCCTCACTCGGGGACCAAGAATCGGTGCCGCTCGAGGTTGCCCGTTGGTATGTCTTCACGAGGAATGTTCGTCTGGAGGAGCGATGGGCCCGAACCAACTTTGGTGGGTTCTTCTTGGCCCTGCTCCTAACGGCTGCTTTCTCGACTCTGAGCTCCATCTCTGTCCACGCTGGAGCTCCGGTGAGCAGTTTCACCTTTGGGTCGCTCTATGGAGCAGGGTTCGATTTCCAGTTTTCCTGGCGCGTGGTTCGGTATGGTGCTGACAAGCAGTGAGGCACCATGCCTTAGTCGGTGCGATGGGTCGGCACCGTCCTCTGTCTTGATTGCATGGGTGCTCTCTTTGCTGCCACTGGTTGTCGGTGCCGTCAGTGGTGCAGCGCACCAGCAGGCGGCCGTGTTCCACGTCGGCACCATACCAGCGGTGGCGTCGGGCACCCAGAGTGGCACCGCGGGTGGCGTGGGTATCAGGGATGCCAGGGGTGGCACCAGGAGCACCCATGGGTGTCGTGGGTGATGCTGTGGGCACCCATGGGTTCCATGGGTGCTTCAAGTGCCATGGGTGCCACTGGTGCCTTGGGTACTGGGCTGACACCCGTGGGTGCCACGGGTGGCACCGCAGGTGCCCATGGATGCCACTGGTGCCCTCAGGTGCCATGGGTGCCTTTGGTGCCATGGGTGTCGGAGGTGCTCTCGAGTGCCATTGCTACATGGGTGCCAGGAGTACCTGCGGATACTACCATGGCTGCCCTTGGCTATCGCCCAGGTTGGCATAGGCACTGCTTGGTGCCCTCCTGTGCCACAAGTGCTGCTGATGCCACACAGGTGCTGTATGGCAGAATTAGTGACACATTTTTCCTTTCAGACTCCTTTCCACAGAACTTGTGGCAGGATGTTTACTGCAGAATGAACTCCTGCTCTGCGGATTATTTTTTCCACACATTTTAGTGAGTGGTGGTCTATGTGGGATCTTGTGTCATCCAGCGGTTTTCTGCTATGGAACTCTGCTGTACCATTCTGCCAGCAGAATCTCATTCTGCTCAGCACTTTCTCTGCTCCCTACGTGGTACCAAGCTCCTCGACATCCTTCCTGATGGCGGAGTCTCTAGTGCCTCTGACCCAGACCTCTCTTGGAGGTCCTTCTGGGGTAGAAGTGCATCTAGATGGGTCTTTCCCTGTCCTTCTGGTCAGTAACTCGGTGGACGGCTCATTTTATATACTGGAGGGCACGTCATCTCTATCTTCAGAGTCTGTGAGGGGAAAATCCTTTCAGTAGTTCCTAAGTAACGGGGTCCACTATAGTATTTCACACTGCGTCCGTGGATCATACTCTTCCGCGTCTAGACTTTTTCAATCGTCAAGACAGTTGCACTCTGTGGAACATTTGAATTTAATGGTCGGGGGCCGCTCTGACTCTTCCGCTCCTTTGATAGGGGTATATAGCCCCCCTTGTGATATTGCCTCTTCGGTGGCTTCTTCGGCACAGGTGGTTAACTTCTCTCCAGCTGTGATTGTTAGTCCGGTCATGATTTCAGTTTGGACACACAGGCTCTTTCCGCACTCAGATGGAGAACATCTTCGTCTTTTTGTATCAAGACAATCCTCAAAATAGCAGCCTGAAGGCCTTGTTAGGCTCAGACTAAAAAAAAAATAATAATTTATATCATATGGTTTTTATCACAGCACAGGGCCTAGCTGAAATTATCTGGTCCCCCGCCCCTTTTTTTTGGGGGGGGGGGTCTGGACAGATTCCTCCTCAGCCCCTGAGGTGCTCGTCTCCGGGATACGGTAAAGAGTACCTGATTTCTTCTTCCCCTACGGGGAGTCCGATCCGGCGACGATATGGGTCATCTCTTTCTCTGAGAGATTTCTCTCATTCAGAGACATTTCCTAGACCTAGGCGACTGCCCAGTCTGTTAATTCCTTTTCTTTTATCAGACTTTCTTCTCTTGAGACAGACCTTACAAGCAGAAGCGACTCTCCACTGAGTCGGAACTCAGGTTCCTGCTTCCTTGCTTGCTTAATTTAACAGGCGATTTCTTCCTTCTTGACGGATGGTCAAATAGGTCCCCTTTTTCTGAGGAAGCTTCTCAAATATTCACACCTTTGGTTCCTGCGCTCTGGTCCATGCCAGTCGCTCTCGAAGCTATCCTCTTCAAGTGCGAGAGGGAGTGGTGATGTTTCTTTTTCAGCAAATGAACTAGAATCCTTTCCTACTCCTTTCAGGAAAGCCAGAGTGGCTAGTGCCTCACCGCATTGAGTCACTGCCTCTTTCAGTCACTTCAACAAATGGGTTAGCCCAAACTTGGTCCTGCTGTGTCCCTCCTTGACGCACATCTGCCTCTATTGACCTTAGAAATCCAGCCCCTGGTTTTTTTCTGTTGGAATGTTTTTTTCCGCAGTGGACACGTCCTCCTGTACACCTTTTTCCTTTCTTCCCTGAGTTCAGAGACTGCTGCTACAGTTGTACACACAGGTGCAGGATTATTCCTCTTGGAATATACAGTGGTTAGGATTTGGTTTTACTAGACCACCATGAGAGGCTTCTAAGTCGTGCTTGGCCTTCCATCAGGAAGATCCTGTGACTAAGTGGAGACCATTCTCCTTGATGGGCTAACCCCACCTGGACCCCCTTGCCCACCAAGTAAGGGGTTCAAGTGCTTCTGGACCTGTTGTTTACAGGTCAACCATACTGGATAGTGGGGGTTTCCATCTGCACATTCCGGTCTACCCTGAACCAGTAGACTTTACCTCCGACTCTTTTAGTTCCTGAGGTCCCTTTATGTTACATTAGTATATGTCTTTGACACGATTAATTTTAGTCCTAGATCAAATTGTGAGGCCAGGTTCTTGCCGCTCTCCTAGAATGGTTGCGGCTACCTGGCAGACTTTCATTTTGTGCCCATTGTAGTCGTCGGCAAGGTGACGAGTTACAACTCGAGCGTTTATCTTGTAGGCATTATGTTATAGATGCTCTTACAAGACAGCTCTTTTATTAACTGGACAGTCCTTGGCTGTCCTTTCTGAATGAACCCTATCTCCTACCACCCTACTCAGGGTTGTTGGTTTAACGATACTCTCCACTAGTGTGAATGAGTGATGGAGACTTAGTCCAGGAAGATATGGAAATTACGTGCCGTGTAATTGTTGATCTTCTTGGACAGTCTCCATCACTCATCTACTTCCCCACCATCCACTGGGTTCACTCATTTTCTTTCCTGGTCTTTACGGTCCTATGATTCAGACTGTGAGGACATTATTCTTAACCTTTCTTGCAAAGGCCATCTGGGCCCTCTCAGGCCCAGAAACTCAGGATGAGTTATTCTCTTTAGTCACGCTGCACCTCCTTGGTCGAAAAAGTACTGAGGCAGTTGGAGGGTCGACGCTGAGATAGCCTACACAGGCGCAAGCTAGTCTTGCGGTGCCGTGCATGCGTGGTCCTCTCTCGGCACCGACCCTTCTGAAAACTTTAGGCTCCCGCTAGGTCCTAGCGCGTCCGGCGCTATCCCACTAGTATGAATGAGTGATGGAGACTGTCCAAGAAGACCAATAATTATGGTAAGTGTGTAATTTCCATTTCCAGGCTTTGGGTCCCTCCAAAGATGTCCTCACTGTGGTGGAGGCATCTAGAAAGGAATCGACCAGAAAATCCTATACCTTCAAATGGAAGAGATACTCCATTTGGTGTCAAGGCAAGGGGCTGGACCCTCTGACCTGTCTGTTGGCCAGTATTTTGGACTACCTGTGGCCCCTCTCCAAAGGGGAACTTCAGTCGACGACCCTTAAGGTGTACCTGGCAGCCATCTCTGCTTACTGGGCATGGGCTGGTCAGTAGTAGGTGGTGCAGGAAAAGGTGGTCTAGCGCTTCTGGTGCTTTTTAAGAGGCTTAGAACACATTTCCCCTCTGGTGCGTGAACCACCACCACTGTGGGACTTGTTGCTGGTTTTGACAAAGCTCATGGGCAAGCCATTCGAACCGATGCACAGGTGTGAGATGTTCAACCTGTCATGGAAGACTGCCTTCTTGGTGGCTGTCACGTCAGCCAGAAAGATCAGTGAGCTTCAGGTGCTTTCATTGGAATCTCATTACCTGGTCTTCCACAGGGACAAGGTTATCCTACGCCCCAACCCAAAGTTCCTCCCAAAGGTTGTGTTGGAGTTTCACCTTAATCAGGTGATGACTCTTCTGGTGTTCTTCCTGAATCACACCTCAGAGGCCAAACACAGGCTTCATACTCTGGACCTGAGGCGAGTGCTTGTTTATTACAAAGAGTGCACAGCTGTAGTCCGGGGAGAGGTTCACCAGCTGTTTGTCACCGACGCTAAAGCCAAACCTGGCAGGCCTGCAGCCAAGTGGACAGTTGGCAAGTGGATCACTTCCTGCATTGATCTCTGCTATAGGTTGGGTAGGGAGCCTCCCGGAGGGTAAAGGGTTCATTCCTCCCGTCATATTGCTGCATTGGTGGCTGCTTCTAGGGATGTCCCTATCTAGAAAATCTGCAGGGCTGCTACCTGGAAGTCAGCACACTCCTTCATTTCCCATTACCACATTGACCTTGAGTCATGCCGGGATGCTGGTTTTGGTGCCTCAGTTCTCCAATCTCTGTTCTCTAAATATGGGGTGTGAGCCTTCCCTCCCTCCTCCCGGAGAACTACTAGAAGTCTGACAAATAGTGTGGATAGAACAACATATCCACATCCTTAGAAACACAGGTTACTCACCTGTAACAGTAGTTCTAGCAGTGTATATGTTGTTCATCCACATGGACCCACCCGACCATCCCTGGCTCTGGCGCACAACTTGTGCTTCCAGCGGGCAAGATCTGGTGTCATGGGATGGAGCTGAGGGATACACCACCCATGTGGGTGGGAGGAGCCAGCTTGAAGACTTTCCAGCACCTCTTAAAGGGGAAAGGACCATGCCATATAGTGTGAATGAACAAGGTAGCCAGTCGAAATAGCGAATACAAAACAGTGAATAACACAAAGTAGTGACTCATATTTACATTGCTCTGAATATGTCATTCTCTCCACCATCAATGAGTGGCTTGCTGTTATAATATTTAAAATATGGGGGTGTCCCCCCGGATATGTCACAAGTGATCATGCCAAGAACAGTTGTTAAGAGAACTGGTAGTAGTAGCTGTTATGTGCTTTGGCATTTGCTATTTTGATTTTCGCTATTTTGTATTCGCTATTTTGACATACAACCGATGAACAACATATACTACTCCTAGAACTACTGTTACAGGTGAGTAACCTGTGTATCTTCCTGGACATAAAGTCTCCACCACTCATTCACACTAATGGGACTACTCCGGGGGTGCTAGGACCCAGCAGGAACCAAAAATCTTCAGGAGGGCTGGGGTAAGACTGTGCATGCATGGCACCGTGAGACTGGCTTGCGTCATAAAGTCTACCTCAGCATTGACCCTCCAACTGCCTCAGTTCCTTTTTTCCCGCCATTGAGTGCGCTTCAGTGATGACATTGCTCGCCCACAGGGAGTCAAATCTTCATGTCTATATGACAGCAGCTATAGTCGTTTCAGTATTTGATTATAGTTACTGTTTTATTATCAGCTTTTAAAATAAAATAATAGTTAAGTAAATTTTTCATCAGAAGAAGTCTTCAGCCCTCCTTCGATGGAGTCGACCATGGACGGGGCAGGTGACGGCAGGGAGACTTTGCATGAAAGTTGTGTTGTCAGCAGGGCTGGATCTTATCTGCCGCCTCACGGAGGGGGTCTGACCACAGGCAGTCCAGTGCTCGGGATGGGCGGTCCTCCTGAAACACAAAAAGAAGCGGTCCCATTCTCGATCCTTATCAAGGACTTGGCACCGTTCGGTCTCGAGTTCTTCTTCGGCCTCCCTGTCGAAAAGAAACTGTATCGCTCGAGGTCTCCTTCTGGTCCGTTTGTGCATCGATTGTCTGTTACCGGCAGCAGACCATCTCCTCTGGCCTCTTGTTTCTGGTGACCGGCATCCTAGACTCTGGAGTCCCTCCCGGCCCCCTGGGGGGGGTCCTCCAGTGAGCAGTTTCACCATTGGGCCGCTCTTATGGAGCAATGGGTTCGGCGGTTGTCCCGTCTGCGTGTGCCAGTGAGTCCATCACCTGGGCCTTCGGGCCTTTCTGTTTCAGACCTGCGGGCAGGGCGGTTGGGGCTTCCTAGTCGTACAGTGCCTTCTCCGGTGCTATTATGTTATTACCCTGTGTCCCCCAAAAATATGGCTGTGGTGCAGGGGTCAACACCAGTGCCTTAATCTCCTGCTGAGTTTCTGGGACTTTCTTTAGTGAGTCGGGGATTGGGAACCTCTGATTGGCGCAGAGTCTTGCGCTGCATCCTACACAAGTGCCGCAGGTGTTCTTGGAGCCTTCTGTTCCGGCACCGGGAGCGCCTGCGGGGCACCGGGGTTTTCAACTCTGATTCGTGGGGCTCCTCCTCCTCCTCTTTTTCCACCCTTTCCTATGTATTCTGTCCCTTTGGGACTAGTAGGAGATGATATTGAGCCTGATCCTGCTCTTCGACTGAGGGATGACTTTGATGATGATTCCTCCCTAGTGGTGGTAAATAAACCTTCTCTTACAGCAGAGCCTCTGGTCGAGGACCTTTCCGTTAAGTCTCTGCTTAGAAATGTGAATACCACTGTCTCTCTCCAGACTTCAGAGATTGATCCTAGGAAATTGCTGCGCCTGCAGTACCTGCACGTTTCAGACATTCCTGTGGAATTGACTCCTCCCTTGCATCCCTCTTTTGAGACTCTCTCACAAATGATGTGGGATAATACAGCACTTATTCCCTCTGTAGCTAAGTCCATAGATAGGAAATACGCCCCTCCCAAGGATTGTCCTATTCTGGCCTTGCAAGCCTTTGCCGATGCCATAGTTGTCCTGGCAGAGAATGATAAGGCTGTTCTTCCTCAAGAATCTAACGCACGTCCAATAAACAAGGAATCTCACAAAATCGATACTTTGGGAAAGCGGGTCTTTGCTGCTTCCACCCTGGGCATGTGCATTACAAACTACCAGGGTTATTTCTGTCAGTATGAGTATACACTCTGGCATTCTGTCAAGGCTAAGGTAGAAGCTCTCCTAGATTCGAAAGTCAACACGGAGCTCCTTCAAACCATTACTAGAGGCATTGAATCCATTAGTCAGCAGCTTAAAGCCGCTAAGGATGCCTTTGACACTGCTTCCAGAGCAGCAGCGGCTGGGTATATGCACCTGACGCCACTCTTGGTTACGCACGTCAGGATTCACGAATGATGCCCAGCAGAGAGTCATGAGTTTGCCTTTTGATGGTACATACCTGTTTGGTCCTCAGGTTGAGCAGGTGCTAGAGGCCACACAGAAAACTAGAACTATCAAAACGGCCAGGCCACCATCTGCAGCCCCCCGAAGGGGCAGGAACCGGCAGCAGTTTCATAACCATGTGGTAAAGGCAAAGGTGGCTTCAACAGAAATCAAGCCCCTCAGCCACAAAAGAAAATGCAGCAGAAGGCACAGGACCCCAAAGTGCCTAGTGCCACCCGCTTAGATTCCGGCCTAAGTCCCACCTCAGCTGTCCGAGGGGGACTCTTCCCTCGGCAGTAGGAGGGTGCCTGACTCAGTTTTACGACCACTGGAAGTCAATCACATCAGACAAGATGTACTCAACATAGTCCTCGAGGGGTACTCTTTAAACCTTTCAGAAACTCCTCCAGATCACCCACCCAAACGACAACCCAAGCTGTCTGTCTTTCAGTCAGACCTTCTTGCTTACTAGATTCAAGGCCTTTTAAACAACAGGGCAGTAGAAGTAGTTCCGAGGGATCAGCGGAATACAGGTTTCTACTGCCATTACTTCCTAGTTCGAAAGAAAACAGGCAGCATGCTCCTAATTCTTGATCTGAGGAAGTTAAACAAATTCCTTTACAAGGAAACGTTTAAGATGATATCACTTGGTACACTTTTACCTCTGATTCATCAAAACAATTGGATGGCCTCCCTGGACATGCAGGATGCCTACCAGCATGTTTTCATACACCCAAACCACCACAAATACCTCAGATTTGTGGCATTGGATCAACACTACCCGTTCAGAGTCCTGCCCTTTGGGCTATCCTCGGCGCCTCGAGTCTTTACAGAGTGCTTTGCAGTTCTTGCAGTGCATGGCTATGGCTTCAAAGTTTCTTGCATCCATGAGAGTCCTGCTAAATTTTGAAAAGTCACAGCTACAGCCCTCCCAGTAGCTCCTCTTCATAGGAGCCCTTCTGGATACCTCCAGCGCAAAAACCTTTCTTCTGGAGGACAGAAAGAATGACATTATTCAGATGGTCCACTTCATCAGGTAGAAAGACTCAATTTGAGCTCTCTCGATGCAGCGGATGCTGGGTCTCATGGCATCCTCAGTGTTCACTGTGCCCCTGGCTCATCTTCACATGAAGACTACCCAGTGGATGCCCAGCACTCAGTGGTCACTGACCACGCACCCACAGTCCTTTCACATCAAAGTGACAGAACCCCTGAAATGGTCACTCACCTGGTGGACTCCGAAGACAACCTTCTGGAAGGTTATCCCCTGCCCCTCTAGAATCTCAGATCTCCATCACCACGGATGCGTCCTAGCTCGGATGGGGAGCTCACTGCCAGGATCTCCACACTCAGGGTCGATGAAATCAGGACAAATCTCAGCTTCACATAAATGTTCTAGAAATAAGAACCATCCTGTATGCAGTCCGAGCCTTGAACGACATACTCTGTCACAAGATCATTGTCCTTCAAACGGACAACAAAGCATTGATGTACTACATCAACAAGCAGGGCAGAGCACACTCTTACCCCTTGTGCAGGGAAGCGATGAGAGTGTGGGAGTGGTGCCTGGAGCACAAAGCACTGATCCAGGCGGTCTGCCTACCGGGGGTGCAGAACGATCTGGTGGATCGTCTCAACAGAATGGAGACAGACCCTCACAAGTGATCTTTCGACACAAAAATCCAGAACCTGGCATTTTCTGTCAGAATGCATTCAGACTGTGGTGGACAAGACGCCTTCTGTACACATTTCCTCCTCTTCCCCTAGTTCAGAGGGTGCTGCTCAAACTGGAGGCGCAGGGGGTGAAGAATGATCCTCATCGCCCCTTTCTGGCCTTGTCAGATCTCGTTTCCATTAATCAACAGATTATCAGAAACTTCTCAGAGACAGCTTCCACTTCATACAAACCTGCTGACCCAGGGCCCTGTGGTCCATTCCAACCTGAAGTCCCTTCACCTCCATGCCTGCTCCTGAAGAGATAGAGGTGAATTGGTTTAACGTTTCACGTAGGGTCTGATATATTCTGTTAGCTGTACGCAAGCCAGCTACTCAAAGAACGTACACCGCAAAGTGGAAGTGGTTCTCCATCTGGTGCGCAAAATCCTCTTGGAATCCCTTTTCCTGTCCACCAAACAAAGTCCTAGTGTATCTTCTAGATCTGTTGAACACAGTCCTACAATACTCAACCGTGAAGGTTCACCTTTGCTCGATCTCAGCGTACCACCAGCCCGTACACTCCATGTCTCTGACTCAGTTACCTGTGATCAAGAGGTTCCTTAAAGGGAACTGTCATCAACAGGGTTTCTTAATGTCTGAAAGATCATGAGCAGCTAATTTGAGTGAGCCATTGTGTTTATTGGCGAGTCTTTGCAGTCTAGAGTTAATCATATGTAAAGCAGCCTATAATTAAGAACTGTGGGCAGCCATATGTTTTAGGCTCCTGACAAGAAATTATGTTACAGAGGATCTTGGCCCTCCATTGACTGTAGGTTAATTCATCTTGGAACTGCATTGCAGGGGAGGTGAGGGTTGCCCCTCTGGCCAGGTGCCCCCGCACCGAGGACTTTCCGACTGTGTCGGAGGTTGAAGCGTCGGCTCACAGCTTGTGGCTGGGCGGACCTCCTCGCTACTCTCTGGGCATGCGACAGTAAAGATTATTCCCTGCTCCTGGGCAGGAGTTTCTGGACTCTCCATCTAGTCGCTTGCCTGTGTGTGTGTGGTGTAACTGGCATGGCAGCGAGCGGGACCGTAACCACATTCAGAGAGTGGGCATTTGAAACTGGTAGGGTGGCCAGTTGGGAGTGGAGAAGTCGGGGGAAATTTATTGCTGGGGAATTTTTGGACTCTTCTTGAGCTCCGGGGCACATCTATGGAGCTTTCCTGCCTTCACGACTTAAGGAGTTTGGGTGCCAAATTCGAATTCCTTCTTACCAGCGCCTGATTGGACCCTTTTCACACTTGTTACGCCATTGCCCAGACAGCTTAAAAGGCAGTTCACTGAGCCCCGAGGCTCATAATTCATCTTGGAACTGCATCGTAGGGGAGGTGAGGTTTACTCCTCTCTACAGAGGTGCCCCCCCTCCCCCCGTGCACCAAGGTTTCCCATTAGCGCGGTTGAAGTGCCGGCTCGCTTGTGACTGGGCGGACCTCCCTCGCTACTCTCTGGGCGTGAGACAGTAAAGATTATTCCCCTGCACCTGAGCAGGAGTTTCTGGATTCTCCATCTAGTAAACACCTGCGTGTGTGCTGTAACTGGCAGAAGCGTGGCGGGACCTGTACATTCAGAGAGTTGGCGTTTAAAACTGGCAGGGCGGCCAGTCGTAGTGGAGAAGTCAGGGAAATTTTCTTCCCACCCACCCACCCGGTTCCCTCCTCCCGTTAAATGCTCGCTGGCCACTCCCCCCAGCCCATGCCACTAGACAACCAATCCTATTAACTTCTTGCGCCTGCCCTGCATAGCCTATTCTAAATTCGGAACTGTTAAAGTGAACAGGTTGAACTTGTATACAACTGTGGTAGTGACGTGTGTTTTTACTGAGGTGTATAAGTGTGAACCTGTACTTGAGTGCCATTGTGATAGTCTAGTGCTAACCTGAACTGAAGTGTGATTGGTGGTCTCTTGAATTTTTGTGGTAGGGCAGTGGTGGACGTAACTACTCGGGCCTTTGACCCTGGTTCTCTTAACTGGTGCAGCTGGGGACATTGAAATTGTTTCAGCCCCTGTTTCTGGTCACAAGTATATGCGGATCTGTCTGCCACATTTTACCTATCCCTAGTGTTCTGCTTTCACAGCTACGTAATGACCCTGTTTGCTTAATGTTTCGTGGGCTGTTGGCACCTGGTTCGTGCTTTACTGTGGGGGGCCAATTCTGCAGAGTGCTTGAGCTAGCACTTGTGGAGCCCTGTGGGGTCTGTTCGTGCCAGCACCCAAGTCCACCTCTCCGGGGGCCCTTGCTGTCTGTCCCGCACTCAGTTGCCCCCCCCCCCGTTTATTGTGGTTGGGTGTAGTCATATGACATGGGGGGTACTAAGCTCTTCATCAGTTCCATTGCCCTCAGACTGCTCACCGTGCTATGCCTCCCTCTGCTTCTTGCTGATAATGCTCCTCCTGTGGGGAGTCCCTGGATCATGCCTGTACAGCCTGACATGACTGACTTCACCTTCTCTAATCTAATCGCCTGTGACAGGCAGCCGCCCTGGCCTATCTGCTGTCTTGATCTTAGGAGACTTCAATATCCTGTTATAATGGACTGGAGCTTTGGCCTCAAGCCACATGGAAGGGGTGGCCTCTCCCCTCTGAGGCATCTCCTATGGCTTTTACTGGTGACTCTAGCCCTCTCTCTGGGAATATTGAGTTCAGTCCTGGCCCCCAGCAACCCTTCTCCCCATCTGTGGGCTGGTCAAGAGGAAAAGGGTGAAAATAGCCCACCTCAATATCTGTAGCCTCCTGCCCAACCTGGCTGACCTCCGTGCGTGGGTCACCCTCCATAAGCCTGACATCCTGGGTATAACGGAAACCTGGCTGAAGCCGTCGGCCCTTGACTCGGCATGTGCGCTTCCTGGCTGTGACCTTGTCGGGCAGGACTGTCTGGGGAAAAAGTGTTGGGGGGGGGCGGTATCCTGGTCTATTACAGGAGTCACCTTAATCTTACGGTGCTGTCCAGACAACAGTCTCTGCTGTTGCCCTGTGAACTGCTGCATGCAGTTCTGCTACTCGGGAATACAAAAAAGCTCCACATTGTCTGTACCTACACCCCCCATGGGGGGCATATCGGGGCTGTCCTCCCTCCTTGACATGGTTGGGTCACTGGCTGGGAACAATGAGCTGTTGATACTGGGTGATCTCAACCTGAATTGGCTCGGTGGCAATGCTAAGATTTATGAGCCCCTCCTGGCAGGGCTCTCATTGTCCCAACTCATCAAGGAACCCACCAGGTGGTCTCATGCTGGTGGCTCAGGCTCTCTCCTTGACGGTTCTGTCCAATAGGCCAGAGAGGATTAGCTCTTCAGGAATGCTCTCTGACTCTATCTCTGACCACTCCCTTGTGTTCTGTGTATGGAAGGTCCCTGCCCTGAAAATTCCACATAAAGTCATTCAAATTTGGTACTTCTCACGGTTTGACCTGGGGTCTTTCCATGACGACCTTCGGCACACTGACTGGTCTCTGGTCTGGAATGCTCATAACCAGGCCTCTGCAGTCAGTCATTTTCTTAGTATCTTTGGGGCGCTGCAGAATAAGCACGCCCCTCTCATTAGGTAGAGGGTAAGGGGGTCCACTACCAAGTGGTTGCACGGGAGACTCCTTACCCTCATGAGGACTAGGGATAAGTGCAGGGCCAAATTCAAGGTCTCAGTGGACCAGGCCATACTTCAGCAGTACAGAAGGCTCCAGAACGCGTGTAAGAAAGTGATCAGGATGGCAAAAAGTGAATTCTGCAAAGCAGCACTGCTGAATTCGGCAAAAGACCTTAGGACTTTCTGGAGGAACATAAAAAACATAGTAAGTGGGTCCTCCAAGGGTGAGGCCACTGATATGCTCATTGATGGGACCAGTTGTAACAATCCACTGACTGTTGCCAACGCTTTTAACACTCACTTCTCGGGTCTGTCTGCCTTCACCTCCCTCTTCTCCCCCAGTGGAGGTGATAGCTGTGACCAGGACTCTGCCTCACAACCGGCCTCCACTTCCCGACTGTTATTCCATTTCAGGGCTATGACAGCACAAGAGATGCAGAGATTGCTCTCTGGTCTCCCCCTCCTTCTCCGGTGCCGGCCATGATGGCATGGAACCTAAGCTCCTCCGTCTTGGGGCCTCTTATATTGCCTCCCTGGTGGCACATATCTTTAACTTATCCCTTGCCTCTGGAGTCATCCCTGACATATGGAAGGTGTCTAGGGTCGTCCCCATACTTAAACATGGCAGTCCTAAGTTGCTGGACAACTACCGTCCGATAGCCATACTGTCTGCAATCAGTAAACTCCTAGAGAAAGTTGTGTCGGGGCAACTCTCAGAGTACATCCAGTCTCATGAGCTGCTGTCTCCTGAGCATCATGGCTTTCATAAAGGGCACAGCACATCCTCTGCCCTTGTCACTGTTACATCTGCGATCAGAACCGCTATGGATCAGGGTAAACTTTCGGGAGCCATTTTCGTCAATCTATCCAAAGTCTTCAACCTAGTCAACCATGCTCTGCTTTGCGCTCAGCTTAGATCATTTGGCCTGTCACCCCCTGTCCTCTGCTGGTTCTCCAACTACTTGCAGGGTAGGCAGCAGCTGATCAAATACAGCAAGGTGCTCTCGGACACCACTGCTGTGTCCTCAGGTGTTCCCCAAGGCTCAGTCCTGGGGCCCCTGCTTTTTTCCATTTCGAGATATTGGGGTCATAAACCACCAGTTGAGTGAGGACTTTAGGAGTGTCCAGTCTTGGATAACGTCACACAAGCTGGTCCTCGACCTCAAAAAAACTCAGACCATACTCTTTGGGTCTCTGGTCAAGATTCAGGCCTCCCTTGCCCTCCTGCATATCATTGGTCTTGATGGAGTCCCGGTCCTCATCACCGACTCCATCAAATACCTTGGGGTTACACTGGACCCTCAGCTCGACCTGGGACTCCATAGCCTTAGTGTCTGCAGAACTGTTAACTGCAAACTGGGTCTGGCCTATTGGGCTAAGAGCAATCTTACTCCTGCTACCCGCCTTGCGCTGGCTAGAGGTGTGTTTCTACCCTCTCTATGCTATGGGCTTCTCCTGTTTGCTCGCATCCAAAACCCACCTCGCCAGGTGGACAGTCGCTTACAACAACATATGCCGCTTTGCGTTTGCTGCCCCTCAGCTCACCCACCACTGTGACCTGTACAGTAAGCTTAGTTGGCTTTCCCTGTCCAATTACTTAAGTTTTGTACTGGGCTGCTTCAAGGGCAAGGTTATTGGGAGTGGCACCCTACCTGGGTTGGCGGAGCTCCTCGTACTGGTGGCCTCATCATCATACTCCCACACGCACTCAAATGGGGGGCAGAGATTTCACCGTGTGTGTTCCCAGACTATGGAACTCCCTTCCTGCCCAGGTTCGCACCTCCCCCTCCCAGGCTTGTCTCAGAACCTCCCTGTGGAGACACTCGAAGCTGTTATCTGTGTGTGGTTGTCCCAAGCCTCCGTAATCTCACGTGGCCCCCTACACTGAACATCCCTCCTTAAGCTCCTTATGTTCTGCCTGTCTGCACAGATTCAGTCACACACCCTAGGTATGGGGTATTGCTCTGACGGTGCCCCCCCCCCCCCTTCTGGGGACTGTTTATAATTTTTGTATATAATGAACGCTCTCTCTGTATAGTGACTTGTATATAATGCGCTGCTGCTCGCAGCTCTGGTGTTCCGATGTACCTGTTATGACCTTTGTACCTGCTGCTCTGTGGTACCAACAGGTACTGGGATCCCAAACTGTATCAGAATTTCTAAACCCTGGCTGTGTTGATGTCAGTGCAGATTTCTGGGGCTGCCACAGCACTAACTTATGTCTTATTCTGTTTCCTCTCTTACAGCCTTTTCTCTTACACTTTCGGGTGTGAACTCAGGTTTACAAGATGCAAATGTGGCTACGTACCTACTGCCCTGGCATCATAGGGACAGCCTTGAAATGTATAGTTTTTGATTAATAGCTGGCAGTACGACCTAGGGGTTAAAGCAAAGAGCTGTGAACAAGCTTCATTCATCCAGCAGAATGGTGTTTGATTCCAACATGATCTACTTGTACTGTATATTGTATGACCAGAGTAAGTCACTTAAATTCCCTGTGCTCTCAAAACACACCCAGAAACAAGCTGTAGCTGTGTGCCTTTCCTGGACAAAGACAGTAAAAACAATCTGAGCATGTGTTATGATTCTGAAAATATTATGCTCTTTCTATCCAGATTTGACTTGAAAAGAAAAAAAAATAGGACACTATTGTTTATTAATAGCAAAAACACACAAATGGACACCATTGTTTAAAAGAAGCATAATCCAAACTGCATTATTACAATACAGAATAATACATGGGTGTGTGTAACTAAAATGTTATACACACCAGAGGTGTTTGATGTTACATTAACATTAACCCCGATGGCAAAGTCCGAGTAGTTTGTAAAAGCATCCCACACCGAGGGTGTGTGCAGAATTCTGTTTTTTACACCTACCCACCCATATATTATTTTATTTGATTAATGGTGATAATTTTTTTCCCTTTCAGCACAGTTCAGTTAGTGCAGCACTTCTATTAGAGATACACATACACCTCACACACACACCACATACCTATTTTTTTTTCTTTCTTTTTTTACATTATAGTGAGAATGGCATTTTGGAAAGTTGTGGTCCATCAGCATAGCTACGAAGTGTAAGACACAATCGAAGGGTATGGGTGGCAGGATCAACCAGATTTATTTTTTTCCTCGATGGTAGAAAATCCTATTCCATGCAAAGTATTTCAGTAAGAAACTGTTATACTTTTAACTTCATCAAAAGAAGTAAAATACTCTTTTAAGAATGCATTTCAGGTTATGCATGTTTTATCTGAGTTGTCCTCCTGTGTGTTTTTGCAATTAATAAACAAGTAATGGTGTCCTATTTTTTTATTTTCAAGATAAATCTGGATAGAAAGAGAATAATGTTTTCAGAATTATAACACATGCTCAGATTGTTTTTACTGTCTTTGTCCAGGAAAGGCACACAGCTACAGCTTGTTCCTGAGTGGTTTGGGAGCACAGGGAGGTTAAGTGACTTGCTCTTGTCACACAATATACAAGCAGAGCATGATGGAATCAAAACTCATTCTGCTGGATGAATGAAGCTTATTCACAGCTCTTTGCTTTAACCTCTAGGCTGTACTGCCAGCTGGTAATCAAAACTTACATTTCACATATTCTAGTGATGCCAGGCCAGTAGGCACGTATTACATTTGCATCTTGTAGACCTGAGTTCACACCCAAATTGTAAGAGAAAGAACTGTAAGAGAAGGAATGGAAAAAGACAGAAGTTGGTGCTGTGGCAGCCCCAGAAAGCTGTGCTGACATGAACACAGACAGGGTTTAGAAATCCTGATATGGGTCCCCAATACCTGCTGGCACCACAGAGCCAGCCTTGAGATGTGTAGTTTTTGATGGTCAGCTGGCAGTATAGCCTAGAGGTTACAGCAACCTTAAAGATGGATTATTTTTACTAACAGTTTTAAATGTAAAGGTGATAACACTAGTTTCAATGCACATAGAAAACAAGTATTATAAATGTAGAAAGTGTTGTAATAACACCGTAAAACACACTTAATAAAACAGAAAATTTCCTATTTAATCTATAGTCAATGGTGGGCCAGGATTCTTGGTGACATCATTTCCTGTCAGGAGCCTAAAACATATGGCTGCCCCCAGCCCTTAATTACAGGCTGATTTATATATGATATAACTCTGGACTGCGAAGACTCACATATAAACACAATGGCTCACTCAAATTGGCTGTTTATGGTCTTTCAGACGTTAAAAAACCCTGTTGGTGACAGTTCCCCTTTAAGGACATACTTCATACTAGGCCACCGGTCAGACAACCGGTAGCTGCCTGGGACATTAATCTTGTGCTGGACATGCTCACCCATAAACCTTTCGAGCCCCTAGCTACTTGTGAGCTGAAGTTTCTAACTTGGAAGACCGCCTTCCTTTTGCCATTACCTCCGCTCGTAGAGTGTCTGAAATACATGCTTTGGTCACAGACCCTCTGTATACTGTGTTTCACAAAGACAAGGTGGTTCTTAGGGTTCATCCTAAGTTTCTCCCCAAGGTTGTCTCAGAATTCTATCTGAATCAGCCCTTGGTCCTCCCAACCTACTTAATGAACTTCCAGAATGAAGGGGAGCGTTACCCTGCATTCTCCGGATGTGAAGAGAGCTTTGTGGTTCTGTTTAGACAGAACTAAAGAAATCCACACGTCAAAACAACTGTTTGTCTCCTTCAGCACGGCCCAGCTGGGTCAGCCTGTCGCTATCAGATGCATTTCAGCATAGCTAGTGGCATGTCTTCGCCAATGCTACTCCATGGCACAGGTTAAGCTGGAAGGCAGAGTATGTGCACATTTTTCCAGAGCAGCTGCAGCATCTCTGGCAGAAATCCGAAATGTGCCCATTACGGACATCTGCAATGCGGCCACTTGGAGCTCCATACACACTTTCGTAAAGCACTGCGCTTTGGAAGTCCATGCCAGGCAGCATCAGTTCTTTGGCAGGACAATCCTTAATGGACTTCTGTCCTAAGTGAGCTCCTCTCTCCTGCCACCCATCTCGGGGGGGATTATTTTAGCTTGGTACTCTCCCATTAGTGTGAATGAGTGGTGGAGATTTTATGTCCAGGAAGATCTGGAAATGACGTACCTACCGTAATTCTTGATCTTCTTAGACGAAGCCTCCACCACTCATTCACACACCAACCCACCATCCCCCGAGCTCACTCATCCTGTTTTTGGCCTTCACTCCCTCGTTGTTTGGGCTGTGAAGACTCTTTTGCGTTGATCCTTCTTACACGGGTTATGCGAACTTTTAAGTCTGGAATAGGTTACTTTCATTAGGTTAGTTTTTGCTGTACCTCCTTGGTAAAAAAGGTAATGAGGCGGTTGGAGGTCGACGCTGAAAGTAGCCTGTGCAGGCGCGGAGACCAATCTCACGGCGCCACGCATGCGCGGTCCTACCCAGGTGCCGGCCCTTCTGAATATTTTTGGCTCTCGCTGGGTCCTAGTGCCTCCGGTGTAGTCCCGTTAGTGTGAATGAGTGGTGGAGACTTAGTCCAAAAAGAGCAAGATTTACGGTAGGTATGTAATTTCCATTTCTCTACTACTGTAAGAAAGCCCAAGGTCAGCTAACAGATACCAAGCAGAAGCTGTTGATGTTCAATAAATAAACATTCAATATTTTGATCTCAACCATGCAGATGTCTGACAAGGCCTAGATATATAAGTATGCTGACGATTCTAAGGTTGGGGACATAATTAATGCAGAAGCAGCTCAAGATCTACAGAAGGAGCCGGCCTGCCGGCGCAGCGGTATGGCTACCGCTTGTGACACCAGCGACCCCGGTTCGGGAGCGAACTCAGACTGCTGGAGGGCAGGCCGGGGGGAGAGGGATCAAGCACCTACAGGCTGCTCTCCTTCTCCGGGGAGGGTGGGATGCCTGTCCCACCACTATACCACCACCTGGGAGACCACGGGTGGAGGTGCAGCGGGACGGCATGAAGAGGGAGGGAGGGAGGACGTCGACCGGGAGCCAGGGTGACAGCATGTGGTTACGTGCTCTGCCCCTTGGCTCTCCTAGTGTGTCAGCATCCTAGGGGGCAGCAACAGGAAAAAGGGAAAAAAACCCGCATTGGATGCCTGGAGACAAGACCTCGGCTGCCCGAGAAAATCTACAACCAAGCTGCAGGAGGGGCCTAGACAAGCATACCCAATGCACACTAATGGACTGGAGAGGACTAGAAGGGGCCCCCTCCCCTCCCCGTCTGGGGGGGACAAACAGAGGCTGGATGGGGCAATGCTGTTGAAGTCCTGAGAGGAGATACCTGGGGAGAACCTATGGGAGCACGCCAGCCTAGAGGATTCCCTGGGATAGAGTCCAAGGCGGTGAGTAGGGGGCATAAACAAAGGATAAAAAGATATATATATCTACAGAAGGAACTGGATCAGTTGAACAGATGGACAGTGAATCATGGTCTAGACTTTAATGCGGATAAGTGCAGAGTAATGCACTTGGGCTGCAATAATATTAAAGAGCAGCTGACACCTTCAGGAGAACTTTAAAAAAACATAATATTTAGACACAGTTCAGCTTATATTTCACATTAGTTCTGTAGTCCTCCTCCCCATTATTTATTACTGGTGTAATTTGCATGAAAATAGGACCTTTACTCCTGAAGGGTTCATCTATTCCTGTTGCTTTCTACCCTACCTGCGATCATAATGCAATCCTTGTGACATCACAGTTATTCCCATGGCAACAGATTGTGATGTCGCAACACAGGATTATGACTTGAAGTAGGGAGTAAACTAAAGAGGCAGATGAACTCTGAGGAATACAGACCATGTATTTATGCAAATTTCATCAGTAATAAATAATGTACAGGAGAAATCTATAGAATATATATGGAATGCAAGCTGAATTGTACCTAAATATGTTTTTCAGAGTTTTACTAACATACTAACATACTATTTGCCAGCAGATTAGGCCTTATGGTCTATCAAGTCTGCTCGAACCTAGATCCTTAGTTGGGTGCCGAGACCCTCCCATCCCTTGTGCTCCAGAAACCCCTATCATCCATCCCCACCCCACCGGGACAGGCCATAATCTGATACATCCACTTTCTGTGTCTGTCCCACCCTCTCTTAAAGCTCTCCACTGTGGATCTTTGAACCAGCTCACCCGGCAGAGCATTCCAAGGGTCCACCACCCTCTCAGTGAAAACCTCCTCCTCTTTTCCCCCCTCACCCTTCCACCTTCCAACTTCAAACCATGCCCTCTGGTGATGCCTCCCTGCTTTAGTCTAAAGATCCCTCCATGTTTACCCTATTTATTCCCTTGAGGTACTTGAAGACCTCAATCATGTCCCCCTGTCTCTCCTCTCCTCCAATGAAACAGGCAGAGCTCCTCAAGTCTGTCCTCGTAAGTCAAATCCCCTAGCCCTCGTATCATCTTTGTTGCCCTCCTCTGTACCCTCTCCAGGAGCTGTTGTCCCTCTTCAAGTGTGGTCTCCAGTACTGTACACAGTACTCAAGGTGTGGTCTAACTAGTCCATTGTACAGCGGCAGAATCACTTCCCTGCTCCTAGAGGTGATCCCCTTATGATGCATCCCAACATCCTGTTTGCCTTGCTAGCTGCTCTCCTGCACTGCTCAGAGTTATTCATACATGTATCCACCATGACCCCTAGGTCTTTTTCCCCTGTTGAGGCTTCCAGCACCTCCCTCCCAGGGTGTACCTGTGTTTAGGGTTTCCCGACCAAGATGCAACACCTTGCACTTGGTGATATTGAAATTTAATTTCCATGTGTGAGCCCAGCTTTCCAGGGTGTTCAGGTCCTTGCAGGGCCAACCTCCCTCTTCTCCCTCAACTACTGCTCCCATCTTGGAGTCATCCTGAAGAGACTCATTTCACACCCTACCATCCCTGATGTCTGATATGTATGCATTAAACAGGATTGGACCCAGGACCGAGCCCTGTGCTACCCCACTACCAACCTCTGTAGGGTTCGAGAGCTCCCACAGACCACTACTCTCTGAGTCGTCCAGCTATCCAGTTTTCAATCCATCTGACCATCAAAGGGCCTACTCCTAACCCCATCAGTTTCTCCACCAGACCATTGTGGGGACAGAGTCAAACGCCTTGCTGAAGTCTAAGAATAATACATCCACAGGCTTACCTCTGTCCAGTTCTGATGTTACCCATTCATAGAACTCCACAAGGTTGGTTTGACATGATCTACCTGGCACAAACCCATGCTGCCGACTATCCAGACCTCCCACCTCCTCCAAGTAAACCCCCAATCGTTCCTTTAGTATACTCTCCATTAATTTTCCCACCACCGAGGTTAAACTGATGGGTCTATAGTTTCCTGGTACTTCCTTCGAGTAGATACCCCATCCCCCTCCCTAGTGAACACAGAGGCAAAGTACTCGTTAAATACCTCTGCCTGGTCCCTCGCCTCTTCCACCCACCCTCCTTCTGATCTCAATCTGCTGAGATGGCCCTTAGTTTTTCTCCGCTCCCCAATGTACTGGAAGAACCCCTCTTCCCCTCCATGTATCCCCTGTGCCAGCCGTTGCTCTTTACTGGACTTAGCTCCCCTCACCATACGGGTGACTTTTCTAGATGCAAGCTGGTACATTTCCTTATCCTATCCCCTCTTGTTGTTTTATATTTTTTGTAAGCGCCTTCTTTTCTCTGACTGCTACCTGGACCTCACTGGACCACCAGCATGGTTTATGTGACCTTGCTCCCTTCGTTTCAACTTACTCAGATCCTGACTGCCTCATGAAGTCCCGTTTTATGACCTCCCATCTCCTTTCCACACTTGTTGTTGAGGTAATCCCTTCAAGTGATCCTTGAGATATTTCCCATGCCCATAAAGTCTGCCCCCTGAAGTCCACTGCCAGTGTCCTAGATCTCACCCACTCCCCAATGCTTATTTGAAACCAGACAGTATTGTGGTCACTCCCAGTCAGGGGTCCTGTACAACCATGTCCTTACCAGATCCCATCTGCCAGAACCACATCAGGACATGCCCCTCCCTTGTGGGCTCCATCACATGCTGTGTTAAGAACACATCCTGGAAGCCATCCAGCAGCCTCTGCTCCTTGGCCACCTTAGAGGACATGGTTCCCCAGTTTGTACCTGGCATATTAAGGTCCCCATCAACACCACTCCTTCCCTTTTGGACCACACTGGGCAATGATGTTGTCCAGCAAACCATCCTCTAGAACATCACTCATCCCGGGGGCCTATGTGCTACTCCCAGCTTGACCTTATCTCCTGCTGGGGATCGTAAGGTGACCGCGAGGCCTCCGTTCCCTCTGCCTCTTCTACCATAGCAATTTCTATGTCATCTCTAATGAACATAGCCACTCCACCCCTCTGCCCTCCTTTCTATCCTTCCTAAGCATAGTGTACCCCGTACATTTGAGGTCCCAGTCATGGTTTTGTTGTACGTTTCCGTGACTGCCGCACATCCACCCCCTCGAACAGCATGGCCTGGAACTCTGGCAACTTGTTTCCCAAGCTCCTGGCATTTACTAACACTCAACCCCCACCCTTATCCCTGATCCTTTTGTCGAACCCCACCCAGATTCCTTATACTCCATCCTCCCCTGCTCCTCCTGAAACCTCCACCTCCAGTCTGTTTCCCCCTCCCCCTTGGGCTTGAAGGCTACTCCCTCATCTGGAGGGAGGGCTTCTGGTCAGCCCTCCCTTATCCCTTCCCCCTTACAAGTTTAAACCCACCTTTCTTGTATGTAGTCAGCCATCCCTGTTTAGGACTTCCTTCCCTAATGGGGCAAGATGAAACCTGTCCTTGGCATATAGTCCCTTATCCTCCCAAACTCCATTCCAGTTCCTAACACCCCAACCCATTCTCTTCACCCCACTTCCTGAGCCATTCATTAACCTCTGTGAGTTATTTTTTCTCCACTGAGGCCTTTGGTACTGGCAATATCTCCGAAAAGGAAATGTTGCATCCATTATCCCGACAGACTCTGGCAAGTTCTTGGAACCTTGCTTGGATTTCCATAATGCTATTTCCCTCTAGATCATTAGTTCCCAAATGCACCAGGAAATCCGGTTTCCCTCCACAATCCCTAACCATTTCATACACCATGAACTTTGCTCTGTGCACTGTCAGCCCAGAGATACTCACTACCTTCACCTGGCTAGGCATCCATCCCCTGTCCTCCCAATGGATACCCTTAATCATCGAGTCTCCCAGTAACAGAACCTTAACACCGCCATCATCCTTATGGTTACCTCCACTATGCCCTCTCAGCCCCCCTCCCCACTTTATTCATGATCGCAATTTCATGGAGTCTTCCTGCCTTATTAGAGACCCCTTGTCACCCTCCCTTTCTGCCTCCCTTGCTATTTTGCCCTTAACTCAAACCCCTCTGAATAGGTGTCCCCTTTAACCCTCTCTTATCTGAACCATTTATCCTGGCCTGATGGTTTCCTTCCCCGCACCCTCATCCCCCTTGTAATAGTACCCCTGTCTCCAGAGGCTCTCTGTGGGTCCCCTTTAGCTAGGGCCCCATCCTTGGTACTGACCTTCCTGCTGAAGGGGGGCTCCTCTCCCACCTCCTTGTCTCCCAGTTCCTCTCCAATCATGCTCTCCTCCCTCATGTCTGGAATATGTTGCATCTCCCCCATTTGCTTAACATATATGTTTCCCCTTCTCCCTCTGGGACTATGTCTATCCTTTCCATAGCTGTTCTGTGATGCCCTATGGGTATCTGACTCCCTCCCCCCGGCCTCTGTATAAGTTTCCTCATTTCCACCAACCCCTTCCTCCCCCTCTAGGATGCTTAGTATCTCAAATTTATTGTGACACTCTATGTCAGCCTCCATCAAGTAACCCGAGTTTCCCCTGACTGCATCTCTAAACTGACCCTCTTCTTCCTCTCTTGCACTGTTCACCTTAGGAGCTCCTTCCCACAGTCTGCTGTTTTAGGCTTCAGACAACAGCCCTCCTGACTCTTTTCCCTCCAGTCTCCTTGAATTCAGAATTTTCACCCTGTACGCTTTCCCCTTAGCATCAACTTCCCTATCTAAGGGTCCCTGTCCCTAATATCCCCCTTCTGCTTGCTGTAGCATAATGTCCTGTAATTTCAGAGCTGCCCAGCCTCCCTTCAGCCCCACCCTTCTGCTGCCCATATCACACCCCTTATCCTTGGACACCCCAGCTCCCACAGCTTACTCCTTAACCAATATACCTCACTCCTGATACAAGATAGCTGTCTACAGAGTGGGCAGCCTCCCTCTCTCAGGCCCAATTTAGAATTATTGCCATCCCACAGCCTGTGCAGCCTACAACCCTTCGAAGAGCCTGCCATGGTGGAATATGGCCACCCTGATTATCCCCTCTGTTTATAATAGCACACCCCTTTCTCAGTCCCTTTCCCTGGAGTACAGTTTCTCTCTATACTGACTGTAGTTGTTACAAACCCAATTTCAACCCCACCAACAAAGTTCCCAAGTCTCACAGACACATACAGTCCAGTATGTGTTCAGTCCCACTAACAGTGTGTGTAAGCAGACTCCAGGTACCGTATGATGTCACAGGCCCACCAACTCCTGTTGCTTCAAATTTCAGTCCCAAACAGAAATACTCAGCCCTTCAATCCCAACCCCCAGTGGCTTTTCAGTATTTAAGAAAGCCTACAAACAGGGTGGGTGGAGGGCTCTTACCAAACACCAGGCAAACAACACATTTAAATTACCTTCTAATTTTCCCTGCCAAACATCTATCCCCAAACCTACAATATCACAGCCCAAGTATCAGTTCAAATTCAAGGTAATAATTTTTAACACATAGAACTAATTTCACTAACAAACTATTCAAATATTTCAGTTTAAAACAAAATATAACTCCTGGCCTCTTTTCTACCAACCTGTTGCTTAAGCTCTTTGAAGTGTCAGCAGCTCTTTAAGGCACAGTATAGATTGAATAATATATATCTGTCAACTACAGTGTTGGAAAAAGACTTAGGTATCTATATCACCGACAGCCTGACCTTTGACCGTCATGTTAGAGAAATGGTTAAGAAAGGGAACAAAATGATGGGATGCATATTGAGGGGAGTTAGGAGTAGAAGGAGTGAAGTATTGATGCCATTATACACAGCATTGATTAGGCCACATTTTGAATACTGTGCACTGGTAATCTCAGTATATAATATAGGTAGTATGTAACTTATCGAAGGTGTCCAAAGAAAGATGACTAAAAAAACTTCCTGTTGGAAGCTGAGAAATTTGCTATACTGCAGAGTACAAACTAGAACGCATTTGAGGAACTGGGAGCCTGGTAAAACATAATATTGTAGGGGACTAGTGAGGAAGGTAAGCTATGCTTTCTACAGAAAGTTTCATTATTTTCTTATTGGTATTAAGAATTGCAGGATTCCATTAAAGTGTAGTAGTTTTATAACCAGAGGGGGTGTAATACAACTGAAATTGCTTGATTTCTGTGCTAGACACATAGGATTTGGAAGGATATTTGTGCAATATTTTAGAAGTGTCCTGCTGGCTGAACAGTGAGTTCGTTTTTATCCCTGGACTCAGTAGAGTGGTTTGTGTAGGAGCAGTGGTCTAGTAAATTGTGGTGCTGGTTGACTTGCTATAAAAGGCAGTGCTCACCATGGTGGTGGAGCAGTGGTGTATTTGATTGTTTCTAACAGTCACCAGTGGTTGTGGCCTACCCACCCACCCTTCCCCTCACCCGCCCACCCCAGGTGGCATTTCCTTTATAGCCAAGGTTCTGACATCACTTCCTCAACAGGTCTTGGGGCAGAACTGTCATATTCTTAACTACCCAGCAGAGTGCATAAAGGGTAAGTACACCAAAAAAATATATATATATATATTACTCATTGTATATTATAAGGAAGAGGGACACGTGGGGAGTGGTGCAATGCACTGGTTGTGGGGCAGCAATTTTCGGAGACATTCTGGAACCTGCGTTGCTGCCCTATTTGCAGGCAACTGTCAGCTCTGAGGGAGGAGTTGCCCACCTCCAGGCTGAACTGGCAAGGACTAAGGGCCTCCTTCACCCAAAGAGCACCAGTTCCACAACCACTTCCTCAGAGGTTGCCATGTGTGAAGAGCAGGTGAACCACAGTTGGTTCTGGGAGGGTGAGGGTGGTGGAACAGAGGCGTAGCCCACGGGTTGCACCTCTACACAAATCATATGTCAGTCTGGCAAATCAAGGTTCCTCTATGATGACACCCTCATTGGAGACCAAGAAGAATGCTGGGGACATCCACAAGGGAGACCCACAAAAGGGTGGCAAGGACACCACAGGGAAAGAAACAGCTTCTGATAAGGGACTCCAATTGTTGGGTGTAGACCTGGGAAGGGAGAAGAGAGGAAGTGGGTGCTTGCCTGGTGCCATGGCTTGGAGGACAGGAAGCAAATCCTCAGGACTGCAGAAGCAGCATCACAGGAGAGGAAACTAGATATCATTGTCCATCTCGGGACAAATGACCTAGCTAGGCATGAGATCAGTGCAGTGCAGGATGAATTTGTGGAGTTGGGGAGGGGCCTCAGACAGGTAGCAAGCACGGTAACCTTCTCAGAGGTGCTGCCAGTCTATGGCAGGGGTGAGGCTAGGGTACTGCACACCATGCAGTTTAATGAATGGTTGCAAAACTGGTGCAGAGCACAGGGCTTTGGCTTCATTGGGGACTGGGGGTCCACCTGGAGAGATGAAGGTCTATACTGGCATGATGGTCTGCATCTGTCCAGGAAGGGAAACACACTCTTAGGTGACAGGTTTAAAGGCTTCCTTGGCAAGCTTTTAAACTAGCCAAGGGGGGAGGTGCTGATAGGAAACAGGAAAGTTCAAGCCCCCCCACAAAACATGGCAGGTAGTAGGGTAAACACTGAGGTACAGAGCTTGACAGAGGGCAGGACAGGGGTAAATGGAAAAATGGACAAGGGCAATAAGAGTAGGGATGGGGTAAAAAAGGATAAAGCCAACATTAAATGGAGGGCAATGAGTACCAGTGTCCGTAGTCTTGGAAACAAGCTTCCAGAGCTAGTAGCCCTGATGGAAGAGGAACACTTGGATATTGTGGCAGTCACAGAAACATGGCACATGGAGAACCATGACTAGGATGTCAACATACCAGGGTACACAATCTATAGAAGGGACAGGGAGGGTAAAAGAGGAGGTGGAGTAGCTCTCTACATAAGGGAAGGTATCAAAGCTACAGAACTAAAAAGTAAAGGGGGAGGACAAGAGGAACTCTGGGTCACCTTGGAGACAGGGAATGGCATCACAATCCACACAGGGGTTGTATACAGACCCCCCATCTCAAGGGGAGGAAATGGACAAGAAAATGATAGAGGGCATTCTCAAAATGGCTGAAAAAGGGGAGATACTGTTGATGGGGGACCTGAATATGCCAGATGTTAACTGGGCGACATGGACTGTAGCCACATCCAAGAGCAGGGTCATTCTCGATCCCCTACAGGGGGCATGCCTTAGACAGCTAGTGGTGGAACCCACTCGGGAGGGAGCAGTATTAGACCTGGTACTCTCAAATGGAGAGAGGATCACAAATTTGGAAGTCAGTAGCCATCTGGGTACAAGCGACCACTGCACAGTGTGCTTCACAATAAACACAACCATGGAGACAAGCCATACAAAGACAAGGATACTGGACTTTAGAAGGGCTGACTTTGGCATAATGGGTGAATACCTGAGGAATGCATTAGCAAATGCCAGAAGGGAGGGGTGGAAGAACAAAGGAGAAAAATCAAAACTGCCATCATGGAGGCAACAAGCCTTTGTGTGAAACAAATAAAGAAAACAAAGCGGAATAAAAAAACACTATGGTTCTCAAAAGAGGTGTCAGGGAAGGTTAAGGAGAAAAAGGCTGCATTCAAAAGTATAAGGACTCACAGACGGAGCACAACAGGGAACTGTATCAATTAAAGCAGAAAGAAGTGGGGAAGGCAGTCAGAAAAGCAAAGGCCCAAACCGAGGAAAAGATAGCCAACTCAGTTAAGAAGGGGGATAAAACCTTTTATAGGTACATTAGGGAGCATAGAAAGGTTAAGGAAGGGATAGTGAAGATGAATAAAGGAGAGGGGAGGTGGGCAGAGGGAGACAGTGAAAAGGCAGAGATACTGAATGAATACTTTTGCTCAGTATTCACAAAAGAAGAAAAGGAGGAGTTACCTAAACCAAACAGCAGAAGCACTCTGGATAGTGGGGTTGATGCCAGTCCGTTTACAGAAGAAAGAGTACTGAAAGAACTCCTAAAACTCAAGGTGGACAAAGCAATGGGGCCTGACGGGATTCACCCTAGAATCCTAAAAGAGCTAAGGGAGGACCTAGTGACACCACTAACCACACTTTTTAACAAATCATGGGAAGATGGGGTGGTACCTGAGGACTGGAGGAGGGCAGATGTGATTCCCCTTCACAAAAGTGGGAGCAAGGCAGATGCAGGAAACTACAGACCTGTTAGTTTGGCCTCAGTGGTGGGGAAAATGATGGCATCACTTCTGAAAGAAATAATTGTTGAGTACCTAGAGGCCAGTGGGGCACAGGACCCAAAGCAGCATGGATTCACAGTAGGAAGGTCATGTCAGACGAATCTAATCAATTTCTTTGACTGGGTGACCAAAGTAATTGACCAGGGAGGGGCTGTGAATATGGCCTACCTAAACTTTAGTAAGGCATTTGACACAGTCCCGCACAAAAGATTAATAATAAAGTTAGCCAGCCTGGGAGTGGGTCCCAGGTTGGTAGTCTGGGTAGCAAACTGGCTGCACAACAGGACACAGAAGGTAATAGTGAATGGAACACATTCTGAAGAAATGGGGGTAACTAGTGGAGTACCTCAGGGCTCAGTACTGGGTCCAGTCCACTATAATTGCCTTATGTCTGTCCCATGCATGTTTGAATTCCCCCACTGTTTTAGACCCCACAACCTCTCCAGGAAGGTGGTTCCATGCGTCCACCACTCTCTCCGTGAAAAATAATTTCCTCACATTACCCCTGAGCCGTCCCCCCTCTAAAATTGTGCCCCCTTGTTCTTACACATCTCTTTTTCTGAAAGATGCTACCCTGCTGGACTTTGTTGATTCCCTTGAGGTACTTAAAAGTTTCTATCATGTCCCCCTGTCCTTCCTTTCATCAAGGGTATACATATTAAGCTCTCTCAGTCTCTCTTCGTATGGTTTCTGATGTAGACCCTGCACCATTTCAGTTGTCCTCCTCTGGACTGCTTCCATCCTGTCTATGTCCTTGCGTAGATGAGGTCTCCAAAACTGCACGCAGTACTCCAGATGGGGTCTCACCAACTATCTGTATAGAGGGATAACCACTTCCCTTTTTCTACTTGTGATGCCCCTCCCTATGCATCCCAGTCAGGGGTCAACCTTAACTTTTTTTACAGTAGCCAGCCGGACAACCTGATTGAAAATTGCACTAGTCCACAGATGATTGCACTAGCCCACAATAATAATGGTCAGTTTTGATCGGTTATACAGGAAAAATGCAAGCCAAGAAATACTCCGATTATTGCATATTTATCCTGCTCCAACATTGCTTCCTGCCCCAGCAAAAAAGGACTACAATACAATCACATGCAGTGTATACTCCCACTGTTTTTTACCATGTGCCCCTTGCTTCCTCTTTCTTCACCCCTTCCCCGCCAGACTAAAGAATACCATAATAGCAAACGTTCAGTCCAGCAGCTCTAGCTCTGCACACAAAATAGCCAACATCATCATACACCTCACCACAGTCCCATGCTGACCTGCAGGGCAATGTACAGAATCAGGCAGAGAAAGGCACTCCCATCCCCCACCCCAACCAGACCTGCACTTCTGGAAGTTTTCTTACACTGTGAAGTGAGCCAGGGGAAGTTTTAGGATTTCTTTTGAGAGAGTTAAACAAACACAGGGGCTTGGGATGTAAGAAACTTTGACATATCTGTTTATATAAATATATATATATATATATATATATATATATATATACACCAGGCACAAACATATTGATATAACATGCTCTGCCCTAACAAAAACACATTTTTCATAACAGTGTCCTTTCATCAGTCAAAGGGGAGCAGTATACAGGCATGATGCTGTACTACCTCTTTCTATATAGGATGATCTATGCATACCAGGAATACCTATTTTAACCTTTCAAATTATATATTTCACTAAGGTTTTGCTTTGTACCATAGCATTGTTTTTAGGATGAAATGGCATACTGGGTGGTACTACATGGATGTCATTGACTGCTGTGATCCATTAAGAGGAACTGTGAACCCTACACCAGTCAGTAATGGCAGCTATGGGTCTATGGATGCCCACTTCAGAGTCTTGTCTGCAGTGGTGCCCAGAGAAAGTATAGCGTGGACAGACCACCTGGCTGGGCAGACCGTGTATACATCATAGCATTCTGCCACTGTTTTATTGGATACAGACACTCAAAAGGTTGGGAAATGAAAATGAGGCACACTGGTCTTAATATTGAGGGACAAATCAAAGACAAGTTCAGAAAGCTGGAAGCTAGTGACTTAATCTCTCTACCCTTGATTACAGCATGCACACTAGCTGATTGTCCTAACAACTGAGTGATAATGACTCACATTGAGTCTTTTGTTGGATCCCCCTCTTGAACTGCCAGATAACCGCAGCTGTTAATGAGCTGTTAATCACAACAGGTCACCTGGAACACTGAGGGAGATTTCCACGCTTTTAAACAGACCCAGGAGCGCTTTCAGGAGGAACTCTCGGATTTACACACTACTGTCTCCTTCCTGGATCTACATGCACAAGAACAGGCCTCTACTACCACACAGTTACAAAATGCTTTGAACCAGGAGGCACATCTCTGTCAATTAATGGTGGAGCGTCAGGAGGATGCCGAAATTCGCAGCCGCCGCTGCAACTTTAGACTCTATGGGATTCCTGAAAATAGCGAGGGCACAAATCTCCAAGCATTTGTAACTACACTTCTTAGAGAAAATTTTGAGTTAGAAGCTGGCCTAGATCTCGAGATTGAGCGAATCCACAGAGCCATGGGCCCAAAACCCACCCAGGCATCAGCTCGCCCTAGATCCATTATAATTAAATTTCTCCGGTATCAAACAAAAAAGAAGATTCTTAAACAAGCATGGGCCAAATCCAACCTGTTTTATGGGGATATTCGTATATTTGTAGACAATGCTCCAGCCACAGTGCAGAGGAGGCAGGCCTTTATTCCCTTATTCCCTTTATAAAGACAGCAGAGACTCAAATTTCAGACCCCCTACCCCAGCAAATTAATTGTCCAGTTTCCTAATGGGCAACAGGCATATGACAATGTATAGGAGGCATGTGAGGACTTGAAACATAGAGGTTTTTTTTTATACCAGCTTCCGTTCGTCTCCCTCAGAGGATCGTGGCATACCCAAGATGACTTACACTCGAATGCAGCCGAATCAACAAGCCACAATAGACTCAATTAAACAGATGCTGACGCAGTTCTCCAGACAACCCAGCTGATACAGTTGACCTAGATTTCCCTAAGGTGTGCAGTGAGTACCTGGTTGGGGGAGGGTGGGCTTTGGGATGAGCTGACCTCTGTTCAGGTGTAAGGTGGGGTTGGGGGACAGGTGCGGGGTGGGATTGGAGTGGAGCACTGCCCATCTAGTGTTATGCCGGTTTGTGGGGAGGCTGGGGTTCTCATCCTGAGAGACCTTTATATATCAAGAAATTCTGGAGCTGGATGGACTGGGGACGCCTTTCAGATCTAACCATAAAATACCAAGAATCTGGTGGTGGTGGTGGTGGGGGGGGTGCTGCTAAGTTGTCTGGGGTGGGTGGATATTGGCCTGGGCTGATAATGGCCTGACTTAAATGGATTTTCAACTGCATTAGAACCCGTTAAATAGGGATCTTTGCATATCGTACACTCGGGGATGGGCTGCTGGGTAGCAGACAGTCGTCTCACGCCTGGATGCCCCACTCGGGTCTTGGAGTCCGAACTTCTTATACAATTAAGGCTGGATTATATGTTTAACCCGCTAAATAGGGTACTGTCCTGGGACTTCCTTGGCCCTGGGTGGACAGGCGGCACCCGGTTCATGCCATTTTTAAGAATTAAAAGCTCTTATATAACATAGATAGAGCTTGTCATTTGATTACTATATTCAGATCGGTGCCCATGTCATTCTGAGCTCTCTACTAAAATTTACTGGCTCTCTCGATTTAGATGGGTCCCCTTGATATCCCCCTTTCCTCCTCCGCTACTTGCTGGTTGACTATTTGATCAACCCGGTTACTAGAGAGGTATCTCCTGTTAATGAGGGGAGTTCTGGCAGGTTTTGAACTTTGGGTTCCATGGCTCTCTCTCCTCTGGGCTCCTTTTTACCCCTGCGGTGTGACCTCCCCCTCTGGGTCCCAGCGGCGGTTGGGTCTCTCTGAGGGCCTTCCTCTCTCCCTCGGGCCCTCATATGCCTCCTAGAGCTGCTTCCTGAACTTATAGCAGGCAATTTTCCTTGTCGAGGATTTACTACCAGCTAACTCTGGACTAATTACATTAGAAATGTTATAAGTGGTACAATCTGAAATTAGGCTGGGACATTTTATTAAATATGCATACTCACTCTTACTCCCTTCCCCCCAGGATGTCTGTTATCTGCTCCCTACATCTGTATAAATTGGCATTGGGTGAGGGGAGTGGAGACCCTTTTGTGAGCTCTTGTGCCTTACCCTCTGAGAGAGACTTTTACCTCCTCTATGGAATCTCTACTCTCCGAGATACCCCTCTATTGAATTGCCCCCCCCCAAGTATTTTATATGTTGGGGGGCGGACTGGGAGCTCACTTTACCATCGATGTGCCTCTTCCGGGATGTGAAGCACCTTTTTTTTTCCTATCCCATAATTGCCTATCCTTAAACCTTCCCCTGCTGACTTCCGGTGACGTCACGGCAGCAGTAACAGCCTGAGAGCTGAGCTCCCCTCCCGAGAGAATTGCAAAAACCTCCTAATTGCTATATTGCTATCTAAAAAAATGAAAAAATGCTGCCAGGAGGTGTAAAACAAGATAAAGGAGACAAGGGACGTCAAAAAGCAGCAACAAGGAAGCCGGATTGCAGTGGATTGCCAGAGAACCGACAGGCCCGTAGTAGGAGCGCCTCCCTTACAAGTCAGCATGGTTCGGTATATGATACAGAAGGAGAGACTGAAACTTTATCTAGATCTCGCTTTGAACAATTACTAAAAGAAATCCAGGACTCCCGTAATGAAAATAAAAGGGAGTTTCAAAATCTAAACAGCAAACTTAGTAAAATGGAGCAGCGCATAGAGGGGGTATAACAAAGGATTGTACAAGCAGAAAATAATGGAAACATCCTGACTCAGGCAGTGGGCTCTCTTTTTCAACACACACTGGCTTTACAAGCAAAATGCACAGATCTAGAAGCCCGGTCCAGGAGAGATAACCTTCGTTTATACGGTCTGGTAGAAGGCGCAGCAATACAACCAATGTCTCTATTCATAGAAGATCTCCTAAAAGATGTATTGGGGTTACCGCAGGATTACCAGTTAAGAGTGGAGCAAGCGCATAGATCTTTGATACCCAAACCCACGGACCCCACTGCTAGGCCTTATTCCATTATAATAAAATTCTCGAGTTACCGTTTTAAAGAGGATATCTTAAAACATGCTTGGCAAAAAAAAGAGCTCAAATACTTAGAATCCCGACTGACTTTAGACCAAGATTTTCCACCCGAAATCCAACAGGCCAGACAACGCTGGGTCCCTTATTTTAAAATATGCAGGGAGATCCAACTTCGTTGTCAAACCTCCTACCCTGTAAAGTTCCGTGTGTACTGGGCAGAGGGTCCGAAAGTCTATAACACCACTGAAGAGTTGAACAAGGTGCTGATTGAAAAAGGTATTCAGACGCCCCACCTTGATCAGGAACGTCCCAAGCGGAAGCTGATGGAACAGACGGACTGGCACTTGGTTACAGGGAAGAAGAAGGTTGGAACACCACTGGAGTCGGCGTGGGCACTTGTGGAGAAAATGGCCGGGCAAAGATGCAGAACAGAAAGAATATGGACTTAAATCGACTGACACCAGTTTCCCTGGTTGAAAAGGTATTGATGGGCCATGTTCACTTGGTTTCTAGCCCTGAGTGAAAAGCGAGGGTCAGATCGCTTAGAAAGAATGGGGGAGGGAGAAATGAGGGGAGTTGTCAGCCCAAACAAGAAAGCAGAAGTTGTTTGCATGATCATAATAAAAGACTAGAGACTGAACTGATTTAAAACTGCATAGTTCGTGTTCATATGGGCTTTGCAATTGCGTTGACTCTCAGACCTCCTTTAGCTATGCACCTTTGCCGGTTGGTAAACAGCAGCTCGGTGGTTCTTTGGCTCTTCAGGGCTTCCGGGGGAGACCCATATAATTGAAGAGTCTGCACTTCGAGCTTCTAGAAAGAGAACACTATATAGTAAATGGTTCTTTGTATTCTCCATAAAATCAAATGAGCAGATTTAAAATGCAGTTCGGCAGGGGGGAGGAGAAGAGTTCTCAGTATACTGGAAGTTGAGCTGAGAAGTACAAGATTGCCATGACGTTCAAATTAGACGTAAGTAGGGGCCTTGACATTTTCACAAGACCCTTGGGGAGGGCCCCATTGAGTTGGGGTATTTTGGTTCCTCCTCATCTCCATTCCCCACTGGATGGTTCAGGGAAAGGAGAAAAGAAATCTGAAGTTTCAGATTTCCTACCTTGGTGGAAGTTCATTGCTTGTTTTAATGAGATTATCTTTACTGCCTTGTTGGCATTTATTTTTTTAATTACTAAGGGTCTCACATCGGGGAAGAATGATTTAAGTTGGCTACAGTTTGTTTGGGAAGGGGGGGGGTGAAAGAGGTAGGGAAGAAGGAATTAGTTTTGAAGGCTGAATTAAAGTTCTAAAATGGATAGGGATAGAAAATTTTGCTCCTATAATGTTCATGGGTTGTCCAGCCCAGTTAAACGGGCCAAAATACTGAGTTATATGAGAAAGATGGCAGTGGATTTTATATTTCTACAAGAGATGCATTTGTCTCCACGGGAGCATACTAAGCTGGGCTCCATGGGTTTTGGGAGCAGTGCCACAGCCTCATACAAGAAAGGGTGCAGGAGGGGGGCATCAGTTCCAAGCACAGCCCTTTTATAAAAACAGGTGAGCTTGCAGATAAGGAGGAAGATATGTCCTGATGCGGGGAAATTTCCAGGGCAAGCCACTGACCCTGGCCTCGGTGTATTTCCCCCCAGGCTCGAATTCAGCAATATACCTGAACTTCCTCACCACCTTACAGGAATGGGCACAGGGGGAAGTGATTTGGGGGAGGGGACCTAAACCTAACCTTTAATCCTAGGCTGGATTCTACTTCTCAAATACAAAAAAAAGACCAAGGTAAGCTAAAAAAAGTGAAAAGGATGTTGAATGAGCTGGGCTATGTTGATATTTGGCGCCATCTTGAGGGTAAAAAAAGGGAATACACATTTTACTCAAAAGTACATCAGTTGTATACCAGATTAGACTACTTTGTGGTTCCCAGGGAATTGTCTGTCAGGTCCAAAAGGTTTCGGTGGGGGAGTTTTTGCTCTCTGATCATGCTCCTATTTTTCTCACATTCCGATTTGGAGAGTTGAGAAGGACCACCTTTTGGAGACTGAATTTATCACTGCTCCAGGATAAGGAGGTGGGGGAGTCAGTCACTCGAACACTGGAACAAATGCTGAAGGAAAATGATCTGCCAGGGACCTCGCCTGCGGTTTTATGGGATACCATAAAGGCAGTCGTCGGGGGAATTTTATTAAATGGTCTAGTAGAAGAAAAAAGGAAAGAGAGGCCACAAAAAATGAATTATTAATTCAGATAGCACAATGTGAAGCTCAGCAGAAAATTAAAATAGACAGGGAAAGGACTAAGATATTAAAACAGCTCAAAGCTAAATTAATTAATTTTCTTGACTATGCGGTGGAACAAAAACTACATTTTTTTAAGGCAGAAATATTATGAGGGTGGACCTAGGTCCTTACGATTGTTGGCAGGCAGATTGAGAGTTCAGAGGAGTAAGGCAACAATACAGGCAGTACAGCACCCCCTTGATAATACGATAGTAAAAGAAACAAATGGTATGGCAGATTCCTTTAGGGACTACTATACTACACTATACAAACAAGGTACTCAACCATCTAGCACCCATATTAGGGAATTTTTGGAGAGTCTTGACCTCCCCTCGGTTTCCTGGGAGTAGGCTAACCAGCTGAACTGGTCGATTGAGGACGTAGAGGTGGCGGCTGTCATTAAGAATTTAAAATCTTTCAAATGCCCAGGGACAGACGGTCTACCGAGGGAATTTTATAAGCAGTTTAGGGGTAAATTAACCCCTATGCTAAGTAAACTTTTTCGTTATATACAGGGCAAAGAGGGTGAGGTACCCTCCTCCTGGTCCCAAGCAATAATATCGGTGATCCCCAAACCAGGCAAAGACCCCTTATCATGCTCTTCATACTGCCCCATCTCAATTTTAAATATTGATTACAAAATCTTGACCTCGGTTTTGACTAAGAGACTTCAACTATTGGTACCCCAGATAATTGGCCTTGACCAGACAGGTTTTATTCCGGGTCGCCAGGCCCAGGATAATCTTAGAAAGACCTCTCTTTTAATTGACCGTATAATTCGTAACAAAAAGACTGCCCTTTTGGTCAGCATTGACGCAGAAAATGCATTCGATAAAGTGTCATGGAGGTTCTTGGACGAGGCCTTGGCCTGTTTTGGACTGGGGAGTGCTTTCCAAACCCTGATATCTAAAATCTATAAATCCCCAACTGCCTATGTTAGAGTGAATGGCCATCATGCACAGAGGTTTCATTTGGGACTAGGCAGGGTTGTCCTTTGTCCCCACTCCTTTTTGCTCTCTACATTGAGCATTTGACTCAGAGCATAAGAAGGGATAAGGGGATTAGGGGAGTAGTTATGTCGGGTTGTCAGCATAGAATATCTCTATATGCTGACGACGTGCTTCTTTATTTGGAAAATCCAGATTGTTCACTGAAAAGGGCGATGGATAGACTGACACAGTTCTCTGAATTGGCAGGTTATTTACTGAACACCTCCAAAACTGAGGTTTTAAAATTTAGATATAACCCCCCCTTTCAGAAATTAGAAAAACTTATCCTACGAGATGGAAACTAACACAAATGAAATACTTAGGTAGTAATACAAGCAACTCTCCTTCGCAACTAAATAAGTTGAATTTTGCACCTATGGTGCAACAACTAAAGAGAGACTTTAACAGATGGAATGTAATGCCACTCTCATTACATAGTCGAGTACTAGCGGTAAAGATGAACGTCTTACAAAGGTTCTTATATTTGTTTCAAGGTACCCCTTGTATAGTAACAAGGAAGGACTTGGAAGCATGGCAGAGAATGCTTATGAATTTTATTTGGGCAAATAGAAAACCAAGAGTGAGACAGCAAACCTTGTTTTTACCTAAGGAATCGGGAGGACTTGGGATCCCATAGCTTGAGGGTTATTGGGAGGCCATACAGTTGAGAATAGCTTTACTTTGGGGGCAGTCGACATATAGGGCTACCTGGAAGGAGATAGAGTTAGGAGCACACCCGTCCCCACCCTTACCCGCAATACTGTTTCAGCCAGTAGACCTTTTGAGAACACGGGGTGAGATGTATTCCACCATCCGAACTACATTAGAGGTTTGGGAAAGGGGCACTTTGAAAGAGAGGAGACATGGAGGATACTGGAGATATGGATGGTGGGCAGTTGATCCCACCTTTGGTCTGGCTGCAGTGGATCCTTGGTTCTTGGATAGGGCTAGGAAAGGACTGCAGGCACCATGGCAGTTGTTAGAAGGTGGGGGGCTGTTAACGTTTGAGGGGGCACAGAGATCCGTTAACCTTTCTCCTGCAGATAGAATGCATTACTTACAAATTAGTAGCTTTATTAATAAAAAAACTCCAGATGGAGCATCGTACAGGTTTTGGGGGGATTAGGGAACAGACCTTCGAACATATATGGAAGGTTGAGTACACTTCAGGAGTTATCTCCCAGCTGTATAAGAGGGGTGTTAAACGAATTAAAGCAAACACGAATTACATTAAAGTAGCCTGGGAGCAAGAACTGAATATATCAATCCCAGATGGGACTTGGGGAAAAATGCTGGGGTAGCATCTGGAAGGTTTCCTCCTCCCCTTCCTGGAAGGAGTTTCCGTGGAAAATGAGGATTAGATACTTTAGGGTACCAGTGGTGGTCTCCAAACAACATTTGGGAACAACCTCTGAATGTTGGAGGAAATGCGGAACGGATAATGCTACTCATGTACATATTTTTTGGTCATGCCCTATCATTTCTCAATTTTGGCTAACAATAGCTACTTCTTTGAAGCAGATTTTTCAGACCCAGGACCAATTGTGGCCAGAGTGTCTGATATTAGGAGAATTGCTAGGAGTGATTAGGGGAAGGGAAGCTACTTATTTGTGGCAGATTTTAATAGTGGCAGCCTTAAAATCAATCACTAGGCGTTGGTTACAACCTCATCCTCCAATAAAGGAGGATTGGATAGAAGCAGTGGGGCAAATCCAACAGTTAGAGGAACTGACATTCAGGTTACAGCAAAGAACCACTGCGTATCTGAATTGCTGGACCCGCTGGATGATTTGGTTGGGGTAAGATAATTGTTAGTGTTCCATAACGAAAATTCGGCCCACCTGATTGACTGATTGACCCTCCCAGATTCCCAAACTTCATGAGAGTTGGGGAGTGCCCACCCCCGAGGTTAGGCAAAACTGAAAGCCTGACCTGGGGAGGTACCCTGGTACACCCCGATAATACAATGAAGGTAAAAGAAATAACTTTGGCCGGTATACTGACTTTATTCCCTAAACCTAAATAAAGTTAAAACCTAGTAAGTAAGTTGGTACAATTGAATGGGAAATGTAATAGGAGTGTGAGACCCTGTTCTGTTCGGATTTTATAAGTAGTTCTGATTAATTCATGGCTTATTGTCTTTTGTTTTTAAATTTGAGTGTATACATCTACTGAAAACACCCTATGGATGTATTTGAAAAGTTCTGGATGTAGAGAACTAATTGTAATATTCTGTTAGGTAGATAACAGCATAAGGATATATGAATGCAAATCAGATGTATTGTATCTAAAATGGAAATGGAAACAATAAAAGAAGTATAAAAAAAAACAACCTTCCCCTGCTTCAGTTATTCGTGGCATTATTTTTACCACTTACACTCAACTGTCCCCCTCCATTTAGGGGCAGTGGTTTCCCCAGGGTCCAGTTTCCCATTGCGGAACAGGGTCCCCCCATGGGACAGTCTGTGGACATGTCCCCAATACTGGTCTTAGCTGACCAAGTATTTTTGGAAGTCACAGAATACCCTCAAATGGGTCTGTATATAGTTTATAATCCCTATTTCCTTCTTGTTGGACAATGGTTAGCTAAATATTGTAACTTAGTTGGCCTAGTGGTTATCCCAGAGTAGTTATTAGTATGTCTATTCCCTACTCCCAACCGGACCTAGGACACCAAAATAGTATCTCTGATACAATTGTGAATTATTTTACATTACAGGCAATTACAGTTTATGATGGCGGGGGTTCTGGGGAAGAGGGGACCTGGGGGCTTGGGAGCCCACTGCGTGATCTCTGGTAGAGTGGGATATGCAGTCTCTGTATAGGATCATTTCCCATAATGTCAACGGGCTGGCCGGCCCCATCAAGAGATATCGCACAATTTGAACTCTTCGAAAACTAAACCCAGATGCTCTTCTGATACAGGAAACCCACCTCTCCTTGCTTGAACACCAAACATTGCTTAAATTCGGTTTCTCAGCATTGGTTGAGAACTCCTATCAGAGGGGAAGAAGGAGGGGAGCAGTTGTCTTAATCCCCAGGCACTCCCCAGCACGTATCATTGATCAGTACTCGGATAGTGAGGGAAGATTGGCGCTGGCGGTAGTCCGACTCAATCAACAAATCCTCACATTATGTAGTGTCTTTATCCCCCCTGGGTTTGGATGCCTCTTCCATCCAGCGGCTCATTGATGCTATTTTAACCAGGCAACAGAGAGTATTAATCTTTGGGGGGTGATCTCAATTGTCATCTTAATCCCTCCCTGGATTCCTCGGCGGCATCTCCTTCACCACGATCCTCTGGGCAGAAACATCTCAGGCACCTACTCAAGGACATGGGCTTGATGGATTCACGGCTCCAACTTCACCCGGCTCAGTGAAAATTCACCTTTTTCTCTAGTTCTCATAAGCATTATTCCAGGCTGGATTATATTTGTATTGCGAAGGAACATACGGATTTGATCTATTCAGCAGATATTCTTAATATCTGCCTGTCTGACCACGCTCCCATTATTTTAGAATTAAATTTTAGAAAAGAGGGAAGAAATCCACAGTGGTGGTTTAACCGTTCCTTACTCCGCACTTTGGAGTTTCGGGATTTCCTAGAGGCTTGAATCTCTGAGATTCTTTGAGATAACTCCTCACCTCAGGTCTCACCCCAGACCCTTTGGGACACGATCAAAGTTGTTCTCAGGGGTCACATTATCTCATTTGCCTCTTATAAGAAAAAACAAGCTGAGGCTAAACTTCAGGATATACAGGAAAAGCTTAGATTTTTACAGGAGGCTCACATGCAAGGGGACTCTGATTTACTTCTCTTAATTTCACAGACCCAGGCCGAAATCCAGGGTTTATTAACGGCCAAACAGAGCAGGCTTTGGTCTGGCTTAGGCAACGATATTATGAGGGTGGGGCTAGGGACTCCAAAATCCTAGTTTATCGCATTAGAAATCAAATACAACAATGCACTATTTCTAAGATCAAAGACCCTTTCCTCGGGACAAACACATTGCTCTACCCACCAAATTCTTGATGTTTTTAAGAGATACTACGGATCCCTCTACTCTCCCCAAGATGAGCCTGACCCTAATAAAATAAATGCTTTTCTTGCCCAAATAAATCTACCAACCCTTTCCGAATTCCAACAGTCCCAAAATAACAGTACCAATCACTGAATTAGAGCTAGAATACACCATTAGAAATTTAAAAATTGGGAAATCCCCCGGACCTGATGGCTTTGGGGCGGAATTTTATAAAAGTGCTCTGGAGTGGATTAAAAAAAAACTTCTTCAGGCTTTTCGGGCAGGCCATACTACATCCCTCTTTCCTGTCTCTTGGAGTCAGGCAACGATATCAGTGATTTTAAAACCACAAAAAAAACCCGCACCTTTGCGAATCTCATCACCCCATATCCGTGCTAATCAGGATTATAAAATTTATACTTCTATAATGGCTCATAGACTTGACCATATCCTCCCTTCTTTGATACACCCAGATCAATCAAGATTCATCAAAGGCAGACAAACTACGGACAATATCAAGCGAACCCTATACTTAATAGAGCATGCCATATCCACGAATTCTCCCCTAATGATTCTAAGTTTAGATGCCCAAAAGGCTTTCGATATGGTCTCTTGGAGTTTCCTTCAAGCTGCCCTACAAAAATGTGTTTTTCCCAAACAGTTTGGAAATATTATTCAAGGTATATACACTAACCCAGAGGCCGTGGTTAGACTAAATGATTCACATTCTAACCAGTTTCCTCTTTCTAGAGGTACCTGTCAGGGATGCCCCTTTTCTCCCTATCTCTTTGCCATTTTTGTTGAACCCATAGCTCAGCTTCTGCGCCAAACCTCGAACTTACTTGGGTATAAAATGTCAGAGTCCTCATCCCACAAAATAGCTTACTGTGCGGACGATTTTCTCCTTTATATCACACATCATGAGGTCTCATTAAAAACCCTCACTGATCTTCTGCAGGAGATAAAGGGCCTCACCGGGTATACTATAAACCCAGATCCCCTCTGCCCTTGGAGATAACCAAGAAATATCCCTATAAATGGGATAAATCACATATACAGTGGCGTGAAAAAGTATTTGCCCCCTTCCTGATTTTCTCTATTATTGCATATTTGTCACACTGGATGTTTTCAGGTCTTTAGAGAAAATGTAATATTAGATAAAGGGAACCTGAGTGAACAAATAACACTTGTTTTTTTTTTTAATTTCACTTATTTAATGAAAAAGTTAACTAACACCAACTGGCACTGTGTGAAAAAGTAATTGCCCTTACACTTAATAACTGGTTATGCACATTTAGCTGCAATGACTGCAACCAAACACTTCCTATAATTCAATATCAGTCTTTCACATCGCTGTGGAGGAATTTTAACCCACTCTTCCTCATGGAACTGCTTTAATTCAGTAACATTTGGTAGGTTTTCGAGCATGGAACTACTCGTTTCAGGTCCTACCACAGCATCTCTATTGGGTTTAAGTCTGGACTTTGACTAGGCCACTCAAAACTTTAATTTACTTCTTTTAACCATTCTGATGTGGACTTGCTTTTGCGTTTTGGATCATTGTCTTGCTGCATGACCCAACTCGCTTCAGCTTCAGCTGACGGAAGGATGACTGGACATTCTCCTTAGAATTTTCTGGTACAGAGCAGAATTCATGGTTCCTTTAATTATGGCAAGTCATCCAGGTCCTTAGGCAGCAAAGCATCCCCACACCATCACACTACCACCACCATGTTTGACTGTTGATATGGTGTTCTTACTGTGGAATGCTGTGTTTGCTTTACGAGACATTATGGATCCATGTTGTCCAAAAAGTTCCACTTTGGACTCATCTGTCTATAGAACATTTTCCCAAAAGGCTTGTGGATCATCCAGGTGCTTCTTGGCAAATGAGAGACGAGCATTTATGTTCTTCTTGGTTAGCAGTGGTTTCCGCCTTGCTACTCTCACATGAAGCCCATTTTTGCCCAGTCTCTTTCTGATTGTGGAGTCATGAACACTGACCTTAGCTGAGGCAAGAGAAATCTGCAGTTCTTTGGATGTTGTTTTAGGATCCTTTGAGACTTCTTGGATGATTTTACACTCGCCCTTGGGTAATTTTGGCAGGCCGCCCACTCCTGGGAAGGTTCACTACTGTTCCAAGTGTTCTCCATTTGGAGATTATGGCTCTCACTGTGGTTCGATGGAGTCCCAGAGCCTTAGAAATAGCTTTGTAACCCTTTCCAGACTGATGAGGGCAACAAATTTTTTCTGATCTTTTCAGGAACTTCCTTTGATCATGGCATAATGTGCTTGTTGAATCTTTGTGCTGGCAGTGACTCTGATGGTAAGGGCCAAAATCGTGAGGTTTATATTGAGCAGGGCTGGCTGTAATCAAGCCTGGCTGTGTTCAATCAGCTGACTCTAATTATCCCTTTAATTGGGTTGATTTAACTAGGGGCAATTACTTTTCACACAGTGCCAGTTGGTGTTGGTTAACTTTTTCATTAAATAAATGAAATAAGTAAAAAAAAAAAGTGTTATTTGTTCACTCAGGTTCCCTTTATCTAATATTATATTTTGTCTAAAGACCTGAAAACATCCAGTGTGACAAATATGCAATAATAGAGAAAATCAGGAAGGGGGCAAATACTTTTTCACGCCATTGTAACTTAATCTGGGAATAAAAATTCCTTGGGAGTTTCTCAGACCTCTATTCTGCTAACTATATTACACTCTTTTCAAAAATCAAAACAGACCTGGCCAGATGGGCCCATCTCCCACTCCCCTTAATATCTAGAGTGCAATCTATCCAGATGAACTCCCTGCCAAAAATATTATATTTGATGCAAAATATCCCGATACCTCTTTCGGGCAGGGACGTACAGGACTGGGATCGCTTGGTTACCAAATTTCTTTGGATAAACAACAACCCAGGTTAGCACTCAAGAAACTTCAATGCCCTAAAAAAAGGGGCGGACTGGCCCTGCCTAACATCTATAATTACTGGATGGCAGCCCTACTTACACATATATCAACCTGGTTTAAACCCCAGACCCAAGCACCAATATGGCTTGAAGTTGAAAGGGTCTTGGCTGATCGCCCTTTAGATCATTCACTTGTCTTCCAACCTAATAACACTAGACCATTGACCCAGAGCTCTGATTTCACTAAGAGCCTCCTCCAGTGCTGGATCAGGTTCCTAACCCGTCCGGCTAACAAACCACTAGCAACATGGCTGGGTATCCCGTCTGAAGATCCACGTTGGTGCCCAGCACAGCAAGATTCTACATTTCGCGCCTGTGCTGGACAGGGCTTGAAATAGTCTCATCAGCTATACAATGGAAATACCTTTAAGTCATTTGATCAACTTAAACCGGAATTCGCTTTAAAACAGAGTGACTTCTTCTGTTTTTTGCAGATCCGCCATCTGCTTGATACGAAAATTGGTCTGGACCTCACAGATCAAACTGTCCCCTGTTTTGGGCTCTTTATTAGTTCATTTAGAGAGAGCTGGAGATCGTAGCCACCTAATGTCTCGTTTTTATAAGGCCTTACAGGAATGTCCTCTAATACCATGGAATTGGTACAGTTTCGCTGGGAAGCCGAACTTCAGCTGGATCTATCTCAGGAAGACTGGCTTTGTATTTGGAGAAGACAGCACAAAACCTCCAGCTCATATATGTGGAGGGAATTTGCTTGGAAAGTAGTCTCCAGATTCTTCCGTACACCTCAGATTACAGCCAAGTATCCAGGCAGAGGAGACTCCAGTTGTAGGAGACATTGCGGCTGTGAGGTGGCCACCCAGGCGCATGTGTTCTGGTTGTGTCAAGCACTGGCAACCTTCTGGACAGGAATAGAACATAGGATCTTGTCTCTTTTTCCTGGGCTGGGCACCCTTTCCTCAGCTACAGCTATTCTCTTACACTACCCACGACATTTTAAAGACTCTCACCAAACATACCTTCTTAATATTTTGATGGGTGCTGCTAAAAAATGCATCACACGTCTTTGGCTACGTCTAGACCCCTCCACAATAACAGCTTGGGAAGATACAGTATATGATTTTTGTAAACTAGAACATACGACGACCAGACTCCAGAACAGACTACTGGAACACTTGAATCGGTGGAATACCTGGTTCCTGAGTATCTCACAAACTCGCCTAGATCAACCTCCATGAATACTGACTTTTGGAAACAAAATCCTTCCCCCAGTCTCTTTGGTGGTGGCCGGCCTGCTCGCCCGACATTTAGTTTTTCAGGAGTGGGGATGGGGACTAAATTAAATTAGCCTTCTACGAGGGCGGTGGTGCTCCTTGGGCTCTCCGGCTCCTCCTCCTCCTGCCTCCTTAATAATTATTAATGTTAGCCCTATCTGATATCATAGCTTCCATATATTAAGAGAACATCTAGAATAGAATATTCTCATTTTAACAAAATGTCATTATTATATAACAAATATTGATCTATGTATTTGGATAAACATGTCTAGTATATGATTGATTCTTTAACTATTACCAGATGAGGCAAATTTGTTATTTGTGGATCCCCATAGATTAACTGGAACTGATTTATGGCCTGTATCCATTGTTTTGTGTCCTAAATTGTATAAAATTGATATAAATAAAAAATATAAAACAAACAAAAAAAGAATGTGCTTATTTTGTGTGTAGCTAAGGGAAGCTGAAACAATAGAAACAATAGCCCTAGTCATGAAAACTGTATAAATACAGGATCAGTGTGGGGTCTCAGTTGAGTAGAGCCTGATACTGCAGGTTGAGGTGGCTGCTCTATCTCCTGGGGATGGTACATGTACTTTTCCTGTAATTTGGCATAACTGCTAATAAATCTTTTATATGCCGTAACTGTGTTTCTCTGTGACGTCATTACCCACTAAGAACAAATCCGTGATAAGGGTTTGGTTTAGAAATCATACAAATTTACAAAACTGGGTCATTATTCTTTTGCACCCACACAGGTTTGTGTGCGGTTTAGGACTTTTATGTTTTTTCAGATGTTTGAAAATTGTTGACGGTTACTGTTCTTACAGGGGGGGGGACTAGGAGGGACACAAAAACTATAGTATTCTTTATTATAATCTGAATCATGTGAGCGAACGACTGTGCAGTAGTAGTCAGTGACACGATGAGATATGATATTCAGGAACAGGTCTATTCTCACTATGACTATAGTTGGGCAAATGTGTATGCATGTTGAAGTATAATGAGTTTTTTCTTTCTGCTAAAATTATGTAACACCTGGGAGGGTAGTGTCATATAGCCCTAATATAAGACATGCTGATAATATATGTAGTCTAGATGTACCCTCTGCGCTTATTGCATTAAAAAGCTATTTTTTAAAATAAATAAAAAGATAAAAAAAGGAAATGGAATGTATGAATTTATTCTGTGCCATGAGATATGCATGGTTATATTTTATAATGAGCATAAAACTCAATAAAAAGATATTTCAGAAAAAGGCACACCGAGTGTATTCTGATTATAATCCTGTATCACTATGAACACATACAAAGGAGAAATGATGTCAGTTACGGAAGCTTTCTCTAAAATACCTGGTAGCAATTCTGTGACGCATATCAGCTAATGTAAACTCTGTAGCATAGCATAACATAGCATGGTGTCAGCTACATGTAAACTCCCTCAGTGTTAATAAGTCTCATTATTAGGATAGGTTCTTAAAACAGTTCATCAAATTCATTAAAACCTGCAGAACAGAATGCCACTGAGTTGATGCTAGAAATTTCTCTGGGTGGGTTAGGGCTTTCCATTGTATAAAGATAAAGATCACATGAATGTCTGCATAACGATATGACTGCAATTAGAGCAAAATGTGATAAAGTGTAGTCCATTTCCTTTGTGAATGGAACAAAAACAAACAGGGAGATATCTCTGTGGCCTTGGAATGACCCACATAAGATACTGAATCTAGTGATACAAACTTTTTTGGCAGTGGGGCAGACAAATGTTGAAAGAGATTTTGCTGTGCATTGTGAGTCAGTGACATTGGACAGTATTTTTGTTGTTCAGAAGACCAATATCACAGTCAGTGTAAGGTCAGAATAACTGGTATAACTGTCACCTGGACAGTCAGGGTTTGTTTGTGGTCTCTAAAATCTCACACTGGGGCCGAACACATCATGGAAGTGAAGTGCTCGAGTCCCAGGGAATGAAAACAAAAGCCACTTGGCATCGACTGTGAAGCTGAGGGGGTTCATGTTGTTGCAAAAAGGGTAGCTGGTAACCTGGAAGTAGTTTTTTTTTCTCCCCCAGTATTGATTTGTTTCTACCCCGTCTGTCATCGCTCTGGGATGCACCATGTTGATTAGGAATACTATCTTCAGGTGATTCGTTATCATTTGTACAGCAGAGGATTTTTTCTTCCCACATTTCTCACTTGTCCCTTTCTCCTCCCCAGCCGTGGGCTGGGCCCTTCAGCCTTGAGGATGCAGCATACCCCTGCAGAAGGAGCAAGTTCCCTGGCCTGCTCACAGGGGTCAATGTACATCGGAACCCACCACCAGCCTCTTCTGGTGACGTGCGCTGCCGGCTGTCCAGCAGCTTTCTGCAGCCTGGCCTGCTTCCTGACTCAGCGACTAAAGTTCGTTCCTGAACTCCAGACATATGCATGGTAGTGTGACGTGCTGCCTCTTGGCCATTGGGGTAGCCTCCTGGAAGTAGTTTTTGATGAAAGGTTGACTCTGGAATCCCAGGTGTCAGCTGTAGTTAGGAGCTGCTTTTGCCAGCCTAGGAATATTACTAGGCTTCACCCTTTCCTAAACCCTGGAGTCCTGAAAACCTTGGTGCAAGCATTTGTCTTCTTATGCCTTGACTAATGTTGTGCTCTCTATAAGGGCTCACACTTTGGCCAGATCCAACATCTACAGCTGGTGCAGAACACTGCAGCATACCATCTGAGCTCCATAAAGAGGTGAAAACATATCAACCTGGGATCAGTAAGTGGCTCCTGCTGCTGATACTGCTACTTGCTTGGACTGCTAAACTGATAAAAACTGAGCACAGTGGGACTTCCAGTTGCGCCATGAAACAGTGAGCAGCAGGTCAAGGAGAGCTCCCTCCGTAATCCAAGAAAAAAGCAATAAAAAAGCAAACTACAACCCACCGAACATATGACAAAATACCTTACTGGTGGTAATGTATCTTGCAGCTCCAATTCATGTCCAAAGCTAGTAGAAATCACTTCCAAGTACTAGCGGTAGATGACGAGGTGGGAGAAAGTGGTCTTTCGGAGGCAGAATCAACGATGACTATGGCGGAGAAAAATAAGTGCTTCTGTTACAACAAAATCAACTAAATAAAAACAGACTCGATATTACAAGCCACCCAGGAGTTCCGATGGGAAATGCAGAACTCCATCAGAGATATGTGATTGGACCTGGGAGTACTGCAGGAATGCATCGATGAAGCAGACCAACAAATTACAGTTAACTCCAGCAGCCTTGACAGACTAGAGGCCTCAGTTACCTCCTTAGCCCAAACACAACTATCCATTATACAGAGGCAAGAAGATGCAGAAAACAGGAGTAGGAGGAGGAACCTATGCTTCTATGGCATACCAGAGAAGGAAGAAGGAACCAATATGCTGGCCTTTTTGGATCACTTCTTGCGCTCTGCATTGGACTTGGGGCCAGATTATCCGATCGACATCGAGAGGGCTTGTCGAGCACTAGGCCCTAGACCTGCCCCTGATGCTCACCCAAGGCTGATTGTCGCCCGTTTCCTCAACTACGTGGTAAAGGATTTCCTACTGCAGAAAGCCTGGGCAAAGAAAACGATTCTGTATGGCAACAAAAAGGTGTTTGTAGACAGTGATTACGCCTCTACTACCCAGCATCTTCGCAGGGAATACATCCCATTGTTCCTGTGTCTGCGCACAAATAACTTGAAATTCAAGACGTCTTACCCTGCAAAGCTGGTAGTTGTGTTCCCAACTGGCCCACAGCCCTACAGTATGGCACAGGAGGCGAAGAAAGATCTGGTGACCTGGGGATTGTTTAAAGAACAAGAACCCCATAAAACACCACAACGGAACCAGCTCGCATCAGGAGGCCCTGCAGTGGCTCGCAATGGAGACAGCAGTCTTGGCAACGTGTCAGGCTTGTCCCTAGCTGAAATATTGTCTCAGATTCAGCAATACTGCACAGCCACCTACTTCCAGTAACTCAGGTGAGAGGAGACATGGAGAGGACGAAGAGGAGGAAGGTTTTGGAAGGCAGACGGGTTGGTAGTTATGGTGGCGAGTGACTGGGCTGTGGGGGGGGGATTAAGGTTGTGGGGACCGGCTACATCACTGCTCCCTTAAACCTGCAGGCAATAACTAAGATATAAATTATAAATTTTGCCCCGAGTCTCCAAGTGGTGGGTTGGCTTGACCTGGCCGGGAGACTCGGTGAGTTTTTGGCAGGCTGGGACATTGGAGTGTGGAGGACCCTGATGGAACTGCCCTCCTACCTTCTAGCCGGGTTTCTGGCTGCCTGACCTGCCCCTGTTGGCCCTCGAGTGTGACTCTCATTGCTACGTCCCATCTGAATAACGCGGGAAAAAAATAGTTTTTTGACTTTAAGTGAACTGGCTAAGGATGCAAACTAAAGAAAATAGCGGCCTTATATGCCGTAGTGATCTTATCTGTGTCAGTCTTCACCATTCATCACTATTGGGTTCAGCTCCGGAGCTAGGACCCCACGGGAGACTTTTTTTTCCCTATGGGCGGAGTCAACGCAGGGGTAGTGCCGCCCTCGGGGCCAACGTTCTACGTGGCGCTTGCGGGTTGGTCGTTAACTGCTGTCGACTCCGCCCTCACCTCAGTTCTTCTTCTACTGTCAAGTGAGGACCTTGTGAGGAGACTACAATCAACTGCGTTTTGCAGCCTAGTTCCTGCGGCTAGTTTGTGTTTTCATCTCGGTTCTGCTTCACCTGCTACTTGACGTCGCTTCTTTGGTACTCAGTAAGACCATTCTTTTATTAAGCGAAGTTGAGTACTGTGCTTGTATTTATTTATCGTTTGGTCATGCCTTGTCCCGGGGACAAGAAATCATCGAAGGCGGGCCGGCCACTTATGCGTCAGTGTCCCTGTGGCCACCTTTACTCCATCATGGACAACTGTGACACCTGCTTCTCTATGGACCGCCGAGTTCTTGAGATGCATTCATTTAAAGTCAGACATGAGCCGACGACTTTTGGGGGATGGGTTCGCAGTTGGCGGGCCAAGGTCTGGACTCGACCTTTCCTCCGGGTCCCCTCCCGGTCCTGTACAGCCTGTGGTGGAGGGGGCTTCTGCCAGAGACGGGAGGCACCACATTGGCAATCGCTTCTTGGGAAGCGAAGGCTCCCCTGGTGTCGAGTTCTGGGGCCCACGGGCCTGGACTGACACCGTCCTCGGCGCCGTCTATCGGTGCCACCCTTGGCTCTGGTGTTGCTTGCAGTGCTGAGGGCCTGGATGGTGCAGCGGATGCGCTGGGCCGTCCCTCGGTGCCGCTTCTCCCTCCAGCGCTGTTCGCGTTGCCGAGGAGGAAGGTGGTGCTATGGGAAGTACGGATACAGGTCTTTGGGGCTGTTTCTCGTCTCGGCACTGCTTCTGTCCTCAGTGCCATTCACGGCAACGGGGGTGGTGTTGAAGCCGGTGCCGTTTTCAACTCCAGTGCCGTTCGCAATGCTGGGGGGGGGGGGAGTGCGGTGCCGCGGTGGAGGAGCTCGGTGCTGCGCCTGGCTCTGGTGACGCTTGCAGTGCCAAGGCTCAGGGCAGCGCGGCTTGCGTCCTGGAACTGGCAGGGATCGTGGAGTTGTCTGGCATCAGGCCTCCTTGTCTGCCTCCTCGGAAGGGGATTCGGGGTCTGATCTGGATTGGCTTCCGGATTCCTCGGAATCCTCCGATCCCTCGGTGTCCAGCACCTTGGCCTCCCTCTGTGGGTCGGATGGTTCTGATCGGTTCTGGGGTCAGTGGGACTGACTAGCTGGCAGTGGTCCAGGTGGCCACTGACATGCAACCTGGAGCCACTTGTACATCTGTCCCCTCAGCTAGGGCACCCCCCCTCTTTGGTGTGTCTGGACAGTCCAAGTTTGGGGCAGTCCGGTGCTCCCCAGGAGGGGAGGGTACTGCACCCTGGGTAGACTCCTTGGAATCGACTAAGGGTTGCCAGCTACCTAGGCTGGTGGTAGCGAGAAAAAGAGCCCTTTCAGAGTCGAAGGGGTTGAGGGGACAGGGTCTGGCACAGCGGCCCCGGGTTGTGGGAGAAGCCGTAGTGCGGACCCTTGCCCTTCCCTTGAATACTCCTCAAGAGGGACCTCTGTTTTGGAGGTCAGGGGCCGTCCTTCTGGGATCATACGGTCCTGGTCACCTCACAGGGGGAATTCTTCCCACGGGCACAGCTCTAGCTGTTCTGACCCGGCTGAATGGCTTTTAGCTGCTGGGACCACAGGGTCTCCCTCCCTGTTACCATCCGCTAGGCCCTCCTGCATGGGCAGAGGCAGCCCCCTTCTGCTAGGAGCTTGGCCCCCGTACCTCTGCCTCCATCTCCCTCTCTCCCAGGCATTCCCGGTCCTAGGGGACCCCTGACCTGGGAGCAGTTCAGGGCTTTGGCTGCACATTTCCCTTCCTATCTCAGTGCCATGGACGAGCAGGTGTACCACCACGCTCCGTGCAGCCTGACCCTGAATCTCTGAACTCATCAGCCTCCTCATCTCCCTCCTCCGAAGGAGAGGAACTTTCTGTCCACTTTTCTCCAGCGTCTGTGCAGTCAACCTTGTGGTTCCCGCCTGGCCTATCCCCTTCTGGGATGCATCACTTCGGCTCTGGCAGCGTCCCTTTTCCGCTGTTCCAGCCCCAAGGGACCTATGCCAGAGGTATTGCATTCCCCCGGGGTCTCCAGGAACTATGCCTCACCCTTTTTTGGGTCTGACGTGTCTGGATACCCCTTCAGGGCTTCGCACCCCACACCGTGACTGACCCCCCAGACTCGGACTCTGCAGATTTTGATTGCTGGGGGAGAAGGACATTCTATTCGGCACAGATTCTCCTTTCTATAGCTTCACATCAGGCCCACTATGCTTCCTATGACAGCTTTTTGTGGTCCAGGCTAGGACAACTTCTAGCCTCCATGCCTGCCATGGAGGAAACCAGGCAAGCCATCACCCTCTCTGCTCAAAGCCTGGAGCTTGCAAGGCACCAGGCAAGGGCATCTTACAATGCCAGTGAGGTAGCATCCAGGATTGTAGGGACAGCGATCTGCACTAGGCGGACGGCATGTCTTCGCCTATCCCGGTTGTCACCCTTTGCCCGGTGTAGGGTGATTTCCACCACCTTCCAGAGAACCCACGTCTTCTCCCGTAGGATGAGATGGCGGCTTTTGGAGTGCCTTCCCTCTCCCACTGGGAGTTCCCCGTCTCACCCAGACCAGTCACAGGCCTCTCCAGGCCTGTAGGTGTTCTCCCCTCTGGTGTATCCCCCACTGGAGGCTAAGGGACTTTGTCCCTTAGGGACATATTGGGCCCCCTACGGGGGGCTCGGTACCAACCCAATAGTGATGAATGGTGAAGATTGACACAGATAAGATATGAAAATTACATATCTACCGTAATTCTTGATCTTTCTGTGTATCTTCACCATTCGTCACTAAATCTCGCCCACCTTTCCCCTTGGGCCTCAGTCTCTGGGCACCCCTTCTCCCTGTTGTTCCAACTCCCTCCTCTCTCTCCTTTCCCTTGTGGTCAGGAGGAAGGGGACTCCTGGAGACATGCAGGGAGGAGTCCTTTCCTGTAGGGGGGGTCCAAGGGGGGGTCCTTTCTCTCTCCTTTCATCGCCCTTGGCTCAATCTCCCACCCCCTGGAAGTCTGGGGTAGGGGTGGAGAGACCGAGAGACTCCTGGGGTTCCCCTCTCCGGACCCCTTATTATCTTTGTTTTGAATGTCCGCTTGGGACTAATCCCTTCTTTTGAATTTTAGGGTTTCTCCCCTCCTTTTGGAGTTTTCTCCTTGGTTTGGTGGGGGGGGGGGGGAGGACACGCTTCTAGTCTGCCTGTCGACCTCTATGTTTTTCCCTAAATCTGTTTGCTCTGGTGGGGTTATCTGCTGCTTGCCAAGCAGTCCCGGCCTTCTGCCAACTGGCAGCCTGTCAGTGTTTAAAACCTTCTCCTGCTAATGGGCAGACTGGGTGGGCCAAGCGGTCCTTGTCTGCCGTCAGAGTCTGTGTTTCTGTGTTTTATGTTTCTAGAGATCCAGGTCTGCTTCAGTCTGGAGCGGAGTCCTGCCCTCCCCCCATTTCTTTTCTCTTTCTTCCCTCCCTCTCCCATCCCTACCTCTTTCTCCAGAGTTTGGGGCCCCTCTCCCAATCTCTTAGGCTGTTTCTCTCTCTTTTCTGTCATCTTTGTCATTTTTTATTTCTCCTTTTTGTTTTTATATCCTTTTCTTTTGTCTATCCCATGGGCTCCCTTGCCCCACCCCATCACCGGTTTTTTCCTCTCTCTCTCTCTCCGGCATCTCAGAACTGAGACAAGGGCGGAGTCGACAGCAGTTAATGGCCAGACCACTATCACCACATAGAACGTCGGCCTTGATGGCAGCGCTGCACCTAGAAAAAAAAAAACTCCTGCGGGGTCCTAGCTCCGGAGCTGAACCCAATAGTGATGAATGGTGAAGGTACATAGAAAGATCAAGAATTACAATAGGTAAGTAATTTTCTTTTTTTTCCTTTTCGCGGTGATATGGGGCCTAGGACGATCAAGACTGTCTGAGACTGTGAACTGGGGACTTTCAAAATGGCTCCTTCTCTGGAGACCGCCATCCTGAACTGTATAAATTTAACACAAGAATGATTCAGGTTTATGAACAAGCTAACTGTTGGTGGGGGGGAGGGGTTGGTGGGATGGCGGCTCTTGAGGTCTGGTGCTTTAGATACCCCTTCATCTCCACTTGCAACTTAAAATAAATACCATGTCTGGCACGTTAGGTGATGGGCATGCCTTGGCTTGGAGATATGGGGAAGAGGATGGGTGACTGGGTGGCGGGCCTCCGGATGCAGCGGCCCCTGATTCCGGCCCCAACCTTGTGCTGCTCCAGGGACCCTAATTATTATGAATTGAAGTATACATTAGATAAACAACAAGAGGGAGAAAAGAGAAAACATGCTAGGGGATGTCTCGCCTTCCATTTGCAGATTTCGCTCTTTAGCGGTGGGGTAAATTTACAAAGCACTAATCTGAAGGAGTTCTGCACAGGATCACAAGATCCTGGTCTGTTTGGGGTGAGAAATTATGCCCGGGGGGGGGTGCTCTTTTCTGGACTGTGCTCCCCCCGAAATTGAATTTCCCCCTAATCTTACACAGCTGTCTAAGAGCGGAAGACAACCACTGAACCACGAGACAAATTTGTGGCACCATATGGTTGGGTTTGAAAAACAGAGATGGGTTTGTCAATGGGGAAAAGTGGAAAGATGTTGTGAAGCAAACTGAAGTTTTACCCGGGGTCTCTTCAATGGAACTTGGTAACATCTACTGGTTTGATGGTTACAGAACCCTGGGCCTAACTAGACTTTAAGAATACCCCCACCCCATTTGCCTATGTCTGGTCTAGCCTAAGCTAGTATTTAATTATAAGAGAAAGCAGGGATAAACCTTTTGGATTGTCACATCAAACACTTGGTGATATCTACAAGTATACAAACTACACTTTTGCCATTTTGAATGTGGGAGATCGTGGGAGAGAGGGAACCCACCTCCTAGGTGGGAACCAGCTTAAAACAATTTGAGGAACCACTGGGACACCCCACTGTAGCAGAGAAATGATGGTTAGAAATCTTCTCTGACTTCTTCTTGTTTCATGGAACGGGATCCCCAGTGGTTGGGGCTCCCCTGGGGGAAACTTAGTTACCATCATACTGCTCTAGAGGCCAAAGGGGAAGATCTTTGAGGATGGATGGTGGGGGTGGGGGGCGAGTGGTACCCTGGGGGTAGGAGTGGGGTGGGGGAGTCCGGAGGAGGGAAGCCAATATACAGGAAGGGTGGTAATATAAGAATTTCTAGATGGAGTTGGTATATAGAAGTAGTGCTACAAATAACAACAGGGAGGGTTACATTTAGGAGAAAGGAGGGGGCTCCCTATTCTAGTTAGAGGATAGACACATGGTGCAACCATGTACAGTGGGTATATCGACCCTATGGGTGATAGCCATACTGCTTGGGGGCCTTAGGGACCCCCCGAGGGAAACCCCCCACATTTGGAGGAGGAATAATCCTCAGCCTGGCTGGGGTCTACTTTACAGGCTTTCAGAAGGGAACAAGGAAGTGGAGTTCAGTTCCCATTTCCATGTGGAAAGTCACACAGTTATCTGGTTATTTAAAATGTTTTAGGTATACTGGTTCCTCAGTTCTGAGGGGAACTTGGGGAGAAGTGGGAGGGATAAGGTTACATTTAGTTAAGGACAATCCTGCTTCCAGGTTAGTACTCTAAAACACAATTGTCTGTTGGGATCCCCAGTTCTAAGGGGAACAGGGAAAATAGAGGGGGGCAGTTTATTAGACGATATGTTAATTGATTTTAAAGTACCCCAGTTTAGGACTCTAAGGTCGAGAGCCCTAGTTAAGATGGGAGAAGATACTAATAAACAAAATAAGGAGACACACACAGATAGAGGGTACTTGGCATTCAACTTTATTAAAAAGAACATTTGGCAGGGGGGGGGTGAGGCTGAGGAGGGGACTCTCCTACTGGCAGAGGTCTTTGTCTGCTTCCAGTCCACTGGATCAGGTCCTACTGGACGTCTGGGAGAGGCGGAGACTCCACTGTTTAAACCAAATGTTTCCTGGGTGGATCTTGAAGAGGAAGGGGCCTCTCGGCCCTATGAGAGCAGCACCTCCTGGGAACAGTGACATGATGGCTCCGGAACCTAGAAAAATACTTTCACAAAGCATTAATGGGTTAAAAAATCCAATAAAACGAACAAGATTTATGCAATATCTCAAGAAAACACCAGCAGACCTATACTTCATACAAGAGACACACTTGACGGAAATAGAACACTCTAAACTAAATTGGGGACACAGATACAGGGTATTTGCCTCGTCGCATCCCATTGGGAAGAGAAGAGGAATGGCAGTTTTAATTCCGCAAGCAACCCCCTTGGATGTCCAAAATACTTTTGTGTCACCCAGGGCAGATACACAATAATACAGGGGACCATTTTTGCGCAGGAGGTTACATTAGTAAATGTTTACCTCCCCCCGCAAACTACAATCCCAGTATTACGTGCTTTTATTAATAAACTGTTAGCCCTAGTAAAAGGGAAATTAATCATAGGAGGAGACTTCAGCATGACATGGAACGCTAACCTAGATTCAGCTAACTCCAAATCCTACTGTACAACCAACACGCTCTGTTTTATATGGAATTCATTTGATCAGCTAGGGAGCCAAGATGTCTGGAGAACCATGTACCCCACACAAAAAGCCTATACCTTTTATTCAGGGCGTTTCCATAGCCATTCATGACTGGACTATTTTTTTGTGTCCTGTGAAGATTTTCATCTAATCCAAGACATAACAATAGGGCCCCGACTTCTATCAGATCATCACCCCCTTCTCTTGAAACTAGACCTGGATAAGAAAAGTCGTTGAACACTGTAGCGAATAAATAATTCACTATTAAAAGACCCTCAGTTCTGCACATATATGCAAGATAGAATCCTGCAGTTCCTAAGGGAAATGAATCTCCAGAAATAACAAGTGCCATGCTAATGGGACTCCCTAAAGGCAACCCTACGAGGGGAAATTATAGCTTACACGGTAAGGAGAAAGAGGCAGATCGAAGCTGGATATAAATTATTAATGAAACGACTGCAGGCTTTCCAGATGCTGTACAGAGATGGAAACATAGAAGCATAGACTTTGACGGCAGATAAGGACCGCTTGGCCCACCTAGTCTGCTCATTTTTCTACCTACAGGATAGTCTGCAGATCCTATTTAACCAACAGCCTATTTCTTCCTACCTCCCACAAAAATTGCCTTATGTCTATCCCATGCATTCTTGAATTCTCCCACAGTTTTAGACCCCACAACCTCCTCTGGAAGGCTGTTCCATGCATCCACCACCCTCTCTGTGAAAAAATACTTCCTCACATTGCCCCTGAGCCATCCCCCCTCTATCTTCAAATTGTGTCCCCTTGTTCTTGCACATCTCTTTTTCTGAAAGATGCTACCCTCTTGGACTTTGTTGATTCCACTGAGGTACTTAAACGTTTCTATCATGTCTCCCCCCTTTCCTCAAGGTTATACATATTAAGCTCCTTTAGTCTCTCCTTGTATGGCTTCTCTTGCAGACCCTGCACCATTTTAGTTGCCCTCCTCTGAACTGCCTCCATCCTGTCTGTGTCCTTGCGGAGATGGGGTCTCCAGAACTGGACGCAGTACTCCAGATGGGGTCTCACCAACTGTCTGTACAGGGGGATAACAACTTCCTGTTTTCTGCTGATGATGCCTGTCCCTATACATCCCAGTATCCCCCCAGCCCTCCCTAAAGATGGAGATAAAGAGGTCATGCAAAGAATTAAAGAGACCAAATAACTTCAAAAAATAATGGATTATAAAGTACAACAAATGCTGTTAAACCTAAAACAGAATAATTATGAGGGTGGGACACGGGGAATGCGGACACTTGCCAGAAAGCTCTAGATGAGAAAGAGGGCAGCAACAATAATGAAAGTTAGAAAACCAGTAACAAAAAGAATGTCTAATCAGGAGGAAGATATCCAAAGGGTATTCTTCCAATACTATCAAGCTCTTTACTCGAAGGACCGAACCCCAGACATGGAGGCCAGCCAACGCTTCCTAAAAAGCATAAAACTTCCCCAGCTAACAGAAATACAGAGATTGCAATTGGAAGCCCCTATTACCCAAGGAGAGATATCGAAGCATATCTCCGCAGCAAGAACCCAGAAATGTTCAGGCCCAGATGGGTACACTACAGAATGGTACAAAAAATTGAAAGGCCTTCTACTTTTCACTCTGACACAGGTGTATGAAGAGGTGGTGGAGGGCGAACCCCCCCATCATCATGGGCCTGTGCAGTATTATCTGCTATACCAAAACCGGACAGAGACACAGCGGACTCATCTTCCTGCTTCCCCATATCAGTCTTAAACATAGACTGTAAGCTATATATGGCCATATGGGCCACTAGACTGGAAAGGATTCTACTGACAATAATACACCCAGATCAATCAGGATTTATAAAAGCTAGGAATACAATGGATAACATACAGAGTGTGCTTTTAATACGTTAATACCTTCTGCAGAGGGTGATTCCAGCAGTGTTGCTGAATCTGGATGCCGAGAATGCTTTTGACAGGGGGTCCTGGGACTTTCTCTGGGACACCCTGTCAACCTTCCATGACATGGCTGTGAAATCTGTATGCAGCGTCCAAAGCTTACCTGCGGATCAACGCGTCCCTGACTGCTCCAGTACCACTGCTCAGGGGCATGAGACAGGGATGCCCCCCCCGCTCTTTGCACTATATTTGGAACCACTAGCCTTTGCAATTCCAGCAGAACAGAACATTGAGGGACTCCCATTGGGTCAAACACAATATAAAATCTCGCTTTTCACTGATGACATTCTTCTGACAGTTTTAAACCCAGAGGAATCAATCCCAGCTTTATGGCCACTTCTAGAGCAATATGCACAGATAGCAGGTTTTAAATTAAATATCACCAAACCGGCGGCAATAACAACTAGATTCTCCCCTTCTGTGTCCCTGAAAGATAGATTTAGACTCAGATGGAATAGGATGCAAATAAAATACCTAGGTATAATCTTATCACAAAACTTAAAGAACATAGAATTGATGAACTATGAACCTTTAACACATACAATTGAACAAGACTTAAGAAAATAGGGGACACTCAGATTATGTTTTTTCCAGAGAATAGCCATAGTAAAAATTAATATTTTACCTCGCCTACTATACTTATTCCAGAATATCCCAGTTTGGCCCTCCCACTTTTATTTAAGCCATGGAATAAAATGATTTCTACCTTTATATGGGAGGGGAGAGACCCAGGATACGAATGTCTGTCTTACAGTTGCCTTTAGAGGTGGGAGGGATCGAACTACCCAACCTGGAATGGTACGCGAAAGCGGCATTTTTGAAAATAGCAATTCAATGGTTGGCCTTCTCTTATAGAGCCCCATGGAAAAACATAGAAACCCACTTATCTGACCTAGACAATATTGCCCCAGTACTTTTTGCAACCAGACAAAGTCAGTTCCACTAAGGAAGTTTATTGGATTTACAAAGGAGGTACTGAGGGTTTGGAATAAGATAAAGTATCATACTACATACTTGGATATATTTTTTAACATGAGGCTGATAGCGGCAGATGAATATTTTGCCCAAGCGGAACTAGATCCCACTTTTAAGATATGGCGCCATTTGGGATTTCACTATATACATGAAATGTTAACTAAAACGGGAGTAGCCTCATTTGAGGAAATTCAGACAACAGTGGGACTCCCTCAAGGAGACTTTTTGATTTCTTCAATTAAGAACATACATACAAAACCAGAGCCCGGAAAGAAAATGCATGCCAAACCCTAGACCGCTTCTGGTAATCCTGATGGAGAGTTCCCAGGAGGGAGTAGTGGGACATCTAATTAGACAGCTTTATAAAGTATCAAGGGAGGGATTGGGGGATTCCACTCAAACAATTTTGAAAGGATGGAATACAGATCTGGAGCTGTCAGTCACCCCGGAGGAATGGTTACATAATGCCAGATTGGCTATTAAAATAACATGCTCCACAATATGGTGTGAGTATTCCTGGAAGTGCCGTAACAGGTACTTTAGATCCCTGGCGACTTTAATGAAATACATGCCCCTGGAATATGGTAGATGGTGGAGGAGCTGTAGATGCCCCAGGGCAGACTTGGGCCATATATTTTGTTTTTGTCCCCTTCTGACGCCATATTGGTGTCTTTTGCAGGTAGAACTGAAGGAGTGCTTGGGTGAGTCCCTTGAACTAACAGCAGAAATAGTCTTTCTGTTTATTTTTCCAGACCACACCCCAAAATGATATCAAACACTACTGCCTATCTACCTCCTTGCAGCCAAAAAAGTTGTCACAAGGAAATGGATGACTACTAAAATACCAAGTATTTCAGAGTGGCGTGAGGTAGTACAGGAAATATACCAGATGGAAAGATTGATGGCTGGTATACATGACAGATTACCAGCCTTCACTAGAACATAGCAGCCATGAATTTGGTACATGACCCAAGTTGACCCTGATTTTGTCTCCTAGGACATCCTTGAAGTCTTCCTGTCCAAAGGGAGTGCTGTTCTCGTGGGGGGGGGGGTGACGGACAACAAAGGGTTACTGCTGAAACAAACCATGTCTTTAAGAATATATTAATGAAGTTATAAGGGAATATGAAGGTATCTAATATATAATGAACAAGATTACTTAAACTTAAGACAGGAGTACAGTGGAATTTTGTATGCCAGAAGGTAGGAGATCTATTTCATGTCACTGCCACATAAAAAACAAAAGGGTGTGGTTGAAAAGTTATTTGAGTGTAAAAGAGAAATATATGTACAAGAAGAAACTGTGTGTCACCTGAAAATCTTAAGAAACATTATACTTAAAAAAACAACATATCAATTTGGCACTGCAGGATTTGTAATGTCTACCTATTAGACAGAGGATCGACTACAGGATTACTGTTATGACATTTAAGGCCCTGGAAGGATTGGCTCCTACCTACCTCTGTGAACTTCAGAACCCTTCTTCCCTGCTGACCTGGTAAAGCTCTCTGTTCTGGGTCAAGGGATGCTGGCGATCCCCAGCTCAAGATTAAAATCAGCAGGGACAGGGCATTCTCGGTAGCAGCCCTGATCCTAAGGAATTCTCTTTTGTCGAGCATCCATCGTTTGCAAAATCTGACCCTGAAGGTCTGGAAGTGGTTCAATAAACTCTGACTACCTTGAACTTCAGCCATGATTTTCCATCTCGATTTTTCATGATGGTTATGGTTGGCACTAAAATGTCTGTTTTATATATAGTATTGCATGTTTTATAATATGTGGTGCTGATGATTGTTTATGTATTGATCTGATGTGGCATGTTGTTTTGTATATGATATGATGCAAGGTGCCCTGGGTCTTTGGGAAGGGCACCAAATAAATATTATCCAGTCCTATCCTGTCCTGTCCTATCCAGTCCTATGGCATCTGCTCATAACCCTCCCAGAGGAAGAATGCAGCCAACGTGACCCCATCATCAGGGTGCAGGAACAAAAGGAAACATATGATGAGGAGGATTTAAAAATTATGACTTAACAGGCTAGGAATCTAGCACACAATCTGATTTAGTCTGTACTTGGAGATGCTGGTCAGGTTAAAAATTGTAACCAAAGAAGAGAATTTCAAAGTCTTGATACACTAGTCAGAGAAATCATTCTTTAGAGCAGTTATCTGTTGGGAGAGGAAAACCAGATTCCACAAAAGCTGCAGCTGGCATTAGCAAGGATAATCTGTAGGGAGCCCTGTGGTGTCTTTGACTTTAGGTCCGGGGGTGGGGTCCCCCAAGGGTCCAGTAAATGGGGGGACCAGACCCCTTGGGGTGATCTCTGACTCGTGGAGGGGGGCATGAAAAAAAGTTCTCCACTCCTTAAATTACTGTGTCCATCCTGATGGTCATGGCAAACAAAGACACAGCACTCACCCACATTCTGTGTCTTCCTGTAGCTCTTCCAGATATCTGCAACCTCTTCTCTTCATTTCAGGGAACTGTGCTACCAACGAGGAGAGTCCTGCCTGTACCTCAAACTGCGACGTCCAGACTGACCAATTTTAAGCAATAAAATGTCCCCTTTCCCTAGCCGCTGTTAATTTACTGCTCCCTCCACAATGAGCTGTCCTCCCTACTCTGGACCCAAGGCTAGCCAACCCTCCGTGCCACTGCGGACCACAATCTGCTGCTCCTGCTCCCATGCCGGTGAGGTGTGCGATACGTGCTGACCGATCTTGCATAACCCCTGCTGCAGAACTGTTGGGGCCCCAGGAACAGAACAGTCCTGTGCCATCTGTCCTAGGACTGGGAGAAAACATCCTGTGACCCACAGTGCATGAACCCAACCTCTTGTAACAAAACATGGCTGGACATCAATTTTCATGTCCGGAGGCCTAAAAAAAAAAAAAAAAAGCAGGAGGCTGCAAAAAAAAAAAAAAAAAAAAAAATGGCACAAGACACACAATCACCCCCACCCCAGAATTGTAAGTCCTGCTTTTTAACTGCTGCTACTGAGCTCTGACCTAAGCACTGGTAATAAGGAGCTGGTTCCTGGGGGTGTGGGGCTCTAAAGGAGGCAGTAAGTTAGAGCTCAAAATGTGGAAAACCAAGCACTAACTGATTTCATTTTTGCTCCTAGAAATCTTTCAAAGAAATATCAACCCAAAAAGAATTCCAAAGAAGAGGATGAGCAAAAGTAAGTGCAAGTGTACAGAAAATGTGTATTCATCTAAAATAATATTGTCAAGAATGCAGTAGATTTTATTTGCAATCAGAGTAACAGTGTTTGAGTGAGCATTTTCAGAATTGATATATAAGCTATTCTATAGTCTGGCCGCAAACTGGGTAATATTTATGTAGAGATTTATTTAGAGGCAGTCTCCTGATTTAATTACCAAAAAAATCCCAGTTCCACCTGTGGAATATAATTCCAGTGTCAGTATTCTCTGGTGTACTTTGTAATCTGATGCTTCTTTCACAGAATGTTCCTTCTCCTGGTCTCACGTAGCTTGCTTGTCAAGATTTGTTACTTTCAATGTTAGGTTTTTCTTCTTTCCTAACAGATGAGCTGCATGGTGCTAGCATTTTAAAAATAGTGACCCAGTGGCATGGCACGGCTGCACTCCACACTGCACACCCAGATCCAGATTAGATTTTGATCTCAGGTTCTGTACGCTGTAACTGAGAGCATCAAAGACTTGAGGTAGTCAGTTCCCAGAAGAGAGAGCATATTGTCTAACACTTCAGCACCACATCAGCTAGCGGTAGACTTTTGGTGTCAGTCGTGATAGAAGCTCATTGCCCACCATCCCAGAGAAAAGGTGAACCTGCTAAGAAAGGGAGGCAAAATGGAAGCGTAGATATGCATGTCGAAGAAGAAATACTGGGATCTAAGGGAAGGAAGTGTTTTCAGGTCTTTATTGTCAATTTATTTTTCATTTTTACTGTAGCCCCAACACACACAGCACCAGGGTGGATCCCTAGACCCAGTCATCAAAGAAAGCCTCCAGCTCTATGGTATCTCTCCTAGCTGACAACTGACTACGACCAATATGTCCCACTTGATAGAGCCCTCAGAAGCCCACTTAGAACACTAGAGATATGAAGGTAAGCTTTTCTCTTAGACATTGCAGACGTTCTTCATTGTGATATTCAGTATTTTTTGGTACAGTAGTATAATTTCTCAGTGTGGCTTTCACCGTGAATTGCTTTGCCAATTGGCTGTACTCCTAGCTTCTTAATAGTTGTATGTAGACCCCAAAATCAGTTGCATTACCAATTATAACCAACTTAAACCAGATCCTGGCTCATTTTTTTTTTAACCAGTTCAAAATTTATGACTCACAACTTAATAAGCAGAATTCAGTTTTTTTTTTTTAATTTCCGTGCATCTTGGACAGTATCCTGCTCCCCACAACAAGACACCTCCTGGCCCAATCTTTCCTGCTACCACTGATCGACTATGGCATAACCCTCTACTCTGTGGGTACCGATACTGAGCTCCACAGGCTAAAACCCTTTATAACCAAATTGCCAAATTTGCTACCCAACTCCTCCCCCTGACCCACCACTGTGACCTGCTCCAAAAGGCCAACTTACCTCCCCTTCCCACCAAAGTCAAGTTCCGCATGGGCACAATGGCGCGGAAAACTGTCATGAAGAAAGCACCACCTATCTACAACACTTTCTTTCAACCCAGAGCCTCTAACTCGAACCAAATCAGCAGCCACTGCCCACTTCAAAATTCCCTTGCCAAGAACAAGCGCTGGCCAAAGGGCCTTACTTTACCAGCTGCCCTGTCTCTATAACTCCCTACCCCTGCACAAGACCAACCAAATGCTACCATTCTCTGATTTCAAAACTAAACTATGAGCGGCCTGGTGGCGCTGAGGCTGGCTGGCGCCTACCTCACCTTCGGCCCGTGTTGAGAGCGAGCATGGGCTGTCGGGGTCGGCAGTGGAGAGAAGGACTGGCGTCCGACGGACTGCTCTCCTTCTCCCGGGGAGGGTTCCTGATGGTCGGTGCTTGCTCGCCCCGGCAGAGCTGGAGGACAGGGCGCCGTACCACAAGCTGGGAGGAGTTGGGCCAGGCGCCTGGAGAAAGCGCATGCGGAAGCGTGCGCGCCCCCTTCCGCTGGTGACATTGCACGGTCCCAACCCCTCGGGAGAAAAACTGGAGGAAAATAGACTGCCGTGCAGGATGGCGGAGGGTGTCTCGCAGGCTCCGCCCCCGGCTAGCCACGGCACTGGCCAACTATATTCGGACTTCGGTGGGGGAGTTGGAGACCCCCCCGCCGACCCCGTCGGGGGGGGGCAAGCCCTGGGGTCAGGTCAGCGTTGGCTGGTAGACACCGGGGGACGGGGCTGGGGATGCCCTCCTGAGATAGCTGGCAGTGGGGAGAGAACTCATAACTAAAAAAAAAAAACCAAAAAAAAAACCTAAACTATGGGACTGGTTATGTAACACAGATCCTTATAACTGCCTGTAACATGCCTATTGCTTGCCTTGTATTTGTTTACCACAAGCCACCTGACTTCATTGTTATTTCAGACCCACTGTATACTTGTAATCTTGCCTTTTCCTTGTGTACGCACCAGTCTGGTCATCTATGAAAATGGGCAAATTTGCTCATAGCCTCACCAGACACAGTAACTAAATAAATACATGAACCAGCAATAACATTACTTAAACAGAATAAAGCGCACCCTGCTCACCCGCATGACGACCCTCTAGACTTGGACATTGACTTTGTCCAGGAGGAGCTTGGTGGACAGCAAGCGACATTCTGAGGCTGGATTTTAGGTTGCTTTACTGCAGTACTGCTTGACCTATACTGACACTGCTGGCTAGACAGGCTAACTGCTACTGTCACACCGCACTGCTTGCTGCCTCGTCCTGTCCTCCCTGCCATCACCCGTGCCTCACACACCATATACTGTATCTTTTCTCACAGCAGCCGTCAGCCCAGACTGCAGTGTCTCTTGAGGCCCTCGACTGCCTGCCTCCTGCATTCTGAGCTTCTGCTTGCTGCCACCACACCCAGTCACCTTTCTTCAGAGACCAGTCCCTCAACTGATCTGCTACATGAAAAGTGTGCAAAGTGTGCAGCTCCCCCTCTCACCTCCCAGCTTTTAATTGGAGGAGAGAATCAGTGCTGGCCAAATGGACCAACCACCAGACGCAGCAGCAAGATAAACCAATGAGCCAGGCACTGGCAGGAGGATGATGTCTCAATTGGAGATGGAGGAAGGGAACACGGTACAGAAATGGCTGGGATAGGAGGAATGCGGGATGCAACTCAGCGGTCAGTGTTGCAAAACTGTGACCGCACACAGTTACGGTGGCAACACATGGCAGTGGCAACTCATTGCTACTTATGTCAGTTACAGCCGATGATTCCGACGGCTGACTGTGGCTCCAGGAACTAGTTGTATGAGAGCAGCCTACACCAGGACAGTGAGTACTGAGCAGAAACCCAGCTAGGACACAGGAAGAATCAGAAATGCTCCAGTTTACTCCAGGTCATTTTCCAGCACCGAGTGTAGAAAATGTGAGGAAGCCCTAAAGCTAAGAGGCAGTAAATTCAGGGGTAACAGGAGGCATTTCACTCCCAGAGGGTGGTGAACCTATGTAGCCATCTACCAGTGGAAACAGTGGTCGTGAAGAACATACAGCCCTTCAAGATAAACCTTGCAAATTTCTGCTTACCAAGGGAATCACAGGGTACCCTGTGAAGTAGAGTGAATACTGAATTTCTTAAAATTAGAACATGTTTACACAGCATATTTATTCTTTCCCTCCTGTGAAGCAGGGGAGCGCACGTGATGAATCCAGAGTCCTGTCCATCCTTAAATGCTGTGTTACCACAGTATGTAGATCATTAGAATGTTCTCAGTTGGACACCACTGGTCAGCCTTTTGATGGGTGGACCTTGATGACTTGACCAGTAAGGTGATGAAGACCCCGCGTTGTCCTGTCCCCATCTGAACCCATAGGCAGAACTTATTTGACTGTTTATGAGTTTCCTAGTCGAGGGAGCCTTCTTTACAGGTCACAAGGTAGCCTTATAAACACACCTGAACTTCCTTCCTAAGATAGTAGTAGAGTTTCACCTCATTTAGTCACTTGTCCTGCCAACATTATTAACACTCACCCACATGATAACCAGGGTGAAGCCCTCTTAACACATATTCAGTGTCAGATTTATTGCTTAGGGACTTCCCTACTGGAATGTGTTTTGCTGACGAAATTCCCTGAAAGGGGGGTTTTCTTTGGCACCAGAACAGTCCCCATAATTATAATGGACCAGGATCTTGCCCTTTTGGCAGCTGGAAAATCAGAGAAACTCATTTACCAGGCAGTAGTTCCATAAGTTTTGCGTAGGCTTAGCAGTTCATTGTAGAGATAGTGTGGTGTATGGTCCAGTTCTGTGCACACTCCACTGTTTACTTTGGCAGTAAAGCCCTTTTGATTGTATCCTCGGTATCAAGTGTGTTTCTTCAGGTCCTTTGAGTTCAGGGCAGTGAAGAGGCAGGAGTGAAGGTTGGAAAGACACTAGCGGAAAACTCACCTGGAGGCGGATAGACTTGGATTGATGGATCATTATAAGACCTATCAATCAGCAAGCTCCCGTAAGAAGGCAGAGTTCCTGTCCAGGGAAATTGCAATAGCAAAGAACAGGCCAGCCCAGCTCTTCCAGACTGTGCAGTCCAGCCTGTCTTCACTCTGGTTGAGCGTTATCACAAGTGCAGGGTGAGGAGTTTGCGCAGTTCTTTGCTGATAAGGTGTCCGCCATCAGTGATGAGATTAGCCAGTGCCTTCCCATTGGATCTTGCATTGATCAGTCAGGTGGTACTAATGCCCATCAGACCTGGTCCACCTTTATTCAACCGGTAGTCGTGGATATATTGAGGGTCATCCAGACTCTGCGGCCAGCCTACTGTAGTTTGGATCTGGGCCCTACATGCCTACTAGTGGGGTGTTTAGAAGTTATCGCCCAGTCCTTGCTGGGATAGTGGGAGTTTCATTGGAGAGAGGGATCTTTCCAGATCCCTTAAAGGAGGCAGTAGTACGCCCCCTTTTAAAAAAAAAACTCCCTTAACCCCGACTGCCCAGCTAACTACAGACTGATCTCGAACTTACCCTTTGTAGGGAAAGTTATTGAGAAGGTGGTCACTCTGCAGCTGGAAGACCATTTAACCAACCACAGTATCTATGACCCTCTCCAGTCTGGCTTCAGAAAAAGGAATAGCACCGAAACAGCCCTAGTACGGGAACTTAATGACCTTCTGATGGCGAGAGATTGGAGAACCCATTCCATCTTGGTTCTCCTTGATCTTTCAGCAGCATTTGACACTGTGGATCATGGGTGCTGTTTGAGCACCTGTGTTTTTTCTGTGGAATGACAGGGGCGGTCCTCAGTTGGTTTTGGTCTTTCCTCGAGGGTAGATCCCAGAGAGTGGTATCGGGGATTTATTCCTCGGCCCCTCATGGGCTACCCTGCTGGGTTCCATGGGGCTGGGTGCTGTCCCCAATGTTATTCGTGGTGTATATGCTTCCATTAGGGGACATTATAAGATGGTATATGTCGAATTTTCATTGCTATGCCAATGACTCTCACTGTACATGTCTTTTGTGCCAGAACAGGAGTTAGATTCTGCTGTGGTATTTAATAACTGCCTAGTGGAGATTCAGAACTGCATGAGTGCCAGTTGGCTTTGGTTGAACTCAGGATAAACAGAGGTATTGGTGGTGGACCCTGGTTATAGGATGACATGGGCATGGTGGGAAAACCCTCAGGATTAAATCTTGGTGGAGCCACGCTTATTGCTTCGGGCCAGGTGCGAAAGCTGGGTGTGGTATTTTACGAAGGTCTGACCCTGAGGGCGCAGGTTTCGACTGTAGTCAAATCTTTCTATTACCATCTAAGGAACATAGCCTGGGTGAAACACCTGGTCCCGCCCGAAGATCTTCCTACCTTGGTCCGCGCCTTTGTCACCAGTCATTTTGATTACTGCAACGCCCTCTACCTAGGGCTTCCGGGGATAGATATCCACCACTTGCAGCTAGCGTAGAACATGACGGCCAGGTTGTTGACTAGAACCTTCAGATCCAGTCATATAACACCTGTGCTGTGTGAACTGCACTGGCTGCCAATACAGTGGCGGATTACCTTCAAGGTCCCATTGCTGACTTATAAAGCCGTACATGAGCAGGGACACCACTACCTGAAAGAACTCCTATGCCCTTACTGCCCCACCCGTTCAACTCTGATCCTCTGGCGAGGGATTGCTAGAGATTCCCAGGGTATCCTTAAAAACATCAGGTGGAAGATCTTTTGCCTTTATTGCACCTACCCTGTGGAATTCTGTACCTCGCCAGATACGAGAGAGCCAGACTGTAGAAGGTTTTAAAAAGTTATTAAAGACCTACCTGTTTAACCAGGCTTTTTCAGTTTATTAAGCATGCACTGATATGTTTTATCTGTTTTAAATTGTAATACTGTGTGTTTTAATGTGTATTGTAAAGGCGCCCTGAGCATAGGAAGGGTGCCTTATACAGATTCAATTTTGATTGATTGATTGTTTGCAGGTATCTGTCTGACTGCATTGTAGATACAAAACAGGTGGTATGGTGTCATTTGATTGTAGACAGATCGATGGCACAGTGACTGTAGAGCTGCTTGCCATGCTGTTGGTAACCAAAGTTAGGAGCCTTCATCCAGGACGGCACTGCAGGCTGGCGGGAGGTGAACATTTCCGTTGGATCCTCTTGGCCTCCGGGGATGGGATCTATGGTTGACCACCCAGCTCTGGAGCCTGTTTCTTTACTTCAGTTTCAGTTTATTTTTTATGCTGGAAAAGCATGTGAGCAAAATTGCCCGTTTTCCCATGCGTCCAGTTACAGGCAAAATAGAATAACAGTACATGGAATATAGGCAAATGGAAACAATTTGTACAGAGATGGTAGCAGAGAAATAATGTTGTGGTTCAGAAGTACGCAGGAATTAACAAACATTAGGCATAAGCTTACGTTCAATCAAAATCAGGCACATTTACAGAGATTAGAACTGGCCTGGAGACACTTTAGGTTGTGCTTGAATGAAGTGATCAGGAGACATTGTAGAAGAGACGGGGCAGGCTATTAAAGAGTTTTACACCCCTATAGGAGAGGGTTTGCTGTCCTTGAGAGGTGTGACAAAATGGGAGAGAGAATGAGTGAATGGAGAATAGTCTGGTGGATCTGGAGGGGGCAAACCTAGGGGAAAATAGAGACAATGCTGCTCGATAAGTGCCCCCAAAGAAGTTCGTAGAAAAAGGTTAGGATGTTACTGTCCATCCTGTTTTCCAAATGGGGCCAGTTCCCTGTCTTGTATAGATTACAGTAGTGAGTCAATCTTGGGAGGCTGGTGGCAAACTGAATGGCATTGTGATAGGTGGCCCTTAGCCTACCAAGGCTTTTTTGAAAGGGGGAGGGGAGTAAATTAAGGCACCATAGTTGAGGATGGGGAGGAGGAAGCTTTTGACAAGGAGGGCCTTTGTTTCGTGGATTAGGAATTGTTTAACTCTGTAAAGCATTCCAAGTCTTTGATGGGCTTTTTTGTTATAAGCTGATCGATGTGAGGTTTGTATGTGAGATAGCAGTTGAGGAGGAGGCTGAGTTATTTTGAATTCAGAGACTCTCAATTTGGTTGCCATCATTGTCTGTGAGAGTAAATTCAAAAGCTGTGTTTTTTCTGGTTCTAGAGAAAACTATTGACTTGTTTTTTTGTTTTTTTTATTTTCATTGAAGACTAATCCTGTGGAAGAGAACCAGGTGTGAAGCCTGGAGAAATCTCGTTGTAGGTTGTCAAGTAGGGAAGAGGGATTCTTATCTTTGCAGAAAAGTGTGGCACCATCAGCGTACAGGACGAGCTATGTGTGTCTGCACATTTTAGGAAGGGGGTTTACTACAAGGGAAAAGAGGAGGGGTCCCAAAATGGAGCCCTGGGGAACACCATACTTAATGGGGCAGATGCTGGAGAATGTACCTGCAACAACAGTTTTGTGGGATCTGAGTCTGAGGTAGTTAGAGAACCAGCTGATAACAGCAACAGAGAAATTGAGTCGTGTAAGGGTAGAGGAGTATCTTATGGTCGATGAGGTCAAAAGCTTTTGTGAGGTCCACAAACACAGAGCCGGTGAAGATGCCTACGTCAATAGCCTTTTCAAGTTCAAGTTTATTGCAGGAAAACTCCATTGAGCAAGCTCATTCATAAGGAGGTCCTGAGGGACGTATATAGACAAAGGAAATTACATACATAAAATCTTGGTACATAAAAGTATATGGTACATGTGGTACATAGTGCTCAAAATAAGACATAAAAAGGTATTATTTATAAATGTAACCTGGAGAAATCATTAAAAGTAGAGAAACTACAGCCAAAAAAGTTGGAACAAGAGCAATAGGGTGCATAAGGTGAAGGGAGAGTATAAGATAGGTGCAAAGGGGAGTGGAGAGGGAGAAAAGAGGGGGGATTTTGTAAGGAAGGAGGGGGAAGGGAAAAGGAGGAAAAGTGCGGAGGAATATCAAAAGTAAGGATGACTGAAATAAAGAGTTAAGGGAGGGTGGGGAAGGAAAAGGAGAGGTAAGTAGAGTTAGAGAAGTAGAAGAATTAGGGAGGGGAACTGAGTTGTTGATATAACAGTCAGTGGTCAAGTAAGGAGTAGAAACAGTCGCAGGCATTTTTTTATTTGGTCGCAGCAAAGGTTTTGAAGAGATTGACAGAAACAAAGCTAGAGAGTTTCAGCATGGACTAAAGCTGGTTCCAGATAGTTGGAAGTGCGTATGACATGGCACGTTTACTAAAGGAGGTACGAGTCCTAGGCACATCTAGAAGGATTAAGTCAAACTTTCTAAGGGAATATGAACTGTGGGAGATGCAAATAAGGGATGTTATATAGCTCGATCGTTTGTTCAGGAGCATTTTGAGAGGCCAAATGTCAGACTGAATCAAATGTCTGATAGTAAGCGACATCCAGCCAACAGCTGCATACAGGTCACAATGGTGGGTTCGAAAAGTGGAGTTAGTAATGAACCGTAGTGTACGGTGGTAGAGAACGTCCAATTTGTTGAGGTTTAAAGGGAAACTGAGCAAAACAGTGCCTACAATCACCAGGGCTGCAGAAATGCCCGATTAACATACCTTGTAAAGTTTACAATAACTGCGGCTAACCTTGCAAAGTTATTTTTTGTTTGTAAGGGGGTACTGGATGCGCCATTTCTAAGGAGCCGCCACACCGGAAGACAGAGTGTGACCTTACTACCTCCTGGATCATTCTGTTCTTTGCCGGAATGCTCGTTCATGACGAATGAGGCACATTTATACCGAGTAGAACTAAATTGTGTCACATGTAGAGGTGTTTGAGCTGTACCTCTACAAGCAATTCCCGTTGAAAATGGAGCAGTGTAAGGTGCTTAAATTTGTTTTAAAAAATTCCAGCTCTGAGATCGGGCATGCGCAGTAGCTTCACTCTCCTCATCTGGGGGTCTTTCCCATAGGCACCGACCTGCTCCTCTTTATGGTCGATCTTGTTCACCAGACCCTCGCCTCTGACAAGGTCCGTTGAGTATTCCTGCAACCCAGGTATAGGCCCTAGACCTCCTGGCTCTTCTTTCCCTCCTGGACTTGTGCCACCTCTGCCTGATCTTCCAGGGGTCATGGACCCTCTGGGGCCTGTCACCTGGAACCAACATGGAAGGTGGACTAGTGTGTTGTTCCAGTACCCCACACTAACACTAGTCAGGTCCAGTTCCATCTCGGCCCTCTGGCACCACCCGCTTCCATGTCTAGCACCTTCTCTCTGTCAGTGTCCTCTTCTGAGGGCACGGAATCCTCCATCCGCATGTCCTTGGCCTCTGGGTGTTCCCTGTACCAGAGATTCTTGGCAGACATGTTGCAGGTGCTGGACATCGGCACTATTGCCACATGCAATAGCCTGTCCATACGAACAGCACTCCTAACAGCTTTCAGTGATGCCCACCGTGCCATCCCTTCTGGTTTAAAGCCTTTGAGGAATGTTCCAGGACAGTTTGGAGATGTTCCTGCACCCTCCCTCCAGCGACGTCTACCAGTGGTATTGCATGCCACAGGCTCTGCAGGTACAATACCTCACACCATTTTGAGGATTCAGGTTCTGCAGACCCAGGCAGGGCCTCATCACCCGATGCACGACCGGCCTTCTGAAGCTGACTCTGCTCAGACAGATGCTTTGGCTAGGAAGGTATTCTCCTCGGCTTGCACTATGATGTACATTTCTGCACATCAGTCACTCTTGGCAGTGCTTACAAATGCCTGTGGGCACAGCAGGGACAGCTCTTGGTGGTCATGCTGCATTCAGAATTGGTTGGGCAAGCCATTGGCCTTTCCAACAAGGGTCTGGAGTTGGTGGGGCACCAGACAGGGGCATCGTATGATGCCAGTGAGGTGGCCTCCAGGGTGGTGGGAACCGGAGTTTGCATTCAGTTGATGGCGTGGGTTCACCTATCTTGACTGGCATCTGTGGCCCAGTAAAAGGTGCTTAACTCATAGTTCAAGGGGGCTTGCTTATTCTCCCGTAGGGTCAGAAGGGAGCTTTTGGGGCACTGTTCTGCTCATCTGTCTAACTCAGAACATTCTGAGTCTCGCCAGACCCGTGAGGAACGCCTGCCCTCAGATGTTCTTCCCACATAGAGGGCTAAGGGTACTTGTTACCCTTAGGGTGAGCCAGCTTCTCTTGTTTTGGGAAGCCTGGTACTCTGACCAATAAGTATGAATTAGTGGTGAAGATTGATTCTTGGAAGACATGAAAATTATGTGCTTTTTATAATTGTTGATCTTCCAGAATATCTTCACCATTGATTTAGACGTCCACCATCGCCCACTCAGCTGAGAGCAAGGGTTTCTGGTAGCTCACCCTGTGGGCGCTGGCAGCAGAACTACTGTCTTCTCTGCCATGATCCTGTCGTCATGGTCCCTGTTGTTTAAGAATAAAAAACAGTGAAAGGGGCAGATCACTCAGGTACCACCCGCCAAAAATAAAAGAGTAGGGGTCACTGCAGGCTCTAACCAAAAACCCCAACAAAAAATATTTTTGTTTTCCATGGAGTAGGTAGGTGGCCACCTTCCCTCCATTTTTCCTTCTTCCTTTTCCCTGCCCAGGGTTTATCCCCTCCAGGGTATATCCCTGTTAGTTGCAATATACAACATGTACCCTGGGCACCATCCAGTCTAACTTCACTGAGCAGATGCTCTGTCCGTGGAAGGTTTTATGCTCTTCCTTAGATCAGTGTACTAGCTTCATGCAAGGTACATCCCTGTGATTGCAGGGAGGAGCTGGGCATATTCTTTTTTCATGCTGGACGTTTTTTGTTGGTATACCTTATCACTTCTTGCTGAGCTTTGAGCTGTGCTACCTCTGCCTAGAGCATGCCAGATGAGATAGCCACATCTTGCCTTCCTAGGAATGCTAGTCCTGCATCTCATGTGCTCTTCATCCCTACTTTTCTTCCATCTGTCATTTAGAAAAGAGGATTATGGGTTTATTCTCAAGTTCTTCCATCAGGAGGCACGGAGTTATTCATTTTGGGGGCCCAGATGTCATTTTTCTGTTTTTGGCATTTATGCCATCTCATTTACAAGGGGTTCCCAGTTGGACGTCCCCTTTTGCTGCTTCTACCAGAGCAATTTGGTCAGGGCTGCTGCCCTTCCTTTTTTACTTATCACTATCCACACTCTAGCTGGCTAGTGGCAAGAGGCTTTGGCTCGTTTAGACCCACTCCCCTTGTGTCACCTAATAGGCCCAACCCTTAGTTTTTAAGTTGGTAGTCTGGTTCTAATTGATTGTTTATTTTATTTCCTATATCCTTTTACAATCCCTTTGGGCTAGAAAGTATCTAGCCTGTTCTTTTGTTTCTGTCCACTTCAAACAGCATGAAGTCTTGCTGTATTGTGACATATGCAGTTAAGTCCTGCCTTTCAACTGCTCCAGAGAACAAAGAGTTAAACTTTCCATGGCCAGCATGGAATGTTCACCATGAGCTCGGTTGAAGCCCCTGTCTGCTGTTGTTTAAACTGCAACCGTCAGATTCTTTACTCCGCCTCACTGAACAGTCGCTCCAGAGATTTCTCCTGCTGCTCGGTTCAAAAAGTCGGTTGAAGTGTCAGTTTTCGGTCGGTTTCTACCAAATTGCTGCTACCGCTTAGTCGGTTCAAGTCTCTGTCTGTGGTACCATGAGTACTAGATAGGTTTTTTGTTTTGTTTCTGTGTGGAACTTGTAAATTGTGGATCGGTTCGGCTGAACCGATCAGTTTGAGCTAAAACAAGCTTGTGCTTAATTTAGAGTGTGGTAACCGGTCCGTATCGATTCTAAAAAAGACGGATTTTATTATATTTTTTTCCAAGACCCGTGACACGGTCAGGAACCGATAGGGGAGTCTTGCCTGGCGGATTGCCGAAAAAGGGTAAGTTTTGGATAGGATTGGCCATGTCTGGAGAAACCCAAGAAAAAAAACGGGCCCACTGGGTTTCAGCACTGCAGTGTGTGTGGGGAAGTCTTTGCCAAGGCTGATCCCCACACTACCTGTGTTTATTGTCTGGGGTTTGACCACCTTGATTCAGACTGCCAAATTTGCAAGAATTTTCCCAAATCTACCCTGGAAAAGAGATTAGGTAGACTGAGGGAAAGGGAGGCCGAGAAGTCCACTGACCTGGGTGCCAGCCCAGTTTGGTTCCGACTGAACCAGAAGGAGTGCCCTCTGACCAGGGCGATGCTTCTTCGGGCAAAAGGAGAGCCGATTCTGAGGAGTCAGTTCCGGTGAAAAGAAAGAGAAAAGATAAATCGTCCGGTTCGGACCCAGAAATTCATATTCCGACCGCCGGTGAGATAGTCAAGGCGATAAGAATAGTGCAATCACTTAGTTCGGTTCCGACCGAACCGGCACCATCTGGCAGGGGCTCGGTTCGGTCGGTTCACCCGGTTCCGGATTATACTTTGGAAGAATTTTGTGAACCGGAGGAGGAGGAGGGAGAGTATGAGGATGATTATGGTGATTATGAAAGTCTGGATGTCCCTATTGACCCGGACATCTCCCCAGACAGACCTTCAGGTGTTTCTCCTCCTAGGCTTTCTGAGTCCCTTTCTCACTATATGCTTTGCAAAAAAGTGGCTGAGACCCTCCAGCTTCCTGTGGAGGAAGCAGTAGAGGATCAGGAAGAGCGTGATTATGTTCAGATGATGGACATCCCAGAGTCCAGGAGACTGTCTGTTCCCCTCTACAAATCCTTTGGGAAACAGACACATAAAATTCTTAAGTCTCCTAATTCTATACCTCCTGTGGATAGACGAATGGACAAGAGGTACACTCTGTCAGGCTCAGACACGGAGTTCCTTTTCCAGCAATGCAGCCATGTTGGGGTTGTGCATGCAGCTGCCTGTGATACGGCAAATATTCCCTTGGCATCACACCCCCCCCAGACAAGGACTCCAGGAAGATTGATGCCATGGCAAAGAAACAATACATGGCAGCATCTTTGGGACTCAGGCAGGCTAACTATATGGCCTATACAGCTAGATACCAGAAGTCCAGGTGGGACACTGTGTTGGCTCTGGCAAAACAGGCTCCTGACCAGCTTGCCAAGGAGCTGGAGCAGGTGACTGCAGATGGGATTGAGGCATCGGAAGTACAGTTTCATGCTGCTGTGGACTCCAGTGATGTTTCATCAAGAGTCATGGCTACATCTGTGGCTCTTTGGAGGATGGCTTGGCTCAGATGTACTAGCCTCTCACAGGATACCCAGGCTAAGGCCATGGATTTTTCTGCAATTGGTAATTTTCTGTTTGGGGAGCAGACAGAGAACTACATGAAAAAGATGGATGAGTACAGGACCACTTACAGGAGTGCTCAGGCCAAAGAAAGGCAAGCAACTCCTCAAAGGCAGCAGTCCAGGGGCAAGGGCAGGCCTTTCCAAAGGCCTTTTTACCAAGCTCAGGCCTCCTCTTCTTCCTTTTCACAGAGAGGGTTCTTTAGAGGGAGAGGCAGAAGGGGGATGAGCAGGCCTGCATCCACCCCTCAGCCTAAAGCCCCTGCCAAGCAGACACCCTGATGGGTCTGCCCGGGCCGATTCTCCCATACCAGTAGGGGGCAGGCTGGCTTACTTTGTCCAGGACTGGAAGTCTCTTACATCAGACAAGTGGGTCCTGGAAGTAGTAAGCCAGGGACTGGTTCTCAGCTTCAAAAAATTTCCCAAGATGAGAACCAGATCCTTTCCACCTGCAAATCTCTCAGAGACCCTTGCCCTAGAGGCAGAGGTTTCTTCTCTCCTAGCTCTCAGAGCTATAGAGAGGGTTCCCACCCTACACAAGGGCAAAGGATTGTACTCCAGGTACTTCCTAACCCCCAAAAAGACAGGAGAACAGTGGCCCATCCTGGACCTAAGATATCTGAACAAACACCTTTTGAAGCCAAAGTTCAAAATGGTAACTGGGAATTATCCTTCCCTCTCTAAGGCCAGGGCACTGGCTAGCCTCACTGGACCTCAAAGATGCCTACTTTCACATTCCCATCAGGTGCTCCCACAGAAAGTACCTCAGGTTCGAGTTGCCCTCATGCCACTATCAGTTCAGAGCAATGCCCTTTGGCCTAACATTAGCCCCAAGGGGTTTTCACAAAGTACCTGGCAGTAGTTGTTGCTTTCCTAAGAAGAAAAAAGATCTCCATCTTCTCATACTTGGACGACTGGCTCATAGTAGGTCAGTCTCCAGACCAAGTCAAATCTCATCTGCAAGTGACCCAGCAAGTGCTCACTTCCTTAGGATTCCTTCTTAACCTTCCGAAGTCAGTCCTCGAACCAGTACAGCTCCTCACCTTCATAGGTGCAGACGTGGATACAGTAAAGGCAAGAGCCTTCCTTCCCCTGGAAAGGGCAAGGAACCTTATGGAACTGGCCTCTTCATTCACTCTTCAGGTGTCTTGACCAGCAAGGCATTTCCTTCAGCTTCAGGGCCACATGGCAGCTTCCACAGCAGTGGTCCAAGGGGCAAGATTCCAGATGAGGGACATTCAGTTCCACTTAAGAGCCTTCTGGTCCCAAAGAAAGGATTCCCTTACCAAACTAGTCCCAGTGACTCAAACCCTAATCCAAGCCTTGCAATGGTGGCAGGATCAGGACAATTTGAGACAAGGGGTTCCATTTGTCACTCAGTCTCATTCAGTGATACTCACCACAGATGCTTCCCTGTTGGGCTGGGGAGCCCATTTGGGGGATCTTACCACGCAAGGACTGTGGTCACCTCAGGAATCTCTGCTTCACATCAATCTCTTGGAACTCAGAGCAGTGTTTCTGGCACTGCAAGCTTTTTCCAAATCTGTACAGAACAAGGCGGTTCAGGTCAGAACAGACAACACCACCACCATGTGGCACATCACAAGCAAGGAGGCACTCGGTCTACGGCCTTGTGCACAGAAGCAATGAAGTTGTGGTCCCTGGCCTATTCCCTGCAAACCTCTCTGATAGCAGTTCACCTCCCAGGGAAGGACAACGTCCTAGCGGATGCACTGAGCAGAATATCCCAGGGCCATCACGAATGGGCCCTAGATCCTCTAGTTTTGAAAGTGATTTTCTCGAGATGGGGCACACCAGAGATAGGTCTTTTGCAGCCCAGACAATCACCAACTTCCTCTCTTTTGTTGCAGACCCCAGTCTTGGGCTCAGTCCCCCTGGATGCTCTGATTCTGAACTGGGAAGGGACATTTCTGTATGCTTTTCCCCTTCCCTCTCCTGTTCAAAGTGTTAGTCAAGATCAGGTCACAACCATGCAAAGTGATTCTGATTGCTCCAGACTGGGCCAGACAGCCCTGGTACCCCCTGTTGCTGTCCCTAGCAGTCCATCTTCCCCTGTCTCTTCCCAGGAATTACAACCTGTTGACATCCTCTCAGGGGAGAATTTGGTACCTGAATCTTCAGTCTCTCAATCTCAAGGCATGGCTCTTGAAGAGTTAGAGTTTGCAGATCTGCATCTTTCCCAAGGGGTTCTGGATATCCTTAAGGCTTCTCGAAAGCCTTCCACCAGGAAGACTTGCAACTCCAAATGGAAAAGATTCAGCATTTGGTGTTCTAAGACGAATATTTCTCCAGACTCTGCTGAATTGCCTACGGTTCTGGACTATATGGTCCATCTTAATGACCTAGGCCTCAGACCAGCTACCCTTAAAGTACACTTGGCAGCTGTTTCTGCTTTCTTGTCAGTAGGCAAGCCTTCCTCTCTATCATCCCATCCTGTATTTTGTAAGTTTTTCAAGGGATTGCTTCATCAATCCCCCCTTTAGGGATCCTGCTCCTGCTTGGGACCTTAATGTTTGCATTGCTCAGTTTATGCAACCTCCTTTGAGCCTTTGTCCTCAGCAGAGCTTAAGTACTTGACTTGGAAAACTGTGTTTTGGTAGCCATTACTTCTGCCAGGCGTATCAGTGGTGCAAGCCCTGTCAGTGGAATCTGATTTCATTTCTTTCCATAGAGATAAAGTGGTCCTTAGAACTAACAGAAAGTTCTTACCTAAAGTGGTTTCAGGTTCCACCTCAACCAATCTATATCTCTCCTGTTTTCTTCACTGACCATTCCTCCTCGGGAGAGGAGGCTACACAACTTGGATGTTAAAGAGCCCTTAGCTACTACATAGGCGTACCAAGGGTCACAGGTTTGAATCCCTCCAGTTGTTCCTTACGTATGGAGAAGTTGGTAAGGGCAAACCTGCTACTAAGAGTTCTATTGCCAGGTGGATTGTTTCTTGTATACAATTCTGCTATGAAAAACTGGGTAGAACTCCACCCTCAGGTCTAAGGGCTCATTCCACTAGAGGTACAGCTGCTTCCCTGGCTGCTGCCAGGGATATTCCTCTCTTAGAAAGTTGTCAAGCAGCCACCTGGAAAACAGTCCATACTTTCGCCAAGCATTACTCTCTGGATATCCAGGCTAGGAGTGATGCTCGGTTTGGCACAACAGTACTTCAGAGCCTGTTTCCAAAGTAGGTTCTGTCACTCCTCCATGGAGGTACTGCTTGGTAGTCTGCAAATGTCAGAATACAGCAAGACTTCATGTTGTTTGAAGAAAAAATTACTCACCTTAGTAATGTTGTTTCTTCTAATGGAGTCTTGCAGTATTCTGGCCTCCCCTCTCAGAACCTAGGTTTTGGGATGTGGGTGGGCAGGAGCAGTGTTGGCACCCTAGGGGTGTCCTTTTTTCACCCTCTTTTGGTTTGGGTGAGGGGTTGAGTTTTGGATGTGTTTTGTTTTTGGGTTTCCTGACTTGAGTCTTCCTTTTGAAACCAAAAAACCTTTTATATAGATATATTTGCCAGTTGGCTAGTAAGAATTTTACAGTTTCCACACAGAACATCTAGTGAGTCTTTGCTCGTAAAGATCTGACGGTTGCAGTTTAAACAACAGCAGACAGGGGCTTCAACCGAGCTCGTGGTGAACATTCCATGCTGGCCATGGAAAGTTTTACTCTTTGTTCTCCGGGGCAGTTGAAAGGCAGGACCTAACTGCATATGTCAGAATACAGCAAGACTCCATTAGAAGAAACAACATTACTAAGGTGAGTAATTTTTTCTTTGTCTCTCTCCTGGCAAACAGAACAGAGGCGTGTGAGGGAGTTGATAACGGTTATTGGCTAGCATGTGCAGCACCATATCAGGTGCACTCATGACGCCGGTAGCTGATGTTGGCTCCCTCCCTGTGGGGGGAAAAGCTCCCGCGGGGTCCTAGTGCCTCCAGGCCTAGACCCATAGATATGAATCAATGGTGAAGATATTCTGGAAGAATAATTACAGTAAGTACATCATTTTCATTTCTAAGGGTGTGGATATGATTCACTGTCCACATTCTGGCAGTTCCACTGGAAAAGTCTGATTGGCTGGATGTCTTTATGCTAAGCTCCTCCCACCAACCAGGTGGTATGTCCCCAACTCTTCCCCATGATGTCGGAGCATTCTTTCTACTGGAAGAACAGGTCACCTCTTTCATGGTTCCCTCTTAGGTTATAGTGCGCCACTGGCAAAATTTCAAAGTTTTTCAAGTTTATTGAAGTAGTTTTCTTAGATCTTACTTCGAGGAAGGCTTTTGCAGCATGCCACACCGGCAGGACTAAGTCACTAGGCATTAGAACCACATGGAAAACTTCTAGCTAGCAGTCTACCACGAGGGACTGCCCCCCGCCATCAGTCAGCTGACGTCAGCATAACCTGTATTGGAGGGCGATCCCCCACATCACCTCAGTTCTTTTGCGGCGGTCGACCCGCACACGTCGGACCTTGGCGGACGCCGCAGCTATAGCTGACTGCTATTTCCCACGCTTACCACACTGTTTTTTTTTTGTTTGTTTCTTCTGAGTGTAAAACGTTGAATTTTCTGTTTTTTTTTTTGATGGATTTATGTCTTCTTCACCACCTTCGTCTTCTGATTGCTCCAGTCAGTGTGCCAGCGGCAAACAGATTCCTGAAAAGGACAGCCACTACGCGTGTCTGATCTGCCTAGACCCGAGCCACAACACGGAAGCTTGCTATTTCTGCCAGAAATTTAACTAGGCCACTCGGAGACGTTGTTTAAAAACTCTGGAATGCCACCTTTTGAAGCAGAAGTTGGTCGCCATGGAAAAGGAGCTGCAGGCCAGGAGTTCTTCGGTCTTCGGCCTTATTGGCCTGTCCTCTGGGCAGGGCTCCAGATAAGGCGAGTACCGACCTATTTTAATCACCTCATTTTAGGAAATACTCTTCAGAAATTTTTTTTAATGAGTACCAGTACTCAGCCAACATTTGTAAATGCTCCACATTCCACAGAATAGTGCTTTTTAAAATAACTGGTAATTCAAAAGGAGCATTTTTCCCCCAGATTTATAGCACTTGTATGCGTCCCCATTTTGTTTTACTCACAATGGCTGCTATGGACTAATGGGCGCAAGTGATGTGCCAAAAGCGTGTAACCCGCCTGCACCTGCGGACACTTAACGGCCACCACCTGTCCGCAGCTCTGCGCCCCACCTCCCGGCGCACAGGTCCACGGAGAGTGGCCATGGGCGGAGTTGCAGACCCAGCCGGGCATCCAAGCAGATGCCTGGCATGGGTCCTGCAGTAGATCCTTTGTGCTACAGCATGGGTCCAGGTGCGTGAATGCCCAATGCAGGCACCAGGACCTGTGCAAAATGGCCCAAATGTCCAGTGGACACCCCTCACCCCCACCAGCCCAAACTACATGGCGCCTTTCCGGCACACAGACAGACCCCAGGCTATGGTACTCCACCCCCGTCCCGCAGATGTGCCCCACTCCTGCACCCCTCCGAGACCCCGACACCATACCCTGCATCCCAGAGCCCAAAAGGCAGTCCACACAGATGCCCCTTTGATGCCAGGCCACGGGCCGCCCCCTGTACCCCCGCATCCTTGGCCAGTGATCCCCCCCCAGCCATGGCACCAACACCCCTCCCCCGGCTCATTGGTGCCATGGCACAGGATGGGCAGCAGCGCAGCCCTCCTCACACCTCCTTGGCCACCGGCCGTCCAAGTGCTGCTGGGAGGGTGCCTCTATATATAGGCAGCCCCAGCAGCGCTTGGATGGCTGGCGGACGAGAGAGGTGAGTGGAGGCTGTGCCGCTGCCATCATGTGCTGTGGCACCATCCTGCAGCTACGGTGAGGGGGTGTTATTGCAGGTGGGGATGGGGCAGTGGCTGCCACTGTAGGTGCTTGGGTCAGGGGTGGGATGGAGGCCTAGACACTACTGGGTGGATTGGGGGTTGCCTGGGAGATGGGGGTGGGGGCAATGGCTACCACTGTGGGTGCTGGGGTCCTGAGATGGGGATGGGAGGTGTGGACACTACTGGCTGGATGGGGGTGGGGGTTTGCCTGCTAGACAGGGACGGGCTGCCATGTTCTTTGGGGGGGAGGTCTGGCGCTGTATGGGGACCCACCTGCCCAGATCCCCCAACCCTCGCCATCATCCTAGTGGGCTGGGGCGGCATGGAGGATGCCGTCCTAGGTCTGCCGCGACCAGCGGGATACTTAAAAGGGGGCGCATAGTGAGTTATGGCAGGGTCTCCCCTGCCGTAGGCTACGCCCTCCTCCTCACCCCCGTGAGCAGCACTGTGTGACATAGTGCATGGCGCGTAGTGCTGGCACCCCACTCACCCACCCACCGACCCCTGGCGCGTTGCCATCCACGCAGACGGGGGATCAGGTGCGCAGTTTCCTTGTGCCCGGTTCGTGAATGCCACACATGGCATTCACACATATTGATGCCAACATGCCCAGTTTCCATGGCGCGTTGGCATTGTGCATAGGACCCAATATTTTAAAACTGGTGAGTAAATTACTCCTACCTGCCAGCATTATCTGGAGCATTGTTGACACCTGATCAATTCTTATCTACAAAGAAACTACATTGTTTTTAAAAATGTACTCCTCTCTCCACTCTGTCCAAACATTTGTACGCATCTGAATTTGGTTTTACTCACCTCACTTTCAAATGAAGAGTACAGTACTCATCCCAAGAAATCTTATCTTGAGCCCTGCCTCTGGGGCCTCTAACACAAGCACTGAGAATGGGCTCAGTCAGCTTCTGGGTCACCGTCACCCCACAAATCGTCGATTGAGATGGGGCCTTCCTCCCGCAGGGGGTCGGCTCCTCCAGCTCTGCCAGCCCTCTCTTCCTCCAGGCTCCTGGTGACTCAGTCGCCCACCTTCATCTCAGCCTTGGGCAGTGGCTCTTCAAGGCAGGGAACTTCATCTGTGTCCCCCCAGCCCTTGAAGCTCAGGGCCTTATCCTCCATGGGCTCTCAGCCAGGTGGCTCGACTGGTCTTGGTATGTCAGGTGGCAGCTCTACCACAATTCTTCCACCAGCCCCAGTGCTGCTGTCGTCAGCTCCCATCTTGGGGGCTGCCTCCAGTCCATATAGGCGATACCCGCAGCAGGCTACTACCATCTCCTCCTCACTGGCGTTGCCTCTGCCTCCTTCTCGGATCTGCTTCCCCCCAGGCACATGCTTCTCCTGTAGGGCCGCCACTGGTGGACCATTCACCGGGCGGCACTAGGCCGACACCTGCTGGGCCGCTGCTAGTACTGCTGCAACCCTAGCCTTTGGGTCCGGCACCATTGTCGCCACTGCCGCAGCCTACGCCAACACCCGTTGGCCAGATCACTAACCGGCGCCAGGTAGGCCAACGCCCGGGTACCCTTCGCTGCCTCCTCAGCTAACGTTCTCCAACCTGTCGTCTCTTCCATTCCTGCCGGTGTATAACATAGCACCCTAGTTGGATTACAATGCTCTTTTTTCAATATGGTGGTCTTTCATTCAAAAGCAGATCCCTGCTCTTCAGGGCCCACCTCTGACATCCCCCCAGTGCCCTCCACAGGACCCTCAGCCTCAGAATTTTGACCGGACTGGTCCCAGCAAACCCCAGATATCGGGGGTCTTCAGGAGCGCAACCTGACATCGGTTCAGGCTCTAGAAGGAACGATCTCCGGCTTCTGACACCAATCCCGGACAGCAGTGCTACAGAGGATGACTCCAGATCCTCAGGGTCTTCCTCCTCTCTGGAAGAGTCTTCAGAGGGGGAGGACCAGGCTAAGGAGGTGCCCAAGTCCCCCTTTATGACCCATCCTTCATGGATGTTGCACATCACATCCAGTCTATGATGGGCTGGGAGACCGATGAACTGGATCCAGAGAGATGCCGCTTGGCTATCTACTTCAGGCAACGTTATCCCCTCTCTTTGATTGTGCCCCATATGATTGACTCCCACAAAGATGTCACCAAGGCAGCCTGAGCCTACCCCTCTACTGCTCTGCCTCTGCCTAAAAAGGCATATCGCCTCTACCATGCCCCAGCAGTCAAGCTCTTTCTGGGCAGCCACCCTAAGGGGGATTCTGTGGTGATTAATGTGGTGCACGATCGTACTAAGAAGCCCAAGCACCTCAATACCCTTCCCCAGACCAGGAATCCAGGCAGCTGGATCATACTGGCAAGCATGTCTTTACTTCTACTACTTTGGCTATTAAGGCCATCGACTATTTGGCCCATATGGTCCAGTATCAGAATGTCCTATGGGACCAAGCCAGAGATTTGGTCCAGATGTTGCCTGATGATGCCACTTAGACGCAGTTCACCCAGCTTCTAATGTTGGGCTCGGATTTAGGCAGTCATTTCCTCTGGGTGACTTAAGATGCTGTCAACACCTTCAGGTGTGGGGTGGCTGCTTGGGTCCGCCTCCGGCGCCATTCTTGGCTCCGGGTATCCGGTTTTGCCCCAGACGTGCAGGCTAATATTTTGGATGGCACCTTCCGTGGGGCAGTCCTTTTTGGGGGTGATGTCCAGGACATCATTTCTACCTTATAGGAGTCAAGTTGGGCCCTCAAGTCAGTCCATTCAGTCTGTCAGAATATCTAGAGTAGGCCAGTGTCAGTCCTTTCGTCTGCCCTCCCACAAACAAACTCAGGGCCAGTCTGCCAAGGGTCAGCAGAAACGCAAGGCCACAGCAGCCACTGCTGCTGCCACTGTCAGTGCCACCAGAGCACTCACGGCACCTCTACCCACACCCGTCCCCACCTCCTGACTCCTTACCCGTTCCCCCCCAGACCGAGGATCCAAGGGAGGCAGTTTGGGGTCGGTTCTCCCTCCACCTGCACAGGTGATGGCAGGTAACCACAGACAATTGGGTGCTCCAGATTATAACTCACGGTCACGCTCTGGAATTCCTAGAGTGGCCACCTGAAAATCCACCAGTCAATTCTTTTTACCCTCAAGCATACCTGTCTCTGGTTTGGGAGGAAATTCAGGCTGTTTTTCAACAAAAGAGTCATAGAGTCCATCCCTCAGGCTCAATGAGGAGGGGGATTTAATCCCACTTCTTCTTCGTCCCCAAAAAGACCGGGGATCTTCTGCTTATTCTCGACGTGAGCCAACTTAATCTGTACATCAAGTACACGTGCTTCAGGATGATCAGCCAGGGGGACTGGCTCTGTTCTGTGGACCTGCTGGATACTTACCTGCATATCAGAGTCTTTCCTGACCATCGTTGCTTCCTCTGCTTTCACTTTCAAGGAACCCATTATCAATTTCTGGCCCTCCCTTTTGGCCTTTCCTCAGCCCCTGGGTATTTACCAAATGCCTGGCAGTGGTGGCTGCTGCATTGAGGAGGCAGGGCTTCTATGTGTTCCCCTACCTGGACAACTGGCTGCTTGCAGCCCCCTCCAGGGAATATTTTGTTCAGACCCTGGAATCAACCTTCAGTCTTTTCCAGGCCTTGGGGATCGCCATAAACCTACCGAAGTCCTGCTTCTCCTTGTCAGCACCTCCAGAACATTGGAGTAGTCCTGGACACTAGTTGGGTCAAGGTCTTTCTGCCTGAGAACAGACTGGAGCAACCGATGGTGCAGGCCCAACTGATTTCCTCTAGTCGGCAGGTCCCAGTCAAGGTCTTCCTTTGCCTTCTGGGCCACATGGCGGTGGCAGTTGCCATGGCCCCCTTGACGCGGTTGCACATGTGGGTCCCTCAGTGTACCTTGAGGGTCCAGTGGGATCAGCATACCAACAACCTAGACCAATTGGTCATGGTCTCCGACCCGGTCCGAAGGTCTTTTGTCGTGGTGGCTGGACCCAGCCAACCTCCTCTGAGGAGTCTCTTTTCAGCTCCTGACCCCCCGACAGGTTCTCATGACAGAGGCATCTGGCCTGGGCAGGGGTGCTCATCTGGCCGAACATCAGACCCAGGGTACCTGGTCACCAGTGTAACAGGATCTCCACATCAAGGTCCTGGAGATGTGGGTGGTCCTTTAGGCCCTGCAAGCCTTTCACTCATCTCCTTCCCAATCTGCTGCTGGGGCAGACGGACAACATGTTTGTGGTGTACTACATCTACAAGTGGAGGGGGACCATTCTTAACCCCTGTGTCGGGAAGTGATGAGAGTCTGGTTCTGGGCCATCGAGCAGCATCTGGGGCTCTTAGCTGTTAAGTTCCAGGCGTCCAAAGCGTATTGGCCTAGAGTCTCAGCTGCTCCAGGTCATGAGCTTCCGAGTGGGAACTTCTAACCTCAGTGGTTGATGACCTCCTCGACAGGTGGGTCCATCCCAAGTTGGACCTCTTTGCATCCCCATTCAATGCAATACTGCAATTTTTTTTTCTTGCTTGATCCTGGGCCTGGAGTTTTCTGGCGAGACACATTGTCTCTCTCTCTTGGAAGGGGAGGTTTCTGTATGCATTCCCTCCCTTCCAGCTGCTGCAGAGGGTTCTGCTCAAGCTACAGTTGGAAGGAGTGGAGATGATTCTCATAGCTCCCTTTTAGCCACATCAGATTTGTTTTCCCCTGCTTCAACAGCTAGCTGTGGAAACTCTGGTGCCCTTGCCTCTATGCACAGGCTAACTCTCCCAGGACCAGGGCACCTTGGTCCATCCGGAGCTCAAGTCCCTGCATCTCTGTGCGTGGCTCCTGCGGACCTAGCTATTGCCCGCTTTGGGGTGTTCTCTAGGGTCGATATCATCCTGGTGGCAGCCAGGAAGCCCTCCACCAAGGCCACTTGTGCAATGAAATCGAAGTGCTTCTCCATTTGGGCTGCTGCTCGCCATATGGATCCATTCACCTGCCTGGTAAATCAGGTGTTGGAGTACCTCCTTTCCCTTTCGGATTCAGGCTTGGGATACTCCTCCTTTAAGGTGCACCTTTCCGTGATCTCTGCATACTATGCACCTATCGAGGGCAAAGCTGTTGCACAGCTTGATGTGTCCCACACATTCCTGCGGAGCATTTTGCATCTGAAACCTCCCATTCGGGACCCGGTCCCTCCATGGGACCTCAACTTTATGCTGGAGAAACTCACTTTACCTCCCTTTGACCCGGTCACATGTTGGGAGCTGCGCTTTCTGTCATGGAAAGTGCTCTTTTTAGTTGCTGTTACTTCTGCTCAAAGGATTTGTAAGCTACAGGCTCTGATGTGTAAAGAGCCTTATTTGTTTTTTCACAAAGATAGGGTGTCTTTGTATACTAATCCTAAGTTTTTACCTAAGGAGGTGTCTGAGTTGACTTTAAATCAATCCATTCACCTTCCCGTTTATTTTCCTGAGTATTCCAGTCGGGGAGGTGTTACTCCGTACTTTGGATGTTCACAGAATGTTGCGGTATTATATGAACCGCACCAAGTCTTTGAGGAAAACTGACCAATTTTTTGTTTTGTTTGCCCCCAAGAGAGAGGGTGTTCCTGTTCCCAAACAGTGTTTGTCTAAGTGGTAAACTAATTGCATTGTTTATTGCTACCTCAAGTACAGCAAACTCCTTCCGGGAGTGGTCAAGGGCCATTCCACCAGGGGAATGGCTGCCTCCACAGCCTGCTTCAGAAATGTGTCTGCTGCTGATATCTGAGCAGCTGCCACCTGGAGTTCAGTCCACACTATCACCAAGCATTACTGTCTGGATATCGCCTCTAGACGTAGAGCCTATTTCGGCCTGGCAGTACTTCAGGGCCTTCTGTCATGAGCTTTTGACTGCTAACTTGTCCTCCTCTCAGTAATGTTATTCTATTTATTTATTTATTTTTGGGCCCGGACCCCAGTTCTGGACTGGAGCTGAGCCCCTGTCCTGCACACTGTCCCACCATGCCCAGGCTTACCCCTGGGTGGGGTGCTGGGCAGGTCCCCCTCACAACGGACACTGGTAGCAAGCTCTGGCTTACCTCCCAGGGCGAGGCCTCAGGAGCAGGACCCCCCCGATGGACAATGGTGGCAGCGGAAATGGCAGCAGAACAGGGCATCATGCCTAGGGGCCGACTTTTTATCGATGCCGTTATCGCCTTGGAGGCGGGGCATGCAATGATGTTGATGTCTGTCCCGCCTCCCACGTAACTAGGCCTTTTCTCGTAGATCCCCTGGCATCCGCTAGGGTTCGCTGATAGACTGGAAACTCTGCCCCCCCCCCCGGAGAAGGAGAGCAGTCCCTCGGATGCTCAGCCCTTCTCCACCTGGCCGGCCCTCCGACTTCCGGGTCCATTCGCGAATCCGGGATGTCAGCGTCGCAAGCGGAGGCCTTGCCACTGCATGGGCTGGTCAGCATCGACGATTGTTATTCTAGTGATACTAGTACTGCTTGGGACTCACTCCTACTGGTGTGGCCTGCTGCAAGAGCTTTCCTCAAAGTAAGATAGTACAGTTACATAAGAACTTACCATAACAGTAGATCTTACTTTGAGAGGGCTCTTGCAGTAGGTATTTACATATAGGACTGACCCGCCAGGTGTCAGGACCCCACAGAAAAATTTCTAGCTAGCAGTCTCTGGCGGGGGACCGCCCCCCCACATCAGGTGACCGATGTCATGTGACATCAGTATTAAGGGACGGTCTCCCACGCTCGCCTTCCAGTTCTTTCCCGCCGTCGACTTGTGAAAGTTTTTTGCGGTAGAATCCAATGCTTGTCAGTCATCCATTGGTTCAGTTTTCAAACTTTTTGACCGCTTTTTTCGATATTTTTTCTCTTAATACACAGCATATGTCATCTCCAACGCCTTCCGAATCGCATACAAATAAGTGCGACTCGTGCGGTTCCCAGCTGCCGAATAGGGACAGCCAGTCCCAGTGCCTCTTCTACCTAGGCCCAGATCATCTTGTGGAGAAGTGCCAGCACTGCCAGAAATTTGATTCAGCTACCTGAAAACGGAGGCAGCAGTCCTTGGAGGCCCATATTTTAAAGAAAAAAATGGCATCCATGGAGAAGGAGTTTAAAAAGTTGAGGCAGGCATCCACTTCCCCCGAAGCCCACAAGAAGAAGAAGGAGGAGAAGCACCAGGACCGGGATTCGACCGCCACGGCCTCCGCGACTCCGGCTGGAGTCGAGGTTTTGAAGGTAACGTCCCCTCTGGGGGACCGCTCCACGACAACCGTCTTGGCGGTGTCCAAGAAGGTGTCGCCACTCCCGTCGGGCTTGCGCTCAGGCTCCTTGGGTACCTCCGGGGGGGAAAAGGAGGACTCTGCTCCCGGGAAGGCCGCTGCCACATGGCACTCAGGTTTATGCGGGTCTGCTAAGTCGGACGACAGTGCCACCAACGTCCGCCTGGACAAGACTGGTAAGCTGCTTGCTCCTTTGGGAGGGCGCACAGTTGCTCTTTCGCCCGACAAGGCCGCATCTCCAGCACGACCTTCTTCGAGCAAGGGATCCGATAAGTCAGATGTTGGCTCCCTCGACGTTCCCCGGATCCGGCTGATAAGCTGGATGTCGGGCCCTCTGACGACCGCCCAGCCAAGGAGCCTGCGTCGGACCTCTTTGACTAGTCCGACACCCCACACTCCCCGCAACACTTGGTGTTTCCCTCTGAGGTCCCTGCATCTCCTCTAATGAACCTCGGGGATTCCAACCCTCCCTCCCTCCCCGGTCGTCACGGTGGACCTGGACACGCTGCCGTCAGGGCCCCTTCCTACTGGGCCAGACACCCTGACGTTGGACCATCAGACGCCGGCTCTGACGCCAGCTTACCCGATGCCAGCCGATGTCCTCCTACCAGTCGGCGCTCCCACACCGGGCCCAATGCCCGCAGGGCCACCTTTACCTGGCCCGCCAGCTGGGCTTCTTCCAGGTCCCTCTGCTCCGTCAGAGCCCCTGGCACCTGGGTATCCAACACCACAAAACCCAGTGCTGTCTTACCTGGCACCACAGTATCTGACGCCACGGTACCCGATGCCGCTTTACCCAACACTGCAGTACCCGGCGCCTCAATACCTGACACTGAGCTTCCCGCCATTGGGTTACGGATACTCAATGTCTGGATACCCTTGTGTATCCATAGCCCCCTCCTCCTCCCTCCACCCCGCCCCACACCTGGCCGCGGCGGACAGAAGGAGACTCTAGCTGCTTGGTGGGCTTGAGGCCAAGGCTCAGTTCACCAGAAGTCGTCTACCGGCACGGACCCTGCACAGGATCCGCTGGAGGCGGAGACTCCTCCCTTACCCGACACCAGAGGTGAACTCTCGGGTGTCAGGGGTTGGGAGGATACACTTCCCAGAAGGCTTCCAAAAGGGACCGTCCCTCCCCTGTGCCGGGAGCAGTCTTCCTCTTCTTCGTCGAGACCTCGGACTCGGGGGGGTGCTCTGACACAGATGATGAGCCTCGTACTCCAGACCGACCTAGGCCAAGGACCCCTCCGAAGTCTCCTCCGAGGATCCTTCTTTTCTGGAGCTACTGAGAAAGATCCAGGAAGTTCATCAGTGGCAATCTCTGGAGCCAGATCCAAAGCGTAAAAAGCTCACTGCCCACTTGGATCTGCCCGAGACCGCTCCTACATTGATTCCACCCTGGATAGAGCCTTATACGGACCTTGTTTCCACTATTTGGAAACAACCATCTGCGTTAGCTCCCTTTCCGAGGAAGGCAGATCCGCTATACCAGGCTCCTGAGGGAGTAGATTCCTTGTTGCAACTTGGACCTCTGTCCATACCTTTACAAAACACTACAGTTTGGATATTGCCTGTCGCTGTAGAGCAGGCTTCGGGTTGGCTATACTTCAAGGTCTTCTTTTATAAGAGCCATTCAGCCGAAGGCTCCATACCATGGATAGTTTTCCTCCTCCCAAGTGCTTTTCCTTGTTCCAGACTGCTTGGGATTCAGTCCTATATGTAAATACCTACTGCAAGAGCCCTCTCAAAGTAAGATAGTACAGTTACGTAAGAACTTACCGTAACAGTAGATCTTTGACAGAGGCTCTTGCAGTATAATATCTTCCACCCTCCATCCCCTTAGCTTTTGGCTCCTTTTCCAGGAAGGGAAATATCTGCTTCTCTCTCATCTTGCCTCTTTTGGGCCCTTGGCGGAAAGAACTGGAAGGCAGGCATGGAGGACGCCCCTTTATACTGGCGTCAGCATGGCGTCAGTCACACCCTGACGATGAGGCGGGTCCCCACCAAGAGACTGCTAGCTAGAAACTTTTCCATGGGGTCCTGGCGCCTAGTGGGTCAGTCCTATATGTAATACCTGCAAGAGCCTCTAGAAGATCTACCATTACGGTAAGTTCTTACGTAACTGTACTATCTACGAGAAAAGCTCTTTCAGTTCAGCAGACCCTGTTTTCCCTCCCTCCATCCTTCTCCCTGCTGTTCCTTCTCCATTGACGTTCTTCTGCCTGTCTTTTGGCTCTCAGGAAACCACCTCAGTTCTCCTTCAGCTGCCCGTATGGGGTCTCTGGTGGGAGAACTGAGGTGGTGTGAAGGCCCGCTCTCCTATATAGGCTGTACTGATGTCAGTTGACTGACGGCGGTGTGGTGGTCCCCTGTGGTAAACTGCTAGCTGGAAGTTTTTTGTGTGGTCCTAGCACCTGGTGACTTAGTCCTACCAGTGTGCCCTGCTGCAAAAGCTTCTCTCGAAGATCTGCTGTTATGGTAAGTGTTTACGTAAATATACTTTCCTTCAACTTCTCTCAGTGATCAGCTATGGAGCAATGGAAGCTAGGATTTAAATTCTGCATATGGTGTCAGCAGAAGATGTCATCCACTGACTTGTACGATGCATGCATATACTGCTTGGGCAGGCAGCACGACGTGGCCAGATGCAGCTTATCTTTAGGCATGCTTCCTGAGTCCCTCAAGGACAGGAAGCTTCAGCTGTCTCTGGGTCAGCCTTCAGAAAAGGATCTAAAGGATCACCCTGAAGGCCGCAAGAAGGTCTCGGGTACATCTGGGTCGATTCAGGAACTTGCAGCCCTTGAGGCGGAAGCTGCAGAGACTGCAGCAGGCACCTCCTCAGTCGCAGCACTGTTTCCTCGTGCCATTGTCAGAGGGATGTTCACCGGAAGATTCCGTTGCTTCGACTTCCCTTGATGGTCAACAATGGAGAAACGGAAGCTAGGATTTAAATTCTGCATTCGGTGTCAGCAGATGTCAGTCACTGACCCTCACGACGCATGCGTGTACTGCTTCGGTGAGCAGCACAATGTAGCCAGGTGCTACCCTTTTATTTTTGGCATGGCCCCCAGTTCTGGACTGGAGCACAGCCCCTGCCCCTCAAACCATCCCACCATTCCCAGGCTAACCCCCCTGGGTGGGGCAGCAGGGCGGGCACCCCCCAACGGACAGTAGTAGCAAGCCCTGGCTTACCCTCCAGGGTGTGGCCACAGGAGCGGGGACCCCTCAGTGGGCAACGGTGGCAGCAGAAATGGTGGCAGAGCTGGGCATCATGCCTGGGGCTGGATTTTTATCGATGCTTTAATCCCCTTGGAGGCAGGAGGTGCAGTCATGTCAATGTCTGTCCCACCTCCCGTGTAACTAGGCATCAGACTTTTTCCATAGTCACCAGCCTCCGCCAGAGGTCGCTAGTAGGCCAGACACTCCCCTCCCTGGAGAAGGAGAGCAGTCCTTTGGACGCTCCATCCTTAATCGCCCGGCCGGCAGTCTGAGTCCCGGGTCCGTTCCCGAACCCCTTCTTGACCACAGATCGATCAAGGAGCCGACTGTCAAGCATGGCTTGGTGTCCTTCAGGGTGCTTCTCCGACTAATCTTGGAGTCCATTTCGGTCCCACTTGAGCCAGTCCAAAAAAGGGCTAAGTATCTCCTTACAAACATTTTGGACTGGAATGAATCTCCATGGGTTGCCTTCCCTGTGGCTGAGGCCATTTTGGGGCAAGCCTTGGAGCTTTGGCAGCATCCAGCATAGCACCTTCTGCCTGCATGGTCTGCAGGTATGCTGTCCCTATGGGTTCTCTTTCTGGGTTCTTGGGCCATGCCTCTGAAGAGGGATTGGTCATGGATTCGATGTTCCTGAAGTCCGGACACCAGGGGTGTGTGGACAAGCCTACAGACAAGGAATCCCGCAAGATTGACCACACCACTAATGATGATTGACTATGCCACTAATGAGGTGTATGCTGTGCCATCTCTGGGTCTCTATCAGGCCAGTTATGCCTTGATGATGGCCAACTTCGGTCACTCCGTGATGGGGGTCTTCGATGCAATCCTCTATCACCTCCGCATTAATCAATAATTGGCGGTGATGGTCATCAGAGACCAGGGTCAATCACTGGCTAAACACCAGCATCAGATGGCTTTAGACATGGGTGGCTCATGTGCCTATGCTATGGCAGCAGCTGTCTCCATGCGTCTCAGAGCCTGGCTGTGTCTGTCCACCTTCATAGCAGACACCCAGCACAATCTGGCCACTGTCCCTTTCATGGGCACTGACCTATTTGACCTGGGGTGGAAGGACATCTTACCTGCACTGGGAAGTCCAGTGCCACCCTGGATTCTGTGACATTGTCCCAGAAGAACCAGAAAAAGAAGACTAAGCAACAGGCTTTCCAGTTCCAGTCCTTTCAGTCACAGCCTTCTTGGCAGCAGCCCCAGCAGGGGCAGTACCAGGCCTGGCACCCCAAGCCCAAGTCCGGGGGCTAGGGTCCTAAAAGGAGGGCCAAGAATAGTGATGCCCCTTCATCAGCAGCTACCTCACAAAAGCTGCCTGGTGATGGGCCTAGGGGGTGTCGTCCCTCTGCCCGTCCTGTCCCTGCCTGTTCAGGGCTCCCCCTTGGAGGTTGGCTACATCACTTCTTGCCACGTCAGTTAACTGTCTCAGCAGACAAGTGGGTGTTGGATGTAGTGGGAAGACGATTACCTCTGGACTTTGAGGCTCTCCTGCCTTACTGCCTTTACATGCTTCGGGAGTCCAGGGTGTCACAGAACACACTGTCCGCCATTTAGGAGGATGTGGCTCAGCTCCTTACAAAAAGGGGCAATAGCCCATGTCCCGGATTCCCTGGCCAGTCAGGGCTATGTGTCCAGGTGCTTCCTGGTCCTGAAACGGATGGAGGGGGGGCTGTCGCCTCATACTGGATCTGCATGGTCTGAACCAGTTCATGCAGAAATGCAAGTTATAGATGGTCACTCTGTATCAGATTATTCCATCGTTGGAGCAGAACAAGTGACCACCAGGATGCAATTTTCCACATTCCCATCCATCTGTCCCACCACTGGTGCCTCCAGTTTTGAGTGGAAGGGGTCCTATATGAGTTCCAGGTTATGCTCTTCAGCCTCACTTTAGCACCCTGGTTCTTCACCAAATGCATGGCAGTGGTTGTGACCACCTGAGGTGCCCCAGGGTTTGACTGTACCCCTACCTGGATGACTGGCTGTTAGCAGGTCCATCCAGAGAGATTGTAGAGATGTCCAGAGATCTAGCTGTCCAGACTTGCTGAGACTTCGGCCTGTTGGTCAACTCGGACAAGTCTGAACTGCTACCGAAGCAGGTGATCAAGTTCATGGGGCAGAACTAGACTCTTTGCAGGCCCTCCTCCTTGCAGACCGGGCGCTGTATCTTACCTCCTTTACCTGATCATTTCAGGTTGGACTCTTGTACCCTACCAGTGATTTCTTGAGTCTGCTGGGGTACATGGTATCCTGTACCAGTTTGGTCCATTTTGCCTTCTGGCAGATGTGCCACCTCCATTGGGAGTTGGACTGTCAGTGGTCCCTGGTCCTAGGCCACCTGGTTCTGCCAGTCACAGCGACCCAGCCAATGTGGGATGCCATCCAGTAGTGACTGATCCCAGAACACCTGGAGGAAGGAATTCCATTTGTCCTCCCAGAGCTGACCATCAAACTCATGATAGACACGTCTCTGGTGGGGTGAGGCATGCACCTGGGGTGCCACAGAGCCCATGGGTTTTAGTCACCCTGGGAGTCCTGTCACCACATAAACTTTCTGGAGCTCCATGCAGTGCATCTGACTCTGATGGAATTTGCTCCGCTAGTCAGGGGTCAGGTCGTGCATGTCCAGACAGACATGTTTTACATGAACAGGGAGGGCGGAACTCACTTCCTTTCCTTGTGTCGGGAGGCCTTCTGCATCTGCTCCTTCTGAGCAGCAGAGTGCAGATCTCCTAGCAGTCCATGTTGCAGGTGAGAACAATCAACTGGCAGATGCTTTCAGCTGGATAGGAAAGACATTGTATGAGTGGTCCCTTCATCAGGAGGTGGTGGACCACCTGTTCTCCCGATGGAGCACATCCTTGGTGGACCTGTTTGCTTCCTGGGAGAGCACCAGACTGAGGCTGTTTTGTGCATGCCCCCCCCCCCCAGTCTGGTACGCTGCTAAAGGATGCCTTTGCAAGGCCCTGGACCCCAGGCCTCATATATGCCTTGTCTCCTTTTCCTGTGATCCACAAGGTGGTGGTCAGGGCTTGGTAGGACAAGGCGTGTATGTTTCTTATAGCTTCAGACTGGCCATAGCAGTTCTGGTGTCTGGATTTCCTTAATCTCAGCAGCAGACCTCTGTGGCAAGGAATGACAAGGCACATATGATCTTGATAGTTCCAGACTGACCACATCAGTTCAAACAACATGAAGTCTTGCTGTATTCTGACAATTACAATGATTCCCAACTTTTGAACTGCCCCGGAGAACTAAGGGTTAACTTTCCATGTAGGGCATGGAACGCTGCACTCGAGCTCGGTTGAAGTCTCTGTCTGGAGTGTTTTAAACTCAAGCCGTCAGATTCTTTACTCCGCCTCACTGAACGGTCGCTTTGGAGATTTCTCCTTCAGCTCGGTTCAAAGTCGGTTAAAGTTTTCAGTTTTTCGTCGGTTTAAACCGAAAAAAAATATCCGCATAGTCGGTTCAGTCTCTGTCTGTGGTGCCGTGAGTACTAGATAGGAATCGTTCTATTATTTCTGTGCGGTACTTGAAAAAGTGCGGTCGGTTCGGCTGAACCGACCATTTGATTTTGAATTTTGCTATATTTAGTGTGTGGTTACGGTTCTTATCGGTTCTAAAAAGCGAGTTTTAACAGTTTTTTTCCCATACCCATGACACGGTTAGGAACCGATAAGGGAGTCTTGCCTGGCGGTTGCCAAAAAAAGGGTAAGTTTGGTTAGGTTGACCATGTCTGAGAAACCCAAGAAAAAAACGGGCCCACTGGGTTTCAACACTGCAATGAGTGTGGGGAGGTCTTTGCCAAGGCTGATCCCGACATTACCTGTGTTTATTGTCTGGGGTTTGACCACCTCGATTCAGACTGCCAAATATGTAAACATTTTCCCAAATCCACCCTTGAGAAGTGATTAGGTAGACTGAGGGAAAAGGAGGCCGAGAAGTCCGCTGACCCAGATGGCCAGCCCGGTTTGGTTTCGACCGAACAGAAGGAGTGCCTTCTGACCAGGCGATATGCCGGGCAAAGGAGAGCGATTCTGAGGATTGGTTCTGACAAAAGGCGCAAAGATAAATCGACTGGTTCGGATCCAGAGGTTCATGTTCCGACTGCCGAAGAGATAGCCAGGGCAATTCAGATTGTGGAATCGCTCCGTCCATTTCTGACCAATCCGGCTCCTTCTGGCAGGGGTTCGGTTCGGTTGGTTCCCCCGATTCAAGAGTATACCCTTGAAAAATTTTATGAACTGGAGTTTGAAGAGGAAGGGGAATTTGAGGATTATGATGCAAGTGAAGGTCTGAATGTGCCTGTGGAACCGGACATCTCCCCAGACAGACCATCAGGTGTTTCCCCTCCTAGGCTTTCTGAGTCCCCTTCCCATTTTATGTTTTACAGGAAAGTGGCTGAAACCCTCCAGATTCCTATGGAAGAGGCTGTGGAAGATCAAGAAGAGCCTGATTATGTAGAGATGATGGATATCCCAGAGTCCAGGAGACTGTCTATTCCCCTCCATAAATCTTTTGGGAAACAGACACAAAAAATCTTAAAGTCTCCTAACACTATACCTCCTGTGGATAAAAGAATGGACAAGAGATATACACTTTCAGGCTCAGACACGGAGTTCTTATATCAGCAATGCAGCCATGTTGGGGTAGTGCAGGCTGCTGCCTGTGACAAGGCAAATATTCCCTTGGCTTCACACCCCCCTGACAAGGACTCCAGGAAGATTGATGCCGTGGCAAAGAAGCAGTACATGGCATCTTCTTTGGGACTCAGGCAGGCAAATTACATGGCATATACAGCCAGGTACCAGAAGTTCAGGTGGGACACTGTACTGGCACTGGCTAAACAGGCCTCCCCCCAGCTAGCCAAGGAGCTGGAGGCAGTGGCTTCAGATGGGATTGAGGCATCTAAAGTGCAACTTCATGCTGCTGTGGACTCTAATGATGTTTCATCAAGAGTTATGGCTACATCTGTGGCTCTTTGGAGGATGGCTTGGTTCAGATGTACTAGCCTCTCGCAGGACACCCAGGCTAAGGCTATGGATTTTCCTGTAGTGGGTAATTCTCTGTTTGGGGAGCAGAGAATTACATGAAGAAGATGGACGAGTACAGCACCACTTACAGGAGTGGTCAGGCCAAGGAAAGGCAGGCAACTCCTCAAAGGCAGCAGTCTAGGGGCAGGGGCAGGCCTTTTCAAAGGCCTTTTTACCAAGCACAGGCCTCTTCTTCCTTTTCGCAGAGGGGGTTCTTCAGAGGGAGAGGCAGAAGGGGGATGAGCAGGTCTGCATCCACCCTCAGCCTAAAGCCCCTGCAACAGCCACCCTGATGGGTCTGCCCGGTCGCTCTCCTATTCCAGTAGGGCAGGCTGGCTTACTTTGTCCAGGACTGGATGTCTATTACAACAGACAAGTGGGTCCTGGAAGTAGTAAGCCAGGGACTGGTTCTCAGCTTCAAAAAATTTCCAAAGATGAGAGCCAGATCTTTTCCACCTGCAAATCTTTCGGAAACACTTGCCCTAGAGGCAGAGGTTTCTTCTCTTCTAACTTTAAGAGCTATAGAGAGAGAGAGAGAGAGAGAGTACCTACCCTACACTGGGGCAAAGGACTGTACTCCAGGTACTTCCTGACCCCCAAAAAGACAGGGGAGTGGCGACCCATCCTAGACCTCAGATATCTGAACAAACATCTTTTAAAACCAAAGTTCAAGATGGTAACTCTGGGAATAATCCTTCCCTCTCTAAGGCCAGGGGACTGGTTAGCCTCCCTGGACCTCAAGATGCCTACTTTCACATTTCCCATCAGGTGCTCCCACAGAAAGTACCTCAGGTTGAGGTTGCCTCAGGCCACTATCAGTTCAAACAATGCCTTTGGCCAACCTCAGCTCCAAGGGTTTTCACAAAGTGCCTGGCAGTAGTAGTTGCCTTTCTAAGAAGGCAAAAGATTTCCATATTTCCTTATCTGGACGATTGGCTATTAGTGGGTTAGTCGCCAGACCAAGTCAAGTCTCACCAGCAAGTGACCTAGCAAGTGCTCACTTCCCTAGGATTTCTTCTCAACCTTCCCAAGTCAGTTCTCGAACCAGTCCAGCTCCTTACCTTTATAGGGGCAGAACTGGACACACTCAGAGCAAGAGCCTTTCTTCCTCTAGAAAGGGCAAGAGCTCTTATGGAACTAGCTTCTTCCTTCAGCCTTCAGGTATCTCGACCAGCAAGGCATTTCCTCCAGCTCTTGGGCCACATGGCAGCTTCAGCAGCAGTGGTCCAAGGGGCAAGATTCCAGATGAGGGATATTCAGTTCCATCTGAGAGCTTACTGGTCTGAGATAAAGGACTTCCTTACCAAATTGATTCCAGTGACTCCAACCTTGATCCAGGCCCTCCAGTGGTGGCAGGATCGGGGCAATTTAAGGCAAGGTGTTCCTTTTGTTGCTCTGCCTTGTTCTGTGGTCCTTACCACGGATGCTTCTCTTCTGGGCTGGGGGGCCCACCTGGGGTCCCTCACTGCCCACGGCCTGTGTTCCCCCCAAGAATCCCTTCTCCACATCAATCTTCTAGAGCTGGGCAGTTTTCTAGGTCTAAAGCATTCTCACAGTCAGTTCAGAACAAGGTGGTTCAAGTCAGAACAGACAACACTACCACCATGTGGTACATCAGCAAGCAGGGAGGCAGTCGTTCCATGGCCTTGTGCACAGAAGCCATGAAGTTGTGGTCCCTGGCTTATTCCCTGAAAGCCTCTCTGGTAGCAGTTCACCTTCCAGGCAAGGACAGTGAGCCAGCAGATGCACTGAGCAGGATTTCTCAGGGCCTTCACGAATGGTCCCTGGACCCTCAGGTGTTGAAAGTGATTTTTTCAAGGTGGGGCACTCCAGAGATAGATCTCTTTGCAGCCCCAGACAATCACCAACTCCCTCTCTTTTGTTGCAGACCTCCAGTCTTGGGCTCAGTCCCTCTGGATGCCCTGATTCTGAATTGGGAAGGGAAGTTTCTGTATGCCTTTCCCCCTTCCCACTCCTGTTCAAAGTTTTAGTCAAAATGAGGTCTCAACCTTGCAAGGTGATTCTGGTTGCTCCAGATTGGGCCAGACAGCCCTGGTACCCCCTGTTGCTGTCCCTAGCAGTCCATCTTCCCCTGTCTCTTCCCAGGAATTACAACCTATTAACATCCTCTCAGGGGAGGATTTGGTACCCCAATCTTCAGTCCCTCAATTTCAAGGCATGGCTCTTGAAGAGTTAGAGTTTGCAGATCTGCATCTTTCCCAAGGGTTCTGGACATCCTCAAGGCTTCCGAAGCCCTCCACCAGAAAGACTTACAACTCCAAATGGAAAAGATTCAGCATTTGGTGTTCTAAGAAGAATATTTCTCCAGACTCTGCTGAATTGCCTATGGTTCTGGATTATATGGTCCATCTTAATGGCTAGGCCTCAGACCAGCTACTCTCAAGGTACACTTGTCAGCTGTTTCTGCATTTTTGTCTGTGGGGAAGCCTTCTTCACTATCTTCCCATCCTGTGTTCTGTAAATTTTTTAAGGGATTGTTTCACACCAGTCCCCCCTTTTAGAGACCCTGCCCCTGCCTGGGATTTGAATGTTTGCATTGCTCAGCTTATGCAACCCCCCTTTGAGCCTGTGTCTTCAGCAGAGCTTAAGTACTTTACTTGGAAAACTGTGTTCTTGGTAGCCATTACCTCTGCCAGGCGTATTAGTGAATTGCAAGCCCTGTCAGTGGAACCTGATTTTATCTCCTTTCATAGGGATAAGTGGTCCTTAGAACCAATAGAAGGTTCTTGCCCAAAGTAGTTTCAGACTTCCATTTAAACCAGTCTGTGTCTCTCCTGTTTTCTTCACTGATCATTCTTCCTTAGGAGAGAGGAGGCTACACAGTTTAGATGTCAAAAGAGCCCTTAGTTACTACATAGAGCGTACCAAGGGTCACAGGTTTGACTCGCTCCAGTTGTTCCTCATTTATGGAGAAGTGGAAAAGGGCAAACCTGCCACCAAAAGATCTGTTGCCAGGTGGATTGCGTCTTGTATGCAATTCTGCTATGAGAAACTAGGAAAGATTCCACCCTCAGGCCTTAGGTCTCATTCCACAAGAGGTACAGCTGCTTCCCTGGCTGCGGCCAGGGATGTTCCTCTCCTAGAAATTTGTCAAGCAGCCACCTGGAAAACAGTCCATACCCTTACCGTGCATTACTTTCTGGATATCCAGGCTAGGAGTGATGCTCGGTTTGGCACAGCAGTACTTCAGAGCCTATTCCCAAAGTAGGTTCTGTCCCTCTTCCTTGGAGGTACTGCTTGGTAGTCTGCAATTGTCAGAATACAGCAAAAATTCATGTTGTTTGAAGAAAAAATTACCTTAGTAATTATATTTCTTCTAATGGAGTCTTGCTGTATTCTGACCTCCTTCCCTGCTTCCCCTCTCAGAACCTGTTTTTGGGAAGTGGGTGGGCAGGTGCAGTGTTGCACCCCAGGGGTGTATTTGCTGGCACCCTCCTCCCTTTTGTTTGGGTGCTTATTTATTATTGTTATTTTTTTAACTACATTAGGTTTAGTTGTTGGGTTTCCTGACTTGAGTCTTCCTTGGGGATCCAAAACTTTTCAGCGAGTTGGCTAGCAGAATTTTTACAATTTCCACATAGAATTTTTAGTTTAGTTGGGCTCGTAAGAATCTGACGGTTTGAGTTTGAAACACTCCAGACAGAGACTACAACCGAGCTCGAGCTCAGCGTTCCATGCCCTGCATGGAAAGTTAACCCTTAGTTCTCCGGGGCAGTTCAAATGTTGGGAATCACTGCAATTGTCAGAATACAGCAAGACTCCATTAGAAGAAATATAATTACTAAGGTGAGTAATTTTTTCTTCTGGTACCCAGATCTCCTCAGCCTCAACAGCAGACCTCCGTGATCTGCCTTTCACCCAGATCTGCCAACCAGACTTTAGGGGACAGTCCATCACCCAAACCTGCAGTCCCTGCACCTCACGGCCTGGTTCCTGAGTGGTTAGAGTTCCCGGCCTTGGTGTCTCGGAGAACGTGCTCCACATTGTGGAGGCCCCCAGGAAAGAGTCAACTTGCAGATGGCACACCTAGAAATGGAAGAGGTTTTCTGTTTGGTGTCAGGGGCAAGGAGTTTGATGCCCTTGCCAGTCCTATGGCTAGCATCCTGGACTACCTCTGGTCCCTTTCCCAGTTGGGACTGTAGGTGACAACCCTTAACTTGCATCTGGGTGCAAGCTCTGTGTACCGGGCACAGGCTGGTAAGCCAACAGTGACTCAGGAGAAGGTATTTGAGCAATTTTTCAAGGCCCTGGGCCACTTGTCCCCTCTGGTGCATGAACCACCTCCAGCGTGTGACTTACTGCTGGTAATGGCTATGCTCATGAGCAAGCTTTTAAGCCAGTGCACAGGTGTGAGATGTCATGCCTGTTCTGGAAGACGGCCTTCCTGGTGGCCATTACGTCAACCAGAAGGATTGGGGAGCTGCAGGTGCTGTCAATGGGGTCTCCTTACCTGGTCTTCCACAGGAACAGAGTTGTCCTTCTCCCCAACCTGAAGTTCCTCCTTAAGGTGGTTTCAGAGTTTCACTTCCACCAGGTGTTTTGAAATGGTTTTAAGTTTCATATGGTGTGACTGATTTTTTTTTTTTATGTATTTTGTATTTTTTTATCATCTGTTGATTGTAACTATTTATATGCCCTATGAACCACATTGAAAATTAGTAAATATTTAGTGTGTACCTCCCAGTCATAAATGACATGAAATGGGTTGTAGAACTCATCCTCTGGCAGCAGACACAGAATGTGAGACAGACACTTATTTCTGGCTGCAGAAAAGGTGTGAACAAATGGCTGCTTAGAAGAAGGGAGGTTAGAGGAAATAGGAGTAGAAGATCATTCTGTGGTCAGTGGTACACAGAAAATAGATATTTCACTGAGTATATACCTGTGTAAGGAGACTAGAAAGCACATATACCCCCACGGAAAATGTGAATAAGAAACAAATGACCTTGTAAGTTTGGCTATCGTAATCCTAGCTCTCAACCTCTCAGCATTAGAATAAACAGCATGAGCCTTCAAAATTCAGAGCAAATGGCCAGAATGGGTAACACTTTCTTATTCTAAAAAAATAATAGCTCTAAGAATAGTGGGCAACCATAAGACAAGTAATCAGCCACACATGACAGACTTCATAAACAGTTTTCTTTATTTGTAATAACTTGGCTGTATTCACCACAGTCTATGCCTAACGTTTCACCCAGCAGGGCTGCTTCAGGGGAATTAGTGGTCTTGTCTGACTTTCTTAAGTGGGTAATCTTCTAGAGACTGGAGAGCCCAGAGTAGCACGCCTAGTAAGGAGATGTGCATTATCCCAGATGCCTTGTAATCATTTATATGTAAGTGCACAGAAAATTTTTGAACACGGATAATGAATAGTACAGCATCTGAGCACTGGTTTTACAAGTTATGACACCAGTTAACTTTCAGATTAAGAAGGTGAGGTGTTTTGGCTTGAAGAGTAGCCTTAAAAGCCAGACAAGACCCACCTTCCCTCGAAAAGTCCTGCTGAGTGAAACGTTGAGCATAGGTTATGGGGGATATGGCTAAGTTATAACAAGGAAAGAAGATTGTTTATGAAGTTTGTCATGTGTGGCTGATGACTTGTGGCTATTCTTGAAGTGCCATTTATCAGCCCAACCTAAGGAACTTATTGGATTTATTCCTGGAGTATTCTCGGTGGAGCATACCTGTGACTGCTAAGAACAGTGTGCCCTATATGTTTGATGTTAAGGAATGTTTCTGTCAAGTTACTTCAATGTTTTAATAGTTTGTGTGTCCAGAAATAGCTTTAACATTATGAGGAACTGGAACATCAGTAAACCTTTACAGAGCAAGGGTAAATTTGAGTGTAAGAATCATAGTGTGATGTGAAATTCATAGCAGTTCAGAGGTATGATTTTAATGTTTAGACTTTGTCATGATGAAGAACAGCACAGCCACAGCATCATTGCACTGGGCTACAGTATGTTCTGAGAATTTGGTATATGCTGGCCTAGTAGGGCGACACCAGGATTCATGTTCAAGCCTGGAATCCCCATGCTGAGGTGTGCTGGGGGCCTGGTGTATAGCCAGTATTGGCCAACCCCACCCCCACTACTGGTTAATCAAGTGGTGGGTTGACTCTGGGAGAGAGGAAAAGTGCAGCCCAGGCAACATCCAAGATCTAGGTGGGGGACAGGGGAATTTCCAAAGGGACAAAATGAGTGACAACAAAAAAAAAATTATAATTTGAAAAAGTGTTAATTTTGAAGTTGACTTGAACTATTTAATCTCACTTCCGAGGAGGAGCTCTTGCAGTAGATAATACCATTTGGACTGAAGCCGCCAAGCGTTAGGACTCCACGGAAAAATCTTCTAGCTAGCAGTCTGTGGTGGGTTTTCGCCCCAATGTCAGATGTGGTATAAAGGGGGCGGTCCCCTCGTACCACCTCAGTTCTTTTCCCGCCATCAACCCACTAACATCGGATCTATGCATGCCACAGTTCGCAGTCAACTGCCTTTTCTTTGCGCCATCGTGCAGTTAGTTAGAAATCGCTTAATATTAGTAATATTTGGCAAAATTGCATGTCTTCTTCACCTTCCATGCTACAAAAGTCGAAGTGTCTGTGTGGGAAGCAGATCCCGGCAAGAGACGGCCACTCTGCCTGCCTGATCTGCCTAGGCCTAAACCACTGGCCTGACGACTGCCCATACTGTCAAAAATGTAATAGTAAAACTCGAATTTGATGTGCTAATGTGCTTAAAGCATATCTCTTGGAGAAACAAATGGCTGCCATGCAGAAGACCCAGTCGGGGCGTAGTTCTTCTTCTTCACCCAGGGAGTCTCCCCCCAAGGAGAAAAGATCGGGAGGGAAGCACCATCACCGGGGGAAAGAGAGGGCCAGGTCGGAATCCCACTCAGAGTCTCCCCAGAGGACTTCTGCTTCTTCTACCTCCGCGGAGATCAGAATTGGTCCCCTCAGGTACCACTGCAGTTTCGGGGGTACTCATAAGAAGACTTCCTCCTCAGCACACTCCAAAAGTAAGGAGTCTTCTTCAGCAGGGCATTCATCCACCCAAGTTCCCTTGGCCCACCAGCCCCATAAATCCTCCCAAGGGTTGACTCAAGAAGGACAGGTGTCGGCCTTGGGCAAATCTTTGGATGCTGCCCAAAAATGTGCTGGTTTGTCCGAAAAACACAAACAGACGGATGATACCACCAGACGCCAGGAGGTCGTCGGGTACTGGATGTCTCCTCCACTTGAACACAGGGAGACGTCAGCCTCTGATGGTGGGCATACTACCGGCCCTTCTGACTCCACGTCGGATAAGGACCAAGCGCCTCCGGCTGACGAACGACTGTCGGCTCCGATGGATCAGATGTCGATCCCAGCATCCAAGGACAAAACGCTCGAGGACGCCCAAATGCCTCCTCCCAAGGTGCCTGACCTCAGACCACAAGGGGGCTCAGTTCCACGGAAAGAGCTCCAACCAGACCTGACGCCAGAGGCACCCGTAGAAGAGGTGCACTGGGACCGGATGCCAGCTCCCGAAGGTCCTTGAGGTCGGATGCCCGGCCTCTCAAACCCGACGCCGCCACCCCCAGTAGTCCCTTTAGTTGACGTAGGGGCACTGTTTACTTCATGGTGGAACACCGTCAAAGGGGGATCTGCTCCAGAAGCCAAGGGACCCTTTTCCGATGCAGCACCCAGGGACCCGTCCCCTAGGCCAACTCCTCCACCGAAGGAACATCAGACACCGGAGGAGGAGGAGGAGAACAAATGGACGCGCGATCCAAGTGGTAGGAGAAGGCACCTGTCGTCCGTACCATTCTCCAGTGGACGTCCACCTTCATCCTCAGGAGACAACGCCAAAGACTCCTCCTCAGATTATTCTTCAGGGGACAAGCTCCCTATCCCTTCTCCGGACCCAAGAAATTCTCCTAGGTCCCCACCAGATGACCTGTCCTTCCTGGACATAATGCATCACATCCAAGCTCTATATCAATGGGACATGGAAGAGCTGGATCCAGAGAGATGATGTCTGGCTAAATTCTTGAGGGCTACAGACCCTAAACCACTAGTCATTCCCCCATTAGTGGAGCCTTTCAAGACGTCACCAGGCTCACCTGGAAACACCTGGCTACTACAGATGCCGTGCCAAGAAAGGCGGACAGGCTATACAAAACTCCTATAGAGGAGCCTTTTCTGGGAGAGCACCCTAAAGCTGACTCCATGGTGCTAATGGCAGCACACGGTAGGGCACAGCAACCCAGACATACGAGTGCCCAGCCTTCAGACCCAGAGTCCAAAAAGCTGGATCAGATGGGCCGAAAAGTGTATTATTCGGCCACCTGCACAATCCGGTCATTAAACTTTCTGGCTCACATGGTAACCTATCAAAAGTCACTCTGGGCAAAGGCAATGGAGCTGGCTAAGGCTCAGCCAGACTCCGAGGGGAAGGCAGAGCTCCTGGCAGTCATCCAATCGACGCTGTCCTTTTCAAAAAAAATCAAGGACAGCAGGGAAGACAACAGCCACAACAAAAGGGAGGCTTCAAGAGATGAGTCCACCCTGTCCCATCAGGTGCCCAGGGCCCCAAAAATCCCAAAGTGCCCAGATCTCCCCTGTGCCCCCCCCCTTCAATATGGCATGACTCCCTACCAACCCTCCCTCCACCACAGGAAGTGCAGGGGGACGTGGTAGGAGGGAGAGTCTCCCTCTGCCTCTCAGGATGGTCCAGTATCACATCGGACCAATGGGTCCTCCAGATAGTGGAGAAAAGATACTCCCTAGAATTCACTCAGATTCCACCGGACAACCCACCAGTCCCCTTCCACTGCTCACCCTCCCATGCACTTCTGCGAGCAGAAATACAGGCCTTGTTAGACAAGAGAGCCATCCAGGAGGTCCTGTTTGCTCAAGGGGCAAAGGTTTCTACTCCCACTTCTTCCTTGTCCCAAAGAAAATTTGAGACCTTCGTCCCATTCTGGATCTGAGCCAACTGAATAATTTCATTGAATACAAGCAGTTCAGAATGGTGACCCTAGCAAGCCTGTTGTCCATGCTTCATCAATGAGACTGGCTTTGCTCCCTGGACATGCAGGATGCATATATGCATGTAAAAATCCTGCCGTCCCACAGGAAGTTCCTATGCTTCACCTTCCAAGTCGGGCACTACCAGTTCAGGGCACTCCCATATGGCCTGTCATCGGCACCAAGGGTTTATACCAAGTGCCTGGCAGTAGTGGCGTCGGCCTTCAGGAAAAAGGGTCACTTTGTTTACTCCTACCTGGACGATTGACTTCTTACAGCTCCAGCAGAAGAGCAATTAAACAGAACCCTGGAGGAGATGGTCAGTCTGTTCCAGTCTCTGGCATCACCTTAAACCTGCCCAAGTCACACACATGGCCTGCTCAAAGGCTACAATACATAGGAACAGTCCTGGACACAGTCCAAGGGAAAGCCTTCCTGCCCGCAGACCGGGCGCAGAGGCTAAGAGAGGTCGCTCACAGGGTAAAAGACTCAAACTTGATCACTGCAAGAGTGGTTCTGTAACATAGAAACATAGATCATAGAAACAGAATTTGATGGCAGACAAGGACAGGTTGGCCCACCCAGTCTGCCCATTTCCTGACCTAACGGATAAGCTGCAGATCCTAGTTAACCAACAGCCTACTTCCTCCTACCTCTCACTAGAATTACCTTATGTCTGTCCCATGCATTCTTGAATTCCCCCACTGTTTTTGACTCTGTGACCTCCTCAGGAACACTGTTCCATGCATCCACAACCCTCTCTGTGAAGAAATGCTTCCTCACATTACCTCTGAGCCGTCTCCCCTCTATCTTCAAATTGTGTCCCCTTGTTCTTGCTCATCTGTTTTTCTGAAAGATGCTACTGTCTTGGACTTTGTTGAATCCCTTGAGGTATTTGAACATTTCTATCATGTCTAACCTCTCCCTCCTTTCCTCGGGGATGTACATCTTAAGCTCCTTTAGTCTTTCTTGATGTGTCTTCTGGTGCAGACGCTGCACCATTTTGGTTGCCCTCCTCTGGATAGCCTCCACCCTGTCTGTGTCTTTGCTGAGATGGGGTCTCCAGAACTGTACACAGTACTCCTCGGACATATGGCTGCAGCCAGAGCCACACTTCCCCTCGCACGGATGAACATGATTCTGCAATGGCACCTCAGAGTTCAATGGGATCAAGGCACAGATAAACTAGAACAGCCCATTTGGACCTCTGGCGCTGTCTGTCAGTCCCTGACTTGGTGGGTCACTCCAGCCCATCTGAGCATAGGAAGTTGCTTTCCAGTGACCAAGCCCACAGTAGATCCTTACTATGGATGCCTTGGGACTGGGATGAGGAGCATATATTGCTGTTCATCAGATGAGGGGAACATGGAACTCCGCGGAAAGGTCTCTACACATAAACATTTTGGAGATGAGAGCTGTTCAGTACGCCCTTCAGGCATTCCAAGGAGAACTCCTCCCTGGGCCATTCCTGGTCCAGTCGGACAATACCCCAGTAGTCTTCCATCTCAACAAGCAAGGGAGCACACACTCATCCCCTATGCAGAGAGACAGCGAGGGTATGGACTTGGGCAGTGGATCACAGCGTGGATCTCATAACACTCCACATTCCAAGGATTCAAAATGTCCTCGCAGACAGCCTAAGTCACCCTCGGTCTCAGAACCATGAGTAGGAACTTCAGCAAGAGGTCGTAGACCTCTTTGAAATGTTGAGTCGGTCAGAACTGGACCTCTTTGTATCCCCATACAATGCCAAACTACCTAGTTTTCTTCCGGTTCCGGTTGCCTCAGAGATGGAAGCCTAAGCTAAGAGCTCTCGACTCAATTACAGCTAATCCACCGGAATCCAGCTCGTCATCACTGACACCTTGTTAGAAAAACGATCAGTTCAGGTACTTACCATGTCTCCTAAACTAAACAATAAAGATGGATCGCGCAGCGCTCAATCAAAACTGAAATTTCCTTCTCAAGGCCCACAGCAACAGGCCGCACTACGTGCAGAGATTGCCGACCTCATATCTCAAACTCCAGCAACTCAAACTACTACCGAAGAAAATTTCACAATTACCTGTAAAACTCTCTGTAGCACTCTACAGCAAATAAATGAAACTTTAATTTGATTGGAACATAAAGCTACGGAGGACAGTAAATGTATAGCAGACTTAACTGAACGGACCGACCGTCTGGAAGATTCAGTGTCCGAATACACAACACTCACAGATACCCACAACGCAGCATTGAGAGATCTTCACCACAGAGAACTAGCCCTGCAGCAACAACTGGAGGATCTTGAAAACTGCAATAGACGGAATAACTTACGCCTGCACGGTTTACCGGAAGGCACTGCATCAGGAGCCATGACCTTGTTCATGGATAGTTTCTTAAAAGAAATCTTAAACCTGGACAAAGAGAGAGACCTAGTTATAATCCATGCCCACCAATCTCTAACAGCAAAACCCAAAGATCCGAAAGCTCAACCCCGTTCAGTGATCATGGCATTTATTGATTATAGGGTCAAAGAAGAGTTACTCCGACTAGCCTGGGCGAAAAAGCAAGTTCTTTTTGGAGATGTTTGCCTTTTCTTCGACCAAGATTATGCCCCGCAAACTCTAGCCCGGAGGCAGAAAGCGTATAATGTGGTCAAGCTTATATGACAAGCGGGGCATCAAGCACAACTTAAATACCCAGCTAGAATTAAAATTCATACCTCAGAAGGTTGGCAGAGATTCCAGGAGGTAACAGAGGCTGTGGACTGGGCCAAGAAACATGGCGCAATTATTCCTGAAGATGGTGCTGAAGCCACAGATAGATTCCTCTCGAGGAAAGCCTGACAAGTGAAGGGGAACAAACATACACATTCGAGACAATCAGGGGACTCCAAAACAGTGTGGCACTTTGTTCATAACAAAATGACCCCCCCAAGGACCCAAGCCACACGCAGTTCCTCTCACAGCCCCAACATCAGAGGAAGCTACAATGGAAACTGGCTGAGTGCTTTATTTTTTAAATGGATACACCCTTTTTTTGCTTGCCTAAATCGCAATTCCCTAGAAGGAAGGGATCATTTTGAGTCTCCATCCTGGTGACCACCTCTGGTACAAATTTGGGCAATGTAGTAGCCCAAAACTGTTTCCTTTATTCTCCCCTTTTTTACAGCCAGCAGTGCAATGCACTATATCTTCAGTTAAAGGGGACTTATTAATATCACTGTGGGTTTGAACTGTTATATTTTGGACTTTGCACTCTAGATGTTCCTTATAATGTGTTTGTACACTGTTTGGTTGTTATTACTATGACATTTACCCCTCTGTTTGTTCTCCAGGGTGAATGGAGAAATATCATACTAATTTTACCTACTAGAGCTGGATCCAGTGGGTGGATCAGGTGGGAGGGAATCTCTCGGGGGGCATTCCTTCACCTTCTGGGTGGGGTGGGGCTTCGGGCAGGGCAGGGTGGTCTGGATGAGGCAGACTAACACAGGTTGCCCTGCCTGGGTGGCGTCTGCCCTAAAGGTGGGGGGGGGGTGGGCATGGCGCTCTGCTGCTGTGGGGTCCAACCTTCTCACTGCTTCTCTAGGTTCAGCTCCTCTGGTGGATGCACCTGAATTATATGAGGGAGGAGGCATTGACTACGAGTGGGCCCAGCTGTTTTTTGAGGTACAAAGTGCAAACCTCAAGATCTGCCTTTTTATTTTGAGCTGTTATACACAGAATATTGCAAGTACCAATAGGGGGTAGAACTGGGACATCGAAAGATGCTTCACGACACCCCACTGATGCTTTATAATGGTAGGTCCTTCATTGGCTCATTAAATAAATATTGTATTCTGGCATAGCTCGAGAAGGCTTGACAGAGGGGTCCCTCGGTGTGTTGGCACCTCACTCACAAATAGATGCTGATGAGATGTGTCCTATGTCCTAGAGGGACTGACTGAAAGATGGAGACAGGATTGGGGGGGGGGGCAGCGGACCTCATGGTGAGGATGGGTGTGTGAATGACCCCTGAGACTCCAACGGGTTGTCACCCGGGCTGAGATGGGCTCTCTCATACAATATATCAATATAGAGGATGCCAGGCTCCTCCCGAACTGCCTTTTGCTTGGCGGTGCCCTGCTTTTACCTGTTGGGGAGTGCTTCATGGGCTGTCCCCCCTCTTTTTAGCCTCCCACACTTAGTAAGCAGACCATTAAATCTTTAGAGTCGAAACTTGGTTAATGGCCCACCTTGATTCCCAAGGCGACCTGTGACTACCCAGCTGAGACATCCCACATTCTAGGAACCTGTTTTGTCGGGGAGACTAAAGATTTAGTCTCCTACCATACCTCGTAGAAGTATTCCAGAGGTGTGGAACAGGGTATATATACACACCTTGAAGCATTTCAGATGCCCGATCTGCCATTCAGATGGTGCTTTGTATATAGTTACTATAAGTTTATGATATTTTGTTTTGATGTTCAAAGGTTTCGATTGTTCACACAGGCTATTAGATATCCTCAGATAATCTGATATATGATCATTACACCAATATGGCAGACTTAAAAATAATCTCCTGGAACGTAAGAGGTATTAACAGTCCTGTCAAGAGATCACAAATTTTACAAGACCTGCAACAACAACATGCAGCTGTAGCGTTTCTACAAGAAACGCATTTGACAGCTGAAGAGCATGGAAAGTTACGTAGAAGTTGGGTGGGGGAGGTGCATGCAGCCGAATATCAACAACAGCCTGGCCGAAGGGGAGTGGCTGTCCTAATAAGAAGAGATATTCCTCTTAAGGTCCTCCAGGTAGACTTGGACCCAGAAAGTAGATACGTGAGACTCATGGGGGAATACAGAGGTCAGAACTGTATCCTTCTGAATCTATGTGCCCCAATGAAGAACATGAGAGATCGTCTTTCCTGTGTAAAGTAATTTCTGACTCTGTCCCAGATCCTCATAGCTTAATATTTGTAGGAGGAGACTTTAACTCGGTACTAGACCTTCATCTTGATAGAGTGGGTTCTAAATCTGTAGGCCCTGCCAGAGCTAGTAGGGTACTTTCCAGACTGTTCCCGGAATTATCACTGGTAGACACCTGGAGATTCCTTAGGCCAAATGAAAGAGATTGTACGTACTACTCACCCAAGTACAGAATGTGCTCCAGAATAGATTTTTTTTCTAATATCTACCAACACTTTACAATACCTCATCAAGACCGATATAGGGAATATCTGTTTATCAGATCATGCCCCAATCTCTCAAGAGGCAACATTGTCTCCTGGGCCTTCAGAGTCTATATGGCACCTTAATGTCAGCCTGCTGAATCATGCGGATTTTAAAGAGTTAATTCAAAAGTCCACAGAAGAATTCTTAACCTTTAAACCAGCGGAAGACATGGAGGCAGGAGTCAAGTGGGACGCCCTTAAATGTTATTTAAGAGGAGTCATTATTAATTACGATTCCTGGCATAAAAAATCTAAAATCAAAGAAAGACTGGATCTAGAAGAAAAAAAAAATCTCCCAGTTGGAGGCATCCCATCAAAAGAACCTTGACCAACCCACTAAAACAGAACTAGACCGGTTAAAAACTAAACTCAACAAAATCCCAAATATGCAAGTTGAGGGACAGCTTAGCTATGGAAAACAAAAATATTATGAACAGGGGACTAGGGTGGGAAAACTCTTAGCATGCCAGCTCCATAAGGAGAAAACTTCTCGGGCAGTGTTAAAGTTACAAACTACAGGTGGTACTACTGCCATCTCATCCCTCCCCCTCCCCCATCACAGCTTGGTTCCAAAAATACTATACAACCCTTTATCGGGCTGAAAGAGGTCCTGATCATCAAGAAAAAATTATCTCCTATTTAGATAAATTGACCCTCCCCAAACTAACAGAAGTCCAGAAATCGGATTTGGAGACTTCCATTTCTAAGGCAGAAATCAAAACAAAAAATTAAACGATTAAAAATGGGAAAGCCCCAGGATTGGATGGCTGTGTAGCTGAGTTTTATAAGGCATTTGCCGACCCCTTATTGTCGACACTAGCAGACGCATTTAACGAACTGTTAGAGGGGAAGGGAACAGCACCTAAGTCCTGGAACCAGGCCCAGATCTCTGTCATTCTTAAACCAGATAAAGACCCAGAGAATTGTGAATCTTACCAACCCATCTCCCTACTCCCAGTGGACTTAAAGGTTTTTACAGGGATCTTGGCAGACCCCTTACAAAAAGTAGTACAAGCCTTGGTCCATAGGGACCAAACTGGTTTTATTTCTGGCCGCTACCTGCAAGATAATATACGTCTATTATTAAGTGTTATTTCGGCTCAGAAGACTACTAGACAATTTCAATTAGCTATCAGTATAGATGCTGAAAAGGCTTTCGACAGGGTCGACTGGATATTTCTAGTGGAAACCCTGAAGAAATTTGGCCTAGGAGATAAATTTGTATCCACCATCAGAGCCCTTTATCATGCCCCGGAAGCTAGAATAAAGGTGAATGGACACCTATCGGATAGAATACCTCTTGAGAGAGGAACAAGGCAAGGCTGCCCCCTTTCCCCACTCCTCTTCGCATTATTCCTTGAGCCACTGGGGACGGTCATCAGAACACATCCACTTACTAAGGGAATAGAGGTGGAAGGCCACGTCCAAAAAATTGCGTTATATGCAGATGACTCCTTATTTTTTATTTCAGATCCAGAGATCTCAGTCCATGCTCTTCTTAGAACGCTAGATAGCTATGGTATGCTCTCCGGCTACAAAATTAACCTCACTAAATCTGAAGCTCTCATCCTGAGTGGATCCCCTTCCTCAGAATTTAAAATGACTTTTCCCCTTTGCATGGGCTCATAAAAATACTATCCGGTACCTTGGAATTAATATTTCTGTAGATTTAACACAGCTTCACAAAAATAACTACCTAAAACTATTCCAAAACCTTCAGGCGGATGTGGCCAGATGGCAGTTACTACTCCTGACACTATATGGGAGATTGCAGACTCTTAAGATGAATGTCTTACCCAGGCTTCTTTTTCTTTGTCAAACCCTCCCTTTACAACCTCCCAGGGAATTATGGATAGTGTTACACAAGCTGACACAAAAATTCCTTTGGAACAATAAACGCCCCAGAATAGCAGAAGCATCTTACAGGACCCCTTGGGAGGGAGGCGAATTGGCCCTCCCGCACTTCTGCCTTTACTATATGGCAGCCAGAGGAGCGCAGTTGTGTACTTGGGCTAGACGCAGAGAAGATTCTTGGTGGTATCCCCTAGAGGAGGAATCTTTTAGAGGATGGGCGCTTTTGGGCCCTCTCGACCAATGATATACCATCAGACCTACCAGGTCCCTTAACAGACCCTTGAATTATTCACTCCTTAACCATTCTGAAGAAACTCAGAAGGCTTACCCACACTCCCAGAGGGCCCGGGCCCCTTGTTCTTGATTAGGTTTGAACCCTCCTTCACCCCACCTAGATCAGATTCTGCTTTTCAATTCTGGGCTGCCCATTCTTATTTCAACATTTGCACACTGCATAGATAATAGTATTTGTATGTCATTTACACAGTTGAGGGACAGATTTCAGCTCCATGGGGAAGATCATTGTAGATATCTTCAGATCCGTCATTACATACAAACGGCTAACAGGTTACAGATGTTAAGTAGGGACAGAATGGAACTTGAAAATTCTTTTTACTATTGTATTACAATCAAGGACAATACCCACCTGCTTTCACAATTATATAAAATCTTAATTAATACTAACTCATCAGGTTTGGAACAAGTGAAACAAAAGTGGAAAAAAGATCTATTATTCCCTATATCCCAGTCTATTTGGGACAGAAGACTTAACAGAGGATGGTCAGTAACTAGTTCTCCAATCTGGCGAGAATTCCATTGGAAAATATTAGTAAGATTTTTCCTCACTCCCACAATAGTAAAACATTTTGGGCATGCCCAGTCTGATCTGTGTTGGAGGGGATGTGGAAGCAAAGGAACCCAGACACACATATTCTATGCTTGTCCCAAAATTTCTCTATTTTGGAAAGAAGTCCCCACACAGATCCAAAATATTACAGACCTACAGATCCCCTGTACGGGATCGGACCTGTTACTAGGCTTTCCGACCTTACTTTTCGGGCCCAGACAATCTACTAAACTGGCCCAAATGATGCAAGTCGCAGCACTAAAATGCATAACTTCCAGATGGTTGTCCCCACACCCTCCCACAGTGCAGGACTGGATATCCAGAATGAATCAGCTAGAGGCTATGGAACAAATTACCAGTGTGCTGAGATTACAAAGTGAAAACTTAGCTCAGATATGGTCTCCGTGGCATCAGTATCTAGAAGGACAGGCTGATACCCTATGACAAGATTATATATGGTGTTTAGAAGCCATAACTTAAATTTGTATTGGCAGAGGATAAGTTCGTTTATTTTTCTCTCTTCTTAGCCTGTATTATCACTTTTTTTTGTATGTTATTAGGTCTCATTAAACCAAAGTATATTTTCCCATTGACCGGGTTCAGCAGTGAGAGCTACACTCTTGGGAAAATAAAGTAATTGTTTTAACCTTTACAAAAACAGACTATTAGAGTTTTATAGACAGACATGTATCTGTACTTTTCTGTATTAGTAAGTGTATGTCAATCAGATGTTATGACTGTTATATCAGTAACATAGAATTGTATGACATATCTGATATACAATAAACTTGAAGTTTTAAAAAAAAAAAACTGCCCAATTTCTGCTTGCTAGATCCAGTGCTTGGTGTTTTTTGATGAGATGCATTGTCACTCTCTTGGACAGGGAGATTCCTGTATGCCTTCCCTCTTCTTCAGAAGATCCTGCTCAAGTTGTGAGCGGAAGGAGCCCAGATGATACTAGTGGCGCCCTTCTGGCCTCGACAGATTAGGTTCTCGCGGTTGCAACAGTTGATGGAACCGCCAATTCAGTTGCCCCTCTCCACTCACTTGCTCTCCCAAGAGCAAGGGAAGTTGGTCCATCTGGCCCTAAGATCCCTGCATCTGCATGCTTGGCTCCTGCGGACTTAGCTAGGGATAGATTTGGAGTATCCCTTAGAGTGGCAGAGGTGCTCGTAGCAACAAGAAAACCCTCTACCAGGGCCACATACGCTATGAAATGGAAGCACTTCTGCTTGTGGGCGATTTCACGTTCACTGGATCCCTTCGATTGTCCGGTGGAATCTGTGTTGGAGTATCTTCTCTACCTATCGGACTTGGGCCTCAGCTACTTGTCCATTAAGGTGCATCTCTGTGCTCTGTCAGCTTATCATGCACCAGTGAATGGGAAGACTCTGGCACAGTTGGACATCTGTAAGACCTTTCTGAGAGGCATCTTGCATATCAAGCCACCCAGGAGAGACCCAGTACTGCCTTGGGATCTCCTGTTTGTTTTGGAAAAGCTCACCTTGCCTACCCCCTTCGAACCAGCCGCAAGTTGTGGGCTACGCCTTCTCTCTTGGAAGGCATTATTTTTAGTTGCCATTACCTCAGGATTTCAGAGCTGCAGGCTCTGATGTGTAAAAAGCCTTATCTTATTTTTCACAGGGACAGGGTAGCCCTGCAGACAAATCCTAAGTTTCTGCCAAAGGTAGTGTCTGAGTTCACATTGAACCAGGACATCCAACTACTAGTTTATTACCCAGAGTACTCGAATAGAGGGGAGGCTTTGTTGCATACTCTGGACGTACATAGAATCATGCGTTACTATCTGGCAAAAACTAGTTCTGCCAGAAAGACAGACCAATTGTTTGTCTCCTTTGCCACAGAAAGGCTGGGACACCCGTGACAAAGCAAACGCTAACCAAGTGGGTAGTGCATTGCATTACTTTCTACTATCAGCAGCACAACAAACTCTTACTGGGACCGGTAAAGGGTTACTCCACCAGGGGAATGGCAACGTCATTCACTTCTCTCAGAAACATCATTTCAGCGGACCTCTGTGCGGCCGCTACTTGGAGTTCAGTGCATACCTTTGTTAGGCACTACAGTCTGGACATTGCTTCCAGAAGGAGAGCAGATTTTGGCCTTGCAGTCCTTCAGGGACTCCTCTCCTAATTTTCATGCCACTACTGTTTGTCCTCCGCCCTTCTGACCTGGGTCTCTCTCTTTGGGTACTGCTTGGGACTCAGTCCTAATGGTATTACCTGCTGCAAGAGCTCCCCCTTGAAGTGAGATAGTACAGTTATGTAGGAACGTACTGTAACAGTAGATCTTCGAGAGGAGCTCTTGCAGCAGGTGGCTTTCCCACCCACCTGCCCCCGGGGACAGATTTCATTATTTTTTCTTAGGGGATGGGAGATCCTCCTCAGTTCTCCATCTATTTTTTAGCTGGGTCTCCAGCGAGAGAACTGAGGTGGTGCCAGGGGACCGCCCCCTTTATACCATGTCTGACGTCGGGGTGGAGCTGACATCGTGGGCGGTCTCCGCCACAGACTACTAGCTAGAAGATTTTTCCATGGGGTCCTAATGCCTGGCGGCTTTAGTCCTAATGATATTACCTGCTGCAAGAGCTCCTCTTGAAGATCTACTGTTCCAGTAAATTCTTACGTAACTGTACTTTACTTGATTTTATGTGTGGATGTGAAGGTTCTGCTCTTCCTTTTTTTTTTTTATAAAATGTGGAAATGAAATGACTTCTTCTTTGCTTTATATTTCCAGGTATACATCTTGTAAGTCATTTTTAACAACTCTTCAAGAATTAAATGACTATGCTGGACAGCATGAGGTAATCTCTGAGAATTTGACAGGACAGATTATTGGGGAGTTAGCACGTTATGTTCAAGAACTGAAACAGGAAAGAAAGTCGGTAAGAAAAGTAAAATAACATTTTTTCAGTGTTGTGTACCATTTGTTGGAAGTGTTATTTACAATATTTAGTGATGAGGTTTGGTAGCCATACTGTTCTTTGGAAAACTAGACTTGTTGGTATCATATTTAATTTATCAAGTTTGCTCAAACGGTCACATTTTCAGCAAATGGATTGTGGGAGTCATTATTTAGTCTGATACCCTTCATTTGATGTTTAATATTGTTCTGATGTTCACCCAAACTATTTGGCCTCTGTTAAATGTTTGGCAAGCATGTTTTTTCTGGTGATTGATGGGTGCTGTAAAATGTTCCATGCCGTAGTCTCTTGGCTTGCATCCCTGTGTGTCCCTGCTTTAATACTGTCATCAATTTCCAAGAAACTGGTGCTGAACATTAGCCTCAATTTTTCAGGTTCCTTTGGAGAGAGTAATACAGTTATTTCTAGTGTAGCATTATTGGGACTTGGCTCTTTATTATTACTACTCATTCAATGCAGCTCCACTCATTTGGACCTCTTATGGGCTGCTTGACTCATCCGTTGCTGTACTCTGTGTAAATCCTGTGAATCTGGTACAACCCTACCATTGGGCAGGTAAAGGAGAAGCAGCTCCTGTTCATGGGGAGGCAGTGGCCAAGGGGATTGGAGCCGGTGTACATGAGGGTCTGGAGGCATGGAAAGAACCCTGCAGGCTGTCTTTTGGCATGCCACTGGGCTGTTGCACCCTGTTTTGGTCACTAGTGCTGCCAATGGAGCTGCCACCATGCTACTTCAAGAAGTCATTACAGAACGATGCAGCACAGCCCTCCCTCCCCAGGAGGAATGTGTCTGAAACAAGCTCTCGAGTTCCCTCTGCTGGCCTTCACTCCTGATATCCTGGGCTCAGAGCGTGAATAGTGTAACCTATGCAAAATGCTAAGAATTAACTGCACAGTGTGGATCAGCTAATACAATCAGAATTCTATGACAAGTGTGCTTCTGCAGTTGACATGTGACATCGACATACATGAACACACACACACACAATTCTAAAGCTGTGCATTACTTGGGTCTGAAAGACTGGGGGTTTAGTGTAATGACTGGCAGTGATTATGAGACTACAGTTTTTCAGGGCGTGTGATCCTGCACCTTCTTGATTGTTGGCTGACAATCCTGGGCCGGGGTGGAGTGGGGAATAAGAAGTCTTTTGTGCTCATGTGCATCCACTGTTGTTCCCCACCATTAGATGAAGCCAGGACTTAAGATGCTTGGATTTCCCCAAACCCGATCCGATTCAGATTGTTAGGATTTCAGAATAATCCAATACTAAATCCTATTCTGATCTGATTACATAGACGGTATCCGTATTGGAAATCTTAAATCCTAAAATCTGAATCCTAAACCTATGTAACATGGTGCAATAAGTAAATTTATCACAAAACAAGGCAATATTACATAACAACAACTATGCAGTGTTGATGTAGCATGTAAAACAATAGTATGCATGATTATTTGTTACTAGAATGAAATTGCACTTACCTTATTCATAGTACATGTGAGACCTACCTGATTGTTACTGTCCAGTGCAGAGTTTGTTACCATTCTGATGTGACGATAAACCTGCAGCAGGGGTCATCTTTCGATAATGCATAGATCTTAAATAACAGCTATGAACATTATCATTAAGGAGACCCTGGCAGCAGCCAAAGGCACCAGTGTGCTGCGTTGTGCATGCTATTAGTGTTGTCTGTGGTTGTTGAAGCTTCTTTGATGTGATTATGTCATTGTAGCCATTGCCAATGGTATCTATTCCAATCCTTATGGTAGCCATAAGTAACTCATCACGCTGTGTTGTCTTATCTTGATAAGTCAATGATCTGTTCATAAATACATCTCATCCATTGTAGGAGTGTTTGCACACTGCTTTATTTTGAGTGACTCTGGTGGAGTGGAGCCTGTTGTGGTAATATGTTTGTTCGCTGGTGCTGCACATTGCAGTCATACTTGACAGACTTTTTCATTGTTGGTATTGGTAAGATCTTGGTGATTGAGGATGTTTTTCTGCGCTGATGAAGTTGGTGCCTGGTCATGGTTTTGCTTTAGGAGAAAGGGTAGTTTGGTTATGATGACATTCATGACTGTGTTGTATGCTTAGTTTGGTCTGGTGGTGGCCAGGCTGCTGGCTGATGTGGCTTTGGTGGCTTTTGTTGTGGATTAGGCAGGCAGTAGTCATCGTTGGTTTAACGTGCTTCTTTGGTGCTGTACGAGTTTTGTCTTGTTGTAGGAGAAGGCAGTTTGTACCTTGGTGGCACAGTAGGAGGCATTAAAGCTGTTGGAGGATGCTTGTTGCTGCAAGAAGTGGCTTTCAAGGCAGTGTTTGCTGCTTTATTGATGGATGATGATTTGTTCTGTGCTGGATGGTGATGAATGAGGAGGCTTGGTGCTTTAAGAGGAGGCTTTTAGTGTCAGCCTCAGGATGCGTTCTGCACTGCAGTTGTACTCTTCGGTGATGTAATTGGAGGCTTTATGCAGTAGTAGAATGTAGACCCCTTTGTGCTGGAGAAGGATCATTGGTACTTCATGAGGAGTCATATTTTTGGTGGAGGAGACTTGTTGATGTATGAGTCGGCTTCCCTTGATGTTGGTGAAGGAGGCTTTGTGTTCTGTGGTGTGACTGGATTGTCAGGGGATGCTACTACGCTGCCACAACAATCCAGGTAGTGGGCTGAATTGAAACTGGCAGACCGGGCAAAAACTTCCTTGTTTTTCAGAGAGAGTACTGCCTGAAAGCTTAAAATTTGTTGTTGCATCTTTGGATTGTGAACCTGTGCACTAAGAGGAGTAATGTAGTTTGTGGTTTTGTGGTGCAGAATGTTTTCATTGCACCTGAAAGTGAATACATTTCAGGAACACTGTAAAAGCAATGTGACGTGGAAAGGTAGAATTGTGTATGTATTTAAAGTATTCATGGTATTATGTGCATACATACCTTGATGATAACATTTGAACATTGTTTGTCCAATGTTACCAGTAGGGTAAACCGGTAGCGTGGTAGACAAAAAGACTTGCAGACTTCTGAAGTGGAATGATAGCTGCCTAGTAACAGAAGGTAGTTTGTCTTCACCATTACTTGATTGTAGATGTAATTAAGAGTGTTGGATTTTCCATCGAAGTAGTGCACAACTGCACACACGCACATGCACACTCAGAATGTGGCACATCATGTTCAGTGTTCATATGCTGCTGTTTGCATCAGGTAATATGAGTGTTGATTCACGTTGTTCAGTAAAAGGAATGAGTATTCTCCAAAAATGCCAGGGTACATCTTGCATGTGCATACTGCATTGAACATCGTCAGCAGAAGCACACGTGGTACAACAGCATGTTACTGCACTGAACTGAGTCAACACTGATGTTCAGTGCAGTAAATGTCATATCAAAATGTTGGCCATTTTATTGTCTGCCCATGTTATATCCACCAGCAGCCACCAAAATATACAATGAAAAGAAATCTGTGTAATTGCATTAACAGTATCACGCAGTCACCGCTATATTGTATTAGTGCACATTGCAGAGTATACACTTACTTCCACTAAAGACTAAACTTTTAATGTGTATTTATGATCACTTGCGATGTATGACTAATGCGATACACTGTACCACTGTCATGTACTGCTGATGGCATACTGAAAGGAAAAAAGTGCACATTTGCAGATTTTTTTCTATACCATGGAACTGAGAACAACATCACTCATCAGTGTCACTGATAGTTTGTCCCCCCACACTCCAGCCCACACTCACCCAATCCATCCCACATCAGTCACCCAGAAGATGTCCGGTGTACATTCAGATCACAATGCATGCATGAGAACATCAGTCATGTGCACTGTGGGGGGAATGGTACATTCAGGTGTGAGCCATTTTTATGCCCCTGACGCTCAGGCCCTTCCACCCCATGGGTCCCCAGCCAGGTGGCACGAAGGGGCTCCTGGACGCCAGTTCCTTTTCTGGCACCCGCCCGGCCCTGGCATCATCGCTGGATCCCAGGCCGGGGTCCAGTGCAAGTCCTTCGAACTGATACCCACTGTCGCCCACTCCTTTTGTGTCATGGCCATTCTCAGTGGAGTCCCCCTCCCAGGTGTCTCAGACTCCTCGATTGTCACCGGTGGTCCCTGTTCCAGGATCACCCACCAGGTGCCAGTAGGGATGCTGTCTGTAGATCCTCCTCCTAGGGATCCTGCGCCAGATCATCCAATGCCTGGTCCCAACATTCTTTTCCCGGACCAGGCACCTTCAGCTCGGCCACTTCAGGATCCTCCCTCAGATCACCTGACCAGGCCTGGTGGCCTGGCTCACCTGACCAGGCCTAGTGGCCTGGCTCACCTGACCAGGCATGGTGGCCCGGCCGTTCCAGTGCATTCGCCCGTTCAGCCGTCACTTCCGGGTAGGAATTTGAGCGCTTCCTCAGGTCTTTCATCCAGTCCTGGGCTCCATGCAGGGTTCTTCTCAGTCCCCAAACCCTCCGGGCAGCCTCACATCCTTTGACCCGGGCTTCTCCTGTATCCCGGCCTTCATGGGCTAGCCACCGGCTGATTACAGCCTTCTTCTCAATGCCTGGTGGGCGTCAACCCATCAGACCTCAGCTCAGGAGGCATCGACGCCAGTGCTCTCACAGTCCAGGGACCCCACTTTGTTAGCTCGAGGGGATACCCCTCTGGATATAAGGGATCCTTCCGCCACTGAGGTGGTTGCATGACCAGATTTATCGCCAACCCAGTGGCATTCGTTGGAGTCCACCTGCTCAGTGCATGTCACATCCGACTCCCCTGAGCCTCCAGGTTCCCCTCCTTATTTACCCCCAGAGGAGGTGTGGGTCTGGGACATTCCTAGGTTCTCTTCATTCCTAGAAGTCATGAAGGTAATGAAGACCTCTCAAGGCTGGCTCACTTAAGAGCAGGACCTCCAATGTTGTAGATTGGCAGAGCACCTGCGTCTCCCCTAGGTTTTGTTGGTGTTCATTCCTCCTTTGGTGGTTTCACACAATGACATTACCTCCACGGTGTGGCAGCAACCGGCTTCGGTTCCTCCTACTTCCAAGAAGGCCGACCACTTATACCGTGCCCCGGATTGTAAGCCCCACTTTGCCTCCCACCTCCAGGCTGACCCCTCAATTTTATCAGAGGCCTCTGGAGTCATCTTGGGGGGAGAGCATCGGGGAGACGTCCTTCTGGACAGGTAGTCCAAACACCTGGATTCCCTGGGAAGGAGGATCTATGCTTCATCTACCTTGGCCTTGCTGCCCAGAACTATCTGGGGTACATGGTCGTACATCAGCAGTCTCTGTTGGACCAGGCGGGGGATCTGCTTTGTTTCCTGCCTGACTCCCCAGTCAAATCTCAGCTGAAACAGATCCTGTCTTCCTCCTCCAGCATGGGGTTCCATGTCCTTAATGCTTCTTACGATACAGTTTACACCTTAGCTTAGGGCACGGTGGCAGCTGTGTGCCTCCAATGCCATGCCTGGTGTCATCTGTTTTCTTTTTCCCTGAGCGTCCAGGCCTCCATCCTGGATGACCCATTTCGGAGTCCTTCCCTGTTTGGGGAGACGTGCGCTAGCTGCCCGCCTCCTTACAGGCATCAGGTGTAGTCCTCTGTTCTTCGACTCTGGGTCCACAGAGCAGGGCCCAGCACTCCGCTTCTCACAGCCTTAAATGGCAGTCCCTCCAGCAGAGTTCCTCTAGGTCTCGGAGCAAGCACCGAGCAACCTCCTCCGGAGCAGTGCCAGTCCTCAAAACCCACAGGGTAGAGGCAGTGGCGACAGCATTCTTCAAACTGTGTGACCCCCTCTTAAGGGTTAAACCTAAGTCCTTTTAATTAGTGTTTTCAGCTCTTTCTTTGATCCTTTCCCAGGATTTTTTGGATAGGTTTTTTTGTAGGCCTGCGGTTCACCTCTGTCACCCTGAGCTGGCTCTTCCCTTCTCATGCATACCTTTGGAATTTCTGCCTGGGAATTTTTTGGGTGCCCTCTCCTGGTGTCGTCTTGGCAGCCCCAGGGGATCTGTCGCCAGCAGGGCATCTCAGTTCCCCTCTTTCCTGGCCTTCTAGTTTTTAGACTTGCTCCTCCTCCTCGGAGAGGGTCCATGTTTGGGCTCTCCTTCCTCCCTTAGGAGACCCTCTGCCTGGGTTGTTTATGTCCAGTCCGGCGCTACCGATGTCGGTCACCCCAGGTCTCATTTTGCCCTCTAGGAGCAGAGAGACCTCCTCTCCAAGGGCCTTTGTCTCCCAGGGGAGACCTCTCAGGGCCCACAGTGACCAGGGGGGCCGACAGTTCTCTTCCACCTTCCAAATGGGCTTCCCTTTTCCACTCCTTGGGGAGCGGTTGCTCCCGACTCTTATGCTGGCCAGCATCAGGACCTCGATCCTTGTAGGCAAGCCCCCCCTTACTCTCTCTCCCCCTTTTCTTCCACTCTGCCTTTCCCTGCGAGCTCTTCACTCTGTTTGAGAGACGCCAGCCATGATTGCCTACACTGGCTCCCTCTGTCCCCGGTGTCCTTTTCTGGAGTGCTGGGCTAACATTTCCTTGCTCAGTGCAGGCCTACGTCCTCAGGATGGGAGTCCATCTCCTCCCAATTCTGCTTAGCGCTCTATGTAACAGGAAGTAGATCTCCTTACAAAAAAACAAACAAAAAAAAGAAAATGATGACTGATGAGTGAAGAAAACAGGGCAAAAGCTGTGGCAGAGATTAATAGGAAGAGAGGGCTGGGGTTATATTCCCAAGGCCCTCATCTCTTTGTGACTGATCCATGTAGGAAGGCAGCTCAATGGGATAGAAGTAAGATGGACTTAAGAGGGGCCCCTTCTTTCTACACCCCTACCCTTTTTTGGGGCTGGAATCGGTGTTCCTTGACTGTCGTTGGAGCCATCTCTGGGCCTCATGCCCCCCCCCCCCTTTGTTTCACGGGTGGTAGCAGGGGGATTTTGCTGTTCTTACCCTTCAACCCTCTTTACCCATCCCTTTTGCTCCCTCTCAAGGGGCATAATCTGATCTGGGGATTCCCTCCCTCCCCTTCCTTCCCACCCAACACTACTGCCCGGGCCAGCTCCCTTTTCTCTCTCAAGGTTTCCCCTGGTTCTTTTCCCCTAGGTGGACTGGGATAACCACTCCCCCACACACTCTGTGGGATCAAGGTGGAGCTGTTCCTTGCACTTTAGCCAGCTAGGAGATCTTCCTTGGCCGAGGATCCCTTTCTTTCTTCTGAGGCAGGCCCCCTTGTAGCTCTCTGCCCTCCGGTGTTTCTGATTTTGGAGGCTTTGCCTTTGGGGCATGGGTTTAGCTCCTCCTCCTCTTCCAGCCCGTTCCCACGCTGAGGGGGTCAACTGCCTCTTTCCTCTTCCGGCTGATGCCCGATGGCTGTCATGCTCATCGGGTCTTGTTTTGATAGAGGGGTACCTGTCGGTCCCTTGGCAGATTGGGCACTTTTTGGTCTCCGCCTTTGTATATGGACCTTCCCTTAGGTAGTCCGTTTTCCTTTGGCCCCCATATTGCTCCCTTTTGTAAAAAAATGTTTTTATATATATAGATATTTGGTCCCTGTCGCCTCCTCCCACCAACTTGTGACAGGGACACATAGGTATTTTTACAGGTTTTCTCCCCTTGCCCCCCCCCCCAAGGCCATGGCACTCAGCTGTGCAAGCTCAGCCCCTTTCACCACTGTTTGCTGCCCCCTCTCCATCTGCACTTCCCACCGGACCTCCACCCAGTGAGAGCGGAACTACGGGGTGCGCCAACCCTTCCTTACCACCCTCAGGAGAGGAAAGCTGCCATCAGCATGCTCGATCCTGCTCCATCCTCCCCCACGCCAGCACCCCGACAACCTGAGGTTGTTCCCAAACCCAGGTTGCCAGCGTAGCGCAAGGTAAGGCATTCAGCACCTCAGCCCTCTGCACCACTGGGCCGGCACACCCCTCTGCGCCCTTCTGAGGGTCCAGCAGGCTCCATGTCAGACATGTCTTGGGGGAGTTTTTCCCTTTCTTCTCCCTCAAGATTCCCTCTGCCTCCTTCCTGGAGCTCCCTTTTTTCCAACTCTATCTGGCAGGTCTATTTTAACCCCTGACAACCCCAGGGTCTTCTCCCTGAGGGTTTTTTTCTCTTTTGCTGGCCATTGGGGCCACACTTTCTTCCTTCCAGGATTTCTTGCTCGATCTAGAGGGATGATATTTGGGCTTGTTGAGCCGGACCTGGGCCAGTGATTCTTTTGGATGTGCACCCTATTAGGCTGTCGCCTTCCTCAGCTTCCTCCTCCTGGGGTGTTATTTTTGCCTTCGGGTACTGCTTGGGACTCAGTCCTAACGGTGTTGCCTACTGCAAGAGCTCCCTTGAAGTGAGATAATATAGTTACGTAAGAACTTACCGTAACAGTAGATCTTTGAGAGGAGTTTTTGCAGTAGGCAGGATTCCTCCCTCCATCCCCCTGCTCTCGTTCTCCGTGATTGGCCTTTCTGGCTTCTGATGTCCTCTCTGTTTCCTGTCGGACCTTCTCACAAGTCTCTGGCGGGAGAACTAAGGTGGGTGTAGGGGACCACCCCTTTTATACCAAGGGTGGATGTCGGCGTGCCGACGTCAGGGGTGGTCCCCCTCTTATAGATGGCTAGCTAGAATTTTTCCGTGGGGTCCTGGCGCCTGGTGGCTTAGTCCTAACGGTGTTGCCTACTGCAAGAGGTCCTGTTGAAGATATACTGTTATGGTAAAGTTCTTACGTAACTACTTTCCTGCACAACAACAACATTATTACCACAGCTTGACACATTGAACAGAAGAAGATAGCAGAAAATGCCCACCAAACAACAATATTAAAGACTGGATGGAATACAAGTCATACCACTATGCCTTTGTGTTGCGAAAGTACAGAGAAGAAGAGTCTGAGTTGACCTTCCTATTACCCCAGCAAACAAGATGACAGACATTAGCAAATCCAGAAAAGATCCCATTACCCCAGCAAACAACATGACAGACATTAGCAAATCCAGAAAAGAAAGTACTGGGTCTGGTTGCCATTGATGAGGAGTTAATCACAGTAACAGTTAACTAGCAGACAGTACACTGGCAGGATACCAGAAATATTGGCATTCGGAATGCCCCCTGCCCACCACACAGAATAGCCAGTTATTACACTGGTAATACTGTAATGTGAGATTCATTCTTCACTCCACAGTCAGGTGCTACTCCTTTTTTTAATCATAATTGATCTGATATCAGTTTCAGCCTGAAAGCAGTGGGTGAGTAAAAGTGAAGGGCTCAACATCTTACAGGCTCGATTTGCACATTCATCATGAGTGCAGTATTCGTTACAGCAAGCCACAACAGCCACATGTGCAGTGCACTGCAGAAGATACAGAGAACTATATATTTAAGCAATAAAGTATGTCTGAGAGTTCTGTTAATGTCCTGTTAATCACCCCTGTGGGTGGGGTGGAGTGGGTGTAATGTGACTTGAGGCTCAGCTAGGTCCCACATGCCCCCAGGGGGTGATTATATAGGACATTAACATAACCCTTAGACACAACTTACTGCTGTTATAGTAAGGAGAACCCGTTTATTGCTGTATTCTTACATGTTTTGTTGCTGTTTTTGTTTCTTTCGTCCATAGCACATTTAAATTGTTCCTCTGGCGCGCAGTCCTGGTCAAGTTGGTGTGTGCGTCAGGTGGTTACTGAGGAAACAGAAACCTGATGATGATGTGACTGGTAGTCTGTTCTGACGCCATAGATTTGTGCTTGTCAGGATGGGTGGAAGTTGAGGGAGTCTTTTTTTAGCTCAGGGATGTTGCTTCCAGCTGTTTGTCACCTGTGCTGAAGCCACACCTGGCAGACCTGCAGCCAAGCGGACGATAGGCAGGTGGGCCACCTCCTGCATAGATCTCTGCCGTAGGTTGGCGGGCATGGAGCCTCCCAAAGGGATAAGAGCTCATTCTACCTGCCATACCGCTGCATCAGTGGCTGCTTCCAGGGACGTCCCTATCCAGGAAATCTGCAGGGCTGCTACCTGGAAGTCAGCACACACCTTCATTACCACATCGACCTAGAGTCAGGCCGGGATGCTGGTTTTGGGACATTGGTTCTCCATTCCTTATTTTCCAAGTAGGGTGTGCGCGCCTTGCCTCTTTCCTCCCGGAGAACTGCTAGGAATCTGCCAGTAAGTGTGGATTGAACAACATATCCACGCCCTTAGAAATACAGGTTACTCGCCTGTAACAGGAGTTCTAGGAGTGGTATATGTTGTTCATCCACACAACCCACCCGACCTCCCCGGCTTCGACGTGCAACCTGGCTTCCAGCGGGTAGATCTGGCGTCATGGAGCAGAGCCGAGAGTTTTACCACCCGGGTGGGTGGGAGGAGCCAGCTTGAAGACCTTCCGGCAAGATTTAAAGCAGCAAGGAACCTGCCAGTAAGTGTGGATGAACAACATATATCACTCCTAGAACTCCTGTTACAGGTGAGTAACCTGTATCTCAATTATCGTCAAGATTGTCAACAAACTGTAAATCCTTTTTTAACTCCTGCTTTAGATTCCTGTGATTTTAACTTTGTTTTTAGAAAAAAAAAAAAAAGGCAGTTTCGGTACTAAACGCAGCCAGTTAGACCACGATCGCGGTGTTTTAATGGCGGACAGCTGAACAGTTTGGGAATTCTGTTTTAGAATTCCATTTACAAATCTGGTTCTTTTTTATCTTTACCTGGTTAACAAGGAATAAATAAAATAAATAACAAAGAATACATAAATATAACTCCTCTGGTGAAGGGACTGAAGAAGCATGTTAGTGAAGGAAGAACGTAGGGCTGGTGGAGCATCACAAGCCAATCAAAACACAGGGATTGAACTACCCTTACTATAATTCTGGTTAACTTAAAACAAGTACAGCAGCTGACACCAAGATAAACCGAAACAGGGTGATTGATCTGGGTCAAGTGAGTGGAGAGGGCACTAGACTACGAGTGACTGATCTGGTACAGTATGAAGTTTGCTCCTCAAAGTTGCCTCCATCACATGGATGTTTTTGTAATACTTGGTGACAGTGGCCTTTGTAAGTTGAACCAACAGTGTTGTAATAAGGCACTTAATGGACAGACATCCATCAATACAGCTTAACAAAACAACATATGAATTGTGTAAAGAAAAAAATACATACAGATTTCTTTTCATTGGTGGCTAAAGTATTTTGGTTGAATGGATATGCGAGTAACTGAGTAATTGCTGCTGCTGCGGAGTACACTGTCTTCATGATTATATTATATAATACATAATTACATATATATATGTTAAGTATATACAATAAGCAGTACAATACACAGATAGCTCATTCGTAAACAGTTTCACAAAGTTGCCATTCTCTCTATTTTGACATCATACATCAGTATAAACATAGAAATTGTTGGAAGATAAGGACTACTAGGCCCATCTAGTCTGCCCGTAAGCCCTGTACTTGATTATAGCTTCTGAACGTCCCTGTGTTTTACCTGTATGGTTCCCCTATGCCTCTCCCATGCATGTTTAAATCCAGCCACCGTGCTTACTCCCACCACGTCCAGTGGCAGACCATTCCATGTGTCCACCACCATCTCTGTGAAGAACTTCCTCACATTCCGTCTTAACCTACCACCTTCCAATTTCATGTCATGCCCCCTCGTTCTTGTACTTCTCCTGTATTGGAAGATGTCTCCCCACACCTTGTTTATGCCCTTGAGGTACTTGAATGTTTCTATCATGTCCCTTCTCTCTCCCTCCTCTCCTCCAGCGAGTACATATCGAGGTCCCTTAATCTTACCTTGTATGTTTTGTGGTGCAAGTCCTGTACCATCTTAGTCACCCTTCTCTGGACCATCTCCAACCTATTAATGTCCTTTCAAAGGTGCAGCGTCCAGAACTGTACACAGTACTCCACGTGAGGCCTGACCAGGGTTTTATATAACGGCATCACTTCCTCCTGTCTTCTGCTGATGATACCCCTGCCTATGCACCCCAGCATGCCAGTGGCCTTCCCTGCTGCTCTTGTACTCTGCTTTGACATTTTCTGGTCATCTGAAATAATAACCCCCAGGTCCCTTTCTTCCTTGGTGACTGTCAGCAACTTCCTGCCCATCCTGTAGCTCTCTCCAAGGTTTCTATGCCCCAGGTGCATAATTTTGCACTTCTTTGAATTAAACCTCAGTTGCCACTCCTCAGACCATTTCTCAAGCTTTCCCAGGTCCTTCCTCATTTTCTTTTGGAGTATCCACCCTGTTACAGACCTTGGTGTCATCTGCAAACAGGCAGACCTTTCCTTCCAGTCCCTCTGCAATGTCACTAATGAAGACATTGAAAAGGACTGGTCCAAGGACCAAACCCTGAGGTACCCCGCTGGTCCACCCTTCTCCCCAGATTTTACCCTATTTACCACCACCCTCTGCCTCCTATCTGTTAGTCAGTTTCTAACTCAGTTTACCACCTTGTCTCCCATGCCCAGACAATTCATCTTGTTAACCAGCCTCTTATGTGGGACGGTGTCGAAGACTTTGCTGAAATTAAGGTAGGCAATGTCTACACTCCCCACACCCCCTCTGATTTACTTCCTTTATCACCCAGTCAGAGAAATCTATCAGATTTGTCTGACGCCCTACCCGCTGTGAAACCATGCTGCCTAGGGTCCTGGGCACCGATGGCTTCCAGATGTCCCATTATCCTTTTGTTAAGCAGTGTCTCCATGATTTTCCCCACTACTGAGGTGAGGCTGACTGGCGTATAGTTCCCTGCCTCCTTCCTACTGCCAGATTTGTGTAGAGGGACCACATGTGCCTTCCCCTAATCCTCTGGCACCACTCCAGTGTTGAGTGACTCGGTGAACAAGGTTGCCAGAGGTTCTGTTAGCTCCCTTAGCAGCTCCCTTAATATCCTTGGGTGTATGCTGTCTGGCCCCATCGCTTTGTCCACCTTCAATGTAGTGAGCTCCTGCATGACTCTCTCTCTCCCCTGTGAATGGACTGCTGTCCATCTCCCCCCCCCCCGGCATCTGTTGCTCAGCTGTGGTCCCTGTCCCTCCTCCTCTTCCATGAGTACTGAATAGAAGTATTTATTCAGTATTTCTGCCTTATCCATATCTCCCTCCTTACACTCTCCTTTGAGCCTAACAATCCCCCGGTTTCCTTCTTTCACTGATTTACCTGTAGAATGTCTTGTCCCCTTTCTTTACTGTTTACGCTAATTCTTCCTCAGTCCATGCCTTTGCTCTCCTTACGGCCCTCCCCGCTTCTCTTAGACACCCTAGGTATACCTCCCTGTCCTCCTCCCTTTGGGTCTCCTTATATTTCCTGAACCCTGCTCTTTTAGCCCTTACTTTGTCCACCACCTCTTTCGAGAACCATAGTGGCTTTCTACTTCTCTTGCCTTTTGATACCAATCTGATGCATTGGTTTGTCACTTCCACTATGGCTCCTTTTAGGTGCTCCCACTGCTCTTTCACCCCCCCATGCCCCTTTTCTCCAGGGCTATTTTGATACCCTTCCCCATTTCAGCGAAGTCTGCCTTTTTGAAATCCAAAACCTTTGACCTAGTGTGACTTGACTGAGTCCCCATCCCCATAGTGAACCACACTATGTGGTGATCACTGGATCCCAGTTGCCCTTCTACCCGGATATCTGTGATTCTGCCCCGTTGGTCATCACTAGATCCAGAATTGCCCTGTCCCTGGTGGGATCAAGCACAAGCTGCCTGAGTCCTGCCTCCTGTAGGGAATCTAGGATGCCTCTGCTTCTTGCTGAAGCAGCTGCCTGGGTGGTCCAATCCACGTCCGGCATATCGAAATCCCCCATCAGCAGAATTTCACCTTTCATTGCCATCTCGTGCGTTTCATCTCCCCCTGTCCTGGAGACCTGTATATCACCCCTGTGCGTATTGCTGTGCCATTTTCAGGTTCAAGGGTGACCCACAGTGCCTTGGTCTCCCCCTGCTTACCCTGTACCTGTGTCACCTTTATACCCTCCCTGACATACACGGCGACCCCCCCCCTCTTTTTTTTACCCACCCGATCCCTCCTGAACAGAGCATAACCCGGTACATTGATTTCCCACCCATGATTTGCAGTGTACCAGGTTTCAGTTATTGCTACTGTGTCCAGGTCTGCTTCTGCTATCAAGGCCTTCAGGTCTGCGAGTTTATTTCCCAGGCTGCGGGCATTAGTTATCATGGCCTTCCATGTTGTGCATTTTAGATTACTCCCTCTGCCCCTTTTACTGCTCTCCTGCTCCCGTACCCGAGCTTCATAAATGAAGAGGAATACCTTGGCTGAGTATTTTCTTTTTATCTGTTTATGCTTGCCGGTCCTCTTAGCCCCGTCACCCCAACTCCCCAGGGCTTACCTTCTCCTGTATTCCCCCATGGCTTGCCCTCTGTGGCAGGGTGGCGGGGAGTCCCCTCAACCTGCTGGCACCATTTCCAGATTCCGGGAAGTGCCTGTGTGTCGGGTGCAGAGCCTGCGGAGGCTGGCAGCCATCCAGTGTGATCGGGACACTTTTCTGTGTTCTCCCCTTGGGAGAAGTGGCGGCCGCTGACGTCAAGATGTGCATGCATGCCGTCTGCTGCGTCTCTCTCCACCTCTTAGAGCTCAGGCTGCTTCTCCCCTGGCTTCCAACAGGGGCCAGTCATGCACCAAACTCTACCCACCCCACCCCTTCCCCCAGAGGAGGGAGGAGGAGAGGCAGCCATGGGATGCTTGATCCTTCTCCCGTCAAACTCCTCCCGACTCCCAAGAGTGGCTCCCGACCTCAGGCTGTCGGCGCCGCCTTGTCTGAGTATTACCATCATACTCCAAATCTGAAAAGATGCAGCATTACGTAAACATTAAGATCACAAATTTCAGCAGCACACTTGCAGCAGCACAATTGCAGGCATGCAGTACACTTAGCCAGCATAAGTCCTGTCTGTCACAAACGCACTCCACAGGTCGGGCCCTCTGCTCCCACAGTGCCAAACCTTGAAGTGCAATATGTGAACAGGAGACAAACAGGGTAACCCTTCTGTTTGTTTTGGGTCCGAAAACACCTGCTAGTCTCAAGTCTTGAGGCAAAATATGAACCCTTTTCCGCTAGCACACGCAGTTAACAGGATCAATATTGCATCCTCTTTGGGGAAATGCAGTGCAATACTTAACTCAGTGGGCACCCAGCCTGGTTCACTGTTCTACCCTGTTGACTCAATTTGAGACCTAGGTATTTTCTTAACTTAGTCAGATAGTAACACACTTAAGCCTCTAGCAGTTTTGTCAGAATGATCAAATACTGTCCCAGCATTCACATGCCAAAAAATGAGAAAAGACTCAGTCAGGATTAATGAAACCACAATGTTTACTGAAATTAAAAATAGTAAATACATACAAAACACCGAACCTATATACATTAATACTTACAGTCAAAAGAAAAGGGAATTACAAAAAAAGCACACCTGGTAACTGAATTATCTGACTACCCTAAGTTTCAAGTAATAAATAGGTGGTTGAATTTACCTAAAGTGCTGTGACGGTTTGTCAGGAGTCCCACTTCAAAACCAAAGGCACAAAATGCCAAATGCAAAATTTTCTCCCCGCTGGTAATATGTTGTTACAAAACTCCTCCTCTCTGATGACACAGCTCACAGATGCTGGGTGTGAGGTCACTCAAACCTGAGTACTTGAATTAATTTATCAGTCACATGTCTCAGCCCACTGCTCAAACATTCCAATAATAGTAAAAATATATATATATATATCTTCTTAATTAGTGAGGCCTTATGCCAGGACGGTATTACCCATTTGATGTCTTCAGAAACTTTCTGAAGAACTGTGTTCACCTAGTTGTGAAATCTAACAGGAATCAGTTAACAGTTGCCTTTTCCTCAGAGATCATAAAATGCATACTTTGTCCCTGCGTTTCAAAGTAAAGGGATAGTTTACAATGTGTTATAACCTGGCCTTTGAAGGAAGTCTTTACTTAGAGTTCCCACTGGGTCATGTAGAGGCCATCCCTCCTCACCACACTCATGAAATTCCATCTCCCAGATTGCTTTTCTACTGTCAGTCATATTTTTCCAAGCAGACATTCAAATAAACATATATGTATATCACAAATATGATACAATATAATGACAAGTAGATAGGCAGAGCGTCACACTGTCACCATTGAATTCAGTATGTCAGACGTACAGAATGAACAGAGGTGTAGTTCTTTCATAACACTGAAACCATCCAGGTTTTGCATGCACATTGACCAGTTCACGTAAGCCACCAAATGTGGGACCAGTGGCCATGGGAGCCGACTGACATGTTGTGACATTGATGGTATTCAGGAGCAGGATTCAGTGGTACTACTTCACTGAAGACAACAGTGGTAGTAGTACTTACCTACCTACCAACCTGTCTCCTTCTTCATCATCCCATCCTGTGTCCAATGCCTGTTTCCCCAATGCGTGCCTGTTTCTCCAGCGCTGAACTGTCATCCCCCAGGTTGATCGGTGTTGGACGATTGTGAAAGTCATACCTATTCATTTAAAAAAAAAATGTGAGCATTTCAATATTTCCTTTGCTGAGACATGTCCTACTGTCACAATTGCTCTGGCAGCACTGAAAGCACGCTCAGATTGCATACTTGAGCATGGATATGATAGGTAGTAAATTGCTACACTGCAAAGTTCAGGCCATGCGCTGTTCTTGGACTGCCAGTATTTCAGCAGGTCACAACCTTTGGACAAAACTGTACACTCATGAAAGTATTCTGTGATCTGCATGTCAATGTCCAACGATCATCTGTTGGCCCCTGCTTGTATTGCAGTTGATGACATGAGCTCCATCATCATCATCATCATCCGATCCAGCAATGACTTACCAGTCTCTGAAACATCTGGATCCCCTTCAGCAAAAGACTCTTCCTCTGCAATGTCCTCTGAGACAGCTGGTTTATCTTTTTTTGGTCTGTGTCTGTGTTTGGTGGAGCAACGGGCATCTGTAGTACTTTGTCCCAGAGCACATCTTTCCCCAAGTCAGTATTTGCATCAGGCGGAAGTATCTTGCACATCTGGTCTTTAAAGCGTGGATCAGGCATACAGGACAGCACATTCTGCTTCTCGCCAAACATGTTCTGAAAACGACTGTTACTAGCCAAGGTCTGTAAGAGTAATTCTGCAAGCCTCTTAACATCACCACGCATACCTACTTCCTTTGCATGCTGGTCAATCTTTTGCTGAAAGAATGAGTGCAGAAACCTTACTTGTGGAAGGATCATGCTCAAGCATGATGAGGCAAAACTTGCCTCACTTGTAACCGCTTCAGATAGCTCCAGCAGCACAATAAGATGGTTGTCCAGTTGCTTGATGATATCAAGATACCTGTACCACCTATCGGATTATTCAGGAGGTATTCATGGATGGCCAGTTTCTGCTCATTGAAGCGGTGCAGCATATGATAGGCAGAGATCTTACTTTGAGGAAGGCTTTTTGCAGCAGGCCACACCAGTAGGACTAAGTCACCAGGCGCCAGGACCACATGGGAAACTTCTAGTTAGCATTCTACCACGGGGGATTGCCCCCCCCCCCGCCGACATCCGTCAACTGACGTTAGTACAGCCTATATAGGAGGGCAGTCCCCCACACCACTTAAGTTCTTTTCCTACCATTGACCTGCATATGTTGAACTTCAGCGGATGCCGCAGCTACAGGTGACCGCCATTTCCCGCCCCTAACCGCACTTTTTAATTTTTGTTCTTCTGAGTGTTAAACATCGAATTCTTCTGTGTTTTTCGACGATTTATGGCTTCTCCACCAGCCTCGTCTTCTGACCGCTCCACTAAGTGTGCCTGTGGCAAACAGATCCCTGAAAAAGATAGACAATTCTGTGTGTCTGATTTGCTTAGGCCCCAGTCATGATGATGAAGTCTGCCAGCATTGCCAGAAATTTAACCAGGCCACTCAGAGCTGTCATTTGAAAACCCTGAAGAGCCATGTCTTACAGCAGAAGTTGATCACCATGGAAAAGGAGCTGCAGGCCAGGGGCTCCTTGGCCTCACAGGCCCAGTCCTCTGGTGCCTCTTCCTCTTCTCATAAAGAGAAGTCCAGGAAGCACGAACACCTGGACAGGCATTGGGAACAGGCCCAGTAAGCTTCTTGATCATGGTCACTCCACAAGCCTTCGACTGCGACGGGGTCGTCTTCCCAGGGGGGGGGTCTTCTTTGTCTCAGGCGGCGGCTCCTTAAGGCAGCGGACTTCGTCCCCCAGCCCCTGACACTCAGGCCCTTATCCTCCGTGGACTCTCAGCCAGGTGGCTCAGCTGGTCTTAGTTCTTCAGGTGGCAGCTCTTCCACCGTCACTCCACCAGCCCCAGCATTGCCTTCGCCGGCTCCCACTCTGGGGGCTGCCACCAGTCTGACCAGGCAAAGCCCACAGCTGGCCAAAGCCATCTCTTCTACTCTGGCATCACCTCTGCCTCCTTTCCGGGGATCTCCTTCCCCCCAGGCACTGGCTTCTCCTGTGGGGCAGCGCCGACATACATTCTCTTGGCTTCACACCCCCCAGACAGAGACTCCAGGAAGATTGATGCCATGGCAAAAAAACAGTACATGGCATCTTCCTTGGGACTTAGGCAGGTGAATTATATGGCCTATACAGCCAGGTACCAGAAGTCCAGGTGGGACACTGTACTGGCACTGGCTAAACAGGCCTCCCCCCAGCTAGCCAAGGAGCTGGAGGAAGTGGCTGCAGATGGAATTGAGGCATCAAAAGTTTAGTTTCATGCTGCTGTGGACTCCAATGATGTGTCATCAAGAGTCAAGGCTACATCTGTGGCTCTTCGAAGCATGGCTTGGCTCAGCTGTACTAGCCTCTCGCAGGATACCCAGTCTAAGGCTATGGATTTTCCTGTAGTGGGTAATTCTCTGTTTGGGGCACAGACAGAGAATTACATGAAGAAAATGGATGAGTACAGGACCACTTACAGGAGTGCTCAGGCCAAAGAGAGGCAGGCAGCTCCTCAAAGGCAGCAGTCTAGGGGCAGGGGCAGACCTTTTCATAGGCCTTTTTACCAAGCACAGGCCTCTTCTCCCTTTTCACAGAGGGGGTTCTTCAGAGGGAGAGGCAGAAGGGGGATGAGTAGGGCTGCATCCACTCGTCAGCCTAAGGCCCCTGCCAAGCAGACACCCTGATGGGCCTGCCTGGGTCGACTCTCCTATTCCAGTAGGGGGCAGGCTGACTTACTTCGTCCAGGACTGGATGTCTATTACATCAGACAAGTGGGTCCTGAAAGTAATAAGCCAGGGACTGGTTCTCAGCTTCAAAAAATTTCCGAAGATGAGAGCCAGATCTTTTCCACCTGCATGTCTCTCAGAAACCCTTGCCCTAGAGGCAGAGGTTTCATCTCTGCTGGCTTTAAGAGCCACAGAGAGAGTACCTACCCTACATTGGGGCAAAGTTCTGTACTCCAGGTACTTCCTTACCCCAAAAAAGACAGGGGAGTGGCACTCCATCCTAGACCTAAGATACCTAAACAAACATCTTTTAAAACCAAAGTTCAAGATGATAACTCTGGGAATAATCCTTCCCTCTCTAAGGCCAGGGGACTGGCTAGCCTCTCTGGACCTCAAAGATGCCTATTTTCACATTCCCATCAGGTGCTCCCACAGAAAGTACCTCAGGTTCAAGTTGCCCTCAGGCTACTATCAGTTCAGAGCAATGCCCTTTGGCCTAACTTCAGCCCCAAGGGTCTTCACAAAGTGCCTGGCAGTAGTAGTTGCCTTCCTAAGGAGGCAAAAGATTTCCATTTTTCCATATCTGGACAACTGGCTAATAGTGGGCCAATCTCCAGACCAAGTCAAGTCAGACCTGCAAGTGACCCAGCAAGTGCTCACTTCTCTAGGATTTCTTCTCAACCTTCCCAAGTCAGTTCTCGAGCCAGTCCAGCTTCTTACCTTTATAGGGGAGAGCTGAATACGGTCAAAGCAAGAGCCTTTCTTCCCCTGGAAAGGGCAAGAGTTCTTATAGAACTAGCCTCTTCCTTCAGGTATCTCGACCAGCAAGGCATTTCTTCCAGCTCTTGGGCCACATGGCAGCTTCTACGGTAGTTGTCCAAGGGACAAGATTCCAGATGACGGACATTCAGTTCCATCTGAGGGCTTTTTGGTCTCAGAGGAAGGATTCCCTTACCAAACTGATCCCAGTGACTCTGACCTTGATCCAAGCCCTTCAATGGTGGCAGGATCAGGACAATTTAAGGGAAGGGGTTCCATTTGCCACTCAGTCTCATTCAGTGGTCCTTACCACAGATGCTTCCCTTCTGGGTTGGGGAGCCCATCTGGGGGCCCTCACTGCCCAGGGACTGTGGTCCCCTCAGGAATCCCTTCTCCATGTCAATCTCCTATAACTCAGGGCAGTTTTTCTGGCCCTGCAAGCTTTCTCTCAGTCAGTACAGAACAAGGTGGTTCAGGTGAGAACAGACAACACCACCACCATGTGGTACATCAACAAGCAGGGATGCACTTGGTTTACGGCCTTGTGCACAGAAGCCATGAAGTTGTGGTCCCTGGCTTATTCCCTGCAAACCTCTCTGATAGCAGTTCACCTTCCAGGGAAGGACAATGTGTTAGCAGATGCACTGAGCAGGATCTCACAGGGCCATCACAAATGGTTCCTGGACCCTCTGGTATTGAAGGTGATTTTTTTCAAGGTGGGGCACTCCAGAAATATATATTTTTGCAGCCCCAGACAATCACCAACTTTCTCTCTTTTGTTGCAGACCCCCAGTCTTGGGCTCAGTCCCCCCTGGATGCTCTGATTCTGAACTGGGAAGGGAAATTTCTGTATGCCTTCCCTCCCTTCCCTCTTTTGTTCAAAGTTTTAGTCAAGATAAGGTCACAACTTGCCAAGTGACTCTGATTGCTCCAGACTGGTACAGACAGCCCTGGTACCCCCTGTTGGTGCTCCTAGCAGTCCATCTTCCCTGTCTCTTCCCAGGAATTGCAACCTGTTAACCTCTCAGGGGAGGATTTGGTGCCCCAATCTTCAGTCTCTCTATCTCAAGGCATGGCTCTTGAAGAGTTAGAGTTTGCAGATTTGTATCCATCTCAGGGGGTTCTGGATATTCCCTAAGCTTCTCGAAAGCCCTCCACCAGAAAGACTTATAACTCCAAATGGAAGAGATTCAGCATTTGGTGTTCCAAAAAAGCATATTTCTCCAGATACTGCTGAATTGCCTACAGTTCTGGATTATATGGTCCATCTTAATGGCCTAGGCCTCAGACCAGCTACTCTCAAGGTACACTTGTCAGCAGTTTCTGCTTTTCTGTCAGTGGGGAAGTCTTCCTCACTATCATCTCATCCTGTATTCTGTAAATTTTTTAAAATATTACTTCATACCAATCCTCCCTTTAGAGTCCCTGCCCCTGCCTGGGATTTAAATGTTTGCATTTCTCAACTTATGCAACCTCCTTTTGAGCCTATGTCCTCAGCAGAGCTTAAGTACTTGACTTGGAAAACTGTGTTTTTGGTAGCCATTACCTCTGCTAGACGTATCAGTGAATTGCAAGCCCTGTCAGTGGAACCTGATTTTATCTCCTTTCACAGGGATAAAGGTGTTCTTAGAACCAATAGAAGGTTCTTGCCCAAAGTGGTTTCAGATTTCCACTTGAATCAGTCTATGTCTCTTCCTGTTTTCTTCACTGATCATTCTTCCTCAGGGAGAGAGGAGGCTACACAGTTTAGATATTAAAAGATCCCTTAAGGGTGGAAAGGAAAAGTGGAAGGCAGCACAAGATTATGCTAAATGCTGATGATATGATAGTATACATTACGAGACTTTCCCAGCCATGCCAGCTCTACTAGAGGTTGTCTCACAATTTGCCACATTTTCCGGATATAAACTGAACCTGGAAAAATCCGAGATTATGTTTATAGGACAGGAGGTGGGAGGTGGAGACAGTACGTGGGGCCTATGTAGGGTAGGTTTGTGTTTTACCTATCTGGGGGTAAAAATAGGGACAGACCTCCGATCCTTATATAAATTAAATTACAGCCCATTATTGAGATCAGTGATGGATGGGTTAAACAGATGGAGGGGCCCTACCTGTCTCGTGGCTGGGACGTAGTAATTTAATTAAGATGAACGTGTTGCCTAGAATGCTATATCCATTACAAATGTTACCTATGGGGCTAACAAGGAAAAATGTTAAGGAATTTGAGAAAGCATGCTCTAAATTTATGTGGCAAGGGAAGAGGCCAAGGGCCAGTCTAAGTAAACTGAAGGCAGACCAAGATAGAGGGGGGTTAAATTATCCGGACATGAAGTTTTATTTTTGAGCAGCACAAATCAGGATTATTAAAGATTGGGTATATCGACCCAGGGAGGCTAGCTGGTTAGACTTAGAGGAGAAGGGGCAGTGTGTTCGGCTATCCTCTTATTTGGCTGAAGGGGGGAGAAGGGCCTACTGGGAGAAAAAAGGCTATAATATTTTAGTGGGTAGTGTAATAGACAGTTGGGAGCAAATTAAAAAAATGATTGGACATCAGAAGAGGGAGACATTTATAATACCACTGGTAGGTAATCTTTTTTTATACTGGGCATGGGGGGACCCCTCATTTCGGACTTGGGAGGAGGGTGGAATCCTATGTCTTCATGATTTAAGAAAAAAAGAAGGGGTTTATTTATTTAGCAAACTCAGAGAAGGATTGGGTTTACCTGCCACCCATCTGTTTAGGTACTTCCAAGCCAGGAAATTTATTCAGGATATAGAGAGACAGAGGGAACCGAATTCTCAAATACAGGGCCTTGAAGGATTGCTGCAGCAGGCTAAACAAGAGCCCAAAGGTGTAATAAGAAAAGCTACACACCTTTTGCGTACTCAGTTACCAGACATGACAGTCAGAACTAAGTGTCTTTGGGAGAGAGATTTAGGAGTGGCTTTAACAGGGGAGCAATGGGCATTGATGAAAGATGTACACCGAGAACTCCTGCTGTGCAGTAAATATAAGGAAGCAGCATATAAATTTGTGCACAGGCTTTATAGTCCACCAGTGGCAGTTAATAGGTATAACACAGCGGTTTCGGCTATATGCCAAAGATGTGGCAATGCCAAGGGTACATGTATTCACTCATTCTGGTCATGCCCAATACTCCAGTCATTTTGGGAGGACGTGGCGAAAGAGCTGACGACCATGAAGGGGTGCTGCATAAAAGTGGGACCACTTATAATGCTGTTTGGCCTGGATGATACAGACCAAGATGATTGGTTCCCTGCTGAGAGATGGGTAAGAATTCTTTTGCTGCTGGTGAGACAGTGTATCTTAAATACATGGGTATCAGGGGACAGACCTACCCTTAGGCAATGGAGGAACCTGGCTTGGGAAGCTCTGAAGCTTGAAAACATAACTTATAAAGCTAAGGGGCGTGAAGAATTGTTCATGAATATGTGGGCGCCATTCTGGCGCACTATGAACCCTGTAGAAAGGGAAATGATAAGCTGAATACCAGGATTAGGGGGGTAAAGAGGTAGGGATTGTATTCCCCGGTTGTTAAAAGACAGAATGGGTAGGCCTAAACTACTGAACACTCCTTATAATCCAGGACTAGTTAAGACAGAAGTGTAATATATGATTAAAAGACATGTCGGGGCATAGCATATACTAAAGAAGCAGCTCTTAATATATGTATTAGATAAACTGAACCTTTGATTAAATGGGGTGTTTTTTTTTTCTTTCTTTTCTCTTTTTGTGTAAATGTATATAGTTGTTTTTAAGCAGAAATATATGAAATGGATGGATAATTATAATAAGTGTAACTGGAAAGGATTTGAAAACTTGTGAAAAGAATACCTATGTATTTAATGGACTGCTGAATGTTGTTCTTGTTATTGTACTAATAAGATAAATTAATAAAAAGTTTATGCAAAAAAAAAAGAGCCCTTAGCTACTACATAGAGCGTACCCAAGGGTCACAGGTTTGAGTCCCTCCAGTTGTTCCTCACTTATGGAGAAGTGGGAAAGGGCAAACCTGCCACCAAGAGAACTATTGCCAGGTGGATTGTGTCTTGTATACAATTCTGCTATGAGAAACTGGGAAAGATTCCACCCTCAGGCCTGAGGGCTCACTCTACAAGAGGTACAGCTGCTTCCCTGGCTGCTGCCAGGGATATTCCTCTCTTAGAAATTTGTCAAGCAGCCACCTGGAAAACAGTGCATACCTTTACCAAGCATTACGCTCTGGATATCCAGGCTAGGAGTGATGCTCGGTTTGGCACAGCAGTACTTCAGAGCCTATTCCCAAGGTAGGTTCTGTCCCTCCTCCATGGAGGTACTGCTTGGTAGTTCGTATTAGTCAGAATACAGCAAGACTTCATGTTGTTTGAAGAAAAAATTACTCACCTTAGTAATTATGTTTCTTCTATTGGAGTCTTGCTGTATTCTGACCCCCCCGCCCCCGCCTCCCCTCTCAGAACCTGTTTTTTGGGAAGTGGGTGGGCAGGTGCAGTGTTGCACCTCAGGGGTGCTCCTTTACACCCTCTGCTTTTTTGTTTGGGTGTTTATTTTGTTGTTATTCTTATTTGAATTGGTTTTGTGTTTTGTGTTTCCTGATCTGAGTCTTCCTTTGGGAATCCAAAACGTTTGGTTGCCAGTTGACTAGTACAAATTTTACAGTTTCCACATAGGATAGCCAGTGAGTTTTTGCTCGTAAGAATCTGATGGTTAGATTTCAAAGGGAAACAGACAGAGACATCTGCCGAGGTCGAGCTCAGCATTCTATGCTCTGCATAGAAAGTTTAACCCTCTGTGCACCGGGGCAGTTTAAAGGCTGGGGCTAACTGCATTAGTCAGAATGCAGCAAGACTCCAATAGAAGAAACATAATTACTAAGGTGAGTAATTTTTTCTTTGGTGTCAGGGTAAGGGGTTGGACCCCTTCTCCTGTTCTTTGGCTAGCATTCTGGACTACCTGTGGTCCCTTTCTTAGCTAGGGCTTCGGTGTACGACCCTTAAGGTGCACCTGGCAGCCAACTCTGCTTCCCAGGCGCAGGCCGGCAAGCAGTCGGTGGCGCAGGAGAAGGTGGTCGGGCAATTTTTAAAGGCCTTTGATCACATATCCTCCGTGTGAGAACCTCCACTGTGATCTACTGCTGGTATTGGCTAAGCTCATGGGCAAGTCATTCAAACCGATTCACAGGTGTGATATCTCCCACCTGTCATGGAAGACCACCTTCTTGGTGGCTATCACGTCCGCCAGAAGGATGGGAGAGCTCCAGGCGCTTTCCATCGAGTCTCCTTATCTGGTCTTCCATAGGGACAAGGTTGTCCTGTGCCCCCACCCGAAATTCCTTCCGAAGGTGGTGTCGGAGTTTCACCTTAACCAGGTGTTGACTCTGCCGGTGTTCTACCCCAGTCACACCTCGGAGGCCAAATATAGGCTCCATACTCTGGACCGTAGAAGAGCACCCTCTTATTATAAGGAGCGGACAGCTGAAATTTGGGGAGAGGTTCGCCAGCTGTTTGTCACCTACGCTGAAGCCGAATCTGGCAGACCTGCAGCCAAGCGGACGATAGGCAGGTGAGTCACCTCCTGCATAGATCTCTGCTATAGGATGGCGGGCATGGAGCCTCCCAAAGGAATAAGAGCTCATTCTACCCTCCATACTGCTGCTTTGGTGGCTGCTTCCAGGGACGTCCCTATCCAGGAAATCTGCAGGGTTGCTACCTGGAAGTCAACACACACCTTCATTACCCACTACCACATTGACCTTGAGTCACGCTGGGATGCTGGTTTTGGGACCTCGGTTCTCCAGTCCTTATTTCCTAAGTAGGGGGTGCGCGCCTTGCCTCCCTCCTCCCGGAGAACTGCTAGGAGTCTGCCAGTAACTGTGGATTGAACAACATATCCACGTCCCTAGAAATACAGGTTACTCACCTGTAACAGGAGTTCTAGGAGTGGTATATGTTGTTCATCCACACAACCCACCCGACCTCCCCGTCTTCGACACGCAACCTGGCTTCCAGCGGGTAGATCTGGCGTCATGGAGCGGAGCCGAGAGTTTTACCACCCAGGTGGGTGGGAGGAGCCAGCTTGAAGACCTTCCAGCAAGATTTAAAGCGGCAAGGAACCTGCCAGTAAGTGTGGATGAACAAGATATACCACTCCTAGAACTCCTGTTACAGGTAAGTAACCTGTATTTTTAGTTGCTGTTACTTCTGCTCAAAGGATTTCCGAGGTTCTGGCTCTGATGTGTAAAGAGCCTTACTTAGTTTATCACAAAGACAGGGTGTCTTTGTGTACTAATCCTAAGTTTCTGCCTAAGGTGATGTCTGAGTTCACGCTAAACCAGTCCATTCACCTACCTGTTTATTTCCCTGAATATTCCAGTCAGGGGGAGGCCTTACTGCATACTTTGGATGTTCACAGGGTGCTCCGTTATTATATGAACTGCACCCAACCAGTTAGAAAGACTGATCAGTTTGTTTCGTTTGCCCCCAAAAGAGAAGGGGCACCTGTTTCAAAACAATGTTTGTCCAAATGGTTGGCAAATTGCATTGTGTACTGTTACTGTAAGTACAACAAGCCCTTGCTTGGGGCGGTCAAGGGTTACTCCACTAAGGGTATGGCTGCCTCTACCTCCTGTTTCAGGAATGTGTCTGCTGAGGACATCTGTGCAGCTGCCACTTGGAGTTCAGTTCACACCTTTGTCCGTCATTACAGTCTGGATATTGCTTCCAGATGCAGGTCCAGGTTTGGACTAGCTATCCTTCAAGGACTTCTTTCTTGAGCAGTCTGCTCTCGTTTCCTGCCTCCTTCCGGTTGACTTATGGTCAGTTCTGGTACTACTTGGGACTCAGTCCTGCTGGTGTTGCTTGCTGCAAGAACCCCCTTGAAGTAAGATAGTACAGTTACATAAGAACTTACCATAACAGTAGATCTTCAAGAGGAGCTCTAGCAGCAGGCGCTGCTTTCCCTCCCTCCTTCCCCCTGTTAGACTCTTCTCCTGTGTGCATCTTATGCTTGTACCTTTTCCTCGGCTCTGAGGAATCACCTCGGTTCTCCTTTTTGCCACCTGTATGGGGGTCTCCGGCGGGAGAACTGAGGTGGGTGTGGGGGACCGCCTCCTTTGTAGGATCGCTGACGTTGGCAGGGCGGTCCCCTGTTATAGACTGCTAGCTAGAAGTGTTCCATGTGGTTCTGGTGCCTGCTAGCTTCAGTCCTATTGGTGTTGTCTGCTGCAAGAGCTCCTCTCGAAGATGTACTGTTACGGTAAGTTCTTACATAACTGGACTTTTTAGGCCTGGTTCCCCAGGCAGAAGTCCAGGGGCCAAGGTCCAAAAGGGGAAAGCAGAGGTAGTGGTGCCCCTCTGGGAGTAGCTGCAGGTGCCCCTCAAAAGCTTCTCTGTGACAGGTTAGAGGGGGTGTCATCCCTCTGCCCACCCTGTCCCCGACTGCTCTCCCTGTCAGAGGTCAACTATGTCACTTCTTGCTCCATTGGTCCACTATCACAATGGACAAGTGGGTGTTGAACGTAGTGGTCAGAGGACTATCTCAAGAGTTTGAGGTTCTCCTGTCCTACTTCCACCGCATGCCTCGAGAGTCCGGGTTGTCTCAGGACATGCTGTTTGCCCTCAGGGAGGATGTTGTTCAGCTCCTTGCGAAAGAGACAGTAACCTGTGTCCTGGGCACCCTGGCTAGTCAGGGTTACGTGTCCAGATGTTTCCTGATGCTGAAACAGATGGAGGCTGGTATCCAAATGCACTCCACATCATTCTCTTAAGTCGATGCCTGAGGTTGTGCTCAATGTTGAGCTTTGAATTTCACTTCCAACATCATTGTTGATTTTTTTTTCTGGTTGTCTAGCACCCACCATTGACTTAGAGCCCATCGCTCGTGAGAGAGAGACCAACCTTGTAGCAGTAGGCCTACAGAGCATTTGGCCAGGCTTAAGGTTGATTGATGATGCCAGTAGGCTTGTCCCAGCCTTGACTGCATCTTTCTGTGCTGACAGTTTCCTCTGGGTTTACCGGCCATGCTGCAACCTCCAGTACAGGTGGACCCTCCACAGCTGTGGTGGCGCTCCAACCAAAGACTCTTGGCCTGATGTCTGGGCTTCCCTGTCTTCTGTCGGTGATGGTTACCGTCTTGGAGAAGGTCCCCTTCAAGACCCCCTCCCACGGGGAGCAGTCCTCCTTCATTACCTTCATAGAACAGATATCTGTGGCTACGGACACTCCATTGGAAGGGGTCCTGGAGAAGGAGACCTACCCTCGGGGCATTCTCAAGCATCAAGTGAGATTTCTCACCAGGGTTGGCCTCCTCTGTTGCCCATTATGCTGTGATCAGCACTACGTATCTAGCAGCACCATGCCTTCTGCTAGGCTCCACTGTGTTGTATGGACTGCAAGTATGCAATACCCCTATTGCTTGAAGTTTCTAAACATCAAGTCACTGAAGGGGCTAGTGACATAGGTGCGGTTCTGCATGGTGAAGGTGCAGGGTGCGTCACAAAAGCTGCCAGACAAGAAGTCTAAGAAGTAGGGATACCTTGTCTGAAAGATCTATGCAGCTTTGTCTCTGGGCATCCATCAAGCCAGCTGGGTGGCTTTGATGGCCTTGTATAGCCATGAGCTCTTTGAGTGGCTCTCTGACTTGCTCCCTGAAGAGAGTCAGCCATATCGAAAAGAGGTTCCTCATGTGGTGCTGATAGTGGCTAAATTGCTGGTGTCCCTGGATGCAGCCGACGTGTTAGCCCAAGCTGTGGCTACGTCCATTCGATGACATGCATGGTTGTGGGTTTTGCCATTTCGGAGGAAATCCAGCAGCAGGTGGGAGATCTGTCCTTCACAGTGATGGGTGTGTTTGGGATGGGGGTTTGAGGACGTTGCAAAGCCTACTGTGACTCTGGACTTTGCATCAACCCAGGCCGCGTAGTGCATGCTTCTTTCATGAACTCTATCAGGGCACACAAGGTCTGCAGCAGCAGCAGGCTTAGTGGTGACAGAAGCAGCAATATCAGGAACACCATCCGGCCAAGTCCTACAATAAATCGGAAGGTCAGGGTCAGCACAAGGGTTCAAACGGACAGGAGGCTGGTGCTCCATTCTCAATCTTCAAGCTCTGAACAAGTTTATTTGCAGTGAGATGTTTTACGTGGTGATTCTGCATCAAATCATTCTGTCCCTGGAGCCAGCAGTTTGGTTCTGCTCCCTGGACCTATAGGATGCATACTTCCACTTCCATCATGCAGACAGTTCTTCTGCTGTTGCGTTCATTAAACCCTGTGTCAGTTCAAAGCCATGCCATTCGGCTTGTTGTCAGCATCCAGGGAGTTCAGCCAAGTGCCTATATTTCATGGCAGCTTTTCTCAGTTGTAGAGGCACCAGGTTGTTTCCTTACCTCGACGAATGGCTTATGACAGGAGCTCCTTGCTAGACTTAGAGTGGTCCAGGGATCTGGCCATCCAGATGTTCTGGGACCTTGGCCTGATGGTCAGTCTAGGCAAGTCCGAGCTTTTCCCGACTCGGGGGATTCTGTTCATTGGTATGGAGTTGGACTTCCTCCAAGCCAGAGATCATCTGCACAGGACGGTGCGGTGAAAGTGTCCTCCTTTACCTGATCATTTTGGGATGCACAGTTATGGGCAGCCTGGTATTTCCTCTGATTTCTGGGCTTCATAGACTCTACTACAGCTTTTTGTGGGCCCACTAGCAAATGCAACCCATTCGGTAAGAACTTCGGGGGGGGGGGGAGTGGCCCCAATCAAATGCAGCCTTGAACCAACTGGTCTTGTTAATCCAGCCGATACTGGACATGAACCAACTGGTCGTGGTAACCCAGCTGATACTGGACAACATCCACTGGTGGCTCCCCCCCCTCAAACCACTCTGAGGGGATCTGGTTTGTCCAAGCTAAGCTCTTAGTGATGTTGATGATGGACTCACTTCTGGTGGGTTGGAGTGGTCACTTGCTGGACTATAGAGTGTACAGGTTCTGGGCACTGAGCAAGTCTATTAGAACTCTGTGCAAGTTTGTCTGGTGTTAGCTGAGTTCACACCATAGGTTTTAAATTAAGTGGTCCAGGTCAACATGGACAAGGTTACCACCATGTTCTACCTAAATAGAGGAAGGCATGCACTCTTTTCTTCTGTGTCAGAGGGCCTCCAGACATGGACTCTATCTCGCTCCTTACACATGAACCTGTCGACTGCCCGTGTCATGGATGTAAACAACCAGCTGACGGAAGCGCTCAGTCCTGTGAGAACAATCGTCCCACAAGTGATTGTTGCACCTGGAGGTGATGTTCCAGGTTTTGTCAGAATGGGGAACAGCATCTACTGATCTTACTTCGAGGGGGAGCTCTTGGAGCAGGCTATAACCATTAGGACTAATGCCGCAGGCCTTAGGACCCACTGGAAAAAACTTAGCTAGCAGTACCCAGCAGGGGGCGCCCGTGACGTCGGCTCCATCCCGATGTCGGTCATGCCATTAAAGGGGGCAGTTCCTATCTCCACCTAACTTCTTTTCCCGCCGCAGACCCGCTCTAATTGGGAAAATCTTAGTGTGTTCTTCAGCAGTTCCAGCGAAATTTGGTGATACATTTTTGTTTTCTCTCTGCTTTTCTCATTTTTGCAGTTTGTTTTCTTCATTCTGTAGTTCTTCTTTCATTGCATGTCATCCCCATCGTCAGTCTCGTCCTCCGGTCCCAAGAAGACTAAGTGTGCCTGTGGCTGCCAAATACCATCGAAGGGCAGCCACGAAGCGTGCGTCTTCTGTCTGGGGCCAGACCACGACCTTCATTCCTGCAAGATCTGCAAGGGCTTCACCAGCAGGACTCGTATCCGGTGCCTGAAGGCCTTAAAAGCCCACCTTTTAGAGAAGGAAATGGAGGTCTTGCAGAGCTCTCCTGGGGTAAAGGGCAAGCACTGGGACAAGTCCCGTGAGAAAGACCTTAGCCGGTCCCATCAGCGGTCTAGGTTGTGCTCTCCCCACAGAAAGGCATCTCCTTCCGGCTCTGGCGGTTCTGACTGTTTGAAGCACTCTAGATGTGAAGAAAAGTCGAGGTCCAACGCCCCCTCCAAGACACCGATGCCGACCCTGGCAGGAGTTTCTACTGACAAACTGGACAAGGTGAAGGTTACCCCGCTGCGCATCTCTTCTACCTCGGCGGATTCCACCAAGGCCTCTACCTCAGCGCATACTTCAGCACCACCGTGAAAGACCTTGGTTACGGCTTTACCTGCGTTGGGTAAGCAGTCAGGCAAGGACCCGAGACTCTCATGCTAAGGCCCCTTCTGGGTCCCGCTCTTCCAAATCAACTAAGTCGGAGCTGACCCTGGCCAAGACACCAGCCTCTTCACCGACTACGGTGTCTAAGGCTGACGTGACTAAAGGTTAGCCTGCACCGGTCAGGGTACCGTCACCAGCCCCGAAGTCTTCCACTCCGGAGGGCTCTTCTTCGGGATCTTCCCCAAGGCCCTGCCAGACCTTCCGGCTTCACCTATTCCCCTGAAGGGGACAGCAGCCTCTGTTTTCAATAAGGAGGAGCTGCAGGAGCTCTTCTCCTTCTGGTGGAGCCAAGTCAAAAAGGACAAGGCTACCCTGAAGATAGACCCGACACCGGTTCCCGACTGACCGGACATCCAGGACACCAGGGATCTTCCCGTCGGGTCACCTTCCAAAACCCCAGACGAGCAGTGTAAGCCTTCCAAGTTGCGCTCGCCCTTGGTGGTTTGATCCCAGTCTCAGTCCAGGGACCGGCGATGGCACAACTCACGGTCTTCCAACCGTCATTGGTCTAGGCCCAAGAGCAAGTCCCACAGCCGCCATAGGTCTGACTCTAGGCAGGCTCGCTCTTCTAGCCAATGGCGGTCCCGTGACAGGCGCCAGTCTCCGCTCTGTCGTTGGTCCACGAGCTGTCGTCGGTCCCAGGACCGACGTCGGTCTGGGAGTACCCTACGCTCTAGGGAGGGTAGTCCTTACAGTCACGATTCGATCTCCTCACATTCCAGGAGCCGGTCTACCTCTTCTTCTTTGTCCCTTTCAGGAGCCGGGGTTCTTCTATGAATAAGGAACTACCCTGTTCGCCTCCTGATGATCCAATTTTCATGGATGTCATGAGATGCATCCACGCCTCCAACAAATGGGAGACGGAGGACCTGGATCCGGAACACCGGAGGCTGGCATGTTACCTGAGGCAAAAGGAGCCAAAACCTTTGGTAATGCCTCCTTTGGTGGATACATTCCAAGACCTTACCAGGATAATTTGGAAACATCCAGCCACAGTCCCGGCAGTTCCCCCAAAAAAATCGAACAGGCTGTATAGAGTACCGAGGGACGAACCCTATCTGGCGGAAAACCCTCAGGCCGACTCTATGGTTATAGCGGCTGCTCATGACAAATCTCGACAGCCCAAACACCTCAGCTGTCAGCCTCCCAATCAGGAGTCCCGCTATTTGGACCAGGTGGGCAGAAAGGTATACTCAGCATCCACCTGCTTCATACATTCCCTGAACTTCCTGACGCATATGGTCCAGTACCAGAATGCTGTATGGGAGAAGGGACAAGAGGTAGTCAGCGCCTTGCCAGACTCCGCACAAAAAATGAAGCTCCTGGTCATTCTCAAATCGGGCTCGGACATAGGCACCCATGTTCTGCGTGCCTCATACGACACTGCAGATACGGCATCTAGGGCATCAGCGTCAGGTGTCTGCCTAATGCGCCATGCCTGGCTTCAAGTCTCATGATTCTCCCAGGATCTGCAGACCAGAATCAGGGAACTGCCATTCCATGGTTCCGTGCTGTTTGGGTCGGAGACTGAGGGCCTTATCGCTCATCTCCAGGAGTCGGGCAAATCCATCTGGTCTGTCCACCAGATGTATAAGGGAGACCAGAAACGCTCTCGAAAATGGCCTTTTCGTAAGTCCTCAGGCCAGCCTGCCAGTGGAAACCATTCGGCCTTCCTTTTAAAGGCGGCTTTAAAAGGAAGGCCGGAAGCCAGTGACCTAGAGGCACTCCCTTTCGAGGCCCAAAGTCCTCCCAAACCTCTCTGCCAACCCCCGGCTCTACCCAGTGACTCTCTGCTGACCCCCCCCTCCTCTGGTGGGGACGCAAGGGGAGGCAGTATGCAGTCGCTTCTCCCTCCATGAGCCCAGCCAAAGACTCGTCTTTATAGGTGCGGTCCTCGATACGGTCCAGGGCATGGCCCTCCTCCCTCAGGAAAGGGGAAATCGCCTGTGAGAAGTGGCCTGAACGGTTCTCGTAACCCCTCAGGTCCAAGTCAGGACCTTCCTCCAGTGTTCCCATTAAGGGTGCAGATCTTGGGGGTGCACTGCACCCTCTCCAAACACTGTCAGGGGTACAAAATAAATTATAAGGGTTCATTCTATCATTTGTACAACATTTTTGTGGGGTACATATACTTCAAACATAATTATGGGGGTACAGTGTACCCCCTTCACACAAAAATGTACTTGAATTTCATAATTTGTACTTGAATCAAGTACAGATGGGGGTAAATGGGAACACTGCCTTCATCGGACTCCTGGGGCACATGACGGCGACCATCCCTGTAACTCCCTTGGCCCGCCTCCACATAATAATAATATAATAATAATAATACATTTTATTTTTATGGTGCCTTTCAAATGACGAGGCGCCTAACAAATTTAAAATCACGAAACAAACATCTTAACAACGTATATTATATATAAAATCATTAATATCATCAAACAATTAATTACTGAATGCTTGGTGCCATAAAAATGTCTTCAAAGCCTGCTTAAATCCCTCCACAGTGGTGCACTCCCATAACCGATAGGGTAGAGAATTCCAAAGGGTTGGGACCACATGCATAAAAGCTCTGGCCCCAGAAGATTTCAAACACACCCTTGGAATCTCTAGCAACCTCTCGTCAGCTGAGTGGAGCGATCATCCAGGGCAGTAGGGGACCAGGAGCTCTTTCAGGTGGTCTGGGCCCAGTCCATGTAGGGCTTTAAAAGTCAGAAGGCTGGGGGCGCTGTGGAACCCGAGCAAAATGGCCACAAGTTGATCGAGCTCTGTTGCTAGAAATCTATAAAATAGCTGGTAAGTTTTAAGTTTTCTAGGAGAAGGCATACCTAACAATATAGCTGCAGCGGAATAACTCCAGATTAAGATGGGGAGCCCTCGTAGGGTTAAAACTTCTGGGGATGGTACTAAAAGCAAAACCATCTCCGGAGCTTCTACTACCTCGCGGGCTGCAGAGGGCCGTGAGCCTGTACCAGAAGAGGGATCCCAGGAAGGAACACTTCAAATATTAGGAGCTAAGATGAACCGTATGATAGCATTGATGTTTGGACTGGCTGATAAATTCGACGCTCTTACAAGCAGAGTGGTCCAGGTAGAAACTAAGGTTGAAACTATCACGAGAGTCACTGCAGAATCTAAAAAAAATTCAGAAGCGGCCTTAGGAGCAGTCAGTATGGTGATTAAAGAGAACATGCACCTCCATTCTTGTCTCAAAACCTTAGGCTTCTCGGATTTGAGGAAGGCTCTGAAGGGGATCGCCCTATGTTGTTTGTGCAAGAATGGATGATTCAGCAGCTTGGGGAAGAAGCCACCCCGTCCGTTAAGAACTTTCAGAAAGCTTACAGGGTGACACCTCAGGGCTCCCAAGATAACCCAGATGCCTCGAGAACGGTGGTGATCGTAACAGATGACGTCGTCGAATCAAGAGATCTGCTGCTCGCTCTTGCCAGAAGAAAACGGACCCTGCCATATGACAGTCATTCGATATGGATCTTTCCAGACCTGTGCTACACTACGCGACAAAAAAGGAAGCGTTTCGCCGGAACTCATGCAATGTTAAGAGAGGCGAGCATTTCTCATGGCCTAGTGTTCCCATCCCATCTCTGCATAGTGCACTGCATTAAAATCTACATTTTTTACGACCCTGGAGAGGCCCAGAAGTGGTGCCGGCGACACGTTGTTCCTCGACCTCAGGTCCCATCGGAAGGTAATTCCTCATTGGAGGATGATAATTCCTGAATTTAGTCTGGTACCTTTTCTTTTCATAAATTACTCCTTATCCTGAGGAGTGAAGGGGAAAAGGGGGCTTGTTATTGTCCAGGGGAAACTGTTTTTTATTTCTTTTTTTTTTATTTTATTTATGCTCCCCTCTCCTCGCGGCTCTCCTTCTTGGAGACACCCATGGCCTTTAAGCCCTCGCTCACCTGCCAGGTTACGGAGCAGTCCGTCCCCCATGGAACGTGGCTGTACCCCCAGGCAGGTGCAGGCGGGGCTTCTCACCCAGAACATTTTGCTTCGTCAGGACACTGTTTTCCGGGCCTGGCAGGGGCATTGAGGGTGGGGTCTGGTGCTCCTTCACCCGGGAGGCGAGGGCATTTCGTTTCTCCTGATGTGCCATGTCCCCGGCGTCAGGCGCTCAGGCGCCGACGTCTGGCACGTCACCCCTCCGTTCTGCGCCGGACTTTCCTGTCTCAGGTCTCCACCGGGGCCAGGCAGAAACCGAGCTCTGGCACCCCTCCCCGGAGAGGACGAGCAGTCCCTAGGACGCCAAGTCCTCTCCCCCCGGCCGGCCCTCCAGCTTCCTTTTTTCTTTCTTTTGAAGTACATTAATACATACTTATGTTGCTGGACTAGAGACCTTGGACTTTCATTCCCTTTCCACCATTATTAATTTTTGCCAGCCAAGAGGATTTGCTAAAACAAGGGCAGTTCTGTATTAAACACTCTTATGTTTAAAATGCATGCGGTTGTGTGAGTCATAGTTAGTGTTTAATAGATAATTTGGTCCACAAATAAGTAGGGAAGTAAACCTTTCTAACTAAATGCTGTCTGTTTTTGCTTTTAACAGTAATAGCCCTATAGCAGACAGTCGATCAATATATTATTAGCACTAAATAGTGTATATACTAGGGTGAAACATGCTGGAATTTTCCCTTTCCCTTTAAGGGGTAAAAGATACTGGACTTCAAATGACTTTATTCAGATTGTATTAAAGGGACACTGTCAGCTTTTGCCCTCCGTTTTTTGTAACTTCCTAACATTGTGTCTTTTGGCACACACTTGCATCAGCTGCAGAGTACAATACCCACATTGGACTAAAAAAGAAGGAAATGCACAAGATTTGTATATTTTAACTATCATTAGGATTTACCCCGACCTGAGGTAAAGTCACGTATCCCCGGAAGCAGATCCTGGTCAGAGAGCGCACAGCAAACGCAGTGGTCCCAAGTGGCATTTATGACATGCCTACTCTACAAACATGCTCTCCTGTAACTCCTATGATATATAAACTAGTCCTGGTATTGTAGAGCGAAGCAGGCACAGCGACTGATGTTGTAATTATTTTCCTAACGGGCCGAAATCCCAGCATGCATGGAAGAATCGTGTGGCAAGATCCCACATGCAGGGAACATGCCACCATTGCGCATGGGATTTGTCGGTTAAAATAAATACAGCCAGCAGTGCTACGTTGCGTTCTATCGAGAATCCGGGCTGCGTGTAGAATTACGAAATATGTTGATGGTATAAAATGCCGCTGAACCTTCGTACTACTACGTTCTGGACCGAGATCTGCTCGATATTTATGGTCGGTAAAAATCGCCCCATAATGAATGAAAATATGAAATCTGGTGCATTCCGTCATTTTAGTCAATAGAGAGCATTACGTCAAGTTCATGTGGGTGTGCCAAAAACAACTAATATTTGAAGTTACAAAAATGGAGGGCAAAAGCTGACAGTGCCCCTTTAATTATCGTGTAGCTCATGGGTTCCTTTACGGCAATTGAAAGTTTTGTGACATTTGTATACACCTTTAGCTATATCCCTCAGAGATGTATCTTTTAACATTCAGTGGACCTAGTGAGAGTATTAAGAGGAGTGGTGCTCTCATGGGTTGATATATGTCCATAACTGTAAAACTGAATGTTGGAAATTAACTGTATGTGTGATGGAAATCCAATAAACATAAAGTATATATATATATAAAAAAAAGTCAGAAGACTGACTTTAAAGGTGATGCGCCACCGTACTGGCAGCCAGTGCAGTCCACGTAGTACCGGCGAAATATGACAGGACCGGGACAATCCCGTCAAAAGCTGAGCCACCGCGTTCTGCACTAGCTGCAGGTGACAGATTTCTGCCCCCGGTGGCCCTAGGTACAGGGAGTTGCAGTAACCTAAGCGTCAGTACACCAAGGTGTGGATCAAAGTAGGAAGGTCGCTGGACGGAACAAGGTGCTTAATCCTAGAGATATTCCTTAGATGGTAAAAGGAGGATTTAACGACAGCCAACACCTGAGAGTGCAGGGTCAGCCCTTCGTCAAAAATTACCCCCAGTTTTCGCACCTGTTCAGAGGTCGGGAGAGATACACCTCTAAGAAAAAGTCCGGAGGGCGAACCCACCTCCAACCCTCCTATCCGGTGACCCAGGTCCACAACCAGCACCTCAGTCTTACCCGAGTTCAACCTCAATCGACTGGAATCCATCCACTCCTGGATTTCTACGAGGCAGCTGTTAAAGACCCGAGAGAGCTCCATCCTGGTTGGGTGCAAAAGAAAGGTAGAGCTGGGTATCATCAGCATAGCAGTGAAACCTCAGCCTATACCTTCTTACAATGTCTCCGAGGGGCAGCATATACACTGCAAACAACATGGGGGACAACACTGACCCCTGAGGAACCCCACAAGAGAGAGAAACTGGATCCGAGGAATAAACCCCGGACACCACTCTCGAAGTTCTTCCCTTGAGGAACGATGTAAACCACCCAAGGACTGTGCCTGACGGTCCACAGTGTCAAACGCTGATGAGAGATCTAGAAGAAGCAAGATGGAATTGCTCTTCCGATCTCTAGCCATCAGGAGATCACTGAGCACCTGAACTAGCGCTGTCTCAGTACTATGTCTATTTCGAAATCCAGACTGGACAGGTTCATAGATGTCATAGATGGTCAAATGGTCCTCCAGCTGTGCAGCCACTACTTTCTCAATCACCTTCCCTAAAAAGGGGAGATTAGAGAATGGTCTGTAGTTTGCAAGGCAGTCTGGGTCTAAAGAAGCTTTCTTCAAGAGTGGTGTCACCACTGCCTCTTTCAGGGATCTAGGAAACTCTCCTGTTTCCAAGGAGCACCAGACTATCCAAGCTAGGACTGGACCGATGGAATTAATACAACCCAGAATCAGGGAGGTAGGTCCTGGGTCCAAACTACAGCATGTAGGGCACACACTCTGGACAATCCCCATGACATCCATGAATGCCAGTCGGTCGAAGGTACTCCAGGAAAGCCAAGGAGCAGTGGCCTCATGCTGATCAAAAACAGCACCCACAGAGTGTGCTGGTTGGAGTACCGCCCTGATGTCATCCACCTAAGTCGCAAAGAATCGAGCAAGTTCATCGCACTCTACTTGTGAAAAAGCTTTCCGGACTTGCAGACAGGCTGGGTTGCACAGTCTGTCCACAGTTCGGAACAGCTGAGCTGGTCAATTCTGAGCAGCTGCAATCTCCCTGGACAGGGACTCTGCCTTCTTATGGGTGATTGCAGATTGATAGACTTGATAATGGTCCATCAATCTAAGGTGGTCGGCATCAAGGGCGGATTTCTGCCATCAACGCTCTAACCTTCATCCTAGTGGCTGCATCTCCCGCAGAGTCCCATCAAACCATGGGGATTGAGGGTGAAGGGAGAGAGGATGAACTTGGACAGGAGGAATGACATCCAGGGCCACTGAGATGGCCGAATTATAAGCCTTCATGAGGGCCTCTGGGTCACTGTTTGCCACTGAGAGGGACTAGAGGTCAAGCACCACCGCTAGGCCTTGAGAACTTATATCTTGTAAAGGACGGTATCGGACCATCTCCACAGGGGTAGGCCTACAAAGGGGGGTACGACAACTGAACCCCCACGGTGTAATGATCGGACCATCAACTGGTTCCACCCCCAAGTCAGAGGCTTCGATCCCCAGGAGGAAGACTAAGTTAAGAGAGTGACCATGTTTGTGAGTAGCAGTAATAACTGTATGAGTGAGGCCCAGCGATGTCATCAACTGGAGGAAGTGCTGACCAAATTACGAGAGTTCGTCGTTGACCCAGGTGTTGAAGTCGCCCAGGACCATCAGTCTGGGCGCACCAGGCGCTCATGTCGGCCGATACAAGTCCGGCGACCTCCTGAAGGGAATCGCTTCATCTCCGGTGGACGGTAGATAGAGGGCGCCTGACAACCTACAACTGCTACACAGTAAATTCAAATGAGTCAGTCTCCTCAACTGGTACACTTGTGAGGTTAAGTTCGGTCTTGAAACTGACTGCAACCCCCTGCGATCAATCGGCGGTGTATCACCGAATACCCGGCCGGAGTTACAGTCTCTAAAATGGGGCCAGAGTTCTCATCCAGCCAGGTCTCAGTGATGCAAACCAGGTTCACCGTTTCAACAAGATCTGCAATAATAGCAGTCTTGTTTTTAGTGGACCGGGCATTGCATAACACTGCCTGAGTTGGATGGACCTCTCGGGCCACCTGGACCACCTGCCTACCACAATTGGTAGTGCCCTTGGGTATGGAAACCCAACATGTCGGACCACGCTCTAAGTTCCATTTCGCCCCAGGGCGTCTTCTGGATCTTACCACCCTGATATGGTGGCCCCCCCTCATTCACCCTCTGCTGTTCGCAACCCCCGCCACCCTCCCTTCCCTACGCACAATACCCAGCACCCTACAGTGCTGGTAAGTTGTAAACTGAAGTGGAGGGGAAGGGGTAGAGGACGCGGAGAGCGGAGGGTGAATAACGCACAACCGTGGGGACAGGCCTCCAACACATTCTTGTGACCCAAACAACACATGAGGGTTCCACAGTGGAATCTCAGGGTTCAGTGGGACCAAAGCTCCGACGGTCTCGACCATCCGGTCAGGATCTCTGAGCCAGTCAGAAGGACCCTCCTTTGGTAGTTGGACCCCCTCAATCTAGAAAAAGGGGTCTTGTTTCAACAGGAGCCACCAAGTCGGACACTGACAACAGACGCCTCCAACTTAGGCTGGGGGGGGCTCACCTAGGGGACTGCCAGACTAAGGGCGTTTGGTCCCCAGAGATGCGCAACCTCCACATCAATGTTCTGGAAATGTGGGCAGTCCTCAATGCCCTACGGGCCTTTCAGGAGGACCTAGTGCCAGGCTCTCTCTGCATTCAGATGGACAACACTGCTGTTGTTTTCTACATCAACAAGCAAAGGGGAACACACTCCTACCCCCTGTGCAGGGAGGCAATGAGAGTCTGGTATTGGGTGCTGGAATACCACATCTCTCTGTCCGCCATTCATATTCCAGGTGCCCAAAACGCCTTGGCAGACAGCTTAAGCCGGTCTCAGTCCAAAGTGCATGCATGGGAGCTACTCCAGTCAGTAGCGGACCAGCTCTTCAACACTTGGGGTCGTCCAGAGTTGGACCTCTTTGCGTCCCCACGCAATGCTAAACTGCCAATTTTTTGCTTGCAAGAGCACGCGCCTGGTGTTTTCGGGCCAGATGCGTTGTCCCTTTGTTGGTCATGGAGGTTCCTTTACCCCCTCCCTCCCTTCCCTCTCATTCAGAGAGTTCTGTTGAAGGTACAGGCTGAGGGGGCTCAGATGATCCTAATCGCCCTCTGTGGCCACAGCAGATTTGGTTCCCACTGCTTCAGCAGTTGTCATCGGAGCCTCTGATTCCACTGCCAATATGCTCGCAGTTGCTGTCCCAGGATCAGGGCAAGCTGGTACATCCAGATCTCAAGTCCCTGCACCTTTATGCATGGCTCCTGCAGATGTAGTTTAATCAAGGTATGGGGTCTCCCAAGAGGTGGCAGATGTCCTCGGTTCAGTGAGGAAACCCTTTACTTGTTCCACTTATGCTATGAAGTGGAAGTGTTTTTGCTTATGGGCTTTGTCTCATCATCTGGACCCTCTTACCTGTCCAGTGAACTCAGCACTACAGTATCTCCTCTCCTTATATCAGCAAGGCTTGAGCTACTCCTCCATTAAGGTGCATATATAGGCCATTTCTGCTTATCACGTCCTCTTCGGAGACAGAACCGTAGTCCAGCTGGACATGGCCTGCACCTTTTTACAGGGCATTCTACATTTGAGGCCTCTCATTAGGGATCCAGTTCCCCCCGGGATCTCCTTTTTCTGTTAGGGAAGCTTACTCTCCCTCCCTTTTAACCCGCAGCAAAGTGTGAGCTGCGTTATCGTTCCTGGAAGGTATCTTTCTTAGTTGCTGTTACTTCAGCTCAAAGGGTTTCTGAGCTTCAGGCCCTGATGTGCAAGGAGCCTTATTTAATTTTTCATAGGGAAAGGGTTTCCCTCAGAATAAATCCTAAGTTCCTACCCAAAGTGGTTTCTGAATTAACCCTCAACCAGTCAGTTGATCTTCCAGTCTATTATTCAGCCCCTTCTAATGGGGGAGAAGCTGTCTTACACACGTTGGATGTCCACAGGGCACTGAGGTACTACCTCAAACATACAGCGGCACATCGCAAATTGGAGCAACAGTTTGTGGCCTTTGCCCTTCAACACCTGGGCAAACCAGTGTTTAAACAGGCTATATCTCGGTGGCTAGTCCACTGCATAGTCTTCTGTTACAACAAGTACAACAAACCTCTACCGGGAATGGTTAGAGGTCATTCTACCAGAGGAGTTTCTACCTCCTTTGCCTCTTTAAAAAATGTCTCTATCCGAGACATTTGTGCAGCTGCTACTTGGAGTTCGGTACACACCTTCGTCAGGCATTATATCCTAACATTGCTTCCAGGCACTGAGCCGGTTTCAGCCTGGTGGTCCTTCAGGGACTATTGTCCTGATGTGCTGTCTCCCGGCCTTTTTAGGCAATACCGTTATTATAGTTCTTGTCATCCTCCTCCCAGGGCTAGTCACCTCCTTAGTGCGGGACTGCTTGGGATTCAATCCTAATGGTTAGCCTGCTGCAAGAGCTCCCCCTCGAAGTAAGATAGTACAGTTACGTAAGAACTTACTGTAACAGTAGATCTTCAAGAGGAGCTCTTGCAGCAGGTGTTGCTTTCCCGACCTCCTTCCCCCTTGAGAGTTATCAGCATGACTGGGGAAAACTTTGCTTGGTTCGCTTGCTGGGGTCCGTTCGCGGGTCCTCAGCGGGTGAACTGAGGTGGAGCTAGGGACTGCCCCCTTTTATGGCATGACTGACGTCGGGGCGGAGCTGACGTCGGGGGTGGCCCCTGCTGGGTACTGCTAGCTAAGTTTTTTCTGGGGGGTCCTAAGGCCTGCGGCATTAGTCCTAATTATTATAGCCTGCTGCAAGAGCTCCTCTCGAAGATCTACTGTTACGGTAAGTTCTTACGTAACTGTACTATCTGTTTGCATCTTCCTGAGGAAAAACGTATGCTGAGACTATTCTGTACTGTCCCCTCTGCCGGGCATCCTGCCAGTGGACGTATTTTCTTGGTCTGAGCTCATGACCTTTGTGTATCTTCCTTCCATTTCCTCTTATCCACAAGGTGATCCTCAGCATGAGGAGGAACAAGGCATCTCTGATTCTTATTGTTCTGACTGGCTGCACTAGTTCTGGTATCAGGATTTTCTCAGTTCCAGTGGCAGACCTCTGTGGCTGCTTCCACTCCTACTGGACCTGCTGACGTCCCAAGGGATGATCGGCATCCAGACCTGCAGTCACTGCACCTGACTGCCTGGTTCCTGAGCAGTTACTGTTCCAGGCCCTTGGAGCTTCTGGAGGTGTTCTCTGGGTGTTGGAAGCATCTCGAAAAGAGTCGACTTGCAAGATATACACTTTCAAGTGGACAAGGTTCCTATTGCAAGATATACACTTTCAGGTGGACAAGGTTCCTATGTTGGTGTGAGAAGTGTTGATTGTTGTCTCTCTCCTGTTTCATTTCACACATACTTGACCACCTTTGGTCCCTGATTCAGGCAGGGTTTTGAACCATGTCCCTTGAACCTGGCCATTTTGACATTACATACATACAGTAGGGTTGCTGACAAAGTGGTTGGCCATTTCATTAAAAGGCTAGGCCACTTATCCCCTCCAGTGACTGAACCACCTCCATCATTGGACTTACCAGTGGTGTTGTCATGGCTAATAGGTATACCATTCAAGTCTGTGGACAGATGTGACCTCAGACATCTGTTGTGTTAAACAGTGCTTTTAGTTGCCATCATCTCGGCCATATGGGTGAGTGAGCGCCAGGCAGTATTTAGGGAGTCACCTTATATGGTTTCCAAAAGGTTGTTTAATGCCGCCTTGCAAAATTTCTGCCCAGAGCAGTCTTTAGAGTTGCACCTAAATCAGGCACTCATTCAACCTACTTTTTTTCTGAAGTCTTAGGTTTCAGCGACCAAGCAAACGCTTCATACGCTAGATGTTCACAGGGCTTTGATCTCCTGTCGGTAGCGTATGGCGAAATTTCTTGGTGAGAGGGTTGCCAGCTTTTTGCTACATATGTTGAAGCAGCCCTAGACAGACTAGCAGCCAAATATATAATCTCCTTCATTGCTCTGTGTTATAAGTTGACTGGTGAGAAGCCACCCATGGGGTTGTACGCTCATTCTCTAGACATATTGCTGCCGCTGCTCCCAGGTAAAGTTCAATTTCTGAAATATGTAATGCTGCTACCTGGTCAAATGTTCATGCATTCCTGTTCCATTACAGCATCGACTTGCTCAATCATCGTGATGCTTTTGGGTTATCATTCCTTCATGGTTTTCTTGCCTCATTTGGGGTGTGCCTTGTTAGTCGCCCCGGTGCCCTTTATTAATCACCAGATGATCACTGTGATATATAAAAATGATGTTAAAGTTACCCCCCATAGACTATAATGGAGCGCATCCCTGCGCTCTCCCTGTGTTAATGTCATAACATGGCTGAGCGCGAGGGTAGATCTAAAGACCAGGAAGTAACAGTGATCCGTTGGGGGAAATTTTATGATCAATTTCACTACTAAACTATTAGACATTTTTATGGCAAAATGTAGATCAGCAGCATTTCGTAGAGGTAAGGCAACAAAATGTGTGGTGCATAGGGCTAACATAGTGAGTCTAGTTAAACAATTTTAAATAATTTGTTGTTTGGTAGTTTTTCTTTCTCTCCTTCATGGTAAAAAAGGTAGCGAGTTGGTTGGGGGCAACAGTTCATTATATGCCGCTGGCACGCGCATGGTGACATGCATTGGTGGCATGCTCTGACCTCTCTGACTGTAAAAGTTCTGGTTTCCACGGGGTTCTAGTGCCTCTGGCTCTAAGACCAAAGAGTGTAGCTCTAGTAAGGAGTTACTGTAGAATATCTGGAGTTACAGGTATGTAACATTCCAGTACTTATTCTCTTATCCATTAGATGGCAGGATCAAGCAATTGAAATAGAGGTGTCTTACAAGTGTGTAACTAAAATAATGTTATCTCGTTTCGAAAATGCTAATTGGGGGCTGCCCCACACTGAGGTGTGGGACTTTTATACTTGGATATTTACCTGTATCTGTGTATTAATTTAATTATGTCTTTATGTTTCATATGCTCAGGATAAGCCAATCTGTAATTTTAAATGTATGTTTAAATGTTGTTTTTTTTGTCAAATACTGTTTCTAATTGTTTTTTTATGGTGTTGTATGGTAGTTTTTATATTATTCTTGTATATTCTGTTTGTTTCTGGTTGACCATGAAAATGGGTAGTGTAACCCATGGAATTATCAGATTTAAAATAAATTATCAAGATAGAAATCTCATTTGTAAGGGACCCTGATCTCCTCAGTCTTTTAATTTCTATTCATGTGTATTACCTTTAAAACAGTAAGGTGTTTTCCTGAAATATTACTTCTAACATTTTATGTGAGGTCACCAAAAATTGTGCAGAGTGGTGATGTCCCAGAGCCACCATAAAGTTGTATTAGAAACTTAAGAAATGTCGGCAGAAAAAGACCATTGGACCATCTTGTTTGTCCTACTATACCCTACCCTATCCTGTCCTACCCTGGGACCTGTTGTCTAGTCAGGGTTTATGCCCTCACCTCACCTCACCTCACCTCACCTCACCCCATGCCTCCGTGCCCTACTGCTATCCCCCTGAGTAACTATTCCTTATACTCGGTCCCAGCTGTGCTTGACTCAATTGTATTGCAGAACCTGTGCTATGGGAGCAACTTGGTTTTCAAAATTTTGGTATAAAACAACTATAGTATGATTAAAAATATACAGCATTCTAAATATTCTGAAAAGTCAAGTAGTTCTTTTAAAAGTCTGTGAGAAGCCACGGGTAAACATTTCCATATCACTTCTGCAGTACTTCAGATAGGGCAGAGTAATGATCAGTTCTTGGCAGTCAACCTGCTAGAATCCACTTACACTAAGTGAAATTCTGCAGCAAGTCATTTTTGCAATTTTATTATGTCAGGGTTTAAATCATTATAAAGAATTACATATGATGGATTCCATTAGGTATTTTTTTAAAAGGTACCCTTTCAGTAATGTAGCTGCATACAAGCATAACTTTAAGTGTTTTACCTGTAGCTGTCTGTTCAGAAGTCGAGAGTGTAGCATACTATAATGGGTGTGATTTGATTTAAAGGTGATTTGGGTCTATGCTGCTGTGTTCCTGAAGCACACAAGTAGATGTATGACATAGCTGCACTGATACACCTTCCTAAATTTTCCCAAATACTGTTGGTAAAGATTAATATTACTAGTTATATTTTCTGATACTCCCTCAGGCCTTCCCCATTGGCTCCTAATAACCTCCCAGTCCCAGCCCCAACACCCCCTGCTTATGGCAGCAACCCTGATGGTTTGTCATAATGGCGGGGTATTTAGGGTGGTTGGTCCCCTTCAGGAAACAACATCCTGTGTTTGCCAATGTGGGTGGGGGTGGGGTGGGGGACGTGGAGCCTAAAGGGCCAGCTGTCAGTCCTAAGATCCTATCTGCTTTTTCTCTGCTCCAGTTTCCACCCTTCTCTTCCCAGGCATGTATGGGCCTACTGGTCCAAGCGTGCATGCAGTGATGGGTCGCAAGAACTGCTAACACCTTGGCATGTATCTGTGACCAGGTCACAGCATGGCACTGTGGCAGGCTCTCGATGCAAGCCCATGCTTTGAACAGGCCATGGAGCTGAGGAAACAGGTGTAAACCCCCCGGTGTCTAGGGTAAGTGGGGAGGGGGGCCACAAGCACAGAAATCATCAGATGGCTGCTTTACCTGGTTCTTGATCTAGCAAAGAGGGTGTCCAAGATCGGGCCACTGCAGCTGCAGAGTAAATGGGGGTAATCACAAGTTAAACTAGCTGAATAAATAAGTCCATTGTCCAAACAGTGTTAAAAGTTCATGAAACTCCATTTAATTGAGAACTTAGAAGAAACTGCGGCCACTCCATGGAGCAGGGGGTTTACAGTCAGTAAGAATTAATCTCAGGCAGACAGGTACCTCAGCCAGTGGCTAATTGTGATTGTGAAGACCTCCACTGAAAATATCCCTTGTCCGAATCAGGCTTCCAAATGGGCTGGTGGCAGCAGCATGTCAAACGCAGCAAAATCGGGCTTGCTGGATTACTCAAGGTGGCTCAAACTCTTCTCTATCCTCCTCCTGCACTTTCTTAGTTCCAAGAAACACAAGTCCCAAAACTCAAGCTCATGGATAACTCCCCACTCCTCTGCCTCCATGAATGCTGGATAGCACTACGGTGGTTCGAACCTCCGACTGCTGTACTCTTGATAACAGAACTAAGGCTGAACCTCCGCACCCCTTCTTCAGGTTATCTCTCTTTGACGCTGAGACCTGAGGCAGATGTTGAAATGGGCACACCAGGACACATGGCTGGGACGTATCCATAGCAGTGAGCTGCTTGCAGAGACTTACGCCTGGGCTCCCCACGCTGTCTGCCTGTTCTCATCTGTTCCACCAACAACCGAACAGCAGCACATTCCCAAGAGGGGCGGGACATGGGCAGGCACTGACCACTGCCCACAGACCCCTGCTCCCTCCTGCACCAGGCTAAACTTCAGCAGGAGGCGTGCAACACCCACAGCATGTTCCCTGGAACTCATTGACCACCACCACTACACACCGCCGCCGCCATGGAAGACAACTTGGGGAGGGGGTCAGGGGGCAATCCTCCCTTCCTGGCCCCTCTTCCCCGGTCCTTAGCCCAGACCGGACTCCTTTGCTTCGCACCAAAACTCTTCCCCTAAAAGGCTTCCATGCCCACCCGGGCTGCCTGCCTGCAGGCGGCCCCCGGTGACATCAGAAATGAACCTTTTAGATCCTAATAAGCCCCACAGGGGACTTACACAGGCATGTGAGGCACAGAATGTCTCCCTCCTGCCCTTACCCACCAGTGTTAATGGGCCCCAGTGGTCCAACGCCCCCATCCCCAGTTTACTGGTGTCCTGCAACCCTATGTGATCCTTCCCCCCCTTCCCCTCACCTGATCTCCTGATTCTTGGCTGGGCAATAATTTATACCTGTCTGACCTCAGCATTCATCCTTACCTGGTGTCCAGTGACTCATCCCCGGTCGCATGAACACATCCCAGCTGGCATGCTCTCTGTGTCCAGATGCAGCACTATCCCTGACACCAACTGCTTTTAACATGCAGTAACCAGATGGAGACAACAGGAGTCTTTTTACCGGTTCTGCAAGAGCTACCATGTCTTTGAGCTTGGCTCCATGTGACATTTATATATTAGTCTTTGCTTCCTTTTTCGGACCACTCGCAATGCCTTTTCTGTTGCTTAGGAGGGATTTGTGACTCCCCACTGAGCTTGGCTGAATACGATTACATTGGCAGAGCTAGTGTTAAGTGGATACAAGAACCAGTTAGCATCACTTTTTGCTACTGAAAATGGAGTTCTGATTGTTGTAGATATGGTATGCAGCTCTTTGCAAGATTTTGTAATGCAGTGCTGAGCAGGTACAGAATAACTAGCACATGTTTGTATCTTTTTTCAGTATTATAGTTTCAAACAATAAACATAGCAAGAAGAGTAATGCAGGAAAGGTGTTTTCATTAGTTGTCTGAAGTAGATTAGAAAAGGAAGAACAGAGATGCTTCATTCAACCAGACTCAAATTCCTTTCCCAGAGTTCAGTTGTTTTTTTTTTTCAAACGTGAGCAAGGCATCCTTATTTGGCCATTCTGCTTGCTCTATAAATAGAACAGAATGTACTGATCTGATATATGTACTGTAACTAGAATCAGCGGTATTTGGATGTTGAAAGTTTGTGAGGGAAATGTTTGGCTGTCTGGAAGCTACATTAACTGGGTATGCTACGGAATGCCCTACCTACCTACCTGTCAGTCTCGTTCTAGTTAGCATGTACTTCCATTCCACTTCATGGAGAGCTAATGTCCCTGAGTGTAACAGCTTTGGATGATATGAGGGTAATGAGGAATGGGTAGATCTGTCTTTATGACACAAAGTTAACTAGAGATGCAAGAGGTCCAGCAGCATTAGGAACTGTCACCACAGAAAACAAGCCATTCAGTCAGTCACCAATATTACATTTACTGCACTCTGTGGAAGGCTAGCAGTAGTTTGCAGTATACAAGTTACTGAGAACTGAAAGGCGTGTCATTTAGGCAAGAAGAGCTTGCAAGACTGTGGATTAGTTTACTGTTCTTAAATTTGGATACATTTTGCAAAATCTTGCCTTGGTAGCACACTTAATTTTAGCGCTAGGTGACCCCTATTCAAATTTGCGTCCAGTACACTGTGAAAAGAGAAAGGAGAACTCCCTTCACAGACACACCACTGTGTCTTATTCACTTAACTGCAGTGGTTAACTGTTGACCCAAGGTACAGTTTTTATGCAAGATTTTTATTTATTAAAAAAAAAAAGCTTCTTTAGGTCTGGTGCCTTCCTCATTGTCCATGTATTTTTCAAACTGGTTGTACAGAAGTTACCCTCTTTCAACTATTTCTTAGTTCCTGGGAAGCATACCTCACATGGACAGAGAACAATTTTTAATTGAAAGGCATATGCCTGTGGTTCTATGGGGGAATAGCTCCTCCCCCATCTCCTATTTAACTCATCAGGCTATTGCCGCTATGCTTAGAGCGAGTCACACTCGCTGCATGTGCTGCTGAGTGCGGCTGCTCCTTTTCTTGTCCCTGGCTCTTTGTATTTCCCCTTCCTCTTCCCTCTTTGCTGTGCTCCTTTTTTTTATGTTATCTGGTCCCCTTCTTGTGCGCTCATACCTGCTCTGCTGCCTGCCTTGTGCCGGTTCCTGATACTGGCCGTTATTTGCTTTCTCCAGCACTTGCCCTCTCCGCACGGCTTGTTTTCTTTCCCTCTGCCCCGTCTCCCATTTGCCTTTTCATTTTGCCTCCATTTCTTTTGGGCACTCCTACCTGCTGCCGCTTGCTCCCACAGCGCTGCACTCGTTCTCCCCAGCTGCTGCATCCTGCTCCCCTGTTCTCTGCTTACTCCTGCATTCGAGCTCCAATGTCCTGCTTCGCTCTCTGCTTGCCTTTCCTTCCAGCAGCCGTTGCTCTTTGCAGCCGCGCATTCCACTCAGTTTGCTAGCAGCTCTAGCCCGCATGGTTTGCTTCCACCATGCTACTTCCTACTCCCTGGGTCGGGAGCACTCCTCTCAGCATCCCGTTTTCGCTGCCATCTTTCGGCCCCATGGTCTGCAGCTGCCATTGTTCCACTTGGGGGCCCTCAGTCTACCCATCCACTGCTAACGGCCTGAGTTCGATCTGGGACCTTTCTACGTGGATACTCCACCTCCTGGCAACACGCTGCTTTTCTCCCTGCTTTGGTACAGGAAGAGGTTTTCTGACATTTATGGGCCAGCATTAAATTATAGTTCCCCCAGGAAGAACTCTGTGTACTTCTATGCCTTCAGACAGCTGTTTGTATTAACTACTCAGTCAACAGTGAACTACCTTTGTAATTCACGGTCCTACTGTTCCTACTGCTGCAGCTGTGCGCCTGCTGAACAATTGTTTTCCATAGATCCATTCTCTCCCCATACCTGCTCGCCCATCAGAGCCCTGCATCGTAGTCAGTCCTGCCAGCCTGCACTACTCACTTTGGGGATTTCCCTTCGGGATTTTCTCTTTTCAGTTTCTGTTCGCTGGGACTTCCTGGATCACTGCGGAGCTCCCCTATGGCAGACATTGTTCCTATAAGCTATTTCTATTTATTACATCTTTGGCTATGTGGCTCCTGTATTTAGCTTGGCATTGTTCTTATGCATATTCCCTGCCTGTCAACTATCTTCGCTTCAGTCGTTTGACTCCATCCATGTGCCTCCATCTGTGCATTATCCCGCTGCGCATTTCACCACTGGACGGCATTGCCACAACTCCTCTTGCATAGACTCTCTGTCAAGTCCACGGACAGTGCGTTGCACCTCTTGATGTGTTTTTTTTTACTTCCAGTCCCAGCTGTGGCAGCCCCTGAGCTGTCCTTTTCACGGCCCTTTCACCTTATCCTGCAATCCAAGGATGCCATTTTATCTCTGCTACTCTGTATGTACCTCTGCTGGCTGTTGTTGGTGTCCCTGCTCGATTCCTTACCAGCCCCGCTGCTCCAGCCTTATGTTCATCTCCCACCATTGCTGCTATGTTTTGCAGACCTACGTGCAAGTCGATTATTGCTATTCTGTTGCTGCTGTCCCTGTCCCTCTTACTTCCACCATTTTTGCTGCACGCCACTGCCATCCCCTTGGCTTCAGCCTCTGTGATGCCTGCTGCGCCGGGCAGCCCTCCATGGCAGCGCCCCCAGTCATGGTAGCCTACATGGGGTCTAGCTTGACTCACCTTCTCCCCTTTCTGCCTGGCCTACGTGGGGTCTGGCCGTACCCGCTGGCCATGTGGGGGCCTCGCCTGGCAAGCTTTCACTGCTTCTTTTCTGCCCTGCTTGGAGGTTTCACGGTTCTTTTAGCCTTTGTGGGGCCTAGCTGCCACTTTCTACTCCTTCTTCTGACTGACGTACGTGTGGTCCAGCTGCTCATCCTACCTGACATAGGGGCCTAGCTGGTTACTTTGCCTTTGTCCTCTGGACTCCTGCCTTGCACTCCAGCTGTGCGTTCGATCATGGCGTTCATCACCCTGCTCTGGATACTTCCTGCTGGCCGTCACCTGAGCTTATCTACTGCATCCTTCATTCCTGCTTTCCAGTGTCCCTCCAGCATTGGTCTCTGCTGTGACATTCCTGTGGTTCTCCGTTCCTGGCTCTGGATGCTTGTTTCTCCAGCCTCGTACTTCCCCTGAGCACTGGATTTTGGCTCCGTGCAAGCTTCTCTCTTCTGCAGTTGTCTCTGACTGGATCAGCTGGTTCATTCCTTCCTGTCCTTGCAGCATGTTGGATCTCCTTCTGTGGACCATCTGCCTCATGTCCCCCTGCTGGATCTGGACTGTATCTGGACATCCATTCGTCTGCCTGTCTCGTCCACGTACCCCTACGGTGTCTCCTTCTCTCTGGCCTGGACCCGGTCTGCTTCTTCTGCTGCCTTGCCTGCCTATTCCGGATTGTCTTCCCCTTTTTGGGCATTTCATCGGATCCCCATCTGCCAGAAGCCTTAATTCCATTTTACTTATTCATCTCTGACTTTTCCATCAGAATTGGACGCACTGCCAGTGATGTCTTGCCTTCAGTCACACTACTCGAGTTCTGGACGCTGCACCCCTTACCTTGCCTACTCGCCTGCTTGCATCTACTTCCACTCATCAAGGATATCCTTCTTCGTTCCACTGTAGACTTACATCTGGACTGCATCTTGGGATATTCACAGTCAATTCCCTTGGACGCTTCTTACCATGCTGCTTCAGTTTGTTTGGATTTACTATCACTCACGTTCCCTGCCAGGACTCTCAGTTGAGCTCTGTTCCATAGTGCCATTCCTGTCTCATGGCTTAGGCCTCAGACCTAACCTCTCCAGTGCCATGAGGCTTATCAAATCTGGTCGAGTTGCCAACTCATCCGACTCCGTTCTCTTTACCGCATTCTTCTGCCATCCTTGATCATCAGGAACACGTTTCTGCAGGACCGTTTTACTGCTCTCATCAGTCTGCCTTTAGCCTCTACACCTGCCTTGCCCAATTCGGTGCCTGGAGGTTCGATTATTCTACTCTATGCCTGCCTTGCCCAGCATTGGGGCCTGGAGGTTCGACTGTTTCTACTACTCTACACCTGCCTTGCCCAGCATCAGGGCCTAGAGGTTCGAATATTTCTACCCTACATCTGCCTCACCTAGCATCGGGGCCTGGAGGTTCGACTGTTTCTACCCTATACCTGCCTCGCCCAGCATCGGGGCCTGGAGGTTCAACTATTCTACTCTACACCTGCCTCGCCCAGCTTGGGCGTGGAGGTTCTCATAGCACCTGTGACTTGCCCGCCTAGCTCAGCGCATGGAGGTTCTGTTCCTTACCTTACTTGCTTCATGGATGGGTTGGAGGTTTTCTGGGCTTTCTAGCCTAATGTTCAATTACTGCTTCGCCCACTCAGGACCGGGGGTTCATGCGCTCTGCCTTCTTCAACTTCACAACTTGCATCTAGCTTACTCGCCCTCACCTTCAAAGATTCAACGCTTTACCACTTCAAGATCTACTACACATTCAGCTGGATTCAGAATGAATTTCTATCAATATTTTGCCCTGGACATTGATGTCTCAGACTGGAAATTTGTTAAGGATATGCTACCATCTTCCTGCTGGACATTCAACATCAGTACCAGATTCCATTTGCTCTTCATTGACCTTAAGATTTCATCCACTGGGTTTCAGGCTAGCCGACAACTTCATACTTGTTCATTTAGGATTATTCTCCTTTAGTACGCACAGAAGGACGGACAGGTCAGTAGCCATGGGTCCTCTCCTGCATGCTACTGGCCACACTCTCTGGAGTTGGAGGAGGTAATCGTACCTGTGATTATAATTCTTCCTTTTTGGGGTCTCAATCCTACTCAACTAAGCAGCCTTCCAAAGGTGTGATACAGAGAAAGGCCAAAACATCAAGTCCTAACAAGCTGTTATTCATCGGTTCAAGCACCTAAGCACTATGCATATTCCAATCCAGTTCATATGTACTACAACCACTGACTTGTTCATATCTATGCTGAAGTATCTAAGCACTAACCATTTCATATAACTTATATATCGTGCGGGCATTGTCCTACTTACTGGTCTGGCCTATGTATCCAAGCACAACCTACACCATTCAGCTATACTGTACGTAGCACAAGCACTATTTATTTATTAACTTTTGGTGACCGGGTAGGCCCACTGAGCCCCGAAGGTACCTTTTTCAGGGGCGACCCGGGATAGCAATACAAGTTATAAGAATGAACAGGGACATAAGGAACATTTGAGGCATTGTGAGTTACATCATGAGGTGGTTACAGTAAAGAAAAATAGTGGATCCAGGCATGGTTACAGGCATGGTAAAAGAAAAGCAGTGGATACAGGCATGGCTTACAGGCATGGTAAAAGAAAAGCAGTGGATGCAGGCATGGGTACAGGCATGGTTATCATCATGACATGTAAGCAATTGATAGTACTTTGCATATAGTTTATTCAGGGTTTACACGTGGCCTCTGGCGAGCAGTGTGTATAAGGCAGGTAGTAGGAAGGTTAAGCTAGGAGACGGGAGTTGGAGAGGAGGGGAGTACCTTAGGAGCTTTAAGTGCCATGACAGTGGCATGCGCTTGAGGTCAGCAGATGGGACTTAAGCCTGGTGTGAAAGTTCATGAGTGAGGAGGAGGCCTGGACCTGGGGAGGGAGCTTGTTTCATTGGCAGGTGCTTGGGAGGAAAAGGATCTTCCGCCAGCGTTTGTCCTTATCCTAGGGACTTCTAATAGCGTTCTATCTGAGGTTCTTAGGTTTCTTGGGTTGTGTTGGAGGGTTATGGTCCCGGCAATGCTTGGCGGAGCGTGGGGTTTGAGAAGCTTGTAGGCCTGGACAAGCAAAGGGGGTCTCTCAAGGAAAGGGCTATTCTTACTTCGAGAATCAGCTCTTGCAGCAGTTAACACCTGTAGGACTGAAGATGGCAGGCGGCAGGACCCCACAGAAAACTTCTAGTGAGCAGTCTATAGCAGGGACCACACCCCAATGTCGTCCTGCCCCCGACATCACGCATGGTATAAAGGGAGGTCCTCCAGCGTCCCTCAGTTCTTTTCCTGCAGTCGACTTGTGTTCATCGGTTCCACGGATGCCTCTTGCTAGTTCAGCCACCATTTTGCTGTTACTTAGCTCCTGTTTTCTTGTTTTTTCGACGAAAAAGTTCACTTTTTCAGGGCTCCACAGATTCTGTATGTCATCTTCTCTGACGTTCTCCATCAAATGGCACCTTTCCAAGTGTGCCGGCGGCAAACAAATTCCACCCAAGGACGGGCACTCGGTCTGCCTCCTGTGCTTAGGCCCCGACCACGATACTCAGGCCTGCTGTCACTGCAAATAATTTAACAGCAGGATGAGAATCTGCGGCCAAAATGCCCTTCAAGCTTTCCTCACAGAGCAAAAACTCGCTGCTATGCAGAAATATTCCTCTTCTCAGGGAAGTTCTTCCTACAAGAAATCTTCCAGAAAGCACCACCATAAGGAGAAGAGGAAGGAGAGGGAAAAGGAGATATCTCCCTTGAAGTCCAGGTCTTCAGGCTCCCACTCTGCCTCCCGGGGTAATTCGGACTCTGCCTCCCAGGTGACCCGTTCTCCTACCTGCGGAACGGTAGTCAAACCTCCCACCCTGATCCAGGCATTGGGTGGTAAGGACCTCAGCTCTGGGTCCTCGGGTCCAGCTTTGCAGCTGCTAAAAGTCTGGCCACATGATCAGGCCTTGGGCCGGTGCTCTGACCTCGGCAGGTCTGCCTCAGCCTCAGGACCGACATCAGTTCACTCCTGGTCAGCCTCTGTTTCTGGTGCTGACTCCTGGGACAAACACCCTTGGCTGCATAAGCCGCCGTCAGACAGACATCCAGCGGATCATCATTTGTCAGTGGGCAATGCCCACTGATGACACTCTACCGTTGTTGCTGCTTCGATGGCCCTGCTGTCGGCACTGCTGGTCTAGTCTCTGCCATCGCCAGTCAATGAACGCTCTGGGCACAGTCCTCCCGGATACAACCGGTCATCGGCCTTAGACCAGGCGTCGGCTACCAATGTCAGACTTACCAGTATAGTTCCAATGTCCTCCTCAGGATGTGTGCTGTTGCCGGACCACGAAATTAGACGGGCGTCAGGTCCGATGACCAATACAGAGTCCAAGCTTCACTTGTCCCGGTGAAAGACCTGTTTGGCTGTTGGCGGGAGACCATCAGCATGGACCTCCTGCCACCAAAACCTCCTTGGGCAGAGACCTCTCCCCCTGATACTGGGGTTCGTCCACTGGGGGAGCCCACTCCCGTCTTGGACATGGGCAGAACAGGCTGCAAGTGTCGCTCCAGGTCCAGGAGGTGCAGTTCCTCTGGCTCCTCTGAGCATCACAAATGCTGGAACACAAGGTCTCGTCCTCTTCCCTGTGTACTCGGACCATTCCTCATTCTCTTGCTCCTCGTTACCCTCTTCTGTTAGAGGTCTTTCTCCCGTAGATCCAAGGGATACTGCCAAGTCACCGACGGATGATCCTTCCTTTATAGAGATCATGCACCACATACAGGAGAATGTGGGCTGGGATACGGAGGACCTTGACCCGGAGAGACTCCGTTTGGCCAAGTACCTGCACCAAAAAGGACCCGAAGCTTGTAATGATCCCACCCTTGGTTGACACATTCGCAGACATCACCAAAGTGGCCTGGAAATGCCCTTACATCTCCTCCAAGGTGGTCAGATCGGGCGTCGGAGCACGTTGCCGGTGGTTGCAGGGGGCGTTGGTCCACGATGGCTGCTGCCTGGCAGGGCGCCAGACACAAGTCGCCGGGGATCGGCGCACCTGCATGCAAATGGGGCCATAATGACATGCTAATGGCCCCATTTGCACCTTGCATGCATTATGGCACCATTTGCATGTCCACTGCTGAATATTGTGGTTGTGGACTAAGCGCAATGGCACTTACGCCAGCACATCCCCCTGCTCCTTTCTGGCCACTTGCGCTGGTGCAGTGCCACTGCGTCTTGCACAATGCAGGAGGCCACAGTGCCATATTCAATGGTGCTGAGCCATGGCGCAGCTCCATTGAATATTGCCCAGTCCAAGTTGCGCTGCACCCGGCTTGCGCCTCTGCCAGGCGCAGTTCTGAGTATCCCACCCAGAGAGTTCTTTTAATGTTATTTGTAGTTCTTTTTTCGGAGACAAAATCTGTTTGGTCTTTGTTAATAATATTGGGTAAAAACGGTTCTAACCTATGGACAAGAGTACTGGCATAAAATTTATAATCCTGATTAAGTACAGAGTTGGGTCTGTGTGATTCACAATTTAGGGGATCCTTTCCTGGTTTTAAGATTGTTGATATGTTCGCATATTGCCATGAAGGGGGGGGGAGTTGTATCTTTAGACCGTAAGTCATTAAACATTGTCTGCAAGGGGGGAGTAAAATTTTACCAAAGTTTTTATAAAATTTCAGGAGTTATCCCATCCTGACCTGGGCTCTTACCCGTTTTGGCAATTTTAATAGCCCCCTGTATCTCCAGGGTTGTAATAGGGCGAAGTATATGTTTCTTTTGGATGGTAGACCTTTCCACCACTTCTGTCATAACGTTACGAGCATTTCTTCTCTCTCTACACCAACCAGCAACCTCCTAATTGTTTTGCCTGCAAAATGATAACCACTAGTCAGAAATGTGAAAGCGCTTAGTCCAGCTGGAGTTTGTATGTGTGCAAGTCGTCGTTGCGTGTTTGAGCGTAGAGGACAGCAACAGCAGCAGAGCTGCTATCTGCAGCCACATAACTAGAATGGTATGTGCCCAGCATGGGACAGATGGAGCAGCAGCAGCAGCTGGCGGTGAAGAAGGAAACAGCCACCCGCTATAGCCAGCCTGAGCCAGCACTGATTTTCCCAGCCACCCATGATCGAGCAGTCACTGCAGCCATGAACGGGTTTGCTGGACAGTTTGAGTGAGTGACAGCCCAGTGGCAGGGTTTTAGTAAATTTTTCCAAATTGTGCAGTGGAGGTCATATTCCTGAACAGCAGGCATGGGTTGGGCAGCCGTTTTATTTCATCTCTTGTTGTCATCTGTGGCTGTGCAGATGTGCTGTTTTGAGAGTGGAGACAGCTCGCAGTGGACAGAGAGGAGTGTCCAGCAGATCCTGTCAGTGATTTCTTGGTAGCTAATGACTAAAAGTAGAAGAATGACAGTTTTCTCAGAAACAGGAATTGCTCTTTCCGTATGCGTTTACAGTTTAGGAGAAGCATTTGCATAATGTTTATTTTTTAATTGTTTGTTTTGTGTGGGGGTTAACATTCTTCTTGTATGACGCCAGTAAACAAAGATAGGTTAGGTGGCAGTTGCATGACTGAGTCATAGAGCAGGGAAGTGGAAATGGTAATCTTGCATGATTTCAGTTCTGTCTGTTTGCCGGATCCTGTTTAATCCCGTTCCCTAAACTCAGATCCCCCTCAGCAACATATTAGAAAGATTGTTGCTGGCCCGGGCAGAGGGGAATTACCTGGGTGGTCCTACTGTAGTAAAGGCTGCCGGTCAGCATAACTCATACAAGCAGGTGCTTTGGAGTTGAACAAAGCTTTGTTATGTCGCTTAATCAAAAGTTTTACATTTCTTGCTTTAAGAACTAAGGGATTATGATGCATAGTTAGCATTGGGCAGTTAAGTGGCTTGTTTAGGGCCACAGAAACTGGCACATACAGTAGGATTTGAACTTTGGCCTCTTGGTTAACTATTGTGTGGTTTATCCCAAGGCTACATGCCTGACCATCTACTGTATACAGTATGTCACTCACATAAGTTGTGAATAAATTAGAACCCTGTATGGTTAAAGCAGCAGTGCTACGGAAAACAAATTTGCGCTTTTTTGACAGTTCATTCCCTGTGCTCTGCTGATCATATTCCTAGTACTCTTTCCCGCTGGCATTGTACCATCACAGAGTAATTTGCTCAGTTATCCTCTGCTTTTTTTTTTACATTTCTGCCACCAAGCATGTTGCACTGGAACCCCTTCTGCTGCCAACTGGACATCTGTATGACTTGTAGGGACATCGGGAATGGTTAGCAGAGGGTCCCACTGCTGTAGTCAAAAGACGTGATGCGACCTGAAGGAAAAGCACAGTTAAAAATTAGTCAGCCACTATATTTATTATACCGCCACAACAATTCAAATAAATTGCAAACATCTAAAAAAAAATAAAGATGACTGAAAAAAAAATATTTACAGTCATGGAAACTGGAACTTTGGCCGCATGCTTACAGCCAAAAAGCAGAATTTTGATAGACCACTTCCTGATTTGGTAGTACTGCTGCTTTAAGCGAGAAAAGCTGCTGATCAGGTGCATGTAAATGCAGGGAACTGCAGTCCTGCCCCACCCAGTACAATAGCAATACCAATGGCAAACATTCGGCATTGACAAATGCTTGTTTATAGTTGTCATACAGCTGTGTTAAACTAACTTCTGATCTGCAGCCCCTAATATATTTGGGAATGTTGAATGCCAGTCATGCCAGCATTGCATACAGCCTGTAATCTAACTCTGCATTCTTACAATTTTAAAAGGATTGTTACTGAGGGAATGTGCAACTCCCACTACCTGCATTTGTAATGCCAGCACTGTATTACTCTAGCAGAAAGTTACTCAGGCGGAAACAGGGTGTTATTAAATTTATGGCAGTTTACTGCAGCAGATTGCTCTTGTTACGTGAAAAGGAGGGAAGGAAGGAAAGAAGGAAGAAATTTTCGTTTTATATATCCCCTTGTATACTACATTGTAACTCAAGCCGTTTTATAGTTCATGAACAGATGGTAGAAGCCATTAGGCGCACAGAGAGAGGTTAAGAAAAGGTTGGGGGTTAGATACAGATCAAGAGAAATAATTAAACACAGGGAGGTTAAGGGACTTGACCAGGGCCACACTGTGAGTAAGTGGGGGATGTGAGATTCATTTGTGGGTCTCCAGGTTCACATCTTTGTGTTCTAACCATTATGCTAAACGACTTCCGTCCCAGTTACTGTGTATTTCTTGGCTCATTGTATGCTCTATATTTACTGACAGTTATAAGAATATATGAGATTTTTTTTTTTACGATTTATGCATACAGAATAGCACACCTAAGATGCATACTGTATGTATCTTACTTCCGGTGGGTTCCAGCTTCTACACAAGTTTAGAACTGGGCGGGCTAGAGCACTTGAGTGACCTGCCTAGGTCACACATTATTGAGTAAGTAAATCCGGTGAGATTCGAACTTGGGTCTTCTGGTTCCCTAGCATGTGCTCTAATCACTGGACCACACTGCTTCATAAGAATACAGATGTCCCAGACTGAAAAAAAATTGCCTGAAGGTAGACAAACGAAAGTCTTTATTAAATATGGCCAAACAGCAGTATCTTTTAATTTGTATTTATTTGGCTCCTAAAATATTTAGTTCTAATTTTTTTTTTTTTGTAAATAAATGTTAGTTTCAAGCATATATTACAAAACAGTATTGGATTAATACAGTACAGTGTTCTCCAGTAGTTCATCAAAAGCCTAATTATTCTCTAAAACGGCATAATACAGTTACTTAACATATAACATACAACATACATTATTCATTTACTTAACAGGGATTTTTATTCACTATTGTATTCCATATAAATTAATATGTATGTCAATATCAGATATTATAGTCTCAGTAATGGGAGGAAGTTAGCTTCTAGTTCTTAGCACGTTTCAACACTTGTGATGAGTCAAAATTTGGCATGCTCGGTATATTCTATCTATCTAAAATGGCCCTCTTAGAGGCAGATGTACCTAATGAGAATATTTTCTCCTCTGTCTTATTCAACTGGAAACATTCCATATTGTTAAATAAATCAATTCTTAATAGAAACTGAATGTTCTGTATTTTGAATATGAAATCTCTGGTTACTTCCAAACAGGGAATGCTATTAAGGCATTTCCATTAACAGTTCAGTCACTTGTTTCCCCGCAGTCATACAGCATATGTCTTTGTTATTATTGTTCATTTTGGCTAGATTTTCAGGGTGAATATGGCCGATCAGTTATCTTCCTTTGAGTGGCTGGCAGTACAGCCTAGAGGTTAGAGAAATGAGCTGTGAATGAGCTTGGTACATCCAGCAGACCTGAGTTTGATTCCCACAACCTCCACTTGCGTACTGTGTGACCCTGAGCAAGTCACTTAACCACTCTAGTGCTCCTGGGACACCCCTGACAATGGGCACATGTGCGTAATGGGCCTTACCCAGTTACCAAAGAATAAAAAAAAAGGATTTATTCTTTTCTGGTGTATACATTCTTTTGCTTTTATTCTTATATTTAGCCACTGCTGGACTGTTAATGTAGTATTGGCTTCTTTGGTTCATTTAAGATTTTTTTTTTTTTGTCTTGAATCTTTATTACATTTAATGAGGAGTACATCCACTTAAATTTCTCCATAATTGTAGTGTAAGTGAAAAAGTTTATAGTTTTGGTCAAATGATATAAAATGTCATTCCATTAATAATTTGATATGACTTTAGAATACGTTTAGTGGAGTTCAGCCCATTTGGCCACAATTTTACACTCTCACAGATATTAAAAAATAACCAAGGTGCATTAAATTTGGGGAATTTGCACCCTGATCCCCCTTGAAGTCCCAGTATATATTCAGTGTGCTTAAACTACCTGATTGCTTGTAAAATTTTATTTCTGTGGTGGTGCAGCTGGCATATTAGGAAATGGAGTGCAGCCCCCTGGGAGATTGCGCGGGCAAAAAAACATAATATGATGTCGCGATTTTGCCTCTTCCTGTCTATTGCCCTAATGTACAGAGATATTAAAATCTCTGTATTTTCTGTGCCTGGTGTTATTTTTACAAAAGGTGCCTATATACCATGTGTGTGCGGGGGGTGTCGGTGCTCGAGTCACAGTCTATGCACTAGTGACTCGATTAGCCTTGCTAGTAGATCTCCTTTAAAGTCCATCATATCTGCCCATTTTCCTACCTGAGTTGTCCCTACACCAGGAGTGTTCAAATCAAAACTTTTAGGACTTGCCCAGCCATGACTGTAGCTGAATTTTCACTTGCCTCTATTTGTTACAATAAAATTAGCTCTCTTTTTGTACTTGCCCTTCAAGGAAATTTACTTGCCCCGGGCAGGGAGCAATAGGATTTGCACACCCCTGCCTACACACCCTTGGTTTTGCTTAGGCAGTATGCCAGTTGGCAGATCAGCCTTGTCACTCCCATTCTCCATTCCCTTCCTTGCCTTAATTTTCACCAACCCCTTAGACTACTCTTGTGCTCTGTTGAAACCTTTCACCGCCTTGGCGTTTACCACCTCTCTTAGCAAATCGTTTAATCTAGCCACAACTCCTTCTGTGAAGAAATACTTCCTCACATCTTTCCTGAATCTACCCCACCAGTTTATACTTGTGTCCCCGGGTTGCTGATCCCTCACTGTGCTTTTGACACTCTACTTTGTTTAGCCCCCTCGGATACAGTATATATTTTTTATATAGCTTTTTCTTCCAGGTGGGCAAGCTCTGGAGGGCTCTCGGTCCTGTCCATGCCTCCTCCACCCGGCATCTACCAGCCCAACCGACCATTCTAGAATGGTGGTCATATGGCGATAACAGGACAGGGGCAGGCAGGGAATCACTAATCGGGCCTTCCCTTTTCTTTTTTTCTTCTCTGTTCCACACGATGGGGTATGCACATAGATGTGCACGTGTGACAGTGCACGGACACCACGTAGTCCCGCAGTCCTCCCTTCCACTGCCCTGCTAGACCCACACTACCACCTGGCCTCCACGAGGTGGCAAGCATGCAGGCCCCCCCACCCCCACCGGGAAAGGAGAGCAGCCGGTTGGGTGCGCAGTCCTTTCCCTCTCCCAGCAACCCATGCTCGCCACTGTACATGGGTTGCCGGCGTGGCAGGAAGTAAGGCGCTAGCACCTCAGCCCTCCACACCACTGGACCAGCTGTTGGATACAGTATTTAAAGGTTTCTATTATATCCTTTCTGTTCTGGACTCCAGCAAGAATATGTTCAGACTGGCCAGGTGGTGCTCATGTGATTTATCCTGCTGACCCTGTGTCATCTTTGCAGCATGCCTTTAGGTAGATTCTATACAGTCATTTTTCAGGTGCGGGCTCCACAACTGGACACAGTACTCCAGATGTGGCCTCACCAGTGACTCATAGAAGGGCAACGGCACCTCCTTTCTTCTACTAGAGAAGCCGTCCCAATACATCTCAGCATCCTGTTTGCATTCCTGAGTGCCTTGGTACACTGGGTCATCAACTTGAGACAGTCACTAATGGTGACTCCCAAGTCCCTTTCTTCAGTGGCCAGACTGATTTTTCACACACGCACCCCTGAACCAATAACCTGTCTTCAGGTTTCCCTTATCTATGTGCATAACTTTTCTCTTCATGGCATTGAACTTCAGTAAAACTCAAAACAAGAGCTGCTCCAGGGGGTAACTATGCGTGCCTAGGTAAACTACCTACAGCCACAGTGAAAAAGCCAGGCACCACACTCAACCACAGGCCTTTTTAGCTATTCAAAAGTGACAGTTTTATTTCCAGTGCATGATATGCTTCATAACTAAAAACAGTACTGACTATTTTTCATTTAGTTTTTGTTGATCGAGTAAGTGCACTAGACAGATCCTGCTTATTTTCAGGCACGACCCGGGGGAGGGGGATACAGATGAATGCCAACTGACCTTGGATCAGATTAAGCTGTTGGTGGTATTTTTTTTTTTTTTTTTAGTAAATGAGGAAAATTTGGCCAGGACACTGGGGAAATTCCCCTATTCTGCTTCCTGTGAGCAGGGGGGACCCATTTTCCTGTGGGACCAAGATGGCGGCTCCCATGGATCCTGGTGTGGAAGTGTTGCAGACAGGAGAGCAGGCCAGGATGGCCATTCGGAGTGCAACGCCGCAGGAGGAGGATGTCTGTCTGGTGGGAGAGCCTGCCTTGGCTCCCATCCTTTACTGTGGAGGCTACTTGTTTACAGTCGGTAGATGTTGATTCCGACTTGGAATTCCACGATGTGTCTGTCACTTTGGATATTTTGGGCTCTTCAAGTGAAAAATCAGTAGTTTGCAACGTTATCAACAACCTGGTTATTGTGATGGATTTACCGCCTGTAACAGCGGCAGGATGTAGCGCTATACATCCACTAACAACTTCAGTTACCCCTGTCAGCAGTGCGGCAGCTGCTGTCATTTCTACAGAACTAACTACGGAGGTGGAAGGGCCTGCAGAGAGCAGTGAATGTATCCTTTCCTTTTCAAGCAATATGTGCTGTGTTCATGGCTCCCCTATGACTTTGCAAGTTGGCAGTGTTACTGCGATTTCTTGCAGCTGCCTAAAACCTTCAGGGGATTTATTACAAACTCCTAAACTGTCAGCGTTGCATGTTGCAGCACTGGAGCTCGAGACTAGCCCTATCGCACTGCATAAACAGCAGGAGAATGTTATCGCACCGGGAGGGGCAGCTCAGTGCACAGACAGCTGCAAACGCAGCACGGTGTCCATTGCCGTGGTTACTAAGGCCGCTGACAGTGTTACAGAAAGTGGAAAGGTGCAGCTTCAGAATCCCCCCAGTACTTCTGTACAGAATGAATTAACTACTTTATCTCAGGCTGGCAATCTTCACGCCAGTCATGGCGAGTGCTTACAGCCTGCAACAAAAATGACTTTGCCTCTAAAGCTTGCTCCTGGTTCAATTTGGTCACCGGGTCATGGAGGGCCTTTTGGACAGCCTTTTGCTAATGAGTCACCACCGCTTAGTAAGGTGGCAGGTTTTGTGTTTAAACAGCCTGAGCCTCATGCTCAGCCTAGCATGGTTTATCAATCCACGGCAGTCTCCCAAACTGGGGTGACTGAATTCTTTTTTTCTGAATCTGTTGCTAAAACTCCGGTTATGACACCAGGGAACATTAAGGGGCCAGGGGTTTTGCTCCCTGTTTCGGGGGACAGACCTGAAGATTGGTCACCAGGAGTAGCCCTTAAGGGGGCAGGATGGAAACAGGCCTCTACAGGTGTATGGACACCTGATCCAGCCTGGGACACAGAATTTGCATTTTCACAACATTCCCCAATGTGGAAACCTGTTTTACCACCTGTAATTTCTACTGAAGGTTCTACAGGGGACACGGATTTGCCTTCTGCAATTCCGACTTTACCTACTACTACGGTCTCTAAAGAACAGTCTCTCCCATCTGTTCCCCAAAAATCCATTTCTGATCCTCCACCAGTGGGCACTTGTGCATCTACTCAGAATCCTTCTTTGGAACAGCCCCCCCAGCAGAAGCCTTTAATATCTTACTTATTTTCCTCAGCAAAAAGGGAAGCAGCTCCTCGTAGAAATGCAGTCCGCATTCGCTACAAAGGGGGACTGGAGAACAGGCCAGACAGATATTATGTGGGGAAAACTTTATTAAAAGAGTCACTTCATTTACCCTAATGATGTTTTTGCTTTTATTAACATTTCGGGGGAGGACAACTACGATGTTAGCTTTCGGACAGCTCATGCTTTGGATTTGTTTTGGGAGTGGTATAGTCAGGTGAAGTTTTCCCCTACATGGACCCCCTTTTTGGTAATACCTTTAACTAAACCATTAATTAAATTCGTAACAGTAATGTTTAGGAATGAGGGGGTCCATGTACAGGATATTACCTTTTGGTTATCCCAGAAATGCGAGGTTTTGAGTGCTCCTGATCCCATCTTAGATTCTGAGCAATTTTGGACTGGAGGATGGAAGTATAAAGTGAAACTAAGGCAATCTGATTCAGGGGTGGATCATATCCCCAATTCCTTCTTGTTAGGTAGGGATAGGGGGGTTTGTTTTTATGGAGGGCAACCAAGGGCCTGTTATAAATGTGGTTCTAGGACTCATCTTTCTAGTGTTTGTGATCAGCCACGTTGTGATAATTGTGGTGAGGTGGGGCACGTAACAATGCAATGTGCAAATCATTCTAGGTGTGATCTTTGTGAGGAAGTATGGTCACGTGTTTCGAGAGTGTCCTTGGGCGGCCAAAAATAAAGCATCTTGCATAAGCCCGGATCTCTTGATACAGAAGGCCCAGAGTGCTGCTAAATCCCCACCTCCTCCTCCTGCCCAACCTCCCCCTCCCCCTCCCTCTCCCTCTCCCTCTTCACAGACTATTACCAAAAAACAGATAAAGATTAATCATCTGGATCCTGTTAGTAGGTGTTCTTCACCTGAGCCTGATAAGGTAGCACAAACTATTTGCTCAGGCCCGCCTAAAGATAAGAAGCCCGGCAACAGCTCCCCCGGGCATATTGGATCTTCCTCCAGTATGCTACGCTGATGTGTCTCCTAGTGCTCCAGAGTCAAGCGTCAAAGTTTTGGCTCAGGGGTCACCACTACCACGACGTAGATCTGCCAGGAATGTGCACCCTAAATCTCCACCTTCTGTCCCTGCTGTAGAGACTAGTAACTCTTATGCAGCACTGTTTACCCCATGGGGTGATACAGAAATGGAGTTGGGAGATTCAGACTCCCAGAAATCTTCTTTGTCTACCATCTCACAATCAATTGATAATTATAAAGAGAAAAAAAAAGAAAGAAATGATAGTTAAAGGTTATTCAGTATCTGATTTATTATGCAGTGGTGTTGGGGTTCATTAAATGTTCATAGCTTGCTGAACACAGTCAAATGGCAAGCACTGTCCCATTATGTTCATGAGCAGAATATTTCAGTTTGTTATCTACAAGAAACCTGGTTGCACTCTGTAGAACAATTAACCTCTTTTAAAAGGGACTGGGTTTGGGGGCCGTCTTATTGGTCTTTTGGAATGGATAAGGCAGATGGGATAGGCATTTTGTTTAATTGTTTTCCTTTTTCTTTACATAATTTAATTGATTTAATACCGGGTGGAGTTTTGATAATAGATGGGAATGGCATGACGTGTGTCATCGTTTCATTAATATATATAATCCCCAGTCAAAGGTGGATAGAGTGGCCTGTTTGAAGGCAGTTCAACCTTTTTTAGTGACATCAATCAAGGTGCTTTGGGGTGGATATTTTAATTGTTCAATTCTTGACTCACCTTCACAGAAAAATAAAAAAGTATATTGTGATTCCCATGCTCTGGCACATATTATTGATGTTACAGAACTGTGTAATTGCATGGCTTATGCAGATCATGGAGCACATTTTTCTTACACAAGAGGGAAATTTCATTCCTTAATAGACTATATGTGTGTCTCCCCTTCTGTACAAATAAGCACCTTTAGGATGGTTCCTAGTGAATTTTCTGATCACTCCCTTTTGTTATGTTATCTGCCTTTAAGTGTTCTCCCAGAATATCGGAAGGTACGATGGAAATTGAATGCTTCTAGTCTGGAGTTTCCATACATACAGTCGGGTTAAATTTATCTTGCAGGCTAGACTATCAGTGGTTTTTCTTTATTCTGATATTGGGGATTGGTGGAGGCAGACCAAGTCGGACTTAAGTACCTGGTTCAAAAAACAAGGAAGTAAGACTAAAAATCATAAATTTCTGAACTATTTATCATTGAGGCAACAGCTTCAGAGACTCATGACTTTGGCGCATGACTCTCGGTATGATTATTCTACACAAATAAATAATCTAAAAAATGATATGAAAGCTTTCCAGTATGACAGGGCTAAAACACTGCAAGCTATTCTCATTAATGGGACTAAGAAATCTCCTATCGGGGATCCTTTTGAAGTTTGTAAAACTTTGAAAGATTCTTCTTCTATGGATTTATAACAAATGGATGGGACTATTATTACCTCAAGCAGGCAAATCAGGAGTTAATTATAGATCATTACCATTCATTGGAACCCTCCCTCCCTATTACAGAGGAGTCTATGTTCTCCTATTTAAATTTCATTAAGGTTCCTTTAAAGACAAATGAGACTTCAGCATTATTGGAGCCCATTTCTCAAACAGAAATTCAGACTGTCATTCAGAAACTAAAAACAAATATTTCCCCTGGAGCAGACAGTCTTTCAAATAACTTATATAAAGTCTTCTCTGTGGAGTTGAGTCAATGTTTGTTTTTTTGTTTCGCTATTTTAACAAAAGTTCCACCATTTTCTCTTCTTTGTCAGAGGGTTTATTGATTCATTTATTTAAATCGGGATAAACGGAACATTAAGAATTGGCGGCCTATCACATTATTAAATTCCGATTATAACATTTTTACAAGTATTTTGAATACCCGTTTGAAAAATTATGCTAGACTGGTGATATCTCCTTATCAATTCTGTGGGATTCCAGAGAGAAAAATTCAATCGGCTTTAATGATTATACGTGATGTCATTGACCATTTGTCTTTATCCGGAACTTCAGGTTGTATGGTAGTGGCTGATTTTGAGAAAGCTTTCGATAGGGTGCATTTACCCTTTTGGTTTTTGTTTTTAGAACAGTATGGAGTCCCTAGACAATTTGTTAATCTAATTAAGCTGATTTATGAATATAACATGGTCTTTCCCTTTTTAAAAGGGAATACGGCTCATAGCTTTTGTTTAAGGACTGGAGTGCACCAAGGATGTCCATTGAGTCCTCTTCTTTACATTTTTTCCCTTAAATCCCTTGTTGCAATGTGTAATAGCCTCGCAAAGTTGGGTTGGAATTCCAGATAGGGTTTCTAGATATAAAGATTTGATGTTGCAGGCTTATGCAGATGACCTATTGCTTTATTTCTCTAGTCAGTTTGAGGTGTATAAATTTTTGGCGGCTTTCAACACTTATGCTAGGGTTTCCAATGCCAAGTTGAATATTCACAAAACTAAAGGGTTATTTCTTGGAGCAACTGGCCCAGTAGATATGATGCAGGAGGGTATTTTTTTTTTCTCGATCCCCACTTAAGATTCTGGGTATTTTATTTGGGCCCTAGAATCTGCCAATAGAAAATTGGGATTCAGTGCTTCAGGTGGTTGAGGCTAAGGTTAATCGTTGGAAACATTGGAAATTTTCAAAATTGAAACATGTTCATATTATTAAACAATTTTTGGTACCCGGTTTACAGTATATAGTCATGATTTTTCCCCTTCCGGTTCATTTGGAAACCAGAGTATATAGTGTGTTTTTTCAGATGTTATGGGGCAACCGACTAAACCCTGTGAAACAATGTTATACTTATTTAAGCACAAAATCAGGAGGACTAGGATGGTAGATCCAGTGGTGTTTTACATTCCTTGTTTATTATGTGTTCCATTAAGTGTGGGTTGGCCCCATCTGAAGATATTGGGACAAGATGGATTATCCGGGCGTTGGGGAAATACCTTGCCACTTGGCATACCTTAGCACCTAAATTAAATCCTTGTGTGCATATTCCACTATATTTTCGGCCGGCTGTCCAAAAATTATATAAATGGAATATTACTAAAGAAGTTATCTTAAATAATAAAGTAAAGGGATTTTACTCACTGATAATGGGGCAGTTATATCCACAGGACCCTTGCTTCAAAAATTGCCCATCCACCTGGAATCCTAAGGTCTTGGCTCAATTAAATAATAACAGATTGTCTCAGTTTCAATGGGAAGTCCAATGGTTGATTTTTTTTATGGTAGATTGAATGTTCGGGGGAATGCCAAATATAAAGTAGTGGAAGAAAGGAATTGTCATTACCTAGAGTGTATTAATGTGGAGGAAACAATGGAGCATTTTTTTTTCTGCAGTGCTCCTATTCAAAGGGGTTGTGGGACTTCTTAGCAACACTATGGGGTTTTAAATGGGTTACCTTTATATCTTATGACATATTGATTCTGGGAATGTATCCAGCAACTTTCTCCCAGTTTCATGAAGAGACTTCATCTTTATTTTTTTTGTTGTCTAAGATATTATTTGTGGCAAGCTAGATGTCAATGGGTTCTCTACCAAAGGAAAATGCCATATTATTGTTTTAGTAGTTTAGTTTCAAACGAGCTGTCTAGAATATATTCTCAGGATGCTCGAAAAGTTGCTCTTGTTGAATTGCAAAAGTGGTGGAAAGGGTTCCTCCACTTTATAAAGTTTAAGTAATATAGAAATGTGTTTTTTTTTTCTCTTTCTTTTTCTTTCCTTTTTTTCCCTTTTGTATCTTGGTTTTCTCTCCTCTTTTTTTTTTTTTTTGATTACTATTGTTATTATTGGCACCTTGTGTTTTGCGGTTTCCTTGTATACTGATTGAATTTTTTGTGTTGTGTCTATGTTATTATTTCAATAAAACTCCCCTACTCTTTTCAATAAGTGCCATGGGATCTTTAACATCCACCTGAACTACCACCAATCCAGGCAGATGGGACCTCAGTTTAACGTCTCATCCGAAAGACATCACCTCAGAAGTGCAGCACCCCTCTCGTGGTGCACTACAGTGTCAGTACTGGGATATGAACCCAAGTGCCAGATGTGCGAACTGAACCCACAGCCCTCTGATCTCCCGGCCTCAGAGACGAGTGTGCTACCTACTGAGCCACTGACACTGTACTAGTATGAAATGTTTTTCTTTGTAACAGAAACTGAGTGGTTAAGGACAGTGCTAGATGAAGACAACTGTGAGGCCCTGAAAGCATGCAGTAACATAGTGGTTGGGGTTTAAGAGGTAATAATTGGATCAGGGGTTATAAACACCAAGGCCCTAGGCTGGCCGAGGTATTTATTACTCCAAAGTTTCCAACCACTATACTATCTGTTATTAGTTTAGTTTAGTTTATTGGTCTAGGAATTAATACCTTTGAGCCAGGGCTCTTTTACAAAGGTTCCACGTCACATAGAACATCAAACAAACAAAAAACATTACATGTATTAACAAAAAAATGTTACATAAGAAATTTGTTCAGCAGTTTCCAAGGCAGTAATAATTCAAAACAAACTAATTTTCCAGGAAAGAGAGATACTTGGAGGCATTCAGGGAAGAGTGGAGTAGGGAAAGCAGGGTTTTATTTAACTCTAAAAATTGATTAGCGTTTTGATCATAAAAGTGCTAAAACTTTGTGAAAATGCACATCTCTTGCCTCACTGTGTTTAACAAACACAGCACTTCTAGAAAATCTATATAAATACTTTCTGTACAGTTAGTATGGTTCCAAGAAAAAAACTGCTAATCAATTATTTAAAACCCTGGAAAGTAGGAGGCAGTAGATGGAGAGAAGAGAAGAGAAGAGAAGAAAGAGGGAAAGTAGAAGAGAGATTACAGTAGCAGACAGGAGCAGTTAGTGGTATTAACGGGTTCTTTAGCCAAAGATGATAGGCCATGTTGAGGGACGGACAGCGGAGGAATAAGTATTTAGTCAAAGCAGTCACAGGTGCTGGTGGCAGAGAGGTGGGCGTAGAGCATGGATTTGAAAGCTCCAAGAGATGTGGAGGATAGAGTAGGTAAGCTTAGTGCATTGTACCAGGTTGGGGCCCTGTAAGCAAACGATCTTTGTCCCTGAGCAGTCCGGCATCTGGGGACCAGAAAAGGTTGGTGTTCAGATCTTCTGGTGGGACACGTGCCATTATTCAGACAGAGTAGGTCTTGGATACACAGTGGAGTCAGTCCCAGGATTTATTTTTTTGCCATTAAGCAGGTGAGATACACAAGGCGATTCGATAGTTGCAACCAGCCGGTTTCAGAGTAGAGCTCACAGGTGTGGGTCAGTCTCTGTGCCCCCGTGAGGAGCCGACATGCCTTATTTAGAGCGGTTGAGATGCGTCTTAGTGCCGTGGTAGTAGCTGAGCCATAGATAATTAGGCCATAGTCTATAACTGCGATTATGGAACTTTGTATAGCAATCCTCAGTGCAGCTTGGTTGAGGAATTGGCAGTTTAGAAATAGTATTCCCAGGCATTGGTTCACTGTTTTTCGCGTGTTGTCTATGTGGGTCGTGAGGTAAGACCTTGATCAAAAGTGATACCAAGGTATTTGAAAGTGTTCACTTGTTCAAGTGTATTTCCAGCGGAAGTTTTAATAGTGAGTGGAATATATCTATTTCTGTTTTGATGATTGGTAAAAAGCATGGCTTTTGGTTTTTTGTAGTTTAGGACTAGCTTATTATCAAGGAACCACTTTTCGACACTGGAGAAAGCAAGTTGTAAGCTCTGATGTAGGGGGTTTGGGTCCTTGTGGGAAGAGAGAATTACAGCGTCATCAGCATATAAGATTAATTTTTCAGGGCAGGATTCAGGGAGAGAGTTTAGGAAGAGGCTAAAGAGGAGAGGGCCTAGGATTGATCCCTGCGGTACACCTGAGAGGACAGGTTTAGAGTCAGAGAGTACATCAGAGATTTTTACTGCCTCTGAGCGTTTTGTCAGGTAACTTTTTACCTAAGCACTAGGTCCTTCGGCCAGCCCAAGCCTGGGCAATAGTGAGATTAGTAGGCCATGGTGGACAGTATCGAATGCTTTTGTGAGGTCAGTGAAGACCACTCCGGTTTGGTAGCCTTTGTCCAGAGAAGAGTGGACTTCTCCAGAGAAATCTAGTAGGGCCGTTGACGTACTGTGCCCTTTCCTAAATCCGTGCTGTTGCTTACAGAGTAGATTGTACTTTTGCAGGTAGTCTGAGAGTTGGTCCGCCACAATGCGTTCAAGTGCTTTGGAGAGGGGTGGGAGTATTGATATAGGTCTGTAGTTCCCTGGTGTGGATTTGTCACCCCCTTTGAGCACCGGTGTAACTATAGCAGACTTCCATTTGTTGGGAAATTGACTTTGGCAAAGGGAAAGATTTAGAATTTTGGTTAGAGGGTGGATCACTTCGTCCAAGGTGAGAGACAAGATTTTTAGATCTATAGTGTCACTGCTTGTTCTGGATTTAGAGCAGGCCTTTTTTATGTATTTATAGGCTTCGTGCGCTTTGATTGTCTTGAAATAAAATAGTGGTTGGTCACTTGAGGTGCTTTGGGATACTAGATTAGACAAAGGCAAGTCAAGAAAGAAATCTGGGGAGGACAGCTGAGGTCTGTGAAAGTTTTATTTAGAGCATCTGCCATAGCTTTTGGGTCCAAGTGTGGTGGAGCCATCAACATTCATAATGGTGGGAAAGGTTTGATTGCTACCCATTATATTTGGATGTTGTCCCAAAAGCTCTCCGTCACCCAGGTGGATTCAAGGGCATTTTGAAATAAGCTCTTCATTTGCCTGATTTGTGAGGTGCATATGTTTCGTGCCTGTTTGTACTTCTGTATATCCTGCAAGGGGCCCGTGTCCTAGCTATGGCCCAGAGATGGTCCACGAGCTTTGAGCTGGGCCAGTAGTTTGGCAGTGAGCCAGGATTTGAGGGAGCTTTGATTTTACGCTTTTTAATGATGCGTAAATGTCACATGCAGTATTGAAGGTTGTGATAAAGTATTCCAGGGCAGCATCAACATCAACCATTTTGAAGATTGGTGCCCAGTCCTGTTGCAGGAGACAAGTCTTTAGTTTAGTGAGATTTCTATGTGGCAGCATTCTACTTGAGATAACTTTGGGGGGTGGTTTGAGAAATTTATTCGACCAGGTACATGACACCGGTGAGTGGTCACTGAGAGAGTCAGGGAGAACTGTAATGTTTTTTATCCGGTCCGGGTGACTAGTGAGTACCCAGTCAATGAGTGCATGTTCCAGTCTTGTAGTTTTTTCTAGTTGGTTTGACCATCTGCGTCAGGTTGGCTGCTAGGATGGCATCTTTGCTGGATCCGGTGTCGAGGCGAGCCAGTTTATATTGAAGTCACCAAGGAGGAGGAGCTCAGTTTCAGGAGGTTGGAAGCTTACAAATTCAAGCACTGACTTGAGACCGGATCAAGGATCTTTAGGAGGGATATAGATTGCAGCCACTATGAGCACTTTATTTTGGGCACCAAGGAGCAGTTTGATAGGGAGAAGTTGCACTTGGGTGTTTGTGGAGTTGAAACTGTCAAGGTGACTAGAGAGGTTGTCCTTTATGTAGGTAGCACAACCCCCACCCTTCTTGTTTGCCCGGTCAAGTCTGAAGATATTGTAGCCTTGAAGCGAGACAGCATGATCCGGGTACTCGGAGACACCAAGTCTCAACAATGGCTAGTATGTCAGGATTTTTGCCAGCGAAGACTTGAAGGGATGCCAGCTTAGGAAGGAGGCTGCAGATATTTAGGGTGACAATGGAGAGACCTCTATCTGCTTTCTCTAGTTTTGTTAACTTGTCTGAGCCAGGGCGGGGTTTGGGTGCACCACCTGACATTAAAGTAGGAGGAGCAGGAGTTTTAATGATACCACGAAACTCACAGTAGGTTAAAATGTGCCTCTGTTTTTTATTTGTTTGGGGTCGTGGTCTTCTAGGGTCCCAGCAGAGGGTGATGGCTAGCGACAGATTTTGATTTGACAACTATCAGTAGAATATATGTTGCATTTGTGCACAATCCTTAATAAGGGGTGTCTCTTATAAAAGTCGGAGGACTTGCCATGGTTCCATGTTGTGGGTAGCAGGATTTGATGATAAAGGTGGGAGGTAGAGCAGGGTAGGAAGAGAAGGAAGTTGGCATAGTGGGAAAAGAGGGAGAGGGCCAGTAGAGACAGGAGGTAGAAACTGAGGAAGGCATTGTTAATAGGGCAGCACAGCACTGAGTTGTAAGGGGTGGCAGGCAAGGGGTGGGAGAAACTAATCAGAGGCGGGGAGGAAGTAAAACAAAGATTTATAGGATTTAGGAAGGGTATAGTTTGAGCAGTAGCGGGGAGTACTGAAATCTAAGGTGGGGTCAAGCAACAGGGGTGGGAGAAACAACGACGAAAACGAAGTGAAAAAAAAGAGAGAGAGAGCATGCAGTAACATAGTGGTTGGGGTTTCACAGTTATATGGACAAAAAAGGAAAACTTTAAAAAAAAAAAAGGTGGGGCGGTTGAAACTGAGCACTGAAATGGCCTTTTCTCTAGTGCTACAGCACATCTGTGAGAAGACTGGAAATACTTGGCAATACCTCTCAGACACGCTTTGGTGTTGGTCTTAGTCAATCAGAACACAGGGACTGGCATGCAGTCCCATTATTGAGTCTACTGTTCAGTTATTGCTGAATAACGGGGCAGTAGCCCTTTGTTCTGATTGGCTGAAAGGGATCTTCTTACGTTTGTGTTGGTTCAAGATAAGGTATTGCACTATCCAACAAATCTGCTAATAGTCTTAGCAATACTGATAAAACAGTTTTTCTGCCAAAAAAGAAACAATTTACATGAGTAGCTAAACAGCACATTCATATGTTTCCATAGCAGCAGTGCATGTTTACTGTTCCAAGTTTGCTTCTTAGCAGATAAAACAGTACAGTACAGTTTTTATTTTACATTTATTGATTCATTTGAAAATTTTGCCAAGGAGAGAATACACTGAGCTGCGAGCAGCTCTTATCCAGATGTGCCCTGTGACTAGAGTACATAGGAAGGAGACACTTGACATCACGGTTAACTAGTAATGTTAGAGTATAGATACGTACATAGATACATAGATGCTGACGGCAAATAAGGGCATACACCCTACCTAGTCTGCCCATGTACACATGTACTTTGCTTCTTCAAGCTTCTCTAGAACTAGGTTGTCCCCTTCCTCCGACTATCAGGCTCCCCTGATGTCTATCCCATGCATTCTTAAATCCTGTAATAGTTTCAGCCCCCACTGCTTCCTCCGGCAGGGCGTTCCATTTGTCCACCACACTCTCCGTGAAGAAATCTTTCCTTATATTCCCTCTGAACCTCCCTCCCTCCCTCCAGTTTCATCCCATGTCCCCTAGTCCTGGAACATCTTTTCCTATGAAAAATTGTGTTTTCCTGCACCATGTTCCTCCCCGTGAGGTACTTGCATATCTCAATCCTATCTCCCCTTTCCCCTCCTCTCCTCCAGGGAGTATATATTTCAGTCCTTCAGCCCGTCCTCATAAGTCTTGTGATGTAATCCTTGCACCATTTTGGTTGCCTTCCTCTGAACTGCCTCCACCCTGTCTATGTCCTTCCGTAGGAAAGACCTCCACAACTGGATACTGTACTCGAGGTATGGCCTCACTAGCATCTTGTATAGCTGAATTATGACCTCCCTTTTCCTGCTGGTGATACCCCTGCCTATGCAACTCAGCATCCTGTTTGCTTTTCCTGTCGCCTTGTGGCACTGACTCCCTACCTTGAGGTCATCATAGATGATGACCTCAGTTCCTTTCCTGCTTGGAGCATTCCTGAGCTCCCCAGTCGATATATTGTTCCAAGATTTTGTGCCCTATGTGCATTATTTTGCATTTCTTTTTGTTAAAGCATAACTGTCACTTCCTTGACCAGTCCTCCAGCTTCTGCAGATCTCTCCTCATCCTGTCCACACCCTCCAGTGTGTCCACCCATTTGCAGAGCTTTGTGTTATCAGCAAACAGACATATTCTCCCTTCTAGATCTTCTGTAATGTCACTGATAAAGTTGTTGATGAGGACTGGACCCAGCACTGATTCCTGTGGCACCCCACTGGTTACCCTTCCCTCTGCGGAGTGACAGCCATTTACCACCATCCTCTGTGTCCTGCAATTCGGCCAGTTCCCCACCCACCGCACCACCGTCCTAACCACTCCCATGCTCCCCAGCTTGTTTAACAGTCTTCTTTGTGGCACAGTGTCAAAGGCCTTGCTGAAGTCTACGTAGGCCACGTCCACTGCCCCCCATCCACCTCCCTTATCACCCAGTGGAAAAATTCAGTGAGGTTAGTCTGGCAAGCCCTCCCCAAGTAAAACCATGTTGATGTGGGTCCTGTAAACTGTTGCCAACCAGGTGTTCCACTATTCTTTCCTTCAGTAGTAGTTCCATGATCTTCCCCACTGCTGAGGTCAGGCTGTAGTTTTCTGCTTCCTCTCCATTTCCACTTTTGTACAGGTGGCCTACGTCAGCTGTCCTCCACTCTTTGGGTACTTCTCCTGTGTCCAGTGACCGGCTAAACAGGGTTGCCAGAGGTTCAGCCACCACCTCTCTTAGCTCCCTCAGCACCCTGGGGTGTATCCCATCTGGCCCCATAGCTTTATCTACTCTTATTCCTTCAAGTTCCTTTAGGACCCTTTCCTGTGGAAAAGGACTTGTATCCATTTTCGTGCCCATCCTACCCTTTCTTCTCCCCTCTGGCCCTTTACCGGCCCCTTCTTCTTTAAAGACTGAGCAGAAATATCTGTTCAGTATGTCTGCTTTGCTGTTGTCATCCTTCACTCTGCTCCTGTCCTCCCCTTTCAGTCTTACTATCCCTCACTTTGCCTTCCTTTTTTCACTTACGTGCCTATAGAAATTTTGTCCCCTCTAACCGCTGATTTCGCAGTGTGCTCCTCTGTCTGTGCCTTTGCTTTCCTTACTACCCTCCCTGCCTCCCTTTGTTATTTCTGGTACCTCTCCCTGTCCCCTTCTGTCTGTGTGTTTTTGTATTGTTTGAATGTGATTTTTTTGGCTTTCACTTTCTCTGCTACCTCCTTAGAATACCATAACAGTCTTCTCTTCCTTTCCCCTTGCTAACCTGTTTTATGCATAATTGTGTTGCCTTTGTTACCCCTGTTTTGAATACTGCCTGCTGTTCCTCTACCCCTAATTTCCTTCCTATTTCAGTTAGTGCCTCTTCCAAGCATTTCCCCATTTTCCCAAAATCTGCCCTGCTAAAGTCAAGGATTCGTGTTTTAGTGTGGCTGGGTTCTGCCCCTTCAGTTATGCTAAACCACACTGGTTAGTGGTCACTGTTCCCGAGGTGCTCCCCCACTGCGATCCCTGTCACACTGTCCCCATTTATGAGCACCAGGTCCATTAGTGTCTCCTGCCATGTGGGTTCCGTGATCAGCAGTTTAAGGAAGGCTCCCTGAAGGGAGCGCAGGATAAACATGCTTCTGGTTGACGCTGCTGCTGGGAGGCTCCAATCCATGACTGGAATATTAAAGTCGCCAACTGGCAGTACCTTCCCCTTGTGTGCCATACTTTGGATAGCCAGCATCATCTCCCTATCCGTCTCCTCCCCCTGGGCTGGTGGTCTGTAAATTATCTCTGTGCGGATAGTTGACCCTGTTTTTCTATCAAGTTTAACCCATAGTATCTGCCCTCCTCCTTGTTCCTCTTGAATCTCTGTGGCCTTTATGTTATCTTTCATATAAAGCACCACTCAGCCCCCCTTCCTGCCTGTCCTGTCCCTCCTGAAAAGATTGTAGCCTGGTATGGCCACCTCCCAGCCGTGGTTATCATTTACACCAGGTCTCTGTGATGGCCACAATGTCCAGGTTCAGCTGTCCCATGGCTGCCTCCAGATCCTCCATCTTGTTACTAAGGCTCCAGGCATTGGCACACATGGCTCTCCAGGATGTGACTTCCCTCCCCTGTTTTGTTGCTCTAAGCCCTCCTTCTTCTTGGGCATTCTTTTTCCCTGATCCTCTCTGTCTTCCGCCCTTAAGTAGAATTTTGCCCTCTGTCTGTCTGTCCACTCTTTGGGTACTTGTGTAGAGCATGTGCTGGGGGGATACTAAGCCTCCTGACCTTCCTGCCCCCCCCCCCAACCATGGCCAGTTTAAATGCTTGCTGCAGAAGCATTCAAACTTCTCACTCAAGACTAAGGTCCCCTTCCTGGATGGATGCAGCAGGCCGTCATCCTTATACAGGCTCGTATCCCTCCAGGTAGGGCCCCAGTCTCCCAGATGCCAGAACCCTCCTTTTTCCGCTGTTAATTCAACCAGGATATAGGGGCAGAATACTCACATCGATAAGCATGCACACCCAAGAGGCTGAACAGACCAAAGAGGAAACACTATATATATGATTCTCTTAACAGTTCTACCCTAACACATTGAATAACAAATTGTGTTGTAATCAACTGAAAACTGTAATAGAGAGACCTGAGGTATTGTAAGTGATCAATAGAAATGTAACAGATAGACCTGAGATAGCATAAGTGACCAAGGGAAATTTAATGTGATGGGTTTGTATTGTAATCATCTTAGAGCAGTAAACTGCAGGTTAAAAAATGAAAAGAGACAGTAACAGTGCACAACAGATTATGATCAGCAAAAATAAAAACAGCAACATCGGTACTGAATAAACTCCCAAAGTCCTATAATATTAATGAAAAAAAAAGATGGTGACCAAACATATGTCACTCTTTTATACATTTCAAATCACTAAACATTCTTATTAAAAAAGTTGAAGACAGTAAACGAACAGGAGAACTGCAGCAGGGCATGAACTATATGTTTATAATATGTAATAATGATAGAGATGCCTGTTTATTTTTCTTTATTAGTGGAAAGCTACTAACAGCATCTCTGCATGAAGGGAGGAGAAGGAGAAGATTAATAATATTTACTAGGACAGTAGAAAGGCAGGCAGGAAGTGAAGTGAGAAAGGAAACCAGCATTAAAGGAAGTTGATAGTGGTATAGTGCACATGCAAAACTGAAAAAAATGCAAGCTGACGAAAAGTCAGAATTCGGTGGAAGTGAAAATGTACAGAGGATTTGCCTTTAATACTACCTTAAGTACTGATATTTGTTCCTGAGGTTGTGGTCAGCTGAACACTTTTGACTTTTTACAACTTAGAGGCTTTAAACAATGTCTGACATGTTAAAGAACTAGGGTGGGATATTCAGAAGGGTTGAGCATCAGTATTGCATGCGGCGCAAGTGGGGGATGTGCCTATGCATACCCCTGCATATCCCGATATTCAGCCCGTGATGTACGGAGTCCATGCAGGCACAACCCCTACATGCACCGCATACAGTTGTTCCATAAAGTAAAGGAGCAACATCCGGCCACCCAGAGGTGAGCTGCCGTATTGCAGGGTGCAGCAGGGCAGCTGCCAGCTGTGGTGGCCACCAAGCTCCAGTGGCACGGACCGTCGGGTGGTACCCCCCATCTCTGTCAGCGGGCAGAAGTATAAAGTTAAATCCATCCTTGGTGGTCCAGTGGACCGCTCGCAGGCCAATAGCGGGCAGAAGTATGGATAGAGGGATTAATTCCCATCCCTGGTGGTCCAGTGGACGCGCTTGCAGCCGATCACGGGCAGAGGTATAAATAAAGACTAAATCCATCCCTGGTGGTCCAGCGGTACCCCCTACCCACCCTCCCACTGGTCCCACCCTCCCCGGTCAGCGGCGGGCGCAGCTCCCAAGCCGCCTGCCGACTGACTACGTCAGTACAGCTGTATGCCCATTGGTCCACAGCATGGGCCAATGGGCGTGGTACCGTACTGTACTACACACAGTCAGATATGTGAATGGATTCATTCACATATCCGGACTTCAATACCGATGCGGTCTGCGCCTGTACGCTTGGACCAACAAATCGATAGCGGGCGGCTGCGGTGAGGAGCTGCCGCCCGCTGACCGGGGCAGGGTGGTGGGACTCAGTGGGAGGAGGGAGGGTTACTGCTGGACCACCAGGGATGGGATTTAGTCTTTATTTATACCTCTGCCCGCGATCGGGCTGCTAGCGGTCCACTGGACCACCCGGGATGGGATTTAATGCCTCTAGTCATACTTCTGCTAGCGATTGGGCTGTGAGCGGTGCACTGGACCACCAGGGATGGGATTTAATCCCTCTAGTCATACTTCTGCCTGCGATCGGGCTGCAAGCGGTCCACTGGACCACCAGGGATATAGGACTTTACTTTTCAATACATATGCCTGCGATCAGGCAGTGGGGCACTGTGCCGCTTGTGCAGGGGAACGTCGGTCCCCGCCAGCTGCAGCCTGGCAGGGTGCCAGGCGCAAGTCGCCAGGGATCAGCGCACCTGCATGCAAATGGGGCCATAATGACATGCAAATGGCCCCATTTGCGCCTTGCATGCATTATGGCCCCATTTGCATGTGCACTTTTGAATATCGTGGTTGATGCGCCTAGTGCAACGGCATTTGCGCTAGCACATCCCCCTGCCCCTCTCTGGCCACTTGCGCTGGTGCAGTGCCACTGTGCCATGCACAGTGCGGGTGGCCACAGAGCAATATTCAACGGTGCTGAGCCATGGCGCAGCACCGTTGAATATCACCCTGTTGGTGCCCTGGCACATCCCAGTTGCGCTGCGCCCAGGTTTGCGCCACAGTCTGGCGCAGTCTGAATATCCCACACCTAGTGTACTACCTACAACTAATACTAGTTGTTAAAAGTAGACAGCCATTATATTTTATATCTGAGGTACTTTTTCTTTTCCCTTTGGTTAATTAGAGTATCATTTACCTGTGTTACTAGGTATGATATGTGGGACAGCACTGTGCCTGGCCTGACATATCTATCTCTGCATGCCCCCACGCACTAAGTCATCAGTATTGTGACCCCATTGACTGTGACATCATTGTTGCTTAGAAATTAGCCACTATGTGGCTGCCAGGTCAGTCAGCTGAGATGTCACCATCAGTGAGATCACAATGCTGATGATGTAGTGTGGGGGGGGGGGTAGAGATATGTCAGCTGCCAGGCTAACAGCTGTTCCACACATCCAGCACCTTATTATCACATGGAGAACTTTCTAATGATCAACAGGAAAAAGAAAATACTTCAGAAATAAAAAGTTATAACTGACTACTTCTTAAAATTTTTTATGATCTTCCTGTCTGCCTGTTTTGGCTCCACCAGCTCTTTAAATATCTTGGATTTGATGTTGCATATTGTTTTCAAATAGTGGCTTGCCAGTTCAGCATTACAGTGACAACATAAGTAGCTATAAAAGCTAGTGAGGCAGGGGCAGTTGGCAATGACTGCCAACTCAAAGTAAACTTTATCAAACTAATGAGATTATGCATATCAGGAATTCAAGATAGGCAACTACGCAGTAGCTCATGCTGCTCAATTGTTTAGTAGTATTACAAATCACTTCCTTTATTGCAACCAATCAGTGATTAGAACTGCAGGGTCTCATCCTGGGTATAGCCGTCATCTTGTGCAGGAACATTAAAGTGGAGTGATCAGCCTCAGAGGCGGGAAGGGAAGCACTACATGCATTTTTAAAAATAAAGGAAAAAGAAAGAAAAAAATGACTTACCATACTAATATTGTTTCTTCCAGGGGATCGCTCAGTATACTTGACTTATGCAGGTTTGCCAGCTGGGTTCAGCTGCCCTGGAGATTGAACTTATGCTGATGATGGCAAGGCATTAGCCAGTCAGGTTGAAGTTGGAGACTGCTGCCTGTAGGTGCTGCTGTTAGTTAGTCAGTCAGATTCATTTTGTAGCCTGAGGGGAAAAATGCCCCAATACCTAACCCTATTTTAGAACAATGGAAAGGAATAGAAAAAGAAACAAGAGAAAAACAAAGTGCCTGTAGGCGAACTATATACACCATTCTTCACTATGATACCTCACATATGTTATGACCCTCCAGTAAGAAATTTGTCCTGTGGCAGGGACTGCAGAACTGTTTACAGTAAGGTTATGTGAGGGGAGGATGGGTGGGTGGTCAAGCATACTGAGGGATCCCCTGGAAGAAACAGTATTGCTATGGTATTGTAGTATTACTACGGGAGATCAGAGGGCTGTGGGTTCAGTTCCCACATCTGGCACTTGGGTTACTATCCCAATACTGACACTGTAGTGCAGCATGAGAGGGGTGCTGCACTTCTGAGGTGCCGTCTTTCGGATGAGATGTTAAACCGAGGTCCAATCTGCCTGGATTGATGGTAGTTCAGGTGGATGTTAAAAGATCCCATGGCACTTATCGAAAAGAGATGGGGAATTTCCCCAGTGTCCTGGCAAAATTTCCTTCATTCACTAAAAATACCACCAACAGCTTAATCTGGTTCAGTTTCAGTTGCTTACCATCTGTACCCCGTCGTCCCTGAAAAAGGGACTTCTAGGGACATGGATATGTTGTTCATCCATACTGTCTGGCAGGTTCCTTGCCGCTTTAAATCTTGCCGGAAGGTCTTCAAGCTGGCTCCTCCCACCCACCCGGGTGGTAAAACTCTCGGCTCCGCCCCATGACGCCAGATCTTCCTTACCGCTTGGATGCTCAGGTTCCCTCCGTAACACTCTGCATCTAGACTGGATCCTAACTCTTCAGTTCACCCGAAAATAATTTTAAAGTTTTCCAGACTTCGGTCTACTTCTTCCTTCGCGGCTGCGATGGACAAATCGACTCCCAGTTTTCGGCGGTGCCCATGTGGGCAGAAGATGTCCAGGACCGATCCGCACTCCACGTGCATCTACTGCCTCGGGCTTGACCATAACCCACAGGCCTGCGAGTTGTGCAGGTCTTTTTCGGCTAACATCCTTGAAGACCGTGCTGCCCGGCTCCAACTTGGGCGCCCCGAGAAACGTTATCCGCCAGTGAAGTCCAAGGAGGCCCATTGGGCGGTTTCCGCGGCGGCTGGCTCGGCTGAGCAACTCGAGCAGATGATCGCCCTCGAGGAGGAGGCGGCCCAGGCCGCATCTTCATCTTCCTCGGTCGCGGCATTTATCCTGCTCTCTTTGGGATCCTCCTACACAGCTTCTTTTCAGGAGCTTTGCCAATCCCTCTCCATGAAGGGTGAGGGGCCATCGGGACACTCTTCTCGGTCAAAAAAAAAGGACGCGAAGGTAAGTTCCACCGTCGACGTTCGTGGGAGCAGGAGAGGTCCTCTTCCCCGGACAGTCGACACTTGACTTCGGTCGAGGTTGCGGCTAAGGCCGCTGGCTTCACGGTGTCCCCGTCAGGTCAGCCGGCCGAGACACCCGTTGACGCGGTCGAGATTTTTCTCGACCCGTCGGATGGGCTATCGACTGGTGAAGCCGACAACCCTTTATCACCGGTTCCCCCGGTGGAAACCGAGGACTTGCCTGCGCCTCCTGTGCCGGAGTCCCCAGTCAAGGCTCCTGAGCCGAGGGAGGAGCGGGTTTCCCCCGCTCCCTCCCAGACCCACCCTCGGAAACTCTGAAGGTCTCGGTCTCGGACCTCGTCTCAGTCTAGCCAATCCCGCCGACACCGGCGGTCTCGATCTCGGCACCGAGGCAGGATGGCGCCGCTAGTCCTCGTTTCTTCCTCGGTAGAGGAGGCTTCGCCAAACCGTCGGCCGACGCCGTGAGACTTAATGTGGCAGCAGCTCCTTCTGTCCAGGAACAAGCCGACACCGTCGCCTTCCCCGGCCATTAAGTAGCTGTCATCTGAAAGGCCGAAACAACCCCTCGCGGTGATCGAGGTGCCCAAGCCTGGGCCTGTCATTCGGCCGAAACCAGCTGCCCCACCGATTGTGGTGGAACCTCTGCCTCCACAACCGAAATTGGGGGCTCCGACCAAGGATTCTCAGTCAGGTCAGGGTCTGCCCTACTGGTTGTCGGTCACCCTCACTCCCGACCGTCCTCGGCAGGTGGAGGGTGGCTCAGGCCCTATGCAGCGCTTCGCAGTCTCCTCTGAGTCTGACGATGACTCCGCCCTGTTTTCCAGGCCCCTTGACCTGGAGTCCTCTGGGGGACAGTCAATGGATGAGAGCCCATCATCGTTCATGGGTCTGCTTCGGCTCATCTCGGAGTCCACCGGGATGCAGCTCGAGCCCGTATCCAAGCGGGCCAAGTTTCCCTTCATGGAGATACTGGACCAAGGGGATTCTCCCACGGAGGCCTTTCTGGTGGCTGAAGCCATTGTTGGCCCAGCCTTGGAACTATGGCAGCGGCTGGCTTCCTGTCCTGTGCCTTCAGCCAGGATGGCCAGGAAGTATTCGGTCCCTATCGGCTCTTTGTCTGGTTTCTCGGAACACCCCTCTGCAGAGGGGTTGGTCACCACTAGCGTTTTCCGGTGTTCTGGGAATGTTAGGGATGTGGACAAGCCCCCCGACAAGGAGTCCAAAAAGCTGGACTATGCCGGGTGCAAGGTATACACTGCGTCCTCTCTCGGCCTCCGTCAGGCCAGTTTGGCCATACTGATGGCACACTTCTCCCACACCCTCATGGGCTCCCTGGATGAGGTGATCCCTCATCTCCCGGCTGATCTGCAGACTACAGTCAAGCAGGTGCGGGATCAGGGAAGGGCAGTGGCCGAAACAGCAGCTCCAAACGGCTCTTGATATCGGAGACCCCTGTGCCCGGTCAGTAGCGGCCGCAGTGGCCATGCGCCGCAGAGCCTGGCTGAGGATATCCACCTTTACGGCGGATACCCAGCACAAGTTGGCAGACGTCCCCTTCTTGGGGACCGACCTGTTCGGCCCTGGAGTGGAAGGCCACCTCCAGAGGATCGAAAAGTCCAACGCCACCTTGGACTCGGTCACGTCTGCTCAGAAGGACAAAGGCCGTCGACAGCAACATAAGTCCTTTCGCCCTTCTGCCCCTGCGGCATGTCAGACTCAGCAACACCAGCATCAGGGCCAGCAGGCTCGCACTTGGCACCCTAAAGCCAATCCTGCAACTTCCTCTAACAGGAAGCTGGGAGGAAAAGGCCCGGGAGGTCCCTCAGCCGGTCCTTCCTCCAAGCCTGCCCAGTGACGGGTTGAGGGGTGTCGTCCCCAACCTCGTCGCTTCCCCCCTGGGTTCCCCCCATGGAGGGATGGCTCCACCACTTCCTTTCTGCCTGGTCCGCTATCACCATGGACTGTTGGGTGTTGGAGGTGGTAGGAAAGGGTCTGCCTCTGGAGTTCGAGCAGGCCCCGCCCTTCAAGCCATCGCCCCGCGAGAGGTTCACGAATCATAGCCTCTGTCGGCCGTCAAGCTGACATTGCCCTGCTCCTCGAAAGGAGGTGATCAGGAAGGGTGGATCCTCCACCAGACCCAAGATTTGTGTTCAGGTACTTCCTGGTCCCAAAACGGACGGGGGCTGGCGCCCCATTCTAGACCTACACGACCTGAACAGGTTCCTAAGGTCTCGAACCTTCAGGATGGTCACTCTGGCTCAGATCATTCCATCCTTGGAACAAGGCGTGTGGTTCTGTTCTCTGGACCTCCAGGACGTGTTCTTTCACGTCCCTATCCGTCCATCCCACCAGCGATTCCTCCGCTTCAGAGCAGAGGGGTCCCGCTCCGAGTTCCGGGCCATGCCCTTCGGCCTTTCTCTAGCTCCCAGGGTCTTCACCAAATGCATGGCAGTGGTGACAGCATTCCTGCGGCGCCGAAGGGTCCAGGTGTACCCCAACCTGGACGACTGGCTGATTGCGGCCTCCTCCAGAATGGAGGTGGAGCGGTCCAAGGATCTGGCCCTCCAGGTTTTCTGTCAAGTTGGCCTCCTTATCAACGAGGCCAAGTCGGAACTCGTGCCAAAGCAGGTGATCCAGTTCATCGGGGCAGAGCTCGACTCTCTGCGACTCTCTGCGAGCCAGAGCACGGCTCCCCTGGCGGACAGGGCCGAGGTTCTTTCCTCCTTTGCCCAGTCATTTCAGGTTGGGCAATTGCGCCCTGCCCGGGACTTCCTGTGCCTCCTGGGCCTCATGGCGGCCTGCACCAGCATGGTCCGTTGGGCCCATTGGCACATGCGTCCCCTACAGTGGGGACTGGCCAGCCAATGGTCACAGCGCTCCGGTCTGTTGGACCAGCCAGTGACAGTGACCTACGAGATGTGGGACGCTCTCCAGTGGTGGATCGTTCCAGCTCATCTGCAGGAGGGCATCCCGTTTGTCCGCCCCGAGCCGACGGTCTCTCTATCGACCAATGCCTCTCTGATGGGTTGGGGTGCCCATCTGGGGGAGCACAGAGTGCACGGCCTCTGGTCCCCTCGGGAGTCCTGATGCCACATCAACCTGCTGGAGCTTCGAGCAGTTCATCTAGCCCTCACCGCCTTCGCTCCGTTTGTCCAGGGTCAAGTGGTCCAGGTCCAGACGGAGAATACCACGACCATGTACTACCTAAACCGCCAGGGCGGGACGCACTCCATGCCCCTGTGCAGGGAAGCTCTCCGCATTCGGTCCCTCGTGCGCAGCCTGGAAGCGGATCTCCTTACCATCCATGTGGCAGGAGCCTCCAACATTCTGGCCGATGCCCTAAGCTGGATAGAAGCTGCGTCCCACGAGTGGTCTCTCCTGCCGGAGGTAGTACAAGATCTGTTCTCCCACTGGGGCATGCCTCAGGTGGACCTGTTTGCCTCCAGGGAGAATGCGAAGCTGAGGCTGTTCCATGCCCACCCCCCTCAGCAGGGCTCGCTGCAGGGGGATGCCTTCTCGAAGCCGTGGACCCCGGGCCTCTTCTACGCCTTTCCCCCACTTCTCTTGATCCACAAGGTGCTTCTCAAGGCGAGGAGGGACAAGGCGCAGGTGATTCTGGTAGCCCCAGACTGCCCCCTCCAGTTCTAGTATCCAGATCTCCTCAGTCTCAGCTCCAGGCTCCCGAGGTGGCTTCCAACCCGCCCGGACCTGATCTCAGTCACTCAGGGGAAGGTATTCCATCCAGACCTTCAATCCCTGCACCTGACGGCCTGGTTCCTGAGCAGCTAGAGTTCCAGGCCTTGGGTCTTTTCGATGAGGCTTCCCGTAAGGAGTCGACCAGAAAATGCTATGCCTTTAAATGGAAGAGATTCTCCACTTGGTGTCAGGGCAAGGGCCTGGACCCTTCCTCCTGCTCCTTGCAAGCATTCTGGACTACCTGTGGTCCCTTTCTCAGCTAGGGCTTCGGTCGATGACCCTTAAGGTGCACCTAGTAGCTATCTCTGCTTACCGAGCACGGGCCGGGAAGCAGTCGGTGGCGCAGGAGAAGGTGGTTGGGCGCTTTTTCAAAGGCCTTGATCACATATCCCCTCCGGTGCGAGAACCTCCACCTCCGTGGGATCTACTGCTGGTAGTGGCTAAGCTCATGGACAAGCCATTTGAACTGATGCACAGGTGTGACATCTCTCACCTGTCATGGCAGACTGCCTTCTTGGTAGCTATCACGTCAGCCAGAAGGATGGGAGAGCTCCAGGCGCTTTCCATCGAGTCTTCTTTTCTGGTCTTCCACAGGGACAAGGTTGTCCTGCGCCCCCACCCGAAATTCCTTCCGAAGGTGGTGTCGGAGTTTCACCTTAACCAGGTGTTGACTGTGCTGGTGTTCTACCCCAGTCACACCTCGGAGGCCGAATATAGGCTCCATACTTTGGACCCTAGAAGAGCGCTCGCTTATTATAAGGAGCGGATGGCTGAAGTTCGGGGAGAAGTTCGACAGCTGTTTGTCACCTGTGCTGAAGCCGCACCTGGCAGACCTGCAGCCAAGCAGATGATAGGCAGGTGGGTCACCTCCTGCATAGATCTCTGCTATAGGCTGGTGGGCATGGAGTCTCCCAAAGGGATAAGAGCTCATTCTACCCACCATACCGCTGCATCGGTGGCTGCTTCCAGGGACGTCCCTATCCAGGAAATCTGCAGGGCTGCTACCTGGAAGTCAGCACACACCTTCATTACCATTACCAATCGCGTTGAGTCACGCCGGGATGCTGGTTTTGGGCCTCGGTTCTCCAGTCATTATTCCCTAAGTAGGGGGTGTGCGCCTTGCCTCCCTCCTCTTGGAGAACTGCTAGGAGTCTGCCAGACAGTGTGGATGAACAACATATCTATGTCCCTAGAAATACATGTTACTCACCTGTAACAGGAGTTCTAGGAATGGTATATGTTGTTCATCCACATGACCCACCCGGCCTCCCTGGCTTTGACGCACAACCTGGCTTCCAGCGGGCTAGATCTGGCGTCATGGGCGGAGCCGAGAGTTTTACCACCCGGTTGGGTGGGAGGAGCCAGCTTGAAGACCTTCCGGCAAGATTTAAAGCGGCAGGGAACCTGCCAGACAGCGTGGATGAACGACATATACCATTCCTAGAACTCCTGTTACAGGTGAGTAACCTGTATTTCTAGGCCTAGTGGGCTTACTGGGTCAACAAAATTCAACAAAACAAAAAAACTATGCTGGCCCACCAGTGCAGAGGCAGTGCGTCTGTCTGCAATGCCGACAGCCTGGGTTTGGAAACGGACTCGGGACATTGGTGGGCCAGCCCGGGGGAGAAGGATTGTGCGTCCTTGGGATTGCTGTCCTCCGGGGGAAGGGGTAGTGTGTCTGGCACGTCACAGGGGGCAGGGCGGATGTGGGCCATCATTGCACATCCCGCCCCCAGGTACAGCCGAACACAAAATCCCGGCCCTGAGCATGAAGCTGCTAACAGTGTCCACCAGATAAGGTTCCGCTCCCATGGCCCCACCCTGGAGGGTAAGCCATTGCATGCTACCGCAGACCGTGGGGAGGAGGTGCCCGCCCAGCAGAGTAAACCTGGGCATGGGGGAGTGGCGAGTGGGCGGGGGCTGAGCTCCTTTTGGGGAGTGGGGGAGCTGGACAAAAAAAAATTATTATTATGGTAAGTATTTTTTTCTTTTCACCCCAGGAATCCCACAGTGTGCCTGATTTATGCAGATTACAGAGCAGTGTAGTTGGGAGGAGGGAACAGAACCTACGTTGGGAAAAGGTTCTGCAGAACTGCAGTGCCAAATTTCACATCTGCTCTGGACTGTACATCTAAGCAGTAGTGGTTTGTAAAGGTGTGTATGTAGTCTTCTAAGTAGCTGCTTTGCAGATGTCAAGCAAAGGTATGCCCCTTTGTGCTGCCTCTGAGGTTGCTGTGCCCCTGGTAGCGTGGGCCCTGAGGCCTTGAGGTGGCTGTCTTCCACTCTTGCTGTAGCAGGATTGGATGCAAGAGACTATCCAGCAAGAGATAGTTCTCTTAGAGGCTGGTCTGTCTTCGTTTACGTCGCCATAGGTGAGGAACAGTTGGATGTGAGAGGACCTGAGCTGATTGGTACGCTATAGGTAGTAGGTCAGTGCCCTTTTGATGTCCAGGCTGTGGAGTTTGCACTCACTAGGAATGGATTTGTCTGTAAAAAAGGCAGGGAGAGGGACAGATTGGTTGAGGTGAAATTCAGACACCACTTTGGGAAGAAATTTCCTGTTGGTACTGATTACTACTTTATCCATGTGGGAGATGATGTGGTTAGGTTCGGTGCAGAGAGCTTGCAGTTCTGATGTCCTCCTGGCCGAAGTGATGGCCACCCAGAATACTGTTTTCCAGGTGACATACTTTAGGTCTGCTGTAGTCATAAATTCGACTGGAGAGTCCATCAATTTGGCTATACACAGGTTCAAACCCAGGGGGAACAGGTTCGTTAAGTGGGAGATGAAGGTGCCAGCAGACCTTTAGAGACTTTTGTGAAAATAGGAAGAGAAATTACAGATTTCTTTTTGCCTGCTGAAATGTAGGCTGAAAGGGCTGCCAGGTGGACTTTCAGGGATGAGACCCTAAGGCCTGATGCTTGAAGGTGAACCAGGTAGACCAGTATGGAGGATAGGCTAGGCTGCAGAGGATCAATCTGCCTGTCTTTACACCAGAGAGAGAACTCTTTCATTTGGAAGGATAGGTCTTTCTGGTACTTGGTTTCTTAGCTAGTCTAAGGATCCTAAAGACTTGTGAATATTGAGAGCCTGGGAACTCTAGCTCTTCAAGTACCAGGCCTTGAGGTGAAGATATTCTATGTTGGGGTATGTTAGCCCCATCTGAGGTAGGGTCAGGAGACTGTGGGTCGAGGGCAGGCAAATGGTCCGTTTGGCTGACAGGGCGAGGAGCAGGGAGTACCATGGCTGTCTTGCCAATCCAGAGCCACCAGGATCATTGTTGCTGACTATTTTCTGAGCTTGAGGAGCACTCTGAGAATCAGGGGAAATGGAGGAAAAGCATACAGGAACCTCCCGGTCTAATTCAGGGACAGGGCATCCACTGACACTGAGGCTGGTGCCAGAGGCCTGCAACAGTACAGGAGCATCTGATGATTGTGTATGAAGGTGAAGAGGTCTATCTCCAGAGTGCCCCACCTCCTGAAGGCTGTAGCCAGCACTTGTTTGTTTAGGGTCCTCTTGTGGTGGCCCTGACTGATGCGGGTCAGAGAGTCTGCCAGCACATTGTCCTTGCCTGGCTGGTGAATGGCAGTTAGCTGCATGTCCAGGGAGTAAGCCAGTGACCAGATCTTCATGGCCTCTTTGCAGAGTTTTGAGGATCTTGTTCCCCCCCTTACTTGTTGATATAGAACATGGTGGTGAAGTTGTCTGTCCTGATTTGGACAGATTGGCTTTTTAGCTGGGGGGGGGGCAAAGGCTTTTATAGCCAGATACACAGCTCTGAGTTTGAGGAGGTTTATGGGACACTTGGACTTTCTGGGGAAACCACACCCAATTATGGACTGGTCTGCCAGGTGTGCTTCCCATCTCAAGAGGCAGGCATCTGTAGTGAGCACTCTGGAGGGTTCCTTCTGCTGGAAGGGGATTCCTTCCCTGAGGTTGTGCCTGCCTTTCCACCAGTCCAGGGCTTTTAAAAGAGTCCTTGTGATTGCACCCAGCTTTGGTAGAGTCCCTTTTTTTATTCATTTATTTATTAGCTTTTGGTAACCGGGTAACCTTGCGCCTAGAACTACTGCAGTAGTAGAGGCCATGTGGCCTAGGAGTCTGAGGAATTGTCTGGCTGGCCTTGGTTAGCCAAGGACAAATGAGTCTGCCAGAGTCTGGAGGCTCTCTACCCTGTTTAGTGGGAGCAGGGCTTTTCTTTGCTGGGTGTCCAGCTCTGCTCCAGTGAACTCCAGGAGTTGAGCTGGCTCTAACTGGGACTTTTCTATGTTGATCAGGAAGCCCAGTGACTCCAGAGTGAGCTGTGTGAGACGGAGAGTCTCTGAGCTTTTAAGGAGACTTGTCTGCTATCAGCCAGTTGTTCAGATAAGGAAAGATAGAGACCTCCTGTCTCCTGAGATGGGCTGCCACTACTGCCAGGCACTTTATGAAGACTCTGGGGGTGAGGAAAGGCCGAATGAGAGTACTGCAAACTGGTAGCTGTCATAGGGTAGTCTGAATCAGAGATACTTTCTGTGAGAGGGCCTGATTGGGATGTGAAAATAGGCATCTCTGAGGTCTAGGGAGGCTAGCCAGTCTCCCTGTTGCAAGGAAGGGATCACCATTGACAGGGTGAGCATTCCAAATTTGGGATTGACCAGGTGCTTGTTCAGGTACCTGAGGTCTAAAATGGTTGCCAGTCCCCGTTCTTTTGGGTGAGAAAGTATCTTGAGTAGAAGCCCTTTCCCCCTGGGAGGGGGGCACCCTTTCTGCTGCATTTGCTAACTGGAGAGATTAGACATATGACTCCAACAGAATCTTTTCTGTGGGGGGGGGGTTAGAGGCATGCAACTCCTGTGGCCCTGCTGTGTGGGACATTTCTTGAACTGCAGGGTAAGTCCTTGACCCACCAACTCTGGCATCCACTTGTCTGTGATGCTGTGTTGCCACTGATGGAGGTAGTGGGTCAGCCTTCCCCCTACTGGTAGAGGGGAGGCGACCTGGGCATTTCAGTCGGGTTTTGTTTGGTCTAGGCTTTTGGCGAGGGGATGGGTCAGTGCTCTTCTGAGCCCTCCTACCTCTTCCTCTGAAGTATCCTCTCATCTGAGAGTAATCCATTGCCTTGGGCATGGGCATAGGATAGACGGCCCAGGGGTAATAACCTCTGCATCTGCCCCCCTCTTCCCTGGAGCCTGTAGGAAGTGGAGACTTTCTCGTTTGCTGCATTACTCTTGTAGGTGGTTTTGTATTCTTCCACTTTTTTCATATATGCCTCTGTCTTGTTCCCAAAGAGAGAATTGTTCTCACAGGGGAAGTCCATAGCTTTAGACTGGGTATCCTGAGAGAGGTTAGTGGTTTTTAAGCATGCAAACCTCCTAAGTGAGATGACTTGAGCCATAGATTTGGAGGCACTGTCATTAGCATCTGCAGCCGTATGAAACTGGTACTTTGTGGCATCTAATGCAGTTTTGACAGATTCTGTCAGCTCCACGGCAATGTTTTTTTTTTATATTTATTTTAATTTTTTTATTTTAGTGATATCTTGGAGAACACCTGTGAGCGGATGCTCATTAGTAGGTTCCACGTCAGTTACAGGACAAAATTGAACAGGTACATTGCATTATATTACAAGCAAGTACAAAGTTGCACTGGTACAAAACAATACATTACAAGCTAGGTAGACAATAAATTGGTGTAAATTACAAGATTGGGAAAAAATTTAGTTTAAGGTATAACATTTAGACACTGCTACGGCTTTGGTGAGAAGGTGCCTGCGTTGGACAATAAAGCATACTTGTGGGGGGAGAAACAGGGTGGGATATTCAGACTGCGCCAGGCAGCGGCGCTAGCCTGGGCGCAGCGCAACTGGGTTGAGCCAGGGCATAGTCCAGGTGATATTCAGTGGTGCTGCACCATGGCTCAGCACTGTTGAATATGACACTGGGGACGCCCACACTGCGCCAGTGCAAGTGGCAGGTGAGGAGCAGGGGGATGCGCAAGTGCGGTCGCTTAGTTGCAGCAACCGCGATTTCAGTGCGGGCATGCAATCAGGGCCATAGCTACGCAAGGCGAAATGGGGCCATTTGCATGTCATTATGGGCCCTCCCATTTGCATGAGTGCACTGGTCCCGCGACTTGCACCTGGCGCCTGCCAGGTTGCAGCTATCGGGGACCGACGCCCTGTCCCCTTTACGGGCAACGCGCCCCATCACCCAATCGCGGGCGTAATAGAATTATATCTCTGGTGGTCTAGTGGACCCTACCCGATCGTGGATGTAATAAAGGTAGTTCCCTGGTGGTCCAGTGGACCCTATCCCATCACCCAGTTACGGGCGTAATAAGAATACATCCCTGGTGGTCCAGTGGACCTGCTCCCCTGCCTGATCGCGGGCATGAATTAGGAGGCAGTATAGCGCAGTGGTCTAAGGCTCTGAGCTGCAAATCTGGTGACATCCAGCAGACCAGACCTGGGTTTGAATCCCACAGTTTCCACTTGCATACTGTGTGACCCTGAGCAAGTCATTTAACCTCCTTGTGCTCCCAGGTCGCTCCTGTAAAAAAGCTATTAGCTTAGTGTGCTATACCTGGTTAAACAACTAAATAAAAAAAAAAAATAATAATTAAATTCCCTGGTGGTCCAGTGGACCTGCTCCCCTGCCCAATTGTGGGCATATGAATAAATAAATTCCCTGGTGGTCCAGTGGTTCCCCATCCGCCCCTGAGACCATGCCAGCCCCCAGTCAGTGGCGGGCGGCACCCCACCGGCAAGCCGTCTGCCGATTGAGAGTGTACAGTACAGCTGTCGCCTGTTAGTCCCTCGTGAGCCAATGGGCATACGAACCGTACTGTACTACTGATCCCAAACTGTAAGATGAACTCACATTTTGGGGACTGTGTAGTTCAATGCAGTCTGCATCCTCCTTTTTTTAGTTGTTTAACCAGGAGTAGCACACTAAGCTGAAAGCTTTTTACAGGTGTGACCTGGGAGCACAGGAAGTTAAGTGACTTGCTCAGGGTCACACAGTATGCAAGTGGAAGCGTGGGATTCAAACCCCAGTCTGGTCTGCTGGATGTCACCAGATTTGGAGCTCAGAGCCTTAAACCACTGCGCTATACTGCCTCCCCTGCCACATAGTGGACCAATAGGCGTACAGCTGTACTGTACGCTGTCAGTCGGCGGGCGGCTTGCGGGTGGGGAGCTGCTGCCTGCCACTGACCGGGGGGTTCTGGGTGTCGGGTCTTGGTGAGGAGGGGGCTACCGTTGGACAACCAGGAAATTTATTTATTCATATGCCCACGATCGGGCAGGCGTTCGGGTCCACTGGACCACCAGGAACTTTATTCATATGCCCGCGATCGGGCAGGGGAGCAGGTCCACTTGACCACCAGGGATGTATTCATATTACGCCTGCGATCAGGCGATGGGGTAGGGTCCACTGGACCACCAGGAAATTACCTTTTTTACGCCCACGATTGGGCGATGGGGTAGGGTCCACTGGACCACCAAGGATATTATTATTCTATGCCCGCGATGGGGTGGGGGGGGCACGATGCCCGGCCTGTGTCTGGGGAGGTTGGGTGGCCTCCCACAGCAGGCGGCTGCCGTGTTGCGCCCGACAATATGGCAGCCCGCCTGTGGGTGTCCCCCAACATGCTCCTGCTTTTTACAGGCACATCTTTGCACCCCCCTGTGTGGCGTAAGGCGGGTTTGTGCCTGTATATGCGCCGCACATCCTGGGTTGAATATGGGGTTGTGCCGCGCTATGCATGGGCACGCCCCCCGCTCAAGGCCGCAGGACATTCTGGTGTGTTCTGCACATCGGGAATTGCGCAACAAACCCCTCTGAATATCGCGCCAGGGCGCATCAGTGGGTTGCGCATGGTGCAACATTGTACCATGCACAACTCCTTTGAATATCCCACCCACAGAGTGGAGAACAGGCACAGCTGCGGCATAGTGAAGTGTATGCCTGCGTAAGGGGTTAAGAACAGACTTAAGGAAGGTTGGAGACAGTGGGGCTAGGAGAGCAGCTGACAGCGGGGGCATGAGGGTGGGGACAGAGAGGGGAATGGTTGCCTAGTGGGGAGGTGGGTAGATGGTGTAGTACAGTACAGTCTGCATGCCCATTGGCCCTTTGCTCTTCAGTGGGAGAGGCAGTGATATGTTTCTCTTTTTGTTTCTCTTTAGCAGGCAGTGGGTCGGAAAACTGTTCTGAATTTCTTTTTTTGTTTGGCTTGGTCTGAATTATTTTTGTGAGACTTATTCTCTAGAGGGTCCTTGGAGAATGAAGTGCCGTGAAGGTAGGTGCCCCTAGGATTAGGTGGAACACGTAGAAAGGGTGGGGCAGTAGAGAAGCTGTGGTATAAGATTTCTTGCCTGTAGTGTCCAGTTTTCTAGACTCTTTGTCTGGAGGCTGGGATGAGAGGGGCACCTTAGCCTTGTCACAGGCTGCAGCTTGTACAACGCCTTCATGATCAGGATGGGCGTAAAGGTACCCAGCGTTTGTTGTGTCCAGCTGGTACTTTTTCTCCATTTTCTTATGCACACCTGGAATGCAGGTAGCATTCTGGAGGCATCTGAAAGTGGCCCTGCGGAGGGACTTGTGTACTGGAAGGAGAAATTTCTTGGGGGGGAGGGAGATCCATCAAATCTAGAAGGTCTGCCTCTTCATACTCCTCAGTAGTCTTCTGTATGGAGAGGTCAGGAGTGTCCACCATCTGCTGGACAAATGTGTAATGGGAGGAAAAATCGTCCTGACCATGAGAAAGAGAGCCAAACTCCTGGTCAGGGGAAACGTCAAGCTCTATGGGTTCACCCTCCTCCCCATCATTTCCCTCATAGAAAAAACCCTGGTCAGAGTCAGTGGGAATAGGTGTAGAAGGGTCAGCTGGGGCGCCAAACAAATTGTCCATAGCTTGAAAGGTCTGATATAGTTGCTAAGTCTTTGCCATTTCCTCAGGTGAGGGCATAGTTTGTTGTAACATTGGCATCTCCCTTTGCTCTTCAGTGGGAGAGGCAGTGATATGTTTCTATTTTTGTTTCTTTTTAGCAGGCACTGGGTCAGAAAACTGTTCTGAATTTCTCTTTTTGTTTGGCTTGGTCTGAATTATTTTTGTCAGACTTATTCTCTAGAGGGTCCTTGGAGAACCTGTCTTGGATTTATGATGAAAGGAGGACCTCTCTTCAGAAGGCTTATTAGAGGGGGAGGCAGACTGAGAAGCCATCATTTCCAGACTTTTGGCTCTTGACTGTTTTAGAGCAAAATTTAGTGCAGAGTTCACAGTTAGCAGAAGTGCGACTTAGACCTGAACAGTTTAAACAAAGGTCGTGACCATCTGCCTTAGCCACGATTTTAGAGCACTTAACACAGTTTTTAAATCCTGTAGGTCCAGTTCTCTTTTTGGGTCTGTCTGACACGCCAATCTCATCAGAAGACCTTAAAATCAATTCTCAAAAGGGAAAAAATTTTAACTTTGTGATCGGTTCCCAAGTGTGATGGGACCGTTTGTGTAACGATTCTTAAATAATAAAATATAAAAGAAATGTTATCTCTAAACACGGTTCCCTTAAAAATAAGGGAACAGAAAAAAAAAAATTACAGTTGAATATCGCAATTAGAAAAAAATGTTACCACAGAAGTAGTTTTTTTCCAGTCAGGAAGAAAGCACAGGAACTGCAAAGAAAACTTATTTCAGTGGGACGTTTCCTCGGTTCTTGGGAACAGATAAGAACCGAGGAAAAAAACAATAAAATACTAAAAAAACACCAAAGGCAGCAGAAACTACAGAAATAAAGCAACTTTTAAAGAAATAAACTTCAAGCGATGAGGTGTAGAGAGAGCTCTGGGGCAGACTTGTTCAGTCAGGCGGAGAAATGAATCTGACTGATTGACAGCAGCACCTACAGGCAGCACTCTTCAACTACAACCTGATTGGCTAATGCCGTGCCATCATTAGCATAAGTTCTATCTCCAGGTCAGCTGAACCCAGCTGGCAAACCTGCATAAGTCAAGCATATTGAGGGATTCCTGGGGTGAGTAGTATAACTTATAAATCAATTTAGCCAACTCTAGTGATTTACAGTGTGTAAGCAGTAACCCACAACAGGGCATGTGTTTCTAGAGAACTAATGCATGCCTCAAGAGAATAGGAAGGCAGAACGCCAATGGACAACTGCCTTCCAACACACTTGAGAAGTGCATTAATTCTCAATAAACACATGCTCTGGAGTGAGTTTTTGAGCTTATAAAATGGAAAGAGTTTTCTGTAATGGGGAAAGTTTTTGTTTTCGTGTTCTTAGACTATTAATAAGTAAAATATGTGCTTTAGATCAGGTTAGGTTAGTTACTCACCCACCATGTGTTTATCAGGAATTATTGTATCGTATAAACTCACCTCTAAGTTGGCCTCACATACGGGTCAGCTCCTGTTTCCCTTGTCAATTTTAGCAAAATTGCAGACATTATTTTGATGTCTGAATTGGATGGAAAATCTGTTTTGTGACCAACATAAGCTGCAGAATCTGACTTTATGACCAGAACAGGACACAAAATTTGGTTACACTGTTTGCAAAAAATAATTTACCATAGTAAATCCCTCAGATACATTTTCATCATTGATTACCTCACTCACCCACCATCCCCTACTCTAGCAGAGCCAGGGCCTCTGGGCAGCTCACCCTGTTGTTGCTGGCTGGCATCTCTAGTGCTGTATACCTCAGACCAGTTGCACCCCTTCTTGTAAGGGCAGTCTTTAAAAAGAAATGGTCTGCTGGCCCAATGGCGCTGAGGGTTGAGGCACTGGACACCACACCTCACACCCTGCCAGTGACCTGGGTTCAGGAACGGACTCGGGTCGTTCGGGGGTCGGCCAGGGCAAGGAAGGAATGAGCGTCCGACAACAGCTCTCCTTCCTCGGGGAAGGGGGGAGACAACGTAGCGCGCTGTAGACTGACACCCAGCAGAGGCTGGGGGTCAGCACAGGCACGTTGCTCAGAACGGGGTGGACCCATGCACAGGGCGTAAGACTGCCTAAGTGGAGGCATGGGCAGTCGCCCTGCCCATTAAACATGCGTGGGTCCAGGGAGAAAATCAGAGGAAAACACCTCACATCGGTAGGATGGCGACAAGCCCCCCCCCCCACACCCCCCACAGGCTCCACACGGTGGTTGGGAAGCCATTCCCAGCCATGGTTGGCTAAGGTAAGATCCTGGAGGAGCCGTAACAGGGCTGGGGGGCAGTAGGATGGGGCTGCAGGAGATCGAGGAGTAAATGTAAATAAAAAAAAAAATAAATGACCTGGGAGCCATTATATTTATTTTATTTATTTATTTATTTATTGAATGTTCGGAAATACCTTTGAGTGAGAGACTCCTTTACAAAGGTTCCACGTCACATAGTTTACATACAGAGACATACGGATATATAGCAGTACATCAGTACATAGTCAGGTTGTTACAGTTACAGTAGCAGATTGTGGGGCTAACAGTAAGAAACACAGTGAGAAAACTTGGTTAGATCACACCAACATATAGGACACAAACAAAGACCATGTCAAAAATAAACAACTAAAAACTGGCATGTGGGCCCTCTTTAGGACTCCATGCCAGCCAAAAACAAACAAACAAGAAAAAAAAGGTAACGCCTTCCTTCTTTATTTCTTCTTCTGTCCTCCCTTTTCCTTCCTGGTTTATATCTGCTCCTTTCTTGAGTATATCCCTATTAGTTGCTAAATGCAACCTGTATCCACTGGGTACTGTCTAACATCTAATTCCACTTGACAGTAGCCCTGTCTGTGGATGTGTTCTATGCACTGGATTGGATCAAACTATACTAGCCTTCACTCAGGGGACATTCCTGTTATTGCAAAAAATGCAGAATCTTCCAAGAATCAATCTCCATCATTCATTACTTCATGGGTCTGTGCTGGAGGTGCTAGAATCACACAGGAGAGTATAGCTTTAAACTTTTAGAGCTAGGGGACTGACATCGGGGACAGCCCTGGCCACGAGGCGCACGCATGACGTGGTGCTTGTAAGCTGGCCAGTAACTAACGCCAACACTCTGTTCATCTCAGTTCTGTTCTTCCTGCCATTGAGGTCGCACTATGTGGGAGTGTTTGCCATTTTTTTTCTAGGTACTCAGCCCATCGCTGTCAGCTCAATGCTGAAACCTCTCTTTTTTTTCTCCTTTTCTGGCACGCTTTTTCTCCTGTATCATTTACGGCGCCAAGCGCAATGGTTTACAGTTTGTTATTGTTTTCTGAATTCTGTCATGTTAGGTTCTCTGGGGCTTAAGAAGTTGAAAAAGAAGACGGATTCTCCCCCTATGTGTCAGTGCCCCGTGGGAGGAATATGTCCATTTGGGACTGACATGACCATGTTGGATCTGTTTTGGAGCTGGACATGGACCATTGCGACACCTGTTTCTTCATGGATTTCCACACTCTCTGGATTCGTGTGATGAAGTAGGGTCATTCCCTGCCCACTTTTGGGGGCAGGTGTCATACGAGGGACTCCCAAGGTAAAGTCCCTGGGCTGTTTCTCTGAGTCCCTCTCCAGTACTATACGTACTGAGGGAGATCAGGCCTCTTCTGGTACTCGTCTCACCAAGACAGAGAGCCTGGGGGAGGGGTCTGTGAGACAGCCAACTCCTTCGGGGGGCCTGTTGTGCACTCCTCCCAGTCCAGGCTCCCCCCCCCCAGGGACACGGATGCCCCCATGCTAAGGTCGGAGCTATACACTGGGCCTACACCGGCTGACTCCTTGGAATAGCAGCATGGTGCCGCTTCGGCTCCTGGCACTGAGGCCAGTGCCGGTGAGTGGGACGGTGCCGCCCACCTGGCCGGTTCCCCTCCTGATGTCGCTTGCGGTGCTGGAAGTGGGAAGGCTTCAGGAGTTAGCAGCCTGGTGTAGAATCTTCTGGATCTCATCCCCTGAGCAGTCGGATGACCTGGGGGATGAGGACCAGGATGATCCTGAGGGGCTTCCAGGCATTAACAATGAAAAAGGCCTTTCTGGGCGTAGTTCTAGGTCTGCGTTGTCTTCAGCATCATCTCAGGCTGTTTCTCAGTCTGGTGCCAGTCGTGGTGCCATCTCCCATCTGTCTTCGGTGCCAGAAGGGGGTTTGGTACCGGACATGGTGCCGGGCAGGGGTCCAGCGCTGCCCTTGGTGCTGGGTCGGGTTCCAGCACCACCCTCATTGCCAGACCTGACTCAAGTGCCCTTTGCGGTGCCAAGGGGATTACTGCTACCACTTGCAGTGCTGATTCCCCCTCAGCTCTGACTCTCGATGTTGGGTCCGTCACTAAGCCTAGCCCAAGGGTGGAGCACATTCAGGTGAGGTTGGGGCTGGTAGATCTCGGCTGGTGCCTCAGTCCATGCCCAGAGGTTGTGGCAGCTCTAGCAGGAGTTGTAGTGCTGATTCAAATCCTTTGGCCTCGCCGGAACCATCTGGACCTGTCATAGGTGGGGATAGGGGCTGCCCAATGAGACCTCTGCCATTCCAGTCTCCCTGCCTAGGGGTTTCTATTCAAGGGCACCACCCAGACCACACCTCCATGGTTGGGTGCTCTCAGGTGGACGAGTGTGTCAGGCCTTAACCTTGGGTGAGGTCCCATGTATGTTCTCGTAGCCCTGCCAGAGGAATTGAACTAGTCCGCCATAACCCTCCTCCCTCCCTCTCCTCCTCTGCCTTCCCCTCCTGCTCTCCCATGCAGTTCAGATCCTACAGGGCCCTTGACCAGGGACCAGCATGGCGAGTGCCTTTCCCACCTATCTTAGGGCTCTAGACCAGGGTATTTTCCAGCCTGAGACCTCAGCACCACCGCCCCCTGAGTCCAGCTCCTCGTCATCCTTATTTTCCTCCTCTGAGGAAGAAGACTCTTCCCTTCATCTCTCTTCAGAGAGTACCCTCGTTGCCAGCAGTTCCTTGTTGAGATGATGGAGCTGTGACTAGACCATTTTTAGGCTGCAGTCCTGTTCATCTGACACTTTCCTTTCTTAGGGAGTACAGTCATGACTATTCAGTCATACTTCCATGGCCTAGGCCTTTTGCAGAGGCATCTGAAGATGTCTGGCTCCTTCCCTCTGCCCCTCTCCAGCCCCAAGGGACTCCATGTGCAGGTATTGCGCACGTGTGGGGTCTCCAGGAATCATGCCACACCCCACTTCTGGGATCCAGTTCCTGGACACCCCCTCTGGGCATTGGCATCCTTTGCTTGACCGTTCCCCAGTGTCGGACTCTGCGGAGTTTGATTCCTGGGGTCAAAGAATTTTCTTGCGGCATGCACCATGTTGTGCATCTCAGCACATCAAGTGCACCAGGCGTCCTGTGGCGGGCACCTGTGGGTGACACCTGGACATTTCCTGGCATCCATGCCAGACAGTGAGAAAACCAGACAGGCCATATGCCTTTCTACCCAGGGCCTGGAGCTAACAAGACACCAGGCAAGGGTGTCTTACGCTGCCAATGAGGTAGGCTCTAGATTGGTAGGAACTGCAGTCTGCATTAGGCGGACAGCATGGCTTCGTCTCTCCGAGTTGTCACCTTTGACCTGGCATAGGGTGATTGCCTCACATTTCCGGGCGGCCCACTTCTTCTCCTGCAGGGTGAGGCAGGAGCTTGCAGGGTGGCTTCCTGCTCCCAGGCCATGGGAGCCTCCACCTGCATCTGGTCAGTCTCAGGCTTCACCAGGCCCATAAGGGGCCCCCGTCTCTTTGTGTTTTTCCCCAACAGGAGGCTGAGGGAATAACTATTTCTCTCAGGATAAGCCAACACCGCCCTTTGGTGGTAAGCTTGGCATTCTGACCCATGAAGTAATGAATGGTGAAGACTGATTCTTGGAAGATATGAAAATGACGTACTCACCATAATTCTTGATCTTGCAGAATATCTTCACCATTTATTACTACAACCTGCCCACCATCCCCCTCGATGGCCATCTGAGCAACTCTCCTGTCTATCTCTCTGTATCTGTCTTCTGCCTTTCCTCTGCTAGGTGCAGTCTTGAGAGCTCGACTAACTGGAAAGACACGAAGGATCCACAACGATAGGAGGCAATAAACCGTTTATTGAAAAGATAGGACATACATGACTACTATCGAAAATAGCAGTGTATCACGTACCAAACCGGGCGTATCGGCGGTTCGCATTGCTCTTGAAAGCTGCCAGAGTGATGCGAAACATTGACAATAACCTAGTTTGTTGTGAGGGCCGCACTTGCTATTTTCCGTGTAGTCTGTTATATGTCTGTATCTTTTTCGATAAACGATTTATTGCATCCTATCGTTATGGAGCCTTTGTATCCTTTTAGCCAAGCTCTCAAGACTGCAGTGTGCATCTACTTGGTTCCTGGGTAAGTGTTATTGAGCCACTGCCTCTACATACGGAGTTCCTCTGCTAGGCACAGTTGTTTAAAAAAAAAAAGAGAGAGAGTCAAGGGGGGGAATAATCTATTCGAGGGCTGTCCTTGGCTCCTCTGTAACCCTTTTTGCTACTCTTTTCTTAAAAAAACAATATGTGTGTGTGTATATGTATATATATTTAAAAAAAATCTTTTATATAGAAATTATATATAGAATTAAGGATGGGGAAGTGTGTGATATGAGAATTTAATGCACACCCAAGGTGTGGGATGCCACATAAACCCCGAAGCCCGAGGGGTTTATCAAAGCATCCCACACTGAGGGTATGCATTAAATTCTCTTATGCATACTTCTCCATCTTTTATTTTATATAATATACTGGTCAGCAATTTTTTTTCCAGCCAGAAGTCCCCTCAGTTGTCTGACAGGCACAGACACACACACACACACACACACACACACACACACACACACTCTCTCTCTCTTCTCTGTTTCCCTCCGTCGTCCGTGTGTTTCAAGTGCAGCATGTTTTTATTTAATTTTTTATTTTGTCGTCGGTTATGAATTGAGAGTGTGGTCACGCTTACCCTAGTCAGCCACAGAGCCGTTCTGGGTGGCAGTTGATATCTCTTGAGGCAGCCGAGAAAGCAGGATCAACCAGACAGATTTTTTCACATTTTGTTTTCTTTCTGATTTTATAGTCTGATGCAGCACTGAGAAAAAAAACAGAAACGGCAGGACTCTCGCTCTAGTGGCTCCTTGCTACCGGTAAGAGGAGCCACCATGTTTCCGCAACTGTTTAGCCTGCCCAAAAGGAGATGGGCAGCCAATGAGTGAGCGGCTGCTTTTGAATGACATGGTGCGTTTGCTGTAATAAATGGCAGGTTATTACGGCAAATATCAATTGACCACGTCCATTGAAAAAAATTGATAGCTAGTTATAATATTTCTGTATGTGTTTAGGCCTCTTGTTAACACTTTGTGTTGCTTCAGAAAAAAAAAAGTATTTTTTTTGGTGTCAAACTTTACCTTCCTTGCCCATTTTCATCTCCATGCATGGATGGTGAATCTGTAAGTTTGTTTGCTGTTGAAGGAGCTCCTTCTCTCCTTCTTCTGTTTAACAGAAGAAAAAAAAAGAAACATAAAGGCAGGTGTAGAAGAGGACCAGGAGAAATATGCTAGAATCTCAGATCAGACTCCTTCACCTTGTAGAATTCCATTTTCTTCTTGGTAGTAGATCTCCTGCACTGCCAGACCAGCCAGCCTTCTACATTTTTTCTTTCTCTTACTTCCTTCTCGCTAGGGAAGTTTAAAAAAAAAAAAAGGAAAAGAGAAATGGTGAGAGAACTTTAGAATATCTTTTCAATATTTTCAGTTGCGTGCCTTCCTTTCTAATGAGGATCCTCTCCTCCCAGCGAGTTTTTCCCACTTTGGGCTTGCTCCGTTAACTTTCACAGTCCTGGGTGTCTCCTCTTCGGTTGGAGAACTTTTGCTAGTAACACATTTGCAGGGCTTGTCACTCTACTGGGATTCCTGTGTTTCACAGGAAGGTGGAACCTTTCTCAGGAAATTTCATCCCATACTTTTACATTGGTTATATGGGATCTCTGAGTCCTTTGACTTCTTTTGGGAGTCATTTAGTCTGCAGAAAAACATAGGTAAATTGCCTTGGAGTTACAAGCAAAGCCAACTCTACTGAAAGCACTGCTTTCCTACAGGGAGCTCGTGGATCCCCGCTAAACTCTGTTTTGGCAATTTCTCTCTCTCTCTCCTCTCCAGCTTGCCCTGTTCATTACTTAGCCCTCTCTCCCAACCTCTTCTTTCTCCTCTCTGGTAGCTGGGTTTTAATACTTTGTTCTTTTTACTGTATATCCTGTATCCTTTTTCTATCCCTTGGGCATCTTGCCCCATCCTTTCTCTTTTTTCTTACACTTTGTTTCCACTCCTGACGAACAGAACTGAAATGAGTAAGTGGCTAGCATTGGTTAATTGACCAGCCAATGAGCACCACGTCATGCATCTGCCTCATGGGCAGTGCCATCCCTGATGTCAGTCCTCTTGCTCTAAAATTTTAAAGCTATACACTCTTACGGGGTCCTAGTGCCTCCAGCACAGACACATGAAGAAATGAATGGTTAAGATATTCTGGAAGATCAAGAATTTAGGTGAGTACGTATTTTTCATTTTTCTCCAGGCAGTTTTTCTTACTGTTGGCTGGCATGGTTTTTCTCCTTAAGCCAAGTTGGCTGTTAAACTTAGCATGCTCCAGAATAGCTGGAGAGATGGGTACATCTCAACTCCTTTGGGCTGATTAGCCCTGCAGTTTCACATGTTCCCTTGTCCTTCTCCCCCAGAGGGAGCATAGCCTGGTTTGTTTTTTTTGTTAAACAAACAAACAAAAAAAAAACAATTCACCTTTTGTTCTGTTCGTATGTTCTGGTGTCATACTGCTTGCTTATTAAGAGTCGTGCAGCTTTTCTGCAATTTTCCACATTTGTGCCATTTCATTTACAAAGGGGTCCCAAACTTTTACATACTCCTTTTGTCTTTACTGCCAGAGCCACATGTTTACAGGGCTGCTGCCTTACTATCACTGCCCCTTTTTTTGTTTTATTTGTAATTTACTGTGCTTTCTGCTCTCTACCTGCTTCCATTGGCCGCTCTCTGTCCCCCAACTCCGTCACCCGCAGTCCCTGGGACTTAACTCTGACCTAACAGTGCCCCACAGTTTGCGCTCCTTGGTGGAGCCTCCTGGGTTCCCCAGGCCTGGGAGGAGTTTAACACAGATGTGTTCAGCAGCCCAGTGAGTGGTGCGGGGCCTGTGAGGAGAGAGGCGGCTTCATCCTGCTGGTCAAGGTACTTTTCTTCCCTTGTTCCCTTCCCCTGGGTGCCTCACGGGCTAGGACATGCAGACATCCAAATTGGGAGTCACCCCCTCCTACCCATTGCGGCACCACCTGCACTGTCACCAGTGGTCACCAAGGTGGCAGTATGGTAGTGGGGCTCATGGGCCTCCCTTACCGGAGTAGGAGAGCATCTTCTGGAATGCTCAGTCCTCCTCCTTACGGTTGGTACCTGATAACTCAGGCTCGCTTCGAAACCCGGGTTACCTGCATTGCGAATGGTAGCACTGTTGTTGCACCAATGGACTGACTTTATTGCTACCCCTTTCTGCCTGGCCAGTGGTGCCGAGGCTCTGGCCCCATACCCAACTACCTCTCTGTGCCACTCAGTGTGCCCCCCCCCCCATCTCTCACTGTCTATGGATTGGTAGTCGTGTTTTATTTTGTTGTTTCTTTTTTTCTCCTGTATCCCTTTCCTTTTCCCTTTGGGTAAGGGAATTTCTTAAGCTTGCTCTCATTTTTCCCCTCTTTGTTTCTCTTCTGTTGAATAGAGAGGTTGGTGAGGGAGCTGATAACGGTTATTGGGTAGTTTGTGGCACAACATGGGGTGTACAGGTGCCGTGCCCAGTAGCTGTTGCTGGCCCCACTGGCCAAAGCTTTGCTCCCGTGGGATCCTAGTACCTCTGGCACAGACCCGTAAGTAGTAATCAGTGATGAAAACTTTCTGGAAGATTAGCAGTTATAGTAAGTACATAACTTTCATTTGTTGGCACTGGGAACATAAGCTTATAAGGGTCTGGAGTACAGTTCAGTATCCACATTGTGGCAGTTCCGCTGGTATGGCCTGATTAGTTGTACACCTTCGGACTAAGCTCCAACTACCACCTGGGCGGTATATCCACCGACTCTGCCCCATTATGTCAGGTCTTTCTTTCCATTGGAAGGAACAGGTCTCCTCTTTTGCAGTGCCACTAGCAATCAAGAATTTCTAAAGAGTTTAACGATATTCTGCAGTATCCATTCTTCCATGCATTCCAGCTCTGCCTTCGACAAAAATTGATCTCGGCATAGAAGAGGGGAAGCTGTTACACAATTTCAAATTCTGCGTGACCTGTCAACAGAAAATGTCGAAGACCAACCCCCATGTGTTCTGTTAATACTGCTTGGGTGCAGAGCACAATGTGGAAGGCTATGGCCTTTGTCAGGCGATGCTTCCAGCATCGCTGGAAGATCGCACAGCCAGACTTCTCCTCGATCACCCTGCAGAGCGCAATCCTGAAGATCAACCAGAAAGTCACAAGAAGGCCTTGGCAGCTGCTGGGTTCTCTGCTTAGCTTGCGATTTTTGAGGTGGAGGCAGTGGCTGCCACGGTGAGTACCTCATTGGCCTTGGCATTGCTCCTGGTTGGGGCCAGCATTGGAGGTTCCTTCATGGAAGACTTCCGTGAGATGTGTTTGGACCTCCAGATCTTTGGGCAGAATCCTTCTCACTGGGGCAAGAAGCACAAGCGCTGCTGGTACAGGTCATGGGATCATAAGAGATAAAGATCCTTCTGCTCCCTTGACTCCCCCAACTGCTTGAGTGCAGTTGAGCGGCCTCCGGTTGATAGTTTGGTTGACAGCTCTTTGGTGCCCCGTTGGACTTGTCAACCTCAACATGGATCAAGGTTGAGTTTTTTCTTGAACCTGCCAACCAGCTGTCAAAGGTGGATCAACGAGGAGTCGATCTCTTAGACCATGATTCTCCTGGTCCTCAGCCAGGAGGACTTGGCCCCGGTCATTGTCCCCAACCAAATCCACTCTGGACCAGGTGTCGCCGGTGGTCGTGTCTCCGATGCCATTGCTTTTGAATATGTCTCAACAGGTGGCCTATCATGACCTGTCATGGAAGATGGCCTTCTTGATGGCTGTCACGTCAGTGAAAAGGATTAGTGAGCTCTAGGCGCTAGGCGCTCATAGTGGAGTCTCCTTACCTGGTGTTCCACAAGGACATCGTCGTCCTTCACCCCTGCCCAGAGTTCCTCCCGAAGATAGTAACAGAGTTTGACTTTACCAGGTAATCAACCTTCCAATTTATGTTAATAAACCATCTTCGGAGGCCAACTGCAAACTCCATGCTTTGAACCTGTGGAGCGAGCTCTCTTATTATAAGGAGCACACAGTGGAAGTTCGGGGTGAGGTTTGCCAGCTGTTCATAACACATTTATTTTTATTTATTTTTTATTTATTCAATTCTTGGATTACAAATACCTTTGAGTAGAAACTGCTTGTTTACAAAGGTTCCACGCCAAAGGATGAGGGTCAACATACATACAGAGGTAGTAAAAGAATGCACAATAAACAACCAAAACAACTAAAAGAAAAAATAAAGATACTCAATTATAACATACTTTGAGATAATATTCATATAACGAGCAGCTTGAGTAGGCAGCTGGCTGCGGTAACAATAAGAGATAGAGGGCACCATAGGCAATTAGTATTGCAGGCATGCGACCGGGAGAGGAAGTTGGCAGGCTAATGGGCCACTGTCCGATGGTGGTGGAAAATGTCTTGTACCAGTGGAGATGCGAAGCAGGAAAGGAGTCACAAGGAAGGCCCGGTGCCAGAAGGAATGAGACTGGGGAAAGGGCAGGCTGTGAGACATGAGTGAGCTGGGAGGTGTTTAGAGAGATCTCTGTTCAGAGAAGCAGTCACATTGAGTGGTAGAGGTGAGGTAAAGTTTGAGATTCCTTTCGAAGGGTCCAAGTGTAGTAGAGGAAAGTGCTTCTTTATTGAGGGAATTGAACCATTGGGCGGCTCTATAGATAAAGGACCATGACCCATGGAGGTACGACATCTAGGAACTTGAAAGGTTAGAGATTGGGCACCATGTGTTTGTTGAGTGCCACTGTAGGTAGTAAGGAGTGAGCTAACACCAGGTGGCATGAGACCGAGGAGAATCTTTTTGGTAAGTAAGCAGGTCTGGTATTGTATTCTGCTGAGTAGGGGTAGCCAGCTGGCCTGTGCATAGAGTCACAGGTGTGGAGTTTGTTAGGCTGCACCGTTAGTAGTCTACAGGGCTTTGTTGAGAGAAACTGAGATCCTGCGGAGGGCACTTGTTGAGGCAGAGCCATAGATGGCAAGGTCAGAGTCAATGATAGAGGTGACAGAGCTGTAGCTGGCTAGTTTAAGGGCATCCGCAGGCATACAGTGCTTGTGTTTGTGTGGTAGTCCAATCCATGATATTGGCAGTCTTGGCAACAGTGTCAATATGCCGAATGTAGTAGGAGGGTACTATCCAGGGGTAATACCAAGGTACTTGAACTCCTTGACATGTTAGAGTGGGTTCTCAGCGTGGTTCTTGATGGTGAGGACAGAGAGTTGTGCCTGCTCCGTTGGTTACAGAAGGACATGGCTTTAGTCTTGCTGTGGTTCAGGACAAGTTTATGAGAATTGAACCAGTCTTCGATGCGCTTGAAGTTGAGCTGCAGCTGGGATTCAAGGACTGTAATGTCATGGTGGCTGGAAAACAGGACTGCATCGCTCATGCGATAGTAATTTTTTGGTGGCAGGCACTGGGGGAGATTGTTGATGAAGAGGGAGAAGAGTAGAGGGCCCAGAATAGACCCTTGGGGGACTCCGGAGCGGACCGGTTTCTCATCTGAAGAGATCCCTGCAATCCTTACACGTTGGATCCAATTATCAAGGTAGCTGGTGAACCATGGAAAGGCATCGCTGGAGATCCCAATGGAGGACAGTTGCTGCAACAAAGTGGACGACTGGCAGGAGGATAACATTCTGCATTGACTGCTGCTACAGGTTGGTTGGTAGGTAGCCTCTCAGAAGGCTTAGGGCTTATTCCACCAGACGTACTGCTGCCTTGGTGGCTGCCTCCAGAGACATCCCCCTACATGAGATTTGTAGGATAGCTTCCTGGAGGATAGCACACACTTTCATCTTCCATTACAGTATTGGCATGATGTCATGTCGGGATGCTGCTTTTGAGGCCTCAGTTCTCCAGTCTCTGTTCGTCAAATAGGGGTGCATGCCCTGCCCCTCTTCCTGGAGAACTGCTAGGAGTCCGCCAAAGTGTAGATAGTGAACTGTATCCACACCCTTAGAAATATAGGTTACTCACCTTTAACTGTAGTTCAAGGAGTGGTATACACTTCACATCCACACAACCCACCCAGCCTCCCCTGGAAAGTGACACACGGATCCTTTTTTTTTTTTTCCATACAGATTTTATGGTATTTTTATCTTTTTCTCCCCAATACCGGCCCCCTACCTTGGATGCGCATGTGGAGGCATGCGCACGCTGAGTCTCAAAGTACCCACCCTTCGAGTTGCCTCTGCCGTCTATGCTAATCACTGGACCTGCACCCAGTGGTAGTGGGACTTGTGGGGCGTGACCACCCCCAGGAGAGGAGGCTGCCTTCGCTGGCTCAATCCTGCTCCGACACCCCGACACCCCCGTGCTGGCACCCCAGCGACCCAAGTCTGTTCCTGAACCCAGGTCATTGGTTTTGCTACAGGTAAGGCGTCCAGCTTCTCAGCGCCACCGAACCGGGCTCGTGACACACGGATCCTTGCTTCCAGCTTAGCTTGAAGATGTCTGACGAATTAGACCATTTCAGTGGAACTGCCAGAGTGGCTGTGAACTGTACTGTATAGTGTTCCCAGAACTACAGTTACAAGTGAGTAGCCTATATTTTTGTGACTGTCTCCCTTTGTTTATAAATATTTAATAGTCATGATTTAGATGCTAGCTTGGATTCATTTTTGTCTTTGAATATACATTAGTTTTCATGTTTTCTATTCCTTTTTTTGGAAAAGCTGTAAATAATGTTTGCAGTTGCAGCATGAGAAATCATTCAATTACACAGAATGCGGAGTTTCTATACAGTTTTGCAATAGTTGAGACTTTCTGACTGTCACACATTTTTAGAGTCCTCAGCATGTGTAACAGTCTTTACTCTGTCATTTCAGGGCTCAGATTTTACATTCATTTAGTATTCTGAGCATATCAAAAATTTGTTGTGCAGTACCAGTTTTTGTCTGCTTGTATTCTGTTTTGAACACCAGGTTTTGATAAAGCTTTATTGTAATACATGTAAACGTGCAGAAAAACTGTATTTTGTCAGAGGTGGTATACCAGATTTTTGAATGGAATACCAAAGTTAAAGGGGAACAGTCAGCACTAAGAGCCTCACATCCAAGTGTGGGGCTGGTCCCAGTTTTTGCACTTTATATGCAAACAATTTTTTTTTTACTATTTACTGCAGTATAGATTTCGGTGACTTTCATGCCGACATTTTCTGTAACTATAAATCCCAGATCTCCTGCAGCTGACATCAGAGGAGGGCTGCAGCAGTGGGAGTTTCAGTAGCCTACAGTGAATGTTAGTCTTTATAAGCTCTGATCTTTCGTTTACTGGTCCTTTGTCCTCCAGGGGCTAAGTACGGTCAAAGAGGGCTTCACTCATCCATGCCATCTTCTCCCTGCCTTCCCAGCCCCTCACCCCCGTCCTCAAGGTGGGCGACTCCACCATCTCTGATCCTACTGCAGTTGCCTCATCTTTCTTCTTTTTCGCAATCTGTGCTCTCTCCCTCCACATCCCCAACACCCCTCCTCTTCTACCCCAGACCACTCCCTCCCCCACCATCCTTTCACCTTCTCCTCTACCACTCCCTCTATGACCTTCAAGGACCTTCTGGTCTTTTTTTTTTGTATTATTTATTTAATAATTTTGGAAGCATAACTCACAAAATAATACACACACACAGGATAGCAATGAATGTACAACTAAAATAATTACGGAGCAAAGAACCACGTAAGACACTTCCCCTCGAGTTACAACATTGAGGGGGGAGCCAAACTATTACACTATAGTGTTCCCCATGCCTGCAGCTAAGGAAGTACCCAGGTGATTCCTATATTAAGAAGAATAAATCCCAATATAATATACCATAACCATTATATCAATATTGGTCAAAAAGAATCCCCCCAACAGCATATAAGAAGGTACAAATCATAAGAGAGCTCTCAAATCCAAAGAAATATTATAATAAACAGTACATAGAATAACACAAATATTAAAGGATTCAGAACAGTCCTTGTGGCAGTACTGCAAAAACTGACAAGGCAAGCCTGGGGTTAGAACAGACACTAAACAATGCCTATAATGTCCATTGTCCTGTATATGCTGGATACCATTATTGCATCCAAAATGTGGCCATCTCAGAATCCCGGAGAATATTCAAAAGAAACAGTCACCCCAGCAGTTCTGTGCCACATCTCATAACGATCACATAGCAGATTCATATGGGCCATCCAGAAAAAACACAAGCTGCGGCATCCTCATCTAGTGCACATCAGCCCCAATCTCCGTAGCCCAAATCATAGTTTATACCAGCCTGCAGTCCATCAACCTCGCCCAAGGAAGCTGCCCCTCTTCTGCCGACTCCATCTCCTGTTCAGTGCAGCGGAGTAATTTCTCAGCATCTTTAGGGTCATTACATTGATATTGCCGCTCCTTTCAAGACACGTGTAGCCTGGCAGGAAGAAGGAGCTGGTGCTGAATCTTCAGATCTTACTTCGAGAGGGTTCCTTCAGTAGGTCATCTAGTAGGACTGATGTCACCTGGCGTGGACCTTTGTAACTTTCAATCCTGATGGGGACTGCCCACTCGGCGTCAGGGTGACGGTATATAGGTGGGCGCCCCACGCCTCAGTTCTTTCTTTTCTCGCCGCTTCTCATGCTGGTCAGCTTCAGTAGACTCATTCAGCATCCATCGGAAAGTATTTTTCTGTTTTTCTAAAACTCACTATTTCATCTTTTAGTTTAAATAGTTCATGTCTTCTCTGAAGAAAAAGTGCTCCAAGTGTGGCACTCAGATAACGCACAAAGACGGGCATTCCAAGTGCATCATCTGCCTTGGCCCAGACCATCCAGTCTCCTCCTGCCCCGACTGTCAGTCCTTCAATCAGGCTACCAAAAAGCGGAGACAGCAGGCGTTGGAGGCCCATCTTCTCAAGGCCCGTCTGCTTTCGGCTGAGAAGAAGATGGACAAGCTTAGGGACTCGTCCGACAAATATTCCCCTAAAAAACACAAGGAGAAGATAAGGGAGCGGGCTCGCTCCACGGACGACGTCAGGCCCTCTACCAGCAAGGCCCAGCCACCGTCAAAGCACCCAGGTAAGGAGAAACTTCATGCAGATAAGTTGGCTGCTGGCTCCTCTGGCAGCCGCGCTGCAGTAGCCGGTAAGTCGGCCTTCGGCTCCTCCGGAGACTGCCCGGTGGCTGTTAAGTCAACTCCTCTGGCTGGGAGCAGTCGCCCGGCCTTGGTCGTTAAGTCGGCCAGGGGTTCTTTCCCTGACCACGCCCGCTAAGGCGGCCATCCCCGACGACCACACGGGCTCGGTTCCCCTCTCGGGGCCTTCTGGCACTACAACCGACGTCCGGAGGGACCGAAGGGAGACAGCCCCGCTCCCTCCAGTTATTCTCTCGCCTGCGTCCTCTCCTTCTACTTCGGACATGTTCAGCGAGGCTGACGGGGTCGCTGGTGAACCAACCAATTTCGGGGGTTCTTCTCCGTGCTCCCCCACTGGGGACCAGGGTCTTGAGGTTCCTCCACGGCCAGATGGTCTTTCTTTGGAGGCCCCTCCTCAGCCCGAGGATGGACTGCGGGTGCTTCCAGCACCGCCAGTCACTGCAGTTCCGACGCCGGGACCGCTGGCGACTCCAACGCCACCTATTACCACAGCAGTCCCAACGTCGGGACCCCTGGCACCTCCAACACCGCCGGTCCCTACAACAGTCCCGGCGCTGGGCCCGGTGGTCAGGCCTATTCTGTCGACCCGACACTGGACCCGACTCCTACCGAGATCCTTCAGCCGCGTGCCGACGCCGCCTTTTCCAGGCCCGGATTGGGTGGCTCGGTGCCAACGTCGGTCTCTATAACATGGTCTGTTCGACGCCGGACCCTAATTTAATATATACCACAGCGGGTCCGACATGGGTTCCCCCGACATCAGGGCTGACGAGGGGTTCTATAACCGTCCCCTCACTGTCCCCCATTACCCACACGGGTATCCTGGGGATCCTTACCTGGAGGTTCCTGCTCCTGGATGGAGTCCAATGGGACAGTTTTATCAGGGTTATCATCCATATACCCATTACATGGGTCCGCATGGAGCCTACTTTGAATTCCATCAAAAGACTTTCGCCGCTCCCGGGTGCTGAAAGACAAATCGGGAAACAGCTGCAAAGTATTATCCCCATATTTAAGTGAGCGCCTTCTCCTGGCCAAGGTTAACAACTGGTCCAGATTTCCAATGCCGGTGCACACCACCAGTAATGTCGCGGGGCCCCGAGTCCTGGGCAGCTCACTGTGGAGTAATACGGTTGGCACCTTTTTGATTGATTTTGGGGGGGTCCTCTTCCGACGGACCTAGGATGGTGGGGAGAAATGGTTAACAAAATTAATAGTCTTCATGCCCTTCATGCTTTCTCAGATGCGTCTGACCACTCTGACATTTCGCCTCTGGCTTGATTTTCACCGAGCTTCATGAGCAGCGATTCTTTTTAATTAACTTTGTGGTTATGTTGCAGGCCTTTAGCACCAAAGCTTCAGACCTCTGAATGGTCTGCTCACAGTGATCCATTCTATTCTCCAGCGCGGTGACTCTTGGAGTCAGAGTGTCCAACTTTTTATCTATATCCTAGACTGTCGTGACCAGCTGATTCAGGGTAGTTTGTATAAAGAGCAGAGATGCACCCCCGGTAAGCAGCTCAACAAGCGTCGAGGTTTCAGCAGAGGGAGTAGGCCTTTCATCATGTTGTTGTGGTTTTTTTGGGGCAGAAAAATCTGTAGATGGCAGCTGCCCCCCAATTTTTACCCATGCCACCAATCTGCAGTCATTTAACCACCAAGTCTCGGATTTGAAACTTCAAGAAACTTAATTTAAGCTTGTTTATTTCCAGAAAGTCGCAGGAGCTCATAAATACTGCTGCTTCCTCTTAAGCTGCTCAGCAGTGTCCCCTCCCTTCTGGCTGTTAACTCACACAAGCCCCGATGGCCTGAACTGCAAACTCCTGTCTCTCTCTCTCTCTGCTCTGGTCATTGCCCTTCCCATCACCTACCTCCTCAATTGCTCCTTGTCACTTGCCTCAGTCCCTCAGTCTGTGGAAGCAGGACATTGTCATACCCCTTCCTAAAGGGGCACATCTCCTCCTGGCAACTCACTCCTCCCATCCTCCCCTTCACCCCTGGCTGCTTTAGGAACACCTGATCCTTTCCCAACTCTCCTTTCCTTGGTGACTCCTCCTCCTCCTTACCCCTTCCAGTCTGGCTTTATGAAATCCCACCCCACCACCACCTCCTCCTCCTCCTCCTCCCCCCCTTAGGCTCACTGACTCCATCCTTTCTGGCATGGTCCAGGGCTGGTCACCTCCATCATCTTTGTCGATCTGGCTAAAGCCTTAGACAGTGTTGCCCACCCCATCCTCCTGAGCAAGCTAAAAGGAGCTTGGCTCTCCTCCTCCTCCTCTGTTGAGTGGTTTCCCTCATACCTGGAGGGTTGGACCCAAGCTGTAATGCCATCTCCCCTCCTCTGCCTATTTACACTGGTGACCCCCAAGGATCTGTCCTTGGCCCCATCCTTTTCTCTATTTTTCTAAACAACCTTCCCCTCCCTTGATCCTCTGCATTCATTCATATGTACACACATGACACGGTTGTCTACATCTCTGGTTCCTCTGCCTCTGACCTCATGACACATCTCCAACTGGATTTCAGCAACATCCAGCACTGCTTTCAGGCCTACCAGCTGTCTTTCAATGCCAAAAAGATGGTCTCTGTGACCTTTGGCACTAGGCAGAAACTTGCCAAGCTCTCCTTCCCCTTCCCCTTCCTTCCAGACCTTTGATGGTGTTGTGAATGAGGATGTCTCCTTTTTTAAATTCTTTGGGGTATGGTTGGTTCAAACTGCGTGAATCTCTCTCTGTGCACTACAGTCAATCCGCTGGATTGAGTTTTCCTGGAGAGTAGCATTTTTTGTTAAATATGGAGTCTTAGAATTAAATTCAAACCTTTGCTTTGTGGTCACACTCCACTCTGCCCCTCAACGTCAGATTTATTTCTCTGACGGAGGAAGACGTCGTCCTGAAGAGCTCTCCTGATTCTTCAGTAGTGTTGATGTTTTTTGTGATATGCTATTTCTGCTTTAGTGTTTACTTTTGTTATTATTTAGTTTTCAATCCTCTGCGATAGTCAGGGTTTGTTTTTACTGTGTTTTAATTTGTTTTCCTTCACTGTTCTCCTTTTTCCCGATCAGTTCCCTGGAAATGGAGAAGGGCCTTTGAGTTGTATTTTTCCTTCTCTGGGGACTGCTTGTTCTGTGTAGAAGGGAAAAAGAGTCTTTTATTTTCTTTCCTTTCTCCCTTTTTACTGCTTTGCGGTTATTGTTTTGTCCCAGTTCCCCTTTCTGGGGGAACTGAGACACGATTGAAGTTTTCACTTTCTAAACTAAATTTAAACACTATTAAAGTAGTGGTTCGGTCTTTTTGTAGGAACCGAATTGCAAACTGAATTTTTTCTGTTACTAGGAACTGACTGATTTTGTGCTTGTCTCGATTGGCATGACTGAAAGATCCAAAAAGAAAACAGGACCTACAGGCTTTAAAAATTGTAAGACTTGTTTCAAACTCATGGCTAAGGCAGACTGCCGCAAGTTGTGTTTGAGATGCCTGGGTCCAAATCAGGATTACTCTTAATTATGAGCTTTGTGTTAAGTTTTGCCTTTAAACTGTTAAGAAAAGGGCTAAAAAACTGGAAGATCTTATGGCTTCTCAGTCTGCTTCCAGGTCACCAAAAGGCTCAGATAAGGGTTTAGCACTTCACAGTAAGCAGAAAGACAAGTCTGCTAAAGATGGATCAGAAACCGGGGTGTCCGAACGAGGGAAACCTGAGACCACTAAACATTAAAGAGCCTCTGAGCAGGTACCGGAGACGGTGCCTGCAAAGAAAAAAACAAAAAGAAAAACATGTCGCTGCCCCTCCTCTTGAAGAAGGAAAGGAGACATCAGTGGACGACAATAAAATGCCCTCAGTAGAGGACATGACCAAAGCATGGCAGTTTTTCCAGGCCTTCCAGGCTGTTGGATCACTGATGGGCATGGCTGTCTCCCCCCCTCCCCGGTTCCAGTACCTACCCTGGTACCAGCGGAGGAGGAGGAAGGGGCTGAGTTTTTCAATGACAAAGAGGAGGAGGAGGGAGAACCCATTGAGCCTGACAGTTCCCCAGAGCAGGAATTTGTCTCCCCTCCTCGTGCTCAGGATGATTTCTCCTCACATTACCCCTTTGTGAGGCAGATGGTTAACAACCTCAAAATCTTTAACCAGGAGATGGCTGAGGCTGAGAATGAGGACGAAGTGGAATTCTTGGATATGATGGGGTCAGCCCGTACCAAGAAGTTGCTTCTACCCATTCACAAATCCCTTAAGGCAACCTGTAAGCTCATGGAAACCCCCACCTCAATTCCTGGTATTGATAAAATGATAGAGAAAAAGTACCAGGTGGGCAAGCAGGGTGCTGAGTACCTATATTCTCACCCTGACCATGAGGGAGTGGTCCAGGCATTGGTCTGTGACAAAGCTAAAGATCCCCAATCTTCCCAGCCTCCTGACAAGGATTCTAAGAAACTGGATAGCTTGGGGAAGAACGTTTATACCTCAGCTTCTCTGCTTTTGAGGCAGGCAGTTTACATGGCATACACAGCTCAGTACCAGAAAGCTCAGTGGATTTACCACAGATAAAGTTCTTCCAATTTCTCCAGGCCAGACATTTTTTCCAATCCAAAAATAATTGTCATGCCCTGACCAGGCCATTGACTCCCCTGGAGGAATTTTTATTTCTAGGGACATGGATATGTTGTTCAATCCACACATCATGGCAGGTTCCTTGCCGCTTTAAATCTTGCCGGAAGGTCTTCAAGCTGGCTCCTCCCACCCACCCGGGTAGTAAAACTCTCTGCTCCGCCCCATGATGCCAGATCTTCCTTACCGCTTGGAAGCTCAGGTTCCCTCCTTAGCGCTCTGCGTTTTAGGCCTGGATCCAGACTCGTTGGTTATACCAAAACTTATTCTCAAATTTTCTAGACTTCGGTCTGTTTCTTCCTTCATGGCTGCGATGGATAAGTCGACTCCCGGATTTCGGCGGTGCCCATGCGGGCATGAAGATGTCTCGGACCAATCCGCCTCCGCGTGCGTTTGTACCTTGGAAGCTGATCACGGTCCATGAGCCTGCGAATTGTGCAAGTCCTTCTCGAGCCAATGTCCTCGAGAACCGTGCTGCCAGACTCCAACAGGCGCCCGAGACACATTCCTCGGTGAAGTCAAAGGAGGCCCATTAGGGCGTGTATCCAAGGGCGGCGCTCAGCTGAGCAACTTGGGCAGATGATTGCCCCTCAGGAGGAGGCGGCCCATGCCGCATCTTCGCCCTCCTCGGTCATGGCATTTATCCTGCTCTCCTTGGGCTCCTCCTACATGGCTTCTTTTAAGGAGCTTTGTCAGTCCCTCTCTACGAAAGGTGAGGGTCCATCGGGACATTCCTCTCGGTCCAAGAAGAAGGACTCGAAGGGAAAGTCCCACCGTCGGCGTTCATGGGAGCGGGAGAGGTCCGCTTCCCCAGACAGTCAACACTCGACTTCGGTCGAGGTTGCGGCTAAGGCCGCTGGCTTCACGGTGTCCCCGTCAGGTCAGCCGGCTGAGACACCCGTCAACGCGGTCAAGATTTTTCTCGACCCGTCGGACGGGCTGTCAACTGGAGAAGCCGACAACCCTTCTTCACCAGTTCCCCCGGTGGAAACTGAGGACTTGCCTGCGCCTCCTGTGCAGGATCCTGGTTAAGATTCCGAGCTGAGGGAGGAGCAGGTTTCCCCGCTCCCTCCCAGACCCACCCTCAGAAATACCAATGGTCTCGGTCTCGGACCTCGTATCGGTCCAGCCGATCCCGCTGACACCGGCGGTCTTGGTCTCGGCACCGAGGAAAGCGGCAGCGCCGCTCGTCCTCGTCTTCTTCCTCCTCGGAGGAAAGGCTTCGGTGCAAATTGTGTTGATGCTACGAGGACTTGATGTGGCAGCAGCTCCTTCTGATCGGGAACAAGCCGACCCCGTCGCCTTCCCCGGCCATTAAGTGGCTGTCACCGGAACGGCCGAAACAACCCCTCGTGGTTATCGAGAAGCCCAAACCGGCACTGGTTGTTCGGCCGGAAACCAGCTGCGCCACCCATTGTGGTGGATCCCCCGCCTCCACAACCTAAATCTGGGGCTCCGACCAAGGATTCTCGGTCGGGTCAGGGGTTGCCCCATCGGTTATCGGTCACCCTCACTCCCGATTGTCCCCGGCAAGTGGAGGGTGGCTCAGGCCCTAGGCTGCTGTTCGCAGACTCCTCGGAGTCTGATGATGACTCTTCCGTGTTCTCCAGGCTCCTTGACCTGGAGTCCACTGGGGGACAGTCGGTGGACGAGAGCCCATCCTCGTTCATGGGTTTGCTTTGGCTCAACTCAGAATCTACTGGGATGAAGCTCGAACCCGTGTCTAAGCGGGCCAAGTATCCCCTCACAGAGACACTGGACCAAGGGGATTCTCCCATGGAGGCCTTTCCGGTGGCTGAAGCCATTGTTGGCCCAGCTTTGGAGTTATGGCAGTGGCCGGCTTCTTGTCCTGCTCCTTCGGCCAGGATGGCCAGGAAGTATGCGGTCCCCACCAGTTCACTATCCGTTTTTTCGGAGCACCCCTCTGTGGAAGGGCTTGTGACCGATAGTGTTTTCCGGCATTCCAGGAACACCAGGAGGCGTGGACAAACCTCGACAAAGAATCAAGAAGCTGGACTACACGGGTTGCAAAGTGTACGCTCGTCCTCCCTAGACGCCGTCAGGCCAGTTCGGCCGTACTGATGGCACACTTTTTTCCACGCCCTTATAGGCTCCCTGGATGAGGTGATCCCTCATCTCCCGGCTGACCTCCAGACTACAGTCAAACAGGTGCGGGATCAGGGAAGGGCGGTGGTGAAGCAGCAGCTCCAAACCGCTGTTGACATTGGAAACTCTTGTGCCCGGTCAGTAGCGGCTGCAGTGGCCATGCGCCACAGAGCTTGGCTGCGGATCTCCACCTTCACAGCAGATACCCAGCACAAGCTGGCAGGCGTCCCCTTCCTGAGTACCGACTGATTCGGTCCGGGGTGGAGGAGCCATTTGCGAGGATCGAGAAGTCCAATGCCACCTTGGACTCGGTCACGTCTGCCAGAAGGACAAAGGCCACCAGCAGCAGCGTAAGCCCTTCGGCCTTCTGCCCTTCAACACGTCCGGCCCAGCAACACCAGCATCAGGGCCAGCAGGCTCGCACTTGGCACCCCAAAGCCAAGCCTGCAGCTTCCTCCAGCAGGAAGCCGGAGGGAAAGGCCCGGAGGTCCCTCAGCCGGTCCCTCCTCCAAGCCTGCCCAGTGACGGGTTGAGGGGTGTCGCCCCCAGCCTCGTCGCTCCCCTCTGGGTCCCGGGGGACTGCTCCGCCACTTTCTTTCCGCCTGGTCCGCTATCACCACGGACCGCTGGGTGTTGGAAGTGGTAGGAAAGGGTCTGCCTCTGGAATTTGAGCGGGCCCCGCCCTTCCGAGCTGTCGCCCCACGGGGGGCTACGGGGTCCGCGACCTCTCTGTAGGCCCGTCGAGCCGACATTTCGCTGCTCCTCCAGAAGGAGGTGATCAGGGAGGTGGCGGATCCTCCACCAGACCCAGGGTTTGTGTCCAGGTATTTCCTGGTCCCGAAACAGACGGGGGGCTGGCGCCCCATTCTAGACCTACACGACCTGAACAGGTTCTTAAGGTCTCGAACCTTCAGGATGGTCACTCTGGCTCAGATCATTCCATCCTTGGAGCGAGGCATGTGGTTCTGTTCTCTGGACCTTCAGGACGCGTTCTTTCATGTCCCAATCCGTCCGTCCCACCAGCGATTCCTCCGCTTCAGAGCAGAGGAGTCCATTTATGAGTTCCGGGCCATGCCCTTCGGCCTCTCTCCAGCTCCCAGGGTCTTCACCAAATGCATGGTAGTGGTGACAGCATTCCTGCGGTGCCGAAGGGTCTGGGTGTACCCTTACCTGGACTACTGGCTGATTGCGGCCTGCTCCAGACCGGAGGTGGAGCGGTCCAGGGATCTGGCCCTCCAGGTTTGCTCTCAGATTGGCCTCCTCATCAACGAGGCCAAATCGGAACTCGTGCCAAAGCAGGTGATTCAATTCATCGGGACAGAGCTCGACTCTCTTCGAGCCAGAGTACGGCTCCCTGCGGACCGGGCTGAAGTTCTTTCCTCCTTTGCCCAATCATTTCAAGTTGGGCAATTACTCCCTGTCCGGGACTTCCTGCGCCTCCTGGGCTTCATGGCGGCCTGCACCAGCATGGTCCGTTGGGCCCGTTGGCACATGCGTCCCCTACAATGGGGACTGGCCAGCAGTGGTCACAGCACTCCGGTCCATTGGACCAGCCAGTGGCAGTGACACAGGAGATGTGGAACGCTCTCCAGTGGTGGATCGTTCCAGCTCATCTGCAGGAGGGCATCCTGTTTGTCCGCCCTGACCGACGGTCACTCTATCGACCGATGCCTCTCTGATGGGTTAGGGTGCCCATCTGTGGGTGCACAGAGCACATGGTCTCTGGTCCCCTCGGGAGTCCCGATGCCACATCAACCTGCTGGAGCTTCGAGCGTTCCGACTAGCCCTCACCGCCTTCTCTCCGTTTGTACAGGGTCAAGTGGTCCAGGTCCAGACGGACAATACCGTGACCATGTACTACCTCAACTGCCAGGGCGGGACGTGCTCCGTGCCTCTGTGCAAGGAAGCTCTCCGCACTTGTTCCCTCGTGCGCAACCTGGAGATGGATCTCCTAGCCATCCATGTGGCAGGAGCCTCCAACACTCTGGCCGATGCCCTAAGCCGGATAGGGGCTGCGTCTTACGAGTGGTCACTCCTGCCGGAGGTGGTACACGATCTGTTCTCCCACTGGGGCACACCTCAGGTGGACCTGTTTGCCTCCAGGGAGAATGTGAAGCTGAGGCTGTTTCATGCCCGCCCCCCTCAGCAGGGCTCGCTGCAGGGGGATGCCTTCTCAAGGCCGTGGACCCCGGGCCTCTTCTACGCCTTTCCCCCATTTCCCTTGATCCACAGGGTGCTTTTCAAGGCGAGGAGGGACAAGGCGCAGGTGATTCTGGTAGCCCCAGATTGGCCCCATCAGTTCTGGTATCCAGATCTCCTCAGCCTCAGCTCCAGGCTCCCGAGGCGGCTTCCAGCCCGCCCGGACCTGATCTCAGTCAACCAGGGGAAGGTTCTCCACCCGGACCTTCAATCCCTGCACCTGACAGCCTGGTTCCTGAGCGGCTAGAGTTCCAGGCCTTGGGTCTTTCTGACAAGGTCCTCAATGTTGTTGAGGCATCCCGTAAGGAGTCGACCAGGAAATGCTACGCCTTCAAATGGAAGAGATTCTCCATTTGGTGTCAGGGTAAGGGGTTGGACCCTTCCTCCTGCTCCTTGGCCAGCATTCTGGACTACTTGTGGTCCCTTTCTCAGCTAGGGCTTTGGTCGACGACCCTAAAGGTGCACCTGGCAGCCATCTCTGCTCACCGAGCGCGGGCCGGAAAGCAGTCGGTGGCACAGGAGAAGGTGGTCGGACGCTTTTTCAAAGGCCTTGATCACATATCCCCTCCAGTGCGAGAACCTCCACCTCCGTGGGATCCACTGCTGGTATTGGCTAGGCTCATGGGCAAGCCATTCGAACTGATGCACAGGTGTGACATCTCTCACCTGTCGTGGAAGACCGCCTTCTTGGTGGCTATCACATGAGCCAAAAGGATGGGAGAGCTCCAGGCGCTTTCCATCGAGTCTCCTTATCTGGTCTTCCACGGGGACGAGGTTGTCCTGCGCCCCTACCCGAAGTTCCTTCCAAAGGTGGTGTCGGAGTTTCACCTTAACCAGGTGTTGACTCTACCAGTGTTCTACCCCAGTCACACCTCGGAGGCCGAATATAGGCTCGGAGAGGTTCGCCAGCTGTTTGTCACCTACGCTGAAGCCGCACTTGGCAGACCTGCAGCCAAGCAGACGATAGGCAGGTGGGTCACCTCCTGCATAGATCTCTGCTACAGGTTGGCGGGCATGGAGCCTCCCAAAGGGATAAGAGCTCATTCTACCCGCCATACCGCTGCATCAGTGGCTGCTTCCAGGGACGTCCCTATCCAGGAAATCTGCAGGGCTGCTACCTGGAAGTCAGCACACCTTCATTACCATTACCACATCGACCTTGAGTCACCGGGAAGCTGTTTTGGGACCGGCCTCCAGTCGCTATTTCCCAAGCAGGGGGTGTGCCACTTGCCTCCTCCTCCGGAGAACTGCTAGAGTCTGCCATGAAGTGTGGATTGAATAACATATCCATGTCCCTAGAAATACGGGTTACTCACCTGTAACAGGAGTTCTAGGAATGGTATATGTTGTTCATCCCACAACCCACGACCCCACGGCTTTGGACGCTACAACCTGGCTTCCAGCAGGCTAGATCTGGCATCATGGGGCGGAGCCGAGAGTTTTACCACCCGGGTGGGTGGGAGGAGCCAGCTTGAAGACCTTCTGGCAAGATTTAAAGCGGCAAGGAACCTGCCATGAAGTGTGGATGAACAACATATACCATTCCTAGAACTCCTGTTACAGGCGAATAACCTGTATATCTGGGAGCCACACTAGTGACATTTCGATATATTTCAGACATGTACTCCATTCTCTGGAAAAGGCCCACCCCTACTCTAGAGAAACTTAAAGATGCTTGGGAACAGGAAAGCAGAGAACATGTACCATCGGCTGCTTGGGGACAGGCACTTACAGACAGCTGCAAGGTTACCTCTTCGCCTACATGGAGAGAATGTCACTGGAAAGTCCTGGTTCCTTTTTTTCTCTATGCCCACCATCACTAAGCACTATCAGGTAACTAATATAGACACCTGCTGGAGGTTGTGTGGTGAATGTGGTTCACATGTACATATTTTCTGGTCCTGCTCTAGGCTGACCCCTTTTTGGTCATCAGTTAGAGATGGCTTACGGCAAATTACACAAACTCTGGTACCCCATACTTTTAAAAGTGTAGCTCTAGGTGTCTTGCCAACTCCCATCAAGAATAAAAATCTTTTTATTGTTTTACATTCTATTGACAGTGGCCTGGAAGTGCATTTCTCTTCTTTGGCTGTCGGATGTGACCGGGTCTCCACCGGGTTACACAAGGTGAAAGAGATCAGAGAAATGGAATATCTCATAGCTAACTTTCAAATCTGTCAAGAACTATTCCACAAATTCTGGCATCTGTGGGGTCTTTATAATTTGGGAGACCCCCTGTCTTAAGAGAAATAGACTATGTTCCAGGACTCTGTATATCTTTTATCTGTGCTACCAAGGGAAATTAGATGTCCCCAACAACTGGTCATTTACACTGACTGTTATGATCCAATGGGACCCCACCCTTTGTTACCTCGACGTATTAACTATTTTTCTGTTTTGGTCACGTTGAATGTGACCAGTTCTGGTCATTCTCAAGGTTGTTGATACTTTCCTTTTGTACTCTACCGAGTATTGCCTGTAATTCTCTGTATGATGACTATTGACCATTTGTGCTGTGACTGTAATAACATATGTACTGTTGCTCTTTGATCAATAAAGTAGAGTTACAAAGAAAAAGAAAGCTAGGTGGAGCTCAGTTCTGGCTATTGAGTGAGAAAGCATCTAGTGACTTGGCACAAGATCTGGCAGACACTGCTAAAACTGCTGTAGATGCCATCAAGTGGCAGTTTCACATGGCAGTGGACACGAATGATACTGCCTCAAAATTTATGGCCTATGCAGTGTCCCTGAGTGGTTTGCTTGGCCCAGAAATGCAAGCCTCTCTCAGGACACTCATACGAAGGCAGTGGATTTTCCCCGTGTTGGAAATTCCCTGTTTGATGACAAGACAGAGGTATACATGAAAAAGATGGAACAGCATAATGCCACCTGTAAAAGCAATACTGAGAAGGAAAAAGCCTCCACTTCCAGCAGGCCTTATGGAAGGGGAGGTAGAGGTAGGGGTTATTTTCCTCATGGTTTCCTTGCCTGTTTTTTCTTTCATCTATGGGGTTTCATTGGAGGCAGAAGCAGAAGAGGCTCTAACAGTGCTAATGCAAGCCCAGCACTTAAGGGCCAGCCTAAGTAGAACCCCTGACAGATTGGCCCAGGTAACCCATCCAATGCCAGTGGGGGTGGCTCACTATTTCTAGGAGTGGAAAAATATTGCCACAGACAAGTGGGTCCTGGAAGTAGTGAGCTAGGGACTGACCCTGCAGTTCAAAAGATTTCCAAGACTGCAGGTCACAAAAACTTTGTACCTCCCATTCCAACAGAGAAAATCTTCTTGGAGTTGGAGATAAGAAAGGTATTGCAAGCAAATGCGGCAGAAAAGGTTCCTTCCTCACAGTGGGGAAAGGGTCTCTACTCAAGATACTTCCTGGCCGGGCTGGCCCGGTGGCGCTGAGGGTTGAGGTGCTGGACGCCACACCTCGCGCCACGCTGGCGACCTGGGTTTGGAAACGGGCTCGGGTCGCTTGGGGGCTGGCAGAGGTGAGGAAGGATCAAGCATCCATAGACAGCTGTCCATTGGTGCCATAACAAGGGGGCCACTAGGGCCATGGTCCTACCACTTTCATAAGTGGCCCTATCATTTTTTGCTATTATGGTAATATATTTAATAGGGGAAAATTTACCCCTTACGTCCTTGGCCCTACCAATTTTCAAACCATTCTGGCACCACTGCAGCTCTCCTTCCTCAGGGAGGGGGGACAGTGCGGTGTGCTGTTTGACTGACACCCAGCGGTGGCTGAATGTCAGTGCATACACGCCGCCACAACGGGGAGGGCCCCATGCCCAGGCCACAAGGCTGCCTCCGCAGAAGTGGAGCCCAGCCACTCTGCCCATTGCATGCTCATGGGGCCCAGGGAGAAAAATAGAGCTGGCAGGCTGTATGATGGCCTGGGCGCCAGATCAGAGAACCAGCCCTCATAGAAGGGCTGGAGCTGCCTGCCCACCCGGGGATATTCCTGGCCCATGACAAAAATAAGGGAGTGGTGACATATTTTAGATGTGAAGTACCTGAACAAGCGCCTAAAAAAGGAAAAGTTCAAGATGGTAACCCTGGCATCAGTAATCCTATCCCTTCAGCAAGGGGACTGGCTAGAATCTCGGGACCTGAAAGATGCCTATTTTCATATTCTAGTCAGGCCCTGTCACAGAAAATACTGTATAACCCTTTATTTTCACTGTGCATTTATTTCTGCTATATCTGTGGTGCAGATATTATCAGCAGAAATAAATTTACCGTGAAAATAAACAAACCTTTCTGACGTATACACTGAAGCAAGAAGAAGATTTGAACCTCGGTCTTGCACTAGTGACTGTATCGACACATCGACCCCCCCATGCCATGAATAATAGTACCTTTCAGCCTTGTAATCCATTAGGGAAGTAGTACATTTCAGTGTCATAATCCATATTGGACTTTTTTGTGTTTTTCTATAGATGCCACAAAACAAACTGAATCAAACAAGCCGCCATGTTGTCACGGACATGCCGAGATGCCTACACCATGTGACAACATGGCAGTTCATTTGACTGAGTCTGTTTTTGCGGCATTTGTAGAAAACCCGAAAAAGTCTTACATGGATTATGATGCTGAAAGGTGCTACTTCATAAATGGATTACGAGGCTGACAGGTACTTTATTGTTTACTGTATACGGCAGGACAGCATGCCAGCACTGTGGAGGTTCAAATCTTGCTTCTTGCTTCTGTGTTTGAATGGTTGTAAACTGTAATGTACTCACTGACTACACGGGGCAATGATTTTGATTGTTGATTTGGTTTGAATAGTTTGCATTGGATGGATTACCACGCGACTGTTAAAAACAAAAACGTTATGGGGGAAAACATTTGTAGAAAGAAACGGGGGTAATGTAATGCTTCCGACGGTGTCAGATGTCATTCAGACTTTTTAATTCAGACACTGTATGTGTATAGGCAGCTACAGTAATGTGCAACCAGGGAGGCAGTATAGTGCAGTGGTTTAAGGCTCTGAGCTGCAAATCTGGTGACATCCAGCAGATCAGACCTGGGTTTGAATCCCACAGCTTCCACACACACCAGAGGGTGTAGACAGAATGAGAAGCGACCTGCAGAAACTTGAAGAATGGTCAGGGGTTTGGCAGTTGAAATTCAATGCAAAGAAGTGCAAGATAATGCATATGGGGCACAAAAACCCTGGCACAATATATCACTTGGGGGGTGAGGATATAGCATGCACCAAGCAGGAAAGGGATCTTGGGGTTATCATCTCTGGTGACCTCAAGGTAGGGAAACAGTGGACAAGGCAGCAGGTAAAGCAAATAGGATGCTGGATGTATAGGCAGGGGCATCACCAGCAGGAAAAGGAGGTCATAATCCGCTATACAAGACACTAGTGAGGCCCCACCTGGAGTACAGTGTACAGTTCTGGAGACCATACCTACGTAAGGACATAGACAGGGTAGAGAAGGTTCAGAGGAGGGCAACAAAGATGGTGCATGGATTGCATCACAAGTCCTATGAAGACAGGTTGAAGGAACTGAACATGTACTCCTGGAGGAGAGGAGGGAGAGAGGGATATGATAGAGACATACAAGTATCTTACAGGGAGGAACAGGGTGCAGGAAAACACTATTTTAAGCAAAAAGATGTTCCAGGACTAGAGGGCATGGGATGAAGTTGGAGGGAGGACGATTCAGAGGAAACATGAGAAAGAATTCTTCACAGAACGGGTGGTGGACAAGTGGAACACCCTGCCAGAGGAAGTGGTGGGGGCTGAAACAATCACAGGATTTAAGAATGCATGGGATAGACATAAAGGAATTCTGGGGGTCAGGGGTAAGGGGCAACAGACTTCTAGGAAAACAAACTGAACTTACAAGCTCAAATGGGCAGACTGGGTGGGCCATAGGCCCTTATTTGCCGACACTGTCTATGTATCTATGTATCTATGTAACCACTAAAGGCTTCATTTGGTGTCAGTTGTAATTCTAACATTGTGTGTGTGGGCTTCTAGGATTCCAGCCTGCTGGAATCCATTCATGATATCCGCTTCCCTTTCTTTGATTTTTAAGGACACTTTTCACAAGCTATTCTGCATGTTGTACTTTAAGATTCTGCATCCGCAGATTGATATTAATGTCCACAGATGCTTGACCAGTCAGCAGCTGTTTTGATGTGGCATCAGCATACCATGCTCTAAATTTCTGCTTCAGCTCATCTTTAAAGATCTTGTTCACTATCGTGTCAAGAGGCTGAAGCAGGTCAGTGCAGGATGCCGGTATGAAGATGGGTATAATCCCATTTTTCTTAAGTGATTGAAGCACATCCTCAGTGATACGCCTCCTGAAGAGATCCATGAGTCAAACCACATGAAAGCAAGGGTCCTGAATTTCAGGCAGGCCGACTTTGCAAAGATGGGGCAATATCTTAGGAAATCACTGGCAGAGAAGGAGAAAAGAGGGGTTGGGGTGGAGGAACAATGGGAGAATCTTAAGGGAGCCATAGCAAAGGCTATAAGCCATTGCATTAGGTAAGTAAGCAAAACAAAGAGAAAGAAAAAAACACAATGGTTTTCAAAGGAAGTGGCCAAGAAAATAAGGGGGAAAAGGGTGGCATTCAGGAGGTACAAGAAAACACAGAGGGAAGAAGACAGGGAACTGTATCTGGAAAAGCAGAGGGAGGCAGAGAAAGCAGTCAGGGGTGAAAAGGTGCAAACAGAAGAAAAAATAGCCCATGCAATAACAAAAGGGATGAGAACTTTTTCAGGTACGTTAGTAAAGGAAAAAAAAACTAAGAGTGGGATTGTGAGGCTAAAAAGGGAAGGAGGGAAGTGTGCAGAGGGGGACCAAAAAAAGGCAGAAATTCTGCACAAGTATTTTTGTTCAGTATTCACAGAAGAAGGACCAAAGTTAGGCGACGAAAGTACCACTGGGAGGGAGAGAGGTGGACACCAGTCCATTTAAAGAGGAGAGAGTCTCAAAGGAACTCGCTAATCTGAAAGTGGACAAGGCAATGGGGCCAGATGGGATACATCCCAGAGTATTAAGAAAACTCAGGGAGGTGCTGGCAGCACCACTGACAGCCCTGTTCAACAGTTCGCTGGAAACAGGTGTGGTACCAAAGGACTGAAAGAGGGGAAATGTAGTCCCTCTCCACAAAAGTGCGGGCAGGCAGGAGGCTGGCAATTACAGACCAGTCAGCCTGACCTCGGTGGTGGGGAAACTAATGGTATCACTACCAAAAGAAAGGTTTGTGATGTATCTTGAATCCAGCAGAGCACAGGATCCGGGGCAGCATGGATTCATAGTGGGAAGATCTTGTCAAACAAATCTGATAGATTTCTTTCACTGGGTGACTAGGGAGGTGGATTAGGGAGGGGTGGTGGATGTGGCCTACCTGGATTTTAGCAAGGCCTTCGTCACCGTCCCACGTAGGAGGCTGGTAAAGAAGTTTGGCAGCCTGGGAGTGGGTCCCAGGGTGGTAAACTGGGTCAGAAATTGGCTGAGCGATAGGACACAGAGGGTAGTGAATGGAGTTCAGTCCAAAGAGAGGGGGTGACCAGCGGGGTCCCGCAGGGATCTGTTCTTGGACCAGTCCTCTTTAATGTCTTCATAAGTGACATAGCAGAGGGGCTGGAAGGGAAGGTGTGTCTTTTTGCAGATGACACGAAGATCTGCAATTGGGTTGACACTCCAGGAGGGGTAGAGAAAATGAGAAGGGACCTGAGCAAGCTTGAGGAGTGGTCAATGGTGTGGCAGCTAAGATTCGATGCAAAGAAGTGCAAGATCTTTCACTTGGGGCACAGAAATGCAGGGGAGTAGTGCATGATGGGGGGAGGGGTACTGACTGCCACCAAACAGGAATGGGACCTGGGAATAATTATATCTGAACATCTAAATGTAATCCCCCTGTTACCCGGGGTTACTAGAGTCCCAGTAAGACCTAGTGGTAGGCAGGGAAGGCAGCTTGTGAAACTCCAGTTAAATGGAATTCACACTGTCTCACTCTGTTCTCAGTCTCAGCTGAGACTGAGGGATGACATCATAATAGAACTTTCGCAGCTGCATAAGCCACACTGGAATGTTGCAGTTGGAGGTTAGAGTAGAAAGTTGGGGAATTTGAAGCCAGAGTCTGTGTGCAGTCAGTGAGAGACTGTAGTGCAGCAGAGTGTGTGCAGGCTCTCAGAGCTTTAAGCTCTGTTTTAGAGCTACTTTGGGTAAGGCGTGTGTTTCCACCTGAAGAGGAACACAGGAACTGGTAATTGAAGTGGTGGAGACTGCTTTCAATGGTTCAGTAGCCCCATCCCTGAGGGGATGGGGGGAAGGTGTTTGCCTGTTTTCCAGGGGCAACCTCTGGGTCCGGCTAAGGGAAAGAAGCTGCCTGTTCAAGTTGTGCTGAGGCACCAGAAGCTCTGAGAGGAAGATTCCTTGTGGAGGAAATGCCTGTGGGGCACCTGCAACCAAAGGGTGAGTTCGCTCTGAAAAAGGGCCAAGTGTTTTTCACCTGAACAGAAGGAAACTAAAGGGACTGTTACTGTGGGGTCAGGAAAAGACAGCCAAGTACAGTTGGAAAGTGGGGATTGGACTGCTTAATCTGTGGGAGGTCTATAGTAATGGACAATGCCACTTAATTCAAGTATGTTAAAGTCCAGCACAAAGAGTTGAAGGAAAGTGGGGATTGGACTGCTTACTCTGTGGGAGGTCTAGAGTAATGGGCAATGCCACTTAATACAAGTATGTTGAAGTCCAGCACAAAGAGTTGAAGGAAATTGGGGATTGGACTGCTTAACTCAGTGGGGGGTCTAGAGTAATGGACAATGCCACTTAAAAGTATGTTCAAGTCCAGCACAAATGGGAAGCAAGACAAGCAGATGGAATGTGAAATACATTTATCAAGAATCTACATTGGAAAGCTTTACAAGATGAGGTGTCTACTGTCCAGAGAAATGGCCGAGTATGAACTGTGGGAGCGAGAGGTGGGAGACCCCCCCCCCATCAGTAGTAACCAAATTTACCTCTACAGATTTGCTCTGAGACACCTTTTGCTTTCTTTAAGGTACTCTGCTAGTGCCTGAGAAAAGTACCCAGACGTGGGATTGAAAGGACGATTCCCGGATGGAGCTGTGGTGCTCTTAGGTGGTTTAGGGAGCCACCAGAAAATGTTTCCATGAATTATGGAAGGTGTCCAAGTGGCTGGCAAGGGAGCCGAGCCAGGGAAAACCCAGAACAGTGTACAAGTTCGGGCTGTGTAACCCAAAGCAGCGTGCAAGTCCAGGCTGTGTGCCCAGTGGGTTCAGAGCCTGAGGGCTAAAGTGTTGAGGAAGTGTTCTGGTCTCTTTTAATCTGCATTACCAGGAGTGTAGCCCCATGGGGGTCCATCTATGCTTTGTTTATTCTGTTTGGATGTGAATAAAAAGCCACACTTTAGAATCCCACTTCTGGTATTGGACATTACAGTTATTGCTTCCTGTGTTCGGAGTTACTTGGGTGTTCCTGTGCAGAGTAGCCAAACCTAGCCTTTGTGCCGAGCGACCTATTCCTCCCCGAACCCAACCCACCTGGTATTGCTGTCAGAAACAAATGGTAGACCGGGTAGGGGTTACATAAAGGTAACCAAACAATGTGAAAAGGCAGTGAGGAGAGCCGGTGGAATGCTGGGGTGCATGGGGAGCGGTATCTCCAGCAGAAGGAAGGAGGTGGTGATGCCACTATATAGAACATTGGTGAGATCTCATCTAGAGTACTGTGTCCAGTTCTGGAGGCCATGTCTTTGGAAGGACATAAACAGAGTAGTAGCGGTTCAGAGAAGGGTGACAAAAATGATGTAGGGGCTGCACCAAAAGTCATATATGAGGAGACTGGAGGATCTCAATATGTGTTCCCTGGAAAGGGAGTGGGGATGATAGAGACTTTCAGATACCTTAAGGGTGTAAATAAGGTAGAAGAGGGTAGCATCTTTAAAAAAAAAAAAAATAGATGTTGAAGAATAAAGAACCAAGATATGAAGATGGGGGGTAACTTAGGGATAATGTGAGAAAGTATTTTTTCACGGAAAGGTTGGTGGATCCATGGAACAACATCCCAGCAGAGGTTGTAGGGCCAAAAATGGTAGGGGAATTCAAAAATGCATGTGACAGACATAAAGGCATTCTAGCAATAGGAAAGAGAGGGTAAGCCTCAGATCATTTAGGATTGTGGTATATGAAACAGGTAGGGAAAATGGGCAGACTAGGTGGTCCAAGTGGTCCTTATCGGCTGTCAAATTCTATGTTTCTATGTTTCAATATGAGCAGGGATCTCTGGCCATCATGCATCTTCATCTGTTCTTTTATTTTGCTTATGTAGAGTACAAGCACCTGCTCCATATACAGTCACATGGTCTTGCTGCTTGCCCAGTGGTTGTCAGAGTGGCTAATCAGCCACCCATCAGGAAGTGTAAAGGCAGGATGGCAGCTGTTGGTTTTCCCCTTGTATATCACTTGAGGAGGGATTAGTTCTCACCCCAGGAATTCTCCAGTATTCATAACTCTTGCAGTCATCTCTTTAAGTAGAACTGCCCAGAGATGGAATGTATGCTAATGATGGAATCATCATTGGCTCATGCTAATTTTCAAATACTGCCCTTATCAGCTGCTTCAGATTTCATTCTCCGCCTGACAAGTACAGACGCCTCGGAGTGCTCTCCTCATCAGTCGTTCCTGTCATGCTGAATTCAAAGAACTTAAGTTTCTATGTGTGGTTCATAGCTCGGCGCTTGTGCTACTTACAGTAGAGCTGAATGATATAGGTCGTGCTCAGATGCATTGGAGCTAGAACAGTAGGTAGGACAGTGCCTGCAGTATGTATGAGTTGGACGATATGGTTAGTGCTTAGATACATCTGCATGGATATGAACATTGGTCAGTGGTTGTAGTATATTAGAACTGGATTGGATATGGTTGGTGCTTAGATACTTGAACAGATGATATAGCAACTTGTTAGAACTTGATGTTTTGGCCTTTCTCTGTATCATACCTTTGGCAAGATGCTTAGTTGAGTAGGATTGAAGACCCCCACCAGGTGAGATAAGGGTGCCGGAGAAGGAGGAGGAGGCAGGGGAGGATGGAGGGCGAGTGCGACTCGCTGTAAGCAGAGCAGGTGTAGCCTGAAGATTTATGTAGGAGATGGGGGAGGAGCTAGCTATTCCCCCCCATAGAACCTCAGGCTACAGCCTTCCAATTCTATGTATAGTTCATAGCTCAGTGCTTGTGCTACATACAGTAGAGCTGAATGATATAGGTCATGCTCGGGTACATTGGAGCTAGAACAGTATGTAGGACAGTGCGTAGATACTTGAACAGATGATATAGCAACTTGTTAGAACTTGATGTTTTGGCCTTTCTCTGTATCCCACCTTTGGCAAGATGCTTAGTTGAGTAGGATTGAAGACCCCAAAAAAAAGAAATGTAATTACTGATGCGATTACCTCCTCCAATTCCAAGAGAGTGTGTTCAGTAGCATGCAGGAGAGGAAAACCCCCCTTTGGGGGAACCTCTGAAGACCCCATGGCTACTGACCTGCCCATTCTCTGGGCATACTAAAGGAGAGTAATCCTAAATTAACAAATATTAAGTTGTCGGCTAATCCGAAACCCAGTTGATTAAAGATCTTGAATCTGATTACAAGCAGGCAATGCTGGATTCGAGGTACTGATGATGAGTGTCCAGTGAGAAGACAGTAGCATATCCTGTTAGCGAATTCCCAGTTCAGTAACCATTAATGTATAAGGTGAGTAAGCAGGACGCCGCCTGCAGAGGAGTGCCATAGAGGAAGCCGAAGGGAAGAACTGGCAGAATGCGGCGGCACAAACTGAGTGATACAGCTAGAACAATCCCAAGAAAAGAAACACCGTCCGACCATCATTTTCTCCAACTTAAAGTTTCTTATTTTTTCGTCGAAAGTTCCGCTTTTAGCGATCCTTTCATCTGTATGTCCTCTTCCTGGATGCCCTCTTTTTGGCACATTAACAAGTGTGCCTGTGAGAAGCAGATCCCGTCTAAAGATGGCCATTCGGCCTGTCTGCTGTGCCTGGGCCCAGATCACGACACCCAAAATTGCCCGCACTGTCAGAAACTCAACGGCCGGTTGCGGATCCATCGCCAGAAGACCCTGCAGGTCTTCCTCACGGAAAAACAGTTGGCCGCCATGCAGCAGGACTCCTCTTCTGAGAGGGAATCTTCCCACCATTCGCACAAAAAGTCACTTGGGAAACTTTAAAAAAAAAATATTATACTTTTTCCTGCCACCGACCGCCCGGTACTTCAGCCTGGTCACAGAGCCTGCGACTTCCACTCTCACACTGGCTGCGACTCCCAGATACCCCCTGGCTTGCCCCCCAAGGCGGGGTTGTGGCACCGTCCCTAAATGCCGCATCCGATGGGATAGGTCAGGGAGCCGGCCTGAGAGCTAATTGAAGCCGAGGGTGGGCTTCATCAAGGGTGGCTTTTGTTTTCTAGACTGCCCCAGGGGCGGGGTCGTGCAATATCGTCCAGCGTCCGCCCCGCTCCTCTTACGTGCTGGTGCCGGTCACCTATGGTTCCCCCAGCATCCGCCAGGGGTCCCTTGGGTGCAGGACGCTCTACCCTTCCCTTTCCCTGGAGAGGGAGAGCAATCCAGTGGATGCTCGATCCTTCTCCCCTGGCTGACCCTCTGACTCCCTGGGTCTGTTCCCGAATCTGGGTCGCTGGCATCACAAGTGGAAATCCAACTGCTGCACCGGCAGGCTGGCCCGTCATCGGGGAAACAAAGGTAAGAGGAGAGAGAAGGAGAGGTCCCATTCATGTTCCAGATCCTCTGGCTCACACTCTGCCTCTAGGGGCAGCTCTGACTCTGCCGCCCAAGACACCAGACTCACCATGGTCAAGGCCCCAGCCATGGTCCAGGCTACGTGCACCAAGGACAGAGGCTCCAGGTCTTCAGGCCCCTTTCTCAAGCTGATAAAAATTAGGCCTTTGGCACCCCTGACACGCCGCTCTTCCGACGCAGGTAAGGGACATCAGTCAGGTCTTTCATGGTTGGCCTCTATATACAGTGCCGGCCCCCGGGACAGGCAGAAGGCCTCAGGTCACTCATCTGGGAGATCTTCCTCCCTCCCACCCAGGCACTCTAAGAAACCAGCAGAGAAACCCTCCAAACCGCCATCGGACAAATGTCCGTCAGACAAACATCCGCACTCTAAGCCTTTATCGGACCAGCACTGACATCGGACCAACGATGCTCCAAAAGTTACTTACACGCTGGCAGGAGCCCCGTCGTCTCTGGTATCTTCCCCCACCACTGATGGATGACAGGTCCGATGACACCCGTATGAAGGACAAGCAGGTGTCGGTCCCCCAAGAGAAACAAGCGTCCGACAATGGTCCGGCATCGGTGAAGACATAGGGACTTGACCAACACTGGACTGTGCGTCAGGTTCAGATCCTAAACTGAACCTATCACAGGTCAAGGATCTCTTCAGCCATTGGTGGGAGACTATCCGTTCTGATATTCTACCCCCAAAGCCTCAGCTGGACACTCCTACTGCACCAGATGTGACAGAAACTCTGGATAATGGGGCACCTGCAAAGGCCCGTCCCCAACTCCGGATGCAGCCAAGGTCCCCTCACCACCTCTAGATGAGGGCCATGGCAGTGAGCCTCCTCCTCATGAAAAGCCTAAAGGAAAAGCCTCCCATAAGAGATGTCACAGGTCTCAGTCATGGTCATGGAGCCTGAGCCTTTCAAGCTCTTCTGACAGGCACGGACATAGGAAGAGATGACACGGGTTCCACTCCTCTTCCTCATCAGACTCATATTGGCCCTCGGACTCTTCCTATTTAGACTTGTCCGTTGGTGACCTATCTCCTCTGGACCCAGAAGATATGCCAAAGACTCCTCCTGATGATCCCTCTTTCATGGAGGTCATGAGGCACATCCAAGCTAATATGAGTTGGGATACAGAGGACCTAGACCCGGAGAGAATGCGCTTGGCAAAATAGTTCCACCAGAAAAATCCCAAGCCAGTGGTCCTACCACCCCTGGTGGACACCTTCACCGATGTCACACAGGTGGCTTGGAAGCGCCCACATATCTCCACTGCGGTCCCTAAGAAGGTTGAACGCCTTTAGAGGACCCCCAAAAAGCAGCATTTTCTGGCAGAGCATCCCGTAGCTGATTCAATGGTGATTTCTGTAGCCCATGATCATTCCCAGAGGCCAAAACACCTTGGCACAGAACCCTCAGATAAGGAGTCCAAACAATTAGACTCCATGGGTCGTAAGGTTTATTCCTCCACCACCTGGGATCGGGCGTGGGCACCCACATCCTCTGTTCAGCTTACGATTCCACGGACACAGCAGCAAGAGTAGCAGCGTTGAGAGTACGCCTATGTCATGACTCTTGGCACCAGGTCTCTGGGTTTGCGCAGGATGTTCAATCTAATCTCATTGACGCACCCTTCCAAGGCTCAGTCATCTTCGGTGAGGATACAAAAAGGATCATTACCAAGTTACAAGATTCTGGAAAGGTAGTTTGGACTGTGCAGTCCATGTACCACCCGAAACAGAGACAGTTCCGTAGGTTTCGTTTTTTTGACTCGGGGGACATGAGCCACAGCAACACCGCTTTCAGCCTCAGCAGCCACAACGGGGAGGCTACAGTTGGAGAGGCACCCATAGAGGCTCTGCTGGACCCGCCTCTCGCCCAGCCAAATCTATCCAAGCCGCTTTTCCCCCTCTTTTCTTGCCACTGTCTGACTCCCGGTTGTAACCACTTCCTCCTGTGAACCGTACAGGGGAGGTGGTCGGAGGCCACTTTTCATTCTACACAGAAAACTGGCAGAAGGTGACCTCCGATCAGTGGGTCCACCAACTGATAGACAGCGGTCATTCCATAGAGTTTGTCCAGCTCCCTTTGGACAGGTCCCCCCCATTCTGTTACTCAATGGAACATGCAGGTCTGATTCACACAGAGATTCAAGCCCTGTTATCCAAGAATGCCATAGAACCCGTTTCCCCAGCCCAGAGAGGAAAAGGGTTCTACTCACACTTCTTCCTCATGCCAAAGAAATCAAGTGACCTGAGACCCATTCTGGACCTCAGTGACTCAACCAATTCGTAGAGTACAAGAAGTTTCAGATGCTCACCCTTCAGGGCCTGCTCCCCACGGTCCATCATGGGGACTGGCTGGCATCACTAAACATGCAGGATGCCTATTTACACATCCTTGTGGCAAAACCTCACAGAAGGTTCCTCAGGTTCACCTTCCAGGCAGACATTTTCAATTCAGGGCTCTACCCATCGGCTTTTCATCGGCACCGAGGGTCTTCACCAAGTGCCTTGCAGTGGCAGCAGCGGCACTTCGGAGGATGGTCATTATGTTTTCCCATACTTGGATGACTGGCAATTGACGGCGCCGTCCAAAGTACAACTGCTACGAGCCATTCGGAACACCTGTTCTGTCTTCGAGGAACTAGGCATCACGATCAACACCCCAAAATCCTTCCTCAACCCATCCCAGAACCTGAACTTTATCGGGGCACACCTCGACACTGTTCGAGGGAGGGCCTGTCTGCCACAAGACGGGACTGTCTGTCTTCAGGCGATAGCTCGCCATGTTTTTTTCTGCCTCAGTAGTACCAGCGAGAACCCTGCTATGGCTGTTAGGCCACATGGCAGCATCCAACATTACAGTCTCCCTTGTGAGACTCCACATGAGGACAATCCAATGGACTTTACGCATCCAATGGGACCAAAGATGGGATGACTTGGATCAACCTGTCTCCATCATGAAGCCGGTCCGTCAGGAACTCCAGTGGTGGATGTCATCCACTTTGTTGCTCGAGGGGATGCCCTTTCAAAGAGAGGTGCCAGACCAGGTGTTAATGTACGATGGCTCAGGATGGGGAGCACATCTTGGCACTCACAGGACTTAAGGCTCCTGATCCATGACTGAGGAATTTCTCCACATAAATATCTTAGAGATGAGAGCCGCTCTCTCTGCTCTGCAGGCCTTGAGCATGGTGCTCTACCCAGGACGCCTCCTTGTGCAAACAGACAACATGTGTGTAATGTTTTATCTCAACAAACAAGGAGGCACACACTCCTGCACCCTCTGCAGGGAAGCAATGAAGGTGTGGAATTGGGCCATATCCCATTGTCTCGGGATCTCTGCAGTCCATGTCCCTGGAGTCCAGAATAATCTGGCTGATGCTCCCAGGTGAACTTGGTCAAGAGCTCATAAACGAACTCTTCTGCAGTCTGTCGTCAGCGAACTCTTTGACAGATGGTGAACTCCTGAACTGGATCTTTTTGCCTCCCCTACAAACGCAAAACTGCCCAGATCTTCCTGGACATAAAATCTCCACCATTCATTCACACTAATGGTGTCTACGCCAGAGGCACTAGGACCCAGCGGGAGCAAACTTTTCAAGAGTGTCGGCACCAGAGATGGAGCCGCGAGTAAGTGGCACCACGAGCCCCAGCTCATGTGGTAAAGACTATCTCGGCATCGACCCTCCAACCACCTCAGTTCTTTTTTCCCGCCGTTGAGTGTGCTTCAGTGATGACATTGCTCGCCCGCCGGGAGTCAAACTTCAAACTAGTAGCATAGTTTTCAGTTTATTGTTTTGTAATTTATCTTCAAAACAAGTACTGATTAGATTAATTTTACTGATTATAACAAAGAAGTCTTCAGCCCTCCACTGACGGAGTTGACCATGAGTAGGGTCAGGTGATGGTAGGGAGACTTCGTATGAAAGCTGTTCAGTCAGCCGGGCTGAGTCTGGTCCACCACCCTTTCTGGAGGGAGGGTCTGACAACTGATGGTCCAATGCTCAGGGAGATGGGTGCCCCCCCCCCCCAAAAGCATAAAAGGAAACAGTCCCATTCTCTGCACCATTCGGCCTCGAGCTCTTCTTCGGCACACAAGTCAAAAAAGAGAAGGCATCACTCGAGGTTGCTTCTGGTATGTCTGCACGTCGACGGTCGGCCACTGGGGCCAGGCGCTGGTCTCCTCCTCTGTCGGAGTCGCCGGTTTCGGTCTCTGGTGGCTGACCTCCTCGACATTGAAGCCCAATTCCACCTATTGGAGTGGCTTCCGATGAGCAGTTTCACCAGTGGGATGCTCTTATGGAGCAGTGGGCTCGGAGATTGGTCCAGCTGCCTGATCCAGTCACTCCGAGGCCTTCGGGCTGTTCGAGTGAGCGGGTAGGGCAGTTGGACCTTCCTAGTCGCGCGGTGCCATCTTCAGTGCTGTCAACTCCGCACTTGGGTGTTTTCCCCCCTCACATGGCTGCGGTGCAGGGGTCCACACCGATGCCTCTGTCTCCTGCCAGTTTTCCTCCTTTTTCCTCAAATCACAGAGTTTGGAGGCTTGGGACACTCTCGGTGCTGTCTGTGGTGTCGGGAGGTCTGTCGGTGCCATCCTCAGTGCTGGGGGCTCTATCGGTGCCATCTGCATGCTGGGGGCTCTGTCGGCGCTGTCTGCAGCACCGCAGACTCTGTCGGCGCTGTGGGCCTCTGTTGGCGCCATGTGCTGGGCTGTTTCCGATGGTGCAGGCTTCCTTGTGTTAGGCGCCGTGTTTCTGTCGTCGGTGCCAAGGCTTGGTGCAGTGCCGTCCTGCCTCCAGGGCTTTTTGACTCCGATTCCTTCCTCTTCTATTTTTCCTCCTGATTTTCACTCCTTTCCTGTCCATACAGTCCTTCCTGGACTGTCAGGAGATGATTTTGAGCCTGACCCAGATCTTCGACTGGGTGATGATGTTGAAGGAGCAGGGATCAATCCTGCTGCAGAGCCTGTGGTCGAAGACCATTCCTTTAAGTCTCTGCTGAAAAATTTAAATTCTACTCTTTCTCTCCAGACCTCAGAAATCGATCCTGGGAAGCTTTTAAGACTCCAATACCTACATGTCCCAGAGAACCCTATGGATTTAACTGCTCCGGTACAGCCATCTTTCGAGACCCTCTCTCAGATGGTATGGAACAATCCTGCTCTCATCCCTTCCATGGCTAAGTCCATAGATAGGAAGTATGCTCCTTCCAAGGATCAACCCATATTGGCCTCACAAGCCTTTGCTGATCCCATTGTAGTCTTAGCAGAGAATGATAAGGCCATCTTTCCTCAGGCTTCTACAGCCCAGCATATAAATAAAGAATCTTGCAAGACAGACACCTTAGGTAAGAGAGTCTTTGCTGCCTCCACCCTGGGTATGCGTACTGCCAGCTACCAGGGCTATTGTTCTCAATATAAGTATGTCCTTTGGCATTCGCTCAAACAAATGGTAGAAGCTCTGCCTGAGTCGGAAACTAATTCAGAGCTACCTCAGACCATAACCAGGGGTATCGAGTCCAACAACCAATAGGTTAAAGCTGCAATGGACGCTTTCGATACTGCTTCCTGAGCGGTGGCGGCGGGCATTTGCACGCGTCGCCACTCTTGGCTATGTACTTTGGGCTTCACGAATGATGCCCAGCAGCAGGTCATGGCTTTACCCTTTGACGGTATGTATCTGTTCGGGCCCCAGGTGGAGCAAGCTCTGGAGGCCACACAGAACACTAGGTCTGCCATTAAGACGGCTCGACCCACTCCCGCCTCCTCTCGGTGGGGGACCAACAAGCGTCAATTTCACAACCATCAGTCCTTTTGGGACAAAGGCAGAGGAGGTTTTAACAAAAACCACAACCCTCAGCCACAAAAGAAAATGCAGCAGAAGGCACAAGGCCCCAAAGCGCCCAATGCCACCTTCTGAGTTTCTGGCCCAGGTCCTGCCTCAACTGTCAGAGGGGGACTCTTCCTCAGTGGTGGGAGGATGTCTTACTCAGTTCTACAACCAGTGGAAATCTATAACATCAGACAAATGGGTCCTCTGGATAATCCGTGAGGGGTACTCGCTCAGTCTTTCGGAAACCCCTCCGGATCATCCCCCAAATCACAGCCCAGGCTGTCGGCAGTACAGTCAGACCTTCTTGCCTCGTGGTACAAGGCCTTCTGAAAAACAGGGCAGTAGAAGTAGTTCCGCTGGATCAACGAAACACAGGATTCTACTCCCATTACTTTCTGGTCCCAAAGAAAACTGGTGGCATGCGCCCCATTCTGTATCTCAGAAAGTTAAACAAGTTCCTTCACAAGGAAAAGTTCAAGATGATATCTCTAGGTACCCTTCTACCTTTGCTTCGTCAACACGATTGGCTAGCCTCCCTGGACATGCAGGATGCCTACCAATACATTCCTATACACCCAAAGCACCACAAATACCTAAGGTTTGTGGCGTTGGGTCAACATTATCAGTTCAGAGTCCTGCCCTTTGGGCTATCCTCGGCACCGCAAATCTTTACAAAGTGTTGTGCAATTCTCACGGCGCATCTCAGGAAAATCGGAATTCAAGCATTTCCATATCTGGACGACTGGCTCCTAGCAAGTCCCTCCAGACAACAGACTCTGGATGCTGTAGCCACGGCTTCAGACTTCATCACGTCCAAGGGAGTCCTGCTAAATCTCAACAAATCGCAGTTGCAGCCCTCCCAGAAACTCTTCTTTATAAGAACTCTTCTGGACACCTCCTGTGCGAAGGCTATTCTCCCAGTGGACAGAAGGAGCGATATCCTACAGATGGCCCGATACATCAGAGAAAACAGCTCGGTTCAAGCTATCTCGTTGCAACAGATGCTGGGTCTCATGGCATCCTCGGTGTTCACTGTACCCCTAGCATGTCTCCACATGAGAACCTCTCAGTGGATGCTCAGTACTCAGTGGTCCCCAACCACTCACCCTCAGTCCTTTCCCATGAAGGTGATAGAACCTCTAAGGAGGTCACTCACCTGGTGGTCACAGGAGGACAACCTTCTGGAAGGATATTCCTTTGCTCCTCTGGATCATCAGATCTCCATTACCACGGACACGTCCCTGATGGGGTAGGGAGCTCACTGCCAGAATTTCCACACCCAAGGTACATGGACTCAGGACGAGTCCCAGCTTCACATAAACATCCTGGGAAAGAGAGCTGTCCTCTATGCAGTCCGAGCCTTGAAGGACGTACTCTGTCACAAGAACATTCTCCTTCAAATGGACAACAAAGCAGTGATGTATTACATCAACAAGCAGGGCGGTGCACACTCTTACCCATTATACAGAGAAGCTATGAAGGTGTGGGAATGGTGCCCGGAGCAAAAGGTTCTAATCCACGCGGTTTGCCTGCCAGGAGTACAAAATGAACTGGCAGCCGTCTCAGCAGAACAGAGACAGATCTCCACGAGTAGTCTCTCGACTCAACCGTCGCTCAGTCACTCTTCAGAGAGTGGAGAACTCCAGACCTGGACCTTTTTTGCATCCCCATTCAACGCAAAACTGCCTCTATTGTACTCCAGAAATACAGGACCTGGCATTTTCTGTCAGGATGCGTTCAGGCTGCAGTGGACAAAACGCTTTCTATACGCCTTTCCCTCTCTTCCCCAATTCAGAGGGTACTTCTCAAATTCGAGTCTCAGGAGAACAAAATAATTCTCATTGCTCCCTTCTGGCCTTGACAGATATGGTTCCCACTGCTCAACAATCTGTCAGACCCCAGGCGCTTCCCCTTCTGACCCAGGGTCCCGTGGTCCATCCCAATCTGAAGTCACTTCACCTTCACTCTTGGCTCCTGAAGAGATAGAGGTGAACAGGTTCAATGTTTCTCGTAGGGTTTCAGATATTCTTTTGGCTGCGTGTAAGCCAGCCTCCAGAAAAACCTGCACAGCCAAATGGAAGCGTGTCTCTCTCTGGTGTGCAAAATCCTCTTCGAACCCTTTTTCCTGCCCACCAAATAAAGTCTTGGAGTACCTTTTAGACCTCTCAAATTCAGGTCTGTAGTACTCTACAGTCAAAGTTTATCTCTGTGCCATCTCAGCTTATCATGAGCTTGTACTTTCCTTGTCTCTGGCTCAGTTACCTATAGTTAAGAGGTTTCTTACGGGTATTCTGCATACCAGACCTCCTATCAGACGTCCAGTCGCAGCCTAGGACATTAATCTTGTACTAGACATGCTCACTTGGAAACCTTTCGAGCCTCTAGCTCCCTGCGAGTTGAAGTTCCTCACTTGGAAAACGGCCATCCTGGTGGCCATCACTTCGGCCCGTAGAGTTTCTGAAATACACATATTGGTCACAGAACACCCCCCCCCCCGGTACACTGTATTTCACAAGGACAAAGTAGTTCTTAGGACTCATCCTAAATTTCTCCCTAAGGTTATCTCAGAATTCCATCTAAACCAACCTTTAGTCCTGCCTACCTGCTTTGCGAACTTTCAGAATGAAGGGGAACGTACCCTTCATTCTTTGGATGTTAAGAGAGCGCTGCGATTCTATCTGGATAGAACAAAAGAAATTTGCAAGGCTCAACAGCTGTTTGTTTCCTTCAGCGAGACCTGGCTGGGTCAATCTGTTGCTATTAGGTGCATTTCAGCATGGCTGGTAGCATGCCTCCTTCACTGCTATTCTATGGCACAGGTTAAGCCGGAAGGCAGAGTGTACGCTCACTCTACTAGAGCAGTCGCGGTATCTCTGGCAGAAATCCGCAATGTGCCCGTTGCAGATATTTGCAATACGGCTACCTGGAGCTCAGTGCATACTTTCATTAAGCACTATGCCTTGGATGTCCATGCCAGACGATATCTGTCGTTTGGCAAGACTATTCTTAACGGACTTCTGCCCTAAGTATGTGAGCTTTTAGTTTTTCCTGCTGCCCGTCTCGGGGATTATTAGCTTAGTACTCTCCCATTAGTGTGAGTGAGTGGTGGAAACTTTATGTCCAGGAATATATGGAAATTATATACCTACCGTAATTCTTGATCTTCTTGGATGAAGTCTCCACTACTCATTCACACGCCCACCCACCATCCCCCAAGCTTACGTCTCTGTTTTTGGTCTTCACTCCTCAATGGCTGGACTGTGAAGACTCCATTGTTGACCCTTTTTACATGGGTCATTCGGACTCTCTTATGTCCGATTTTGTTAGTCCCTCTAGGTTAGTTACGCTGCACCTCCTTGGAAAAAAGGTACTGAGGCGGGTGGAGGGTCGACGCTGAGATAGTCTTTACTGCACGAGCAGGGGCTCGCAGTGCCGCTTCCTTGCGGCTCCATCTCTGGCGCCAACCCTTTTGAAAAGTTTGCTCCCGCTGGGTCCTAGCGCCTCCGTAGATCCCATTAGTGTGAATGAGTGGTGGAGACTTCATCCAAGAAGATCAAGAATTACGGTAGGTACGTAATTTCCATTTTTTTGCTCGCTAGATCCAGGGCCTGGTGTTTTCTGGTGAGACGCATTGTCCCTCTCCTGGAAGGGGAGATTCCTCTATGCCTTTCCCCTGTTTCCACTCCTTCAGAAGGTCCTTCTCAAGGTACAAGTGGAGGGGGTGCAATGATCCTGGTGGCACCATTATGGCCTCAACAGGTCTGGTTCCCATTCCTGCAGCAGCTGGCTGTGGAACCCCCAATTACCCTGCTCGTGAGCACTTACCTGCTCTTCCAGGACAACAGGACCCTGGTTCACCCAAACCTTTGGTCGCTACACCTACATGCATGGCTCCTGAAGACTTAGTCAAACTCTACTTTGGAGTCTAAGACAAGGTAGCTGACATCCTGGTCGCTGCCAGAAAACCTTCCACCAGAGTGACCTATGCCATGAAGTGGAAACGCTTTTGTCTCTGGGCTGTGGCTTATCACCTAAACCCTTTGGCCTGTCCGGTGAACACCCTTCTCGAGTACCTGTTGTCTGTTTTGGACTCGGGCTTGGGCTGCTCGTCCATCAGAGTGCACTTAGCAGCCATTTCTGCCCACTATATTCCTGTACAGGGCAGAATGGTGGCACAGATGGAGATAACCCGTGTTTTTCTTCGTGGTGTACTGCACATAAAACCCCCCTGTAAAGGACCCCGTCCCTCTTTGGGACTTGTTATTCGTTTTGGAGAAACTGACCTTATCCCTTTTTGAACTGGCCATGGATTGCGAGCTTTTCGCTTCCTCTCTTGGAAAGCGTTATTTTTAGTCTGTTACTTCGACTCAAAGGATTTCCGAGCTTCAGGCCCTGATGTGTAAGGAGCCATACTTGGTATTCCACAAGGACAGGGTGGCCCTGAAAACCAGTCCTAAGTTTCTGCCCAAGGTGGAGTCCAAGATTACTTTAAATCAGGACAGCCAGCTTCCGATATATTACCCCAGTCATTCCAATAGTGGAGAGGCTTTTCTCCATACTTTAGATGTTCACTGCATCTTGTGGTTTTACTTGGCAAGGACTAAAGACAATAGATGTTCTGATCAGTTGTTTGTTTCTTTCGCTCCCAGGACTCAAGAGGCTCTTGTGACCAAACAGACCAAATCAAAGTGGTTAGTCCAATCCATTTGCATTTCCCTTTGCTATCAGAAGCATAACAAGCCCCTGCTGGGCTTGGTGAAGGGGCCACTTCACAAGGGCCGTAGTGGCCTCCTTCACTGCTCTCAAAAACGTGTCTGCATCTGACATTTGTGCAGCTGCTACATGCCACACAGTCCATACTTTCATAAGGCACTACAGTCTGGACATTGCCTCTCAACGTAGAGCGGGATTTGGCCTCGCAGTTTTGCAGGGTCTCTTCTCTTAAGTGAACTCCTCTTACCTTCCTCCTGGGTTTGGTTGGTTTCTGTACTGCTTGAGAATCAGTTCTAACTGTGTTACCTGCTGCAAGAGCTGACTCTCGAAGTAAGATAGTACAGTTATGTAAGAGCTTACCGTAACAGTAGATCTTCGAGAGAAGCTCTTGCAGCAGGTATATTTCTTGCCCTCCTTCCCCCTAAGGAGTTTCCTACTGCATACGACCTACGTTGACTGTTACTTGGCTTGTTCCATGAGGTATTGACCTCGGTTCCCTGGTTCGTATCACTTTACATCTGGATGCCGAAGTCTTCGGTGGAAGAACTGGGACATGTTGGGGACCGCCCGCCTTTTATATCGTATGTGACGTTGGGGGCGGACCGACGTTGGGGGGTGGTGGTCCCCGCCATAGACTGCTGGCTAGAAGTTTGCTGTGGGGTCCTGTTGCCTGCCAGTTACAGTCCTAACTATGTTACCTGCTGCAAGAGCTTCTCTCGAAGATCTGCTGTTAAGGTAAGTTCTTACGTAACTGTACTTTCTCTAGGTACCAGTTCTTGGTTCTGATCGGAACTTTTATTGGTTCCGGAACTGACCGCAAACCGCAAAAAAATACTTTAAATTAAAAAATCCTGTTTGCAGTTTCTTTTTTCTAACGATTTACATTATGTCAGATAAACGAAAGAAGCGAACCGGTGAACCTGGTTTCAAAATTTGCTCCCAGTGTGGGGAAGTCTTTGCTAAAGCTGACAAACACTTCTTACGTGTTGTCTGCCTTGGTCAGGATAATTTTTCTGCAGAATGTGATATTTGTAAAACTATTCCTCCTAAAACAGTGGAAAAGTGTTGGGAGAGGTTGCAGAAAAAATTGCAAGAGAGCTCCTCGGGCTCTGACCAGCCGACACTCTCTAAATAAGCGGGTGAAACTGCAGATACTGTTCATACCACTCCTGATAGGGTGCACAAGGCAAGAGACCTGCAGGACTGGCTAACTCCCCGGTTCCTTTGAAAATACCATAAAAGACCAAGCATATTGAACCCCCTGCCAGTCGGCCTAAGGGGACTTCAACTGAGTCTGTGGTAGTGCCTTCACCTGAGGAAGTTGCTCAGGCCCTGAAATATGTCCTTCTACCTGCACCGGCCCAGTCATTCAGGCTTTACAGGGGTTGGCACCGGTCCCTGTCACCGCTATCCAGGGACAAACCCTTTCTAAGCAAGCCACCCCTTCTGCACAGCCCTCAACCCATGAACGCTTAGAAGTTGAGGAATATGAGGAGTATGAGGAGGAGAAAGAAGATATTAAGCCAGAAGTATCCCCTGAACAGGAGTTTGGTTCCCCTCCTAGAACAACAGAAGGTTTTTCATCACATTTTTCTTTAGTCAGAAAAATTGTAGATGCTTTGTACTTCACTACCAGTGAGGCAGTAGAAGATGATGAAGAGGCTGAGTACCTCGAAATGACGGGGCTCACACCTACAAAAAAGCTTTTGCTCCCTATCTATAAGTTTTTCAAAAAAGATGCTTTTAAAATCTTGAAATCCCTTCATTCTATCTCCCCTGTAGATAAAAGGTTGGAGAAGAAGTATCAACTTGACAGAAATAGTGCTGCATTTTTATTCACCCATACTGATCATCAGGGAGTGGTACAAACAGCAGCTTGTGACAGAGCAAAAGTGCCTTTAGCCTCACCCTCCAGAAAAGGACTCTAGAAAAACGGATGGCATGGCTAAAAAAGGGTATCTTTCTGCCTCCCTAGCAGTTAGACTGGCAAGCTATCAGGCACATGCAGCATAGTACCAGAAGTCACTGTGGCAGTCTGTTCTGGATATGTCCAAAAAAGTCCAGCCTGGTTTCTTAGAGGATTTGGCTGAGGCTGCCAGGTGTGGATTAGAGGCTGCTAAGTACCAGTTCCAAATGGCAGCCGACTCAAAAGACACTGTTGCCAGATGGATGGCAAATTCTGTATGTTTGAGGAGGTTTGCGTGGCTCAGGGCCACAGACGTCACCCAGGACACCCAAAATAAAGCTATGGATTTCCCCATAGACAATAATTCGCTCTTTGGGGATAAAACAGAGGCTTATATGAAAAAGGTGGATGAATACAAAGCCACCTGTAAGAGCAACTCGGCCAAAGAAAGGCCGTCACCTTCCACCAGGCCTTATGGAAGGGGAAGCAGGGGTAGATCTCCCTACAGCAGGCCTTTTTACCAGGCCCAGGCTGTGCCACAGTAGCAGCAGTACCCTCAACACATAGGGTACTTCAGGGGCAGGGGCAGAAGGGGATCCAGCCGAGGTTTCCAGGCTGGCCAGGCTCAGCCCCAGGCAAAGCAGACTCCCTGACTCCATTGTCAAGGCTGCCTCCCCACTACCAGTAGGAGGTAGACTGTCTCATTACTTTCAGGCTTGGGAAAAACATCACCACAGACAAGTGGGTCCTAGAAGTAGCGAGTCAGGGTTTGTCCCTAAGCTTCAAATCCTTTACAAATCTAAGATCCAGAGTATTCAAGCCAGCTTCCATAGCAGAAAAGAAGCTATTGGCAAAGGAGGTTCAAAACCTGCTGCTGTCAAAAGCAGTGGAACATGTTCCTCCATAGCCAAAGGGAAAGGGTTTTTACTCATGGTACTTTCTTACCACAAAGAAAAATGGGGAGTGGCGGCCTATCCTAGACCTCAGACTGTTAAAGAAACATCTGACAAAGCCAAAGTTCAAAATGGTAACATTGGCAGTGATTCCCTTCGGGTCACTACCAGTTCTCAACACTGCCATTCGGCCTCACTTCGGCCCCAAGAGTGTTCACAAAGTGCTTGGCAGTAGTGGTGGCACACCTGCAAAGGTTGGGTGTCATAGTATTCCCATATCTAGATAACTGGTTGGTGGTAGAATTCACCACAACAGGTAAGGAAATACCTTCAGCTCACCCAGGGCCTCTTAGAGTCCCTGGGGTTTCTGATAAATCTCAAAAATCTGTCCTTCTACCTGCACAGGTTCTGCAATTCATAGGAGCAGAGTTGAAAACCTTGGAGGGCAGAGCTTACCTGTCTTTGGACAGGGTAAGTACATTGTTCAGTTGGCAGGCTCCTTGCAGCCTGAACAGACCAAAAACTGCAAGGCAGTTTCTTCAGTTGCTGGGACACATGGCTACAGCTACGGTCTTAGGGTCCAGATTCCAGATGAGAGACATTCAGTTCCATCTCAGGACACACTGGTGCCAAAGAAGGGATTCTCTCTCAAAGTTGATTACAGTAACAAAAACATTACTCCAGGCCCTCCAGTGATGGAAAGAGGAAGCCAATCTAAGGGAAGGGGTTCCTTTCCATCACTGATTCTCCCAACAGATGCATCACTACTAGGGTGGGGGGATCATCTAAGAGATCATACCACCCACAGTATATGGTCAAGTGGGCTCTACGATGCCGGTTCGACAACCCTTTTGTCAACCGGCATCTCACCAACAGGAATCATGTCGACCGCAAGTCGTGGTTTACATGATTCATGTGTGTCTCCTGGTCCACCAACCGTGCAGGGGGGATCTGACCCAGCCCCCCCTCCCCTTTAGGATTCTCAACTCCAGTTTGAGTTGATTCGGGGCAGGGGTGCAGGACCAGGAGACAGTGTGCCCCTGTCTCAGGCACACCAACACAGCGACCTGTCAGCAAAGTGTTGATTTTGCCAAGAGTAGTGTATTTCTCTGTGTTGGTGTCGCCGTACAAGATCTCCTTGTTCCCTAATGTCCCTCTCGCTCGCTCCGCTCCGCTCCGCCGACGAAGGATTGCTAGAGGTTCCCAGGGTCCATTTAAAAACCTCTGGAGCTCGGGCATTTTCTTATGCTGCCCCTACTCTGTGGAATTCTCTACCTCGTCGGATTCGAGGCTGCCTGATCGCTGAGAGTTAAGTTAGAATTAAAAACGTATTTATTTAAACAGGCATATGGAGAGTGATTTTATTGTAATTATATTGTTATTTGTTGTTGTATGTTATATGTATGTATTTTAACCATTTTATCTGTACAGCGCTTTGGTTTTGAAAAGCGCTTTAAAAATAAATTTTACTTACTACCGGTTGAGTGCAGAGTAACTTCTGCACTTCAGCCTTCTGGAGCTTAGAGTAGTGTTGTTGGCAATAAAGGCCTTTATACCACTTCTAAAGGGAAAGGTGGTACAGATCAGAACAGACAATACCACCACAAAACAACCGGCAGGTTGCACACTCGCCTCTGAGGCCGGAAGATCAGAAAGCTGTGGGTTCTATCCCCACACCAGGCATTTGAGTTAAATCCTAGTACTAACACTGTGGTGCAGCATGAGGGGGGTGCTGCACTCCGAAGTGCCGTCTTTCGGAGGAGACGTTAAACTGAGGTCCCATCTGCCTGTTCCCTGATGTCCTGGCCAAATTCCCCCTGTTCACTAAAAAAATACCACCAACAGCTTAATCTGGTTCAATGTCAGTTGGCATCCGTCTGTATCCCTGTCCCCTGGGATGAGGCTGAAAATAGGCAGAATTGTCTAGTCCTCCTTTCCCGGTCAACAAAAACTAACTAACTAATGTATTACATAAACAAGCAGGGAGGTACAAGGTCAAACCTTCTCTGTACAGAAGCTATTATGATATGGAACCTGGCTTACTCTCTAGGAAGTTACAATTACCACTGCAGGAAGAATTCAAAAGTAAATGAATTTATTCCATAATCTGGCACAAACGGTCACGGCAAAATGAGGTACAACTTAGCTCCCCAGCACTTCGACTCCAAATGAGTCTTCCTCAGGGTGACCATTTGTGCCAGGTTATGGAATAAATTTATTTACTTTTTGAATTCTTCCTGGCATTTGTATTTTTCTTATGGTCCAAGTGCAGTGGTAATTGTAACTTTCTGTGGTTGTGTTCAGGGCAGGCCGCTCCGTACCACTGCACCAGTCAATTTATCAAGGGATTCATCCGATCGCAGCACCATCTTCTTGGACTTGCTCTCTAGGAATGTCCCTTCAGGCCATTCATCTGCCAGGCAAAGACAGTACTTTAGCAGATGCTCTGAGTCGGATCAACCAGGCGCATCACGAATGGGCCCTGAACAGACAGGTGGTGGAAGTGACTTTCAGAAGGGAGGGAGCCCCAGAGATAGATCTCTTTGCATCCCCATGAGAACCACCACCTGCCAAAGTACTGTTGCAGGTCACCAGCCCCAAGGGACAATTCTCCTGGATGTTCTGGCCTTGTATTCATCGTGCATGTATCTGTATGCCTTCCCTCCATTCCCTTCGGCGCTCAAAGTTTTGATCGAACTCAGATCCCAACCAGCATCAAAGAGCTTGAGCTTGATAGCACCAGATTGGCCCAGGCAGCCATGGTACTCTCTGCTGCTCTCCATGTCTGTAGCCAAACCGGTACGCCTTCCTTGGAGGCACAACCTCTTAACCTCCAAAGAAGGGAGGATTCTGTATCCAGACTTCAGATCCCTCAGACTCAAGGCATGGCTCTTCAGGACTTAGAGTATGTAGGCTTGCATCTCTCAGATAAGGTTTTGGATGTTTTAAGGGGTTACAGGAAGCCATCTACAAAGAAAACATATGCTTCAAAATGGAAAATGTTTTCTATTTGGTGTTCTAACAACAGTGTGGTACCAGCTAAGGCAGGGATCCCAGCACTGCTAGATTACCTTATTCATTTACATTGTTTGGGCCTGCATCCCAGTACTCTAAAAGTCCACCTAGCTTCAGTGTCTGCCTACATTTCAGCAGGAAAGGGTGTCTCCTTTGCATCAAATCCTATATTCAAGAGATTTTTCAAAGGCCTGGCCCATTTGCACCCCCCTCATAGGGAACCGGTGCCAGCTTGGGATTTGAACGTTTGTATGGCCAGGCTCATGGGTCCTCCATTTGAGCCTATGGCATCAGCTCATCTGAAATATGTCACATGGAAAATAGTTTTCCTGGTGACAATAACTTCTGCAAGAAGGATCAGTGAACTGCAGACTCTGTGCATTGATCGGGAATAAATTTCATTCCAGAGACAAGGTAGTCCTACAAAAAAACAGGACATTTCTACCCAAGGTGGTTTCTGATTTCCACCTAAACCAGTCCATTACTCTGCCAGTCTTTTTCACTGAACATTATAGTTCAGGTGAGCGCAGACTCTATAGTCTGGATGTCAAACGGGCACTTAGCTACTACATGACAATTACTAAGGACCACAGACAGGACAGAAAACAGCTTTTCATGACTTATGGGGATGTGGGAAAAGGAAATCCAGCATCTCAAAGGTCCATTTCTCGCTGGATAGTTCAGTGCGTTCAGTTTTCCTATTCCAAAGCTGGAAAAGAACCCCCAGCAGGGCTGAGGGCTAATTCCACAAGAGGCACAGCTGCTACCATAGCAGCTGCCAGGGTTGTCCCGTTAATGGAGATCTGTAAAGCAGCTACTTAGAGAACAGTTCACACCTTTACAAAGCATTACAGCCTAGACACACAGTCCAGAAGTGATGCCAGGTTTGGCATAGCAGTGATGCAGTCTGTTCCCAAAGTAGGTTCTGTGTTCACCTCCAAAGGTACTGCTTTGTAGTCTACAAGAGTTATGAATATTGGAGAATTCCTGGGATGTGAAGAAAAAATTACTTACCATAGTAATCTTGTTTCTTCCAGAGTATTCTCCAATATTCAGAACTTGCCCACCCTGCCTCCCTTTCTAGAACCGTTAGCCTCTGCAATCCAAGCTGAGTAACCATTACTGAGGATGCCACATACTGGCATGTCTGTTTTTGAGCCCTGTGGGGCATTGGTTTCCCCTTCCTCAGGTGAGTCTGACATTATGGAGTGTGTTTCTTTTCCCCCAGTTGAGAATTTGGTTAGGTTAATTTATTGGTATTTTCACTACTTTTAGCTAGCTATGATTATTGGCGGGACCTGTCCTTGCAGGCTCTCCATGAAATCTGAAGCAGTAGAACACTGACAGTTGATAGGAGCAGCATTTGAAAATTAGTATGAGTCAATGATGATTCCATCATTAGCATACATTCTATCTCCGGGCAGCTCTACTTAAAGGGATGACTGCAAGAGTTCTGAATTTTAGCGAATACCCTGGAAGAAACAAGATTACTATGGTAAGTAATTGTTACATCTCCAGTCACCATACAAGCAAGCACTACTGACACTTGCCACTTGTTACCCAAGCCTGCTACCTCAACCTGCTTTGCATCTGTTGTTTTCATGGTCCACTGGCTACAAGAGACTAACTGGACACCAGTCTCGTCCAGGTTAATTATGAGCGCAGGTGGAATCAGTTTCTGGCTACAGACAGTGGCAACTCGCTGTAGAAATTTAGACTTCAGCTGTGGGAAGTCCAGTGGTGTTTTTCTGCCAGCCTTTGTGGCTTTTCTTTTAGAATACCCCATCTTCCTCAGTACTTTCCAGGACTGTTGGTGGCTGAATGAAAGTTGTCCTTCATTTTCGCACAGTTGCTCAGCATTGTGTGATTTGACAATGCCGGCAGCTATTGCACCACTCTGGCATTCACCACTGCCTTCTCTAACTGCAGGCTTTTTATAATCTTTCTTAGTTCTGCTCCACATCCTTCAGGAGCAGAGCTGGCCTGCCTCGTGGTTTTGTTGAAAGTTACAGGGGTATTTGGCTGGGATCTGGTGTCTTTCTTACTTTGTCTTGGGGTTTTTTTTTTGTTGACTTTATTTCTAGCACCAGAGGACCAAGGCATCTCTTGGGTGTAGCGTCACAGCCTCGGCCTCTACTCCCTGTCTGAAACCCCTTCCACTGGGAGTACGATGGCTAAGCACCCCTTTCCCGGACCCACAAATCCGTCCTGCCCCCGGTTCACCCCCAGGGAGGTCTGCCTCACCTATCTGGCAACCTTTCTGAGATTAGAGGGATGGTCCTAGGCTTGGTCAAGGGGCTCGGGAGAGCCGGTGGAACAGTGGTTCGACGGGATGTGAGCATTGGCTCCCAGGGTCACCGTTACCTCCCTAGGTCCCCCGGGTGTTGTCTTGATGTTTTCCCCAGCAGCATGGACGTGCAATGACGTCTGCGCACTACTGTGCTGATGTCCTCTGCCACTCCACCCCCTATTATGGCAACACTCCTTGCAGGACCTCCGTCTCCATTGGGGGCCACTGAAGAACGATGCAAGCCCCGCTACCCACGCCGGGGGAGGAGAGCAGTCCTCTGGATGCTCAATCCTCTCCCTCCCCTGCCAACCCCCAGTGGCTCGAGTCCATTCCTGAACCCAGATCACCGGTGTGGCGTGAGGTGTGGCATCTAGCACCTCAGCTCTCAGCACCACTGGGACGGCAGTAGTTTTTCTTAAAGCCACGCACAGTGCTTTCATTTATTTTGGCTTTGTAGTTGGAATTGTAGAAGCAGACAGCATTCATCATACCGTTCTCAACAGCATACTTTCCTACTTCAAAACGAACAGCACCGGAATAGGAGGCATACTCCGTGCAGCACTTTTTAGCAGGAGGACTTGCCACTTCAGCCACTACAGATTCAGCCACTGTAATTGGCAGCCACACTCTGAATTAGAGTTTGTGTGCTAAGTGGCTCACTGCAGAGGTCCCATTTCATAGCAGACTTCATTACCCGCTGCAATAGAGACATTGTGCATGCAGTAATCTACAAAAATGGAGTTACATGGGACTTTGTCTTTGGTGTTTTTGTAGACTACTGATTTACTGATTGTGGACAGCTGACCGACATTGAGTGAACACCCGTAAACGGAGATGTGCTGATATCAGTTTATGTGGATCTGCCCAGGTACCCTGACCACGCAGAAATAAAGGGTTATGCAGTACTTAAGGTTCAGGGTAGGGAACAGTTACTATCAGTTCACAGCCCTCCATTTCAGACTATCTTCAGCTTCCAGAGTGCTCACAAAGTGGTTGGCCGTGGTGGCAGCACATCTGAGAAGGCAGCGTGTGGTGGTCTTCCCGTATCTCGATGACTGGCTGGGCCGGCCTATCCCTGCTGGGGGCCTTCCCTGTCCATCGGCGTGGAATGTCTCATGAGAGCTCCTGCCAGAAGGACCAAACTCGCAGTTGACTGGACGGCTTTCAGAGCATGCCATAACGAGTGTACAGAAAAAATCAGGGCCGCAAAAGCTACACATTTCCTAACTGCTTTTGACACCGCGAAGGGGAATCCCATAAAATTTTGGCATATCATCAAATCAGCAGAAGGCTATAAATCTTCTCCCACGCTACCCGGCAAAGTCCCCTTCAAGGGACAGCTCCTCTCTGACACGTTGGACATACTACATGGATTTAATGACCACTTCCCCACCACAGGTCTCACATTTGACACCTCAAAAACAGCAAACCTGGTGATCAACTCACCCAGACACTTATCACCACCAACCAATAACATCTTCTCTTTTACTCCCTTCCAGTACAAAGAAGTAAAAGATCTCCTTTTACGGTTAGATGTTAACAAAGGCGCTGGTGCTGATGGAATAGGCCCATACTTCATTAAACTAGGCTTCAGGTATCTAACTGCACCTATCCTACATTTGTTTAATATGTCCATCAGTACCAGCACTGTACCTGAGCAATGGAAAATCAGGTGACCCCATAGACCTGAACAATTATCATCCCATATCCATCCTACCCTTGCTCTCCAAACTATTGGAGAAGTTAGTAAACACACAATTAAGAGAATACCTTGACAAAGCCAACTTAATTAGCCCTTCGCAGTCCGGCTTCCGGCCAGCCACAGCACCACCTCTGCCCTAATGTCAGTCACAAATGACAGGCTCATAGCAGCAGACAAGAAACAGGTCATGGGAGCTGTTTTTTTAGATCTCAGCAAAGCATTCAATACTGTCGAACACACTTTGCTCCTGGACACGCTAAACTGGCATGGTATCGCCGGGCCTGCATTGTCATGGTTTGACAGCTACCTGTCTAACAAATTGCAACAAATAAAAGCAGGTGGCTCCCTCTCCCTGCTCCTCCCCATTTTGAGAGGAGTACTGCAAGGCTTGATCCTTGGTCCACACCTGTTTATGTTATATATCTACACCATTGGACACAATATTAATAATGCAAGGATACATCTATTCGCAGATAATACAGTAATACATACGTTTAAATCATCGATAGCGGAAGTCCATTAGGAACTCCAGTCAGAATTTAATCTTCTCCAACTCAGTCTTGCACAGGCCAAACTTCTTCTAAATGCAAAAAAAAAACAAAAAAACAAAGGTCATGTACTTCCACTGCAGTCACCAACTCACCACACAAAGTGGTATAGCTTCTCTGCCCCCCATAAAAACACTCCTTGACGTCAAACTCGAGGTTGTCAGCAAAATCTTGGGTGTGACCGTGACCAACACCTATCCTTCTCTGCTCACATCACCTCCCTTACGAAAAAACTGAGACAGAGACTTGGCTTCCTTTATAGGAATAAATCTCTGTTTAATAATGAAGCCAGGATATGGCTGGTACAAACAACCTTCATGCCACTCCTTGACAATGCGGATATTCTCTATGGCCGCTGCCCGGACTCCCTGTTGCGCCAACTGGACACACTATACCATCGAGCAATACGCTTCATCTCCCAACGACCATCATCGCACGCATCACTGTGACCTATATGCCTCCCTTGGTTGGACATCTTTAGCCACCAGTCGGCTCTATCACTCCCTCACGTGGCTGTACAAAGCCCTCCTGCTTAAACTCCTCCCATATATAACTAATCTCTTTCAGTGTACAGCATCCTCTTACATCTTACGCAGCACCACCCACATTATGCTGGAAGTCCCTTGCACCCGTTCCCACTTCGGTAGTTTGGCCATAAGCCATGCCCTACCGGCCGCCTGAAACAAAGCCCAGGCATGCCTCAAGCTTCAACACCTAATCCCCTTGGGCAGCTTCAGACGTCTACTTACTAGCAAGTTACATGTCTCCTGTACTTGTTGCTGCTTATAGCCTGGCACAATTTAGATGGCTGATGCCACATTCCCCTGTATGAGCGACCCTCTCCTCTTTATATTCCCTCCTCCTTCACCCACCCCTGTAAGCCTCCAGGTCTCTGCCTCTTTTTTTCCACCCACCCTTCTGATTGCTCTCACCTCCCTCCTACCCTGCTTCCTGCTCTCCATGCCTTACCACTCCCTCTCTTCCGCATACTATTTACGCAAACTCCACTGTCTGATCTCCTCTCTCCTGAACCCTGTCTATCCTGGTAGACTCCTGGTCTACTTGTAATCCTACTACATACTGTCAGTACTTCCCTGATCACCTCATCTACCCTGATATTGTTCCTTATCAGCCGCATGTGTCCTACATTCTGCACATATGCGCACTATGCCAAGACTTTCCTCTCTTGGGATTCTTCTCTGTACTCACGTGCATGTATGCATGTACATATGTATATATTTTCTATATGTGTGTGTATATATATATATATATATATATATAAATATGTTGTCTTTTTGCAGTCATTGCTGATTTCGCTCATCACCATGTTATGCTGTGCTACAACTGTATTTGCTCTTTGTGTATATTGTTTTGTAAGTGTATTGCACATCTTTTCCTCAGGACCTCCTTGTAAATGAGCCTGCTCAATGGAGTTAATTCCTGCCAATAAACTTTGACTTACCTTGACTTGATTTTCCCTCTCTGGGTGGCTGGCTTATCCCCGCTGAGGGCCGCAGGCCAGTGGAGGAAGATTGCTGTTGGTGCCAAAGGGGATGTGCCCATTGAGTGCATCAGAGGGCGATCCTGGTTTGTGGAGGGGCCGAGTGGCTGTCATCTGGCATTTCCTCCTCCCTATTGGTACGTGCGCATGGTTGCCCTGAGGGGCTGCCCGACAGCATGTGATGACCCACGCTGTCATTGGCACCTCCACTAGCCACCTCCAGGAGCTGTTGAACCCCCCCGGAGGAGCACATCCTATGGACACTCTTGCTTTCTCCCTGTTCGCCTTCACTCCTGATGTCCTGGTCTTGGAGCACGAACCCAGGCTGCCAGCATGCAAGAGCAATCCCCATTGCTTGGCAGCTGGTGAAACTCTTAAACTAATTACCTACCTAACCAAATACATAAATTAACTATACTGACCCTGGCAGAACAGCAGGACCGGCAAACACCTGATCTGAGCTTATAAAGTCTCTAGCATGGCACTGCAGGCTATTGAATTTCCCAGTGCTGAAGCTCTGCTCTGATGTCACTTGCTGGCTATTGAATTTCCCAGAGCTGCAGCTCTGCTCTGATGTCAGCTGGAGGGGATGCTGGAAGTTCTGGTTAAAGCAGATGTCAGCTTGGAAGTCACCAAAATCAGTCAGATACAATCTACTGTACTGCAGTGAACAGTAAGTAAAAAGAAAAAAAAAAATGTTTTTGCACACAGAGGGCGGGATATTCAGACTGCGCCAGGCTGGGGCGTAAGCTTGGGTGCAGCACAACTGGGATGCGCTTGGGTGTTGACAGGGTGATATTCAACAGAGCTGTGCCATGGGACAGCATTGTTGAATATCGCTCCTTGGCCACCTGTGGTGCGCATGGCGCAGTGGCACTGATCCAGCGCAAGTGGCCAGAGTGGAGCAGGGGGATGCGCTAGTGCAAGTGCCGTTACGCTAGGCGCAACAACCGCAATATTCAAAAGTGCACATGGAAATGGGGCCATAATGCATGCAAGGCGCAAATGGGGTCATTTGCATGTCATTATGGCTCCATTTGCACGCAGGTGCGCAGATCCCCAGCGACTTGCGCCTGGCGCCCTGCCAGGCTGCAGCCTTATGGGACCGACGCCCTCTGCACAAGCGGCAAAGTGCCCCACTGCCCAATCGCGGGCATAGGGATTGTAAATGAACGTCCTATATCCCTGGTGGTCCAGTACACCGCTCGCAGTCGATCGCGGGCAGAAGTACATTAATGAAAACCCTCCCATATCCCTGGTGGTCCAGTGGACCGCTCGCAGCCCGATCGCGGGCAGAAGTACATTAATGAAAACCCTCCCATATCCCTGATGGTCCAGTGGACGCTCGCCTCGATCGTGAGTGTCAGTAATAATATATGACAATCCAATCCATCCCTGGTGGTCCAGTGGTGCCCCCTCCCCGCCTGCTGAGCCCCACCACCCGGCAGTGGCGGGCGGCAGCTCCCCACCGCCAGCCGCCCGCCGGGTGACTCCGTGCGGTAGGGGCTGTCGCCCGATGGTCCTGGCGTGGGCCTGAGCGCATCCAGCCATACTACACAGTCCAGAAATGTGAATGGATCCATTCCATATCTGGTCTGTGTGTCTGATACGAAGCTGCCGCCCATTGGCCCATGCTGTGAATAGCTCGGCGTCTATCCGGCTGTAAATCGAAGCGATGGGGCAGCTGGTGGTGAGAGCTGCTGCCCGCTGCTTCCGGAGGGAGGCGGGGTGGTGAAGGCTCAGTGGGCGGGTGGAGAGGGGGGTACCGCTGGACCACCAGGGATGGATTTGATTGTCATATTTTATTGCTGACGGCTGCGATCGGGCTGCGAGCGGTCCACTGGACCACCAGGGATTTGGGAGAGTTTATATTATTGTACTGTTGCCCGCAATCAGGCTGCGAGTGGTTCACTGGACCACCAGGGATATGGGATGTTCTCCTATCACTACTTATGCCCGCGATTAGGCATGGGGGGTTACTACCACGGAGCTTGGGTGGCCACCCACAGCTGGCAGCTGCCGTGTTGCGCCCTGCAATACGGCAGCTCACCTGTGGGTGGCCAGCTGTTGCTCCCTTTTTTTTGGGCTCACCTGTGTGCAGCACAAGTAGGTTGCACCTGCCATGGGCTCAGCACATCCGGGCTGAATATCAGGATGTGTGGAGTATGCATGGCACCCCACCTGCGCTGCATACATTACTGATGTGCTCTAGCGCGCCGGGATTTGTGCCAGGCACAATCCCGTCTTGAATCATCGCTAGGCGATCAGTGGGTTGCACATGGCACAACTGTGTTGCGCATACGCAACCCTTCTGAATATCCGGGCCAAGGTATATATAGTAAGGTATTTTATGACATAGTGCTATTACATACTAAAGCCAATAACAATAAACACAACCTGTTTTACATACGTTTGGAAGTCACCACTATAACCTCCCTGTACGAGGATGTGAGCGGGAAAAGGAAAATTAAAGAGGACACTATAGCATTGTCAAAAAAGGGGAGGGGGTGCCCATAGGTGGCCAACCTTATGGACTAGAAATAGTAAAGGATAGATTAGGCTAAGAAATAGAAGAAGTGTAGCAACAGATTTAAGAAAAGGTCAGTCCTCAAGAGTGGCAGGAGCTCCCTGCCACACTCCTCTCCATTCCACATATGATCTTCGTTGCCCTCCTCTGTACCCCCTCCAGTAGCCTGATATCACACTTCAGGTATGGCCTCCAAAACTGCACACAATACTCCCAAGTGCGGCCTTACCAGTGACTAGTAGAGGGGCAAGAACTCCTCTCTTCGCCTGGATGAAAACCCCCTCACTATGCGCCCCAGCATTTTGTTCACGTTTGCAGCCACTCTCCTGCACTGGGCAGTATTGTTCATAGTCCCTGTTACCATTACCCCATGGTCCTTCTCCTCCTCAGTGAGCCTAGCTTAACCCCTTCCTCCGGCAGTATTCTCTCCTTGGGCTCATCACCCCTAAGTGCATAACCTTACACTTCTTTGCATTGAACCCCAGCTGCCACCTCTCTGATCACTCCTCTAGCTTGCTTAGGTCCCCCTGCAGCTGCTTCCATCCCTCCTCTCCAGCCACCACTGCTTCCATTTTGGTGTCATCTGCTGGTCCCAGCACAGAGCCCTGTGGCACTCTGCTCATCACTGGCTTCGGAGTTGAGAGCTCCCCTCCCACCACCACCACCACCCGTTGCAGCCTCCGACTCAGCCAGTTTGTAATTTTGGCCCCTACCCCTACACCAGTTAGCTTCCCTCCAAGCCGCCCATGAAGCACCGAATTGAAGGCCTTGCTGAAGTCCAAGTAAAGAACATCCACCGCATGACCCTTATCCAGCTCACCTGTCACCCAGTCATAATATTGTATCAGGTTGGTTTGACAGGACTGCCTGAAAAATGAACCCATGCTGCCTCACATCCTGGAGGCCGTTGTCCTCCAGGTACGACACCAGTCTTTAGTTCAGTATCCTTTTCATGAGTTTGCACACTATGGAGGTGAGACTTACTGGACGATAATTACCAGGTTCATCCCTTGGTCCGCTCTTGTGTAACAGCACTACATGTGCCATCCTCCAGTCCAGTGGCACACATCCCTACTCCAGTAAGGTGCTGTACAGGTCTGCCAGCAGCTCCACCAGCACCTCTGCCATCTCCCTCAGCACCCTGGGGTGGGAGTTGGGAGGAAGGGTGGTCAGTCAAGGAAATGGGATGAGTGGACTAGGGAAGGGGTGTGGCAATAGTTAGAGCCAGTGATAGACTAGCTGCGGCCAGGCATTAGGCTGGATGTGGATGCAGGCAGGTACTAGGCAGAGTTGATGGGCCATTGAGCCTTTTTCTGCCATTGATATCTGTCTCTATGTAATAAACTTCAAGACGATAATAAATTAACAGACTGGGTTTAGACTGTGAGATACTAATTGGATTTGCAGTATTCTTATTAATTTATTCTATTCTGTTCAGTTCTAATTGTCTGCTTTTCTCTACGCTATGCTGTTTTCTTTCTGCTCTGTTCTATTCTGTTCCAGAATGTACTTGTAAATAAGAATTAATCTTCTCAATGTACTATGTGGTGGTGCAGTATTTCATTAAATAATTAAAAAACATATTGAAACATGCACATTTTTCTTCCTTCCTCTTGCAGTATTTCCACGAAGGTCGAAAGGCACAGCAGCACATTGAAAGTTACTGGAAACAGCTTGAGGCAGTAAGTGACAAACTGTAATGCATAATATTTTCAGTGTTGATTGTGTGCACCAGTTGCCCTATGTGTTCTTAGACTTTGACAATAGTTATTTTTACTCTTCAACACAACGAAGTTTCAAATATTTATTGTTTTCTATTCATAGCATTACTGTATATTGCAAAGTCAGGACATACCTTATTTGTCCTTATTCATACAGACTCATTTTTGAGATTCATACTACACTTGAACCATTAAGGCGTTTGTACCATATAATAATTTCTTGAATGGGAGATGATAATCTTAAATTTGTGGGACTAGTGCAGGATTACAGTGTGTCATTTCGTATATCCTTCAAACTCTGTTTGTGAAACCCTGATGTCCGTTGGTGACTGCTGATTGGTTTCTTCTAGCTTATCATAAATGTATGCTTTATATATATCTTTCTTCGAGAGGGCTCTTGCAGTAGGTACTCGCATATTGGACTAAGCCGCCAGGTGCTAGGACCACACGGAAAACTTCTAGCTAGCAGTGTCTGGTGGGGGATTGCCCCCGACGTCACGTGACCGATGTCAGCGTGGCGCTATATAGGGAGCAGTCCTCACACCCGCCCTCCAGTTCTTTCCTGCCATCGACCTGTGCACGTCGGACCTCGCAGAAGAATGTTGCTACTGTCGATGCCATCTTTGGATGAGTACCACCGTTTCAACTTAGCATTTAAATTACTGTTTTCATGTTGATTTCTTGTTTAAAGTGTTTCTATTAACGATCGTGCATGTCGTCTCCGACACCTTCAGAATCACATAAGGACAAGTGCAACTCCTGTGGAACTCAGCTCCCTCACAAGGACGGCCACTCCCTGTGTCTTCTTTACCTGGGCGCAGGCCATAAGATCAAAGGGTGTGAGCATTGCCAGAAATTTAATCTGGCCACACGTAAATACCATCAGCAGACCTTGGAAGGTCATCTTTTGAAGCAAAAGATGGTTAATATGGAAAAGGAGCTGAAGAAACTCAGGCACTCTTTTTCCTCTCTGGGGGACCATCACAAGAAGATGAAGAAGGACAAGGAGAGACATCGGGACCGGGAAGGGTCCCCATCAAACCCTCCACCTGCGACCGGAGTGGTGGCTTTGAAGGTAACTTCCCCTCTAGGTGAACCATCATCAATGACCATGTTGGTGGCTACCAAGCGGCCATCAGCCCCTTCCCCCACATCTGGCCCGGGCTTGGGCCTAACAGGAGCCTCCAGGGATCAGGAGGCACCCACCTCCTCTAAGGCCTCAAAGATTCAGAGGTCTTACAGTACGAGTAAGACCGGTAAGTCAGGTTCCGGCTCCTCCGGGTCTCACACGGCTATGATTGTTAAGTCATCCACCAGCTTCTCCGACAGTCGCACAGCCCCGGATCCTCCACCAGGCCCTGATAACAAGCTTAACGATGGGGTGACGGACCAGCTGACGGATACACAGCTGACGACAGAGATTTCTCCAACTTCTCCTTTACCGCTGATTGAGACAGTACCTCCAGCTCCCCTGCAGGGAACTGGAGGTGGATATCGCACCGCCGTGAGGCCTTGCCACCCCAGCGCAGCCTCAAACACCTGAGGCAGTTATGGACAAGATGAAAGCCTCGGCTCCCTCAGGCCTGTTGGTTCCTCAAGGACCACCGTCGGGCCGACACCTGGACCCGTAAGGACCCTCGGGGCATCCTACCCCGCTTCTGGATCCCCCGTCGGAGCCCTCTACACCCCCATCAGGGTGTTTTCCAGACCCTTCAGTTCCACCGTCAAGACCAACGTCCGGACCGTCTGGCAACCCTTTTGGGCTTCCGATGCCGAGTTATCCGATGCCGCTTTACCCCACGCCAGGGTACCCGACGCCGGGATTTCAGATGCCGGGTTACCCTTCATCAGGTTTTAATTATCCTTACTACAGGTACCCAAGTTATGGATTTCATAACCCACTGCCCCCACAGCTACAAGTGGATTTGCAGGCAGTCCTTTAATCTTGGTGGACGGAAGCCAAGTCGCAGCTCACATGAGAGCTCGAGAGACGCCAGCTGCCGACGACTCTTACACCGGCTCTGTCTCCACCTCAGCCATTGGACAGAAGAATGGAGTCATTGCCGCCTAGTCCGTGGCCTCTGGAAATTTCCCGGCCATCTGACTTCTCACGGCCGATAGACATTACGCTTCCTACGATCAGATCACCCAACGAATGCCGATTGTCGGACTCGGACAGTGATTTGGTTCACTCCGGCTCTGACTTTAAGTCCTCTACGCTGACCTCAGACCTAAAGAGTCTCCTAAATCCCCAACTGAGGACCCTTCTTTTTTGCAGCTCCTCAAGAAGATCCAAGCGGCATATGACTGGCATATGGTTGCCCAGGATCCGCAGAGACAGAGTGGTTGCACACCTGGATTTGTCGGATACCTCCCCAACCTCATTCCGCCCTGAATAGAGCCACATGAGGATTTGGTCACAACAATTTGGAAGCAAACTTCCTCCCTGGCTCTGGTGACCAGGGAGGCAGACAGGCTTTACCAGACCCCAGAAGGCAAGGACCACCTTAGCCTCCATCTGAAGGCTGACTCGGTGGCCATCAGTGCGGCCCAGGATAGGTCCGCAAAAACCAAAACACCTTAGTGCTTCTCCTCCCGACAAGGAGTCTAAGGTTCTTGACCAGTACAGGAAGAAGATCTACTCTTCTTCCACCCTGTGAATTAGAGCATTAAATTATGTCACCCACATGGGGGACTACCAAAAATCAGTCTTAGGACAGCTGGAGTCCAAATTAGATTCTCTCCAAGACTCAACCCTGAAGGGAGAAATTGCAGAGCTAGTCAGGTCTGCTAGATCTGCGTGCAGGCGTATGTTAAGAGCTACCTATGATGCGATAGATGCTGTTGGTAGAGGCTCAGCATCAGCTATTAGCTTCAGACATCAAGCATGGCTTAGGATCTCAGTATTGGTGCCCGAAGTCCAGACAGCCATACAGGATGCCCCTTTTAGAGGTTCAGTTCTGTTTGGGGAGAGATATCAAGGACATCATTACTGAGTTACTGGACAAGGGCAAAACCTTGCGCTCTGTCCAATTCATGTACAAGCCACCCCAAAAACAAAAGCAGTAATTTCAGAGACAACAACCTCGTCAACAAAGACAACCTCAAAACCAATGTCAGAACTAACGTCGGGCACCTTTGGCTGGTAGAGCCACCCCAGCCAAATCCCAAAAGGCCTCGGGTGCTGCAACCTCCTCCCTGCCCACCGCCTCCCGACTCCCTAACCCTCCCACCTCCACTGGATTGCATTCCAGAGGAACCGGTAGGGGGAAGATACTCCCACCACCTACCGGAGTGGGAGAAGATTACAGCAGACTCATGGGTACTACAATCAGTGGCAAAAGGCCACACAATAGAATTCACAGAGAGACCACCAAAAAATCCTTCAGGTCATTCGTTCTACCCACCTCACCACATACCCTTAGTAAGAGAGGAAATAAACTCCTTGCCGACAAAGGCAGCACTAGAGCCAGTTCCAAAACAACATCATGGGATAGGGTACTACTCGCACTTCTTCCTGGTACCCAAGAAGACAGGCGATCTCAGACCCATTCTTGATCTGAGCTCTCTGAACCCCTTTGTGGAGTACAAAAGGTTCTGAATGTTGTCTCTTTCCAGCCTACTTCCTCTATTACAGAAGGGTCATTGGCTCTGCGCTCTGGACATGCAGGATGCCTACCTGCATATCCCGATTTTTCCGCCACACCGCAGATTCCTCAGGTTTTGTTTTTAGGGAGAGCATTTTCAGTTCAGAGTTCTTCCCTTTGGCCTTTCGTCGGCACCCAGAGTATTCATGAAGTGCCTAGCGGTGGTGGCAGCTTTTCTACGCAGACAGGGGATACAAGTATTCCCATACCTCGACAATTGGCTGATTTCAGCTCCATCAAGAGATGCTCTGGCTAGTTCTTTGGCCCTTACCTTGGATATTTTTCAACAGGTGGGCATCACAGTCAGGCATGCCAGATCCCACCTTTTCCCTAAAAACAACTCCAATTTATTGGAGCAATGTTGGACACAGTCCAGGGCAAGGCTTTCCTGCTGCCGGACAGAATGGCAATATTGCAGCAGCAGGCACAGCTGGTGGCTTCGCAGAGAAGGTTACCAGCCAGGTCAATCCTTTGGCTGCTCGGTCTCATGGGTGCAGCCATCCCTGCGGTCCCCTTAGCCAGGTTGCATATGAGAGTCACCCAGCGGACCCTCAGAGTACAGTGGGACCAGAGAGCCGATGGTCTGGACTACGAGATCCTGGTTTCAGACCCAATGGCTCAGGACCATTTGTGGTGGCAGAACCAAGACAACCTATCCAGAGGTGTTCCATTCCGAACAGACATTCCCTCCCAGACCCTGATGACAGATGCCTTGGGTCTGGTATGGGGAGTGCAGCTGGGAACCCACAAGACACAGGGTACTTGGTCCCACAGCAAAATGTCCCTTCATATCAATGTTCTCGAGATGAGGGCAGTGTTGAATGCCATGAAAGCTTTCCAACACCTCATCCAACCGGGACAGCTCATGATTCAGACAGACAGCATGTGCGTAGTCTGGTACACGAACAAACAAGGCGGAACCCGCTCTTATCCCCTCTGTCGGGAGGCAGTGAGAGTGTGATACTAGGCAGCCAATCACAACCTTCATTTTACAGCAGTCCACATGCCAGACATTCCAAACGTCCTGGCAGACACACTCAGTCGCACACAAGCCAGTGCACATGAGTGGGAATTCAGACAGTGGTAGAAGACAGCTTGGAAAGGTGGGGAAGACCACAACTAGACCTGTTCGCCTCCCCACTCAACACAAAACTACCAGCTTTCTGCTTGCTTGCTCCAGGGCGTGGTGTTTTCTTGCGAGTCACGCTGTCTCTGTGTTGGAAGGTGAGGTTCATGTACGCCTTCCTGCCACTTCCATTGATTCAGAGAGTACTAATGAATCTCCAAGCAGAAGGAGCACAAATTGTACTCATCGCTTCCTTCTGGCCGAGACAAATATGGTTCTCTTTGCTGCAGCAACTGTCAGTGGATCCTCCAATTCCACTGCAAGTCTCTCAAGATCTCTTGACACAGGAACAGGGAACGCTGGTACACCCAGGTCTCAGGTCCCTTCATCTATATGCGTGGCACCTATTGACATAGCTGCCGCACATTTTGGTGTTTCTCTGAGGGCAGCACAGATTCTAGTGGAGGCCAGAAAGCCATCCACTAGAGCCATGTATACTATGAAATGGAAAAGGTTTTCCATATGGGCAGACTCTTAAGGGGCTAGAACCATTCTCGTATTCAGTCACACAAGTCTTAGATTACATGCTGCATCTCTATGAACTGGGTCTTAGTGACTCGAATTTAAAAGTTCATTTATCTGCCATTTCTGCCTACCACATCCCTGTGAGAAGCAAGACTTTGGCTCAGCTGGAGGTATCCAAAACCTTCTTGAAGGGGATCCTTCGTTTAAAACCACCAGTATGGAGCCCTGCTCCACTCTGGGACTTGAATTTCATCCTGGAAAAACTCACACCGTCTCCCTTTGAACCGGCAGCAGATTCTGACATTCGCTACCTTTCTTGGAAAGCGCTCTTCCTAGTGGCCATCACTTCAGTTCAAAGGATTTCTGAGCTTCAGACCCTAATGTGTAAGGTGCCTGCCTTGATTTTTCACAGAGACCGGGTCGCTCTGCAAACTAATCTGAAATTCTTGCCTAAGGTGGTCACGGAATCCACCTTGAATCAGTCACTTGAGTTACCAGTGTACTCCCTGAGCACTCCAGCCGAGGTGAAGCGATTCTGCGCACTCTGGATGTGCATAGAATTTTTCAGTACTACACGAACAGGACAAAGCCTGTCCGTAAAACTGACCAGTTATTTGTGTCCTTCGCGCCCAAAAGAGAGGGTGCCGCAGTTTCAAAACAATGTTTGTCCAAATGGTTGACAAACTGCATTAACTTCTATTACCAGAAGTACAACAAACCCCTTCCGGGGGAGGTCAAAGGACATTCAACCAGAGGCATGGCTACTTCTACTGCTTGTTTCAGGAACGTCGCAGCGCGACTTGGAGTTCTGTCCATACTTTCACCAAACACTACAGTTTGGACATTGCTTTGAGGTGCAGGGCGGGGTTTGGCCTAGCTGTCCTGCAGGGCCTCTTACCTTAGGTTCCTGCTTACTGCAGACCCTTTCCTACCTCCCATGCCTCAGATTTGTCTCAGGTCACTGCTTGGGACTCAGTCCTATATGTGAGTACCTACTGCAAGAGCCCTCTCGAAGAAAGATAGTACAATTACGTAAGAACTTACCGTAACAGTAGATCTTCGAGAAAGGTTCTTGCAGTAGGTACTGCTTTCCCTCCCACCTACCCCCTCGGTTTCTTCTACTCTTTCTCCTGTATTAGAGTTTAGCTCCAGGAGCCCACTCCTTATCTCCTGTCGCACCTTTCTAGGTCTCCAGTGAGAGAACTGGAGGGGGGGGCGTGGGGACTGCTCCCCATATAGCGCCACACTGACGGTCACTTGACGTCGGGGGAGGTCCCCTGCCAGACACTGCTAGTTGTGTGGTCCTAGCGCCTGGTGGCTTAGCCCTGTATGTGAGTACCTACTGCAAAAGCCTCTCTCGAAGATCTGCTGTTGCGGTAAGTTCTTATGTAACTGTACTTTCCCATTTCCACTGTTGCGGTGATTGAGATAATGGATCAGTCCAGGAGGACAAAATGCATTGTAATACACTATGTATTAATTAAATCCAGTTACAACTCTACTTTCTCAAATATTAAGAAAATGTATTGCAAAAAAACTACGTTAATGCATATGTTAGGGTTACAAAGCCATAAAAGAAGGGAAATGTGGCATTTGGTTTTTCCTATCCATATGACACCTCCTCCTCCAACTCCTACCTTTGTAACCCTAGGCCAAGCAACAGGTCTAGAGCCATGCACCAGGCTGCTTTGCCTTGCTGCTTCAGGCCTTGCTGCTTCAGGCTACAGCTACAGTGTAACTCACCTCACTGTGTGACAAAAGTTGTGGCTCATCTGCTGCTTTGGGCATGGCCCTATGGGCCCTGTGTAAAGAAAATTCTCACCCCGGGGGTCCTTTAGTATGCTTAACAAGTGCAGAATGCCAGCTGGGGTCTGCTGCCCTGAAGATGGAGTCAATGGTAATGAGTTTGGGAAATTAGCCAATGAAGACAGAGCAAGTGGCTATGCTGCCTGTAGTCAGCCTAGAGGGCACCAGAATTATTTTTCTGCTGACTGAGCAACACTGTCCCGGAGTGCTCTCTCCTCACTTCGCTTGAAGAAAGTTATTTTCTTTAGAGGTGTTTCATTTCTTTGTTATTGTGCTGCCTTTAGTGATTTTTGAGGTAGTTTCTTACATTTGTGCTGTTTTTTTCGCAGTTTCCTTCAGTTGCAGGGAACCACGAAATTCCATTTTACATGTGATTCTTTTCAGCGGTTCTTGGTAAAATATATCATGCTTGAGGTAAATTAACTGCGGCTTTATTTTAAGACATTTCTAAACATTAGCAGTTCCCTTTTCTCTTAGGGAACAACGTTTTGTCTTACTAAGACTTTACTTTTTGTCATTTGGGAACCGTTTTATCGTGGTTCCATTCAGTAAGGGAACCAACTGTTTTTAGTTCAATTCCCAAAAGGGGAATAACGTATCTTACTTCGAGAGGGCTCTTGCAGTAGGTAATTACATATAGGACTGAAGCCGGCAGGCATCTGGAACCCATGGAAACATTTCTAGCTAGCAGTCTCTGGTGGGGGACCACCCTCACGTCAGGTGACCGACATCGGGCGACGTCAGTTATAAAGGAGCCTTCCAGTTCTTTTCGGCCGTTAGCTTGTGTAAGCGCCTCACGGTTAAGTTCAGCTGCTCGTCAGTCTGTTGTCTGTAGTCCGTCGGTTTTTCCTTTGATTTCTCGAATTTTGTCAGTTATTTCGGTGGTGTATGTCGTCCCCTACACCCTCTGAGCACAAGACTAAGTGCGACTCGTGCGGCGTCCAACTCCCACACAAGGACGGACACTCCCAGTGCCTCGTCTGTCTGGGCCCAGATCAACCTGTGGAGAAGTGCCAGTATTGCCTGAAGTTCAACGCTGCCACCCACAGACGGAGGTAGCAGTCCCTGGAGGCCCACATCCTTTAAAAGAAAATGATTTCCATGGAAAAGGAGCTGAAGAAGCTTCGTCAGGCCAAAAACTTCGCCTGAGGGTCACCGTAAAAAGAAAGATGAGAAGGACCAGGATTCCTCTTCCTCGGCCACCGCAATTTTGGCTAGAGTCGCCATGCTCAAGGTAATGTCCTCCTGGGGGACCGCTCTGCAACGGCAAGACGGCGTCGACCCACCTGCCTGGCTCGCGCTCGGGCTCTTCGGGTGCCTCCAGGTTAATGGAGGCTTCCACTGCCAGCAAGGCTGCCGCCGCGTGGCCTACTGGTGCGAGTGGCTCCAGTAAGCAGGATGTCGGCTCCTCTGACGTCTGCCCGGAGAAGGCTGCTAAGTTGCTCGACCCTTCGGGGCAGCGCACGGCCCCTAAGCCACCTGACCAGACCGCATCTGCATCATGGCCTGCATCGGGCGATGGTTCCGGGAAGTCGGATGGTGGCTCCTCTGACGTCCGCCCGGACTCCGCCGGTAAGTCGAACGTTGGCCCCTCCGACGGTCGCACGGCATTGGAGTCTACGCCGGACCCTACAGTTCTGTCCGCCGTCCCTGTCTCCCCGCAGCATTCGCTGCCCTCCGAGGCCCCAGCGTCTCCTCAGCTTGACCCTGGGGATTTTTCTCCTCCTCCTCCTCCAGGTGATGCGGGGGATATAGGTACACTCCTGTCAGGTCTCCCTCCCACTGGGCCGGACGACCTGACGTCGGGCCCTCAGACGCCGACGCCGGTCTTGCCGTCACCAGGTGACATCCCTCTCCCGGATGCCGCCCCTACGCCGGGCCTGCTGCCTGCTGGGCCTCCTGTTCCAGGCCCGCCTGCTGGGCTTCTTCCCGGGCCGTCTGCTCCTACAGACCCCCCGGTCCCTGGGTATCTGACCCCATCTTATCCGATTCCGTCATACCCTGAGCCGCAGTATCCGGCACCCCAGTACCTGACGCCGGCCTATCCGACACCGCAGTACACGGTGCCTCACTACCCGATGCCGGATTATCCACCGTTGGGGTATGGATACACTCAGTACAGATATCCTCAATATCCATATCCCCCTCCTCCTCCTCCACCGCCCGCTCAGCTACTGGTGGATTTAAAGGAGACTCTAGCTTCCTGGTGGGCTGAGGCCAAGGCTCAGCTCACCAGGGAGTTAGAGAGTCGTCTTCCGACGCCGGTCCCGGTTCCGGACCCCCTACGTCAGAGAAGAGAGACTCCCTCCCCACCTCCGGATACCAGAGGTGAGCCTTCCGGTTCCAGGGCGGGGCAGGATACGCTTCCCTGGTGGCTTCCCAAGGGGTCCGTTCCTCCCCCACGACTGGAGGAAGAGTCTTCTCCCTCTTCATCCTTCTCAGACACCTCGGATGACTCTGATGGTCGGTCCGACTTAGACGACGAGCCACACTCTCTGGATAAGCCCAGGCTGAGGACTCCTCCAAAGTCCCCTCTGGAGGATCCTTCTTTTACGGAGTTGCTGAGAAAAATCCAGGAAGTTCATCAGTGGCATTCCTTGGAGTCTGATCCACAGCGTAAAAAACTCGCTGCGCACCTGGATCTGCCCGAGATCGCTCCAACCCTGGTGCCACCCTGGATTGAGCCTCATGCCGACCTTTTCTCCACTATTTGGAAACAACCGTCGGCATTAGCCCAGCTTCCTAGGAGGTCAGATAGGCTTCATCAGGCTCCCGAGGGTGTTGACTCTTTGAATTCTCACCCTTGAGCTGATCTGGTTTTGATCAGCGCTGCTCACGGCTGGACAGCTAACTCCAAGCACTTGAGCTTGTCACCACCTGACACCTACCGGGCTGGGAGAGGATAACTACAGATACGTGGGTGCTCCAGCTGATCGCAGAAGGACACTCGGTAGAGATTCTTCGGAAACCTCCTTGAAACCCCCCCCCAATGTCGTCGTACTCCCCAGAACATCTTCTTCTGGTCCGGGAAGAAATCTCCTCTCTTCTGGTGAAAGAGGCAATAGAACCTGTACCCCCGCACCTTCAGGGGATGGGCTACTATCCCCATTTCTTACTGGTCCCTAAGAAGTCAGGAGAGGTGAGACCGATTCTCGACCTCAGCTCCCTGAACATGTTTGTGGAGTACAAAAGGTTCAGGATGCTTTCTCTTCAGAGTCTTCTGCCCCTCATTCAGCCGGGACAGTGGCTGTGCACTCTGGATATGCAGGATGCTTACCTGCATATCCCTATTCGCCCTTCCCATCGCAAATACTTGCGTTTTGCTTTTCAGGGAGACCACTACCAGTTCAAGGCCCTCCCATTTGGTCTTTCCTCGGCTCCCCAAGTTTTACCAAATGCCTTTTGGTGGTGGCGGCCTTCCTGCGCACCCAGAGGGTGCAGGTTTTCCCGTACCTGGATGATTGGCTCCTGGTGGCCTCGTCCAGGGAGGAACTCCTGCGCTTCCTTTCCCTTACCCTGCAGGTTTTTGCCTACCTGGGTGTTACCATAAACCAGGCCAAGTCCCATCTGATCCCGTCCCAGAGGCTCCAGTTTATCGGGGTGATCCTGGACACGACCTCCGGCATGGCTTTTCTGCCGCTGGACAGGGCGGCATCGATCCAGGCTCAGGTCAACTTGTTATCCAGCCACAGGTGGGTCAGTGCCAGGTCCGGCTACTATTCCGACAGTCCCTTGCGCTCGGCTGCACATGAGAATCTCTCAGTGTACGCTTCGGTCTCAATGGGATCAGCTGGTGGAGACCTAGATCGCCTGGTTCTGGTCTCCAACCCTATGGCTCGGGACTTGCAATGGTGGGCGGTTCAGGAGAACCTTTGCCGGGGAGTTCCCTTCTGACTCTCTCCCCCCCTCCCAGACGCTGATGACAGACGCCTCGGGAGAAGGTTGGGGAGCCCATCTCAAGCCTCACAGGACCCAGGGCTCCTGGTCCCAGCTCGAAAAATCTTTCCACATCAGTGTGCTCGGACTTCGGGCCGTGCTGTATGCTCTTCAGGTTCTACATCTTTTTCTGCTTCCCGGACATCTGGCTGTCCAAACGGACAACATGTGCGTCGTTTGGTACATCAACAAGCAGGGAGGAACTCGTTCCTACTCTCTTTGCAGGGAAGCGATGCGGGTTTGGGATTGGACAGTGCAGCACAACCTTCACCTCACGACCATTCACATTCCGGGGGTCGAGAACACGTTGGCATACCACCTCAGTTGGTCGTCTGCTCACGCACATGAGTGGGAACTCGATCAGGGGGTAGCAGACGAAATCTTTCTACGCTGGGGAACTCCTCAGGTAGACCTGTTTGCATCTCCTCTCAACACAAAACTTCCCACCTTCTGCTCGCTCGCTCCAGGGCGCGGCATTTTTTGGAGAGACGCTTTCTCTCTAGACTGGAAGGGAAGATTCGTCTATGCCTTCCCTCCAATTCCCTTGGTTCCCAGGGTCTTACAGAAACTCAGCTCGGAAGGAGCTCGTATGATTCTCATCGCTCCTTTCTGGCCCAGGCAAGTTTGGTTCTCTCTTCTGCAATAGTATTCCGAGGAACTTCTGCTTCCTCTTCCTCTGTCGCGGACTTTGCTGACCCAGTCCATCCAGGCCTCAGGTCCCTTCAGTTACACGCGTGGTTCCTGCAGACGTAGCTCAAGCTTGTTTTGAGGTCCCCCCCCCCCCACCGAGTGGCTGAGATTCTGGTGGTGGCCAGGAAGCCATCTACTAGATCTACGTATGCCATGAAATGGAAACGGTTCACTATTTGGGCCACTTCCAAAATTTGCGAGCCTTTCTCATGCTCTGTTGGGCGACTTCTGGATTACTTACGACACCTCTTTGATCTGGGTCTTAGTCATTCATTTTGAAAGGTTCACATGGCGGCCATTTCGGCCTACCATGTTCCTTTTGGAGACAGGACGTTTGCACAGCTGGAGGTCTCTAAAACCTTCCTTAGAGGGGTCCTCCACCTGAGACCCCCTATTCGGGTTCCTGCCCCTCCTTGGGATTTGAATTTTATCCTTGAGAAGCTTACTCTGCCTCCTTTGAGATGGCAGCTTCAGCGGATCTGAAGTTCCTCTCGTGGAAGACTCTATTCCTTGTGGCCATTACTTCTGCTCGGAGGATTTCCGAGCTCCAGGCCCTGATGTGTAAAATCCCGTATTTGATTTTCCACAAGGAACGTGTGACTCTGCGTACCAACCCTAAGTTTCTCCCCAAGGTGGTAACGGAATGTACGCTGAATCAATCCATAGAGTTGCCTGCTTTCTTTACGCAGCACTCTAACCTAGGAGAGTACCTTTTACATACTCTGGATGTTCACTGGATTCTGAGATACTACACCTCCTGGACAAAGGATCTCAGAAAGGCTGATCAACTGTTTGTCTCTTTTGCTCATAAAAGAGAAGGCAATGCTGTTTCCAAGCAATGCATGTCTAAATGGTTGGCTCATTGTATCACTTTCTGTTATGACAAGTACAACAAGACCCTGCCAGGTCAGGTCAGAGGCCACTCCATCAGAGGGGTCGCTGCCTCTGCTGCTTGTTTCAAGAATGTGTCAGCGGCCGACATCTGTGCAGCTGCTACTTGGACTTCTGTCCATACCTTTACGAAACATTACAGTTTGGATATTTCCTCTTGCCGTAGAGCGGGCTTCGGGTTGGCTGTTCTGCAAGGTCTCCTTTCCTAAGACCTTCACAGCCAGAGGGTCTACTTCTGAGTAGTTTTCCTCCTCCCGTTGGCTTCTTCTTGTTTCAGACTGCTTGGGACTCAGTCCTATATGTAATTACCTACTGCAAGAGCGCTCTCGAAGTAAGATAGTACAGTTATGTAAGAACTTACCGTAACAGCAGATCTTGAGAGAGGCTCTTGCATTAGGTAATACCTTCCTGCCCTCCATCCCTCTAAGCTTTTTCAGCTCCTTTTCCAGGATGGGAAATATCTGCTTCTCTCTCATCTCGCCTTTTGGCCTTTGGCGGGAAAGAACTGGAAGGCGGGCATGGGGAACCGCCCCTTTATACTGACATCGCTTGACGTCGGTCACCTGACATGGGGGCGGTTCCCCGCCAGAGACTGCTAGCTAGAAATTTTTCTGTGGGGTCTTGATTCCAGCTTCAGTCCTTATATGTAATTACCTACTGCAAGAGCCTCTCTCGAAGATCTATTGTTACGGTAAGTTTTTACATAACTGTACTTTATGGTGGCTTTTCTGACAAATTGGCATGTCAGAAAGACCCAAGAAGAGAACTGGACCAACAGGTTTTAAAATTGTTAAAAGTGCAGCAAGGGGCCGACCCGGTGGCGTAGAAGGTTGAGGCGCTGGCCACCTGCCGGCCAGCGGGGTTGAGGGAACAGACTCGGAGTCGCTGGGGTCGGCAGGGGTGGATGAGTTGGGCGTCCGTAGGAGTGCTCTCCTATCCTGGGGTGGGTTTGAGGATCGCCTCGCTAGGTATTGGCCCCCAGTGGAGACTGGGGGCACTACACGAGCGGCATGCAGAGGAACCTAGAAAAGCAGAAATACCGCTCAATGGCTGCCGGATGACGGCTCTCTGTCCCTGACACCTCCGGTGCCTTCCCGGGGCCTCCTTCTCCTCAGTAGCATCCCTGTGCCCTAATAGTGTGTGCTAGGGGTTGTCCCTTCCCCTGGTGCCTTCCCCTTGGAGGAGGGACCCGCTGTGAAGGAATCGCGGGATATCCCAGGACCGGCTGTAGTCGGGGAGGAGGCGCGGATAAGACAGTGGGGCTTGGAGGGACTTGTGTGGAGCCGAAGAGTGTGTGGTCACTGAGCACGACGGGGCGAAAGAAAAAAAAAAAAGTGCAGCAAGATAGTGGCTAAGGCAGACAGTCCCAATCTTTAAGTTGTTAGGTCCAGACCATAACTGTGAGCTCTGTTCAAAATTTTGTTCAAAAACAGTAAAAAAGAGGGCTAAGAGATTGGAAATAATGACCTCTCTGTCTGCCTCCCCTTCTAACAGAAATGCTGCACAGGAGTCTTCTTAAAGTAAAGCTTAAGATAGGTCCTCTAAAGACCCCCTAGACAACAAGTCTGATAAAAATAATAATAATGACCAAGCTAAAAAAAAAAGACTAAGTGAGCAGGTTTCTGATTCGGTGCCTGCTAAAAAGAAACATATCACTGCCCCTCTCACTGAAAGGCAAAGGGAGACGCCAGTGACACAAAAAGATACACCTACTGCTGAAGAAATGGCTAAAGTTTGGCGGTTCTATGTCATAATTTTGGCGATAAGCTATTGTGATGAGTGCATATCGCGAAAAGAAAATCAGCGATATGCGCCTTAGGCCATCTGGCATTACAAGAAGTGTTTTTTGAGGGGCTTTGCCACCGCACCCTCCTTTTAGATTCTCAACTCCGGGGGGTGGGCACAGTCAGACCATAAAAAAAAAAAAAAACAAAGTCCTACAGGCACCGGCAAAACTACAACCCTTCTGGCACCAGCCCCAAATCTAGGACCTGCTGTGCCGAGGCAAGCCTCCCTCACCACCACACCACACGGCTGGCTCAGCGGCAGCAGGTCCAGTACATTCTCTTAAGTCGCTTCTCTATCCCTCCCTTTCTGGTCACCCTCTCCTTCCTTCCCCGTCACAGTGGGTCGCTACCTTTGCAGTCGCCCTGTGATAAAAGTGCCGAATATGAGTCGCTGTATTTGCGGTTGCCCATATTCTGTCGCCATTATCACTGGATACCAAGCTCCTATAATAGAGTTCTGTCCAATGCCATTGACTCCCTTGCACCTGTCCGTGTACGACGCAAATCTTCTTACCTGAGGTCCCCATGGTTTGATGGGGACCTCAGAGAGATGAAGAGAAAGGGTCAGAGGTTAGAGCGCTGCTGGAGGAGTGCTGGCCTGGAGGAGGACAAACTGGCACTGCGTGTGCATTATAATGCACACCAGGGGGCAGTCAACCATAAGAAGGCAGTGTTCCTGTCCAGGGAGATTGCTGCCGGGAAGAACCGACCAACTATACTTTCTCGGACTGTAGACAGGCTATTTCACCCTGCCTGTCTACAGCCAAAGAAGGGTTTCTCAAATGCTGAATGTGAAGAGTTTGCTCAGTTTTTCTTGGACAGAATGTCCGGTACCGGGCAGGTAGTTTCTCCAGTCAGCAATACCATAGCTGGCAGTAGTCGCCAGAGGTGTTCTAAGTGCGTTCCACCTGGTTGGGGGGAGTTTAGACCAGTGGAGGTAAGTGAGGTTATCGGGGTGGCGACCAGTCTGAAGCACACTTTTTGTGAACTGGATCTGGTGCCGGCGCGTTTCTTGATGAGACACATCAACACCATTGGTCCGGTGTTTGCTCTGTTTGTCTGGTGCTCCTTATCTGAGGGGGTCTTTCCTGATGCCTTGAAGGAGGCACTGGTGAGACCACTCTTAAAGAAACCATCTTTGGACCCGGAGGTCAGGGCAAATTACCGACCTATCTCCAACCTCCCTTTTTTGGCGAAGGTTGTGGAGAAGGTAGTGGCGCTTCAGTTGGAGGAGCACCTCGTGACCCACGAGTTGTGCGAACAATTCCAGTCAGGGTTTCAGGCAAGGCATAGCACAGAAACCGCGCTTGTTTGGGTGCAGGATGATATGTCAGGCCTAGAGATCGAGGAGAAAGGACAGTTCTAGGGACATGGATATGTTGTTCATCCACACTGTCTGGCAGGTATCCTTGCCGCTTTAAATCTTGCCGGAAGGTCTTCAAACTGGCTCCTCCCACCCACCCGGGTGATAAAACTCTCGGCTCCGCCCCATGACGTCAGATCTTCCTTACCGCTTGGAAGCTCAGGTTCCCTCATAACGCTCTGCGTATAAGACTGGTTCCTAATTCTTGGTTTCCAATTTAAAGTTTTGTATTATAGACTTTGGTCTTCTATCCCTCCGGCTGCGATGGACAGATCGACTCCCGGTTTTTGGTGGTGCCCTTGCGGGTAGAAGATGTCTCGGACGGACCCGCACTCCACGTGTGTCTACTGTTTAGGCCATGAGCACGACCCGCAGGCTTGCGACCTGTGCTCTTCCTTCTCAGCCTACGTCCTCAAAGACCATGCTGCCCGTTTACAACTGGGGCACCCCGAGAAACGTTTTCCTCCGGTAAAATCTAAAGAGGCCCGGTCTGCGGTTTCTGCGGTGGCGGGCTCGGCGGATCAGCTAGAGCAGATGATCGCCCTCGAAGAGGAGGCGGCGGGGGCCGCATCTTCCTCGACCTCGGCATTTATCCCGCTCTCCCTGGGTTCCTCTTACACAGCTTCCTTTAAGGAGCTTTGTCTGTCCCTCTCCACTAGAGAGAGGGACCAATATCTGCTGGACCTTCTTCTCGGTCCAAGAAGAAAAGACAAGGTAAGTCCCTCGTCGGCGCTCTTGGGTGGGAAGGTCCCTCTCCCAGTTATCGGCCGCCGACTTGATCGATCGTTAAACCGGCCACTGGTCTCACGGTGTCCCGTCAGGTCAGTTGACCGAGACTCCCGTCGGCCTTGATCGAGATCTCTGATTGGGCGGGTTGTCGACAATGACGAAATCCCCTCTCCCGGTTCCCCTGGTGGGAGTTGAGGATCCAGCGGGCTTGCCAGTGCCTCGGTTCGGAGCCCTGGGTGTTCCCTCGGGCGAGGAGAGGCGGTTCGCCCGTCCTCCCGCACCATCCTCGGAAGGCGAGGTTCTCGGTCTCAGTGTCGGACTTCTTTGCGGTCCAGCGATCCCGCCGTCATAAGCGGTTTCGATCTTAACTCGCGGTAAGCCGCCGCCGCTTCGTCCATATCAATCCTCCTCGGATGAGGAAGCCAGCCGCAAGTTAGCGTCGAGCGATACGAAGGACCTCATGTGCAACAACTCCTTCTGACCGGGGAACAAATAGCGCGTCGCCTTCCCGGCCATTAAGTGGCTGTCACGGGCGGCGAAACAACCCTCGTTTACCGAGGAGCCTGTTCCCAGGCTGGTTGTTTGGCCAAAACCAGCTGCCCACCGATTCTGGTGGAACCTCCGCCTCCACAGCCGCTGTTTGGGGCTCCGACCAAGAACTCTCGGTCGGCTCAGGGTCTGCCCCATAGGCTGTCGGTCACCCTCACTCCCGATTGCCCTCGGCAGGTAGAGGGTGGCTCAGGCCCGAAGCAGCTCTTTGCGGACTTTTCTGAGTCTGACGACGATTCCTCCCTTTTCTCCAAGCGAGTGGACTTGGAGTCCTCTGGAGGTCAGTCGCTGGGCGATAGCCCTACGTCCTTCCTGGGTTTACTCAGGCTCATCCCGGAGTCCACCGGGATGGAGCTCGAGCCCTTATCCAAACGGGCCAAATATCCCCTCACGGAGATATTGGACCGAGGGGATTCCCCTATAGAGGCCTTTCCTGTGGCTGAGGCCATCGTGGGCCCGGCCTTGGAGCTCTGGCAGCACCCCGCTTCCTGCCCTGTGCCTTCGGCCAGGATGGCCAGGAAGTATGCGGTCCCTACCGGTTCCCTGTCCAGTTCTCGGAGCATCCCTCAGCCGAGGGGTTAGTTACCGACAGCGTTTTCCGGCGTGCCGGAAACACTAGGGACGTGGACAAACCTCCCGACAAGGAGTCCAAGAAATTGGACTATGCCGGGCGAAAAGTCTACACTGTGTCCTCCCTTGGCCTTCGTCAGGCAAGCTTGGCCGTGCTGATGGCACATTTCTCCCATGCCTTGTTGGGCTCCCTGGACGAGGTAGTCCCTCATCTCCCGGCTGACCTGCAGACTACGGTTAGGCAGGTGCGGGACCAGGGCAGGGCAGTGGCCAAGCAGCAACTTCAGACTGCTCTGGACATTGGAGATTCATCGCCAGGTCAGTCGCGGCCGCAGTGGCTATCTGCCGTCGGGCATGGCTGAGGATATCCACCTTCTGGCGGATACCCAGCACAAATTGGCAGATGTCCCTTCCTGAGGACCGACCTCTTGACCCTGGGTGGAAGGCCACCTCAGAGGATCGAAAAGTCAATGCCACCTTGGACTGTGTCTCATCCGCTCAGAGGACAGGGCCGCAGACCACAACCCAAGCCCTTTGTTCCGTCTCGCTTGCACGTCCGGCCCCAGCGCTTTCAGGGCCAGCAGGCTCGCGCTTGGCGTCCCAAACCCAAGCCCGTGGCTTCCTCCTCCAGGAAGCAGGAGGTAAAGGCCCAGGTGGTCCCTCGGCGGTCCCTCCTCCAAGCCTGCACAGTGACGGGTTGAGGTGTCGCCCCAACCTCGTCCACCTCACCTGAGTTCCCCGTAGAAAACGGCTCAGTTCTTCCTTTCCGCCTGGTCTGCCATTACCACAGACCGGTGGGTGTTCGAAGTGGTAGGAAAGGGCCTGCCTCTGGAGTTCGAGCAGGCCCCACCCTTCAGAGCCGTCGCGCCTCGGGGTCCGAAACCTCGCTGTCAGCTCGCCGAGCCGACATCGCTCTCCTCCTCGCGAAGGAGGTGATAAGAGAGGTGGCAGACCCTCCCTCAAACCCGAGGTTCGTGTCCAGGTACTTCCTGGTTCCGAAACGGACGGGGGGCTGGCGCCCCATTCTCGACCTACACGACCTAAACAAGTTCCTAAGGTCTCGAACCTTCAGGATGGTCACTCTGGCTCAGATAATACCATCCTTGGAACACGGCATGTGGTTCTGCTCTCTGGACCTACAGGACGCGTTCTTTCCGCGTCCCCTATCCGTCTGTCCATCAAAGGTTCCTTCGCTTTCGGCGGAGGGATCCCTCCAGAGTTCAAGCCATGCCCTTCGGCTTATCTCCAGCTCAGGGTCTTCACCAAATGCATGGCAGTGGTGACAGCATTCCCTGCTGGCGCCCGAGGTCGGGTTTACCCTTCACCTGGACGATTGGCTGATTGTAGCCCCCTCAGCAGAGGAGGTGGAGCGGTCCAGAGATCTAGCCCTCAGGTTTGCTCTCAGGTCGGCCTCCTCATCAGCGAGGCCAAGTCAGACTCGAGCGAAGCAGGTGATTCTTTTCATCGGGGCAGGCTCGACTCTCTTGAGCCAGAGGCGGCTCGGCGGACAGGGTCGAGGTTCTTTCCTCCTTTGCCTAATCATTTCTGGTTGGGCAATTGCATCCTACCGGGACTTCCTCGCCTCCTGGGTCTCATGGCGGCCTGTACTAGCGTGGTCCATTGGGCCCGTTGGAACATGCGCCCCCTTCAGTGGGGGCTGGCCAGCCAGTGGTCCCAACGCTGTGATCCTTTGGACCAACTAGTGACGGTGACCCAGGGGATGTGGAACGCTCTCCAGTGGTGGACCGTTCCAGTTCATCTGCAGGAGGGCATCCCGTTTGTCCGCCCCGAGCCGGTGGTCTCTCTATCAACCGATGCCTCTCTGATGGGTTGGGGTGCCCATCTGGGGGAACACCGAGCGCACGGCCTCTGGTCCCTGAGGGAGTCCCGATGCCACATCAACCTGCTGGAGCTCCAAGCGGTCCGCCTAGCTCTCACCGCCTTTGCTCCGTTTCTTGAGGTCAAGTGGTCCGGGTCAGGCGGACAACACCACGACCATGTACTATCTAAACCGCCAGAGGCGGGGCAGCTCCATGCTTCTATGTAAAGGCTCTCGCATCTGGTCCTTTCGTCTGCGCAGCCTGGAGGCGGATCTCCTAGCCATTCATGTGGCGGGAGCCTCCAACACCTGGCCGATGCCTAAGCTGGATGGGGCTGTATCCACAGTGGTTTCTCCTGCGGAGGTACTGCAAGATCTATTCTGCCATTGGGGCACACCTCAGGTGGACCTGTTTGCCTCCAGGGAGAATGCGAAGCTGAGGCTGTTCCATGCCCGCCCCCCTCAGCAGGGATCACTGCAGGGGGATGCCTTCTCGAGGCCGTGGACCCCGGGCCTCTTCTACGCCTTTCCCCCGTTCCCCTTGATGCACAAGGTGCTGCTCAAAGCAAGGAGGGACAAGGCCCAGGTGATTCTGATAGCCCCAGACTGGCCCTGCCAGTACTGGTACCCAGATCTCCTCAGCCTCAGCTCCAGACTCCCGAGGCAGCTTCCAGCTTGCCCGGACCTGCTCTCAGTCAATCAGGGAAGGTATTCCATCCAGACCTTCAATCCCTGCACCTGGCGGCCTGGTTCCTGTGGCTAGAGTTCCAGGCCTTGGGTCTTTCAGCGAGGTCCTCAGCGTAGTTAGGCGTCCCGTCAGGTCGACCAGAAAATGCTATGCCTTCAAATGGAAAAGATTTTCCATTTGGTGTCAGAACAGGGCCTGGACCCTTCCTCCTGTTCATGGCGACATATTGGACTACCTGTGGTCCCTTTCTCAGCAAGGGCTTAGGTCGGCGACCCTTAAGATGCACCTGGCAGCCATCTCTGCTTACGGTGCGCGGGCGAGGAAGCAGTCGATGCATGAGGAGATGTGATCTGGCACTTTTCAAGGCCTTGATCACATTTCCCTCCGATCGAGAACCTCCACCTCTGTGGGATCTACTGCTGGTACTGGCAAAGCTCATGGGCAAGCCATTCGAACCAATGCACAGGTGTGATCTCTCTCACCTGTCGTGGAAGACCGCCTTCTTGGTGGCTGTCACGTCAGCCAGAAGGATGGGAGAGCTCAGGCGCTCTGCATCGAGGTCTCCTTACCTGGTCTTCCACAGGGACAAGGTTGTCCCTCGCCCCACAGAAATTCCTTCCGAAGGTGGTGTCGGAGTTTCACCTTAACCCAGGTGTTGACTCTGCGGTGTTCTACCCCAGTCACACCTCAGAGTCGAATACAAACCATACTCTGGACCTAGAAGGCGCTAAGCTTACTATAAGGGCTGGCTGAGAATCGGGGAGAGTTTGCCAGCTGTTTGTCACCCTGCTGACCGCACCTGGCAGACCTGCAGCCAAGCGGACAATAGGCAGGTAGGTCACCTCCTGCATAGATCTCTGCTATAAGTTGGTGGGCATGGAGCCTCCCAGAGATAAGAGCTCATTCTACCCACCATACTGCTGCATCAGTGGCTGCTTCTAGGGGCGTCCCTATCCAGGAAATCTGCAGGGCTGCTACCTGGAAGTCAGCACACACCTTCATCACCCATTACCACATCGACCTTGAGTCATGCCGGGATGCTGGTTTTGGGGCCTCGGTTCTCCAGTCTCTATTCCCTAAGTAGGGGGTGTGCGCCTTGCCTCCCTCCTCCCGGAGAACTGCTAGGAGTCTGCCAGACAGTGTGGATGAACAACATATCCATGTCCCTAGAAATACAGGTTACTCACCTGTAACAGGAGTTCTAGGAATGGTATATATTGTTCATCATGTTTCGACCTCCCGGCCCTTGCTGTGACAAACTGGCGGCGCCCAGATCTGGCGTCATGGGCGGGCCGGGAGTTTACCACCAGGGTGGGTGGGAGGAGCCAGCTTGAAGACCTTCGGCAAAGATTTAAGCGGCAAGGATACCTGCCAGACAGTGTAGATGAACAACATATACCATTCCTAGAACTCCTGTTACAGGTGAGTAACCTGTATTTCTTGTTCTCCTTGATCTCTCTTCAGCTTTTGACACTGTGGACCATTGTGTGTTACTTGACCACCTCAGGGGACTCTGCGGACTCACCGGCACTGGCTGGTTTGAGTCCTTTTTAACCAACTGGAGGCAACGGGTTGTGATGGGAAATTTCTCCTCCACCTCTAGCCTCCTTTCTTGCGGAGTACCTCATTGGTCGGTGTTAGCCCCAGTGTTGTTCGCAGTGTACATGCTATCCCTGGGAGGGATCAATAGGAAGTATGGCTTGGGTTTTCATTGCTATGCTGATGATACCCAGCTATACTTATCCTTTGCCTCAGGAACATCTAACGTGGTGGATGTGCTAAACAGCTGCCTTGCTGAGATCAACGACTGGATGGCATCTAGCTGGTTGTGACTGAATCCCGATAAGATGGAGGAATTGGTGGTGGAGTCAAACAGAGTACATGATTCAGAGACTGGACTTGTTCTGGGTTCTGTCTCATTGAAGGCCTTCTCTAGGGTGCGAAATCTTGGCGTCATTCTTGATAGGAGTTTGACTATGGAGGCACAGATTTCCTCCGTTGTCCGCTCCTGTTTTTTCCATCTTAGAAATGTTGCCAGGATTAAGCCCCTTGTTCCGCCTCTGGACCTCCCCACTTTGATGCATGCCTTAGTTACAGCGAGGCTTGACTATTGTAATGTGCTGTATCTTGGGGTCACGGGAGGATCTCTCCACAGACTGCATTTAGTGCAGAACGCAGCTGCCCAGTTGCTTACTGGGCAGCCAAAGTTTTGCCATATTACACGGGTGTTGCGTAAGCTGCATTGGCTGCCGGTCAGGTGGAGGATCCTCTTTAAGGTGGGGCTTCTCACCTATAAGGCCCTACACAGTTGGGGCCCTGGTTACCTATTAGACATTCTTGTACCTGCTGTATCGACTCGCCCCCTCCGTTCCTCCTGTGAAGGCCCTCTAGCGGTTCCCAGGTCAAGGTTGAAATCGGCTGGCGATAGGGCTTTTAAATAAATTTTGCCTTGCCTTGCCTTGCATATATATCAGACTTTACAGACTATGGACAGTTTATTTAATGCCCCTTCTGATCCTACTGCCCCTCATACTTCAGAGCTGGGGCTTACCCAGGGCTTTTATTACATTGAGGGTGATGATGATGACGATGAACCAGAGGGTGAAACTGTGGAGTCAGATGTATCCCCTGACCAAAAGTTTGACAGTTCCTCTAATGTCCAGGAGGATTTTTTCTCTCATTTCACTTTTATGCAGCATATGGTGTACACCCGGACATCACTACCCAGGAGACTACTGATCAAGAGGAGGATGCAGGCTATATGGAGATGATGGGCCTCCCTCCTACTAAAAAACTGCTTTTGCCCGTTCATAAATCCCTTTGCAGGGCAACCTTTTAAGCTTCTCCAGAACCCCACTTCTGTACCTGGAGTAGATAAAAAAAAATGAAAAGAAATACCAGTTAGAAAGCTCTAACGCAGAATTCCTACATGTACATCCAGACCATGAAGGGGTGGTGCAAGCTGTAGCTTGTGACAAAGCCAAAGTGCATTTTCCTCTCAACCTTCTGAAAAGGAGTCTAGAAAACTGGATTAGAAATCTTATACCACAGCCTCTTTGCTGCTTCGCCTTTCCACATACATGGCCTTATGCAGGTCAATATCAAAAGACACTCTGGAACTCTGTTTTAGCCATATGTCAACAGGCCCCAGGCAGAATGGCACAACACCTGGCAGAAACTGTAAGGACAGCCTTAGAGGCAGCCAAATACCAGTTTCATGTGGCTCCGGACACTAATGACACTGCCTCCAGGGCTATGACACTGGCTAGCTCCCTGAGGCCTTATGCCTGGCTGAGAACCACAAATCTTTTGCCTAGGTGCATACTGTGTGATCCTGAGCAAGTCACTTAACTTCCTTGTGCTCCCAGGTCGCATCTGGAAACAAGCTTCAGCTTAGTGTGCTACTTCTGCTTAAATAATGTTCCCTTTCTTTCGCAAGACACTCAGTCCAAGGCCATGGATTTCCCCTGAGAGAACAATTCTCCCTTCGGGGACAAAACTGAAGCTTACATGAAAAAGGTGGAGGAATATAAAACCACGTATCAAAGCAATGCTGCTAAAGAAAAGGCATCTACTTCCCAGAAATTTCAGAATAAGGGAAACAGAGGCAGGGGCTACTATCATAGGGCTTTCTACCCTATGCATATGCCCCTAGACTACTCTCAGATGAGAGGCTATTTTAGGGGAAGGGGAAGGAGAGCTCAGAGAAGATACAGCTCCTTTCCTTCTCCCAGCACCCAGTCCAAGCAAACCTCTTGACTGCAATGTCCAGGTTGCCTCCCCTCTCTCTGTAGGAGGCAGGCTGACCCACTACCTCCACCAATGGCACCTCATAACCAAAGACAAATGGATACTAGAGGTGGTGCATCAAGGGCTTACACTGCAGTTCAAAAAGTTTCCCTCTCTGCAAGTCTCCAAACTTTCCAAGCTACTAACCCCAACAGAAAAGCTGGTGTTGGAGTTAGAGATGAAAGCACTTCTAACTGCAAAAGCAGTGGAAAGAGTTCTCTTTCCCCAGTGTGGAAAAGGCCTCTATTCCAGATACTTTCTCACACAAAAGAGAAATGGGGAATGGCGACTCATTCTGGACTTAAGGTACCTGAACAAGCACTTGCTGAAACCCAAGTTCACAGTGGTCACCCTGACTCTGGTGATTAGTTTCTTACAGCAGGGAGACTGGCTAGGCTCCCTAGATTTCAAGGACACCTATTTTCACATCCCCATAAGGCCGGCCCACAGAAAGTTTCTCAGGTTCAGGCTGCCATCTGTCCATTACCAGTTTGCAGCCCTACCATTTGGTCTCACTTCAGCTCCCAGGGTCTTTACAAAGTGCCTAGCAGTACTGGCAGCTCACTTAAGGAGATACCAAGTGTCAGTCTTTCCATACTTGGATGACTGGCTCATAGTGAGCAAGTCAACGGGCAAAGTTGGGGCAGCTCTCAGACTAACAGTAGGTATTCTGTAGATCTTACTTCGAGAGGGTTCCTTCAGTAGGTCATAACATGTAGGACTAGCGCCATTTAGCCCTAGGACCCAACGGCAGACTTTTCCAGCAATACCCAATGGGGGACCGCCCACCAGACGTCACATGACGTCAACCTGGCCCTATATAGTGGGCGGTCCTCAGACCCACCCTCCAGTTCTTTCCCACCGTTGCCTCTTGCAGCTCCCTCTGGTAGACTAACTACAGCGATCGCTGGTATTTTCTGCACGTTTTTCTAAAAACATCCTTTTTTTCTTACAATTTCATGTGTATCTATGTCGTCTCCAACTAAATCGAAGTGCGAATCGTGTGGCACCCAGAACCCGCACAAAGACAGTCACCGACGGTGCGTAATCTGTTTAGGCCCAAACCATCCAGTGGCCACCTGCTCAGATTGCCTCCCATGTAACCAGGCCACCAGAAAACGGAGGCAGCAGGCTCTGGAGGCCCATCTTTTAAAATCACACTTAGCCTCCCTCGAGAAATAGATGGAGAAGATCAAAGATTCCGCTTCAGCATCTTCGTCTACTCCTTCCAAGCCCAAAAAGAAGGAGAAGCACAGGGAGAAGGAGCATTAGCCGGAAAGCAGGCCCGAGGCTTTGAGGCCCGTGTCCAGCAAGGCCGCTCCCCCGCTGCCTGCAGTCAAGATCCAGGCCGCGTCTGGGGACGCTAAGGCTGCGATGCATTCAGATAAGTCGGTCCCTGGCTCCTCCGAGGACCGTGCTGTGACTGCCACTAAGTCGCTCCTCAGCTCCTCTGGGGACCGCAGAGCGGCCGATAAGTCGGCTACCCGCTCCTCAGGGGCTGGCGCGGCCGTAGTCACCAAGCTGGGAGGGGCTCCTCCCCTCCTCGCGCAGTGCAAGCGCTCGATCAGTTGATCCCCACAGGGAATTGCTTGGATGCGGCTCTCTCGTCAGGGACTGACGTCTGCCAGCCCAACAGCTGGAAGAGTCCGGGGAAGATAGCCCCTCTTCCACCTACTCCTCTGCTAATAGCGATAACCTCAGATCCCACTACCCCAGCTGGAGATAGCGTTGATCCCCTGGACATTCTCCATACCATCACCACTCCCCCCTTCCCACAGTTCCTCCTGTTCTGCTCTGCCAGTACCCTGTCCTCCCCTTCAGATTGGAATGATGGCCTGTACACTACCTCCAACCTTAGTGACCTTTTTTTGGGATCCTGGAGTTGTACCCACAGAGCCTCTGCATCCCCCTCCTCTCCCTCTTCCCCGTACACACTTTAATCCTTCCTTTATGTACAGCGCTACCCCTCTCCTTCTTCCTCTCCTTTTGGTATAGCCTGTACCCTGGAACTGTCATGACTCAGTCATGGATTTGGGTGGCCCATGTTTCTGTTATAGCCACCAAGTCCACACTGGTGTTACCACACCAAAACATGTTTGTTTACATTTCTTGACCAACTACAATTGCATCTTTCCTGGACTCAGGAACACCCCCAACACTATCTAGCTACTCATTATGCAGTGGGAGTAGATGAGATTATTGTATCACGAGTGGCTGCACTGTTTGAGGGTGTTTCTAATGTTCAGGAAGTATGCAGTCAGCTTAGGTAAACAATTTGGAGCAAAACAAGGCTGTGTATAACTATACATTCCCATGCATTTCAGTTCTAATAAGCAGGGAAGCAGAGTAAACAAACAACATCATCAATGAATTTTAGAGAAGGTAAGCAATCATGAAATGTGGGGTTTTACCTAGAAATAATATGCTAAAAAGGTTGACAGTGTCCTTTTAAGGTGCATTTAGCAGTCATATCGACTTACCTCTCTGCTGGAAAAGAAAAATCGGTGATTTCCCATTCTATTTTCAAAAAGTTTTTCAAAGGCGTGCTGCATCTTCAACCCCCACTAAGGGAGCCTGTCCCTCCCTGGGAAACCTTTGCATAACCAAGCTCATGAAACCTCCTTTTGAGCCCATGGTAGTTGCTCACTTGAAGTATGTCACCTGAAAAACTGTCTTCCTAGTTGCCATCACCTCTGCCAGAAGGATTTTGGAGTTGCAGGCCCTGTGTACTGAGTCTAACTACATCATTGCCCACAGAGACAAGGTAGTACTTAGAACACATAGGAAGTTCCTGCCCAAGGTGGTCTCTGAGTTCCACCTCAACCAGTTGATCACTCTACCAGTCTTTTTCACAGAAAAATCCACACCAGGTGAACGTAAGCTTCACAGCTTGGATGTGAAAAGAGCCCTGACCTACTACCTGGAGCATACCAAGCAGTTTAGGGACTCTCATACTCAGCTTTTTCTCACCTATTGTGAGGTAGCCAGGGAAAGACCAGCCACCAAGAGGACAATTTCATGCTGGATAGTCTCTTGCATTCAGTTCTGTGATAGCAAAGCTGGCAAACAGCCCCCTCAGGGCCCATTTCACTAGGGGCACTGCTGCCACAGTAGCAGCCTCAAGGGATATTCCCCTGCTGGATGTCGGTAAAGCAGCCACCTGGAAAACTGTGCATACCTTCACGCAGCTTTACTGCTTAAATGTAAGGTCTAGATCAGATGCCAAATTTGGCACAGCAGTCCTGCAGAACCTCTTTCTTAAGTAGGTTCTGTACCCGCCTCCCAACTGCAGTGCTTTGTAGTCTGCACTTGTCAAGCATACTAAAGGACCCCTGGGGTGAGAAGAAACAATTACCCTAATAATATTGTTTTTTCCAAAGTGTCTTTTAGTATGCTTGACCTCCAAACCCATCCTCTCCTACATAACCTGACTGAGGACGGCTCTGCATCCCTTTATCTTTGTCAGATGTTTCACTGTTTTTGTCTTGAAGCAAAGTTCTTCACAGTTCTCGATGTTCTCCATTTTTGATGTATTTTTAGATCGTTTTTATTCCTGTTGAGATAGTTCCTTTTTAGGGGCCATGTTTTGCCCCTTTCAGATTTAAAATAATCCTGGTGCCCTCTAGGCTGACTATAGGCAGCACAGCCACTTGCTCTCTCCTCATTGGCTAATTCCCCAAACTCATTACCATTGCCTCTACCTCTGGGACAGCTGAACCCAGCTGACATTCTGCATTTGTCAAGCATACTAAAGGACACCTTGGAAGAAGCAATATTACTACGGTGAGTATTTTTTTTCTTATGGTTGATCTCCTGCTTTGCAAAGAAAGTTAGAACTGAATCTGTCGGCCTCACATGAAGCAGCAGACTTATTAGGCATAGAAACATAGACTTTGACGGCAGATAAGGACCGCTTGGCCCACCTAGTCTGCCCATTTCCCTACCTAGAGGATAAGCTGCAGATCCTATTTAACCAACAGCCTATTTCTTCCTACCCCCCACAAAAATTGCCTTATGTTTGTCCCATGCATTCTTGAATTCTCCCACAGTTTTAGACCCCACAACCTCCTCAGGAAGGCTGTTCCATGCGTCCACCACCCTCTCTGGGAAAAAATACTTCCTCACATTGCCCCTGAGACGTCCCCCTCTATCTTCAAATTGTGTCCCCTTGTTCTTGCACATCTCTTTTTCTGAAAGATGCTACCCTCTTGGACTTTGTTGATTCCACTGAGGTACTTAAACGTTTCTATCATGTCCCCCTCTCCCTCCTTTCCTCAAGGGTATACATATTAAGCTCCTTTAGCCTCTCCTGGTATGGCTTCTCTTGCAGACCCTGCACCATTTTGGTTGCCCTCCTCTGAACTGCCTCCATCCTGTCTATGTCCTTGCGGAGATGGGGTCTCCAGAACTGGACACAGTACTCCAGATGGGGTCTCACCAAATGTCTGTACAGGGGGATAACAACTTCCTGTTTCCTGCTGGTGATGCCTCTCCCTATACATCCCACTATCCCCCCAGCCCTCCCTACAACCTTCTCACATTACTTGCCAACCTTAAGGTCATCTGATATGATTACCCCCAGGTCCCTTTCCATTTTTGTTGTTGTTACTACCTCCCCTCCCCATTGTGTAATCTTCCCCTGGGTTTTTGTTTCCCAGGTGCATTACTTTGCACTTCTTTGCATTGAATCCAAGCTGCCATACTTCTGACCATTCCTCCAACCTTGCCAAGTCCCTTCTCATCCTTTCCATGCCTCCTTGTATATCAACCCTGTTGCAGATCTTTGTGTCATCTGCAAAGAGGCATACTTTTCCTTCCAGTCCCTCTGCAATGTCACTTATAAAGACATTAAAAGGACTGGACCCAGTACTGAACCCTCAGGTACCCACTAGTAACCCTCTTTCTTCAAGTGGACTCCATTTACAATTACCTTCTGTGTCCTGTTGTTCAGCCAGTGTTTTACCCAGGCTACCACCCTGGGACCCACTCAAGGCTGGTTAATTTGACTACTAATCTTTTGTGTGGGACTGTGTCAAATGCCTTGCTAAAGTCTAGGTAGGCCATGTCCACAGCCCCTCCCTGGTCTACTACTTTGGTCACCCAGTCAAAGAAATCAATTAGATTCATCTGACATGACCTTTCCACTGTGAACCCATGCTGCCTTGGGTCCTGTGCCCCACTGGCCTCTAGGTACTCAACAATTCTTTCCTTCAGAAGTGATTCCATCACTTTCCCTACCACAGAGGTCAAACTGACAGGTCTGTAGTTTCCTGCCTCTGTCTTGCTCCCGCTTTTGTGAAGGGGAATCACGTCAGCCTTCTTCCAGTCCTCAGGTACCATACCATCCTCCCATGATTTGTTATAAAGGGTAGTCAGTGGTGTCACTAGTTCTGTTTAATTCTTTCAGAATTCTGGGGTGAATTCCATCTGGCCCAATTGCTTTGTCCACCTTCAGTTTTAGGAGTTCTTTCAGAACCCTTTATTCTGTGAAAGGACTTGGATCGACACCCCCCTCCCCAGAGTGCTTCTGTTAATTGGATTAGGCACCTCCCCCACTTCCTCTTTTGTGATTACTGAACAGAAATCTTCATTTGGTGTCCCTGCTTTTTCACTGTCACTCTCTGCCCACCCACCATCCATTCTATTCAGCCTCACTATCCCTCCCTTTGTCTTTCTACGCTCCCTGATATACCTATAAAAGGTTTTATCCCCTTTCTTAACCAAGTTGGCTATCTTTTCCTCAGTTTGTGCCTTTGCTATTCTGACTACCCTCCCTGCTTCCTTCTAACTTAACTGGTACAGTTCTCTGTCCTGCTCCTTCTGTGTTTCCTTATACTTCCTAAATGCTATCTTTTTCTCCCTACCCTTCACCGCCACTTCTTTTGAGAACCGTAGTGTCTTTTTCTTTCATTTTGATTTGTTTATTTGCTTCACACAAAGGCATAGTATTAGCATTAGACCTGTGGCTTGAAGCAGCTGATGTGTGGAGCATGGCCAATTACTGTGTAGCTTGGCCTTTGGTCATGAGGATAGGGGGCTAGGGGAGGGGTGGGCATTTTTTGAAAAATGTAAAACTTTTTATACAGGATGAGGATCGCAAGGTATAGCCCATTTTCTGGAACTGTCCTGTAAGTTACAGTTGTGAATGTCATGTACCGTAACAGATTTTTACACTTAAAAGTTGTTGCAAACAAATGGTAAAGCCTTGATGGAATATTCAAAGGCAGTCAAATAGCTTGCTTTTCAGATATGATTGAGTGGCTTATTCCTGAAGGTAGCTGCTGTGTAGGAAAACGTTGTTTGGTGGCGGCATTTATCAGTCAGATCCCTGGTGAGGCCTCACCTAGAGTACTGCACTCAGTTCTGGAGTCACCTCAGAACCTCAGAAAGGAGAACCTCAGAAAGGATAAGGATAGGTTGGAGACAGTGCAGCACAGAGTAACAAAAATGATTCAGGACCAGCAGGGCAGATTCTATGAGGAGCGATTTAAGGCACTAAATATGTACTCACCGGAGACCAGAAGGGAGAGGGGAGCTATGATAGAGACCTTCAAAGTTCCTTAAAGGAATTAATAAAGTGAACTGCAAAGAACTATTTAGCCTGAATACCAATTCACGGTCACGTGGACATGAATGGAAATTAGCAGTAGATAGGTTCAGGAGAGATGTGAGGAAGCACTACTTTACAGAAAGGGAGGTGGAAACTTGGAACAGTCTGTCGGCCGAAGTGGTGGGTGCGAAAACAGTCAGGTGATTCAAGCATTGCTGGGACATGATGAAGGGAATAGTGGTTACTGGGGCGACAGGAACAAGGAGGAGAATAGAGAGAGGACAGGAGGTTAGTACCTGGAGGAACAGTAGGTTCCAGGGATTATAGGGAACCTAGGCAGACTGGATAGACCTCTGGTCTTTTTCTGCCGTCATTGTCTATGTATTTGGGGCAGGATTAGTCCTCTAACAGGAACTGTTCAAAGTGAAAAATGAGTGCATAAGGTAGTTACAGTACCTGAACTGAGGTATCACGTCCGGACAATGACCTGACTACAGCGAAATACCACCACCGCGACAAATCTCGCCAGGTCAAGATTTTTCGCTCTGGTGGTTCGCTGTGCCGACACCGCAACTCCTGGTGTTCCTCCCCCACCCCAGAAACAACTCCGACTCAGAGTTGTATATTTAGAGATGGGGGTGTGCGTGGTGCAAAGCCCCCCCCCCCCGAAAAAGATATTTTCCTGACGGGAGCAATGCTGATAGTCGGCATTATTCCCGTCGCTGTCAGGGATGTTGAGGACATCCCCAACGTTGTACAGTGGTAGAACCCTGAACTGATAAATGGGAAGGAACTGTGTTGTTCGCACATTTAAGTAAATATTTTAGCCACTACTGATCTCTTCTGATGAACAGTGGACCCATCCCAGGTCTGTTAGGAGGGAATAGTAGTGTGCCTCAGTATAGGGGCCAGAATAGCACAGAATGAATCCTGTACTCTCTTTTTATATAATTAATTTATCCAGTCTTGTGAGATCCATGCTCTTGCCATGGCACAAGGCAGAAAATATTAAAGCAAACCCTACTCCCATTACTTGATAGGTTTACTAGGGCAGATAGGGCCCTTATCTGTTGAGCGGTGGCTTTTATTTTTATCAAAGGTTCCTTAAACATATATAAGATCATTTTTTAAAACATCCCTCATAGACCTACATGGGGCATGCCCCTGCACTCTTCTTGCTTAGACGCCCCTCAAAAAAGTCTGAGTACAAGGGTGGTTCTGGCAGACCGGGAAGTGGAAGGGAATGGCTGGCTATCGGTTTGGCTTGAGTTTTGAGCCCTTCCCTTCCAGACTGGACTTTTTAAATCTTTTTTTATCAGAAAAGACTGTTGCAGCACTAAAGTAGTTGGATATGGAGCCCAGGTATTAAACTTAGACATTTCCGTTAAAATGTTTGGTGATGTATGGTTTAGGAAATACCAAACTATTATTCTCCCCAAAAACTCTCTCCAGGTTGGTGAAGAGGTGGCTTTCCAACCATTTGTGAGTCTCCTTCCCCAGTCCTTCCCTGTGATGGAACAGGCAGCATCTGCTTCAGAGGCAGCATTTATGTTTACCAGAGAATCAGTTTGAGAGGACAGTGGTAGCTTATATATTACAGATATGTATCTCTGTTTCTCTGTCAAAGACACCACCCAGTATACAAAATCCTCCCAAGATGACATATCAAGTCAGATTTTGTTGCCACTTGAATTAAAGTGCCTCACCTGTAGGAATTTGTGAAAGTCATTATATTCTAAGCTGAACTTTTGTTTTGAAGCTTGAACACATTTTCACACAGTTGAGAGAAGCGATAAAACCCCTTCCTTTCCCAAGTTGCATATCCCTTATCTAGTCTGGGTGGGAGAAAATCTGGGTGATATATTAAGGATGTTGGGCCCAACTTGTCAGTGGAGTGCAAGCAGTTTCAGACTTTATTTATCATTCTCAGGGTGTGTCTAGCCCATTCAGTGCCCTCAGTTCTTTGAAGCTGTCACTCAAGTAAGTTGTAACATTTGAGTTTGTAGGGCGTGCAGGACACCAGTTTTTATTTTCACTGTTGATTGCCAGTTTGCTTGCTATTAGCCATTTTTGAAGAATGATGAAGTCATCCGGTAATAGTTTCATGGCTTTCTGGTGTGAAGGAGCCTTTGCCAGTATTACATATCATCAGCATACAGTTTCAGGTATGATGATTTTTTTTCTGTTGTTGGGAGCTGATTCACAAAGGCTGCAAGGGACCTAAAATTGACCACTGTGAGTCCCTTTGTCAATTTCCATTACTGCAGAGTTGATTTTATTGATGCCATTAAAGTAAGAGGCAAGCCACCTATGAGGCTCCAATCCATCCTCTAGGTCCTGAAGCTTCTGTAGTAGCAGGAGATGATCTGTGGTATCAAAAGCTTTTGCTTGGTTTGTACACACTGCGGCCATGTACTGCTTGTCCTCCAGGGTTCTAATGACAGTGTTCCTAAAATCCAGAAAGGCTGTAGTGGTTGAACGTCTTGGCCTAAAATCAGACTGTTGAGGCGCTAGCTTACTAAAGGTTAATAGGTGTGAGTATGGTACTTTTGCACTGACTTTTCAAATACATGTGAGACTAGTGACAATAGTGGAGTGATAATTGCTAACTTCATTTATGTCCCCTTTATTAAAAAAAGGTACAACTTTGGCTAGCTTTCAGCTATCTGAGAAGTGGCGGGTTCTGTACCTCCAGTTTAGAATTGCTGATCTTCGGGGGTATCACAGTCATCAGGTAACACCATAGGACCCGTCGGTGAAGGGAAATCCACACAGAAGATTTTCATTAGTACAACTGGGGCCACCCATGCTGTCAGCGTCCATCGACGTCACCAACCATATATAGGCGTGGGCGGCCCCGCTCCCTCCACAGTTCTTTTCTGCTGTCGACCGCTTGCAGAGGGCTCCATGGAAGCTCCATCGCAGTACTTTCACCTTTTTTCAGCCTATGGCTTTTTTCACTTACCTTGTAAATAAAAAAAAATATATTTTTTAAGAGATTTCTTCTTTTTGTTTATATCAAGAGTTAACCCTTCTACTTCTCTCTTCCATCACTGCCGCTGCGGAAATAAGATTGCTTCTACTGATGAACACTCCATTTGTGTCTGTTGTCTTGGGTCTGACCATGAAGTTTCTGACTGTGAGCTCCCCTTTTTTTTTTTTCCAATTCTTTTTATCCTCCTACCTCACTGGTCCCTTAGGTCTTTCTCAGGTGTGGTCACTCGGACCGGTCTTTTTCCCCCTCTGCCTGAGGTTCTCTCCATGTCCATTCTCCAGGGAACCACTCCTGCCTCCACATCTACCGACCCCCCCCCCCGGCTCTGAGCCCCCTGAGGTGGGGCCGCCTACTCCTCTGGCACTCTATCTATAATCTGGATGGGTCTGTCGGAGTGTGGAGGAGGGCTGGAGACTGGCTGGGAGTAACCCGGCGATGAGCATGGGGACCTCCACCGGACCCACCATCGCCTATCCGGGTGCCAGAGCCTCTTTTTGTGTTCTGTTGCCCTGCGAGTGTGGACGTGCAGTGACATCCAGCACAACTCAGGCGCGCTCTCGCACCCGCTTGCAGGATGTCTGCCATCGCTCCCTTACCCCAGTGCGTGCTCTAAGTCTTGCTGCAGTCTTCCAGCCTCCGCCAGTAACGCTAGAGCAGCGAGGAGCACCAACCACCCACCCAAGGAGAGGAGAGCAGTCCTCCGGATGCTCAATCCTCTCCTCCCCCAGACGACCACTGGTGCCCTGAGTGCATTCCCGAACCAGGGTTGCCGGCGTGGGCCGAGGTGTTGCGTCCAGTTCTTCAACTCTCAGTGCCACCGGGCCGGCCCCTGACTGTGAGCTCTGCCTGAAGTTTAATCAAACAATCCTTCGCGACGCAAAAAGGCTTTAAAGAAATTCCTGATGGATCAACAGGTAGCCGGCGGGGCTCCGGCTCTCCTGTCACTGGCCGGTTCTTCAAGCCTCCAAGGCCCAAGACAAGCCCTCTGGGAAAAGTCATAAGAAAGACCAAGATTGCGAGCCCTTCCCCCCCGACACTGGCATTGATCTTGCTTCCCATCGACCTCTCTCTCTTTCTTTTGGGGGATCTTCGTCGGCTGCAGCCGCTTTGACAAAGAGAACTGCTGCCCAGGTCTCTGTGCCCACCAGACCCATACCGACAGCACCCCTGCCTGATTCACAGGGCGCCCAGCCATCGACCTCCGGGTCGTCGGCCCTTCCGTTGTCAATGCCTGGCTCATTGTTGATGGCCCTCCTGTCGAGGCCTGACCCTTCTCCCACCTGGGCTACAGACTCGTCTGGATCTCAGGACATAGCAGGTGGGCCATCAACACTGCTTGTGCAGCAACTGGGTGCCTTAAACAGGCCCCCTTTGCCGACGCCATCGATGACAGCTTCATTGTCTACGCCAACTCGGCCCCAGTGGGCCGTCGACGACGCACCCGATGCCAGACCCAGAAATTGAAGAAGTCATCATCGAGGAGGAGTACCATCCAGACCTCATTCTTCCTGAGGATGAGGAGGAGGAGGAAGAGGTCCTAAACTCTGACAGGTCTACAACCTCCTCTGTCAGTGAGGACTCTGTGAAGCATACTCCCAGGTCTCCTCCTGATAACCCCACATTTTTTAATGTGATGAAATGGCTGTCTTCAGCCATGGGCTTCCACACTGAGGAAGAGGATGCCACCAGGAAGGATCTGGTGGATTTCCTGGAGATTCCAAAATCTCCCCCTAAGATCATTCCTTCAGTGCTCCCAGCATTGAAGAATGCAGCCACTGCAGCCTGGCACAGACCAGACATGGTGCCAGCTATGCTTCATAGGGCAGACAAGCTTTATCACACCCCACATGGTCTCCCCTGTTATGCTGCTCAGGCAGAAACTGACTTAGTGGTCATTAACGCAGCTCATGACAGATCTAAGGTGCTTAAACACCTTAGTTCCCTTCCCTCCGGACAGAATAGATCTTTAGGGAAAAAGGGTTTATGCCTCCTTCGCTTAAGGTTTGAGGATTGCTAACTGTCTGTCACATGTGTAAAATACCAACATACCAACTGGAAGAAAGCAAGGCTGTGGCCCAGGCCCTTCCTGAGGGCACTCAAAAGCAGGAGCTGCTTCAGTGCTTCCAGGCAGCTGAGATGTTAGTAAATATCTCCACAGAGTATTGTATGACATGGCTGACACCATTGCCAGGGCAGCTGCCATGGGCATATGCCTCCACAGGCACTCCTGGCTCAGAGTATCGGGATTTGCAGCTGACATACAGCAGAAAGTGCTTAATGCCCATTTCGATGGCACTAAGCTGTTTGACCCAGATGTCCAGGAGCTCATAAATGATCTGCAAGCCTCGGGCAGTGCCATCAGATCGGTTCATTCTCTCACCACACTCAGTCTTAGGGTAGAGGGTGGCCTCCTTTTCATAAGCAGAACACTAGGCCTGGTACAGCTCTCTGTCCTCGAGGGAAACGTAGAGCCCCAGCCCCCCTTGCCCACCTCCTTTGGTGCTGGAGTGGCAGCCAATCACTCCAGAAGTGAGGAACCAGCCTCTGTGGTTGGCTCCACCTCTGCTTGACTCCTTGGCAGACCCCCTTTCTCTGGTACCAGATAAGGAGGTGGTGGTTGGAGGTTGGTTCTCTCTTCATTTGAACTAGTGGAGAACCATAACTTCGGATGCATGGATTCTGAAGATCATAGAAAAGGGTCACACCTTGGAGCTCATAGAGCAGCCTCCGCCCTCCAGTTACCCCCCGGCTCACTTGTCTGTTCTCCGCGAGGAAGTGCAGTCTCTTCTGCGCAAGCAGGCCATCGAACCAGTGCCCAAGCACCAGAGAAACCAGGGGTTTTATTCCAGGTTTTTCTTGGTCCCAAAAAAGACTGGAGATCTGAGGCCCATTTTAGATCTAAAGGACCTCAATCTGTTTGTCCAGTACAAAAAGTTCCAGATGGTAACTTTGCCAGGCCTAATGCCCCTCCTCGGACAGGGAACTGGCTCGACTCACTGGACATGCAGGATGGGTACCTGCACATCTCAGTCTTCCCTCCACACAGGAGGTTTCTCCATTTTCGCCTTTCAGTGTGAGCATTATCAGTTCAAGAGGGTAGCATCTTTCAAAAAAAGAGATGTGCAAGAACAAGAGGGCACAATTTGAAGATAAGGGGGGGGTGGCTCAGAGGTAATTTAAGGAAGTATTTTTTCACAGAGAGGGTTGTGGATGCATGGAACGGCCTTCCGGAGGAGGTTGTGGAGTCAAAATCAGTGGTGGAATTCAAGCATGCATGGGACAGTCATAAGGCAATTCTAGGGGGTTGGGGTAGGAAGAAGTAGGCTGCTGGTTAACTAGGATCTGCAGCTTATCCAGTAGGTAGGGAAATGGGCAGACTGGGTGGGCCAAGCGGTCCTTATCTGCCGTCAAATTCTATGTGCTGCCCTTTGGCTCATCCTCTGCACCGTGGGTCTTTACCAAGTGCTTGGCAGCGGTCACAGCAGCTCTCAGAAGAGAGGGACTGTTTCTCTTCCCTTACCTGGATGATTGGCTCCTAAAGGCCCCGTCCAGGGAACAGCTTTTGCTGACTTGAGCACACTCTCCAGCTCTTTCACTCCCCTGGGCATTACTGTCAACCTGCCCGGTTCGGTTCTAGTACCATCCCACAGGCTGCAGTATATAGGGTCGGTTCTGGACTCAGTGCAAGGGAAGGCCTTCCTGCCTCCAAAACAGGGCCTCATAGCTCAAGCTCAGGAAGTCATTCAGAGCCAGTACATTCCTGCCAGGGTGTACCTCCGATTGCTGGGCCTAATGGTAGCTGCCATACCCACCGTTCTGCTTGCCAGGTTTCATATGCGTACCCTCCAGTGGACCCTCCGGATACAGTGGGACCAGAGTATGGACGAGTTACACTATCCAGTCCTGGTCTCATACCCAGTACGCAAGGTACTGAAGTGGTGGATGGACCCCTTGAATCTACTTCTAGGCGTTCCATTTCAGATCTCTTCCTCACATCAGATCCTAACCACAGATGCATCAGGTCTGGGCTGGGGAGCCCACCTGGGCCCCTTCCAGACCCAGGGATCCTGGACCCAGTGGGAAGCCTCCCTGCATATGAATGTCCTGGAGATGAGAGCGGTGTTCTGTGCCATGCAGGCCTTTCAGGAGTATCTTGCTCTGGGTCAGCTGCTGGTGCAGTTGAACAGTTTGAGTGTAGTATACTACATCAACAAGCGGTGCAGAACTCACTCCTACCCCCTTTGCAGGGAGGCCATGAGAGTGTGGTACTGGGTGCTAGATTACAGTCTGACACACTCTGCAGTCCATGTGCCAGGCATCCTAAACACCCTGGCGGACAGTCTCAGCAGGACTCATTCCAGCATGCACGAATGGGAGCTTCTCTCATCCATCGCAAAAGACTTGCTCGACAGATGGAGTCTTCCAGAGCTGGACCTTTTTTTGTCCCCACTCAACGCAAATCTGCCCAATTTCTGCTCGCTAGATCCAGGGCCTGGAGTTTTCTGGCAAGATGCACTGCCCTTCTCATGGAGCGGGAGGTATCTTTATACATTCCTTCCGTTTCTTCTGATACAGAGAATGCTAATCAGGTTGCAGATGGAGGGGGCCAGCATGATTCTAGTTGCTCCATTCTGGCCTCACCAGATATGGTTCCCTCTTCTTCAGCAGATGGCGGAGGAAACTCTGGTCCTTCTTCCTCTCCGTAGAAATCTGCTGACTCAGGATCAGGGGACCCTGGTGCATCCCAACCTCAGGTCCCTTCATCTGCATGCCTGGCTTCTGAGAACGCAGCCATCGCCAGATTCAGAGTCTCTTAACAGGGTAGCAGATTTCCTGGTGGCCACCCGGAAGCCTTCCACTTGAGCTACATATGCTATGAAGTGGAAGCATTGCCATCTGGGCTGCCAAACATGATCTGGACCCTTTCACCTGTTCGGTGAATCATATCCTCGACTACCTGATCTCATTGTCTGACTCAGGCCTCCAGTATTCTTCCCTCAAGGTCCACCTTTCGACTATCTCTGCATTTCATGAGCCCATGGGTGACCACATGATTGCTCAGCTGGATGTCACTGGTACCTTTCTTAGGGGCATCCTGCATCCGAAACCTCCAATCCATTCTCCTGTCCTGGCTTGGGACTTGAATTTTATTTTGGAGAAGTTGACCCTGTCTCCTTTTGAGCCAGTTGCAACTTGCGATTTGCGCTTTCTCTTTTGAAAAGTGCTGCTTTTAGTTGCAATTACTTCTTCTTGAAGAATTTCAGCGCTTCAGGCCCTCTGGTGCGAGGAGGCTTATTTGATTTTTTCACAAAGACAGGGTGTCTTTGCGCACAAATCCTTAGTTTCTGCCTAAGGTGGTCTCTGAGTTCACACTGAATCAGTCTATCCACCTTCCTGTTTATTTTCCTGAGCATGCCAATCTAGGGGAGGCACTGCTCCATATGTTAGGTGTGCGTAGAACTTTGAAGTATTATCTGCTTAGGACTAAAGAGTCCAGAAAGTCAAAGCAGTTGTTTGTTTCCTTCGTCCCTGGCAGAGAGGGCGCTTCAGTTTCTAGGCAGTGTTTATCCAGATGGTTGGCTAATTGCATTGTGTTCTGCTACAACAAGTATGGCAAAGAATTGCCTGGTGCTATCAAAGCTCATTCCACCAGAGGAATGGCTGCCTCAGTGGCTTGTTTCAAAGGGGTCTCAGCTGCTGACATTTGTGCGGCTGCCACCTGGAGTACAGTCCACACTTTCACCAAGCACTACAGTCGGGAGATTGCCTCAAGAGCCCATGCAGGATTTGGCAGGGCTGTGTTACAGGGAATCCCGTCTTAAGTTTATGGAGAACCATCCTCCCAGACTGTCTGTTTCCAGTTGTAACTGCTTGGTAGTCATTCCTATGGTGTTACCTGATGGCTGAGATACCCTCGAAGAAGATAGAATAGTTAGGTAAGAACTTACTGTAACAGTAGATTCTCAAGGGGATCTCAGTCATCAGGTATATTTTTCCTCCCACCATTCCCCTTCTCAGGGCTCCTGTCTTGGAACTGACTATCTGGTGTATCCAGCTTTTCTCTTAGGTCCCGGTACCTCTTTCTCTCCTCGGTCACCTAGGGCGAGAGCCTTGCTCCCTTAGTCTCCGGGGGAAAGAACTGATATGGGAGTGGAGCTGCCCATGCCTATATAGGGTTGATGACATTGACGGCATGCGTGGCCCTAATTGTACTGCTGAAAATCTTCCATGTGGATTCCCCTTCACTGACGGTGAAGGTTCCTACGGTGTTACCTGATGACAGATCCCTTGAAGAGCTACTGTTACAGTAAGTTCTTCCATAACTGTTCTTTATGGGGTATGCAGTTGCATTGTGTTCCACCAAGGCGCTTCGACAACAGAGTTGTCAAAAGCCACTACAGCAATGGGCGAAATTTCAACTGTCAAATTTCACCCATCACAAAGTTACTGTTTTTTGAGGGGCAACCCACCCACACCCACACCACTCCATGTGAGAGAGTTTCTTGCCTCCGCACCTCCCGATTTTTTATATTCAACTCCGAGTCGGAGTTGATTTGGGAGGGGCCAAAACTGGCGCCGGTGTACAGTGGGACCATTACAACGACAACATTGAAATTGTCACTGTTATGGTCTTCGCTGTTAAGATTTCATTGTTTTAACAGTATACGGTTGCATTAGATGTTCCCATTAGCAGTCTGGCCTGTAGGCCATCCACCCCCCTCCCTGCTTTGAGACCATTCCTCATGTTCCTGATTTTCAGGAACTTGGATTTAATGAAGGGGGTTCTATAGTTCCTGTTGCCTGGGAACACTGGCAGAAATGAACCTACTGCTGTTGTGTTCAGGTTGCCAGCTAATATCAGTAGGGGGTAGATTGGTAAAGAATTTGTTTAGGCTGTTTGCATAGTTTTATGATCAGATATAATACTGTTCTCTGTTTTTAGGGAAGTCACACCAGAGAGCTGAACTGGTGTCTGGGTTTGTCAGAATGTCTTTGGGAGACATTCTTACAGAAATTGCCCTTTAAATAGCATTTTGCATTTAATCCTACACTGGTTAAAGGACTTTCAGATTTTCTCAGACAGAGATTTCTATGCTTTACCCCAATTCTGTCCCTAAGTCTCATTATTGTTATTAATCTGTCCTTGACAGACCCATGGAAGCCTTTTTCTTTTTTCTCTTTCCATCTTAATTGAGACATGTTTGTCACATACATTTGGGAATTCCTCTACAAAGAAGTCCACTGCTGCCTGTAGACTAGGGATTAAGTCCAGCTGGCTTCACTAACCTTGTTCCAGTCCTTCTGAAACACTGCCTTCTTGTAGGTTGTGTATGGTCTTCTACAGTTAACTTCAGGAGAAAGGGGCAACCAGTTTGGCATGAAATTACACAGTGGATGCCAAGAAGTGGAGGTCACACCTTCCATTCTAGATAAAGGCAGGGAAAGGGAAGCAACAAATCAAGTGCTGTTGTTTTAGTGGTGCCTTGATCTGTAATCCTGATTGGAGATTTAATTACCAGCACCAAATTTCAAGACCCAAACAAACACTTTACCTAAATTCCTCTACCTCTTCCCCTCCCACTTTGCTTTAAAATCTCCCACTAAAATGGCCATCTAGTTCCTCATACTTTCTTTCACAGAACAGAAATAGTAGTGAGAAAAAAATAATATGACATGCTGGGAATTGAACCCAGGCTCCTGGAATACCGTCGTGGTGCTCTAACTGCTGAGCTATAGGCTCTTGTGACTGGACCTGACTTTTCCTGGACACACTTCGTTTCTCTGATATTGCTGATCCTGCAACTAGGAACAATCAAGATGACAAATGTTTTTGGTGCAGTATTAGCCACTGCTAAGGAATTTAGATCACAAATTGTAGTGAGAAAGAAATAATGTGACCTACTGGAAATTGAAGCCTGGCCCCTGGAATACTGTCCCAGTGCTCTATCCACTCAGCTGTAGGTTCATGGTATCCAGTGACCAAGGCAGCCGAAATTGGGTGCAGACAACAATGGCAACTCCATTACGGCAACTGTGTTCATGGCAACCATGCAGGGGGGAGACCAGATACTGGGGTGGGCGAATACAGCAACAGGAAGTAGTGAATATACGTGTGCGCATGGGGGGCTATGTGGGAGAGCGTGTGGCAGGTAGCTGCCGAGCTGGTCCACTAGCGTGGTGGGCAGGACAGTCGGCTGTGAGGCGCAGGGTTCAGGTCCGGCGCAGTGCAGGTTTTTGTTTTGCCAGCAGGCAGTGTGTATTTTTTAAGTTTTTCACTCTCGACATGCACCCCCTGACTTGAGAATCCTTAGGGGTAGGGCACAGCTCTCAGATTAAAAAATGAGACCTATAGGTCTTGGGCATTGTTGTTGTTCGTGACTATGAAGTGCGATTGCTTCACATGGTTGGGCCTGACTCTTTCCGGACACACTTCTTTCTCTGATATTGTAAATCCTGTAGCTAGGAACAATCAAGATGAGAGATGATTTTGTGCAGTATTAGCCGCTGCTAAGGAATTTAGATCACAAATTGTAGTGAGAAAGAAATAATGTGACCTACTGGGAATTAATTGAACCCAGGCCCCTGGAATACCATCCCGATGCTCTTACCACTGAGCTGTAGGCTCACATGGTTGGACCTCACTCTTCCCGGACACACTTCTTTTCTCTGATATTGCAAATGTTGTTCCTAATTGCAGGATTTGCAGTACCTGAGAAAGGAAGTGTGTCCGGGAAGAGTGAGGTCCAACCATGTGAGCCTGTAGTAGCTCAGTGGTTAGAGCACAGGGACAGTATTTCGGGGACTTGGGTTCAATTCCCAGTAGATCACATTATTTCTTTCTCACTGCAGTTTGTGATCAAATTGATTAGCAGTGGCTAATACTGCACCCCCAGTTAACAAAAAACAATTGTCATTTCCACAGAACAGGTCAGACTGTCAAACAGAGCTGGCCTGATCGTCTTTGGGGGTGAGTAAATGTAACCTATCTGCAGTTTAACTTGATTAATTTCTACAAGTACGCAGTTGATCTCACAGATTTGCTGTGCCATTAGGAGGCGGAGTGGGCCTAATTTGTTACTTATGTGTAGTAGTACACTTCCCTCTCTACCATGTCTAGCAAGGTGAAAATGCTGGTTGTCCGCAATGGCTTTATCAATGCCAGGGATGCTGTTGTCCAGCCACGACTCTGACATCACCTAGTATGTCTACATCAGTTGCAGTTATTGTCCTCAATTTGTCAGTCTTATAGATTTGGCAGTCAGCATTTGTATGGTACTAATTTAGACTGAGTTTTTTTGGCCCTGGGTTCATATTCACATCACCACGTTGAAGCATGACTACTGTACATTTTTGAACTGTGTGATGTTGTTTATGTCCTTGTTTAGCTCTTAGATTGTTGTCACAATGCGTGCATGTTTTACTATAGAACTCCTTAGTTGGAAGGGACATAAACTACATCATAGAGTTCTAAAATGGTATTTACCATCGGTGTGCAAATCAGAAATCACCACTGAGTTATCTGAAAGGCCAGTAAAGATGGACTACCAGAACTGGAAATGGTCTTTGGAAAAACGCTTCCAGAGGGGAAATATAACTTGCAAGTTCAGTGCAGTTCTTTAAGCTGGAGTGATCTTCTTGGCATATTTGGCTTGTAGGACTGAGTTTTGAAAAAAGTATTACATTCTTTCAAGCATGTTTCCTTCGGCGAGAAGAGCTGGTAACTGTATGTTGTTGTACATGTATTTGAGTCTATCGTTCAATTTTTTTTTTTTTTGTAGAGTAAAAGAAAATTTGAGCGGGACTGCAAAGAGGCAGACAGAGCACAACAGTATTTTGAAAAACTGGATGCTGATATTAATGTTACAAAGGCTGATGTAGAAAAGGTAAGCTGGAAGCAGATTTGGATCTAGATAAGATGGTAAACATTGATATTCCTCAGAATGCTGTATAATGCTCTTCAAGAAAAAAATTAAAGATTTTATTGCTGTATTATTGCATGAGAATCAGTCATTAATACCATCTAAATACAGATTAATAACGCCCTCACCTTACCTATCCACCAGCATTAACCTCTACCACTTTACTACAATCTAATGAAAATAATACTCTGTGAAACCCCTGTACTGTGTCAGCAGGATAAACCACACCTAGTAAGGCACATACCCTGGTCTATAGTACCACCACTGAAGGGCTTTTAATCTTGTAAGTTCCATGGGTTAGTGTCAATGCTAGCAATCCATTTGTTTTGTTTAATGTGAGGTGTTTGTCATTACCAAACTTGAGTGTCTGCCATAATACAGATATGCCCACGGATTAACATATCCCAAGGCCCAACTGCCTCTGTAGTTAGTTATTGCTTACATCTTTTTTTTTAACTGTAGCTTTTTATTTAAAAAAAAAAAAAGAAAAACAGAAGGCAGACAAATAACATGACACATTACTATATACGTCAGTTAAGTGAGGGCATATTCCATACAGAAATGATATCCTGAGCTTGTCTGTAGTAGTAGCCCATCTGTTCAGTGCCTTAGCTGCCATATTGTAATCAAAATTACAGTCCAGTCTACTGGTATTTAATATTGTTTACTTCTTAATGCCTGCACAGAGCAGCTGTAATATAAGTAAAAGCTAGATGGACTGTCTATGCCAGTTGACTCTTTAAGCACAAAGCAGAGACTGTCAGCATAGAACTCACCATGACATGTCCATCTCTAAGGTTGTGGAGTGTGTAACCCCAAGTGAACTGTAATGCCGTGGTCAGATATTTATAGTTTTTTTTTATTGTAATACCATGGTCAGATATTTATACAATTTTTTTACTGTTTGAAACGTTGTTTTACTTGCATTACTTGTATGTAATGCTAAAATCTTAATAACATTTATGTGTGGTTCAGAGCTTAGATCTTGTGCTATGTACTGCACCTGCATAATGTAGGTTTGAGTTTGGATACAGAGGCCAGACCAGTAAGTAGAATGATGCTTCCAAGTTATGAGTTGTATGGGCTGAGTAGTGCTTAGGTACTTTGGCATAGACATGAGTACGTCAGTGATTATAGTACATGATGAACTGAATGGTATACGCAAGTGCTTAGATGCTGGAACAGGTGAGTATTTGGTATGACTTGATGTTTTGGCCTTTCTCTGTATCCTATCAAAGGAAGGATGGTTAGTCAAGTAGGATGAGACCTCCAAAAGAATAATGAATATTGTACGATTATCTCCTCCAACTCCGGAGGGTATGGCCAGTAGCACGCAGGAGATGAAAACCCCTCCTGGGGGAAACCTCTGAGGACCCATGGCTACCGGCCTGCCTGTCCTTCTGGGCATACTAAAGGAGAATAACCTAAATTAATAATATTAAGATATCGGCTAGTCCGAGTTCCAGAGTTGGAGATACTGATCCAGCCAAGCAGGAAGCTGAAATTGAAGTGCTGATATTAGAATGTTGGGTGAACTGGCAGTACAATCTTCTAGTGAAAACCTAGTCCAGGAATTCCATGATGAGCATAACAATTTAAAGCGATGAAAGTAGCATTAGTTGAGCAATCCAAAGGCGAGGAAGTCTTCTCCGAGGACATATATCCAAATGACTAGGGTTCTAAACCCAGAATATGAACACTGGTAGGTGCTGATCAGATTGCAAGCTCTGCACACGTGGGCTTTGGTGAAGAAGCACAGAAGTAGGATGCAAGCTATGGATGGAGAGGGTGTAGTGTATGCCTCTGGTCTGGCGAGGGCGAAGGAGACAGAGTGAAGTAGCAATAGATTTCCGCACAGTTAGGTCACATAAGGTTTGATGGATCTCCAGGCCCTGAGGGATGAAGCAGTTTGCGAAATTAGGTGAGAAGGGTAATGATAGGCCTCCAGGTCTTGCGCGAGCAAAGCAGGTAATTATAAGCACGTGAAATATCCAGGTGGACCTGCACGGAGGTCAGCATGTATTAGAACGACTAACCAATTCAGATGTAGGTCCATGGGGGTCGAGGAGCTCCTGAAAGCTAGCAGATGGCATGCAGGCGAAGTATAGAGTATGTGTATTTCCAGGCCCTGAAGCTAGTGAGGCAGGTGTGACGTAGATGTAATCGAACCTCCAGGCTGCTGATGGGAGGCTTATGAGTTCACAGAATGGCAGAAGGCTTGAAACGAAGGCCGATGAACTGACGACGAAACACAGTTAAGTCATATGGCACTGAAAGAGGTTAGAGTATATGCTTAAGTCATGGTATAGAAAGGCATAATGTAACAGAGCTGAGCTGAGAATCCAGGCAGGAATTGGAGGCAATAGATCCAAAGCACGCAGTACTCCAGATGGGGTCTCACCAACTGTCTGTACAGAGGGATAACAACTTCTTGTTTTCTACTGGTGATGCCTCTCCCTATACATCCCAGTATCCCCCCAGCCACCCCTACTGCCTTCTCACATTGCTTGCTAACCTTTAGGTCATCTGATATGACTACCCCCAGGTCCCTTTCCATTTTGTTGTTGTTACTACCTCCCCCCCACATTGTGTACTCTTTCCCGGGGTTTTCGTTTCCCAGGTGTATTCCTTTGCACTTCTTTGCAATAAATCTAAGCTGCCATACTTCTGACCATTCCTCCAGCCTTGCCAAGTCCCTTCTCATCCTTTCAACCCCCCTTGTGTATCAACCCTGTTGCAGATCTTTATGTCGTCTGCAAAGAGGCATACTTTTCCTTCCAGTTCCTCTGTCCGAGTCTAGAGATTTAAGCATGGAGGGAAGGAGGGAAGAGCCAATGGGAAGGGAGTTCTTCCAGAGTAGGAGGGACAGAAGAGTAGTTAAAAGGTGGCCTGGGTGGGGGAGAGGGGCCGGGACTAAAAGTAAGCAACAGATAGGCTACACATCAACAGCTAAGTTTAAGAAGAGTGGCAGCGCAAGCCAGATAAGCTGGCTGTAAAGGGCGCACCAATCGTGAGCGAAGTTCCTCATGGCTGGTCCAATCAGAAGCCTTAACGAAATGCCACGACCAATGGGAGAACTGCTGGAGCAGCCCAGCTCCAAATTCAAATGGCAGCCATACCTGAATTCAAGTCTGGAAGTCGGGACCAGGAGGCTGGTCCGAGGGGGTTGCAGGGTCCGATGAAAGCAGCGGCTGGAGAGACGGCCATAGGTGCCGCCTCGCTGATGTGAGCACCACTCAGGGTGCAGAGATCTGGGGAGGAAGAAAAAGTAAGTGTAATTATAGGCACAAAAGGAGGGAGTGAGGGGGGCGGGGGCTGGTGGCAGACAGTCAGCAGGGGGTGGAGGTGATCAAGAGGTAGACAAGGTCAGAATAGATAGAAAATGGCATGGGAGGGGTCGGAGATAAAAGAGAGGGAGGACAGGAGAGACAGAGTGTAAGGTTTCAGTAGAAAGGAGTACAAGTTCAAATTTCGGAGACCTAAGAATCCTCGAACTGAGCACAGACAAATGCAGGGCTTAATTGGACCAAGGTAGTGAGAGGTGCCGAGGATCAGGTATGTTAAGTAAGAAAATTGTAGGCAAGAGAGACAGGGTTATAACAGGTAGAAACACACAGTGCCTAAATGCAGCAAACATGCAAAATATCAGCTAAGTCTAAACTAGGCAGTGCATCTCGGTTTCCAGGTAGCTAGAATTCAGTTTGACAGTTTTACTTCCATGCAGCTAACCATTGTAACAGTTAGCAAAAACTTAGCAGTAACCAAAGTAAGCAACAGGTAGGCTACACATCAACAGCTAAGTTTAAGGAGAGTGGCAGTGCAAGCCAGATAAGCTGGCTGTAAAGGCGCACCAGTCGTGAGCGAAGTTCCTCATGGCTGGTCCAATTAGAAGCCTTGACGAAATCCCATGACCAGTGGGAGAGACGCCGGAGCAGCACGGCTCCAAATTCAAACAGCAGCCTTACCTGAATTCAGGTCCAGGAGTCGGAACCAGGAGGCCGGTCCGAGGGGGTTGCAGGGTCCGATGAAAGCGCCGGCCGGAGAGATGCCATAGGTGCCGCCTTGCTGATGTGAGCACCGTTCGGGGTGCAGAGATCTGGGGAGGAAGAAAAAGCAAGTGTAATTATAGGCACAAAAGGCTTGAGTGGGGGGGGTGGGGGCTGACGGCAGACAGTCAGCAGGGGGTTTAGGTGAGCAAGAGGTAGACAAGGTCACAATAGATAGAAAATGGCATGGAAGGGGTCGGAGATAAAAGAGAGGGAGGACAGGAGAGATAGAGTGTAAGGTTTCAGTAGAAAGGAGTACAAGTTCAAATTTCGGAGGCCTAAGAATCCTCGAACTGAGCACAGACAAATGCAGGGCTTAGTTGGACAAAGGTAGTGAGAGGTGCTGATGATCAGGTATGTTAAGTAAGAAAATTGTAGGCAAGAGAGACAGGGTTATAACAGGTAGAAACACACAGTGCCTAAATGCAGCAAACATGCAAAGTATCAGCTAAGTCTAAACTAGGCAGTGCATCTCGGTTTCCAGGTAGCTAGAATTCAGTTTGACAGTTTTACTTCCATGCAGCTAACCATTGTAACAGTTAGCAAAAACTCAGCAGTAACCAAAGTAAGCAACAGGTAAGCTACACATCAACAGCTGAGTTTAAGGAGAGTGGCAGTACAAGCCAGCTAAGCTGGCTGTAAAGGCGCACCAATCGTGAGTGAAGTTCCTTGTGGCTGGTCCAATCAGAAGCCTTGACGAAATCCCATGACCAATGGGAGAGATGCCAGAGCAGCCCGGCTCCAAATTCAAGCAGCAGCCTTACCTGAATTCAAGTCCAGGAGTCGGAACCAGGAGGCTGGTCCGAGGGGGTTGCAGGGTCCAATGAAAGTGGTGGCCGGAGAGAGACGGCCGTAGGTGCCGCCTCGCTGATGTGAGCGCCGCTCGGGGCACAGAGATCTGAATTCAAGTTCGGGAGTCGGGACCAGGAGGCCGGTCTGAAGGGGTTGCAGGGTCCGATGAATGCGGCGGCCGGAGAGATGGCCGTAGGCGCCGCCTCGCTGATGTGAGCACCGCCTTATAATAACTGAGGTTGCCAGTATCCCTTCTCAGTGAGTACTTGTCTTCCTTGTCAGAATTTTAGCGGCTGATTTTCTGCTGTTCATCGATTGCAGGTTCACATCCTCCTTTGTTGTCCAGCAGCTGATTTCCACTTATTGGGTTCTGTCCAGTGCTATTCCTGTGTCACTAAGGGTAGGCCCAGGCTTCTGATACAAAGAATAGTAGATGGTACAGAGAAGCCATATGGATGGCTTGGATATTCTGTTTGTCACTCAGCTCTGGTGCTTGCAGTTGCTGTTCACTCTGCCCAGGCTGTAGAGACAAGGAGCTCCATTATGCAGGCACACATGATCTGGAGTTAGTCGAGTGGCCTTCCTAATCCTACAACCCTGGATAAGGTGTTCCAGTTGGTGGCAGGAAGGTAGCATCCAAGCCATTCAAACCAGTGGCCTGATAAAGACTTGGTAGGTGAAGATCCTGCTATTGGTATATACCAGCAGTGCCACACAGAACATGAGGGCCAGGCACCATTAACAGTTGTTTTTAATCAAAGCACATAATCTATGATCCATACCAAATAAAAGAGTTGGCACACAAAATGTTAACACCCCTCCTTCCCCCCACCGCCCAACAGATGGAGCCTAAAGGAGTGCTGAAGAGGAATTTGAAGATCAGGACTCTTCTGGCAGTCTGTTCCAAATGGATATCAGGTGACAAACTAAAAACATCACCAAACACCTGAATGGACCTTTGGGTCAGACACTGAAGGATAGGTCACCTAGCTTCAGCAAGCCCTTGTTAGAGAATGGGCATAAGGAGCAGCATCTTATTCCTTTTGGGAGGCAGAGTGGTGTAGTGGCTGGAGAACCTTTTTGGGAACCAGGACATCACAGATTCAGACCCCGCTAGAGCCAGATACTCACTGTGTGACCTTGGGTAAGTCACTTAACCTCCCCATGCTCCAGTCCATGCAGCTGCAGAAATGGGTAGAAGCAGGACCACTCTGGAAATGAGATGTATCTCAGATGGGCTATCCTGGGTAAGTAAATCATAAAATAAATACATTTAGTTTGCAGGTGGTTTATATGATATGGTCTGACCACTTGAACTTACTAAATAAGTAGACACAAGCAAAAAAAAGTCACATGTTAGACAAGAAGAGTCCCTTAACAGTTACTGAGTCACTGAGGGTTGATCTGGCTTACCTTTACTGCCCACAGAATGGACCTTCCTTTAAAAAGTGAAATTCAATGTGGGTTTCTGTCATACGTTAGGTTTTCAAGGTAGATTTTGGCTCTGTAAATATTGTTGCCACTTCAGTATATACCTCTGGAGAATTGTTGATTCAAGAAATGGGATGGTAAAAACAAAATACAAGGATCTTCCAGCAGATCTCGCAAGGGAAACTGTAGGCTGCTTTGCGAACATACGAACATACGAAATTTGCCAGCAGATAAAGGCCTAGAGGTCTATCAAGTCTGCTCGAATGTGCAGCTAGCACCCCTTATTCTGCAGTGCAGATGCAACAGTTTATTGATGTGCACTACTTTTTAGATGCTGTCCAGATGTTATCCAAATTTCTAATTTGGCCAGGTGCAAAGTATGATGTAGTCTATGGTATGGAGATGAGTTATCTAAAAGCCTTATAGCTGGTCTGTCTCCTGAGAAACCTCACATATTCAGAGCTATGTTAGACCAGATGGCAAAGGACATTGTTGAGAAGAAAAGAGCCTGCCTAGGCTATCCAAATGCTTTGCCATGCTGACAACCTGGATTCCAGAGGTGCTAGAACTGGATTTTCATCCTAGCCTGAGTTGGATTGCACCATGTTCTGCTGCCATAGCAACCCCTGTGGTTTGCTAGGGAGCTTATTCCTCCCCAGAGGCTGGGAGAGTGGTGGGAGGGTCAGCAGGCAACTAGAGAAGAAGAATGCAAGAGGAAAAACATGGCAACTGCTAGGATGATTGCACTGGTACTCTCGGGCCCCATGCTTCCACCAGATCCCCACAACACTGTGTAAAGGTAATTGGGGTGTCAGAGTTTGAAGGCAGCTGGGTCTGAAAGGGGGCAAGCTGGCCTGAGCATTAAAAACACCATGAAGTCCAGCTCCATGGTGCCAAGGAAAGTGTGTTTGCTTGGCATGCTGGTGACCTGGGTTCGCACCCAAGCCTGGCTGTCGGGAGCAGAGTCCAACAGGGAGGGATACTTTGGATGCTTACCTCCTGGGGGCTTCAGACTGCTGGTTGTCAGCCCCTGGGGTGGCTTAGACTTGACGTTCTTGGCAGCGTGTGGGCTCGACGCGCCGCTAAACGCCCTCAACCCCAGGATGCCACCGTGGTCGGCCCTTTATGGGAGGGCATGGGTGAATTGGGAGAAAAGTAGAAAACTCGTCCTTGGGGACCGGATAATGGCCGCCAGTTCCTGCCGCCATGATAGCCCGGAGGTGTCCGTGCCAACCCCTGCCATGCCTGGGATACATTGTACGCCTGCGGGCATCTCTCCTCTATTAGTTGTGCCCTCCCGACGAAGGGTTATGTCGGGTTACCCAGGGTCATGGCATAGATGGGGCAGCAGATGGGGATGCGGTGGGCTTTGATGGACTGAAGGAGTGGCTGAAGTAAATTAGTGTCTCTGCTTTAAGAAAGGTTCAAGCGTTCCCGGCACATAATGCAATGGATTGTGTACGTCTTTTTTTATTATTTTCATCTTTGAGACAGACAGTCCTTTCTTAGATATCTCTACTTCACTAAGGCAAAGCCCCTTTATCTGTTGTCACAGTCTATGTTTCTTTGGAGATTGGTCTTTTTGTGGTAAACATAGAGGGATAATGTATGGTCCTCTATCGTTAACCGGTCAGTTAACAGTCGAGAGGTTGCCAGGGCGACCATGTAAACATAGAGAGCGCAGCGCGAGAGGTTTTCGTCGTCATGGCAACCTCGGACAGTTAAAATGACCGGTTGCCGATAGAGGACCACTTGATTTTATAGTGTATGGTCCCACTTAAAAGTTAAACGGCTTACGCTTTTTTAAAAGTCACCACCGCGCCCTTCAGTCCTTCCCCGTCGGTTTCCTTCAGTCGGTTCCCGTCGAAAAAGCGACATACGCGCGATCTCGCTGTTAGTAATTCCATCGATGTGACGAGGATCGATAGGTTAACAACATATCTACGTCACATCGATAGGTTAACAACCTTAGGAAATAATGATTTCCTAAGGTTAACAGCGTTCTACCATACATTATAAGGATGTTTTAGGACAGACTCCATGAAATTTACACTGTCTTTACAGTCACAGTAAAGCTGCACTACCTCACAAATCCAAAGGGAGGTCAGATCTTGCATTTGTTGGTATTCTGGGCTAGCTGAAACACAGATTGGTGCCCCTCTGGAGTATCATCTCTCAGCTGCAGCATTAAGTTCATGAAAGGATATCCACCAAGGTTTGTTTTCTCTCCCTGCTGAAAAAAGGGGAGATGAAGACAGCTAGTCTTTGAACAGTTCAAAGTTAGAGGAAATTGGGGTACTTTTTGTAGTTTCTAGTTAAGATAGATTATTTAGCTTATCCCCAATGTAATTTATAGTGCTCAAGCAGTGGGCCTTCTGACCAGTACTGGACCTGAAGTTCTGTAACTACTTCATCTCAAAAACAATTTTATGTATGAATGCTCTAACATGAATCTGCAGGGTGCTCTGCTATATGGACTTTCTGATAGGATGGACCTCTAGAACATGCAATCTCCATGCCATGATCTGTTACTTTTACTGGCAGTTCCTTCGCTTTGTTCTGGGCTTTGTCCCAGAATCCTTCTACATATCAAAATCCCCTGTTTTTCCCCTTGAACTTCTCCCAGAGTTCTTTGAACAACAATGGAAGTCTTTGCCTAGCCTGCTTGTCTTTGTTGCCGATTGACACACATTTAGTTACTGCCTCCATTCAATTTTATGAAGATGAAGCACTGTTATGTGAATCCGTCTGGGTTACTATTTCCTCTCATAAGAGTAGAAACATAACAGTGGGAGCCTTTTATAGGCCACCAAACTGTACCATCGATGTGACTGATGAGCTGATGACTTTTTCAAAGGGAAGGACATTATCGTTATGGGAGATCTGAACATTCCCAATGTCAGCTGGGAGGAGATGTCCGCAGACTCGGAAGTTGAAACTGGGTTCATTGAGGATATCCTCTTATACGACTTGAGGCAAATAGTTAAGGAACCTACTAGAGGGTTAAACATTTTGAATGTTCTCACTAATACTGGGGATGACATCCATAATGTTGCCACTAACCCACCACTTGGTTTTAGTGACCACTCATCCATCAGTTTCACAATTAGTAGGGTAAACCGAATAGTAAACGGGAAAATAGTAATTAAAAACTTCAGGAAAGCAAACAACTAAGCTATTAAGGAAATGTTAGGTGCAGTTGATTGGGAAAATATTATTGAACCTATGAGTGCTGACTGTTCATGGACATTCTTAAGCAGTGTTCTTAATGAAGTAGTGGATAAGTTCATGCCCAGCAGGAAAATGTATAACAGGTCTGACAAAAACCCACCATGGTTTACTAGTAAAATAAGGAAGATGATTAATAAAAAATGGAGATTATTTACAAAAATGAGATTACAGCCAGCTGAGTAATGTCACACGGTATAAACATGCAGTAAAGGCAGCCAAAAGGACAATTAAGACAGCTAGAAGAAATTTGGAGTTTATAATGGCATATACTAAGGATAACCAAAAGACATTTTATACATACATAAATACAGTGAAAGGGAATTCCAGAGGATTAGCCCTTTACAAATTGGAAATAACATCATCAGTGACCCCAAAGAGAGGGCAAATCAGTTTAACAGGTCATTCTACTCCGTCTCCAGTAATGGTAATGACCACGTGTCTTTTAACTGTATACAAATAAAAACAAGGCTAAACAACATGCAATCAGGGTTAGTACAGTCCACAAAAGAATGATGTACCTGGACCCTAACAAATCAGATGGACCAGATAGGCTTCATCCAAGATTCCTAAGAGAACTCAGTGCTGAATTGGCACCAGTTTTGACCAAGTTATTTAACAAAACACTAGAAGAGGGCACTGTCCCGTCAGACTGGAGTAGAGCCACAGTCATCCCAATATTTAAAAAGAGCAAGAAATCAGAATCGAGAAATTGCAGACCTATTAGCTTGACTTCTATGGTCAGCAAGATTATGGAGGGAGTCATCCGAGATAGAATTATGGAGGACCTGGCTAATATGGGCATTAAAACATGACCCAATATGGATTTGTGAATGGGAGGTCATGTACTACCAATCTCATTGTGTTCTACGAAATGGTCAGTTGATTGGTTGACACCAGCGATGAGATTGATGTAATTTATTTAGATTTTAGCAAGGCATTTGATTCTATTTCACACAACATACTGATAACAGAAATGACAGCCCTAGATATTAATATCCATCTAATTAAATGGGTTCAATCTTGGCTGTCAAACAGAAGTCAGGCTATGAGAATAAACGGATATTTATGTGAGGAGTGAGATGTGACTAGCGGTGTCCCCCAAGGGTCAGTTCTTGACCCGATGCTCTTCAACATTTACATTTATGATCTGAAAATCAACTGTAAGAACTACTTACTAAAATTTCCAGACAATACCAAACTGGAATGCACTATAACAAACAATGAAGACAAACCTAAGATGGCAGCCGATCTCCATTATGTAGTCAATTGGGCTAATACAAATAAGTTGAAATTTAATAATGAAGAATTTTGCACTTTGGTAAATCAAATGTACACCAGCACTATTACATAGATGGTGTAAAGATAAGATCAGAAAAAAATGTGGTAGACCTGATTATTTTTATTATTATTAGGACTCCACTAAATATAGTGAGCACTGCAAACTAGTGGCTAGAAAATCAAATCACTTAGTAAATGGTGTAAGACGCACATTTGTTAATAGAAACGAGGTAGTCCTGATGCCACTGTACAGGGCATATATACACTCCATCTCGATTACTGCTGTCAGTTATGGTGTCCCTTTTTAAAAAAGGATTTGGACCTAGTGGAAAGGCCCCAGAGAAGGCTTACGAAACTAATTTCGAAACACTGGGATAAATCCTATGAGGATAAGCTTATGGATCTGGGTTGTTTTTGTTCAAGATCCTACAAGATGAGCAGTTGTTTATTGACATGGGTTTGAGCTAGAAACAGTCTAGTTATGACTTGAGAGGTCACAATCTGCAGCTGGTTGAGAACACACCAAACAAGAACACTAGGAAGTATGCATACCTAGGGTAATCCGATTATGGAATAGATTACTAAAGGAAGTTAGTTCAAACAACATGAAGTCTTGATGTATTTTGACTATTGCAGTGATCTCCAACCTTTGAACTGCCCCGGAGAACAAAGAGTTAACTTTCCATGCAAGGCATGGAATGCTGAGCTCGAGCTCAGTTGAAGCCTCTGTCTGCTGTTGTTTGAACCCCAACCGTCAGATTCTTTGCTCTGCCTCACTGAACAGTCGCTCCGGAGATTTCTCCTTTGCTCGGTTCAAAAAAGTTGGTTAAAGTGTCGTTTTTTAGCACGTGTTTCAACCGAATTTCTGCTTCTAACCTGTCGGTTTAAGTCTCTGTCTGTGGTACCGTGAGTACTAGATAGGTTTTCTATATTAGTTTTCTGTGTGGAACTTGTAAACATTGGATCGGTTTGGTTTGAACCGATCAGGTTTGTGTAAAAAACTTCTGTCTTTATTAGAGTGTGGTAACTGGTCCATATCGGTTCTAAAAAAACAGATTTCATTACGGTTTTTTCCAAGACCCGTAACACGGTCAGGAACCGATAGGGGTGTCTTGCCTGGCGGATTGCCGAAAAAAGGGTAAGTTTTGGATTAGGATTGGCCATGTCTGAGAAACCCAAGAAAAAACACGGGCCCACTGGGTTTCAACATCAGTAGTGTATGTGGGGAAGCCTTGCTAAGGCTGACCCCACACCACTTGTGTTTATTGTCTGGGGTTTGACCACCTCAATTCAGACTGCCAAATTTGTAAAGTTTTCCCAAAGCTACCTGGATAAGAGTAGGTAGACTGAGGGAAGGAGGCCAAGAAGTCCGCTGACCTGGATGGCCAGCCCGGTTCGGTTCCGACCGAACCAGAAGGAGTGCCCTCTGACCAGGGCTAAACTTCTTCGGCAAAAAGGAGAACCGATTCTGAGGAGTTGGTTCCGTTAAAGAAAAGAAGGATAAATCATCCGGTTCGGATCACAAGTTCTTTCTCCGACCGCTGATGAGATAGCCAAAGCACTAAGGATAGTTCAGTCGCTAACTTCGGTTCCGGCCGAACCGACACCATCGGTCAGGGGCTCGGTTCGGTCAGTTCCCCCGGTTCCGGATTATACTTTATAAGAATTTTATGAACCGGAGGAGGAGGAGGGAGAGTATGAAGATGATGATGATGATGGTGATTATGAAAGTCTGGATGTGCCTATTGACCCGGACATCTCCCCAGACAGACCTTCAGGCATTTCTCCTCCTAGGCTTTCTGAGTCCCCTTCCCACTTTATGTTTTACAAGAAAGTGGCTGAAACCCTCCAGCTTCCTATGGAAGAAGCAGTAGAGGATCAGGAGGAGCCTGATTTTGTTGAGATGATGGACATCCTAGAGTCCAGGAGATTGTCTATTTCCACATAAATCTTTTGGGAAACAGACATTTAAAATTCTAAAAACTCCTAATTCCATACCCGTGGACAGAAGAATGGACAAGAGGTATACTCTTTCAGGCTCAGACACGGAGTTCCTTTCAAGCAATGCAGCCATGTTGGGGTAGTGCAGGCTGCTGCCTGTGATAAGGCAAATATTCCCTTGGCTTACACCCCCAGACAAGGACTCCAGGAGGACTGATGCCATGGCAAAGAAACAATACATGGCAGCATCTTTGGGACTCGGGCAGGCTAACTATATGGCCTACACAGCTAGATACCAGAAGTCCAGGTGGGACACTGTGATGGCTCTAGCTAAACAGGCCCCTGATCAGCTTGCCAAGGAGCTGGAGCGGGTGGCTGCAGATGGGATTGAGGCATCCAAGGTGCAATTTCATGCTGCTGTGGACTCCAGTGATGTTTCATCTAGAGTCATGGCTACATCTGTGGCCCTTCGGAGGATGGCTTGGCTCAGATGTACTAGCCTGTCACAGGATACCCAGGCTAAGGCCATGGATTTTCCTGTCATTGGTAATTCTCTGTTTGGGGAGCAGACAGAGAATTACATGAGGAAAATGGACGAGTACAGGACCACCTACAGGAGTGCTCAGGCCAAAGAAAGGCAAGCCACTCCTCAGAGGCAGCATTCCAGGGGCAGTGGCAGGCCTTTTCATAGGCCTTTTTACCAAGCCCAGGCCTCCTCTTCTGCTTTTGCTCAGAGGGGGTTCTTTAGAGGGAGAGGCAGACGGGTATGAGCAGGCCTGCTTCCACCCCTCAGCCTAAAGCCCTGCCAAGCAGACACCCTGATGGGTCTGCCCGGCCGATTCTCCACTACTAGGGCAGGCTGGCTTACTTTGTCCAGGACTGGAAGTCTTTAACATTAGACAAGTGGGTCCTGGAAGTAGTAAGCCAGGGACTGGTTCTCAGCTTCAAAAAATTTCCCAAGATGAGAACCAGATCCTTTCCACCTGCAAATCCTTCAGAGGCCCTTGCCCTAGAGGCAGAGGTTTCTTCCCTCTTGGCTCTCAGAGCCATAGAAAGGGTTCCTACCTTACAAAGGGGCAAAGGATTGTACTCCAGGTACTTCCTAACCCCTAAAAAGACAGGAGAATGGCGGCCCATCCTGGATCTGAGATACCTAAACAAGCACCTTTTTAAAACCAAAATTCAAAATGGTGGCTTTGGGAATAATTCTGCCCTCTCTAAGGCCAGGGGACTGGCTAGCCTCTCTGGACCTCAAGGATGCCTATTTTCACATTCCCATCAGGTGCTCCCACAGAAAGTACCTCAGGTTCGAGTTGCCCTCAGGCCACTATCAATTCAGAGCAATGCCCTTTGGTCTAACATCAGCCCCAAGGGTGTTCACAAAGTGCCTGGCAGTAGTGGTTGCTTTCCTAAGGAGAAAAAAGATCTCCATCTTTCCATACCTGGACGACTGGCTCATAGTAGGTCAGTCTCCAGACCAAGTCAAGTCACATCTTCAGATAACTCAGCAACTGCTCACTTCCTTAGGGTTCCTCCTAAACCTTCCAAAGTCAGTTCTAGAGCCAGTGCAGCTCCTCACCTTTATAGGGGCGGAGCTGGATACAGTAAGAGCAAAGGCCTTCCTTCCCCTGGACAGGGCAAGGACACTAATAGAACTGGCCTCTTCTTTCACCCTTCAGGTGTCTCGACCAGCAAGGCACTTCTTGCAGCTCTTGGGCCACATGGCAGCCTCTACAGCAGTGGTCCAGGGGCAAGATTTCAGATGAGGGACATTCAGTTCCACTTGAGAACCTTCTGGTCCCAGAGAAAGGATTCCCTGACCAAACTAGTCCCAGTGACTCGAACCCTGAGCCAGGCTTTGCAATGGTGGCAGGATCAGGACAATTTAAGGCAAGGAGTTCCTTTTGTCACTCAGTCTCATTCTGTAATCCTCACCACAGATGCCTCCCTCTTGGGCTGATCTTACCACCCGAGGGCTGTGGTCACCTCAAGAATCTCTGCTTCACATCAATCTCTTGGAACTCAGAGCAGTGTTTCTGGTACTACAAGCTTTTTCCAAGTCTGTTCAGAACAAAGTAGTCCAGATCAGAACGGACAATACCACCACAATGTGGTACATCAACAAGCAAGGGGGCACTCGGTCTATGGCCTTGTGCACAGAAGCAATGAAGTTGTGGTCTCTGGCCTATTCCCTGCAAACTTCTCTCACAGCAGTTCACCTCCCAGGGAAGGACAATGTCCTGGCAGGTGCTCTCAGCAGGATATCTCAGGGCCACCACGAATGGTCCCTAGATCCCCTACTTTTGAAAGTGATTTTCTCCAGATGGGGCACTCCTCAGATAGATCTTTTTGCAGCCCCAGACAATCACCAACTTCCTCTTTTTGCTGCAGACCCCCAGTATTGGGCTCAGTCCCCCTGGATGCTCTGGTACTCAATTGGGAAGGGAAGTTCCTGTATGCTTCCCCCCTTCCCTCTCCTGTTCAAGGTACTAGTCAAGATCAGGTCTCAACCCTGCAAAGTGATTCTGATCGCTTCAGACTGGGCCAGACAGCCCTGGTACCCACTGTTGCTGTCCTTAGCAATCCACCTTCCCCTGTCTCTTCCCAGAACTTGTTGCCGTCCTCTCAGGGGAGGGTTTGGTATCCGAATCTCAAATCTCTCAATCTCAAGGCTTGGCTCTTGAAGAGTTAGAGTTTGCTGATCTGCACCTCTCTCAAGGTGTCCTGGATATTCTAAAGGCTTCTCGAAAGCCTTCCACCAGAAAGACTTACAACTCTAAATGGAAAAGGTTTACTATTTGGTGCTCTGGTAAGCATATTTCTCCAGAATCTGCTGGGTTGCCTACAGTCCTGGACTATATGGTTCATCTCAATGGCTTGGGACTCAGACCAGCTACACTCAAAGTACATTTGGCAGCTGTTTCTGCTTTTTTGTCAGTAGGCAAGCCCTCTTCTCTTTCAGCCCATCCTGTATTTTGCAAATTCTTCAAGGGACTGTTGCACACTAATCCTCCCTTCAGGGACCCTGTTCCTGCTTGGGACCTTAATGTTTGCCTTGCTCAGCTTATGCAACCCCCTTTTGAGCCTTTGTCCTCTGCAGAGCTTAAGTACTTGACTTGGAAAACTGTGTTTTTGGTAGCCATTACCTCTGCCAGGCGCATCAGTGAATTGCAAGCCCTGTCAGTGGAACCTGATTTCATCTCTTTCCATAGAGATAAAGTGGTCCTAAGAACTAACAGGAAGTTTTTGCCTAAGGTGGTTTCAGATTTCCACCTTAATCAGTCTATGTCTCTTCCTGTTTTCTTCACTGACCATTCCTCCTCTGGAGAGAGGAGGCTGCACAGCCTGGACATAAAAAGGGCCCTTAGCTACTACATAGAGTGCACCAAGGGTCACAGGTTTGACTCCCTCCAGTTGTTCCTCACTTATGGAGAGGTCGGTAAGGGAAAACCTGCCACTAAAAGATCTGTTGCCAGGTGGATTGTCTCTTGTATACAATTCTGCTACGAAAAATTGGGTAGAATCCCACCCTCAGGCCTGAGGGCTCACTCTACTAGAGGTACAGCTGCTTCCCTGGCTGCTGCCAGGGATATTCCTATCTTAGAGATTTGTCAAGCAGCCACCTGGAAAACAGTCCATACTTTCACCAAGCATTACTCTCTGGATATCCAGGCTAGGAGTGATGCTCGGTTTGGCACAGCAGTACTTCACAGCCTATTCCCAAAGTAGGTTCTGTCCCTCCTCCATGGAGGTGCTGCTTGGCAGTCTGCAATAGTCAGAATATATCAAGACTTCATGTTGTTTGAAGAAAAAATTACTCACCTTAGCAATGTTGTTTCTTCTAATGGAGTCTTGATGTATTCTGACCTCCCCCCCCCCCCGCCTCCCCTCTCAGAACCTGTGTTTTGGGATGTGGGTGGGCAGGAGCAGTGTTGGCACCTAGAGGTGCCCCCTGTTTTCTCACCCTCCTTTATTTTGGGTGTGTGTTGTGTTTTGTTTTTTGGGTTTCCTGACTTGAGTCTTTTGCTTTGAAACCGAAAAAAAACTTTTTTATCAAATTTAGTTGCCAGTCGGCTAGTGTGAGTTTACAGTTTCCACACAGAACTCCCAGTGAGTATAGCTCATAAAGATCTGACGGTTGGGTTTCAAACAACAGCAGACAGAGGCTTCAGCCGAGCTCGAGCTCAGCGTTCCATGCCTTGCATGGAAAGTTAACTCTTTGTTTTCTGGGGCAGTTCAAAGGTTGGAGATCACTGCAATAGTCAGAATACATCAAGACTCCATTAGAAGAAACAACATTACTAAGGTGAGTAATTTTTTCTTTCTGTAGACAGCTTGTTGGAATTTAAAAATAAGTTGGATACCTGATAAAAGATGGGTGTTTGTCATGGCTGGCCCACTGAGTAGTGGGGGCAGTCATAATGGGCATTAAGCCTACTATTGCCCTACTACCTAGTATATGTCTCTTCAGGACTTTTCGGTTGACATTAGCAACCCATTCAGTGACATAGTCACAAGTTTAGCCATAACCATCTCCCTAAGCTTATCAAGATCAGCTGTCTCAAAATTTAGCATCCTGGTCTTATTTTTGGTGAAATATCTTCCCTTTATCACCTCAAAATATTGTCAAAAATGCCTTTGTAGTTTCTTGCAGGAGACCACAAGGACTAGACTGATACGCATAGAGCTCATCCAGAGGACAGAAGCATACTGGACAAAGGGTTTGCAAAAGACAGGCACAAGAAAATAAGCCTCCTAGAGTTACAATTGTCATGGTTGGCATTGCTCCACTTTGCTCATTGCCTTGTGATGAGGCGTGGAAGAATCAAACAAAATAACAGCGGTGGCCTGTATCAACCATCGGAGGTTCTCACAGCCAGTTGTCTACTGAAGGAGCCAGTTCTACTTGTGAGCTGTGTAGTACAGAATGTGGTGTCTTTTATGACTGTTTATCTTCAGACGGAGCTAAATTATGAGGCAGATTGGCTCAGTCGGAATGATGTAGACCCGAAAGTAACAGCTACATCCAGAAGTGTGTCACTGGGTAATGTCTTCTTGGGAATTCCAACACTGGACGTATTTGTGTCAGTTAACAGCCATCAAGAAACTACTGTATGTATTTCATCTTGTTCGGAGATCATATTCCATGGGAAGGGGACGTCATGTCCATCCTGTGAGCTTAAAGCTTCTTGAATGCTTTCCTTTCAGTGGCACTGTTCTGACTGGTCTTGTCTGATATAGGAGAGTAAAGTTTGAGTCATTTCTCTTTGCCCCTTACTGGCTGAACAGGGACTGATCATTTTTATGTTCTGCTGTCTTTCGAGCAGCCTGCTGCTGGAACCTGCTCTTGTTCAGTCAGCTTTGCACTTACGCAACTTGATGTTTCTTGTTTTGTTGACAAGCTTTCCCTCTGGAATGTGCTCCTTTGCCCTGTATCTTAGTTAATTGTAACATCTACTGTAATTCTATTGTATCATTTGTTGTAACACTTGTACATTTGACGTGGAACCTTTGTAAAAAGACCACTTGGGGATAAAGATATCATTTGAATCTTCCAAATACCTAACTGACTAAACTACATGAATAAAAGCAGTCCTGGTTTGCAGAGATGGTATGCAAAGGAATCACAGTGCCACAATTGTCTCTGGAAATGTTTGGTTATTTTGACTTTGGAAACGGTTGTTACTGTAACAAAATATGTTAGGCACTATGCTGCTACTTAAAACTCTGTGCACTATAATTGCTTGCACTGTGGGTCACTTAATACCCAATTTTGGTCAGTTCTGTACCATTTGTTTTGTACCTCTTAATGTTCAATTAAGTATTGTAACTACTCACTGTCCCCTGTACTTGTACCTCTTTTTCTTTTTACCTTGTTTGTGCCATCTTTGTGGCCCACGTTGTGCCTGAAAATGGTCCCTTGGATCAGTCCACTCACCAGCCTAGCAAATAAATAAATAGTGGTGGAGAGTCCCATTTGTCTCCTATTGTGTTTTTTGACAGGGACAGTTTGGCCATCCTCACCTATAGAGGCAGTTCTTAGTGGCTTAGTTGGTTGGTCCACATGTTTTCCTGTCACTGTCTTTTGGATATCATGTTTGTGGGGGTAGGGATGCTAATTTCAGTGGAAAGGCCTTTCATACAGTCTGTTGTTAGGGTCTCTTCTGTTGGCATAATTTACTAGTACCACTTCTATGTATACTCATGTATAAATCGACCTTGCATGTAAGTTGACCTCCCTTTTCCATATGATTTTAGCAGTTTTTTAGATATACCTCACAGATAAGTCAACACCCCCACCATGCTTACCATACTGCCAACCCATATACGGTAAGGTACCACACCCAGCTGAATAAAGGGAGGAAAACTGAAGTGAAAATATAAAGAAACTGTTGCATTTTATTTTTGTAGAAAAAACACCAAATGTACCGTATGTTTGCATGGACCTTCTTTTCAGGCATTGTAATAAAAAACTCACGGATAAATCGACCGGAGCCCTCTGTAGGCCAGTAAAACACCCGCAGTTAGGTCAGCCTTACGTATAAGTTGAGTCTCTATTCTTTAGTGCCTATTTCTGGCACTGAAAACTCAACTTATATGTGAGTATTTACGGTATGTGTTTGCCACATCCCAGCTGTCTAGACTGGTGGAGATAAATAAAGAGTGAATGGTATTTTCCCATACCTGACAAGCACATTGTCTATATAGTCATCCCTACCACTCCAGGCCCTTTCTATTGCATAGTTCAGTGTTACTCTTAGCTTAGCCTATGGAGAGGGTTGTTTGTAATAGTAACATTTTGGCAATAACTACAGTGGAGGTGGGGTTGGATAGTCGGGCTTGGATATTCAAAAGGGTTGCGCATGACGCAACAAGGATGCACCATGCGCAACCCACCAATGCACCCCGGCACGATATTCAAAGGGGCAAGTTACGATGCACAACTCCCGATGCGCTGGGGCACATTGGTACTGTATGCGGCGCAAGTGCGGGGGACGTGCCCATGCACATGCAGCACATCCCAATATTCAGCCTGGGATGTGTGGGCATGGCCCCGCCACTCGGGCGCAGATGTGCCTGATAAAACTAGGAACAAGTCCTGGCTACCCACGGGCGAGCTGCCGCATTGCAGGGTGCAACACAGCAGCCGCCAGCCATTGGAGGCCACCCACTCATCCAGAACACTGTCCATAAGCCCCCTGCCCTGGGAACGCATTATTTCACATATCGGGGCTGTTTAGTACAGTATGGTCTGCATGCCCATTGGCCCACGCAGTGGACCAATAGGCGTACAGACCCTGCTGTACGTTGTCAGTCGGCGGGCGGCATGCGGGTGGGGTGCTGCTTCCCACCGCTGACTGGGGGGGTGCTGGGTGTCGCGGGCCTCAGTGGGGAGGGGGCACCACTGGACCACCAGGGTGTCTTTTGGTGATTTCCCCCGCGATCGGGCACGGGGGGGGGGTTCCATTGGACCACCAGGGCTTTCATGTACTGATGCCCGCGATCGGGCGATGGGGACTGGTCCACTGGACCACCAGGGATTTTTAATATGGATGCCCGTGATTGGGTGATGGGGACCGGTCCACTGGACCACCAGGGATATTTAATATGGATGCCCACGATCGGGCAATGGACAGTGGTCCACTGGACCACCAGGGATGTTTTGAACATATGCCTGCGATCAGGCGTACGGCAGCAGGGTCCGCCAGGGTGTTGGTCCCCGACGGCTGCAGCCTGGCAGGGCGCCAGGCGCAAGTCACCGGGGATCGGTGCACTGCATGCAAATAGAGCCATAATGACATGCAAATGGTCCCATTTGCACCTTGCATGCATATGGCCTCATTTGCATGCCCAGTGCTGAATATCGCAGTTGATGCACCTAGCGGAACCACACTTGCGCTGGCGCATCCCCCTGCTCCCCTTCTGCCACTTGTGCTGGTGCAGTGCCACTGCGCCATGCATGCACCATCAGTGCTATATTCAGTGGTGCAGAGCCACAGTGCATCACCGTTGAATATCGCCTGGTCCATGCCCAGGCTTGCGCCCTTACCTGGCGCAGTCTGAATATCCTACCCCTTATGTTTATGAAGCCTGTAAATGTTGAAAATACCATGGCACTAGGTGTTTTTCAATCAGTCAATCAAATCTTTATTTATCCAGGCGATCACCATTGAGCAAGCTCATTTACAAGGTGGTAACCTGCTGTTGGCAGGGAAAATTGTACAGTTACATATAAATATAAATAATACAAAAGGAACAACATGTTTACAATACTGATAGGAGCAGAGTAGTTACATTCCAAGTCACATTTACAAGAAAGATATACATAACACAACCCGAACGTAATATATATATACAGTTCTCACAGGAGCAGGATGTGTATGGATGTCATATACAAACCATAGAAGAAAAAAAAGAAAGATTATTTATATTCCTGTCCAGCAGAAACACGTTACAGGCCTGGATGGAAATTCCTAAGCTATGGAGGTGCACATAACAGTGTGTAAGCCTTAGGTAGATGCGGCAGAAGGGGGGTGGTGAATAAGAGGGATGCAGAGGGTGCTAAGGGCAAGTAGCAAACGTTTTGTCATAGAGGGTCTTAAAGAAGGCAGGACTGACAGGTGAGCTAAGTCTCAACGACTTTTGTATCCTATTCCAGAGAGTAGGCAGAGCATAGCTTATGGTGGCCCTTCCAAAGCGAGTGTTGGCCCTTGGGACATTCAAAGAAATCTGCGATTGACTTCTTAAGGCATAGTTCCTAATAGGACGAAGGGGGGAGACAGTCAACAACGTATTGTGGGAGTTTGTTGGTAAGGGCTCGGAGCGTACATAGAGCTGCATTTCTATATCGCCTGTATTGAAGGGAGGGCCATCCTACGGCTGCGTATAAAGAGCAGTGATGTGTGGAGTATGGGAGGCCAGTTATAAATCTCAGTACTCTGTAATATAATACATCCAGTTTTGCAAGATATGAGGCAGGGCAATGGCCATAAATGAAGTCGGCGTAGTCAATTAATGAAAGGAACATAGATTGGACAAGCTGTCTTTTTGCATCTGTGGTCAAGAGGCGTTTAATTCTGAAAAAAAGACCAAGTCTCTGCCTCAGTTTTTTCAGCAGTTCTTCTGTGTGTTCCACAAAAGAGAGTTTGTGGTCTAGCCAGATACCAAGGTATTTGAATTTAGTCACAAATTCAAGATTTTCTCCTAATAAAGTAGAGATTGATGGTAATGGACTAGCGACTGCAGAGTAAGCCCCTGGACCTGATGGTGGGAAAAGAGTGGCCTTGTTTTTTTTTTTGCATTTAGTAGTAACTTTTTGCTAAGGAGCTGGTACTGCACAGTATTAAAGTCAGCTTATAACACAACGCAGGCAGCTTCAGGAGATTCTTGGCTTAAGTAGGGCACCATGTCATTAGCAAACAAGTTTTTGATAATGGTAAAAAGTACTAGGTGACTATTATAAAAATTAAGTTAGTTGTTCTATTTAAAATGCATGTAAATTGCTGTAAACTGAACAAGTCTGAAATGTCATGGTGATTTGCATATATCCCATAATGCTTTGCATTATGGAAGTATGTGTGATGTTGTGTTTCTTTGAAACTTGGCTTATTGTCAATGCCCTTTGGGGTAACTCATGTTTCAGTGCTTCAGCATTGAGGTTCTTTGTCTTTAGCTTTTTTTTTTTTTTTTTTTGAGCCCCAGCCACCTAAGCAAACAAGGCCCGCATGGGGTGGAGGCTAAATCTCAACTGCCAAGTTAGGTCAGAGATCAGTGTCAGTAGGTGCTGGCTAAGTGCAGAGAAAGGGTGTACGTTGTCTATTGCTGCAAACTGATGTGCTGAAGAAGGGATATGCCATTGCTTAAGGTTATCTTTTGCATTTTGAATAAACTTCACACAAAGATTGTGTGTCGAACTTGAAGTTCAGTGTCTGGTCCATCTGTTCTCCCACAACCCTTCCTTAATCTGCAGGGCCGAGAGAAGGCTGTTTGTTCAGTGCACTCCCTCTACCATACCAATCCCAAGCCTCAGCCTCCTTTTCGCTGGCAGCAAAGGCGCCAGACAAGGCAGCAGCCTGCCAAGTGTCAGGGCAAACGTCAAACTCCCTTTTCTGCCTCTGTGCCTCTACTCCACCCCCCCCCCGCCAAGTCACACAGAACATCTGGGGTGGCACTCCCCAACCCTCCCTCCACCTCTTGACTCGTTGTCATCCTCCACCCACAGTTCAGGAAGAACCAGTTGGGGGCAGATTTGCCAGTCACCTGTCAGGGTCGGGGGCAATCACTACAGATTGTTGGGTGCTTCAGCTAATAGCTCAAGGGCACACAATAGAATTCATAGAGAGCTCCAGAAAATCCTCCAGGTCATTCTCATTACCCACAAGGTCACATTCCGCTCATCGGAGAGGAGACTACTGCTCTGTTGCTAAAGTCCACCATATAGCCAGTTCCTTGGGGCCAGGTAAGAAAGGGGGTATTACTCCCATTTCTTCCTGGTCCCAAAGAAGACGGGAGACCTTCGGTCGATGCTGGACCTCAGCACTCTCAACCTATATATTGAGTACAAATGGTTTCACATGCTGACCCTCCCAGGACTGTTGTCACTGCTCCATCAGGGACACTGGCTCTGCGCCCTGGACATACAGGATGCCTACCTGAATATCCCTATATTCCCTGCCCACCTCCCTTTATTTATTCATTTGTTTAAATTTTGGTAACCAGATAGGCCCACTGAGTCCATGACAGTCCCTTTTTCAGGGGCGACACAGAATTAATTACAAGTACCTAGAGGGAAGCAAAAAGAAAAATACATCGCGTCCAAATTACAAAAATCCAAAATAGACAAACTACAGTTCGAACAATTTGTTAGATATATACAATTACAGTATTTACCCAAATCTTTAAGTGCATACCAATGCAGAGCTTCAGTATTACTGTATATGCGTATTCTGTCTTGAGGTTATATTTGTATCCCCCTAAGGTTCCCAACAGGGGACTAGCTGTAGCAGTAGCACTTAGACCCTCCACTCAGGTGAGTCTTTAACCATTTTTGAAGCCCCCAAGTGAAACACAATCCTGCAGTTTGCTTGGGAGATTATTCCAGAGTTTAGGGAGGGCTATTCTGGTGGATCACTTACCTTGGGAGGATCTGGCTCTGGGAACTTTCAGGAGCTTGCAATCTGCGGACCTGGGCTGTCTCCTATTTGTTTTTGTGGCCAGCAGGCTCCCCAGACTGAGCGGGGGGCATCCGGTTGCTGTAGCTTGTAAGTCAGACAGAGTGAGGGGTATGGCAGTCTCCCTTCTAGGGTCGGCAAGTTTATAGTGCTCAACACTTGACAGTGGTACTCCATGTGGTGCGCCCCAGCAGCAAAGTGACTGACTCTATGGTACAGAGTCCTCAAACGCTGGATGGACAAAAGGTGGATAAAGCAACGGGGCCTGATGGGATTCACCCCAGAATTCTAAAAGAACTAAGGGAAGAACTAGTAACACCACTGACTACCCTTTTTAATAAATCATGGGAGGATGTTGTGGTACCTGAGGACTGGAGGAGGGTGGATGTGATTCCACTTCACAAAAGTGGGAGCAAGACAGAGGCAGGAAACTACAGACCTGTCAGTTTGACCTCAGTGGTAGGGAAAATGATGTAATCACTTCTGAAGGAAAGAATTGTTGAGTACCTAGAGGCCAGTGGGGCACAGGACCCAAGACAGCATGGATTCACAGCAGGAAGGTCATGTCAGACAAATCTAATTGATTTATTTGACTGGGTGACCAAAGTAGTAGACCAGGGAGGGGCTGTGGACATGGCCTACCTGGACTTTAGCAAGGCATTTGACACAGTCCCGCACAAAAGATTAAACAAATTAGCCAGCTTGGGAGTGGGTCCCAGGGTGGTAGCCTGGTTAAAACACTGGCTGGACAACAGGACACAGAGGGTAATAGTAAATGGAGTCCACAGTGAAGAAAGGGTGGTTACTATTGGGGTACCGCAGGGTTCAGTACTGGGCCAGTCCTTTTTAATGTCTTTTTAAGTGACATTGCAGAGGGACTGGAAGAAAAAGTATGTCTCTTTGCAGATGGCACAAAGATCTGCAACAGGGTTGATATGCAAGCTGGGGTGGAAAGGATGAAAAGGGACTTGGCAAGGCTGGAGGAATGATCAAATGTATGGCAGCTTAGATTCAACGCAAAGAAGTTCAAAGTAATGCACCTGGGAAACAAAAACCCAGGGGAAGAATACACACTGGGGGGGGGGGTGAGATACTGACAACAACAACAATGGAAAGGGACCTGGGGGTAGTCATATCAGATGACCTAAAGGTGGGCCAGAAATGTGAGAAGGCAGTAAGGAGGGCTGGGGGGATACTGGGATGCATAGGGAGAGGCAACACCAGTAAAAAACAGGAAGTTGTTGGCCCTCTGTACAGACAGTTGTTAAGACCACATCTGGCATACTGTGTACAGTTCTGGAGACCCCATCTCTGCAAAGGCATAGACAGGGTGGAGGCTGTCCAGAGGAGGGCAACCAAAATGGTGCAGGGTCTGTACCAGAAGACATATGAAGAAAGACTAAAGGAGCTTAAGTTGTATAGCCTCGAGGCAAGGAGGGAGAGGGGGGACATGATAGAAACTTTCAAATAACTCAAGGGAATCAACAAAGTCCAAGAGGGTAGCATCTTTCAGAAAAAGAGATGTGCAAGAACAAGGGGGCACAATTTGAAGATAGAGTGGGAACGGCTCAGAGGTAATGTGAGGAAGTAGTTTTTCACAGAGAGGGTTGTGGATGCATGGAGCAGCCTTCCTGAGGAGGTCGTAGAGTCAAAAACAGTGGGGGAATTCAAAAATGCATGGGACAGACATAAGGTAGTTCTGTTGGGGGGGTAGGAGGAAGTAGGCTGTTGGTTAACTAGGATCTGCAGCTTATCCGTTAGGTAGAGAAATGGGCAGACTAGGTGGGCCAAGCAGTCCTTATCTGCCATCAGATTCTATGTTTCAGCAGTTCTGTAGACCTTAGTGGTTGTAGCAGAGTCGATCCATAGAACAAAGTGGGGGAGAACAGTCCCATTGCTGACCACAATTTTAGACTCTTTGGTCAGGTAGGGGCTAAGCCTAAATAGGAGGCCAGGTTTCTGATTTACCATTTTGGTAAGGTGATCAGTATGTTTCCTGAACATAGCATCCTGATCTATATACATTTCTAGGTACCTTATGCTTTCTACCACTTCGATCTCTGCCCCATTAGCGGTGGAGAGAGACAGGAGGTACGATCTCTTTGTGCCCAGATTCTTAGGACCAGATATCATTGCCTTTGTCTTACCGCTGTTCAGAACTAATTTGTTAGCCTGAAACCATTTTTTCAAGGGTTGTGAGGGCTTGTCTCAACAGTCGGTTTAGGGACCTCGGGTCATTGGAGGTTCTATACAGCACCGCTTCGTCTGCATATAGTGTGACCTTAGCCCCGCCACAGTGTAGTGGTAGGCTGTTTATAAATAATGAAAAATAATAGGGGTCTCAGAATGGAGCTCTGGGGGACACCGTCGTGCACTGGGTGCTCATCCGATCTAGCCCCATGCCAATGGACAAATTGGTCCCTGCCATAATGGTTGTCCGAGAACCAGTCCAATGCTAACGCATCTAATCCTAGAACCTTTAGACATCCTGTGAGTAGTTTGTGGTCCACTAGATCAGAGGCCTTGGTGAGGTCAATAAAGACCGCACCAAGAAGTTGGCCTTGATCAAAGGCTTCGTAAACATCTGAGGTAAAACTTACAAGGGCTGTTTCAGTACCATGCTTCTTTCTGAAGCCATGCTGTTGTGCCGTCTGTAAGTTATGCTCTTCTAGGTAAGTGATGACCTGTTGGTAGACCACCTTCTCCAGCAGTTTGCTAAGGGTACAGAGGATGGAGACTGGCCTGTAGTTCTCCAACTCCTCATGTGACCCACCTTTGCGAATAGGGGATACCAGTGTTACCTTCCATTGTGTAGGCACTTTTCCATCAAGCCAGGACCTATTAAATAGCGGTTTACTGGTGCTGCAGTTACAGTGGCGGCAGTCTTGAGCAGTCTGGGCTCCAGATTGTCATTTCCCGCTGAGCCTTCCGGTTTTAGACCCCTGAGCAGTTTTAGGACTTCTCCTGTGGATACCAGTTTAAGGTGGAATTCAGGGCACTGAAGAGGGCCCACCTGTTTCTCTTGGCTATCCTGCCTATGGTTGGGAGTATATGTTTTGAATCTCTGTAGATCAGTGAAAAAAGCATTGAAGGCATTTGCAGAGTCTTGTGAGGTGGACTGGTATACCCCATTAGCTTTAACTTCACTGGTCCCTTTAGCCTTTTTTCCTGTTAGAAGCAAATTTATCTGCATCGAAAATGTCTTTGGGTCTGACAGGTTGATGGTTTGCGGGGTATGTAGATAATGCTTCTTGGCTTTTTTCAGCTCTTTTTTGCAATTATTTTTACGTTCCCTGTATGTCACCCAGTCCTGATACAAATTAGTATCCTTGAATTTACACCATGCCCTATCTCGCTCTCTCATGATCCTTTTCAGGTCTGGATTTAGCCACCTGGAGTCCTGCCCTTTGACCCTGATTTTTCTTAGAGGGGCATGTTTGTTGGCTATAGATAGAAAATGTTTTCAAACAACATGAAGTCTTGCTGTATTCTGACAATAGCAGTGAGTCCCAACCTTCGAACTGCCCCGGAGATGAAAGAGTTAACTTTCCATGCCAGGCATGGAACACTGAGCTCAAGCTCGGTTGAGACTCTGTCTGTTGCTGTTTAAACTCAAACCGTCAGATTCTTTACTTCGCCTCACTGAACAGTCGCTCCGGAGATTTCTCTTTCCGCTTTTCTCGGTTTTCGACCAAATTTAAACCCTAACCTGTCGGTTCAGTCTCTGTCTGTGGTATTTGTGAGTACTAGATAGGTTTATATTATTTTCATTCTGTGTGGAACTTAGTAGCGGTTCATCGGTTCGGTTTGAACCGATCAAGTTGTTAAAAATCGTTATTTGTACTTCTAGTGTGGTTACCGTTCTTATCAGTTCTAAAAACCGCTTTTTATTACGGTTTTTTCCACCACCAGAACACGGGTCAGGAATCAATAAGAGGGTCTTTACCATGGATTGCCATTAAAAGGGTAAGTTTGGTTAGGATGGCACAATGTCTGAGAAACCCAAAAGAAAAACCGGGCCCACTGGGTTTCAACACTGCAGTGTGTGTGGGGAGGTCTTTGCTAAGGCTGACCCCCACACCACCTGTGTTTATTGTCTGGGGTTTGATCACCTCAATGCAGACTGCCAGATTTGTAAAAATTTTCCTGCAGCTACCCTAGAAAAGAGAGTTGGTAGGCTCAGGAAAGGGAGGCTAAAGTCCGCTTGAACCGATGTAATAGCCGTTCGGGTTCATACCTAACCAGAAGGGAGTGCCTCTGACCAGGGCGAGACTTCTTCGGCAAAGGAGAGCCGATTCTGAGAGTCGGTTCCGCCAAGAGAACAAGAAAGGAAAAATCAGCTGGTGTGGATCCAAAACTTTCTTCTCCAACTGCTGAAGAAATAGCCAAGCGATAAAAATTGTGCAGTCGCTTTCCCGGTTCCGACGAACAGCACCATCGCAAGCGCTCGGTTCGGCTGGTTCCACCGGTTCAAGATTATGATTTAGAGGAATATTATGAACCGGAGGAGGAGGAAGAGGAGTATGAGGAAAGTGAATGTGGTTTTGAAAGTCTGGATGTGCCCATTGACCCGGACATCTCCCCAGACAGACCTTCAGGAGTGTCTCCTCCTAGGCTTTCTGAGTCTCCCTCCCATTTCATGTTTTATAAAAAAAGTGGCTGAAACCCTCCAGCTTCCTATGGAAGAAGCTGTGGATGACCAGGAGGAGCCTGACTATGTGGAAATGATGGATATCCCAGAGTCTAGGAGGCTGTCTATTCCCTTACACAAATCTTTTGGGAAACAGACATTTAAGATTTTAAAGACTCCTAATACTATACCTCCTGTGGATAAAAGAATGGACAAGAAGTATACATTGTCAGGCTTAGATACGGAGTTCCTTACACAACAATGCAGCCATGTTGGGGTAGTGCAGGCTTCAGCCTGTGATTAGGCAAATATTCCCTTGGCTTCACACCCCCCCAGACAAGGATTCCAGGAGGATTGATGCCATGGCAAAGAAACAGTACATGGCAGTGTCCTTGGGACTCAGACAGGCCAACTATATGGCCTATACTGCTAGGTATCAAAAATCCAGATGGGTCACTGTCATGGCTTTAGCAAAACAGGTCCCTGGCCAGCTTGCCAAGGAGCTGGAGCAGGTGGCTGCTGATGGTATTGAGGCACCCAAGGTGCAATTCCATGCTGCAGTGAACTCCAATGATGTGTCATCTAGAGTCATGGCTACATCTGTGGCACTTCGTAGAATGGCTTGGCTCAGATGTACTAGCCTGTCACAGGATACCCAGACTAAGGCCATGGATTTTCCTGTTATGGGTAATTCTCTGTTTGGGGAGCAAACAGAGAATTACATGAAGAAAATGGACGAATGTAGGACCACCTGTAGGAGTGCACAGGCCAAGGAAAGGCAGGCCACTCCTCAGAGGCAGCACCCCGGGGGCAGTGGCAGGCCTTTTCATAGGCCTTTCTACCAAGCCCAGGCCTCCTCTTCTGCCTATGCTCAGAGGGGGTTCTTTAGAGGAGAGGCAGAAGGGTACAAGCAGACCTGCTTCCACCCTCAGCCAAAACCCCTGCCAAACAGGCACCCTGATGGGTTTGCCAGGGCCATTCTCCACTACCTGTAGGGGCAGGCTGGCTTACTTTGTCCAGAACTGGGAGTCTCTAACATCAGACAAGTGGGTCCTGGAAGTAGAGTCAGGACTGGTGCTCAGCTTCAAAATTTCCAAAGCTGAGAACCAGATCCTTTCCACCTGCAAATCCTCAGAGGCACTTGCCCTAGAGGCAGAGGTCTCTTCCTTCTGGCTCTCAGAGCTGTGGAAAGGGTTCCACTCTACATCAGGGCAAAGGATTGTACTCCAGGTACTTCCCCCAAAAAGACAGGAGAATGGCGCCCATCCTGGATCTCAGATACTTAAACAAGCACCTTTTAAACCAAAATTCAAAACGGTGACTCTGGGAATTATTCTACCTCTCTAAGGCCAGGGGACTGGCTAGTGTCCCTGGACCTCAAGGATGCCTACTTCCATATTCTCATCAGAAACTCCCATCGAAGTACCTCAGGTTCGAGCTGCCCTCAGGCCATTACCAGTTCAGAGCAGTGCCCTTGGTCTAACCTCTGCTCCAAGGGTGTTCACAAATGCCTGGCAGTAGTAGTTGCTTCTCTAAGAAGGCAAAGGATTGCCATCTTCCCATACCTGGACGACTGGCTCATAGTAGGCCAGTCCCCAGACCAAGTCAAGTTACACCTACAGATAACTCAGCAACTGCTCACCTCTTTGGGTTTCCTTCTGAATCTTTCAAAGTCAGTTCTAGAGCCTGTTCAGCTCCTCACCTTCATAGGCGCAGAGCTGGATACAGAAAGGGCCAGAGCTTTCCTTCCCCTGGACAGGGCAAGGACCCTTATCACACTGGCCTCCTCATTCACCCTGCAGGTGTCTCGACCAGCAAGGCATTTTCTGCAGCTCCTGGGGCACATGGCTGCTTCCACAGCAGTGGTGCAGGGAGCAAGATTTCAGATGAGGGACATTCAGTTCCATTTGAGAGCCTTTTGGTCTCAAAAGAAGGACCCTCTGACCAAATTGATCCCAGTGACTCGAACCCTGATCTAGGCCTTACAGTGGTGGCAGGATCAGAACAATCTAAGACAGGGAGTTCCCTTTGCCACTCAGTCCCACTCTTTAATCCTTACTACAGATGCCTCCCTCTTGGGGTGGGGAGCTCACTTGGGCGACCTGACTACCCAGGGGTTGTGGTCCCCTCAGGAATCTCTGCTTCACATCAATCTGTTGGAACTCAGAGCAGTATTTCTAGCACTTCAAGCTTTTTCCAAATCTGTTCAGAACAAAGTTATTCAGGTCAGAACAGACAATACCACCTCAGTGTGGTACATCAACAAGCAAGGAGGCACTCGGTCTACAGCCTTGTGCACAGAAGCAATGAAGTTGTGGTCTCTGGCTTAGTCCCTGAACACCTCCCTCACAGCAGTACACCTCCCAGTCAAGGACAATGTCCTGGCAGATGCTCTCAGCAGGATATCTCAAGGCCATCACGAATGGTCACTGGATCCCCTGGTCTTGGAGGTGATTTTCTCCAGATGGGGCACCCCACAGATAGATCTTTTTGCAGCCCCAGACAATCACCAACTTCCTCTTTTTCGCTGCAGACCCCCAGTGTTGGGCTCAGTCCCCCTGGATGCCTTAGTTCTCAGTTGGGAAGGGAAGTTCCTGTATGCTTTCCCCCCTTCCCTCTCCTGTTCAAAGTGCTACTCAAAATCAGGTCTCAACCCTGCAAGGTGATCCTGATTGCTCCAGACTGGGCCAGACAGCCCTGGTATCCTCTCCTGTTGTCCTTAGCAGTCCATCTTCCCCTGTCTCTTCCCAGGAATTACAACCTGTTAACCTGTGCTCAGGGGAGGGTTTGGTACCCGAATCTGAAATCTCTCAATCTCAAGGCCTGGCTCTTGAAGAGTTAGAGTTTGCTGATTTACACCTCTCCCAAGGTGTAATGGATATTCTGAAGGCTTCTAGGAAACCTTCCACCAGGACTACTTATAATTCCAAGTGGAAAAGAATTTCCATATGGTGCCCTGGAAGGCATATTTCCCCAGAGTCTGCTGATCTGCCCACAGTCCTTGATTATATGGTCCATTTGAATAGCTTGGGCTTAGACCAGCTACACTAAAGGTGCATCTGGCAGCTGTTTCTGCTTTCATTTCAGCAGGTAAGCCCTCTTCTCTTTCAGCTCACCCTGTATTCTCTAAGTTTTTCAAGGGATTGCGTCATACCAACCCTCCATTCAGGGACCCTGCCCCTGCTTGGGACCTTAACGTTTGCATTGCTCAGCTTATGCAACCCCCTTTGAGCCTTTGTCTTCAGCAGAGCTTAAGTACTTGACTTGGAAAACTGTGTTCCTGGTAGTCATCACTTCTGCCAGACGCATAAGTGAGTTACAAGCCCTGTCAGTGGAGCCTGATTTTATCTCCTTCCATAGAGATAAGGTGGTCCTCAGGACTAACAGGAAGTTTTTGCCTAAGGTGGTTTCAGATTTCCACCTTAACCAATCTGTGTCTGTTCCTGTGTACTTCACTGACCATTCCTCCTCTGGTGAGAGGAGGCTGCACAGTTTAGATGTGAAAAGAGCCCTTAGCTACTACATAGAACGTACCAAGGGTCACAGGTTTGACTCCCTCTAACTGTTGCTCACTTATAGTGAGGTTGGTAAAGGGAAACCTGCCACTAAAAGATCCACTGCCAGGTGGATTGTCTCTTGTATTCAATTTTGTTATGAAAAACTGGGTAAGGTTCCATCCTCAGGCCTGAGGGCTCACTTTACCAGAGGTACGCTGCTTCCCTGGCTGCTGCCAGGGATATTCCTGTTCTAGAGATATGTCAAGCAGCTACCTGGAAAACAGTTCACGCTTTTACCAAGCATTACTCCCTGGATATCCAGGCTAGGAGTGATGCTCGGTTTGGCACAGCTGTGCTTCAGAGCCTATTTCCTAAGTAGGTTCTGTCCCTCCTCCATGGAGGTACTGCTTGGTAGTCTGCTATTGTCAGAATACAGCAAAGACTTCATGTTGTTTGAAGAAAATATTACTCACCTTAGTAATGTTGTTTCTTCTAATGGAGTCTTGCTGTATTCTGACCTCCCCCCCGCCTTCCCCTCTTAGAACCTCTGTTTTTGGGATGTGGGTGGGCAGTGGCAGTGTTGGCACTCAGGAGGTGCCCCACCTTGTTGTTTTCACCCCTTTTCTCTTTGGGTGAGTGGGTGTTGTGTTTTTTCATTTTTTGGGTCTCCTGACTTGAGTCTTTGTTTTGGGACCAAAAAATCTGTATTTATATTTAGTAGCCAGTTGGCTAGTGTAGGTTTACAGCTTCCACACAGGACCTTAGTGAGTTTAGCTCGTAAAGATCTGACGGTTTGAGTTTAAACAGCAACAGACAGAGTCTCAACCGAGCTCGAGCTCAGCGTTCCATGCCTGGCATGGAAAGTTAACTCTTTCATCTCCGGGGCAGTTCGAAGGTTGGGACTCACTGCTATTGTCAGAATACAGCAAGACTCCATTAGAAGAAACAACATTACTAAGGTGAGTAATTTTTTCTTATGAACCCATCTAGGGCAGCATCTAAATTTGGAGCATCTAAAACCTGTATCCAGTCCACTTCTGACAGAGATTGGAGGAAAGACCCCTCATTCAGGGCTGAGTAGCTTCGAGACCAGAAAGTTCTGGGAGGCTGTTTCTCAGGTTTACCTTCCAGGGGGCTACCCTGGACCTGTTCCACACGGTGGAGGTCACGGCGAATTACTCCAAATCTCCTCACTCCTTCCCAGCACCTCCAATTCATTGGGGCGGTACTGGATACTTTCCAGGGTCAGGCCTTCCTCCCTTTAGACAGGGAGGAAACACTGCCGAGGCAAACGCGGCTTGTGGCCTCCACCCCTTGGACAATGGCCAGAACGGTGCTCTGCCTCCTCGTTCTTATGGTGGCGACCATTTCATCGGTACCCGTGGCCCAGCTCCACATGCAGATTACGCAATGGACCCTCGGTACTGTGGGATCAGTGGTCGGGGGACCTGGATTACAGGGTTCTGGTGTCCAACCCTGTGCAAAAGGATCTCCTGTTGTGGCAGAATCTGTGGAGTCTCTGCTGATGGTTTCCCTTCCAGCCTCCCCCTTCAGTTCAAACCCTGATGATAGATGCATCAGGTCAGGGCTGGGGAGCGCATCTGGGAGATTGCAGAGCTCAGGGATCCTGGTCTCAGCATGAGCTCTCACTGCACGTATACGTGCTTGAGATGCGTGCTGTGCTGTATGCCCTCCAGGCATTCCAGCCCCTTCTCCTCGCGGGACCACTTCTGATCCAGTCAGACAACATGTGCGTGGTCTGGTATCTAAACAAACAGGGAGGCATTCGGTCGTATCCCTTGTGCAGGGAAGCGATGCAAGTGCGGTATTGGGCAGTTCAGCACCGGCTGTAGATAACTGCGGTGCACGTCCTGGATGTCCAGAACTTCCTAGCAGACAGTCTCAGCCACACCCAGGCAAAGGCTCATGAGTGGGAACTGCGTCACTCGGTGGTCAAGGACATCTTCAATCTTTGGGGTCATCCAGATCTTCGATTTGTTTGCCTTCCCATACAATGCAAAACTACCCAGTTTTTGTTCGCTCTTTCCCGGGCCTGGTGTCTTTTGGCAAGACACGCTGCCTCTTTGCTGGACAAGGAGGTTCCTGTACGCCTTCCTTCCCTTCCCGCTCTTGCAGAGGGTTCTCCTAAAGCTACAAGTAGAGGGAGCTCAGATGATCCTCATCGCTCCATATTGGCCTCTCCAAATATGGATCTAACCCCAGGAAATCTTACTGTACTCTGACATGTGCAGTATGGTCTCACCATAGGACTGCCCCGGAGCTGAAATGGTTACTAGAACCTATGCAAATGATAGAACGCTGGGCTCGAGCTCAGTTTTCAAATCACTGTCTCTGGTAAACATCCTGCAACCGTTAGATTCTTTACTCTGCTTGCCTAAGTCAGATGCCTTTGAGAGCTCTTCTTCATCTTTCTTGAAGATTTTATTTTTTTCTGGGTTTTATACATCTGTTACCACAGACAAGTGGGTCCTGGAGGTGGTGGGCCAGGGTTTTGCCCTCAGCTTTAGGGTTCTGCCCAGGCTGTGGGCAGGAGTCTTCAGACCTGCCACCCCATCAGAAGTTCAGCTACTGGAGGAGGAGGTAGAAAAAGTGTTACAGGACAAGGCAGTGGAGCCTGTCCCCTTGGCCCAAAGGGGGAAGGGACTCTACTCAAGGTACTCTGTCACAGTAAAGAAAACAGGGGAGTGGCGACCCATCTTGGATCTCAGACAGTTAAACAAGCATTTGACAAAGCCAAAATTCAAAATGGTCACTCTGTCCACCATCCTACCTACTCTCAGACAGGGAGACTGGCTGGCATCAATAGACCTGAAGGATGCCTATTTTCACATCTCTATCAGGCAGTCCCACAGAAAGTATCTTAGGTTCAGGTTGCCATCAGGCCGTTGCCAGTTCAGAGCCATGCCTTTTGGCCTTACATCGGCACCAAGGATGTTTACAGAATGCCTAGCGGTGGTGGTAGCCCACTTAAGAAAGCGGGGGTCACAGTCTTTCCATACCTGAACGACTGGCTAGTGGTAGGTCAGTCCCCTCAGCAGGTTACAGAGGCCTTAACCACTGCTCAGGATACCCTGCAGTCCCTGGGCTTCTTGGTGAACCTCAAGAAGTTAGTGCTGACTCCTGTTCAGCTGTTGGAATTCATAGGGGCAGAGCTGGACACTGTAAGAGGAAAGGCATTTCTCTCTCAGGGAAGGGTAGAAACACTGGTGCAGCTGGCCAGCTCTTTTCAGTTGTATACCCCCAGGCCAGCAAGGCACTTTCTCCAGCTGCTAGGACACATGGCTGCTGCAACAGCAACAGTGCCAGGCTTCGTGTTCCAAATAAGGGATATTCAGTTTCATCTCGGATCCTACTGGTCACAGAAAAGGGACCCTCTGTTCAAAATGATGCCAGTCACGAGAACTCTGCTCCTAGCACTTCAGTGGTGGCAGGAAAGGGAAAACCTAAGAGAGGGAGTTCCCTTCCTGCAAAAGTCACCTTCAGTGGTGCTGACAACAGATGCTTCTCTCTTGGGGTTGGGGTACACACCTGGGAGAGCAGACTGCGGATGGGACCTGACTTCCACAGGAATCTCTGCTCCACATAAATCAGTGGTAGCTCAGGGCAGTCCATCTGGGCATTCGGTCCTTCGCTCCAATGCTGTAGGGCAAGGTGGTTCAAGTCAGAACAAACAACACAACCACAATGTACTACATAAACAAGCAGGGGGGGTACAAGGTCATCCCTTCTGTGCACAGAGGCCATGAGGATATGGAGGCTGGCATATTCCCTGGGCATCTCTCTCTCAGCTGTCTGTCTCCCAGGGAAAGACAGTGCCCTCGCAGATGCCCTAAGCAGGATCAATCAGAATCACCATGAATGGGCATTGAACAGGCAGGTCATTCAGGCAGTGTTAAGGTGGTGGGGCACCCCAGAGGTGGACCTTTTGCAGCCGCAGGCAGTCATCAGCTGCCACAGTTCTGTTGCAGACCTCCTGCAGTGGGCACAGTGCCAGTGGACGCATCGCTGCTGGACTGAACAGGGAAGTTTCTGTATGCCTGTCTTCATTCTGGTCGAGCATTGTCACAAGTACTGTGTGAGGAGTTTGCGCAGATCTTCGCTGATAAGGTGTCCATCATCAGGGATGAGATCAACCAGTGCCTTCCCATTGGACCTTGCATTAATCAATCGGGTGGTACTAATGCCCGACAGACGTGGTTCACCTTTAGTCAACTGATAGTCGTAGATATAGTGAGGATCATCCAGACTTTGCAGCCAACCTACTGTAGTTTGCATCCGGGCCCTACGTGCCTACTAGTGGGGTGTGTAGAGGTTATAGGCCTGGTCCTTGCTGGGATAGTGGGGTCTTCGCTGGAGAGAGGGATCTTTCCAGATCCCTTAAAGGAGGCACTTGTGCCCCCCTTCTGAAAAAACCCTCCCTTGACCCCAACTGCTCAGCTAATTACAGATCGATCTCAAACTTACCCTTTATAGGGAACATTATTGAGAAGGTAGTCACTCTGCAGCTGGAAGATCATTTAACTAACCACAATATCTATTACCCTCTCCAGTCTGGCTTCAGAAAAAGGCATAGCACCAAAACAGCCCTGGTATGGGTACTCAGTGATCTTCTGATGGCGAGAGATCGGAGAACCCATTCCATCTTGGTTCTTCTTGATCTCGCAGCAGCATTTGACACCGTGGATCATGGGGTGCTGCTAGAGCACCTGTGGTTCTTCTGTGGACTGGGGGGGGGGGTCCTCAGTTGGTTTCGATCTTTTCTCAAGGGCAGAACCCAGAGAGTGGTGTCGGGAATTTATTCATTGGCCCCTCACTGTCTGCCCTGCGGGGTTCCACAGGGTTCGGTGCTGTCCCCCATGTTATTTGTGGTGTACATGCTTCCATTAGGGGATATTGTAAGACAGTACAGGTTGAGTTTTCATTGGTATGCCTATGCCGATGACTCTCAACTGTACATGTCTTTTGTACCTGAACAGGAGTTAGACTCTGCTATGGCATTTAATAACTGCCTGCTGGAGATTCAGAACTGGATGAGTGCCAGTTGGCTCCAGTTGAACCGGGGGTGACAGAGGTATTGGTGGTGGACCCCGGTTGTAGGATGACAGGGGCATGGGAGGGAAAACCCTCAGAATTAAATCTTGGTGGGACTCTGCTTATTGCCTCGGGCCTGGTGCATAACCTGGGCGTGGTATTTGATGAAGGCCTGACCCTGAGGGTGCAGGTTTCAGCTGTAGTCAAATCCTCCTTTTACCATCTAAGGAACATAGCCCGGGTGAAGCATCTGGTCCCGCCCAAGATCTTCCTACCTTGGTCCATGCCTTTGTCACCAGTCATTTTGATTACTGCAACGCCCTCTACCTGGGGCTACCGGGGGTAGAGATCCGCCGCTTGCAGCTAGTGCAGAACGCGATGACCAGGTTGTTGACTGGAACCCTAGATCCAGTCATATAACACATGTGCTGCGTGAACTGCACTGGCTTCCAATAGAGTGGCGGATCACCTTCAAGGTCGCATTACTGACCTATAAAGCCTACATGAGCAGGGACCCCACTACCTGAAAGAACTCTTACAGCCTTACTGCCCCACCCGTTTACCGAAATTAAAACTTGTTCGAGTTAGCGATCATGCTTTTGCGTCTTTGATTATGGAAGAAAAATCTTCCCCCGGATTTCGCCGGTGTCTTTGCGGCCAGAAGATGTTGTGTACCGATCCCCACTTCACGTGCGTCTACTGCCTAGGTGTCGGCCGTGACACCTCGTTCTGCAGCTTTTGCTTGGCTTTCCATCCCAACGTTCTGGACGACCGCCTGGCACATTTGAAATTGGGGAGACTGGAGAAAAGGAACCCTCCGGTGAAGTCCATGGAGGCTAGGTGGGCAGTTTCCATGGCTGCGGGCTCTGCTGAGCAATTGGAACACATGCAGGCATTCAAGGAAGAAGCAGCTCGTGCTGCCGACTCTTGGAGCTTCTTCGTTCCACTCAACCTAGGCTCTACCTTCTCGGGTTCCTTCCGGGAGTTGTGCCAGTCTCTCCCCACCTGGGGAGAGGTGCCTGTGGGCTCGCACTCCTCCCGATCCCGTAAGTGGGAGAAGGAACCGAGTAAGTCTTCGTCTCAGCGAAGATGCTCTTGGGACCGAGAGAGGTCCCAGTCCCAGGAGCATGCGGTCTCGACCACAGTCAAGATGGCTTCTTCAGCCACTGGCTTTTCGGACCTTCCATCAGGCCAGACGACCGAAGATCCAGTCGATGAGGTCGAGATTGTCATCGACCCCATAGACCCACTCTCTGGTACTTGTCTTCCCCGATGAGGAGACCCAGCCCACTGGTGTTCCCATCGAGGACCTGGTTCGGACCCGGAAGTCACGGTCACGCCCGGTGTCTCCGAACAACCGGTCGGCCTGCCTGATCTCGGTTGAAGATATCGGTATCCTCGACCGACAGTCCGAGGAAAAGCCATAAGCGCTCTAAGAAGAGGCGACGCCATCGGTCGTCCTCGGATGAGGAGAGGCTCTGGTGGAAAGTCCGTTGGCGCTACGAGGACCTCATGTGGCAACAGCTGATCTTGTCCGGGCACAAGCCAACTCCGGCTCCTTTCCCGAAAGCCGACCCCTCTGGAGCCGAAATCTCCGGTTCCCCAACCCACGGGGCTGGCAAATCCACCTCTTCGGCCTAAACTGGCCTCTTCACCCATCATGATGGAACCGCCGCCTAAGCAGCCCGTGGGAGGGGGCTCCTTCAAAAGAAGACAGACCGGCGTTTATCGGTCATGGTCACCCCGGACCGCCCTCTGCGTGTCGAGAGTGATTTGGGCAGCAAGCCGCTGTATCTTGACTCCTCGGACTCGGATGTCACCGGGCTTCACTCTCATCCTGGGGATGATGAGTCGTCCATTGGCCTAGGTATGGGGAAGGTGTACCATCTGGACCTTCAATCCATGCACTTCACAGCCTAATACCTGAGCGGCTAGAGTTCCAGGCTTTGGGTCTTTCCGAAGATGTCTACACTGTGGTGGAGGCATCTAGAAAGGAATCGACCAAGGAGTGTTATGCCTTCAAATGGAAAAGGTTTTCCATTTGGTGTCAGGACAAGGGCCTGAACCCTCTCTCCTGTCCCGTGGCTAACATTCTCGACTATTTGGTCTCTCTCCAAAGGGGGTCTACAGTCATCGACCCTTAGGGTGCACCTGGCAGCCATCTCTGCTTACCGGGCGCGGGCCGGTCAGCCGACGTTGACGCAGGAGACAGTAGTCGGGCTCTTTTTCAAAGGCCTGGATCACATATCTCCTCCGGTGCATGAACCTCCACCTTACTGGGATCTACTGCTGGTACTGGCAAAGCTCATGGGCAAGCCATTCAAACCCATGCACAAGTGTGAGTTGTCACACTTGTCGTGGAAGATGGCCTTCCTGGTGGCTGTTATGTCAGCCAGAAGGACAGGGGAGCGCCAGGCGCTTTTGGTGGACTCCCTTTATCTGGTCTTCCACAGGAACAAAGTTGTCTTGCGCCCCCACCTGAAATTCCTTCCGAAGGTGGTGTCTGAGTTTCACCTTAACCAGGTGTTGACTCTGCCAGTATACTACCCTAATTACACCTCAGAGGCCGAATACAGGCTCCATACTTTGGACCTGAGACATGCCCTCTCCTATTATAAGGCGAGGATGGCAGAAATTTGGGGAGAGGTTTGTCACCTACGCTGAAGCCGCTTCTGGCAGACCTGCAGTGAAGCGGACTATTGCAAGATGGATCACATCAGCATAGGTCTGTGCTATGAGTTGGCGGGCAAGGAGCCTCCCACAGGGATAAGAGCTCATTCTACCCGCCATACTGCTGCATCGGTGGCTGCTTCCAGGGACATCCCTATCCAGGAAATCTGTTGGGCTGCTACCTGGAAGTCAGCAAACACCTTCATCACCCACTACCACATCGACCTTGAGTCATGGATGCTGGTTTTGGGGCCTCAGTTCTCTAATCTCTGTTCCCTAAGTAGGGGGTGTGCACCTTGCCTCCCTCCTCCCGGAGAACTGCTAGGAGTCTGCCAATAAGTGTGGATGAACAACATATCCACGATCCTAGAAGAACAGGCTACTCACTTGTAACTGTAGTTCTAAGAGTGGTATATGTTGTTCATCCACACGGACCCACCCGACCTCCCCGGCTGCGGACGCACAACACCTGGCTTCCAGGGGGCTAAGATCTGGCGTCACGTGGCGGAGCCAAGGTATATATCACCCGGGTGGGTGGGAATAGCCAGCTTGAAGACTTCCAGCAGTTCATAAAGGGGAAAGGGACATGTCAATAAGTGTGGATGAACAACATATACCACTCCTAGAACTACTGTTACAGGTGAGTAACCTGTTCTTTTTTTGTGTTCAGGTATCTGGGTTATGTCACAGAAACCAAAAAAGAGAACAGGACCCACTGCTTTCCAGCACTATACCAAGTGCCTGGAACTGTTTGCAAAAGCAGATCCTCCTCATTTGATTTGCTTGTTCTGTCTGGGGTCTGACCATTTACAGACAGACTGTGAAATCTGCTCTAATTTTCCTCAGTCTACACTTGATAGGAGGTTGAAAAGACTGAAGGAAAAAATGGCTGAAAAGACTGCTAACCCGGCTGCCGAGCAACCAAATGAACCGGAGGGGCTGCCTTGTGACAGGGGCAATAGCTCTACTAAAAAATGTGCTGTGGAAAAGGCTGCTGAACTGGCCATCACGGTTAAAAAGAAGAGGAAGAAAAAGCACCAGGAACCACAGCCGAAGCAAACAGCGGTTCCTTCTGCTGAAGAGATTGCTAACACGATCAGAATAATTTGGTCTCTTCAGTCCCAAGTTCCAGTTGGGAAGTAACCAGTTACCCAAACTCCTGGTTCACATTCAACCCCTGGTTTAATAGACCAATGTGGGGATCCTCTTGGGGTTGATGACTTTGGGATGGAGCCTGGTGATGAGGGTGAAGGTGAGTATTATGGGGAGCCTACTAATCCAGACATTTCCTCTGATCCTCATAGACGGATTCCCCATATAAGGGAACTGAGGATTTTACCTCATACTTTGCTTTCGTGAAGCAAGTGGGCTCAGTCCCTTGACCTCCCATCCCAGAAAGATATAGAGGATGAAGAGGAAGAGGATTATAAATAAATTATGGATGTCCCACCATCAAAAAGGTTGCTCCTCCCTCTTCACAAATCTTTAAGAAAGCAGACCATGAAGATGCTGCAAACCCCTACTTCTGTCCCACCCACAGACAGGAAGGTGGACAGAAAGTATTGGGTAGCCTGGGGCTGACTTTCTTTTTGGAAATCCCAGTCATGAAAGCGTGGTACAGGCTGCAGCTTGTGACAAAGCTGGCATCCCTCTGGCCTCCCACCTGCCAGAAAAAGATTCTAGGAGGGTGGATTCAGTTGCAAAGAAAATTTACTTGGAATCTTCCCTGGCTATCAGACAAGCAACTTATATGGCCTGTATAGCCAGATACCAAAAATAAATGTGGTCCACAGTCTTAAGAGATTGCCAAGGTGGCCCCTCCTCCCATGGCTGCTGACCTGGAGGAAGCTGCTAAAAGGGACATTGAAGCCTGTAAAACACAATTCAGGATGGCAGTGGATGCTAATGACACTGCAGTCAGACAAATGGCATCTTCTGTATCACTGAGGAGGTTTGCCTAGCTCAGGACTACAAACCTGACTCAGGATACTCAGAACAAGGCCATGGATTTCCCTTGTGACCCAGTGTCTCTGTTTGGGGAACAAACAGAGGCATACATGAAAAAAATGGACGAATACAAGGCTGCCTACAAAAGTGCAGCAGCTAAGGAGAGGGCTGCCAACCTTCAGAAGCACCATGCAAGGGGTGGCAGGGGTAAAACTCCTTATTGGCCTTTCTTCCAGCCACAAGTTTTTCCCCAGTACCAGCCTAGGGGATATTTCAGGGGCAGGAGCAGGAAGGGTAGTGGCCGCACTAGCCCCACTGTTCAGCCAGTAGCTCAGTCCAAGCAGACTCCCTGAGGGGACTGTACGGGTCGCCTCCCCAATCCCAGTAGGGGGCAGGCTGGCCCACTACTTCTAGGAGAGGAGAAATATCACCACAGACAAGTGGGTCCTGGAAGTAGTGGGCCAGGGACTTGTTCTCAGCTTCAAAGCTTTGCCAAGGCTGAGGTCGAGCCTTCAAATCCTCTTCCCCATCAGAAAGAGCTCTGCTGGAAAAGGAAGATCTTACTTCGAGAGGGCTCTTACAGTAGGTAATTACAGATAGGACTGAAGCCGGCAGGCGTCAGGACCCCACGGAAAAATTTCTGGCTAGCAGTCTCTGGTGGGGAACCGCCCCACGTCAGGTGACCGACATCAGTATAAAGGGGCGGTCCCCACACCCGCCTTCAGTTCTTTCCGCCCGTTAGCTCGTGTGGCGCCTTGTGGTTAAGTTCACTGCTTATGATCAATCGTCGATAGTTTACCGCCTATTTGATTTTTCTTCAGAATTTGAGTCAGCCTTTACCTCCAGCTGCTGTGTATGTCAGCGACTCCCTCCGAGGACAAAAACAAGTGCGATTCCTGCGGCGCCCAGCTCCCGCACAAGGACGGACACTCCCAGTGCCTTTTTTGCCTAGGCCCCAACCACCCCGTAGAGGAGTGCCAGCTCTGCCAACAGTTCAACGCGACCACCCAAAAGCGGAGTCAGCAGTCCCAGGAGGCCCACGTTCTCAAACTCAAGATGACCTCCATAGAAAAGGAGTTAAAAAAAACTCAGGCGGGCCTCTACTTCTCTGGAGGGCCACCGCAAGAAGAAGCACCGGGACCGGGACTCCTCTTCTGCGGTCACCGCAATGCTGCAGGTAACATCTCCCCCGGGAGACAGTTCCGTGATGGCCGTCTTGGAGGTTTCCAAGGCAGCGTCGACCCTCCTGTTGGGCTTGCGCTCATGCCCCTCGGGAGCCTCTGGATCAAAGGAGGCAGCCATTCCCAGTAAGGCCACCACCGTGCGGCCTTCTGGTCCAAGTGGCCCTGGTAATCCAGATGTCGGCTCCTCCGACGCCCGCCCGGGTAAGGCTGATAAGGCGTCTGACCCTTCGGGGCAGCATGCGGCCTCCACAGCGCACGCTAAGGCTGCCCCTCCATCGTGCCCTTCGTCGAGTGCAGGGTCCGATAAGTCGGACGTCTGCTCCTCCGACGTCTGCCCGGATCCCACGGGTAAGCCGGACATCGGCTCCTCCGATATCCGCTCGGCATTAGAGCTGGCGCTGGACCCTTGAACCTTTCTGTCATCGAGCTTCGCCATAGCTTGTTGCATTCTGAGGCCCGCGCAGGCTTTTACGGACCCGGGGATGGTTACCTTTCTTCCCAGGCGACACGGGGATGTTGCCACTCTACCATTGGGTTTCCCTCCGCACCTCCTCCTCCACGCCCCTCAGCGCGGTGGATTTGAAGAGACTCTGGCTTCCTGGTGGGTTGAGGCCAGGCTCAGCTCACCGGAGTGAAAGCTCTTCGATGCTGGACCCAGTTCCGGACCCCCTCGTCGGGCGAGACTTCCTCCCCTCGGTTCCAGGACAGGGCAGGATATGTTTCCGCGAGGGCTTCCCAAGGGGTCCGTTCCTCCCACGCGCCGGGAGGGGGAGTCATCCGCTTCTTCTTCGTCCTCCTCAGACACCTCGGATGACTCCGACGGTCATTCCGATCCGGATAACGAGCTATGCACTCCAGACAAGCCCAGGCCAAGGACTCCTCTAAAGTCCCCTCCAGAGGATCCTTCTTTTATGGAGTTGCTGCATAAAATCCAGGCTGTTCATCAGTGGCAATCCTTGGGGCCGGATTCACAGCGTAAGAAACTCGCTGCGCACCTGGATCTGCCCGAGACCGCTCCAACTCTGGTTCCACCCTGGATTGAGCCTCATGCCGACCTTGTGTCTACCATTTGAAAGCAACTGTCGGCATTAACCCCCCCTTCCTAGGAAGTCGGACAGGCTGTATCAGGCTCCGGAGGGTGTTGACTCTTTGAATTCACAACCCAGAGCTGATTTGGTCGTGATTAGCGCCGCTCACGGCCAGACAGCTAACTCCAAGCACTTGAGCTCGTCACCACCCGACAAGGAATCCCGCCTTCTGGACGAGTATGGGAAGAAGGTCTATGCTTCTTCCACTCTGGGAATCAGGGCCCTGAATCACGTTGCTCACATGGGGGATAACCAGAAGGCGATCCTTAGTGAGGTGGAAACTAAGTTGGACTCCCTTCCTGAGTCTCAGACGAAGCAGGAAGTGGCTGACCTAGTCCGGTCTGCACGTTCGGCCATTCGGCACATGCTTCGTGCCACGTACGACGCAGTGGATGCTGCTGGTCGGAGTTCAGCTTTCGCCATAGGTTTGCGGTGTCACGCCTGCCTCCGAGTGTCAGGTTTGGTCCCGGAGGTGCAGTCCGCTATCCAGGATGCGCCTTTCATGTCAAGGGTATCATCACCAATCTGCAGGAGAAGGGTACTGCACTTAAGTCGGTTGACTCCTTGTACAAACCCCCTCAAGCTTAGCGTCGTCCCTTTCGCAGACATCCTCAGCGGAAAGCGAAACCTCAGGGAAAGTGGGCCAATAAATGTCGGGCCCCTCCGGCTGCCAAGCCCCCCCCACCCAAAAAAGCAGTGGGGAATCCCGCCTTCTGGACCAGTATGGGAAGAAGGTCTATGCTTCTTCCATTCTGGGAATCAGGGCCCTGAATTACGTTGCTCACATGGGGCCTCCGAGTGTCAGGTTTGGTCCCGGATGTGCAGTCTGCTATCCAGGATGCACCCTTCAGGGGTTCAGTGCTGTTCGGCGGCGATGTCAAGGACATCATCACTGATCTGCAGGAGAAGGCTGCTGCACTTAAGTCTGACTCCTTGTACAAGCCCCCTCAAGCTCAGCATCGTCCCTTTCGCAGACGTTCTCGGCCCAAGGCGAAACCTCAGGGAAAGTGGTCCAACAAACGTCTGGTCCCTCTGGCTGCCAAGCCCCCCCAACCCAAAAATGCGGCGGGAGCTTCAGCCGCGATGCTGCCTCACACCTCCTGACTCCTCTCCTCTTCCACAGCCTCTTGGCCTCCCAGAGGAACTGGTAGGAGGGAGATTTTCCTTCCATCTAACTTGTTGGGAGAGGATAACTTCAGACACTTGGGTGCTCCAGCTGATTGCGGAAGGACACTCAATGGGGTTTCTTCAGAAACCACCTAAACCCCCACCCCCAGGTGGTCTTTACTCCCCAGAACACCTTCTTCTGGTCTGGGAAGAAATATCCTCTCTTCTTCTGAGAAGGGCGATGAGCCCATCCCACCCCATCTTCAGGGGATGGGTTACTACTCCCATTTCTTCCTGGTCCCGAAGAAATCAGGAGACGTGAGGACGATTCTCAATCTCAGTTCTCTGAACTTGTTTGTGGAGTACAAAAGGTTCAGAATGCTCTCTCTGCAGAACTTTTGGCCCCTCCTTCGGCTGGGACAGTGGCTGTGCGCTCTGGACATGCAGGATGCTTACCTGCATATCCCTATTCGCCGTTCCCACTGCAAATACCTATGCTTTTCATTCCGGGGGACCAATACCAGTTCAAGGCCCTCCCAGTTGGTCTTTCCTTGGCACTCGAGTGTTCACCAAATGCCTTTCGGTGGTAGCAGTCTTCCTGCGTACCCAAGGGGTTCAGGTTTTCCCGTACCTGGACAACTGGCTCCTGGCGGCCCCGTCCAGGGAGGAGCTCCTGCGCTTCCTTTCCCTTACTCTGCAGGTTTTCACCAGCCTGGGTATTTCCATCAACCAGGCCAAGTCCCATCTGATCCCGTCCCAGAGGCTCCAGTTTGTCGGGGCGATCCTGGACACAACCTCCGGCATTGGATTCCTGCCACTGGGCGGGGCGGCCACACTCCAGGCTCAGGTCAGCCTGTTGTCCAGCCGCAGACAGGTCAGTCCTTCGCCTCCTCGGGCTCATGGTGGCTGCTATTCCGACAGTCCCTTGCGCTCGGCTCCACATATAAGAATCTCTCAGTGGACCCTTCGGGCTCAGTGGGATCAGTTGGTGGACGACCTAAATCAACAAGTTATGGTCTCCAACCCCATGGTTCGGGACTTGCAATGGTGGATGGTTCAGGAGAAACTTTACTGGGGGGTTCCATTCTGCCTTTCTTCCCCCTCCCAGACGCTGACAACAGATGCCTCGAGCAAAGGCTGGGAGCCCATCTGGGGTCTCACAGGACCCAGGGCTCCTGGTCCAGGCTCGAACAAACACTTCACATCAATGTGCTCGAGCTTCGGGCTGTGATGTATGCTCTTCAGGCTCTACATCTGTATCTGCTACCCAGGCATCTGGCTGTCCAGACTGACAACATGTGTAGTCTGCTACATCAACATACAGGGAGGAACTCGTTCCTACCCTCTCTGCAAGGAGGCGATGCGAGTTTGGGATTGGGCAGTGCAGCACAACCTTCACCTCATGGCAATTCATGTCCCGGGGGTCGAGAACACTTTGGCAGACCACCTCAGTCGGTCGTCTGCTCACGCTCACGAGTGGGAACTGGATTAGGGGGTAGCAGACAATATCTTCCTACGCTGGGGAATACCACAGGTAGACCTATTTGCGTCTTCTCACGACGCAAAACTTCCCGCCTTCTGCTCGCTTGCTCCAGGGCGCGGCATGTTTTGGAGAGACACTTTGTCTCTAGACTGGAGGGGCAGATTCGTCTATTCCTTCCCCCTAATTCCATTGATTCCGGGGGTCTTACAGAAACTCAGCTCAGAAGGAGCTTGCATGATCCTAATCGCTCCTTTCTGGCACAGGCAAGTTTGGTTCTCTCTTCTGCAACGGTATTCAGAGGAACCTCCTCTTCCTCTGTGGCAGCTTTTGCTGACCCAGGGTCAGGGAACCCTGGTCCATCCAGGCCTCAAGTCCCTTCAGTTGCACACGTAGCTCCTGCAGATGTAGCTCAAGCCCGGTTCGGGTTTCCCAGCTGGTCGTTGAGATTCTGGTGGAGGCCAGAAAGCCCTCCACTAGAGCTGCCTATGCCATGAAATGGAAACGGTTCTCTGTTTGGGCCGCTTCCAGAGATTTCGAGCCTTTCTCTTGCTCTGTTGGGTGGCTTCTGGATTACTTGTGCCATCTCTTTGATCTGGGACTTAGTCATTCCTCTCTGAAGGTTCATGTGACGGCCATCTCCGCTTACCATGTTCCTTTTGGGGACAGATCCTTTGCGCAGTTGGAAGTTTCTAAGACTTTTCTGAGAGGGGTTCTTCACTTGAGGCCCCCTATTGGTGTTCCTGCCCCTCCTTGGGATTTGAATTTTATTCTTGAGAAGCTTACTCTGCCTCCTTTCGAGCTGGCAGCCTCAGCAGGCCTAAAGTTCCTTTCATGGAAGACTCTCTTCCTAGTGGCCATTGCTTCTGCTCGAAGAATTTCCGAGCTCCAGGCCCTCATGTGCAAATTCCCATCCTTGATTTTCCACAAGGAACGTGTGGCTCTGCGTACCAACCCTAAGTTTCTCCCTAAGGTGGTAGCGGAATCTATGCTGAATCAATCCATTGAGCTGCCTGCTTTCTTTACGCAGCACTCCAATCAAGGGGAGTACCTCTTGCATACTTTGGATGTTCACCGAATTCTGAGATACTACACCACCAGGATGAAGGATCTCAGAAAGACTGACCAACTGTATGTCTCTTTTGCGTGTAAAAGAGAAGGCAATGCTGTTTCTGAGCAATGCCTATCTAAATGGTTGGCTCATTGTATCAATTTCTGTTATAAGTACAACAAGACCCTGCCGGATCAAGTCAGAGGCCACTCCACCAGAGGGGTCGCTGCCTTTGCTGCTTGTTTCAAGAATGTGTCAGCGGCAGACATCTGTGCAGCCACAACTTGGACTTCTGTCCATACCTTTACGAAACATTACAGTTTGGACGTTGCCTCTCGCTGTAGAGCTGGCTTCGGGTTGGCTGTTCTGCAAGGTCTCCTTTCCTAAGACCTTCACAGCCAGAGGGTCTACATTTGGGTAGTTTCCTCCTCCCGTTTACTTCTTTTTGTTCCAGACTGCTTGGGACTCAGTCCTATCTGTAATTACCTACTGCAAGAGCCCTCTCGAAGTAAGATAGTACAATTACGTAAGAACTTGCCGTAACAGTAGATCTTCGAGAGAAGCTCTTGCAGTAGGTAATACCTTCCCGCCCTCCATCCCACTAAGCTTTTTCAACTCCTTTTCCAGGGAAGGAAACATCGGCCTCTCTCTCTCGTCTTGCCTTTTTGGCCCTTGGCGGGAAAGATCTGGAAGGCGGGCGTGGGGTACCTATTGCTCCAGTCCGTGTTCGCCCTCTCTCCCTTCATCCCAAGTCCCGTTGGTTTGATGGGACTTTGAGGGAGATGTGGAGACAGGGGCGAAGGTTAGAGCGTTGCTGGTGAAAGTCCGCCCTTGATGCCGACCGCTTTAGATTGACGGACCATTATTTAGTCTATCAATCTGCAATCACCCGTAAGAAGGCAGAATTCCTGTCCGGGGAGATTGCGGCTGTTCAGAATCGACCAGCTCAGCTATTTAAAACTGTGGACAGACTGTGCAACCCAGCCTGCCTTGATGTTCAGAAAGCTTTTTCACAATTAGAGTGCGATGAGCTTGCTTGATTCTTTGCAGATAAAGTGGCAGACATCAGGGCGGTACTGCAGCCAGCACACTCTAGGGGAGTTGTTGTTGATTAGTATGGGGTCACTGTACCTCACTTTTCCTGGAGTACCTTCAGTCGACTGGAGTTCATGGATGTCATGAGGATTGACCCTGGACCGACCTCCCTAATTTTGGGTTGTAGTGACATCATCAGTCCAGTCCTCGTGCAGATAGTCTGTTGCTCCTTGGAATCGGGAGAGTTTCCTAGCTCACTGAAAGAGGCAGTGGTGACACTACTCTTGAAGAACGCTACCTTGGACCCAGACTGTTTCGTAAAGTACAGACCTATCTCTAACCTTCCCTTGGTTGGGAAGGTGATTGAGAAAGTAGTGGCAGCACAACTGGAGGACCATTTGACCATCCATGACATCTATGAACCCCTCCAGTCCGGTTTTTGTAAGAGACAGTACCGAGACGGCGCTGGTTCGGGTGCCCAATGATCTCCTGATCGTGAGAGATCGGAAGAGCCGTTCGATTTTGGTTCTTCTGGATCTTTCTTCAGCTTTTGACACCATGGACCACATGGTGTTAATAGGACGCCTGAGGCATATCTGTGGAATGTCGGAGACAGTCCTCAGATGGTTTCCATTGTTTGTCACTGGGAGAACACAAAGATTTGTGTCTGGGTTTTTTTCTTCAGGCCCAACTCCTTTGTCTTGTGGGATGCCTCAGGGTTCTGTGCTGTCACCCATGTTGTTTGCGGTGTATATGCTACCCCTCGGAGACATTGTAAGAAGGTATGGGCTGAGGTTTCACTGTTACGCAGATGATACCCAGCTCTACCTCTGTTTTGCACCTGACCAGGACAGAGCTCTCTAAGTCTTTAACAACTGTCTGAAAGAAATCCAGGAGTGGATGGACTCTAGCTGGCTGAAGTTGAACTCGGAAAAGACTGAGGTACTGGTTGTGGACCCGAGTCGCCAGATAGGGGGGTCAGGTGTTGGTGCGCCCTCTGGAATTATTCTTGGCGGCGTGTCTCTCCCGACCTTTGAATGGGTGCGTAACCTGGGGGTAGTTTTTGATGATGGACTGACCCTGCATTCGTAGGTGTTGGTTGTCGTTAAGACTTCCTTCTACCATCTTAGGAATATCGCCAGGGTTAAGCATCTGGTTCCGTCTCATGACCTTCCAACCTTGGTCCACGCCTTTGTGTCTTCGCACTTGGATTACTGCAACTACCGTTATCTAGGGCTTCCGGGGGTTGAAATCCGTCGCCTGCAGCTGGTGTAGAATGCAGCAGCCCGGCTTTTGACGGGTTCTAGTCGATCCTGCCATATTACCCCGGTCCTGCGCGATCTGCACTGACTGCCAATATGGAGGTGGATCACCTTTAAAGTCAGTTTATTGACTTTTAAAGCCCTACATGGACAGGGCCCGGACTATCTTAAAGAGCTTCTGGTTCCTTACTGCCCTGGTCGACCATTTCGCTTGGCCGACGAGGGGTTGTTAGAGATTCCAAGGGTGAATTTGAAATCATCTGGTTCAAGAGCTTTTGCTTTTGCAGCTCCCACCCTTTGGAATTCTCTACCCTGTCGGTTACGGAAGTGCACATCTGTGGAGGAATTTAAGAAGGGCTTAAAAACCTTTCTGTGGCAAAAAGCTTTTTTGGACATTTGAAGTATTTATCTGATTGTTTATGATTCTCAGTTGTATTGTTTTGTTATTGGATTTTATATTAATTGTTCTTAAATTGTTAGGCGCCTTGGACTTGGAAAGGCGCCTTATAAATAAAATTATTTATTATTTATTTTATACTGACGTCACCTGACGTTGGTCACCTGACGTGGGGGCGGTCCCCCGCCAGAGACTGCTAGCTAGAAATTTTTCCGTGGGGTCCTGACTTACTGCAAGAGCCTCTCTCGAAGATCTGTTGTTACGGTAAGTTCTTATGTAACTACTTTTCAAGTCTACTGCTGCTAAAGGCAATGGAATCAGTCCCTCTTTCCCAGAGAGGAAAGGGATTGTATTCCAGGTACTTCATTACAACAAAGAAAACAGGGGAGTGGTGACCCATCCTGGATCTCAGATACCTAAACAAGCATCCGGCAAAACTAAAATTCAAGATGGTCACCCTGGCTACCATACTTCCTACCCTAAGACGGGATTGGTAAGCATCCTTAGATCTCAAAGACGCCTACTTTCACATCCCAATCAGAAGGTCACACAGAAAGTACCTCAGATTCAGGCTGCCATCCGGTCATTACCAACTCAGGGCAATGTCTTTCGGACTGACATCTGCTCCAAGGGTATTCACAAAGTGTCTGGCTGTGGTCGTGGCACACCTAAGGTGACAAAGGGTAGCAGTGCTCCCCTACATAGACGACTGACTTATACTGTAGTAGGCCAGTCACACCAACAAGTGAGGGAGGCTCTGTCAATAACACAAAACATTCTCTCTTCTTTGGGGTTCTTAGTTAACCACAAAAAGTCTGTACTAGAACCAGTTCAGCTGCTAAAATTCATAGAGTCAGAACTGGACACAAAGGGAATGGCTTACCTACCCCAAGACAGGGTGGACAACCTTATCCAGATAACTAGTTCCTTCACACTTCATGTCTCCAGGCCAGCAAGGCAGTTCCTACAGTTGTTAGGCCACTTGGCAGCCTCCACAGCAACTATGTTCGGCTCCAGGTTCCAGATAAGGGACATCCAATTTCACCTAAGGGAACACTGGTCCCAAAAGAGAGACTCTTTCAAAACTAGTTCCAGTGACAGTCACTTTTCTCCAGGCCCTGCAGTGGTGGCAGAAAAGGAGCAACCTCAGACAAGAAGTACCCTTTCTGCAAAAGGCCCCTTCTCTGGTGCTAACCACAGATGCATCCCTGCTGGGGTTGGGGGGAACATCTGGGGGACCACACTGTTCATGGTCTATGGACAAAGCAGGAATCTCTTCAGCATATCTACCTGTTAGAACTCAGGGCAGTTCTTCTAGCTTTTCAGTTGTTTGCCATTCAGATCAGAGGGAAGGTGGTTCAGGTTAGAACAGACAACACAACCACCATGTACTACATAAACAAGCAAGGGGGCACAAGGTCAACCCCTCTGTGCACAGAGGCAGTGAAAATTTGGACCTTGGCATACTCCCTAAACGTGTCCCTCTCAGCTGTCCACCTGCCAGGAAAGGACAATGTCTTGGTGGATGCTCTCAACAGAATAAACCAGAATCACCACGAGTGGTCACTGAACACACAGGTCTTACAGACCATTTTCAGAAGATGGGGCACCCCAGAGGTGGATCTGTTTGCAGCCCCAGACAATCACCAGCTCCCTCAGTATTGCTGCAGTCCCCCTTTCAAGGGCACAGTTCCTCTGGATACACTTTTGCTGGATTGGACAGGGAGGTTGCTGTATGCTTTTCCTCCTTTTCCTGTTACTGAAAGTACTAAACAAACTCGGGCTTTGACCAGCCTTAATGATCCTGATTGCCCAGATTGGGCCAGACAGCCTTGGTACTCCATGCTCCTATCATTGTCAGTAGCCAAGCCAATCAGTCTCCCCAGGAGGTACAATCTACTGTCGTCCTCACAGGGCAGGATCATGTATGTATCCTAACCTGCTGTGCCTCAGACTCAAAGTATGGCTCTTGAAGACTACGCAGATTTGCATCTCTCAGAAGGAGTCATGAATATACTGAGAGTTTCCAGAAAGCCTTCTACCAAGAAAACCTACGCCTCTAAATGGAAAAGATTTTCTTTTGGTGTCAGGGTAAGGGCTCGGACCATTCCCATGCTAGTCTCCCTATAGTCCTGGACTATATGGCCCATTTGTATTCCACAGGTTTAAGTATTTCCACCTTGAGAGTGTACCTGGCAGCTGTCTCAGCTTATTTATTGTTTTTCTGTGTGACATGGAACCTTTGTAAATGAGTCTCTGACTCAAAGGTATATCCGATTACTCAATAAATAAAAAATAAATGTATCAGCAGGTAAGACATCTTCCTTGGCTTCAAAGCCAGTGTTCAAAAACATTTTTAAGGGGTTACTACATTTGCATCTACCACACAGAGACCCTACCCCCATGTGGGATCTGAATATCTGCATTGCTCAGCTTATGCAGCCCCCTTTTGAGCCCATGTCCACAGCAGACCTTAAATATGTGACTTGGAAAACTGTGTTTCTGGTAGCCATTACCTCTGCCAGAAGGATCAGTGAGCTCCAAGCATTATCTACAGAGCCTGGTTACATTGCTATCCATAGAGACAAGGTAGTCCTTAGGACTGACAGAAAATTTTTGCCCAAGGTGGTATCAGAGTTCCACCTCAACCAGTCTATTACTTTGCCAATCTTTTTCACAGACCATTCCACCTCAGGTGAGCGCAGGCTGCACAGCCTAGACGTAAAAAGAGCAGTCAGTTATTATCTCGACCACACAAAGGGTCACAGACAGGATCAGACCCAGCTCTTCCTTACTTATCAAGAGGTGGAAAAAGGGAAACCTGCCACAAAATGATCTATTGCAAGATGGATTGTGGCCTGTATTCAGTTTTGCTATAGCAAGGTGGGTAAGCAACCACCTGCAGGCCTCAGGGCCCATTCAACTAGGGGTACTGCAGCTTCTGTGGCAGCTGCTAGAGATATTGCCCTAGTGGACATTTGCAAAGCTGCAACCTGGAAGACAGTTCACACATTCACCAAACATTATTGTTTGGATGTTTAGGCCAGAGGTGATGCCAGGTTTGGCACAGCAGTCTTTCAGAGCTTGTTTTCTAAATAGATTATAGGCCCACCTCCAAAGGCACTGCTTGGTAATCTGCATAAATCAGAATACAGTAAGATTTCCTGGGGTTTGAAGAAAAAATTACTCACCTTAGTAATCTTGTTTCTTCTAAGGGAATCTTACTGTATTCTGAACTCCTTCCCCTTCCTCCCCTGCTAGAAACCTATGGTCACTGCATTACAACTGTGGTACAGTTGTTGCAAACCTTGAGTTTTTGGCGATCTTACTTCGAGAGGGTTCCTTCAGTAGGTCATTACACATAGGACTGGCGCCACCTGAAGTCAGGCTGCACGGCAGACTTTTCTAGCAATCCCTAATGGGGAACCGCCCACCTGACATCACGTGACCGACGTCAGCGTGGCCGTATATAGTGAGCGGTCCCCACGCCCGCCCTCCAGTTCTTTCCTGCCGTCGCCTCATGTCAGTCGCATAGCAGACTTTCAGTAGCGATCGTTGTGTTAGTTCTTGCGTCAGATTTCTTCAACATTTTTTTCCTTAATTCTCGCTTATGTCTTCTCCTAAGAAGAAGTGCTTGTCCTGTGGCATGCAGATTCCTCATAAGGACGGTCATCTGAAGTGTGTTATCTGTCTGGGCCCAGACCATCCTGTCTCATCCTGCTCGGAGTGCAAACATTTAATCAGGCCACCAAAAAGCAGAGACAGCAGGCTTTGGAGGCTCACCTTCTAAAAGTCTGCCTCACTTCATTAGAGAAGCAAATGGACCACATTAAAGAGTCCTCTTCTGAAAAATCTTCTCCCTCCAAGAAACACCACAGGGAGAACTCTCGACAGTGGGAGCGCTCCACGGCCCTCGACGAGCAAGGCTGCCTCTCAGTCGCGGCCTAAGAAGACTTCGGATGGTAAGTCTGAGAAATCTTCTACAGGTCAGTCGACCGTCGGCTTCTCCGATGGCCGCACTGCTATGGCCTCTTAAGTCGACCCCTGACTCCTCCGGGGACCGCCCAGTCACCGGTAAACAGCTCCCCAGCCTTCGGGGACCCGCCTGGCACCAGCCAATAAGTCAGCTGGGGGCTCCTCCCCCGCCCGCCCGACTCCATCTCGTCCCATCTCTGACGGCCACTCAGGCATGGTATTCCCGTCAGGGCCTAACGGCGCCTCACCCGATGTCCAGCAGAACCAGGGGGAGAATGCCCCTCCCCACTCCTTCCTTACCTATACCCTCCCCTTCTCAGGCGGGTACCTCAGGCGAAGATAGTGCTGGACCCCTCAACGTCATAGACCATTCTTTGGGGTCAGTCCTGCGATCCTCTGATGGGGTCACTGGGAAGGAGGCTCTTTCTCAGCCGTCTGGACTTACAGTGCAGGCTCCTCCTCCTCCTTCAGGAGGGATCACTTCAGACCCGACAAATGTCCCGGTCCTGATCCCACCGTCGAATCTGGTGATACCAGTTTCAATGCTGTAACCTCAGACGACTCTCCCTCAGCCAGGGCCCAGTGGTCTGCACCAGCCTCCGGCTCCAGCGCCAGACCTGGTCCTGCCGTCAGACCCCCTTTGTCCAGTCCTGACACCAGCCCCTCCGACGCTGGATCCCTTTCTGGCTCTGGGTCGGGCAGTGCAAGTCCGGACGTCGGTCCCCTGATGTTGGCTATCCCGACTCCAGACCCCCGCCGATTTACACTACAGCGGGCCCAATGTGGGTCCCCCCCCTCCATCAGACCTGACGATGGGGATTTATACTAGACTCTGGACTGTCCCTCATTACCCCTTTAGGTACCCTAGGGACCATTTTCCAGCTGGCCCTCCTCCTGAGTGTAGTTCCTTCAGACAGTACTACCCTGATTACAACCCCACCACCATTTTCAGGGTTACCAGGGGTATCATTACCCACCCCCACCGGTAATGCCTCCTCCCCCCAGCCTCAATCTCTTCCACCACACCCTCCACTTCCTCCCCTCCAGCTATGCCGGACTTCAAGACCTTAATCCAGTCTTGGTGGCAGGGGGGGCGCACTTGGAGTTGGTGTCAGACCGGGAGACAAGACTCCCACTTCCACGCTCTCCAAGGTCCGCATCCTCGAGGAGCTCTTCTCCATCCACGGTACACATCTCGGGAACGGCATGTCATGACATTACCCTTCCAGACATTCGTAATCTTCCTGATGGGGCAGACAATGACGATGATGATGAGGATGCCGACGAGTCAGTGGAGGGTGCCGTGGAGAAACCCGAGGGCCGGAAAGGCAAGGTTTCCCCAAAGTCCCCACCAGAGGACCCTGTGTTCTCGGATCTTCTGTGGTCCATGAAAGATTTCTTTGACTGGGAGTCAGAGGAACAAGACCCCATGAGTCTCTGGTCCCCATTCCTCCCTGGATCGGACCACACCAGGACCTCACCTCTACGGTCTGGCAGATGCCTTATTCTCTTCTGGCTGTCCCCAAGAGGCGGACAGGATATACCAGGCGCCGAAGGAAGCTCCTTTTCTTAAGACGCATCCCAAGGCGGACTCTGTCGTCATTTCAGCTGCTCATGATTGCTCCGCTGCACCCAAGCACATGAGCACCTCTCCTCCAGACAAAGCGTCAAGGCAGATGGAACAGTTCAGCAGAAAAGTTTATGCTTCAGCCACATGTATGCTCAGATCCCTCAATTATGTGACCCACATGGTGTCACACCAAAAGGCTACCTTAGCCAGGTTAGAGGCCCGAGTCCGGTCGATGGAACCCTCGAGCTTCAAAGAGGAGCTTACCAAGGATCTTCGCCTCTCTCGCTTCTCCTGTAGGCATGCTTTGCGGGCTACATACGCCTCTGTCGACTCTGTAGCTCACACCTCGGCAACGGCTGTAGCCTTAAGATGGCATTCCTGGCTTTGCATCTCTGGCCTCGCCAACGAGGTACAGTCAGCGATTCAGGATGCCCCCTTCCGGAGCTCGGTACTTTTTGGTGGGGACACCAAAGATATTATTACTGATCTTCAGGACAGAGGCCTCGCCCTCAGATCAGTGAGGTCCATGTACCGATGGAGCACTCAACAGCAGCAGCAGCCCTTTCAGAAAAGGACCCGGAGGCAGAGGAAGCAGGCCCCGGCTCGACACCAGGGCAAACACAAGGCCACAGGTTCCGCCACTCCTCCGGCCTCCAAAAACCAGAGACGTGCAGGAGCTCCTCCCCCTGAACGTCCTGCCACTTACTGACTCCTTATGCCCACTAACTCCTCAGTCTTACGATGAGGAGCAGGTGAGGGGGGAGGTTCTCCTGGGATGTGCAGGAATTGAAAGCAATAACCTCCGGCGCATGGGTCCTACAACTGGTGTCCGTCGGACACACTATAGAGTTTTTGGAAATTTCTCCAGAATCTCCGCCAAAAAGATCTTCTTACTCCAGGGATCAAGCTCTTCTCGTTCAAGAAGAAGTTCAAACCCTCTTGCTCAAGTAAGCAATAGAGCATGTTCCCCTCTGGCAAAGGGTCTGGGGGTTTTACTCCCATTTTTTCCTGGTTCCAAATTAGATGGGAGACTTCAGGCCCATTCTCGACTTGAGCAGCCTCAATCAGTTCGTAGAGTACAAAAAGTTCTGGATGCTGACGCTCCAGAGTCTTCTTCCACTCCTTCTGGAGAATCATTGGTTGTGCACTCTGGACATGCAGGATGCTTAGCTGCACATCCCGATCTTCCCCAGCCACCGTCATTTCTTGCAGTTCCACTTCCAAGGGGCGCACCTCCAGTTTCAGGCGCTCCCTTTTTGTCTGTCCTCAGCACCTCAGGTGTTTACCAAGTGCCTGGTGGTGGTGGCGGCCTCTTTACACCACCAGGGTATTGCGGTTTCCCCTTACCTGGACAATTGGCTGATTTCAGCCTCATCCATGTACTCTTTACTGGAGGCTATCTCCTTTACCCTGGACCTCTTTGGCAGACTGGGGATCACAGTCAGTATTCCCAAGTCATCCATGACCCTGTCCCAGAGACTAGAATTCATTGGGGCGGTTTTGAATACGGTCCAATGCAGAGCCGTCCTTCCTCCAGACAGGGTGGAGACCTTGATCCATCAAGCTTCATGGGTGGCTTCGTCCAGGACCATCCCGGCCCGGGAGATCCTCCACCTTCTTGGCCTGATGGCAGCCTCTATCAGTACTGTTCCCCTGGCGAGGCTCCACATAAGAGTTACTCAGTGGTCCTTGTGGGGGCAGTGGGATAAACTCCTGGATGACCTGGATCATCCAGTACTGGTGTCCTCAGCAGTTCAGAAAGAACTGCTTTGGTGGAGAGACCCCTGCAGCCTTTCCTTAGGTGTCCTTTTCAGGAGCCCAGCTCCCTTGGTATCCCTAACTACAGGTGCATCGAACATGGGATGGGGAGCACATCTAGGGGAACACCAAGCTCAAGGACTGTGGTCCAACTTGGAAGCATCATTACACATCAACGTTCTGGAGATGAGGGCGGTCTTGTACGCCTTCCAGACCCTACTTCCCAAGGGATCACTGTTGGTCCAAACGGACAATATGTCAGTAGTTTGGTGCCTCAACAAACGAGGAATTCGCTCGTACCCCCTGTGCAGGGAGGCAATGTGGGTGTGGAACTGGGCAGTCCAGCACAATGTGGCTCTAGTGGCCGTGCATGTTCCAGGCATTCAAAATGTCCTGGTGGATAGTCTCAGCATTTCTTGTACCCTAACTCACAAATGGGAATTAAATCAGGAAGTGGCAGAATCTCTCTTCCTAAGATGAAGGCGTTCGGAAATCGACCTTTTCGCCTCCCAATACAACGCAAAACTTCCCAGTTTTTGCTTGCTCATTCCAGGGCATGGTGCTTTCTGGCACGACGCGTTGTCTGTCTCCTGGACAGGGAAAATTTTGTATGCCTTCCCTCCGTTTTCCATTCTCCAGAGGGTCCTCAAGCGTGAGGCAGAGAAGGCGAGGATGATCCTCATCGCCCCTCTCTGGCGGAGACAAATTTGGTTCCCGCTGTTGCAACAGCTAACGAGGGAACCACCGGTTCCACTTCCAGTGACTCACAACCTTTTGACTCAGGATCAAGGCCACCTTGTCCATCCGGGGCTCAGGACTCTGCATCTTAACGCATAGCTCCTGGAGACATAGCGATTTCTCGCTTCAGGGTCTCCTGTCAAGTAGCTCAGGTTCTTTTAGAGGCTAGAAAACCCTCTACTCATTCCACTTATGCCATGAAGTGGAAACATTTTTTCCATCTGGGCGACTTCCAAGAAGTGGAACCCCTTTTCTTGTTCTGCCCCACAAGTCATGGAATACCTCCTTCATCTGTCAGACTCTGGTCTGTCGTATTCTTCCTTGAAGGTCCACCTTTCGGCAGTTTCGGTGTACCACAAGCTGGTGGATGGTAAACCCGTGGCTCAGCTGGAGGTGTCAAAAACCTAACTGAAAGGGATCCTCCGTCTGAAACCCCCCATCCGCAGCCCAACCCCACCTTGGGATTTGAACTTTGTATTGGAGAAACTCACTTTCCCCCCATTTGAGCTGGCAGTGAGCTGTGATTTACATGTCCTTTCCTGGAAGACGTTATTTTTAGTTGCCATTATGTCAGCTCGAAGGATTTCAGGGTTTCATGCTCTAGTTTGTAAAGAGCCTTATCTTATTTTCCACAAGGACCGGGCGGTCCTCAGGACAAATCCTAAGTTTTTACCCAAGGTGGTGTCAGAAGCCACACTGAACCAATCAGTAGAGCTTCCAGTTTACTTTCTGTCCCTTTCGAACAGAGGTGAGGCACTCCTGCACACCATGGACGTCCATCAGCTCCTTCGGTGCTACACACACTGAACCAAGGATTTCCATAGCTATGGTCAACTTTTTGTTTCTTTTGTCCCCAGGTTGAAGGGCAAAGCGTTTTCGAAGCAGTGCCTTTACAACTGGTTAGGAAACTGTATTTGGTATTGTTACCAAAAGTACAAAAAACCTCTGCTGGGTCCCATCAGAGGTCATTCTACTAGGGGCATGGCTGCTTCCGCTGCTTTTTTGTGGAATGTCTCTGCGGCTGATATCTGTGCCACAGCCGCTTGGAGTTCTGTCCACACCTTTGCTAAACACTACAGTCTGGACATTGCTTCTAGGCAGAGGGCACACTTCGGCCTAGCTGTCTTGCAGGGCCTTCTGGCCTAGGCTGGGTCCATTCTGGTCCCCAGTTTCTGTTGGAGTTATTTATTTATTTTTTTTACTATCTGTTTATACTCCTCCCTTCCCATGGCACTCTACTCCCTTTGGGAGACGCCTATGGCCATTCTAGTCCCCACCTCCTACCTGTATCCTGTGGCAGTCCGTCCTCCACTTAGCCTTGGCTTACCCCCCAGGCGAGGACGAGGTGGGGGGGGGGAAGCACCCCAGATCTCATCAGGACGCCGGTCACTAGGGCAGGTAGGGGTATTGAGGATCGGGGCCTGGCGCTCTGTCTACCCGGGAGTGCCACGGGTGTTTTTCTGATGTTCTGGGGGAGTGGCTATGCCCCGACATCAAGGCGTCTCCGCTGACATCCACCACCTCCCAACCCCTCTGTATGCTCATGTGTCTGCTATGCCTTCGGCTTCCTCCAGAAGCCAGTCAGGCACCGAGCGTGTGTCCCCCCCCTCCCTCCCGGGAAAGGAGAGCTGTCCTCAGGTGCTCAATCCTCTCCCTCCCCTGCCGACCCCCGATGTCCCAGGCTCGTTCCCGAGCCTGGGTCGCCGGCGTGGCACGAGGTGTGGCGTCCAGCGCCTCAACCCTTAGCGCCACCGGACCGGCCCCCTGTTGGAGTTATTTGCTCCTCCTCCCTTGTTTCTCTCGGTCTATCTTTGGAGGGACTGCTTGGGATTCAGTCCTATATATAATGGCGTACTGAAGGAACCCTGTCAAAGTAAAACAGTACAGTTACGTAGGAACTTACCGTAACAGTAGATCTTCGAGAGAAGTTCCTTCAGTAGGTATATTTTTCCCTCCCTCCTTCCCCTCATTTTATTTCTTCCACAGGGACTACAAATCCTGTTTGCTCCTGCTGTCAGGCCTCTTCCTGGCTCCAGCAGGAGAACTGGAGGGCGGGCGTGGGGACTGCCCACTATATATGGCCACGCTGACGTCAGTCACGTGACGTCGGGTGGGCAGTCCCCCATCAGGGATTGCTAGAAAAGTCTGCCCTGCAGCCCAACGCCAGGTGGTGCCAGTCCTATATGTAATTACCTGCTGAAGGAACCTCTCTTGAAGATCTACTGTTACGGTAAGTTCCCACGTAACTGTACTTCTCTTTCTTGGACATCTGTGACTTGAATCTTGGTGATGCCATTTGGCAAGTTTTTGGAAGGAAGATGAATTCCTTACAAATGTTTTCCTTATAGCTCATTAGGGAGGGTCATTATTACTGCTGTTATTGTTATTACTATTATTATATTATCTTATCCAGAAATTGCTTAGTACATGCTTCGTAGGAATCTGACAGTTTAGAGTTGTTTACCAGGGACAGTGATTTGAAAACCAAGCTCGAGCCTAGCATTCCATTATTTGCATAGGTTCTATTAACCGTTTCGGCTCCGGGGCAGTGCTATGGTGAGCCCATACTGCATAAGTCAGAATACAGTAAGATTCCCTTAGAAGAAACAAGATTACTAAGGTGAGTAATTTTTTCTTATTGCACACAAAGAGAATTAGACAACCTTTTTATTGCACACATACCCCGCAATTCATCAGTTACTACAAACATACGAATGTGCCAGCAGAAACAGACCACTCGGTCTATCTAAGTCTGCTTGAGTGTGCAGCTAGCACCCCTAGTTTGCAGCTGCCCCACGCCCCGGTAAACCCAAAAAACCCCAAGGAAAAACCCACAAAAAATATTGCGCACTGAGTTTTACTACAAATTGTTATTGCACACATAGCTGTCATCCAACTGTATTTGCAGTCTTTCGCCAGCAATTGCTGGTAAGGCAGCCTGTTATAAAAGTTCAGTTTCTTGTAGTGGTAAGATCCAACATTGCAAATCGGAGATCAGGCAGACTCACAGTCTCACAGCATCGGGGAGTGCTCATCTAGTCTTATCAGGCATTTTCACAATGTATTTTCTGCAAGCCCCCAGAAAGCTGACTTCGGGGGTGCCCAATCCCCCTATTAACATGTTTAGTACCCCCCCCAGATTGGGTGGCACACTGGGGGCCCATCCCAGTGTGCCTCCTGTGATCAAAAGACGACCGTGTCTGCATGTTGTTGCCTCCACCCGCCCACCCCCATTGGGTGGCACACTGGACCCTACACCAGTGTGGCCAACATCACCCCCCCAAAAAAATAATGGGGCACACTGGGAGCCCACCCAGTGTAAAAACATTTCTTTTCTTACAGCTTGAAAGAAAGAAACTACGCGAGTGTTCATTTTTTTACTGTACCTAAAATAAAGGAAATGGGCCTTGTTGCTTCGGTGCCTCCCTACACCCCCACCCATACTTACCTCAGATGTAGGGCGCTGCGATTTTCGGTGGAGCAGGAACACGCCTGCACTCTTCAGAACCATCCGAAACTGAAGACATGCCAGTAAGTTGTATAATGGCATAAATGGGGTTCAACATAGTGGATATCTCAAGCCATTTTTTTATTTTGCCTCCAAATTTCAACATAGGATTTCTTGGGACCCCATCATGAACACATGCACTGTCATCGTTATTTGGTCCCGAAAGGTGATTTAAGTAGGTTACTCAGCAGAATCACCTTTCGACCGACATCAAAATGACAGTGCCACTGTTCACGAGGTGGTGTCTCAAAGTTTATCTTGCAAATTTGGTGGAAAAATTCTAAAATTACTGTGTTACGAGCGTGCATTGCGCAGTTTCCATGCATGCTCGTGACTTCAACAATTTTAATTTTTTTTTACAACTATTTTTCTCACCTCTCTACTGCTGGCTTCTCTCCGGTGTGGGCTCTCGGTCGGTGACTGTCGCCCGTCTGCCTGAAGCACTGTCCATCTTCTCCAGTGCAGGCACCCCTCCCTCAGACTGCTGACCCGTCCCCCGGATCTGAGAGTCCACCGGGGAGGGACCGCCGACTCCTCTGGTACTCTGTCTACAGTGTTGTAGGTCATAGTCGTCGGAAGGGACCGAATCAGGCGTCAGATGCCCGGCGGTGACGTAGGGTCACAACCCCTGGCCCCACTATCGCCTACCAACAGTGAGAGGGGTTTTTGTGCTTTTTTTTCCACACCCCTCCTCCCCCCAGTAGAGCTTGGAGGTGCAATGACGACTAGCGTCCGCCAAGCTCCACCCCTGCCATACGGCGGCAATGATTGTTCCATGGCTACCCCTGATAGCTGCCAGAGGTCGCCCGGGAGCAACGCTTGTCCCTATACTCTCCCCGGGAAGGGAGAGCTGTCCTCCGGTTGCGCAGTCCCTACCCGCCACTGCCAACCCTCAATGGCCCGGGCTCATTCCCGAACCCGGGTCGCCGGTGTGGCCTGAGGTGAGGCGTCTAGTGCCTTAACCCTCAGCGCCACTGGGCTGGCCAACTTCAACAATTTTTAATATTTTCACTCCAGATTTTCAACATTGCCATTTTTCACACCTCCTTATGAACAATACAGTGCCATTTTTCACATCCTGCCCGAAATGTGTTATCGCGCATGTGGCGCCCAGTGGCTTGGTCGCTGTACGAAATCAACATTCAGGACACATTGCCAAAATCACAGTGATACTGTTCATCAGCAGAGGTCCCAAAATGCCTATGTTGAAAATTTGGTTAATAAAATCCCCTAAATAATTGAGTTACGGGTGTGCGTTGCGCAGTTTTGTACACACGCTCATGACTTCACCTATTTTTCATATTTTCATTCCAGATTTTCAACATTGCCTTTTTTTTACACCTCCTGATGAACAGTACAGCTGTCATTTTTCACATCCTGCCAGAAATGTGTTTTTGCACCTCTGGCGCCAAATGCAGTCGCTGCGCAAAATCACCTTTCGGCTAACAAACTCATAGTGCCACTGTTCATGAGGTGGGGTCACAAAAAGCCCATGTTGAAAATTTGGAGTGAAAATACCAACACAAGCTCGGGGCATTACGGTTTCCAACCATAACACCTCACCCTGTAGAGACTGATAGGCGTCAGGGGTGTGACTTGGCATTGTAGGCTATAATGCTCACGCCATTCCACCCTCACCCCCACCCTGCAACTAATGACAGGCATTGAGGTGTGCCTTGGACTCTTCGGCCCCAAAGTTCACCCCATTCTCCTATACTGCACCCATCTCAGTGTATTTCCTTATGGAATGGGGTGAGCACAAGGCCTGAAGACCCCAAGGCACACCGTGTCACTTCTCATTGTCTGTGGGGTAGGGTGAGGTAAAATGGCATGAGCAGTATGGCCGACACCCAAAGGCATACCCTAATGCCTGTCACTCTCTGCAGGGTGGGAGTGGGGGTGGAATGGCATGAGCATTACAGCTGACAACGCCAGGTCGGCGTCAGTTCAGTACTTCATTGCCAATCATATTATGCATCTCTCTAACTTCTGCATTGCCAATGCCAGCAAGCCAACATTCAGCATTGACAAATGCTTGTTTGCTGAGAGAGGAAGAGGGAGAAAAGAGGGTGAGAAGAGAGAAAGACAGAGAGGGAGAAGAGAGAGAGAAAGGGGGTTGAGAGAGAGAGAGAGAGAGAGGGAAGAAAGACAGAGAAAGAAGCAGAGGGGAGAGAAAGACAGAGAATAGGGAGGGAGAGGAGACAGTATGAGAGAGAGACAGTGGGGGAAGAGAGAGGGGGGGAAAGAGGGACTATACCTCTCAGCTTTCCCTGATTTTTAGGGATCTCCCTGATTCTGCCTCAAAATGTTCCTGTCCCTCCTAAAATTTGTGTTTCTGTGGCTGAACGGTGGGTATACTGTATGCTCACAATATTGTCAAACAGAGTTACAGACTTGCTCTTCTGCAGACAAAGTATTTTACACCAATACTCTTGCGCTGCCTGCTTCAGGGGATAGAACCAACTGTTAAACTGTGTCTCTCATTTTTCTTCTTTGTCACTGATTTTTTTAAGTTATGTCCAAGTGCCAAACACCACTGTAAATACCTGCAAGTGAACGTTTGGCATTGACAAATGCTTGTTTACTTTCCTTCCACTGCTTTGTTGCTATACTGTCTCACATCTTTGCACCACTCCTCCATTCCCTCTTGGTTGGTTTCATTGCCCAGTTGGACCCACAATAAATGCACACACACACACACACACACACCAGGTTTCAGTTTCTTGACATAAAAAAGGCCGCAGCTTTACTGTACAGCAAACATTTAATTTACAATTTCAAATAAAACTCTATATACAGTTCTTACGTTGTACACATTTACGAATGCAAAAAGACCCCTGGGGCAGTAAATTCAGATGGTATGGTGCTTCCAATGGGGGAACTTTGTTCCTCGAGTCAGGCAGACCCACCCAGGGCCATGCCTATCCCTCAGACAGTTTCCCCTACCCAATTGCATCTCGGGGCATCCCCATGACTGCTGAGCTGGGCCCAGTGCCTGCCTAGGGAGCCTTCCCCATCCTCCAGTTATGAGCCCCTGCCATGCCCACCGTGATTTTGGGTGACCCTTTTCATTTGTAGTGTACCCGCCCCAGGGTCGCACCACCAGGGCCTGGGTCACCCAGTACCACGAACGCTTATTTTAAACCATCCAGCCTGAATTTACGCCACTCTAACGTGCATAGCACGTTTTCCCCCAAATGCTCCAGAGGTCTCACCTGCTTTAATACCATCTCGCAAAAGTCTTGAATTGTAGTGTTGAAAATGTCATTCCCAGTCCCCGACAGGTGTACTCGATCCCTGCTATACATTGCATCACATGTCCTGGGTATGAGAAAGTGTCACAGAATGGCAATTCCATGGGGAGAGCGGCAAACTGGGACACCTCCTGATTAACCTCCATCCTGGCTTTCTCAATGCCCTTGAGGCTGCGGGCACCTCTCCACTGCCGTCGTGAGATGATCCTAGACCAGACCAGCCTGGCTGTCGGGAGCAGGGCCTGAAGCTGGACCAAATCCCACTTGATTTCTCTGCAAAATCTAGGGGCCCCCAGTCTTACCAAATCATTTCCACATAAGTGCACCACCAACGCCAGTGGTGGTTGTCTGTCCAAACCCATGCTGATCACAATGTCCATCAGCTGTCCCCAGCGCATCCCCCCTTTTCCTGCCTAGCAAAGCCTTGTGTGTTCCTTAGCCCCCAAGCTGTACTCCATACGGGCAGGCCAGTGCTTGACTGTGTGCCTCCCGGATGTAGGAATGGCCGATGACCCATATTTCCAGTTGTGTTCCTCGCTCTGCTATAAAGTAAGCAAAGAAGAGTCATTATCTATAATTATAACCTTTTGTTTCCATCAGACTTCCATTACCCTTGTACAACCTATGAGTCCTGTTGAGGCCTGATATATCCTTTAAAGGCCGCTGAAGACCATCTGCTGATCTTCTTAATCTGTGCCTTCCTCAAGCCCAATCTCGAGGCTTCTGTAGCTGCCCCGATTCGGAATGAGTGAATGCCAAAAACCTTGGGGTCCTTACCTTTGAACCACAAACTCTTTTGCATGATTGCCATAAATTGGTGTCTGGTCACTGGGGATCCATCCCCCTGCAGAAACAAATGGCCCCCACTACAGGTCTGTCCGCCATATATGCCTGCAGCAAGGCGTATGGGCAGGACTCATTGGCACTCGACCGATGTAATGTGATCGTTGTTGGAGGGCCAGCTTGGTTTGTTTTGGATCTTCGGAGCAAGAGGGCCACCCTGTCAGGCATCTAGGAGACATCCCACAGCTGGATGTTAGATCCACCCACAGATGCTTTCGAGTCCAGCACCAGCTCTGAAATCCTGAATGCTCCATAAAAGGCACATGCAAAGAGGGTCCTGAATAACTGGTCCTCGTATTGCATGCTACAGACTACACCTAAGGATGCCAGTATGTTGGTGAGCTCGCCCAGGCCGATTGGCTTCCTCTTTCCCCTGGATCTGATCCACCCCTCCAGCATCTTGTGGGTTGTGAAATTGCTGGTTGGGTCAGGGTGGCCCAGTGCCTGCCAAATGAAAGCTATCCTGGACAAATGTGCCCAGATGGCGGAAGGGGCCAGGGGCAATTAAATAAGGCGAAGCACGTAATCTTGTACTTGTTGTGTTTCCTGTGGGGTTTCGCTTACCTGTTGTCCACAGAAACAGGCAAATGCTAAGAAACTACCTGAGTATTTCTTCCAGGTCAAAGGGGCAACAGCAAGTTGAACCCATCAAAGCTTTCCTGACTCCAAAGCTGCCAAAGTGTGTCCGGGATCAGTGTTGGGGATGCCTCTGCGTATGGCGCCAGCTGTCTGAAGCGATCGTACTGCAACTGAGACAAGGCATCAGCGATCACATTATCCTTCCCCAGGCACATGTTTCGCCTGGAATGTGATGTGCAAAGATAGACAGCATAACACAAACACTCACAGTATCCTCATCACATCCTTAGACTTGGAAGATTGTAAGTTGATGATATCCACCACTGCCTTGTTGTCAGAGAAGAACAGCACTGACTGGTTCTTCAGCCTGTGTCTCCACATCTGGACCGCTACCATGATTGGGAACAGCTGTAGCAGTGTGATGTTTTTTGTTAACCCCTGCTTCTCCCAATTCTGTGGCCACATTCCCGTAAACCAGGACCCTTGGAAATACGCCTTGAAACCCAAACCCCCCCAAAACTTCGGTCACTATATCCAATCCATGGTGATGGTGTGCCTTGTCTTGCCACATGCTTACCCCGTTAAAATCACTTGAAAAGACTTCCCACACCCGTAAGTCAGCCTTGAGGCCCCTTGAGATCCATATATGGTGGTAGGGTTTAGTAGGGCCAGACATTGCCGCCGCCAGTCTTCTGAGGAACGGGCATCTGGGGTTCACTGCCTGGCATGCAAAGTTGAGATGGCCTAGCAGGGACTGCAATTGCACTAGTGTGGCCTTTTGAGCTCCCGATAACCTCACCCAGCAACCAACGTAGGTTTCTTACCTTGTCCAAAGGTAACCGTGATACCATGGCCACAGAATCAAGCTCGATACCTAAGAATGATATGCATGTGGTAGGACCCTCTGTTTTCTCTAATGCCAGTGGTACCCCAAATTTGTCCATCAGGGTCTGAAAACCATTCAGAGTGTCCTGACACTTACCAGAATCCTTGTGACCTACAAATAAAAAATCATCAAGATAATGAATGATCGCAGTCTTCCCCGTGAAGACCTTAGTGGCCCATTCCAAAAAGGTAGAGAATGCCTCAAAAGCAGCACAGCTAATCGAACAGCCCGTGGGCATCGCCATGTCATATTACCATTGCCCTTGAAACGTAAAGCCTAGGAGTTCATAATCCCTTGGTTGTACCGCTAATAGGCGAAATGCTGACTTTATGTCACTCTTTGTGATCAAGGTGCCGGTGCCTAAACCCCGCACCAAATCGATTGCCACATCCAAGAACGCTTAGTTCACTGATACGTCCTCCAGTGCAATGCGGTCATTCACCGATCCTCCCTTCAGGTAGGAGAGGTGGTGGATCAGGTGGTATTCCCCATTGTTCTTTTTTGGAACAAGGCCAAGCGAGGACATTCAGAGTGTTGGGAAAGGAGGCTGCCCAAAAGGGCCAGCTACCCGTCCCACTTGTACTTCTTTTTCGATCTTGCGTGCCAACATTGTAGGCAGAGCAATAGCAGACTTTAGGTTGTGGGCTGCCATAGCAATCCGGGGTCCCTGTAAGGGATTTCAAATCCTGTACTAAAACCAGCCCACAAGAAGTCTGCTGCTCATTGGTCAGGGTACTGGAAAAGCCATATTGACACCCTCTGCAAATCTACCAGAGTGTTTGCCAGCTTAGCCAGCCCCAGACTTTGACTTGTCGGAATGGGGTGGACCTGATGGTCCAGATGTGGCTTTTTTACATTGGGTGATCCGGTGACTTCCACCACAGGACTTGCAGACATGTTGGAATTTACAGTGGCTCTGAAAGCAATTCCCTTTATTATAATCGTAACTTGCCTTCCCGTCCCATTTCTTGAACTCTTCTCTGTCACCGGTACTGGGTCGGGTGATCACATGCTTGCTATCAGTGTATGTTACTGAATTAGGTCTGCCCCAGGTCATGTACCTGGCCCATAAGTCAAGATGCATATTTTCCCACTTCAAACTGGGTTGTCGAGCCAATTTCAGATGAAACTGCTCGTCATATTTGAGCCCGGCAAACCCGTCAAAGGACAAGTGAGCAAACTTAATGGTATCCCTGTACTTAAGTAAGGGTAGCAGCTTATCTGGGTACTTCATCCCTTACACCGACATAAAAATGTCGAAAGCCGCTGTCCAATTCTCAAAAGTAAAGGGGACCTTCGGCCTCCGCACCCTCTCTTTTTTTCCTTTTTTGTAGTTCTCCTGGAGTTCCATGTGTAGCAGAGAAAACGTGTCTATGTACTGTCCCTTCCAAATTTTTTCCCTCACATTGCCTGCTAAGTGATCCCCTAAGGGATCCTCCAGTCCCGCATATGCCCATTTGTTGTCCGTGTACGCTGGGGCAGAGGGTGTAGGCGGTGTTGTGTCACCAGGCTGAGCTGCAGCCAAGGCCCCAGAGGACCCTGCTGGCCCACTTGGACCTTCCCCTTGTCAGCAGAGTTATTCCCTTGATCTCCCGGTGGGACCGTGGCAAGGGTACCCCCACTGCAACCCCCCAGCACGCTAGTTCCAGCAGGGGTGTTGTCCCCCCCCCCATCCAGACTCATGTTGCTGCATCCCTCGCTGCTACCTGATGCCCTGTGCTTGCCCCTGTAACCGCAGGAGGTAACGTTCCCATGGGGGTACAGGAGGGGGGCCCTAAATAGTGGTTCTGGGGCGGCCCCTGTCCCCCCCTACTTGTCCCAGCCCTTGTGGAATCGGGACAATGGGTCCAGTCTGTTGTGATGAAGGGGCTCCCCACCATCCCAAGGGGTTCTGGCCCGCCGGGCAACCCAATCCCCATGGGTATGCAGGCCAGAAAAGGGGGCCTTGTGCCCAGGGAGGACCCCATGGAAAGGATGCCCATGGATTTGTGTGAATACCACCTTCAAGCTGGGCCCGACCCGGGCTAGTTCCAGCTGTGGCTGCCGGGCCCAGTGTCATAGGATGTGTCCGATCGGGGGCCTGTGCTGGGACCCACTGCTGTCCCCCCAATCTGCTCTCTGAGACACAGGTATGTGCCCCAACCCCAGGATCATCCTGCCTGTATGGGCCCTCTATAATTGCTGCAGAGCTCTCCCTGCGCGGAGTGGCGGGCTACAGGGTCGCCGGCACGCAAAATCCCACCCACATATGATAGTGGGTTTGTTTGGAGGCCTGTTGGCCCTGAGTAAACCCACCCGTGACCCTTTGCCAATCTCTAGTGCAGGATCCGGGGCATTACCCTCTCTTTCCGCAATGGACCTCCATGTCCGCAGCCTCACGGGGGATTGTACCAATATGGAGGATGCATCATCTTCCTCTTGGTCCTCCTCCCCCTACGTCAGCTCCTCCACCTCTGAGGTGTGGAGTGAGTCCTCTGAAATCAACCCCCAAGACTCACCAGCAGGTTCATATCCGTCATGCCCCACGAGCCTTGGCTCCCCTTGTTCTCCAGGCATCAGAGGTGTTCCGCCCTGCGTTGCTCCAGTTTCTCTTGGATGTTTAGTCATTCACCATTGACTTCTGACCTTTGTGACTCTGGCTTGCCACTTTGCCACAGATATCCCTTTACCTCGTCCCACGTTCCTTCCCTTAGGCAACTGAGCTACTGATTCCAAGAGGCATGCAGACGGCTGTCTCTGACGTGCAGGACGCCTACCCGGCACTACCTCTTGTACACCATCTGGTGTATCGCTGCTCGTGCTAGGCCCCTCCTCGCATGCCCGTGGGGTCTGCGCTACGGGGGCAGTAGCCTGCAGCGACGGATCAAGCCTGCCCGCAGCCTCCCACCAATTAGGACCTCCCAGTTCCTTCATTCATTGAAAAGCTTCCATGAAGGCTCTGTCGGGACCCTTGGACCGCTGTGAGCTGGGACCGGCCAAGGCCTGAGAAGCCAGCTCCAGTCTCATCCTTTTGGCAGCCATAATGGGTTAGCGGATGTTAGGGACAAGGCAATGGACAGTAGATTCCAACCTAGGCTATGTGGAAGAGAAAAGACAAGAAACAGTTATCCCCACAGGTCAATTGCTGTGAACTGACTAAAAGCAGTAGCTGTTAACCGTTTCTATTGGCCCCTTCCCCCCGGTAGGACTATCCCATGTGGCACGCTAACATTGGGTATTATTTTGCTAACCTGAAAGGGGACTGGGCACCCCTCGGCCTCCGTGCCATTTGGACTATGTTATTATATGGCAATCTTTTTTTTTTTTTTTGTATGACCCCAGTGCCTCGTGACCTCCAACGTTCCTACCATATATATGACCTGTGTTGTATTCAAAGCATGCCCTATAAATATCCCACTAACGCAGCCCTCTACACACTACGGTGTAGTTATACCAGGTCAAAAAAAAAAAAACAGACTCCCGGCAAGTAACTGTTGCGGAGTATTGAAAACCTACTTGCCATACCCGTAACGCACTGACTGTGCTGTTGCTGCAAACTGCCGTCCAACATGCCTAACCAGAAGGGAAGTACCAAGTCCTGCTGATGGGACATTATCTAGCAAATAATAGTATTGCCCCCCCCCCCAGGCTCTGAAACCCATACTTGCTGCACCCTAGACCTCCCTTGCCCTTCTTACCCTCTCCTTGCCAGCTTCTCCTAACTGATTGTACTCAATGGTCCCTGTAGACTTGATCGTGAAAGATTTCAAAACTTCAAAAAAATTTTTTTTTTTTTATAGAAATGTGCAAAAATGTCACAAACGTAACTGAGGGTGCTTAATCAACTGTTGCAAAATGTCTGAATGCCTAACGTAATAAGCCAGCAAGCAGTTGCTATATGGTAATGCCTTGTTTCCGGATTCGTCTTAACACAGTGCTTGTGTGAGGGCTTAAAAAACCTTTGCCACCTAAGGCCTACCACAAACTGCTTCTTTAAATAAGTTCCCATTTAAAGTCTTTTTTTTTTTTACCATAACAGCATCATGCCTTACAGGGTATTACACAGGGACCAACTATAAAAGTTTGCCTTAATCACAGCCCTACCCTTGTAGAGCTGCATGGGCCCGACTGGGTGGACTGCTGGCGTGGGCCTAGTGAGGCCTGCCACATGGTAGGGCCCAGCTGCTGCTCAAAAACTGTAGCAAACGAGCCCCACGTTCGTAAAAAAGCCCTCCTGACAAAGCCCTAGGTCCGCAATAACAGCCAGCTCCTCGGCTGTAACATTTAAAAATTTTAAACACAACCCCCAAAGATTTCTGCCTGTCCCTGCGGGCTCTTCCTCCTGGCCTGGCCCAGCCGCAACTTGCATTGTGTCTATGCGAGTGGTGGCCATTGGTGCCTGTGGCCTCCGTTTGCTGTGCACCCAGCCAGTGGTGGGTAAACAAAATGTTCGGGCCAGCGGGTGGGAGGAACAGCCAAACGCCACTTACCTGCTAGCCCACTCGCAGGAGGCTACGAGTTTTCTGGTGACCAGCAGCTGACCAGGGAAGGAAACTCTGGAATGCAGGGGGCGATCAAAACGCTGGAGAAACCGCCGAGATGTCGCTAAAGATATCTGCTGATGTTCCGGATGACACGCCGGTGAGAGGCCGGGGGGGGTGCATTTTCTCTGCTGCTGTGCACGCCACTCTACTGACTGAAACAGCAACATTTGAAAGAAACTTCACAGCAGTCAGTTAGAAGAACTCGCATCCCACAAATAAGCATTGCACCAGATGGAAGAGCTGTCTTGGCGATGAAGAAGGAGCAGAGTCATCACCCCCCTCAAACACACAAATCGATCAGCTACAAACGTGGTGCTCAGGGCTGTCAAAGAGTTGTGGTGTGGGAAGCCAAACAGACGACTGGAACAGACAAAGTCCCTGCATATAGATCGACCATGTGTATAAGCCGAGTTCCCCTTTTTATTGTCCTATTTTGGGCATTAAAAACTCTGCTCATACATAGGTATAGATTGTTGCTGCTGCGGGCTTTCATGTAATCTTGCAAAGCTATAGTTCTTTGCTTCTTATGGATTCTGCCATGCTTTAATTCAAAAAGAGAAGGGTATATTTAATTAGTAACACTGTCTCCTGTACATTAGTTTATGTCTGGGGTGGGTCTCATAAGAATGACTAAGCTGCTACAAACTCCCAAACTGTGCAGTAATGTGTTGTTTATGATAATATCCTGGTAGAGGAAATTAAATATTAATGAGCTGTTACTGGCTGTACAAGCAAGCTGTCATAGGATTTAATGCTTACTCACTTGCCAGCAAGCATTAATCCATATCATGGCAGGGGATATACAGTATGCCACATAATGCCTTTATTCAGAAGCCCACACAGTCCTAAGAATGCTGCTTAGTAATCAGTATGAGACTGTGGCTACTGAGCTCAGCTCTGCTCAGGAATCACAGTATTTCTTATGGATTTGTTCAGAAACACTAGTCTATGATAAGATGAAATAACAATCACCATTAAACTAGATATGCAGAGAATTCTAGGCATGGTGATAAGAGAATTGAGGGGGAACAGACTTATCCTTTCTGGCTGTATTGCCATTAATAATGGCAGAGACAGTAGCAGGAGACCTAGGTCTGCAACCTGTGCATGACTCCCACGCAGGGTGGGTAGATGGGTTAACCTGCTAAAGAGCAATCAAACTAAACACAGACACCACTGCAAACATTAGCACCACCATAAACACCAGCCATGCACTATTTTAATAACTATTATGCACAGTGTACAGTACCAGCAATATATGGGTGTTCAAACAACATGAAGTCTTGCTATATTATGACATATGCAGTGAGTCCCAACCTTCGAACTGCTCCGGAGGTGAAAGAGTTAACTTTCCATGCCAGGCATGGAACTTTGAGCGCGAGCTCGGTTGAAAACTCTGTTGTTACTCAAACTCAAACTGTCAGATTCTTTACTCCGCCTCACTGAACAGTCGCTCCGGAGATTTCTCCTTCTGCTCGGTTCGTTTTGTCGGTTAAAGTATTATTTTATCAGTTTTTTGACCGAAATTAAACCGCAACCGGTCGGTTCAAGCTCTGTCTGTGGTATTGTAAGTAATAGATAGGCTTACATTTATAATTATTCTGTGTGGAACTTGTAAACGCTTTTCGGTTCGGTTTGAACCGATCAGGTTATTTTCAAAAATTACTAGTCCTTATTTAGAGTGCGGTTCCCGGTTCTTATTGGTTCTAAAAAACGGATTTCATTATGGTTTTTCCACGACTCCGTGACACGTTGGGAACCGGATAAGAGAGTCTTGTTTGGCGGATTGCCATAACGGGCAAGTTTGGTTAGGCTGGCACTATGTCTGAGAAACCCAAAAGAAAACCGCCCACTGGTTTCAGCACTGTAGTGTTTGTGGGGAAGCTTTGCCAAGGCTGACCCACACACCACCTGTATGTATTGTCTGGGTTTGACCACCCCAATGCAGACTGCCAGATTTGTAAGAATTTCCCTGCTGCCACCATAGAAAAGAGAGTTGGTAGGCTCAGGGAAAGGGAGTTAAAAAGTCCGCTGACCCGATGAGTTAGCCCGGGTTCGGGTTCCAACCGAACCGGGAGGGAGTGCCCCTCTGACCAGGGCGATACTTCCTCGGGCAAAGGAAGAGCCAGCTCTGAGGAGCCGGTTCCAACTAAAAGGACTAGAAAGTCAGCTGGTGTGGAGCCAAAAGTTCTCTCTCCAACCACTGAGGAAATAGCTAAAGCAATTCAAATTGTCCAGTCACTTTCCCCGGTTCCAACCGAACCGACACCATCAGGGAAGCGCTCGGTTCGGCTGGTTCCACCAGTTCAAGATTATGATTTTGAGGATTTTTATGAACCGGAGGAAGGGGAAGAGGATTATGAGGAGAGTGAATGTGGTTTTGAAAGTCTGGATGTGCCCATTGAACCGGACAACTCTCCAGACAGACCGTCAGGGGTTTCTCCTCCCAGGCTCTCTGAGTCCCCTTCTCATTTTATGTTCTATAAAAAAGTTGCTGAAACTCTTCAGCTCCCTGTTGAGGAAGCTGTTGATGACCAAGAGGAGCCTGATTATGTAGAAATGATGGATATTCCAGAGTCTAGGAGACTGTCTATTCCTTTGCATAAATCTTTTCGAAACAGACAGTAAAATTTAAAACTCCTCACACTATACCTCCTGTTGATAAAAGGATGGACAAGAGGTATACATTATCAGGCTCTGACGGAGTTCCTCACACAGCAATGCAGCCATGTGGGTAGTGCAGGCTGCAGCCTGTGACAAGGCAAATATTCCTCTAGCCTGCACCCCACTGAAAAGGACTCCAGGAGGGTTGATGCCATGGCAAAGAAACAGTACGTGGCAGCATCTTTGGGACTCAGACAGGCAAATTATATGGCTTATGCTGCTAGGTACCAGAAATCCAGATGGGATACTGTGCTGGCTGTAGCAAAACAGGCCCTGACCAGCTTGCCAGGGAGCTGGAACAGGTGGCTGCGGATGGTATTGAGGCATCCAAGGTGCAATCTCATGGTGCAGTAGACTCTAATGATGTGTCATCAAGGGTCATGGCTATATCTGTGGCACTTCGCAGAATGGCTTGGCTCAGATGTACTACCCTATCACAGGATACACAGTCTAAGGCCATGGATTTTCCTGTTGTGGGCAATTCTCTGTTTGGGGAGCAGACAGAGAATTACATGAAGAAAATGGATGAATATAGGACCACCTATAGGAGTGCACAGGCCAAGGAAAGGCAGGCCACTCCTCAAAGGCAGCATCCCAGGGGCAGGGGCAGGCCTTTTCATAGGCCTTTTTACCAAGTCCAGGCCTCCTCTTCTGCTTATGCCCAGAGGGGATTCTTTAAAGGGAGATGCAGACGGGGTGCAAGCAAACCTGCTTCCACCCTTCAGCCCAAAGCCCCTGCCAAGCAGGCACCCTGATGGGGTAGCCAGGGCCGATTCTCCTCTACCTGTAGGGGGCAGGCTGGCTTACTTTGTACAGGACTGGAAGTCTCTAACATCAGACAAGTGGGTCCTGGAAGTAGTAAGCCAGGGACTGGTTCACAGCTTCAAAAAATTTCCAAAGATGAGAGCCAGGTCCTTTCCACCTGCAAATCCATCAGAGGCACTTACCCTAGAAACAGAAGTTTCTACCCTCCTGGCTCTCAGAGCTGTGGAAAGGGTTCCACCCTTACACCAGGGCAAAGGGTTGTACTCCAGGTACTTCCTTACCCCAAAAAAGACAGGAGAATGGCGGCCCATCCTGGATCTCAAGATACCTAAACAAGCACCTTTTAAACCAAAATTCAAATGGTGACTCTGGGAATTATTTTACCTCTCTAAGGCCAGGGAACTGGCTAGCGTCCCTGGAACTCAAGGATGCCTACTTCCATGTTCTTATCAGAAGCTCCCATCGAAAGTACCTCAGATTTGAACTGCCCTCAGGCCATTACCAGTTCAGAGCAATGTCCTTCGGCCTCACCTCTGCCCCGAGGGTATTCACAAAATGCCTGGCAGTAGCAGTTGCCCACTTAAGAAGGCAAAAGATTGCCATTTTTCCTTACCTGGACAACTGGCTCATAGTAGGCCAGTCTCCAGAACAAGTCAAACTACACCTTCAGGTAACTCAGCAACTGCTCACATCTCTAGGTTTCCTTCTCAATCTTCCAAAGTCAGTTCTAGAGCCTGTAAGGCTTCTCACCTTCATAGGTGCAGAACTGAACACAAAAGAGGCCAGAGCCTTCCTTCCTCTGGAAAGAGCAAGGACCTTGGTCTCTCTGGCCTCCTCTTTCACCCTACAGGTCTCTCGACCAGCAAGGCATTTTCTGTAGCTCCTGGGGCACATGGCTGCTTCTACAGCAGTTGTGCAGGGAGCAAGATTTCAGATGAGGGACATCCAGTTCCATTTGAGAGCCTTTTGGGCTCAAAGGAGAGACCCTCTGACCAAATTGATCCCAGTGACTCGAACCCTGATCCAAGCCCTTCAGTGGTGGCAGGACCAGAGCAATCTGAGACAGGGGGTCCGCTTCACCCCTCAGTCTCACTCCTTAATCCTTACTACAGATGCATCCCTCTTGGGGTGGGGAGCTCACATGGGCGATCTCACTACCCAGGGATTGTGGTCCCTCAGGAATCTCTGCTCCACATCAATCTGTTGGAACTCAGAGCAGTTTTTCTAGCACTTCAAGTTTTTTCCACCTCTGTTCAGAACAAAGTTGTACAGATCAGAACAGACAACACCACTACAATGTGGTACATCAACAAGCAAGGAGGCACTCGGCCCACGGCCTTGTGCACCGGCTAATGAAGTTGTGGTTCTATGTATTCCCTGAACACCTCCTTACGTGCAGTTCCTCACAGGCAAGGACAATGTCCTGGCAGATGTTCTCAGCAGGATTTCCCAGGGCCATCACGATTGGTCACTGGATCCCCTAGTATTGGAGGTAGTATTTGCCAGATGGGGCACCCCGCAGATAGATCTTTTTGCAGCCCCAGACAATCACCAACTTCTCCTTTTTCGCTGCAGGCCCCCAGTGTTGGGCTCAGTCCCTCTGGATGCCTTCCTTCTCAGTTGGGAAGGGAAGTTTCTCTATGCCCCCCTTCCTCTTCTGTTCAAGGTGCTAGTCAAAATCAGATCTCAACCCTGCAAGATGATCCTGATTGCTCCAGATTGGGCCAGACAGCCCTGGTACCCACTCCTTATGTCCTTAGCAGTCCACCTTCCCCTGTGTCTTCCCAGGAATCACAACCTATTAACCTGTGCTCAGGGGAGGGTTTGGTACCCGAATCTGAAATCTCTCAATCTCAAGGCCTGGCTCTTGAAGAGTTAGAGTTTGCTAACCTAAACCTCTCCCAAGGTGTATTGCATATATTGAAGGCTTCTAGGAAGCCATCCACCAGGGCTACTTATAATTCCAAATGGAAGAGATTTTCAATTTCGTGCTCTGGCAAGCATATTTCCCCAGAATCTGCTGATTTACCCACAGTCCTGGATTATATGGTGCATTTGAATACTTTGGGGCTGAGGCCAGCTACCCTAAAAGTGCACCTGGCAGCCATGTCTGCTTTCTTATCAGCAGGTAAACCCCTTCTCTTTCGGCTCATCCTGTATTCTCTAAGTTTTTCAAGGGGTTGCTTCACACCAACCCTCCATTCAGGGACCCTGCCCCTGCCTGGGATCTTAATATTCGCATTGCTCAGCTTATGCAACCCCCTTTTGAGCCCTTGTCTTCAGCAGAGCTTAAGTACTTGACTTGGAAAACTGTGTTTTTGTAGCCATCACTTCTGCCAGGCGCATAAGTGAATTACAAGCATTGTCAGTGGAACCTGATTTTATCTCCTTTCATAGAGATAAGGTGGTCCTCAGGACTAAAAGAAAGTTCTTGCCTAAGGTGGTTTCAGACTTCCACCTTAATCAATCTGTGTCTCTTCCTGTGTACTTCACTGACCATTCCTCCTCTGGCGAGAGGAGATTGCACAGTTTAGATGTCAAAAGAGCCCTTAGTTACTACATAGAATGTACCAAGGGTCACAGGTCTGACTCCCTCCAACTGTTGCTCACTTATAGTGAAGTTGGTAAAGGGAAACCTGCCACTAAAAGATCCATTGCCAGGTGGATTGTCTCTTGTATCCAATTTTGCTGTGAAAAATTGGGTAAGGTTCCTTCCTCAGGCCTGAGGGCTCACTCTACCAGAGGTACAGCTGCGTCTCTGGCTGCTGCCAGGGACATCCCTATCCTAGAGATATGTCAAGCAGCTACCTGGAAAACAGTTCACACTTTTACCAAGCATTACTCCCTGGACATCCAGGCTAGGAGTGATGCTCGGTTTGGCACAGCTGTGCTTCAGAGCTTATTTCCGAAGTAGGTTCTGTCCCTCCTCCATGGAGGTACTGCTGTGTACCAGACATATGTCATAATATAGCAAGACTTCATGTTGTTTGAAGAAAAATTACTCACCTTAGTAATGTTGTTTCTTCTAATGGAGTCTTGCTATATTATGACCTCCCCATGCCTGCCCCTCCAGAACCTCTGCTTTTGGGATGGGTGGCAGTGCAGTGTTGGCACTTAGTAGATGCCCACCTTATTTTTTCACTCCTCCTTTTGGGGTGTTTGGGTGTTATGTTTTTTAACTTTTTGATCCCTGACTTGAGTCTTTGTTTTGGGACCAAGAAAAATGTGTTCTTATATTTAGTAGCCAGTTGGCTAGTGTAGGTTTACAGCTTCCACACAGAACCCTAGTGAGTTTTGCTCGTAAAGATCTGACAGTTTGAGTTTGATTAACAACAGACAGAGTTTTCAACCGAGCTAGCGCTCAAAGTTCCATGCCTGGCATGGAAAGTTAACTCTTTCACTTCCGGAGCAGTTCGAAGGTTGGGACTCACTGCATATGTCATAATATAGCAAGACTCCATTAGAAGAAACAACATTACTAAGGTGAGTAATTTTTTCTTTGTCCACATCAGCACTGTGCCTGCCTGCATCAACCAATGGATGCAGTGGAACTGTGCCTTGGGCCCCTGTGTCGGCCTCTGATAATTGCATTTGGATGCAATGGGGAGGATTCAACTCCTTTGGTAAGTACCCAGGACAGAAAGAAGATGCAGGGCTTTGAAAATCTGGTCCAAGATCTTACAGTGGTATAACTGGACACAGGTGTGCAAACTCAGATTCAGGTGGTACTTTCGGTTGTGTCCACAGCTAAACACCATTGAAAATACTGGCAGCTGGCTCCGTGGCGCTGAGCGAAGGGGTTCGCTCGGCATGGTGGTGACCCGGGTTCGCGCCCCGAGCCGGGTACCAGGAGCAGAGACTGGCAGGAGGGGTCACAAGCCATTCATTGAGTTTCTCCGGGATGACTCACCTGGACACCTGCGGGTGGATTGGCGACATGCTTGTGGGGACGTGAGCCTTGACACGCCCCCTGTATGTCCCCACCCCAGGATTGCCTTAGCTCATGCAAGGCTGAGAACAGCATTGGGCGGGGCAGAAAATGAGAAAATAGCTCCCCGTCCTGCCGGATGGCGAGCTCCGGCTACCTGCCGCCACGAAGCCCCAGAGTCAGCCCGGACCAGCCTTGCAGCCCTGGGATGTGCCTTTCGCTGAAAGGCACTTTCCCCTGAAAGGAGAGGGGCCCACCCAGCATAGGAATACGTCAGGCTACCCCGGTAAAGCTGCTATAGGGGTTAGTGGGTGGCGGCAGGGGTCAGAAGGGTGCTGGGTGCCTTGGAGCTCCGAAGGAGAGGGAGGATGGGGTAGCATCGGGGAGGAGCATAAAAGAAATAACACACAAAAAAAGGAAAATACTGGCAGATGTAGCCTAGATACAGGACTTTAAAATCCTTTTCCAAGTGTCTTGCTCGCTGTTATCGGGGGTAGGAGTACTGCTGAGGAACTGGGGTTGCTCTTTGAGAGGAGAGAAAGTTAGAACACGTCACTCTGCAGTTATCCCTGCATCCTAGGTATGAACATGACTTAATGCGGGGGGCATAGAAGGGAGCTTCACTTGTAAGCAAGATTAGGTGTTCAATGCACCTAAGAACCCGGGAAGGGGGAGATGGGGGAGCATGTCAGTCCGTTATAGGCAGTTCATCCCACGACAGTTCTCTTTCTCTCTCCTGCGAAAATGGCAAGCCACAGTGAGATTTTATTTATATTTTTTAAAAGCTGTAAATTAATAAGTCCCTCTACAGTGGGGATGTTAACTTCCCTGTAATGTTTCTTCAGATCTGGAGGGAGTGAACTGTCGCGCGGTGAATTACCCGTCCTGAATAGACGTTTAGCCAGAAAATGAAGCGTCTAGCCCCAGTAAAAAACCAAAAACAAAATAGTAGAGCTCAGTGTTTGCAGTTCCTCTCAAGAGTGAAAAAAACATTAAAGCAGCTGCACAATGAAAAATGTTTTTACAAAAAAAGCTAGTTTCAGCTACAGTTAAGAAAAATGTTAGCACACCTGCCAGATGTACTTGTTTAGGTACCTCCTATGCTACACACCATAAGTGTTTATTTTTTTATCCTAACCCTTGCCAGGTCTAAAGTGCTATTTCTTTTTTTTAATTAGTATTTTCTGGGTTTTCCGGGGTTTCTCCTGTCCCACTCCCACGCGTCCCCGATGTGACATACACATGTGCAGGCATCCACATGCACGTCTTGCAGGACGCCCCACCCTACTGGTCGCCCTGGTACCGCCTGCGCTCCTCACCGAACCTCCATTCGGTGACGGCGGAACTACGAGTGGGTGATGCCCCCACCCGGGAGAGGAGAGCAATTGCTCAATCCTGCTCCCACCCCCCACCTCAGGCGCACCCAGGCGCCCTGAGGTCGCTCCTCGAGCGGGTTGCTGGCGCAGGCTGAGGTAAGGCACCCAGCTCCTCAGCACCACCAGGTCGGCTGTCCGCAGTGCTATTTCTATGCAAAATATGGTGGCCATCTTTTCTCTTGAGGAAAAAAAACCTCAGTTAGAACATTTATAAAATATTTACATTTTGGTGGAATTAGAAAATTGTACCACCAAATAAAAGTGGAAGATGTCTGGAATCTTTTACAGTGAAAGAAAGGTAGGGTCAAATTTTTTGTCCAATTTCGTGGCACTGCTGCTTTAAAATTATTGTTCATAGTTCAAAGAAATAAATTCTTCTAGTCTGTGTGACAGAACTGTTGAACCCAACAGTAGATGTGTTAAAGTGTGAGTCCCAGATATATTTTCTGTTATGTTCACTTCACTGTAAGGTGGGTAATTGGATTAAATGCTAACAGTCTGGATAGAGAAATATACATGCTTGTAGTTTTAGTTTTATTTACAGTTTGATAACCTGGAAAGTCACTGAGCCAATGCTCGTTTCCAGGTGCGACCTGTGGGAATGAATGGGGAGGAGGGTAACAAATATTTACAGGCAAGCAACAAAAAAAAAAAACAGGCAATACGAAACAAAAATCTGAATACAGCAAACGTGATATGACTATAGTGCAAAACTGGAGAACCAAGAAAAAATTACAATAATGTCACACTGGCAGGTAATGAATGTAGCGAAAATAGAGTAAACGCCACTGATAAATGGTAGTCCACCTTAATATGTAAAATCTTCTACAATTATATTGCTCTCAAGAACTGAATACATCTTTTTGTTTCAGCAGTAAACAGCTTTAGTAGAAACAAATCAAGGCTTTACAGCTGAGGTAGGCAGAGAAGGGTTAAACAGCCCTTTGTTTTGAAACTACTGCATGTTAAGGGGGCTGGACAGAAAAAAGGTTATCAAAATGAATGGAATGTTAAATAATATTACTGAACAGTGAGCACAGTGTTTGATATAAATGCATGTTTTTGAGTCTGTCTGCGTTGGACTGTGAATACTGCCCTTTCTTTGCTTTACCCTTACCATGTGACTGTGATAATTCTTGCAGGACAGTAATTTGCAGAATAGGATATTGTTCTACAAGGACCGTAGTTGGCGGGCGCTATAACTGCTTCACTGCAGCAGGGTAAATAGTACTTAAGGGGCCATTCACAGTTTTTACAATATTTTAACAAGTGGTTATTTTGTTCTTTTTACACTTGAATACTCTCTTCTGTGCTTACTGTGGTGAGGTTTTTTTTTCAGTGTTTATGGATTTCACTCTGGCATATCTTAACTTTTTGACACAATAGGGAGATGGGCTATAACAGGAAGTCATTGTTTTATTACGGGACTGCATTCTCATTTCTGCAGCATATAAAAATATTATATTTAACTCACTCCCTGTGGCCAAAGCCTAAGACAAAATTTCCCAAACAGAAGGGGCCAAAGGAAAAATAAAATAAATACTCCACACACACGCTGATTCCGTAAGGAGTCAGTAGCATTCTCGTAAAGAGAAGGTCCCCTCAGCTGTTTTTCTGTTTGCAGGCATGAACAATGGTTGCCCCTCTTGCACCATCCTAAGTTGATCAGGACTTCAATGTAAATGAAGTTACTTATGTTTGGTGTGAAAACCTGCTGGAATCCATTGCAAAAGTCATAACCCTACTGATATAAGGCATCCTAGCATTTTATGATGCTTTAGAGCTAAATCTTGCAGTAGTTACACTAGATCAGTCAGTGCTGTTCATGTCCTCTGTGGGGTCCCTATGTTCTTGTCTTGTGCTGGCCATCAGACTTTTCAAGGTAGAGTAGATGCTTGCCATTTTCTGTAGTTTAAAGCAGTAGTGCAATTGGGCAAAAAATTGGACCCTGCCTGTTTTCACTGTAGAAGATTCCAGTCTTCTTCCAGTTTTCACTGTAGAAGATTCCAGTCTTCTTCCAGTTTTATTTGGTGGTAATATTTTATGTTTCCACCAACATCTGAGTATTTTATAAATATTTTAGTTTAGTTACTTCTGAAGAAAAAAAGATAGCCACCACTTTTTTCATTGAAATGGCATTGTAGACCTGGCAAGGGTTAGGACTGAGAAAATTAAAAAAAAGGCTCATGGTGTGCAGCATGTGAGGGACCTAGACAAGTACATATGACAGGTACGCAAATATTTTTAATTAATTGTAGCTTAAACTAGTTTTTATCGGAAAACATTTTTCATTGCACTGCTGCTTTAAAATGTATCTCGGGGATGCTTTTAGAGAAAGTTTGTGTTTGTAAAGCTTTATCTTCCAAGAATCAGTCTTCACCATTAATTCCCACTAACTGGTATAAGCTGGGGGTGCCAGGACCCAGTGGGAGCAAAGTCTTTTGTAGCCTAGGGGACCAACATTGGTGCCGGTGCCACCTACGAGGCAGACGTAGTGACGTTGCACTTGTGGGTTGGCCAGTAACAGATGCCAGCCCCCTAAATTCTTCAGCTCTGTTTTTCCCACAGTCGAGTGCACACCATGAGAGCTTTGTCACCAAAACTGCGTCATTGACTTTTCTTAGTTCATCGCTGCTTAGTTCATCACTGCTTAGTTTCATGCTGTTCTCCTCGGCACTATTTTTCCTCAGTGCCGTTTATTATTTTCATGTTTTCTCTTGTTTTTAGTTCTGTGCCGAATTCTTTTCTTTACAGTTTTTTTGTTAATTTATCACAACGCCATATCCGGTCCTGAGGAGTGTAAGGGCAAGAAGACCAAGCAGAAAAATAATTGTGGTGGCCTCTCATGTATTGGTGCTCCTGTGGGGGCCACGTTGTCATTCAGGACCGGCATGATGTCTGCTGCACCTTTTTTGGCGCTGACCACAGTATGGATAGGTGTGATGCCTACTTCTCTATGGACTGCCACACCTTTGAGAAGCGCGATTAGAGGTAGCACCATGATTCGCCCACCTTTGGAGGCAGGCATCGCACCAGGGACACCAAGGTAAGGTCCCTGGGCTCTTTCCTTGAGCCCCTTCCCAGTACTGTAAGTACTGAGGAAGACCAGGGCTATCCACATGCTCGCCTCACTGAGGTGTCGGAGATCCTGGCGTATGAGCCTGGTGGACAGCTGGCTTACTCTTGCAGGTCAGCTGAGCACCACTCGCAGTCTGTCGGTCCTTCAAGGCAGCGGACACTGCCAGTGGTGAGGCTGAAGCTGTACACTGGGTCTACAGTGGTGCACACCTCAGCATTGTGGCTCGGCGCAGCTTCGGCTTCTGGTACTAGGTGGGTACCTGTGAGTGGGGTTGTGCCGACTGCAGGACCATTTCCCCTCCGGCACCATTTGCAGTGCCAGAAGAAGAAGGGTTCCACAGCTAGTCCCTCTCTATACCTTGAAGTTATTGTAATTTCTTCTCCTGAGCGATTGGATGACCCACAGAAGGATGTTGGTGCCGATCTTGGGCCTGCGAATGGGGCCAGCCCAGATGGAGGCCTTCCTGGGACTGGTTCTAAGCCTGTCTCGGGGCTGGGAGCCTCCTCTGGAGTTGCCTCTCAGTGGATGCTGGGGATGGCATCAGGACCCCTTCTGGTGCCATTTGTGGTGCCAGTTTGGGTGCTAGTGCTGGATCTAGTTCTGCTGCCATTTGTGGTGTTGAGTCTGAGGCTGACTCTTCTGGTGTCCCAGGCCTAGAGTCTGGGCTTGGCCGGGGGGGGGGGGTGGCAGGATTAGCAGTGGTGAGGCTGGGCACTGGGCCTGTGATTCACTCCTTGTTTAGAGGTGGTGGAGACTCTCTGAGGCATCGCAGCATGAGTTTGTGGCCCAATTTCTCTCTGGAACTGTCTAGCCCTTTCACTGGTGGGTCCTGGGGCTGCCCGTGGGAAATATACAACTCTGCTCATCCCACCTGGAGATTCCCCCCCAAGGGCACCCCTGGACCGGTCCACAGATATTATTTCTTCACAGATGGGTGAGTTTGACATGCCCTTCCTCCAGGTAAGGTCCCCTGAGCAGTCTCGCAGCTTTGGCAGAGGACCTTGCTTGGTCACCCATGACCCTCATCCTCCTCCTCCCCCTCCTCTGAAGAAGAGGATTTTTCTGTCTCCCTCTCCTTCTTTCCCAGGTATTTCTTTTCCTCGAGCCCATAACCTGGGACCAATTCAGGTCAAGTTGCTGGTGTGCTCCACCAATTTCATCTTAGAGCTGATCATGCTATTTTTCAGGCCAGAGGTTCCTGTGCCACTGCTGCCTGAGTCCATCTCCTCCTCATCCACTTCCTCCTCTGAAGAAGAGGATTTTTCTGTCTGTCTCTTCTCTGATGCTATGTACTCTCAGTACCAGCAGTTCCTATGGGAGATGATGCATGAGCTGAGTCTTCACCATGTTACAGGTAACAGTACTGCTACCTTGGTGCTGTCATTCCGAAGAGAATACAGCAGTGACAGTACTGTCATCTCTTCGTGACCCCCGCTCATTTACAGAGGCATCCAGGTATGTCTGGCTCCATCCCTTTGCCCCATCTCCAGCCCCAGGGATGTCCAGTGCAGGTATTGCACTCCCACAGGGTGTCCAGGTTCTGTCCCTCATCCCGCTTCAGGAATGCTGGTGGTGCAGACCCCTCCTGAGCCTAGCCGCTTGGTGCATGACCACCCACCCGACAAGGACTCTGCAAAGATCGATGCTTGGAGCAAGAGAGTCTTTTTGGCGGACCGCACCATGATGCATATCACTGCATGTCAGGAACACCAGGCAGCTAATTGCAAGCGCCTGCTGTCAACGTTCGGTCAACAGTAGGGTGTCCATGGCGGATTGCGAGACAGCCAGGCAGGCCATTCACCTTTCTGCCTGGTCCCTGGAGCTGGGGACGTACCAAGTGAGAGCATCTTATGATGCCAGTGAGGTAGCTTCCAGGCTGGTGGGAACTACAGTCTGCATTCAGCAGGTGATGTCGCTTTGCCTCTTCTACTTGGCACCCCTGGCCTGGCATAGGGTGCTCAACTCTCACTACCAGTGGGCTAATTTCTTCTCCCATAGGATTGTACATAAGTTATCTGGGCACCTTTCTGCTCCCAGGCTACAGGAGCCTCCATCTGCCTCTGACCAGTCTTGGTTTCTGCTGTACTTGTAAGGAGTCCCTGCCCTCCTCTGGTTATCCCCCATAGAGGACTGAGGGAAGAACTGTTTCCCTCAGAGTGAGCCAGGCCCCCCTCGCCAATAGTGATCATAACTGTTCTGTTTAAATTTGACATATATAAGCAAAAGATAACAGGTGTTACTGAAATATTTCTATGTTCAAAGGCAGGTATAAGAAGTATAAATGCTGAACTGAATAGAACAGATTGGAACAAGAAACTACTCAATAAAGAAATAAATGAGATATGGGTAGAGTTTAAAAACACACTACTCAAAATCTGTAACACATATATTCCTAGAATAAGGAAATATGCCACAAGTGGGATGAGGCCTAAATGGTTAATAAAATGAAAACCCTAGTAAATATAAAGAACAGGGCTTATAAAAAAAATACTTGAAACATAGCTCCATGGAGTTATGGGGCAAGTATAAGTCTCTATTTAGAAAAAAAAAAAACAGTAAAAAAGACAAAATGTATGACGGAGGTTAAGCTGGCAAAAGATGCAAATAAATCAAATAGTAAGGCATTTTACAGTTGTATAACCCCCTTAAAAAATCAGAGACAATCAGTTGGTCCAATCTCAGTTAGTGATAATATTATTTCTGACCCTCAAGAGATGGCTGATGCCTTTAATTCGCATTTTTGTAAATCCTTTGCAAACAACCTTAAGCAGGTACCGTTGATTAATATTTTAGACTCTTCTGAAATTTCCATCACTATGGAAGAAATCAGAAATAGCACTGACAAACTAAAAAATGATTCTGCACCTGGTCCCAATAGCAGAACTACTACAATTCTTAAAATGACCTGTAAAAGTATCACCATTCCAATTTTGTTTTTTATTATTTATTGTTTTGTTTGTTTTTTGGCCCGTTTTCTCCCCGGTCACAGGGCCCTAACATATGGGCGACATGCGTGCGTGGAGGTGCACACATGCCCCATGACGCCAGCTCAGCCCTTTCCACCCCTGCTCGTAGCTAACGCTAGAGTTCCCTAGGTCGGCGCCGCCATCCATCCTCCACCAGGTGGCTGCCAGTGACCAGGGAGCCTCCAATCTCTCCCAGGAGGAGAGAGATGCCTTGTGGCGGCTTGCTGTCGCCCTCCCCCCCCGGCCGACCCCCGACAACCTGGGCTCATTCCCGAACCCAGGTGCGGCGCAACACGAAGTGTGGCATCCAGCGTCACTGGGTACCATTCCACTCAAGATTATATTGGATACCTCTCTGAACAAAGTGCCAGCAGATTGGAAAAAGGCAATTGTTTCTCCAGTCTACAAAAAGAGCAACAAGTCTGATGTTAACAACTGTAGGCCAATAAGCCTTACTTCTATCCCAGGAAAAATTCTAGACGGTATTATAAAAAAACATATCCTCTCGTCTACCAATACTGATATGGAACAACACAGATTTACTCCTGGGAAATCATGTATTACGAATATGCTATGTTTTTATAGAAAAGTAAGCAGCTTTTTAAATATAGGCATACTGTGTGACATCATATGTTTTGTCTTCTCTAAAGCCTTTGATCTCGTGCAACACTGGGCTATAATTCATAAGCTGATTGAAGTAACTGAGCCGCAGAACTACGTCACAACGGTGACACAGTCACACTGGATTCTCCCTTCCAGCATGATAACCCATGGCTCGGCCCCTTCTGTGCTTGCACAGTGAAGCACACAGAATACCAATTAGCAACTTGTGTAATGGTGGCCAGGACCGCATTATAAACCAAGCTAATGAGGATTTAAGCTGGAAATATTTTTGAAATCACTCAGCAGTACGAGTTCATTTCACAACATATTAGAGGGAGAAACTGTTGCCCCCCCCCCCCATTTAACTAATTTGCAAATGTTGTTAAGTAATTACTGTGCTTCCACTCTCTACTGTATTTCAGGTATGAAGCAGCAGAAATTAAAACGAGTGAAATTAGGGTAATGTAGTTAACGCCATAGACAGATAATGTAGTTAACACCATAGGATCTCCGATGTTACTTCAGATAAGAAACAGGTTCTCTCTGGTGTTCCGCAGGGGCCCATCCTAGGACCACTACTCTTTAGTCTTTTCCTAAATAGCCTCCCTAGCGTCTGCCATCAGAATATACTGCTGTATGCGGATGACACAGTCCTGTACTCCAGTCACCACGACACCAAGTTCCTTGAGGGGCAACTGCAACTTGACTTCAGGTGAGCTGAGGAATGATTCAGCTCGCACAAACTGGTCCTGAACTACAGCAAAACAAAGACTATGGCTTTCTGCAACACACAGAGCAAACATAAAGCCCTACCCATCATCATCTATAACCAATCGGATGACACTGGAGCAGGTTTCACATTTCAAATACCTTGTCGTCACCCTGGACTGCTCTCTCTTCTACGCCCTGCACATTGACAATGTTGCTAACGCAAGCCAACATTCAAATAGGCCTGCTTCACAGGCACAAGCACTGCATGACCGATGAGGCCCTCAGACTTGCTATTTACAGCTCTGTCACCTCTGTCATAGACTATGGGCTTGCCATATATGGCTCCGCATCTCTGACTGCCCTCCGCAGGATATCGGTGGTGTTAAACAAATCTTGCAGACTCCTTACTGGTGCTTCCTGCCTTACGCATACCTGTGACCTGTACGCCAAGATTGGGTGGCTCCCTCTCCTCAGCAGGATCCAATACCAGACCTGCCTGATAACCAAAAAGGTTCTCCTCGGGCTCATGCCACTAGGGGTTGAAAAGCTCCTTACAACTCACAGCAGCTCCCAGCACACCCAAATTGCTCCACTACATATCTTCCAGGTCCCCAGATGCCGGACCTCTTTGGGTCAGAGGCCCTTCACTCGTAGGGCCCCCCAGTGGTTCAATACACTCAACAAGGAAACACTTTCTTCTACCATGTTCAGCCCCTTTAAAAGACACCTATGTCTCCATCTCGCTATATCTAGCCAATGTGACTGCTTCTCCTAAATGAACCTCCTCGCCTTACCTGCTTGTCACTTTTTTACACCCACCTCTCTTGGCCTTTTATCTTTAACTCCACTGCTCCACTTCTCATCCTTCCCCTCTTCCTTCCCCCACTTCCTTTTCTTCAGTTGGTAGTTCGGACGGCTGTCCCTCCTACCTTGCACTTCTCTTACTCAATCCACCCTCCTGACAATGGTCCCTCCACCTGCCCACTCCCTCCTGACCCCCTCCTATCGTCTCCATCCTACTTGTTCTCTAAAACAGTCTTAAACCTGCTACCTGTGCCTCTCACCATGAATTACAGTATTGTGTTTTTTTGAGATTCTGTAAATTTGTCTACCTTTGTCTGTATGTTATCCTTCCATCCTTTCATGTGGAACCTTTGTAAACGAGCAGTACCTGCTCAAAGATATTTGTAATCCTAGAATTCAATAAATGAGCAAATAAATACACAGAACACGTACACCAGCCTGTCTCATGAGCTTCGATGCGGGGAATGCATTTGACAAAGTCTCCTGGAGCTTTCTCTTTGTAACACTAGATCAACTGGGCTTCCCTCGTCTGTTCATAGACAGTATTAAAGCGCTGTGCACTGCACCCCAGACCTATGTCAGGATTAATGGTGGCATTTCTAACAGGTTTAGGCTGGGAAGGGGCACTCGTCAGGGTTGTCCCCTGTCACCCCTCCTATACATTGAGCCTCTGGCAGAGGCCATAAGGGCGGTGCAAGGAATGGAGGCGAGAGGATCAGTCCAGAAAATTTCCCTGTACACAGACGATATCCTCTTGTACCTCTCTCAGCCAGAGACTTCGATCCCCTCTGTCTGGGCGCTGCTGGAAGAGTTTGGAAAACATGCAAGATTCACTCTGAATAGATCAAAAACCGAGGTTCTGTACTTCTATTATAACCCCTCGCAGTCCATACGTGAAATGTTTCCAGTCAATTGGAATGCCCTCAGAATTAAATACCTAGGTACATTCATGATAAAAAACTTGAACCAACTCTTTACAGCCAACTTCAACCCACTGATTTTGCAACTGCAACTGGACATAGAATGGTGGTCAACTTTCCTATGTATTTTAAAATTAAGTCGATAACCATGAATATTTTACCAAAATTCTTCTACTTATTTCAGTGCCTCCCAATATGTATCCCAAAATCCCAGTTTCAAATTTGGCGTCGAATACTAACTAAATATATCTGGGATGCTAAGAAACCCAAAATTCAGTGCACAGTTCTACAAACACATAGGCTTGATGGGGGCCGCTCACTTCCAGACCTGGAAGACTATTATTTGGCAGCACACCTCAGAGTGGCCCTCCTGTGGTCAGTACTGTCTTATCATGCCAACTGGAAACAAATAGAACTAGACGAGGAGGTAGGGGGCCCTCCCCTAGGTGCTCTCTGTTGGCAAACCTAAAAAACGCACAGGACCCACTGGTTTTAAGTATTATGAGTCTTGTGGGCAGATTATAGCCCACTGTGTTTTTTGTCTGGGTACTAGCCATATTTTTGCTAATTGTGATATTTGTAAACATTTTTGTCCTAAAACTTTGAGAAAAAGGGTCAAGAAGTTAGAAGAAATGGCCTCTGCTTCTGGTACTACTGGTGAAAGTAGTTCCTCTACCTCAACCACTAAGAAGGATGGAGGTAAATCTAAAGACCCTGACAAGGGGTCAGACAAGACTGAGCAAGGTAAGCCAAAAAGGGCTGTGAAGACAGGGGTTGAAACTGTCCCACTTAAGAAAAAATGCAAGGAAAAGCATGTCGCTGCGCCTCCAGCCGAGAAGGCTAAGGAGCTCCCAGCAGACAAACACAATATGCCCTCGGCTGAGGGCATTGCTTTTTTTTTTTTTTTAACTTTCAATCTTTATTCCATTTTCAAAATTAAACTGCAAAAAACAGTACATCAGTACTCACAAAAAAGAAAAATAACAAGCATATTTACATAACCACAAACACGTGCACAGGGCACTTACATCAGTTGATTCAGTTCAGTTCATAACTAATAGATTAATTCTTTGGAGGTGGGGGTCCCAGGGAGACAACAGGGTACAATAACTGAAAGAGGGATACTGCCCATCCAGAGATAGCATCAACCACATTGCTATGGTACAAATTTGGACTTCGCTGAGGTCATATACAGTACCCATCTTCTCCACAATAGCTCAAATTGAGCTTGTTTCTTATTAATGGTGGCAGTAAGAGCCTCCACTGTATATATAGAAATCATGATTTCATGCCAGTGAGACAAGGTAGGTTCCTTAGTGGTAAGCCACAGCTTTGTGATAGCCTTCTGGCCTGCAAGAAGGGCAAGCCTCAGCAGCCTCCCCCTGTTAGGGTCCCTGATAGACTGGAAGGCCTGCTCCAACTCCCGAAAAAAGGGCGCCAACCTCGGACAATCCACATTATATGGTGTAGAGCAACTGGGGTGAACCCACATCCCCTCCAACATACTCCATCCCTGGATTTTTGGAATTTGGCTTGTATCGCTCGGGTCCTAAAAAACCTGATAAGAATTTTCCAGGAGAACTCTCTCCAATTAATAGTTGATAGACCGCAGTACAAACGTTTTTGTGCCAATGTCCATGTTTCAGTGGTTATCTGGGTGCCCAAGTCTCTAGACCACGCCGCTGTTACTGACATTGTGTTATCTCCCTTCCAAAAGAAGAGTGCTTTATAGATGTAGGAAATCATATGGGTCATTGGAGCCCTATTCTCCACTGCTGCCTTAAGGATAAACAGTATCGGGGAAGGGGGAGGCGGGCATTCATCGCCCTGTCCAAATTGCAGTGTTTTAGTATAGTCTCTAATTTGAAAGTATCTAAACCTGTTCCTCCAGGAGAGACCAAAGCTGGACATTAAGTCCTGAAAAGACCTGATTTATGTCCCTTAAGGAAGTGCCATATTAGGTGGTCCTTTATTTTCCCACCCCCAGAAACCCACGTCCCACCGGGCATGTCCAAACCCCCCCCCTCCCAGGTGGGGCACCGAGCACATGAGGTGCCTCCAGCTCCCAAGGCTTCTGTCCCCCACCACTCCAAACCAAAAGTCCACAGTTACCTTGGTATATGGATTCACCTCTCCTTCCAGATCAGAGTGTCTTCTATCCCCCAACAAAGCCGATTGCAGATTGATAAGATCCCCCTCCTCCAGTTCCAGTGTCTTCCACTTAGCCATGTAGCCCTTGTTAAACCAATATAAGGATGTTCTAAGTTGAGCTGCTCTATGGTATAATTTAAAATTGGGTAAAGCCAGGCCCCTTCTGCCCTTGGACTCTGGAGAACCGACAATCGCACTCTAGGTCTTAGCTGGCCCCAAATAAATTGAGAAACCCTCCTATTAAGGGCATTATAGAAAGTATCTGGGACTTGTATGGGGAACGTCTGTGCTAGGTACAGAAACCAGGGGAGAACCACCATCTTCACTGATTGAACTCTCTGCATCAGCGAAACTGGGATATTCAGCCATCTCTCTAAGTCCGCAATAACGCTACCCATCAGAGGAGAGTGATTAAATGCGAACAACAGATCATAGTCAGGCCGCAGTTGCACGCTCAAATACTTCAGGTGTCTCATGTTCCATCTGAAGGGGAACCATTTCCTAATCACTTCAGAGGGCTCGTAATTTGACTGTAATACCTCTGTTTTGGTCGTATTAATTTTATAACATGCCAGATGCCCAAATTCCTCCGAGGTTCCCCATAATCGGGGCAAAGCCCGCTTAGGGTCCTCCAAATATATTAATAGGTCATCAGCATAAAGGGCTAGTTATGCTCATCACCCCCCAGTCTAATCCCCTGAATCTCCCCATCCTGCCATAGGGCCCCTGCCAAGGGCTCCAGGTATAGAGCAAAAAGGAGGAGGGAGAGAGGGCACCCCTGCCTAGTGCCCCTCTGTAAATAAAAAAAAATCCAATACCCTACCATTTGTTTTTATATAGACCCTGGGTCTGTTGTAAATACTATTAATAGCTTTCACAAAGGCATCAGAGAACCCCAAATGTTTCAAAGCTAGCCCCAAGAAATTCCATGCTACCCGGTCAAAGGCCTTCTCCGCATCCAGGCTCAAGAGCAGGAGGGGAGCCCCCGACTGGGTAGCATGGTGTAGAATATTCAAGGTTTGCCAGCTGTTATCCTGGGTCTGCCTCCCTGGCACAAACCCCGTCTGATCAAAGTCAATAAGGGAAGGGAGGATTAGCTCCAGCCTCTGTGCTAGAATCTTGGCATACGCTGAGGACATTGCTAAGGCTTTACAGGTCTTACAAGCACTGCAGGCTGCAGTCTCGGTTCCCACACCAGCTGCACCAGTTCCTGGGCCAGTACCAGCTCCTCAGGAACGGCAGGCTATTTATGGTGAGGAGGATGAGGGGGATTTTGAAGAGGAACTGACAGACCCGGAGGTTTCCCCAGAACAAGAGTTTGGATCTCCTCCTAGGGGACCAGAGGATTATACCTCCCACTATGCCTTTGTAAAAAACATGGTCGAGACCCTCAGTCTTCCTCTGCAGGAGGCAGTGGAGGATATGGAGGAAGCAGAGTTCCTTGGCATGATGGGGCTAGCTCCCACAATGCACCTTTTGCTATCTATGCATAAGTCCTTAAAAAAGGCAGCATTACAAACATTTCAGACTCCAATTTCAATACCTGGAGTAGACAAAAAAGTTGTTAAGAAATATCAGCTGGATAGAACCACAGCTGATTTCCTGTTCAGCCATCCTGACCCTGAAGGGGTGGTTCAGGCTGCTGCCTGCGACAGGGGCAGGATACCTTTGGCTGCCCATCCTTTGGACAAACATTCTTGGAAAAGAAGGGTTACATGGCTGCCTCCCTGATAAGCAAGCCAGTTACATGGCTTATGCAGTGCAATACCAGAAGGCACTCTGTAATACAGTTCTAGCCCTGGCTGACAGGGTGCCAGGTGAAGTGGCAGTCGATTTGCGGGATACAGCAAAAGCTGCACTGGATGCCACCAAATACCAGTTCCACATGGCACTGGATGCAAATGACTCTGCAGCCAGGCTAATGGTTTTAGCTGTCTCACTCAGGAGATTTGCATGGCTCAGAGACACCAACCTGACCTTGGATACTCAGGCCAAGGCAGTGGATTTCCCATTTAAGAAAAATTCATTGTTTGGTGACAAAACACAGGTCTACATGAAAAAGGTAGAGGAATACAAGGCTACCTATAGAAATAAATCTAAGGATAGGCCTTCCACCTCCTATAGGGCCCAAACTAGGGGAGGCAGGGGTAGGGGATCCTATCACAGACCTTTTTTCCAAGCACAGGCCTCTTAGCCTCAACAGCAGCCTAGAGGCTATTTTAGAGGAAGAGGCAGGAGAGCTACGAGAAGAGCTTCTCCTTCCCCACAGACTCAGGCACAGCCCACCCCACACAGAACCCCTGACGGGCTGGTACAGGTTGGCTCACTACCTCCAGGCTTGGCATACCATCACCACAGACAAGTGGGTCCTGGAGGTAGTGAGCCAGGGGCTGTCTCTCGGCTTCAAATCATTCCCCAAGCTGAGAACAAGAACCTTTGCACCAGTTACATCTGCAGACAGAATCTTTCTGGAAGCAGAGGTAAAACACCTTCTGGCAATCAAAGCAGTAGAGCCATTGCCCCTTATAGTGTCAGTGGCTCAGTAGGTAGCACACTCGCCTCTGAGGCCAGGAGATCAGAGGGCTGTGGGTTCAGTTCCCACATCTGGCACTTGGGTTAATATCCCAGTACTGACACTGTAGTGCAGCATGAGAGGGGTGCTGCACTTCAGAAGTGCCGTCTTTTGGATGAGGCATCAAACCGAGGTCCCATCTGACTGGATTGGTGGTAGTTCAGGTGTATGTTAAAGATCCCATGGCACTTGTGGAAAAGAGTAGGGGAATTTTTATTGAAAAAATACACAACAATCATAATGACACACTCCGTTTTAACAATTTGCCAAACAGACTTAGTTACAAACATTTATACAAAAGAAAAAGTATAAAGTACCCCCTTCAATATCTTCCCCCAAAACACTCCAAGACAACGTTTGAAAAAGAACATATACATAATTCACCCAAAAACCCCTATACACCATAGCCAGTTATCCCCCCTTTTCATCTTAACCATACAATATGTTTCCAAAAATCCTGAAAGATATTGTTCTCTAGCATGCACTGTTCATATAGTTTCTGTTTACCCACTGCTAATTCAATACAACTAAAAAGAACATTATTAGGCAGAAGGGTATGTTGTAAGGAAAACTGACACCTTGCTTGCCATAGATAATACTTAATACAGGCAAATATCAGATTTAGTGTACTTGGGTGGTATCTTCGTAAAAAACCTGAATAATCCCCCAGAACGAGACTCTGATAAGTTATATGAATCAAAAATCCCCATTCCCACCGTTTTGCCAATTCAAACCAAAAAGACTTAACATACGGACAAAGTAATAAAAAATGTTCTAAGGTTTCAATTTGATCTGAGCATCCAGGTCTAATACACATACGATCCTGAATCTGTTTGTGTTTTAAATTACCCCTGACTCCCAACCTCCCATAACAACAGAGCCACAACACATCCCACATACTAGGGGGTATCCTATGATCCATCAAGAGTCGTAATGCTTGAGGCAATTTTGTCGGGGTACACAAGGGAAAATCCACTTGGACGTAAAAAAAATTAAACATAATTTCTGCATAAAAGTCTTTCCTAGGAATGTCCTGCAATTGAGCTTTTCCTAATTTCCATTCTCGTAGTTTTCTGACTGAGGCATCCGCATAGGATGGGGCCAAAGCCATCTTACCTCTCATGGGAACCCCCACTCCTTCCCAAAATGACATAAAGGGAGAAAAAAGCAATTGTGTCCAAGCCGACCATGGATGATCCTAAGGTTTAACCCTGGATTGAAAGGCAGCAATCATGAAAAAGGAATGAAAAAATACCACTGGATTTATCATCCCTAAACCCCCTTGATTCAGTTTTAAATAAGTAAAGGCTCTTTTAATCGGATTCAACCGACTACCCCACACTATTTGAAAAACACACTATACAATCTAGTTTCTAAAGCAACTGAACTGGAAAAATCGCGGCTACATGTAAAAAATAGGTAATAAGAACTTTTTAATAATCAAAACCCGCTTTTTTTTGGAAAAACCCCAGGATTTCCATTGATGTACTTTTTTCTCTGCAATAACCAAAGCTTTTTACCAGTTTAAAAAGGTTAAGTCTCCTGTACCAAAGTTTAACCCTAAAACGGAAATATTCTCCTTAACTATGATGCCCCCAATATTCTGACAGACCATAGTTTCCCCAACCACCAGACAGTTACATTTTTCTAAGTTTAGTCTGGTACCATTTAAATTAGCTAGACTTTCAATCACTTTAATAGCCTGAACGCTGAATTAACATCTGCTACCAACAAACATATGTCATCTGCATATGCAGATATCTTCTGGGCTGGTAAATCACAAGAGGGCGATAACCCCCGTATTGACCTGTTGTACTCAATTTCCCTCAATACTGGGTCTAATGCAAAGGCATATAGTAACGGGCTAATTGGGCAACCTTGTCTGACCCCCCACTTCATCTGAATCTCGGAACCTACCACCGATTAATGTATACACAAGAAATTGCATTGCAATATAAAGTGTGAACATATTGCACAAATATTTTCGAAACCCATATTTCAGTAACACCTGAAAAGAAAATCATGGACACTGAATCAAAGGCTCTGCCTGATCTAATGCCATAATAAAACCTGACAGTTTTCCTTGACATCCAAATTCACATATATCCGGTAACAATCTTAAATTCTGCTGAATTGATCTATGTGGGATAGCACATGTTTTGTGGGTGAAGCACCCTAGCCACTTCTTGCAATCTTTTACACAGAATCGATGAAAGTATTTTGTAATCTGTATTCAAAAGGCTAATTGGTCTCCAATTACCCAATTCTGTAACATCCCCTGACTTAAAAATAAATGTTAAAATAGCTAGATTAAATTTCGAATCGCCAAACCCATATTGTAAGATATCATTAAAAACTTCTGTCAGAATACCACTCAAGTCATCTGCAAAGGTTTTGTAAAATTCATTGGTCAGCCCGTCTATCCCCGGTGATACCCCTACCTTTAAGGCACCTATTGCCTGCTGTACCTCCTGCAAGGCTATAGGCCTTTGCAGCATCTCTACGTCTACCTGAGAAATGGATGGAATTGGGAAATGAAAAACATCTTCCCACCCCAAGGTGGAAACGAAACTGTTTCCAAATTGGGACACCACCTTCTCCTCTGCTATGACTAGCATTTCTGCCACGGATGATTTTAAATCTCCAACAGAATTTCTGAGCCCTGACATCACTCTTTCTTCAATCTTAGTCTTACATGCCTTATCGGGTCTTGAAAGGTTGTTGTTGAGTACCAAATTTAAAACAGGCATGAATAGATGTAGCCCTGTGATATTGATAATTAGACATGTGCTTTTTCACCCATTTAATCTGGGACTGAATCCCTGCATCCTTACTTCTAGAATGAGACTGTAATTTATAATATTGATTTGAAATTCTAAGTATTGTAAATATTCCCTTGAACCCTTCTGTTTCCCATAAGCTATAAAAAAATCCTTCAACTTCAACTTGTATCCGACCACCAAGAAACCCAGTCTGAGAAAAATACTGCTACTGATTTACGGAAACCATAAAGTTTTTAATTGAGCCAACAATCCTGCTTCTGTCAGCAACCGCATTCAACATCCATCTGCCCTGCAAAGCTGGAAAAGAGGCTGGAATCTGCTGTAAGCCTACAATACTCCATAACACATTGTGATCAGAAAAATCATATGGAATCACTGAACACTCCACCGGGGTTAAATGATGAGACAGAAAAAAATAATCTATTCTCGTCTGAAAAGTTGCCCTCTTATAAGTATAACCCCCCTTTTCATGCAATTCTCTAAATGTGTCCTTTAACTTTGCAACCCCTATAGTTTGTGAAAGAGCATGCAAGTCACAATAAGTTTTTTGCTGGACACCGTCTCTTAACCGAACATCTAAACTGCAATTCATGTCTCCTCCCCAAATTATATTTTTTGATGAAAACAAATATGGTTTTACCAAATTAAACAAGGCAATCCTTGCAGTTTTTACTTGTGGGGCATAAGTGTTAATTAATCTAAAACACAAGCCATTCAAAAAACAATCTAAAAGCAATACTCTACCAGGCAGGACATCAATCAGCCTTGTCACCTGAACTGCTGTGTTAGAAAATAATATCCCTACCCCGTCTGCCACATTTTCCCAAATGACCAAAAGGACGGGCCCTCCCACCATAGCTTTTTAATCTGAGACACCTCTGTCAAAGAAGAAAAATGAGTCTCCTGCAAAAAAATCACATCCGCTTTCAATTCTCTGCAATACTGTAAGGTAATAAGCCGCCTCTTATAGCTCATTAAGCTACAGCAATTGAGGGATACAATCCTTAAATAGGCCATATTATACTTTGGTCATCTATTCACGACTTATCTTGTTTCCTCTTTCTTCCCTTTTTCTTCTTTCCTTCTAATACTTCTAACCCACCCTCTGCTTCAATTTCCATGTTTAAGCTCTCATCTGATTTTAACAAATCAGAAACTCCCTCCCCCTCTGAGTCTGCTAGAGCTGCAAAGGAATTCTGAATCAAACACCCCCCTCCTGTACGACTACTTGCTCTCGTCACCCTCCGTGGAGTCTGAAAGGGAATTTCCTTCTCGGGTTCCCTGGTCAGGTCATCCGTGCTTTTAGTCAAGGAATCTGCCATAGAAATGGGGGACTACATTCTGTTGCAAAGTCGACCCAGTGAATCTTATTTCATTAATAGAAGACTCTGATACTTCTGGAGGCGTCACTCTTTCAGTTTCCCTTCTTACTATGGTTCCTTTACTTACACGGGATTGAGTAGGCTCCCCCCTACATTGGGCCTGAGAAATCAGATCTTCTTTATTCAATCCCCCTTGCCTATTCTGCTCCGCCCAAGGACACTGGTGGTAGGCATGACCTACATCGTCACATAAATTACATTTGAATTCATTCCTACACACTTCACTGTCATGGTCTAATTCGCCACATAAAGCATATTTCACTCTATCACATGCACTGCTCAAATGCCTACGACTACCACATCTATAGCACGCTTTTGGCTGGCCTGGGTAAAAACAAACCCCACGATCTCTCCCAAAAGAAGCTATTTGGGACATGTTGTATTTCATTATTCACCATAAATAATTTAACTTTAAATTTCCATGCCCCAGTCCAAATGTTTTTCAGAGTCCAGGATAGGTTCTGGTGAGCCTAGTACCTCACATTTCTGTTTTAACCAAAAAACAATGTCCCCCACATTCACTCCCTTGTTCCTAAACATCACATTAACTGTTTTAAACACCGGTTTCGTAATTGGAATGGCTAAAAAAGGTGTCCATAAAGGTAATATCTTACAACTGTCATATCTATGCCAAAACTTTTCAAGACTAGCCATTAGTTTAAAGCTTATATCAAAAGTATCCTCCCCACGAATGTTAATTAACGCATAAATATCTGATGGTAAAAAGTTCATAGAGTCCATCAATAATTTTCTAGCTACATATACCCGGTCCGGGTGCTCAGGTAGGCCTCCTCTATACCTTATCCGTACTGCGTTTCTTCTTGGGGCTTGCTCCACCTTATTTCTTTTAAAAAGGTCCGCAAAACGTGGGCCCCTCCTTTCTTCCTGCTCTTTTGGCCCCAGTTCATGCACACTTTCAGCAGGAGAAACCTCCCCCCTCCTCTGCTTAACTGATGTCCCCGCCCGGCCTAATGCCTGGTCCTGATTAATAAGTTCATCTGGGGCCAAAGACTCACCGTCCACTGTAGGTCCTTGCGATGCCTCCGTTGCTCCAGAAGAGAAGGACAGCCACTCTGAGTCTGGTACCCATCTCCCATCTGCCTGCCGGATCCATCCTGATTGGGATAGGGCTGATTCTGCCGACCAGCTAGTGCTAGGCCCCGTCTCCTGGTCCGTACCTCCGGTCCCACACTCAAAACCGGCCGACTTCGTTCCTTCCTCTACTCGAGTTACCGCTCTCGCGATACCCGAGACTTCCTCCTTTCCTCTGGGTTCTCGCTGATCCATGGCGCTTCCACCCTTCGCCATACCGGAGAGCACCTCTTCCTCCCGTCCATTCACCGTCTCGCCTCATTCCTCCACCGCTGCTCCTGCCATGATCAACTCGAATGACTCCCGACAGGTTTTCCTGAGACCCATCCATACCAGTCTCCGCTGCAGCAAGCTCTGATACAGGCCTCGCCTGTACATCCTCCAGTAAGCACAGTTGTTTAAATACTGGAATCTGTATTTCCTCCGATGCCTCTGTCTCCATTTCTCCGACCGGAGCCTCCGTGCTCCGCACTGAATCTGACCGCGCAGCCATCCTCTAGGTCAGTAGCTCCCCTACTGACCAAGACCCAGCAGCGCCTCCGAGTAGGGGAATTTCCCTGGTGTCCTGGCCAAATTTCCCTCATTCACTAAAAATACCACCAACAGCTTAATCTGGTTCAAGGTCAGTTGGCACTCATCTGTATCCCTCTCCCCCCAGGTCGTTGTGAAAATAGGCAGGATTTGTCTAGTGCACTTACCTGGTCAACAAAAACTAAAATAAAAATAAATAAATAAATAAAACCAGAAGGGCAAAGGCTTCTACTCCAGATACTTCCTCACCAGGAAGAAACATGGAGATTGGTGACCTATCCTGTATCTAAGACTTCTGAACAAACACATTCTGAAGCCAAAATACAAAATGGTCACTCTCTCAATAACCATTTCCACATTACAAAAGGGAGACTGGCTAGCTTTCCTAGACCTAAGAGATGCTTACTTCCACATCCCTATTAGACCATCTCACAGAAAGCACCTGAGATTCAGGATGGCCTCAGGCCATTATCAGTTCACAACACTCCCATTTGGCCTAACTTCTGCACCAAGGGCCTTCACAAAGTGCGTGACCATAGTGGTAAATTTTCTGAGAAAACTGGGTGACAGTCTTTCCCTACCTGGATGACTGGCAAGTAGTGGGTCAGTCTCTGCAACATGCAGAGCAATCCCTAGCACTAACAAAATCTACTCTGGAGTCCTTAGGTTTCCCCATAAATGAATAGAAGTTGCAACAAATACCAGTGCAGATACTGGAGTTCATTGGAGCAGAACTGGACACCAGCCTGGGCAGAGCTTTTCTGCCCCGGGACAGGGTAGACAGCATTCTGCAGATTGCAAAGTCATTCATACTAGGAAAACCCAGACCAGCCAGAGAATTCATCAGGCTGCTGGGTCACATGGCACCTGCCACCACAGTGGTGCTAGGCTCCAGATTCCAAATGAGAGACATCCAGTTTCACCTGAGGCAGTACTGAGCACAAAGGACGGACCCACTGTCCAAACTGGTTCCAGTCACCCACAGCCCATTACAGGCACTACAGTGGTGGCTGGATGAGCACAACCTTCGGGTAGGCGTACCTTTTCTAAGGAAAGAGCCTTCTCTAGTTCTCACAACAGATGCCTCCCTTCTAAGTTGGGGAGCACACATGCTAGACCACACAGTAAGTGGCATATGGTCTCCGCAAGAGTTCCTGTTGCACATAAATCTGCTGGAGCTCAGGACAGTGTACCTGGCTGTACAGGAATTTGCCCCACAACTTCAAAACAAGGTGGTGCAGGTCACAACAGACAACACCACAACTATGTACTGCATCAACAAACAGGGAGGAACCAAGTCAGCTCCACTGTACACAGAGGCAATGAGGCTGTGGTCCCTGGCATACTCCATCAAAGTATCTCTATCAGCCATACACCTTCCAGGGAAGGCCAGTGTACTGGCAGATTCCCTCAGCAGGATAAGTCAGGACCACCATGAGTGATGTCTGAATCCCAGATACTCGGTACAATTTTCAGGAGGTGGGGCACTCCAGAGGTGGATCTTTTTGCCTCTGTAGGAAATCACCAGTTACCAGTGTACTGTTGCAGGCCTCTTCTCAGTGGTACACTTCCCCTAGATGCGATGGCCTTGGACTGGTCAGGGAAGTTTCTGTATGCCTTCCCTCCTTTTCCAGTGATATACAGGATCCTGCTGAAATTGAGGACCCAGCCAGCAACAGTTATACTGGTGGCCCCCGATTGGGCGAGGCAACACTGGTACTCGCTTCTGCTGACCCTATCAGTGGTCCCCCCCAATTCACTTGCCCAGGAGGCACAACCTGCTGACCTCCTGTCAGGGCAGGATCCTGTATCCCAACCTCAAATCACTGAGACTCAACGCCTGGCTCTTGAGGACTTAGAATTTGCTAACCATAAACTGTCAGAACAGGTGCTGACAGTGCTTAGGGGTTCCAGGAAATCTTCCACTAGAAAAACATATTCTTCTGAGTGGAAGAAGTTCTTCATTTGTTGTTCAGGTAAAGGTACTGACCCCTCCAGGGCTGACTTGGCTATTCTCCTTGATTACCTGACACATCTATACTCATTAAGCTTGAAGCCCTCGACCCTCAAGGTCCACCTGGCTTCAGTCTCAGCTTACCTGTCAGCTGGTAAAGAGAGGTCCATGGCTTCTCATCCAGTCTTCGGGAAATACTTCAAAGGCCTCAACCTCCTGCACCTTCCCCTGAGAGAACTGGTCCCGGCCTGGAATCTGAATATCTGCATTGCCAAGCTAATGGATGTACCATTCGAACCCATGGCAACTGCAGATCTGAAGTATATTACTTGGAAAACCTTGTTTCTGGTTGCTATTGCTTCGGCCAGAAGCATCAGTGAGTTACAAGCCCTGTGCACAGATGTAGACTACATCTCATTTCACATGGACAAGGTGGTCCTCAGGACGAATAGAAAATTACTTCCCAAAGTGGTATCTGATTTTCATTTAAATCAGTCAATCACTCTACCTGTTTTCTTTACAGAGAATTCTAGTTCTCCAGAAAGGAAACTTCACTCCCTTGTTGTCAAAAGGGCACTTAGCCACTACATTGACAGAACCAAGTCTTACAGATTAAGTCAAACACAGCTCTTCCTCACCTGTGGTGAAGTGGGTAAGGGCAGAGCTGCCACAAAACGTGCAGTTGCTTGCTGGATAGTGGCATGTATACAGTTTTGTTACACTAAAGTGGGTAAACAGGTGCCCCTGGGCCTAAGGGCACACTCCACCAGGGGCACAGCTGCTTCAGTGGCAGCTTCAAGAGAGATTCCACTTCTACAAATCTGCAAAGCAGCTACATGGAAAACAGTGCACACTTTCACAAAGCACTACAGCCGGGACCTTCAATCCAGAAGTGATGCCAGGTTTGGTACAGCAGCTCTGCAGAACCTGTTTTCCAAATAGGTTCTCTGTCCAACTTTCAAAGATACTGCTTGTTAGTCTGCATCAGTTTAATCATAATGAGTGGTTCCTGGGGTTAGAAGAAAAAATTACTCACAATAGTAATCTTGTTTCTTCAACGGGATCACTCATTATGATTAAAGCACCCACCCTGCCTCCCCTACCAGAGCTTTAAAAAAAAGGGGGGGGTGGTGTTTTGTATAAAGAAGGGAAAGTTGTTCTGCATCCCTGCTTTAGGGTTTTTTGGTATATGAGCCAGGTTGGAGACTCACCCTTTAACCAGTTGGTTTCCTTGTGGTCTCGAGTTTTAGGCTTGTCTCTTAGGGATGTTTTTGACCTGAGGGGACAAAAAGTCTTTTGGTACTATGTTAGGTTTAGCTAGTGGGTCCTATGCCCAGTTAGGCTATGTAAGAATCTGAAGCACTCAGAGTGCAGCAGTTACTAGGGCAGCAGTTTGAAATTGGCACAGGCCAATTCAGAGTTACATCATTTGCATAGCATTCCATTTCTCCAGGCAGTTCAACACAGGAGGCTGACTGCATCAGTTTAATCATAATGAGTGATCCCTTTGAAGAAACAAGATTACTATGGTGAGTAATTTTTTCTTTTGGCCCTTGCAGTGGTTTGCTTGGGAGGACTCCTTCACCCTGTCTAGAATGGACCATTCGTTCCTCCTGTGGGACGGACAGGGCCTGCGCTGCCCTGACCAACTAATGGCAGCAGGTATAGTTCTCTATTTCAAAACAGTCCAGGATGCATTTGGATTCCGCAACTCGGACCACTATAGATTTCTGCAGCTCCGCACCCACATAGAGAGATCACGAAAAACAGACATAGACCCCTCTATAGCGGCCCCCCTTAATAGAAGCCTTCAAGACAATTTTAAATGGATAGGTTCAGAGAGGACATATTTCGGTGCTTTATGGGACCCTAAAAAACCTCTATAAATCCTGCCTGTCCCCTGTCAAGTTGAAATGGCAACAAGAAGGGGACTTTGACCTGACAGAGGACGAGTGGAGTAATCTTTCACATGGCCACCAAAACCACGTTATCACTGTCACAAAGCCACTTAGCAGGTCAGCCCTCTACTCCCAAAGTGCCAACCTCCAAATGCAGTCTTGTGAACGGTTAACAGACACAGGGTAACCCTCCTGGTCTGTTTTGTGGGTTTCAAATCAATCTTTGGTCTCAAGTCTTGGAGGGATTCAAACTGTGAACCTCTTGCTAGCGTACCCAGTGCACAGGCGCAGATAATTCTGTCTTCGTTGGGCCAGATATCTTTGCCTATGGGCACCTAACCAGGTGTACAGAAATGAACCCTTAAAAACTGTTATAAAAGACCTCAGATTTAAAACACTTACCTTTTTCCAGTTTGGTATCACCATTCAAGCTTATGTACAGTGTCTGCTTTAACCATATATACTCTACTTGTAAAGGAAAGAAATCAAAGACAGACCAAGTAAGCTCTGAAAATAAGAGTTTTACTAAAATAGATAAAAAATATGTAACACACAAAATACAGAACTATTATCACAAGAACCATACAATCTTTTAAAAGAACAAGGTTTTAACAGTGCAATTCCTACTACAGTGCTTAGATTTGTCTGTCTCTCTAAATACCTGCTTAAAGTGCTCAATGATGTTTCTTTGTCAGAGTCTAGATCAAAGTGACTCTGAAGAAAAACAGAATAATGTTTAAAAGCTGGTTTTCCCCACCTATTTGCATGAGGTCACTTAGCTCCTCCCTGTCAGAATATATAAAAAAATATATCTATAGAAAAACAGGATGTCTTTTCCAAGTATTAAATTCTGCAACCTCAGCATAACTCATGTTCTTTAAATGACTCTCTTTGATCTTATGATAAGCTTCCCCCTTCCAGGACATGAAAGCATCTTTTATGACTTCGCACTAAAACGTCACAACCTGCTATTCTTCCTCTAAGCGTTATCAAAGTTTATGATTTTCCCTCTTAGCAACTACAGCTATAATTAAGTTAAAGTCTGTAATTAGCTTCGGGCCTTCCAGGTAACACCTTGTATCTAAAACCTGTGTGTGTGTGTCATACTCACATGCTGTTTCAGCATTTCTCAAGAGAGACAGTCTATAACCCATTTTTATATTACAAAAAATGATACAGTGATCAGAACCAGCTGTCCAAGTGTCACAATCACCTCTATGGCTAGAATTTGCATGGAAGGTGGGATGATGTTTTTTTTACCCCTGTACTGCAAAACAAAAGAGGTCCCACCCGCCCCCGAATATGTTGGTGAGAGTGCTGAGAACAGAGTGCTCACCACACACATATATTTTGGACGTGCCTGAAGCTTCATCCATTTTGGCAGGAAGTAGAGGTGGCCACTCGGGATCTGTTCACTTTGAATTTGCCCTTAGGGCTCCCCAGCCTGGTCCTGGACCCCCTTCCCCCCAGGAGCTACGTGGCCCTGACACATTGTATCTCTGGGATATCTTAAAAGCAGCCTCCCACAAAGCCATCACCTGCAATTGGCTCAAACTCCCAAACTTCATCCATGGATGGACATAGTTCATGATATTTTGCTTATGGAGGAAATAACATACAAGGTGAATCTTCTATCACATATTTTTGTCCGTAGATGGGCAAAATGGCAACTGTGGAAGGATGCACCCCAGGAGGGAGAACAGGTTAACCAAGGGCTGGGGGCGAACCGGGTCAAGTCCCCTGAATCAGACTAAGACATAAATCATAGACCACCAAAGGTGAAATTTAACAGCTACACTCATCAACTTGTAGTTTGATAGGCGGGGGGAATAAATAACAGCATAGTATAGGAACATCAGATATCTAAAGTGTACCTATATGGGAAAGATGGAAAATACATGAGAGATGTTGTCATTTATTTATATCTGTATAGTTGAATGGATTCCAACAGTGTACTGCTGTATTATTGCAACTTAATGATGAAGTTGTATCTGCACCAATGCTGTGTTAATAAAGATGAATTAAAAAAAAAAGAGTGAAATTAAGGGAAACTACCTTATTTTAGGAGGTACTATGTAAGCAATAAAACATGACAGAGCGTGCGGTTGCCGTGTGATTACCACCCCAACCCCCCCAGTTGGAAGCACTTGGCACAAGCCGAGTGCCTTCCGATGGAGGGGTGCGCGGCGGTAATTACATGGTAACCACAAATCCTGGAATATATTATTGCATTTATAAAATGGTCTGCCAACTGGTTAAAGCTTTTAACTCGTTACAACTCATCTTTAAAATTGTATTCATTACTTTACCGTCTAGTGCAATCTGCTGGAGCTGCAGTGTTGCAGCATGCAGTCTCCATGGTGATTACGGGGACTGCCTCAAGAGTGAGGGAACCTTGTTAAAAAAAAAAAAATAATTTATGAATAATTCATGTTGTGGGTGTTGAAGCATGCCGATCTCAGAGTATCTATTTCTTAAAGACACATCTGTTTAGTGAGTTGGTCGCCTGATGTAGTGCTCTTGCCCATTACTTGCAGATTGTACGTGGAAAGCTACATGGTCACAAGATGTCTGATTGAGGAGTTTATAGACCTGTGCTGTTACTGGTCAATTACCGCACAGGTCTGGACAACGATGGACCAATCAGGACACAGGATTGTCCCTGCCCATTTTATAAAATTAATTATCCAGTAAAATATAACTACTTGAGAAAGACCTAATAAATGCTCTATATGAATAAGGAAAATGACTATTTGATTTCAGAACCCCAAAGCTGAGGTCCAAAAAATACAGTTCATATTTAATTTAATTTAATCAAAAATATCAAGCATATTAAGTTACAAGAGCAGGTCAGTTCCCCTGCATATAAGCACTGTTAAGTTTACAAAGCCAATTAATGTTATTTTTATTTTCAAAACCAGAGTATAAATATATTATTTATAAGTTCCTTTTGATTCTGTCTTAGATACAACCATCATTCCGTTCTGATGAAGAGACATGATTGGCATTTTTTTTTTTCATACTCTCTTTACGCTGCTCCTCACTGACCCCCGGACTCTCTCCGGTGTAGTCACTCAGCACGCCCCTGTCCCGCTCACCTGAAGTTCCAACCTTACCATCAGCTGAGGAAACCCCTCTTCACTCTCACTGGCTCCCCCATCTTCCCCCAGCCCCCCTGGATCCAAGCCCCACTGGGGTGGGACCGCCGACTCCTCTTGGCGACATTTCTGAAGTCAAGACAGGTTGCCATGGGAATGAAGGGAGCACCGATGGTAGGCTAAGAACCTGGCCTTGGGCTTGGAGGACAGCCCCTGGACCTACCATTGCCTACCATGGGTCTGGGCTGTTTCCATTTTTCTTGCTCCCGGAGGCGTGGACTTGCACTGATGGCCAGCGCGCAACGGGCATGCTCCCGCACCCCCCTGCAGGCCGTCTGCCATCACCTCTGTACCCCAGCATGTCTCCTGTTACTTGCGAGCCCCTCAGTCTCCACTGGGAGCCACTGTACTATGGGAGACGTGAGCCACCCACATCAAGGAGAGCAGTCCTCCAGATGCTCAATCCTCTCCTGCTCCTGTCGACCCTTGACGACCCGAGCTCGTTCTCAAACCCAGGTCACTAGCGTGACGCAAGGTGTGGTGTCTAGCGCCCCAACCCTCAGTGCCACCGGGTCAGCCTGACATGATTGTCTTGAAACATCAACATTTTTTAAAAAAGTATAGAGGGAGCATGGAAGATTATGTGAAATGATTCTTTGAATGTATATAACGTACTACACTAGGAAGTAAGTAAAGATTCATGGAAACCCAAAATAAGATGGATTCAAGACAGAAGACTGCTTTATTGGGTTAAGCACTTCCACTCCATATTCACTACTTATATACTGGTTATAGGAAGTACTCACCACCCAGAAATATCTAAAAGGGGACTGTGGGAAAGCACATAATAGATTTTCACCATCAGACAAAGCATGGGAAACAGTATGGAGCAATGTACACAAATATATTAAATTAGACCACTACAGGTTAATGCAAGTACAGATTTATAAGATATATATTTTACACCAACGAAACTGCATGACTGGCACTTTCTAGACTCCCCACTGTGCACCAAATGCAATTCGGAACAAGGCACATTAAAACATGTCTTGTGGGAGCTGGCCCAGTGGTGCTGAGGGTTGAGGCACCAGACACCACACCTCGCACCACGCCGGCAACCCGGGTTTGGGAGCGAGCTCAAGTTGCCGGGGGTCGTCCGGGGAGGAGAGGATCGATCGTCTGGAGGACAGCTCTCCTCATTGGGTGGGTTCATGATGCCCCGGCAGTAGCGACTCCCAGTGGAGACTAGTAAATGTCCACGAGTGGGGTGTGGGAGCACACTGGACGTCATTGCACATCCGTGCCTCCAGGGGGACCATCACAAAGTCATGCATGCAAAAGGTAAAAACCCCGGCTCCTGTCGGCCAGCCCCACACCCACTGTCGGACCCCGCCTTCTCTGATCCCGATATCCTCTAGCCCACACCAGACCACGAAAAGCTAGATTGAAAGGCGTGCCCAAAGTAAGTGGAGGGTGGCCCCGCCCTGGAGGGCGCAAGCCAGGGGGTAGATGGTGGTTCGAGGTGCCGGGTCAGGGTTCTTGGGGGACTTGGAGCAAGGGTGGTCTCAGGCTGGGTGGGACAAGCTAGGAATGCCTGAGGGGATGCCTCAGGACTGGCGACTGGAGGGGAAAAAGAGGTGAAAAAAAAAACATGGCCTGTGGGACTGCACCAAAGCACAGCTCTTATGGCAACAACTGAAAAATGCTTTAGACCCCATGCTAGGCCTAGAGGGCACTTTTACACTTGAGAGGTGCTTTATAAGGCTGGGAGTGGTAATATTGATGGGACACAGGAAGCACCATTTTACTCTTATCACTGTGGCTTTCAAAAAATAATTTTACATCATTGGCTAGACCAAGAGACACCCATGCTTATTGAGTGGCATCCAGAGGTCTTGCAAGGTTTTGGCATGGAGAAAATGTTAGCTTCCATAAGGCACCAATATAAATGCTTCAGAAAGAAATAGGATTCTCTTTATGGATTGTTGGGAATACTAGAAATGTAAATCCTGTTTTTCTTTTTTGACCAACTGCAACTTCCTATGAAAGATCAACCAAAATGCAGCCTCTTAGTATAAGTAAGATTTAAAGGTTTCAGAATGTAATGCAGCATATTCACTAATACACCTGAGTAGGGGTGGTGGTATGTCTTTATTTATTTATGTACTCATGTATTCTGGTCATATGTCTTGTATTACATGTATGTAATATCTGAACAATTCAATGAAGTACACGACTTAAAAAAATAAAAATAAAATGGTCTCATTCCACATCAATGAGCATGGCCCCACACACTCCCTGGTTGGATGTCACAAAGCGTCTGAGAGCAGGGCTGGCATACCTGGAAATGGAATGGATTGACTGGCCACCTCCTTGGGGCCACATTACAGTCCATTCCCTTAAAAAGGGCAGCAACTAGAAAATTACAGTACATGTCCAGTTAAGTCCCACAAAGATAAGGGAGATTCCACTGCATTTTATATTCACACAGAGCACACACAGTATTCTATCATTGCAGTGACATGGTTCCCCAGTATGCGGCTCTTGTTTGATTAAGGTGCAGTCCATCTTTTTGGAGGAGAGCTTGCCTTCCATCAAATGTTGTCCAGTTTCTAAGGAAGGTGAATCCTTCTTCCTTACACCTGCACCTGATGCAAGCATTTATCCTCTGAATCCTGGCTATGGGTTCTTTTGTCTTGAAATTGAGTAAGTAGTGGTCCATGCTAATTTCCTATCAAACTGTGTTGGTAGGCATGTTTGTTTTGCACACTATATAACGTAAGAGCTATTCATACTAACACATTTAAAAAAAAGTTTTAGCAAGGACTATTCGTACAAATACACATTTAAAGAAAAACATTTTAGCATAGTAGAATAAGTTAAAATCAGGTATGTTTTTATGAATTCACTCAGCACTAGTCTGCCCATCTCAACTGCAACATCTAGCTTTATGTCTGTGTATTAAATCTGTCACATCAGAAAATAATCCCAGTGAGATTTCTTCTCCTTTCCTTAGGGGTCCTGGGGAAGTGGACAAGAGACAAAACTACTAACATTCGCATAATCATACATTCTGTTTTCTTTTTTTTTTGTATAGCTTTTTGCCCACGGGTAGGCATGGACAGGCTTTCTCGGTCCTGTCCCCATCTCTCTGTCCTGACCACCTCAACCCTGCCCAACCAGACCCAGAGACCCCCCACGTATTGCCCCCCCCCCCCAGCGAGCCAGGTGTGGGAGGGCTGTCCTCATCCCACCTGGAAATACATATCCAGTAACCGGTCCAGCAACCATGGCAGTGGCACAAGAGGGAGGGTTGGCGGGCGGGACTTCATGTAGCCCATGCCGATCTCTTTTCCATTTTCTGCCTTTTTCCCTGCTGCAGCAACACATGATACTTGTGTGCGTGGAGGGGTACACACGTCACAGAACCGTGGCACCCTCCCAGGAAGTCACTGCTATCTCAAGTGTGGCACTACCCCCAGGCCTCCACCTGGTGGCAGCCAAGTGCCGAGGTGACCCACCACCCCACCCCAAGAGAGGAGAGCTGCCCATTGGATGCTCGATCCTCTGCCACTGGCTAATCCCTGGCAACCTGTGCTCGTTCCGAACATGGGTTGCCGGTGTGGCAGGAGGTAAGGTGCTCAGCACCTCAACCCTCCACACCGCTGTCCCAGCCTTATCATACATTCAGTTTAATTAGTAAATTAACAATATTGACATGATTCATTAAATATTCTGTGAACAGCAGCTGGAAACTTAATTCTAGTGACAGGGCATTCCAAGCAATGGGGCAGCAGCATCAACTGCTACAGTACTTTCCCAACTAAATTAACATGCAGGATAGTCATTTTAGGTGAAGCAGGCAGTTTTTGAAAACAGACCCTCAGCTACTTCCAAAGGTGTTCAATAGCAAGTAAGAGGTAACAGCTTAATAAATCCTATTACATGTCTACTGCTACACCCCTTGATGTACATGCTGTATTGTTTCCAGGATCAATATTTCTAAGTGCTAAGTACATTAACTGGGTGGAAATACTCTTCCTGGGGATAATATCCTGTACAGCTGTCACTGTAGTTAAAGATACATGAGTACTGTGAATCACCTGCGCAGAACAAGGCGTAGCCTTTTTTAAAGGAAAACACCAGATTTCACAGACTGCATCCCTAATGTCCAGAACAACAAACTGGAAATGCGGCACCAGGTTACTGTTGTTAAAAAAGGGTATACTTACATAACAGAAAAAAAAAAGACACTTGTGATTAAATATACTATATTGCATGTAAACAAAGACCCCCCCTTCCCTTTTTTTTTTTTTTTGTGTGTGTGTGTTATCTTTTTTTCCACCCCTGACTTTTGCAGCCATGCCAGCCTCTCCTTCAGGTGAGCCAGTGCTGCCTCCGACCCATCCTGTCCCTCGAGTTCTCCGCTCTCAGAAGGCAGCTGATCCCCCGGGTAACCCGGCGTATCCCTTCGCCGGGTGGGTCCCTTTCCTCCGAGAGGGAAGGCACCAGCCAGGGGCCTGCAGACCAGCGCAATTTCTTGGTCCAGAGGGTGCTGCTGAGGTGGAAGGCTTCAGGGGCATTGACGGCCTCAGAGAGCTAGGCAGCTGTCATCCAGCGTGACATGGAGCATTTTCACGTTTTTCTGGTTGGCATCCCTACGATGTCGTGCAGTACTCCTGGTCTCCACCAGAGGCCACTACCGACCAACAACTTCCCTAACCCACCCCCAAGAGAGGAGAACAGTCCCAGTGGACGCTCAATCCTCTCCCGCCCCAGCCAGCTTCTGGCGTCCCGAGTCCGTTCCCAAACACGTGTCGCCGGCGTGGGTCCAGGTAAGGTGCCTGCGCCTCAACCCTCTACACCACCGGGCCGGACCCTTTTTTTTAAGTGGACTTTGTTTTTGTTTTTTTTAACTCATTTTTATTTCAGATAAATACAATACACATTACAGGGGCAAGCAGAAAGGGTATACAGAGGTCAAGTTACAGGTTCATACAGTTTGAAATTCTTACAGTACATAGTATTTCCCTAGTTATACTTTTTATTCAAAGTCATTACCCTCTATGTGTGTCGAACAACCCCCCTTCTGTTGATGTATACTCATACTCTTTGATCATACACATTCTTACCCCTGTGCTGTGTATAGATCTCTTTCTTTGTATGCGTCTTACTTGGACTTTGGTTTTTAAATGGGCAGTGTTTTATCATATTGATGTGTTAAATCCTTCAGGTACTTTGCCACTAATATTGACTAAAATAGGCATGGGGGAACATGAGGATCATGGGTAGGGAGGAGTGAGGAGGGAGGGCAGGGACAGTAGCACAAGCTTTGGACCCTGCAATATGAGTAGACGTGATAGACAAATGGCCTTCTTCTGCTGGCTTCTTCGTATGTTCGTATGTATGTTCGTATGACTATTGTTATTTTTGCAGATCTTCCCTGTGTCAGTCTTCACCATTCATCACTGGTGAGTGTCAGCCAGAGGCGCAGCACCTAGCGGGAGCTTTTTTTTTTTCTTGCATTCGCCTTAAGGGGGAAGAGTCGGCACCATGGTGCCCCCCACAAGGCCAACACACGGCATTGCGCTCGTGGATTGGCTATAACAGGCACCAGTTCCTCCCCACTTCAGTTCTGCTTCTCCGGCCATTGAGAGTGCAGCATCTCACCAGCTCATGCTCTAAGTGTATAATCGCGGCCTACCTTCTCGGCGCCGAACTTTGACACCACCGTCTCAGCTCTGCTGTCTACCAAACTACTCGGTGCCTTTTTACGGATTACCGGTAAGATCTTTCCTTTTATTTTAAAGCAGTGCCGGGTCTTTTCTATATTTTGCTGTCGGTTATGTTAGGTCTGTCCAGGGACAAGAAGGAGAGCTCTAAAGTGGGTCAGGCCCCTATGCGTCATTGTCTCTGCAGCCAACAGATGTCCCCTACAGATCAACATGACCATTGCCTAACCTGCCTGGGTCCCCAAGACAATATGGATTGGTGCAACGCATGCTTCTCGATAGATCGAAGAGTTTTAGAGCACCGCGCATTCAAAGTCATCTGCCCACCGCTGATTTTTGGAGGACGCCATCGCACCAGGGACTCCAAGCGCAGGTCCCTTCGCCCTTCCTCCAGGTCCCCTCTTGGCTCTATATGGGCTGTGGAGGAGGGAGCCTCCACCCTTTCTAGCTTTGCCATGGTAGGGGCTCCTTCCACAGTGCCGGAGGGTCGGTCTGGCCCCGTTCAGGACTGGGCCGAGAGCACCGCATCGGCAGTCATCTCCTCAGAAACGAGGGCTCCACTAGTGTCATGGCTACAGCTGCTGGGCCTGGCATGGGTGGCTCCTCAGCACCACCTGCCAGCGCCGGTGATCGAGATGGTGCCGCAAGCGGCGCCAGGCCTGCCTGTGGTGCTGCTCGCAGTGCTGTGGGTGGGAGGGCCCCCGGGGTTGCCACTGTGGAGGTCTACTTTATCTCTAGCTCTCCAGAGCTGGATGGTTGGGAGGCAGACTCCGACTGGCAGCCTGACTCTTTGGAGTCAGTGGACCCTCCCATGCTCAGTGCCACCGCGCCCTCCCAGGTCCCCCCCCCTCCACCGGCAGCCCCTGCTGTTGCAGTTGGCTCCAGGCCTGGCACAGGGGTAGGTCCCGGGTCTCCGGGGGCCAGTGACAACTCCGGGGTTGTAGGAGTGATGGTCCTGGCCTTGGAGTCCCAGGTGGATGCCGACTCTGGTGTTGGTGCTGCCCGGGGTCCTGAGGTGGGGACAGGGGCAAGGGTCTCCTCTCCCTTGGCCCTCTTTGGGAGGTCTGAGGGGTTGGAAGTGCCCTCGTCCCTGGTAGTGAGGAATAGGTTGGCCACAGAGTCTACAGGGCTGAGGGAGCGGGGTGACGGTTCCCCTGTGGTGCGCTTCGGGGTGTTGCCGAAGCCTTGAGCCCAGCTTCTCTCCCTCGTCTCCTTTGGGGGGTGCCTCATTGGGTGGGGCTGGGGTCAGCCCTTCTGGACTTCTGCGGCCCTGGTCTCCTCACAAAGGAGCTTCCCCTTCAGGGCTCAGCCCCAACCGCTTTGAGCTAATTGGGCGGCCAGCAGCTCTGCAGACCCGCGGATCACCAAGAGGTGTGAGGTCACCTGTTAGATCTCCAAGCCCTGGCAGAGGTCATGTGCAGAGATGCCTTTCTCACTTGTCTCTGCATCCTCTCCCTCAGCTCCCAGGTCACATTGGCCCTACGGGGCCTTTACCTTGGGAACAGTTCAGGCCCACTGTTGCTGCCTTTCCCTGTTATGTGCATGCCATGGATGAGAGGGTCTTCAGACTCTGAATCTTCCGGCTAGTCTGCTTCCTCATCTTCATCCCCTGAGGAATGGGAATCTACAATCCATCTGTCCTCTGATGCTGACCAGATGGGGTATCAGTGCTTCCTTGTGAAACTGGTGGATGAGTTTCACCTATCTCATCTGGCAAGATGCAATCCTGAGTGGACGATTCGGGCATTCCTCAGCGAATTCAGTGTGGACCACCTCATGGTCCCCCCCCCCCTTGGCTGGTGCCTTTCCGAGAAAAGTCAATCTTACTTCGAGAGGGTTCCTTCAGTAGGTCATTACATATAGGACTAGCGCCACCTGGCGTCGGGCCACACGGCAGACTTTTCTTGCAATCCCTGACGAGGGATCACCCACCCGACATCACGTGACCGATGTCAGCGTGGTAAATATATATAGAGTGGTGCACGCCTGCCCACCAGTTCTTCCCGCCCGCCGCCTCATGTCAGTCGCATTGCTGACTTCCATACAGCGATCGCGTTAGTTATTGCGTCAGTACACTTCTCCTTCATAATCCTTCCTTTCAAAATTCTACTTCAACAACTGCTTAGAAGACCCCAGACAGTAAGTCTGGCAAATCTTCAGCAGATCAGTTGACTATTGACTCCTCAATGGCACACGCTCTGACGCTAAGTCAGTCCCTGGCTCCTCCAGGAACCGCATGACCGCCGGTAAGACGGCTCCCCAGTCTTCGGGGACCCACCCGGCATCAGTTGGTAAGTCGGCTGGGGGCTCCTCCCCCACCCGCCCAGCTCCGCCTGATAAGACACCCGTCTCCGATGGCCGCTCAGGCGTGGTTCTCCCGTCAGAGCCTAGTGGCGCCTCACTGATGACCGGCAGAACCAGGGGGAGAACATCCCTCTCCCCCCTCTTCCTTCTCCTTTACCCTCCCTTCCCCTTCTCAGGCGGGTACCTCAGGCGAAGACAGCACAGAACCCCTCAATGTGGTGGATTCCTCGGGTTCTGTCCTATGCTTTCCTGACGGGGTTACGTGGAAGGAGGCTCCTCCTCGGCCGTCTGGCCTTCCAGCGGAGGCCCCTCCTCCTCCGCCAGGTGGGATGCCTCGAGCTGACGAATATCCCAGCCCCGATCCCGCCGTCAGATCTGGCGAATCCCTTTCTGATGGGTGATATTCTGGCGATTCTTCCACAGCCAGGACCCTGTGGTCTGCCCCAGCCTTCAGCTCCAGTGCCAGACCAGCTCCCGTCATCGGGCCCCCGCCGTCCTGCCCCGACGCCAGCCCCTCTGACGCCGGATCCCCTTCCTGCGCTGGATTGGCTGATGCTGGTCCCGACGTCAGTCCCTCTGATGTTGGAAATTGCGACGCCGGACCACATGCTGATTTATATTACAGCGTGTCCGACGTGGGTACCCCCTCCATCAGATCTGATGACAGGGATTTATACCAGACCCCGGACTGTTCCACATTACCCTTTCGGGTATCTTGGGGACCATTTCCTGACTGGTCCTCCTCCTGAAAGGAGTCCTTTTGGGCAGTAGTATCGTGGTTATAACCCCTACCACCATTATTAGTGATGCCAGGATTATCATTACCCACCCCCACCAGTTATGCCTCCTTCTCCTCCTCCCCTTCAGCCACAACCTCCTCCTCCTCCACCCTTTCCACCTCCTCCAGCTACGCTGAATTTCAAGACCTTCATCCAGTCTTGGTGGCAGGGGCGCACTCAGAGTTGGTTTTAGACCTGGAGACAAGACTTCCTCTTCCGCGTTTTCCGAGGTCTGCGTCCCCGAGAAGCTCTTCTCTGTCCACGGTACATGTCTTGGGGGCGGCTCATCAGGACATTACCCTTCCAGACATCCGTAATCTTCCTGACAAGGGGGAAGATGATGATGATGAGAGGGAGGATGCTGACAAGTCGGTGAGGACGCTTTGGAGGAACCTGAGGGTACGAAAGGCAAGGTTTCCCCTAAGTCCCCCCGGAGGACCCTGCCTTCTCGAATCTTCTGAGGTCCATGAAAAATTTCTTTGACTGGGAGTCAGAGGAACAAGACCCTATGAGACAGAGAGTAGCCGAACACCTGGACTTAGAGTCCCTGTCTCCGGTCCCCATTCCTCCCTGGATGGGGCCTCACCAGGACCTCACCTCTACGGTCTGGCAGATGCCTCATTCTCTCCCGGATATCCCGAAGAGGGCGGACAGGTTTACCGGGCGCTGAAGGATGCTCTGTTCCTAAACAGGCATCCTAAGGCAGACTCTGTTGTCATTTCAGCTGCTCATGACCGCCCCGCTGCACCCAAGCAAATGGGCACCTCTCCTCCAGACAAAGAGTGGAGGCAGTTGGCCACATGTGCACCTAGATCCCTCAACTATGTGGCTCACATGGTGTCCCACCAAAAGGCTACCCTGGCCAGGTTAGAGGCTTGTGTCCAATCTATGGAACCCTCGAGCCTCAAAGAGGAGTTTGCCAAGGACCTTCGCCTCTCTAGCTTTTCCTGTAGGTATGCTTTGTGGGCTATATACAACTCCGTTGACTCTGTAGCTTGCACCTCGGCAACTGCCATCGCCCTAAGATGGCATTCCTGGCTTCGCATCTCTGGCCTTGCCAACGCGGTACAGTCGTCGATTCAGGATGCCTCCTTCCGGGGCTCGGTGCTTTTTGGTGGGGACACCAAAGATATCATCACTGATCTCCAGGACAGAGGCTTTGCCCTCAGATCAGTGAGGTCCATGTAGCGATCAGGCACTGAACAGCAGCAGCAGCTCTTTCGAAAAAGGACCTGGAGGCAGAGCAGGCCCTGGCTCAGCACCAGGGCAAACGCAAGTCCATGGATTCCGCCACTCCCTCTGGCCTCCAAGAACCAGAGATGCGAAGGGGGCCCTTCTCCCAGCCATTAGATGATCCCTCCTTACCCTGACCAGTCACAGGCATAAATGGCCTATGAGGGTCCTCTCCCCACTATAGTCTTCTGTACGAAGGGCTGAGGGACTCATGTTCTTCAGGGAAATGCTGGGCCCCCTTCGGGGAGTTCAGTACTCACCCACCAGTGATAAATGGTGAAGACTGACACAGGGAAGATATGAAAATTACGTACCTACCATAATTATTGATCTTCCTGTATATCTTCACCATTTATCACTGAATCCCGCCCTCCTACCCCTCAAGGTCTCAGTCCCTGGGCAGTCAAGGTCTCAGTCCCTAGGCAGTCTTCCTCCCTGCTCGCCCTCCTTCCTCCACTGGGTTGGGCTAGGTCTCCCCAGTTTGGACCCTTCCAGAAAGATGAAGGGCTCATGTTGGGAGGAGGGCAAGTGAGGTCTGCGCCGTGGCCTGGGGGGGGGGCCTTCCCCTGTAACCACCCCACACTTTTCCCCTGCCTTGTGGCAGGGTTTCTCCCCACCAGGCTTGACCCGGATCCACTGGGTTGGGGCCAACCCTTTGGGGGGGAGCTCTGCTGGAGCGGGTGAGGGGGGTGCATGGGGATTCCCTTCTATAGCTGTCCTTTCTTCATCTCTTTTTCTCCTCCTCCCCGTGGGGATGGAGATGTGGTCCATTGGATAGGGACCCCTCCCCTTCTCCCTTGAGTCTCAGGAGAGACGGCAGCCGGGGGGGGGGGGGCCTGTCCAAGGGTGTCTTTTCCTTACCATATCGGGAGGAGGTGGGGACCCTGACCGTGCTTAAAATTCTGATCTGGCCGCAGCTGAGCGCCTGTCTGGACTTCCTAAAAGGGTCTGAGGCTCACACCACTGGTGTGGTTGGGCCAGTTACACTGTGTCGGACAGCTTGGCATGAATCTCCTTGGCTCCCCTGAGCAGGAGGGCAGGGCACCGTGCTGGGGTCTCCCCCTTGGTTCCTCCCGTTTTCTCTTCTTTCTTCTTGTTCTTCTCTCTTTTCTCTTCTCTCCTTTCGGCACTCTGGCTGGCTGTCCAGGGGCTAGGGCCAGCTCCACACACATGGGTCCTCCTCTGCCTCTGTCCTCTGGCCGGCATATTCCTTTTTTGGGTTCATTCCTTTCTTTTTTCTGTCCCTTGGGCTCTCTTGTCCCAGCCTTCACTTTCTCTATCACTTTTTTCCTCTCACCAGCTTGCAGAACTGAGGCGGTGAGAAGCCAGCACCAGTTATAGCCAGGCTGCAAGCATGATACCCGTGCATCCACCTCGTGGGTGGCAACATGGTGCTGACTCCTCCCCTGAGGCGTAATGCAAAAAACTCCTGGCTGGGTGCTGCGCTTTGGCTGACACCCATCAGTGATGAATAGTGAAGAACAATAGGAACATCAAGAATTACGGTAGGTACGTAATTTTCATTTATTGTGTATCTAGTGTATACCGTCACTTTAAACCAGTATGTATAATTTAAGCCAGTAAAACGTTTTTTCACTGTCACTTTAAGGTATTGTGGGCTATGTAAGAATTACCATTATGTGGCATTGTACACCTTGAAAAAAGCTGAGAGTATTTGCATGTGAAACATTGGTGGACTGCACATAAACAGTCCTAGTTCACATGCAGTAAAGTATTTTTCACCACAAGAGTTTTTTTTTTTCCTGTTGTAAGTATGTCCTTATTAATAGCGGTAACTGGGTGCCAGATTTCTGGTTCGTTGTTCTGCACTTGGTGTTTGCCTCAGGTACAAGTGCTCGCTGTGAGCTGCTCTTTTTGGCTTTTCATCCCTAATGCCCCCTTCCATGCTATTAGAAATGATGGTGATTACATTATTTGTAGCCCACAACCTTTGCCTAGTATCACTGGTGCCATGGCACTGGTAGCTGGGAATGTCCACGTTTACGGAGGGCTACAAACAGGACAGATTTCAAAAGTACTAGTGTGGTAAACATTTTTTGATCACCACAATTTGTCATTTGAGGTAAGGTGGGAAAGAGTGATTTTTAAGGATGCCAGGCTACGAAATAAGGTGTTATCCTTTAATTAAGTGCAATGGTTCAAGCCTAGGTTAGTTTCTTATAATTTCCTTTGAAGCTAATTTTTTATTTCAACCTGGCCCTGAATTAATGGAAACAGGAATACAACAGTTAGTAACTGACAGCAAGGATTCTTATTTTTACATGCCATTTATCCCAGGCTGCTACTGCATTGCATTTGAAAGGTGGGTTTACCCTGTTGGAGGTGCCATACTTCAAACAAGATGTTAAAACAAAGTTCACAGGCTACTCAGTGGCACGGTGGTAGAAGCTACTGCCTGCCTCACTAGTGACTCTGGTTGGAAATAGATTCCGGTCACTCAGAGGCCAGCTTGGGAGAGGAGGTTCAGTGTCCATAGACAGCTGCCCTCCATTGGGGGGATAGCTCATACCACTGTTTGGTTGCCACCTAGTGGAGGTTAGGTGGTACAGCAGCAGTCGTCTGACTAGAGGGCCCGATGTGGATGCACAGTATGTGCGTGTCATTGCACACAGCACAGACTTCAAGGCAGGGAGGAAATGAATGAGGAAAACCCAGCCAACAGGATTACAGTAGCCAGCCCAGCACAGACTTTGCACCACCACCAGGCCCTGGTTCCAGCTCTGATTAGGTATCTGGGGTGGGAGGACAGGCCTCCCTCGCTTGACTTCACTCCAGGAGGGTAGGGGCAATCCTAGGTGCTTAGAACTAGGTAAGCCCCAGGGATGGTGGTTGATTAGATTGGATGGGCTGGGGCCCAATGGGTCTGGTGGAAACAAGGTGGCATAAATACAATATGGGGGGGAGGCATTCTTCCATTATCTGGTGGTTGTCAAGGTAGAAGTGAAAGATCCCATGACACTTTTCATAACAGTAGGGGATATTACCTCTGGTATCTAGGTTAACATCCCTAATCCATAACATGTATGTAACAGTCCAGGTGTGTGTGAGTGTATAAGTCAGAACTTCATGACTGCATGTAGCACTTGCCCTACCATTGGTTCATTGAAGCAGGTAAAGTACAGTACATGGGTATTTTTTGGTTTTTTTACAAAAAAAGCCGAAGTTCACAGATATGATATCACAAATGTAATTCATAGGTGTCATGTGATATCTCTACTTGATAACTTTTGGGGGGATTTTATGAGCCTCGCTGTATCATTTGGTCAGGTGCTTAAAGAATCAGTGCAGTGAAAAATGGTTTTCCAAAAAATCTACTTTCAATTACAGTTAATAAAAATATTAGCATGCATCTCAGGGCTACTTTTCTAGGTACCTCCTCTACTGTGCACCATGATTTTTTTTCTTGATCCTAACCCTTGCCAGGTCTGCAATACTGTCTCTAAGCCAAATGTGACAGTCATCTTTTCTTGAAAAAAAATTAAACATTTATAAAATACTCATATCTTGCTGGAACTAGAAAATCTACCACCAAATAAATGTCATCTTCTGTTTTTAATTTTGTCTGTTGTTTAACATTGCAAGTTACTCTGATTCATCATTATATTAATTATACATTCTCAGTGCTTTTTCCTCCAACCAGTGTTGTCAGTTCACTTGCATGCGAAGATCTTTTATAACCAGAAGAGGGGTCTTGTACAGAATGTGAAAAAGTGGAGTTTACAGCTTTCTGTCAGAAACAATAACCAGAAGAGTACTGCTCAGTGCTCGTATAAATATATAATAAGAGAAAACTGAAAATTCTCATTATTTCAGTTTGGTGCGTCGATGATATATAAGCCCTTTGACTATAGTGCATTCAGTTATTCATTTCTATTTTGTTTTTGACTTTGTTCTTTTGATTAGCCTCACTAGGTAGTCCTGTGTTACGGATTACTTTTATCCCTGCCAGAAGAAGGTGGGACTGTTGTTAGCAGCCACATACTGTAGCTCTGAATAAGCAGAGCTGCTGGTTTAGGTATCATTTGAAGCAACAGTATTGATGTTACATAGATCTAGCTAATTTAATAAACAGGCTGCACTGTATAGTGATTACAAAAGGCCTAGAAAGTTCATTCTGAAAATAAGCTGTTCTAATGTATAACATCAAATTTATTAAATGACACGTGACATGCTAGCTGTTTAATAACAAGTAAATGTAAGAACTGTCAGCATTTGAAATGGATGATAGAAAAGCTGCTTTTCAAAATGACATCAGCAGCTGTGACAGGAAATGGTTAGCCAACAGATGGAAAATGTCTTGATGAAGATAATGATCAGTTTGTTGAAAATGTTACTCATGTTTAGTTTTCATTGTTACATACAGTGAAACATATTGAACTTGTACTTTATGACATCTGCAGAGAATAAAAAAAAAATGTTAATTTCAAATTTGCTTGAACATTTAGTGTTCGATTAAGATTGTACCTTGAAATCATCTCAGCACAGCTAGGTTACATAAAAAGGCCTGTCCCAAAGAGCTTGTTGTTCAATAACATGGCCCTTGTCCTAGTTTGCCAAACAAATTAATTTTTAAGTTATAGCTAGTGCTACATTTCTGACTTCAATGCTCAGTCTACTCATACCAGCTTAGTAGTCTCAGTTGGTGCTCTTCCTGCCCTACCTGACCCTGCAAAGAGTGCCTACATCTTGTAGAGTCCCCCACCCCACCCCCACAAATTCTGCTGCCTGTCCTGTGTAACCTGCCTCTCTATGCCTGTGTACTCCTGTGGGTATTGTCGACTTTACCCACAGGCATTTGTTTGTCCATACTGGTGCTGTTATCTACCTCTTGATGAAATCTATGAGCCTGATGCTGTTGTGTGTGCCCAGCTAGCTTAATGTCTGTTGTTATGCACCTTTGTTAAACTCCCTATGCCTGTACGAAGTTACTTTTCGGTCTCTTGTCCTAATCACTGTTTCTGCTGATTTTGTATGAACCCTGTCTGCATGATGTTCATGATGTAACCCTTGATGTAATCTATGTTCTGGTACTCTGTATGCACCCTGTTCTGCCTGATGCTCTTGTACGCACAATTGTAATCCTCCTGGTCGCACCTGAAAATAGGCACTTCGCTGTTCAGTGTGCTTACCTGGTTAACAAAAGCAAATAAATAAATGCATTCCCGAGCAGGCTTACTGAATTCTGACCAGAGAACTCAGCTCCATTATTTTACCAGGAAAATCTTAGTTGAGGCAGTCTCCTTTCTAAGAGAGCCCTGATTAAGAGACAACGAGAGAAATGTTGCAGTAAAACTTTCATACTTATGTGTAAGATTTCATCGCACTCCACATACAAGATAGCTTTAACAGGTGAATTAAAATCAGCACAGTTGTCAGTTTAGTGAGTAATTTGTTGTAGCCTAAAGGTCCCAGGTATAGAAAAGCTGTTGGGTTAATTAATGCAGCAGCAATCTCTTATTCACATGACATCTTCAAGCCCTATTACTGCCTTAAAGAGTCCCCAAAAGCACTTATTTTTTATTTCTGTAGTCATCTTACTTTCCTTCAGCTTGTTTCATTTTACTTTCCTTCAGTTTGTTACAGATTTTCTGCATGGCAGAACAAAGCACAGTCTAAAACATAAATGTAACTGAAGTTAACTAGGGATGTCAGGTTGTACCAAAGTATACCAATGCATCGGTGGCAAGAGGCAAAGGTGGTGAAGAAAAAGTGGTATTTAGGAGGTATAAGAAAATACAGATGGAGGAGGACAGGAAGGTATACCAAGTAAAGCAGAGGAAGCAGAAAAGACAATGAGGAGAGCAAAGACACAGACACAGGAAAGAATCGCCAAAGGGGTCACTGAGAGGAGAAGACTATCTTCAGATACATAAGTGAGAAGAAGAAAGCAATGGGAGGATTGTGAGGATTAGAAGGCAGAGAAGGAGACTGCAGAAGAGAACCAATAATAAACAGACATCCTGCACAGGTATTTCTGCTCAATCTTCACAGTGGTGGGAAGGGGGAATAGACCACCAGGTAATACCAGGAACAGAGGGGAAGAGGGTACATGGACACAAGTTAATTTTCAGAAGAAAGAGTCCAGAAGGAACTTGCAGTTCTGAAGGTGGACAGAGCTACGAGACCAGACGGGATACACCCAAGGGTTCTGAAGGAACGTGTTGAGGTGCTGGCTACCAACGTGGTGTCAGCGTGGCTCAGTTGGTAGCACATCCACCTCTGGACCAGAAGGTCGTGGGTTCTCGTCGCACACCGGGATTGGACTTGCACCTAAAAATCGCTGGCATCTGAGTGCAGTATTGGGGGGGGTGCTGTACTGCTGGGGTGTGCCGTCCTTCGGATGAGACGTTAAACCGAGATCCCTTCTGCCCATCCTGGTGTTGTCCTGGTAGGTGTCCAGGTGGAAGTAAAAGAACCCAGGGCACTCTTTCGCAAAGAGTAGGGAACATTCCCGTGTCCTGGCCAACATTCCCCTTTCCATAAACCGGTTCATGCAATTATCCAGGCTGTGTGTCGGTGATGATGTGCAATATGGCTGCCACCACACATTCAGTCACTTCACTACCAGTCTAGCATTGCTTGTAAAGCGCTTTGGGATGTATGAAAAGCGATATATAAATGCTTCTTCTTCTTCTTCTCACTGACAGCCTTGTTCAGCAGCTCACTGGGAACAGACATGTTTCTGGAGGAGTGGGGAAGAACTGATGTGGTTCCTCTACATATGAGCGGCAGCCCTGAGGAGGCTGGCAACTGTAGACCAGTCAGTCTTATTTTAGTGGTGGGGAAATTAATGGAATGCCTACTAAAGAAAAGACTGGTAGAGTATCCTGAATCCAGTTCTGCAAGACCCGAGGCAGCATGGGTTGGGGGCATGCCCAAGACTCCAGATAAAATTTTTGAATTAGTACTGTACTCCCCATTTTGAAAGTGAGGTGAGTAAAGCCAAATTCAGATGCTTACAAAAGTCTGGACTTAGTGGAGTAATGAGTACATTTTTAAAAATAATGTAGTTTTTTTCCTAGATAAGAATTGATCAGGTGCCAACTGTGCTACAGCTACTCATCAGTTTTAAAATATAGTGAGTAAAACAAAATTGGGATGCGTACGAGTGCTGTAAATCTGGAAAAACTACTCCTTTTGAATCACCAGTTATGTTAGGAAGCACTGATCTTATCTGCGTCAGTCTTCACCATTCATCACCTTTAGGTATATGGACAGAGGCCATGACCCCACGGGAGCTTTTTTTTTTGGTGGACAGAGTCAACGCACCATCGGCACCGCCCTCGAGGCTGACACACTGCGTAGCGCTCGCAGGTTGGCCATTAGGTGCTGTCGACTCCGCCCTTCCGCCAGTTCTTCATCTCCCGCTGTCGAGCTCACCTCGTGGGAAGCTTCTGAGCTGAATTTGAGGCCTACTTATATGCAGTTTCATTTCTAGCATACCGTTCGACTCCATGTCGACTCTGAGCCGCAGTTCGTCGGCCCCTTCTCCTGCCGATTCTGATAGCCTACTCGACATCGCCTGGTAAGATTGTTCCTTTATTTATTTTAATTTTGCAACGTCGAGTCTTGTTTTGGTGTTTCTTTTTCGTAGGTCATGTCTCGGTTGGAGGGTAAGAAATCTTCTAAGATGGGACAGCCCCCCATGCGGTGGTGCCCTTGCGGCTGTAAGTTCTCCAACACCGACCAGCATGACTATTGCCTCGCATTTCTTGGCCCACTTCACGACATGGATTCATGCGATGCCTGCTTCTCCGTGGACTGCCGGGTCATCGAACAACGCGTGTGGAAAGTGGGGTGAGCTCCGCCGACTTTCAGGGGTCGGGCGCGTACTTGTTGTGCCAAGCTGTGCTCTCTCGGCGTTTCCTCCGGTTCCCCTCCTGGATCTATATGGACTGAAGAGGAGGAAGCCTCAGCCTCTCGTAGCCTAACCGTGGTCAAGGCTCCTCCCGCAGTGCAGGAGGCCCAGTCTGTTCCCTCCGGGGATGGGCGGGAGGCACCACATTGGCAGTTGCCCCTTCAGGGGCGAAGGCTCCCTGGTGTCGGACCCATGGCTCGGAAGGCCTGGGTCAGCGCCATCCTTGATGCCGTCTGTCAGTGCCGTTTGCAGCGTCATGGGCTCGATGGTGCCGTTGTTGGCGCCAGTCCATCACTCGGCGCCGATGGTGCTAGTGGTGCCATGGGAGGTTCTGCGGTGCCGTCTCTGACTTATTCTCACCTCATCGCCATCCGCGGGCACTGAGGTTGAGCACGGTGCCATGTCCAGCTTTGGAGCCGCTCGGCAGTTCCGGACATGGACACGGCGCTGTGGGGGTTCTGGATCTCAGTGCCGAGAGCACTGTCGGAGTTGTCGTCAGCGCCATCTCTGTCCTCGGCACCGCTCGTGGCGCCATGGGGCCAGATGGTGCCGTGGAGGTCTCTGGCCTTGGCGCCGAGAGCACTGTCAGAACCGTCATTGGCGTCATCTCTGTCCTCGGTGCCGCTTGTGGGGCAGGACGCACCGTGTCGGACTCAGGCACTGAGGTCGCTGCCCTTGTTGGAGCCGTGTCCTCTTTTGCCACCATTCATAGTGCTACGGGGGGCACCAGTACTGACTCTGGTGCAGTCTCTGTTTCTTGTGCCCTATTTGGTCGGGATGGCAGTGAGTGTCCACACACTGTCTGGCACAGGACTTCAGTCTCCACCTCTTCGGAGGAGGAGTCGGACTCTGAGTCGGACAGGCAGTCTGGCTGTCTGGAGTTAGCTGCCCACGTGGACACTCGGGTAGTGTCCTGGACAGGCCACAGCTAGCCCCCCTCTGAGGAGCAGACAGGGACTACCGAGGCCAGGGTCAGGGGTGCTGACCAGCAGGCAGTGGTGCAGGCCACCATTGCTCTGCAGCCTGGCCTCGGAGGGTTCTCTGACCCCTCAGCGGTGGTACCCCCTCAGGTGGTGTGCCTGGATCGCCCAACTTTGGGGCCGATCGGAGCACCCACGGGAGGAGGTGCTGCTCCTGGATAGCCCTTCAGGGACCCGACCAGGGTTGCCAGCTGCCTAGGCTGGCTCTCTCGGAGGAGGGGCACTCTCGGTTCCGAGGGGTCGAGGGTTTGGGTTCTGACCGCGGCCTTTTCCGGAACCCACCCAGGCTCTGGGAGGAGCCGTAGTGCGAATCTCCACTCTTCCCCTTCAGTTTCCTCAAGAGGGCCCCGTGCTTTAGAGGTAGGGGACCTTCCTTCTGGATCTACACGGCCCCAGTCACCTCACAGGAGGGATTCTTCCAGGTGCAGCCAAGGCAGTTCCGGTATGGTTGTTCAGCTGTCAGCTGTGGAGTCTTCCAGAGCTCCTTCATTTTCCAGGGCTCCTGGTGTGCTCCCTAGCTCAGGCGGAGGGCAGTCGATTTCTCTTGTCAGCTCTGTCCCTCTCCCTCTGCTACATTCTCCTGCACTCCTAGGCATTCTTGGTCCTAGCGGGCCTCTGTCCTGGGAGCAGTTCAGGGCCGTGGCTGCTCGGTTCCCTGCTTACATCAGGACCATGGACAGACAGGTTTTTCAACCTCCCCCTAAGCAGCCACCCTCTGAACATTTGAGGTCCTCTGACTCCTCATCCCCCTCTTCTGGGGGGAGAGGAGATATCTATCCACATTTCTCCAGCTGCTGATCTTGCGGAGTATCAGCGATTCCTCGTGAGGATGTTGGAGGACTTGCACATCACCCCTCCCACTCAAAGCAATCCAGAGCACTCGGCGCACGCCTTTCTAGGCGATTTCAGTGAGGACACCCTTGTGGTGCCCCCTTGGCCTGCTCCCTTTCGGGAGGCGTCGTTGCGTACCTGGCAGAGACCTTTTTCCGGAGTTCCTGCCCCTAGGGATCTCTGCCAGCGGTATTGCGCCCGAGGTCTCCAGGTTCTATGCCTCATCCTCAGTCAGGATTGATGCAACTGGACAGTCCTAATGGGCTTGCGCCCTTCACCGTGACCGCCCCAGATCAAGATTCCTCGGATTTTGACTTCTGGGGTAGGAGACGTTCTACTTGGCATGGTTGCTGCTGTCTCATCGCAGCACACCAGGCCCTCGCATCCTATGACATTTTCCTGTGGTCCAGGCTGGGTCAGCTTCTAGCCTCACTGCCTGACATGGAGCAAACCAGACAAGCCATTGCACTCTCTGCACGTAGCCTGGAGCTAGCAAGCACCAAGAAGGGCATCGTATGATGCTAGTGAGTGAGCTACCAGGGTTGTAGGGACAACGATCTGCACTCAGCGGACGGCATGGCTCGTCTTTCCCAGTTGTCACCCTTGGCCCGGTGTAGGGTGATGAACTCGCTCATCAGAAAACTATCTCATCTCCCGTGAGAGTGAGGTGGCGTCTGTCGGGAAACTTCCTTCCCCCTCTGGGGGGAGGGGTCCCCGTCTCACTCTCCCCACACTCGGGCCTCTCCAGACCCACAAGGTTCTTCCTCTTAGTGTGTCACCCACTGAGAGCTAAGGGACTCTGTCCCTTAGGATTGAAACCCCCCTTCGGGGGGGCTTGGTACTCACCCAAAGGTGATGAATGGTGTAGATTGACACAGATATGAAAATTATGTAGCTACCGTAATTATGATCTTTCTGTGTATCTTCGTCATTCATCACAATCCCACCCACCATCGCCCTGGGGCCTCAGTCTCTGGGTCTCCCTCCCTCTCTGTGCCCATCCTTGCCCCCCTTCTTTCTTCTAATCAGAGGCGGGTTAAACGGGCACATGGGGATGATGTTTCTAGGGAGAGTGGTCAGGATAGGAGACACCCTTCTCCAGTGTTCTAGGCTCCACCCCTGTGGGGTAGGAGTTGGCAGTTGCCCTCCATTCTCTTCTCCTTTCTTTTTCTCCTGTCATTCCTCAGTTCCCTTGTCATTTGGACATATCCTTAACTGTTTCAAGAAAATGTTTTATTGCACCAAAAGTTTTTTTCCCTTGAGAGGGAGGAGAATTCCCTGTATCCTGTCTCTTCCAGAATAGCCGACTCTGCTTAAATGGAGTTTTTGACAGTGATTCTGTGCCTTGAATTCTGGCAGTAAGCCTTTGGCCTCTCCTTGCAGTTCCTATACAGTCTGGAGACAGGTCAAGGTTCCAGGGTATGGTCTTTACCTCCCCCCCCCCCCAACTATTTTCTTAATGTCTAAAATCCCTAACCCACCCTTCCTCATTCTTTCTACTTCCAGAGATTGGGGCCCTACCCAATCCCCTTAGTTTTCGTCTTCTCTTCTTATTCTGTCCTCTCAGTTGTTATTTCTTCTTTTAGTTCTTATGTCTTTTCCTTTATCGGTCCCTTGGACTTCCTTGTCCCACTCTCAACCCTTGTCTCACCTCTCCGGTGACTCAGAACTGGTGGGGTGGTCGACAACACTAGCAATGAGCCAACCGGCGCTCGCAATGCATCGGCCTCGAGGGTGGCGCCGATGGTGCATCGACTCCGCCCAAAAACAAACACAAAAAGCTCCCGCGGGATCATGACCTCCGCCCATATACCCAAAGGTGATGAATGGTGAAGATACACAGAAAGATCATAATTATCGTAGGTACGTAATATTCATGTCTATGCAGTGTGGTGAATTTATAAAGGTTGCGTGAATACTGATAATCATTAAAAAAATGTTCTGAAGAGTAATCCCTAAAATGAGGTGAATAAAACAGGTCGGTACTCACCTTATCTGGAGCCTTGGGCATGCCAAACAAATCTAATGGATTTCTTTGGGTGTCCAGGGAAATAGATCAAGGTAGAGCAGTGGACGTGGCCTGTTTGGGCTTCAGCAAGGCCTTCGACACTGTGCCACACAGGATTCTGATAAACTGAGCAGGCTGAAGGATCCAGAGTGGTGAGTTGGGTCAGAAAGTGGTTTAACAGATAAGAGACAGAGGGCGTTGGTAAACAGCACTCCACTCCGAATGATGGAGGAGTTACTAGTGGGCGTGCCACAGGGCTCCAATACTGGGGCCAGTCCTCTTCAGTGGCTTCATAAGGACATTTCTGAGGAACTGAAGGTAAACCTTTTATAGATTATACCAAAATCTGCAGTAGGGTGGACACCATGGAGGGTGGGGAGATGATCAGGGATCTGTAGAAACTTGAAAACTAGTCTAAAGCATGGCAGTTGGTGTTCAGTGCCCAAAAGTGCAGAGTCATGCACCTAGAGCATAGGAACCCCAGCACTGAGTAAAGGATGGGGATGGAGGTACGGACAGTCACTAGACAGGAAAAGGACCTTGGGGATATCCTACTTGACTACCTCAAATAGACAGGGAGGTGTGAGAAAGCAGTGGGTAGGGCTAGTGGGGTGCTACATAGGGGCGGCATCTCCAGTAGGAAGAGAGAGGTGGTGTTGCCGCTGTAGCACTCGCTGTTGAGACCCCCTCTGGAGTACTGTATCCAGTTTTGGAGGCTGCGCCTCAGAAGGGATATAGACAGGGTGGAGGCAGTCCAGAGAAGGGCAACTAAGATGGTGCTGGGGTTGCACGAAAAGCCTTACAAAGAGAGACTGATAGATCTCAACTTGTACACCCTAGAAGAGAGTAGGGCAGACATGACAAAGATCTACTTGTACCTCACAGGCGTGAACAGGGTGCAAGAGTGGAGTCGCTTTCAGATGAGAAGGAGCACCAGGACAAGGAGCATGCAGTGAAACTGCTGGGAGGAGTTTAAGACAGATGTGAGGAAATATTTCTTCACTGAAAGGTGGTAAACACCTGGAACAGACTGCCAGCAGAAGTGGGGAGGCAGAAACAATGGAGCGGCTTCATGCATAAAAGGGGTAGAACATAAGCACACGTCCACAGAACTATGGCACCTCCCAGGAAATCCTTGCTATCTTGAGTGCAGCACTACTTCCATACCGTTTGGACTAAGGCTGAGAAGACTGGATCAATATATTACCTACAGTAGCTACTGAGGAACCCCTAACTGATGTTTGGACTTCTGCACTGTTTTGATTTCTTCTTGTGGTTGTTGCTTAATGTGCCATTTAATAATAGTTATCTATAATCTACACGTACTGTAGATGGACAGTCTGCATGTAGCACTGAAGCAGGCCCAATTAGGCTTATTTCTTGATGGGGGCAAGATTGGAGGCCACTGATCCTCCCTAGTAAGTCATGACAGACTGGTGCCTCTCTCCTTATCCTGACCCGATCCAACTTCCACTCTACCTGTCTGGGTTAACTGAGAAATCTGAGAATGGGTTATGGGTAGTACTTATTTAGTGTGGATGGCGGGGTCCAGCTAGCTGCCGTCTGGTCGGAACTTCATGGACTTATCGGCAACTGGGTATAGCCCCTAAGGAGGAGGTAACAGCGGTGCAGCACTCTAAGGTGTTGGCTATTTGACTGTTCAGGTTCAGTATTCCATGTTTTTGGTTCATTCATCTGCTTTCTAAATGTTAACAGTTTATCTGTTGGGGGAGGACAGTTTGAGAGTACCATTCTTCTCTATGCCACAGTGTCTCTTTATATAGTGGTTGGTTTTGCCTGCAACATGTATGTCTACTGTTTCTTAGATCTTCCTGGACATAAGTCTCCACCACTCATTCACACTAGTGGGATTAGCGCCGGAGGCACTAAGACCCATCGGGAGCAAACTTTTTGCTGGAAGGTCGGCGCGAGAGACGGCGCCGCGAGACATGGCGCGCCATGAGCAGCGCTCGAGCGGTAATGACCATTTGCGACGACCTCCAACCGCCTCTAGTTCTTTTTCCATTGCCGAGTGCGCTTCAGTGACGACGCCGCTCGCTCTGTCGGAGTCAAACTTCAAACTAGCGATAGTTTTCAGTTTGTTTTTGTAACTTTATCACGATAAGTAGTATCGCTTAATTTTATTCTATTTTCGTTAAATTTTTCTAATATTTAAATTTTACTTGAAGAAGTCTCGGCCTACTGGACGGAGTCGACCATGAGCAGGTCAGGTGACGGTAGGGAGACTTCGTATGAAAGCTGTTCAGTCAGCCGGGCTGGGTCTGGTCAGCCTCCTTCTCCTCAGCGGGGTTCCGACAACGGTCAGTCCGATGCCCGGGGGGATGGGCGGTCCCCCCGCCGGCATAAAAATAAACGGTCGCATTCTCGGCACCGTTCGGCCTCGAGCTCTTCTTCGGCCCACAGGTCAAAAAAGAGAAGGCGTCACTCGAGGTCGCCCTCTGGTATGTCTGCGCGTCGACGCTCAGTTATCGTTGTTAGTTGCGGTCTCCTTCTTGGTCGCCCGACTTCCGATGTCGTTGTCCTCGACGCCGGGTCCCTCCCGCCTATAGGTAGGACTCCAGATGAGCAGTTTCATCAGTGGGCGCTCTTATGGAGCAATGGGCTCGGAGGTTGGTTCTTCTGCCTGGCTCGGTTGCCTCGGGCCCTCGGGCTCCTCGGTGATCAGGTAGGGGCGGTTGGACCTTCCTAGTCGCGTGGCGCCTTCTTCGGTGCCAGCGACTCCGTATAAGTGTTTCCCCTCACATGGCTGCGGGCGCGAGGCCTCACCGATGCCCTTATCTCCTGTTTTTCCTTCTCTAGCTTTCCAGGTTCCTGGGGCTTTTCGGCGCCTTCCGCGGAGTCTGTTGGAATAAGGCGCCGTTTTGGTGCCGCTGGGTCTTGCGGCGCCGTCCGTGATGCCAGTGAGGTCTCGCGGTGCCTGCGGTGGTGCCGTTAGATAGAGGCGAGCGCCGTTGCAGCGTCGTTGTCCGTCAGTGGCGCCCCCGGCGCTTGCGAGACGCGTGCCTCTTCGCGCCGTCGCCTCCTGATGCCGTCTTCAGCCCGTTTGCCATCTGGCGCCCGGCAGCCCATAGGGTCTCTCCTTGTTTTCTGCTATTTCCTCCTCTCCTAATTTCCCTCCTTTCCTGTCAAACAGTCCTTTCTGGACCATCAGGAGATGATGTTGAGCCTGACCCAGACCTTGGTTGGGTGATGAAGTGGAGAAACAGGATCTTTCTTTGCTACAGAGCCTGTGGTGAGACCTGTCCTTTAAGTCTCTGTTGAAGAACCTGGGATCCACTCTTTCTCTCCAGACTACAGACATCGATCCTGGGAAGATATTAAGACTCCAGTATCTTCATGCTTGCGGAGATCCCTCGGTTTGACTCCTCCGATCCAGCCTTCCTTCGAGGCGCTGTCTCAAATGGTATGGAATAATCCTGCTCTTATTCCCTCAGTGGCTAAATCCATTGATAAAGTATTCAGCTCCCAAGGATCGTCCCATTTGGCATCCCAAGCCTTTACGGATCCTATTGTAGTCCTGGCGAGAATGAACAAGGTCATTCTTCCTCAAACTACTACAGCTCAACCTATTAACAAAGAGTCTCGTAAGATTGATACATTAGGTAAGAGAGTCTTTGCTGCCTCCACTCTAAGTATGCGTATTGCCCAGTTATCAAGGCTATTTTTCTCAGTATGAGTATATCCTGTGGCACTCTATGAAAAGAATGGTTGAAGCTCTTCCAGATTCGGATTCCAAGTCAGAGCTTCTTCTGACCGTTATTAGAGGTATTGAGTCAATAACCAACAGGTCAAAGCCGCCATGGGCGCTTTCGAGCACTGCTTCTCGCTCAGCAGCCGCGGATTTGTACCTGGCGCCATTCCTGGCATGCGTACTTCTGGCTCACGAATGATGCTCAGCAGCAGGTGATGGCGCTGCCTTTGATGGCTCCTTTCTTTTGGCCCTCAGGTGGAGCAAGCCTTAGAGGCCACTCAGAAGACTAGATCGGCCATTAAGTTGGCCAGACCTCCGCCTGCCCCCTCTCGGGGGCATGTGAACAGACGTCAGTTTCATAGTCGTCAGTCCTTTCGAGGCAGAGGCAGGGGAAGCTTCCATAAAAGCCAACCTGCCCAACCTCAAAAGAAGACGCAGCAGAAAGCGCAGGGGCCTAAAGCTCCCAGCGCTACCTTATGAGTCGTTGGCCCAAGTTCCATCCACTCTGCCGGGTGGAACTTTCTCCTCCGGTGGAGGTCGTCTGATGTACTTCTACAACCAGTGGAAGTCCATAACTGGACAAATGGGTCCTGGATAATTACAGGGTTATTCTCTCAATTTCTTGGAAACCCCCCCGAATTGTCCTCCCAGACGACAACCCAGGTTGTCGGCCTCTCAGTCAGACCTCCTCACCGCGGAGATCCAGGGCCTTCTGAACAGCAGGGCAATAGAACTGGTGCCCCCGCATCTGCGAAACACAGGGTTCTACTCCCATTACTTTCTGGTTCCAAAGAAATCTGGGGGGATGCGCCCCATTCTAGACCTCAGAAAGTTAAACAAATTCCTCCCCAGGGAGAAATTCAAGATGATTTCCTAGGTACCCTGTTACCCTTGCTGCATCAGCATGACTGGCTGGCCTCTCTGGATATGCAGGATGCTTACCAGCATATCCCCGTCTACCCGACCCACCGCAAGTTCCTCAGGTTTGTAGCTTTGGGTCAGCATTATCAGTTCAGGGTCCTGCCCTTTGGGCTATCTTCGGCGTCGCGAGTTTTTACAAAGTGTTGTGCAGTTCTCGTGGCGCATCTCAGGAAAGTCGGACTCCGAGTGTTTCCCTACCTGGACGATTGGCTTCTAGCAAGCCCTTCCGACCAAGGGACTTTGGAAGCCGTACAAACAACTTCTCATCTTCTCACGTCCATGGGAGTTCTGCTGAATTTGAAAAAATCTCAACTGCAACCCTCCCAGAGGCTCCTTTTCATAGGGACGCTTCTAGACACCTCTTCAGCGAAGGCTTTCCTTCCAGAGGACAGAAGACTCGACATCCTTCGAATGGCCCGTTACATCAGGGAGAACCAATCAGTTACAGCTCTCTCGATGCAACGCATGTTGGGTCTCATGGCGTCCTCGGTCTTACTGTCCCTCTGGCCCGACTGCACATGAGAACCACCCAATGGATGCTCTCCACTCAGTGGTCCCCGACCTCTCACCCCCAGTCTTATCCCATCAAGGTGACGGAGCCCCTTCGAAGGTCTCTCACCTGGTGGTCTCAAGAGAGCAATCTCCTGGAAGGATTCCCTTCTCCCCAATCATCAGATCTCCATCACCACAGGCGCATCGCTAATGGGATGGGGAGCTCACTGTCTCTCCTCCACACTCCAAGGTGTATGGACTCAGTTAAACTCATCTCCACATAAAATCCTGGAGATGAGGCGGTCCTCTATGCAATCCGAGCTCTGAAGGATGTCCTTTGTCACAAGAACATTCTCCTTCAAGCGGACAACAAAGCAGTGATGTATTACATCAACAAGCAAGGCGGTGCTCATTCTTATCCCTTTGCAGAGAAGCAATGAGGGTGTGGGAGTGGTGCTTGGAGCACAAGTCTCTGATTCAAGCGGTTTATCTGCCAGGTATACAAAGCGACCTAGCAGATCACCTCAGCAGAACGGAGGCAGACCCTCACGAGTGGTCTCGATCCAGCCGTAGCTTCGGTCCCTGTTCAAGAGTGGGGACTCCAGACCTGGACCTTTTGCATCCCACTCAGCTAAAACTGCCTCTCTTCTGCTCCAGAAATCCAGGGCCTGGCATTTTCTGTCAGGATGCGTTCAGGCTGCGGTGGACAAAACGCTTTCTTTACGCCTTTCCACCGCTTCCTCTAATCCAGAGAGTACTCCTCAAGTTCGAGTCTCAGGGAACCAAGATGATTCTCATTGCTCCTTCCTGGCCTCGGCAACTATGGTTTCCTCTACTCATCAGTATGTTGGCAGCCTCTCCGAGACCACTTACTTCCTTTGCAAATCAGTCTTTTGACTCAGGGTTCGTTGGTCCATCCCAACCTGAAATCACTTCACCTTCATGCTTGGCTCCTGAAGAGATAGAAGTGAATCGGTTCAACGTCTCTCGTAGAGTCTCAGACATCCTTCTGGCTGCTCGGAAGCCAGCCACCCAAAACGTCACGCTCCAAATGGAAGCGTTTTCTCTCTGGTGTGCAAAATCCTCTTGGAATCCCTTTTCCTGTCCTCCTGGCAAGGTTCTGGAGTATCTTTTGGACCTGTCAAACTTAGGTCTTCAGTACTCCACAGTTAAAGTTCACCTTAGTGCCATCTCAGCGTTCCATGAGCGGTTTCTTCCTTAACTCTGGCTCAGTTACCTATGGTGAAGAGATTTCTTAAGGATTCTCCATACCAGACCCCTGTTAAGCGTCCAGTTGCAGCCTGGGACATTAACCTGGTGTTGGACATGCTCACTCGGAAGCCTTTCGAACCCTTAGCTACCTGTGAGCTAAAATTTCTTACCTGGAAGACTGCCTTCCTGGTGGCCATTACCTCAGCCCGCAGGGTCTCTGAGATACATGCCCTGGTTACGGACCCTCCGTATACTGTATTCCATAAAGACAAGGTAGTTCTCCGTACTCATCCTAAATTTCTTCCCAAAGTTGTGTCAGAATTCCATCTGAACCAACCTCTGGTACTTCCCGCTTACTTCGCTAATTTCCAAAATGAAGGGGAACGAGCTCTTCATTCCTTGGATGTTAAGAGAGCCTTGCGGTTCTATTTAGATAGAACCAAGGATGTTTGCAAGACTCAGCAACTGTTCGTTTCTTTCAGCGACACCGGCTGGGTCAACCTGTCGCTATTAGATGCATCTCTTCATGGTTAGTGGCATGCCTTCGTCATTGCTATTCCATGGCTCAAGTTAAATTAGAGGGTAGAGTGTCGCTCACTCTACTAGAGGCGATGCGGCATCCTAGCGGAAGTGCGCAATGTTCCAATTGCAGATATATACATACCGCCACCTGGAGCTCAGTGCATACCGTTAAGCACTATGCACTGGATGTTCATGCTAAGCGGACATTCCGCATTCGGCAGAACTATCCTTAATGGGCTTCTATCTTAGACAGCGTGAGCTCTGGCTCTCCTCCACGCCCTTTTGGGGATTATCAGCTTGGTACTCTCCACTAGTGTGAATGAGTGGTGGAGACTTATGTCCAGGAAGATAGGAAAATTATGCCTACCGTAATTCTTGATCTTCTTGGGCAGAGAGTCTCCACCACTCATTCACACGCCCTCCCTCCATCCCCGAGCTCACCGCTGTATTGGTCTTCACTCCTCAAATCTTTAGGGCCGTGAGGACTTCTTTGCTGACCCTTCTTACACGGGTCATACGGACTATCTTATGTCCGTTTTTAATGTTGGAGTTTACTCTTCACGTTAGTGCGCTGCACCTCCTTGGTAAAAAGGTACTGAAGCCCGGTTGGAGGGTCGTCGCCGAGATGGTCATTACGGCCGAGCGCCGCTAGCTTGGGCTGGTTCGCGCGCCTGCTTCGCTGACTCCTCCAGCAAAAAGTTTGCTCCCGATGGGTCTTAGTGCCTCCGGCGCTAATCCCACTAGTGTGAATGAGTGGTGGAGACTCGTCCAAGAAGATCAAGAATTACGGTAGGTACGTAATTTTCCTGTATGCACCATGAGTAACCCTCAGACATACATTAGATGGAACGTTAAGAGTACCCAGCTTAAAGAAAAGCAATATAAGCTACAGGCACAAATGTCTTTTCTCCAGGAAACCCACCTGAAAGTGCACCAAGTCCTGGCTTCTACGGGGAATGGTGGGACAGGCATGTGGGGTGGGGATGACATCAAAAGAAGTGGGTTGCAGTTTTAATGGCTAGATCAATACAGTTTAAGCTTCTGGAGAAAGTGGAGAATAATAGGTACCGCTGTATTTTACTACATGGCATCCTTGACCAAACTGAGGTAGTACTGGGGTCCATTTACGATCCTAACATGGACGAGCCAGGCTTCTTTATGTGGCTTTTACGTCTGCTTGCACCCTGGTCTCACCTACCCACCATCCTAACAGTGCAGTGAATCCTTGCAGTATCAGTGGCTCAGTAGGTAGCACACTCGCCTCTGAGGCCGGGAGATCAGAGGGCTGTGGGTTCAGTTCCCACATCTGGCACTTGGGTTAATATCCCAGTACTGACACTGTAGTGCAGTATGTGAGGGGTGCTGCACTTCTGAGGTGCTGTCTTTCGGATAAGACGTTACATCGAGGTCCCATCTGCCTGGATTGGTGGTAGTTCAGGTGGATGTTAAAGATCCCATGGCACTTATCGAAAAGAGTAGGGGAATTTCCCTGATGTCCTGGCCAAATTTCCCTCATTCACTAAAAATACCACCAACAGCTTAATCTGGTTCAAGGTCAGTTGGCATTCATCTGTATCCCCCTCCCCGGTCGTGCCTGAAAATAGGCAGGATTTGTCTAGTGCACTTACCCGGTCAACAAAAACTAACTAACTAAATAAATAAATAACTGGAGAAGACTGGAATATCACGATAGACCCAGATCTTCCTGGACATAAGTCTCTACCACTCATTCACACTATTGGGATCTGCGCCGGAGGCACTAGCACCCATCAGGAGCAAACTTTTTGCTGGAGGGTCGGCGCCAGAGATGGAGCAGCGAGGAATAGCACCCATGAGAGCCTCAGCCTGCAGTGTGACTAGCTCGACGTCGACCCTCCAACGCATCTCAGTTCCTTTTTCCGCTGCTGTCGAGTGCGCTTCAGTGACGACGTCGCTCGCCGCTGGAGTCAAACTTCAAACTAGCAGCACAGTTTTCAGTTTTCTTATTTTGTAGTAATATCTCGATAAGTTTCGCATAAGTTTATTCTTATTTTAAAAATAAAAGAAGTCTCAGGCTACTTTGACGGAGTCGACCATGAGCAGGTCAGGTGACGGTAGGGAGACTTCGTATGAAAGCTGTTCAGTCAGTCGGGCTGGGTCCGGTCCGCCGCCTTCTCCGGAAGGGGGGTCTGACAACGGTCAGTCCAATGCCCAGGGGGACGGGTGGTCCCAGCGAGCTTATAAAAACAAGCGATCGCATTCTCAGCACCGTTCGGCCTCGAAGCTCTTCTTGACCCCACAGGTCAAAAGAAGGCATCACTCGAGGTACGCCCTCCTGATATGTCTCTTGGCGTGGGCGTTCGTTGATCGGGAGCTGGTGCGGTCTCCTCGCCAGTCGCCAACCTCTGGTTCTGGTAGCCAACGGCTTCGACATCGGAGCCCTACCCCGCCCGTAGGTAGGTCTTCAGATGAGCAGTTTCATCAGTGGGCCGCTCTCATGGAGCAGTGGGCTCGGAGGTTGGTTCAGCTACCTGGCTTGGTCACTCGGGGGCCTTTGGGCTTCTTGGGAGACCAGGTAGGGCGGTTGGACTTCCCTGGTCACGTGGCACCTTCTTCGGTGCCGTCGACTCCATGCTTAGGTGTTCCCCCCCCCTCACATGGCTACGGCGCAGGGGGCCGCACCGATGCCCTTTTCTCCTGCTCTTCTTCCTTCAAAGCCTATTTTTCGGAGTCTTGGAGTGTTTTCGGCATCGATGGCACGCTCGGCGCCATCCTTGGCGCCGTGCGGTTTCTCGGCGCCGTCCTCGGTGCCGTGCGGCCTCTCGGCACCGTGCGGCTTCTTGGCGCCGTTTTTGGTGCCGTGTGGGTCCTCGGTGCCGTTTTCAGCGCCGTGTGGCTCCTCGGTGCCGTTTTTGGTGCCGCGTGCCTCCTCGGCGTCGTTCTCGGTGCCGTGCGCTTCCGCGGCGCCAGGGGCTTTCAGGGCGTCTTCCTCTTTTCAGGACTTCTCTTTTCACACTTTTCCTTCTTCCCTTTCCTCTGACTTTCATTCCTTTCCTGTCCATACAGTCCCTCCTGGACTGTCAGGAGGTGACATTGAGCCTGACCCAGACCTTCGGCTGGGTAATGAAGTGGAGAAAGCAGGATCCATTACTGCTACAGAGCCTGTGGTCGAGGACCTGTCCTTTACGTCTCTGCTGAAAATTTGATCTCCACTCTTTCTCTCCAGACTACAGACATCGATCCTGGGAAATTAAGACTCCAATACCTTCTTGCCCGGAGATCCCTCAGTTTGACTCCTCGGTTCAGCCTTCCTTGAGCTGTCTCAAATGGTATGGAATAATCCTGCTCTCACCCCTTGGTGGCTAAATCCATAGACAGGAAATATTCAGCCCCAAGGATGCGTCCATTTTGGCATCTCAAACCTTTGCGGATCCCTATTGTAGTCCTGGCAGAGAGAATGAGAAAAGTCGTTCTTCCCCAAACTACTACAGCTCGACCTATCAACAAAAGAATCTCGTAGATAAGACACCTTAGGTAAGGAGTCTGCTGCTTCTACAATAAGTATGCGTATTGCCAACTACCAGGGGCTATTTCTCCCAGTATGAGTATATCCTGTGGCACTCTATCAAGCAGATGGTTGAAGCTCTACCGAATCGGATACAAAGCCAGAGCTTTTCAAACCATTATCAGAGGTATAGAATCTAATAAGCAGCAGGTTAAAGCAGCTATGGATGCTTTCGACACTACTTCCGTTCGATGACTGCTGGTATTTGTACCGCTGTCATTCCTGGCTGTACGCCGAGGCTTCATGAATGGCGCGGCAACAGGTAATGCCGTTGCCCTCGATGGTGCATACCTTTTTAGGTCCTCAGGTAGAACAAGCCCTAGAAGCTGCACAAAAGACTAGGTCAGCCATTAAGTGGCTCTACCCCTCCTGTCCCCTCTGAGGAATGTCAGTGCGTCAGTTTCATAACCGTCAGTCCTTTCGAGGCAGAGGCAGAGAGGTTTCCATAAAACCAACCTGCCCAACCTCAGAAAGACACAACAGAGCGCAAGGGCCCAAAAGCCAGCGCCACATATGAGTTGCTGGCCCAAGTCCCATCTCAGCTGCCGAGGTGGACTTTTCCTCTCCGGTGGGGGTCATCTGATGCACTTCTACCACCAATGAGTCCATAACCTCAGACAAATGGATCGCCGGATAATTCAGAGGTATTCACTCAATTTTGTGGAGACCCCTCGGTTCATCCTCCCAAATAATGACCCAGGCTGTCACCCTTCAGTCAGACTTCCTCGCCGCTGAGATTCAGGGCCTTCTGAACAACAGGGCAGTAGAAAGTAGTCGCTGCATCAACGGAACAGGGTTCTACTCCCATTACTGTCTAGTTCCAAAGAAGTCCGGGGGCATGCGCCCCATCCTGGATCTCAGAAAGCTAAACAAATTTCTCCCCAAGGAAAATTCAAAATAATTTCTCTGGGAACCTTGTTACCTTTGCTTCATCAACACGACTGGCTAGCCTCCCTAGACATGCAGGATGCTTACCAGCACATTTCTATTCACCGAGGCATCACAGATTCCTGAGGTTTGTGGCTCTGGGACAGCATTATCAGTTCAAAGTCCTGCCCTTTGGGCTACCCTCGGCGCGCGGGTTTTACAAAGTGTTGTGCAGTTCTGCTGGCGCACCTCAGAAAGGTTGGAATTCAGGTGTTCCCTTATCTGGACGATTGGCTTCTGGCAAGCCCTTCCAGGCAGGGAACTCTGGACGCCGTGAGATGACCTCTCACTTCCTTCGTCCATGGGAGTTCTGCTGAACCTCAAGAAATTACAGTTGCAGCCCTCCCAGAGGCTCTTTTTTATAGGGACTCTTCTGGACACCTCCTGTGCAAAGGCTTTTCTTCCAGAAGACAGAAGGAACACTATCCTTCATATGGCCCGTCACATCGGGGAAAACAACTCAGTCCCAGCTCTCTCGATGCAACGGATGCTAGGCCTCATGGCATCCTCAGTGTTCACTGTACCCTAGCAAGTCTGCACATGAGAACCACTCAGTGGATGATCAGTACTCAGTGGTCCCAACCACTCACCCGCAGTTCTATCCCATCAGGTGACAGAACCTTTAAAGAGGTCACTCACCTGGTGGTCTCAAGAGAGCAATCTCCTGGCAGGGTATCCCTTTGCTCCTCTGGACCATCAGATCTCCATTACCACAGGCCAGCGTCCCTAATGGGGTGGGGAGCTCACTGTCAGGCTCTCCACACTCAAGGTCGTGGACTCAGGTCGAGTCCCAGCTTCACATAAATGTCCTAGAAATGAGAGCCGTCCTTTATGCGGTCCGAGCATTGAAGGACATTCTCTGTCACAAGAACATTCTCCTTCAAACGGACAACAAAGCAGTGATGTACTAGATCAACAAGCAGGGTGGTGCTCATTCTTACCCCTTATGCAGGGAAGCGATGAAGGTATGGGAATGGTGCTTGGAGCACAAGGCTCTAATTCAAGTGGTCTACCTACCGGGGAATACAAAGCGAGCTGGCAGACCATCTCAGCAGAACAGAGACAGATCCTCAGGAGTGGTCTCTCGACTCAACCATAGTTCAGTCACTATTCAAAGAGTGGGGAACTCCAGACCTGGACCTTTTCATCCCACTCAACACAAAACTTGCCTCTTCTGCTCCAGAAATCCAGGGCCTGGCATTTTCTGTCAGGATGTGTTCAGGCTGCGTGGACAAAATGCTTTCTGCGCCTTTCCACCTCTTCCTCTAATTCAGAGGGTACTCCTCAAGTTTGAGTCCCAGGGGACAAGATGATACTCATTGCTCCTTTCAGCCTCGAGCAGCTGTGGTTTCCACTACTCAACAATATGTTGGCAGTTCCTTGAGACCACTTCTCCTGCAGATGAACCTTTTGACTCAGGGCGGTGATCCATCCCAACCTGAGATTGCTTCACCTTCATGCTTGGCTCCTGAAGAGGTGAAGTCAACCAGTTCAATGTCACCATGAAGGGGTTTCCAGATATTCTTCTGGCTGTGCTGAAGCCAGCCACTCGAAACTTTCACAGCCAAGTGGGCGTTTTCACTCTGGTGTGCAAAGTCCTCTTTGAATCCCCTTTCCTTGCCCACCAGATAAGGTTCTGGAGTACCTCTTGGACCTCTCAAATTCAGGTCTGCAGTACTCTACAGTCAAAGTGCACCCTTGGTGCCATATTCAGCGTATCATGAGCCGTTTTTTTCCTTAACACTGGCTCAGTTACCTGTGGTTAAGAGATTTCTTAAAGGAATTCTGCATACCAGACCCCCTACAAGACGTCCAGTTGTAGCCTGGGACATTAATCTTGTGCTAGACGTGCTCACTTGGAAGCCTTTTGAACCTCTGGCTACCTGTGAGCTAAAATTCCTCACCTGGAAGACTGCCTTCCTAGTGGCCACTACCTCAGCCCGCAGGGTCTCTGAGATACATGCCCTGGTCACAGACCCTCTGTATAATGTGTTCCCATAAGGACAAAGTAGTCCCTCGGACTCATCCTAAATTTCTTCTAAGGTTGCATCAGAATTTCATCTAAACCAACCTTTGGTCTTCCCTCTTACTACTTGGGACTTCCAAATGAAGAAACGATATCTTCATTCTTTGGATGTTAGAAACTTCGTTTCTATCTAGATAGAACAAAGATTTTCTAAAAGCCCAACAACCTCATTTCCTTCAACGAGACCAGCTGGGTCCTGTGTATCAGATGTATCTCTGGCATGGTTAGTGGCATGCCTTAGCCACCTGCTATTCCATGGCTTGGAGTTGAGGATTGGAGGGGGCAGAGTTTACGCTCACTCTCTACTAGAACGATGGTGGCATCCCTGGCAGAAATTAGCGTGCCATTGAATGTTACAATGGATTATAAAGATTTTAGTGCTCGTCTGTGAAACAAATTACTTTCCTAAGTCCAGCAGGAACTCCCATCTGAAAACACATGCTAGCCTAACATGCTCCCAATATGAAATTAGCTCCAGCACCACTCTCCAGGCTGCTCGGGACCTTGTCGAGGCGCTGCCCAGATCGTGGCTCACGAGGTACAGAAATGACAAGTACTGGGGAGGGGCTGCAGAATCAACATGTTTTTATAAAGTCAGGTTATCATTTAAAGAGATTTGGATTTGCAGAAAGATAGAGTGAGGGAGGTAATTTCAACTATGATTAAGTCACTGCTCTATTTTATTAAAGCAGCCAGAAAAACAACAAAGACAGTGGCACTCTGTACTGTCAGGAGCTCCACAGTCCTGCCTGCACTCCAAATGACGGCATCACGCTAGACGTTCTTCAGGCAGTGCAGCGGGAAAAACAAACAGAAGGCAGTACGTGAACTGCTGAGTATGTGAGGGATGTAAACTTAATTTTCTTGGCATTTGAGCAGCACAGACCAGAAATCTCTGCTGAGGACCAACGAGCAGCCTATTAGTGAATCACAAACAGCAACACATTGAATTACATTAGGAACTATTGCACATGATCTTTAAATATCTGCAACAGAAGGTAAACGAGTATCCTGTAAGAAAAAAACATCAAAACGAAGTTTAGACAGCACCGCAAAGGTTGCTGTACGTTTCCTGTCTGACTTGATGCTGTTTACATTCATTGTTGCAAAACATAAATCAAGAAAAGAAGACATGTATGAGAAACAAGTGAAAGAAACATAACAACAGAACAAGATCAAGCCTTTGAAGAACTTCTGGTCTCAGGGCGTGATCCCCACTTCATCCTCTGTGATCCCCACTTCATCCTCTGTGTAGCATGACCTAAAGGCCCAGGATTGTCGACCTTGGAAAGGACCTTCTTCTGTGAAGAGGCCATAGATGAAATATCTGACCCAATTTCTCTAGACGTATGGAAGAGTGTAACAAACCCGTGGACCAAGCACACGCTCAGGGTCCTGGTGAGAGCCAGGAAACTTAATCGCTGGAAGGATTAGGCCCCCTCACCTTGATCACAGGAGACCCAGGCTTTACCCCGCCTCGTACAGACCCCAGATTCCGGACATGGAATACTCTCTCCCTGGTCAGGTACCGCAGCTTTATCTAGGGAGAAGGTCTCATGACATTTGAGACAATAAAACGCAAGCATCACCTTGGCAGGGCTGATTTCCATAGATACCTCCAGGTCTGGCACTACTGTACCTGATTTCAAATCAACTCGTCCCGAAGATCACAAGAGATCTCACGGGCCTCGAAGATTTCTTACACTGGTCGACCAGACTGGCTGGACAGAGGAAGGTGGTTTCTGAAGCCAAGAGGGTCCTCCAGGGCGAAAGCTGCCCTCAATTTCAGGCACTAAGGAAGAGATGGGAGGGGGAGCTGGAAACACCACTCCCCATGGAGCACTGGAAATGACTGGGAAGAAAGGCTGGAGGACCACGGTGTCCCCCAGCTGGAGAGAATGCCGGTGGAAATGCATGACTTGCTTTTTCCACACACCCTCAATCACGAAGCACTTCCAAGGAGGCAACCTAGATTTATGCTGGAGAAGAGGGGGTCAGGTGGGTACACATAGTCACAGCTTCTGGACCTGCCCGGGCATACTGGAATTTTGGCAGGGAATCCAGCAAACCCTCGGCCAGATGTGAGGGATTCAGATCCCCTTCACATTCTCCACAATAATACTGGGCCTGGGGCTCTCAGGGATAGGAAATAACAAACAACAAGGTCTGTTCAGGCTGCTATGCTTAGCAGCACTGAAAGAAATAACAGCCAGCTGGCTGAGCCCTACCACACCAATGCTCAGTTCTTGGAGGGTGAAGGTGGAGAGCATTAGGCGCACTGAGAAGCTGACAGCCAGACTCCAACTCACAGAGGAAAAACACGAGGCGCTCTGGAATGGTTTGGGATCCCTGAGACAGGTTGGGGGCTCGGGGAAGAGGTAGGGGATTGAAACAAAGTGAATAATTAGGCACCCAGATTGGTTGGGAAAGGGGGGGAGTGAATGCCCAGACACAACTCTTCAATAAACAAGGAGGTGATCTGAGGCCTCCGGCACATATGAGCCGATCAAGCAGAGTGGTAACGTAGTCTCTCCAGACTGTTTTAAGACTCCAGTTGAGTGACAAGTTGGTGTTCTTTCAACTCCAGTTAAATTACCTATATGGTTAAGATACTGTAGAAAATGAGCATACAAATGTGACTTCAGATAACTCACAATTTCCCTTATGAATGACAACTGTGAAAAAGAAGACACATTCAAAGAAGAAGAGAGTGGTGCACAGCACAGGGGTAGGACTGTGTATGACCAAAGAGTAAGATCATACATCAGCAGAAGGAGGAGTGGCTTGGCACACATAGAGGGTTGCAGTTCAGATCAAAAAGGGGAATCGGGGAATACCAATGTACTTCCTGTATTTCAGAATCTATGACCGTCTATCCTGATTTTTGTATACCCTTTCTGCTTGTCCCTGTGATGTGTACTGTATTTATCCAAAATAAAAATTAGTTAAAAAAAAAAAAAGATGAAACATCCGAGTCCATCTCTTCCTCCACGCCCCCCCCCCCCAACACACACATACTGTTGTAACGAGTCATATTTATTCTTAAGTGGGACTGAATCCAAGGGGACCGAAGTCTTCTTTTGTGTTTACCTTTCCCCCTAGAAACCAGCTGAAAGTCAGTATTGGCACGAGGGAGAATAGAGGAAATTGGCTTGGACAAATCCGAATCTTCCTTAGAGGAGTACAGTGTAACAGGCAGCTCAGGGGGCATATCTGGAATAAGAGCTGAGAAACTAGTCGACTGTCCAAGGGAAGGAGAGACAACGATGGTGGAGTGCAACTCCTGCTCTCCTACCGAAACATCAAGCTGAGCCTCTTGTGGGATAGTAGAAGAGATATCTCAGGATCTAATTGCTTTATGAAAATAAAAATCTTGTTCTGTCGAATCTGAGACATTGTGAGCAGCCCAGGGACAGGACCGGAAGGTATATCCTTCCTCCTCACAAAGACTGCATTTGGGAGTAAAGGTACAATAAAGCCCAAGATGTCCAAAGTCACCGCATAAGGTACACTTAATGATCTCACAAGTGTGCTCAAATAATGCAAGGAGCCACACTTATTACAGGACATAGGTTGTTCCGGGTAAAACAATATCCCCCAATCTCTCCTGAAGAAAAAACTACTTGGTAGATGTTGAATTCTGTCTTTCCCGTGACACAACTGAACTTTAAATGTCCATCCTCCAGTCCAGAATCCCTCACTATACATAATCGGGTCCAGGACCCCTTGAATGTTGCAACATCTTTGCCGCCAATAGATAATATCATTCACGTTGACACCCTCATTTCGAAACAGGACAGTCACAGAGCAGAACGATGGTTTCATAATAGGAATGGCTATGAAAGGAGCCCACAAAGGCATGTCCTTTAGGTAATGAAATTATGCCCACAATTTCTCTAAAAGTGGCATTGACCGAAAACCTACATCAAAACTGGCTATCACCAGAAGCATGGATCAGGGCATAGACATCTGAGGGAGGAAAATGCATGGATTCCTTCAGTAACACCTTCCCCCACATAAACTCTGCCAGCGGGCAACTCCAAACCACCCCTGTACTGAAGTCGCACCACATCCCTCTGTTTCGCTGGCTTCACTGGACGGTGGAAAAGACTAGCATAACTGACTGGCTCAGTCTCAAAAGGAGCCAACTGAGGCAGGGGGTCAGAAACTGACCAGCTAGCAGACTCCAATGCTGGCTGCAAGGTAACAAGAGGCAAGGGGGCCGAGTCACCTACAACAGTACCTTGATTGGAAATACTGTCCGACACAGAAATAGCAGGTATCGAAACACCTGAGGAAGTGGAGGTAGAAGAAATCACCATACCTGTGCTCAGGGAAGTAATAGAGAGTGGGTTTCCAGGACAAGAAGAAACAGCAGCCGCAGAACTCGGCAGTCCCGACAGAATCTTTCGGGCAACTATAGAGGGGTCTGTCACTAAGACAGACTGACTGCAAGACACAGAACCGGGTAACTCCATCGTATGGTCTGGAATCCATCGACCATCCTGTATTTGCATCCAACCAGTCTGTGCGAGTGCTCTCTCCGGCGAACAAGGTGTTTCCGGCTTCTCAGCTCGGGTAACATCAAGCACCAAATCCTGAGAGAGAGAGAGAGAGAGAGAGAGAGAGAGAGAGAGAGAGACAGTCACTGTTCCAACGGGATCCGTACTACTTCCCGACATACATGATCCCGTAAATTATTTTACCGTCACCAAATTCCCGAAACTCACATTTCCCGTAATGTCAGACTCCCGACATACCATTTCCCGACTCTGATTTGAGGAACTCAAAATAAACAGCAAACTTAGCTTTTTTAGTTTTTATCACCAAACTGTCATCATCACCATCATCATGGCTTTCATTTGGCTGCCTAATGAGTCACATCACAGGCAGAGAGAAAAATTGTCAATCGGGCCGGCTCTAATGAATTTTTTTGCAAATTGTAATCAGCTGCTGATTAATGAGACCCAGGAGGCCTGGCAGGCACCTTGGCTCTTCATTCCCTCCCATCCTCCTCGCACTAAATTAACAGCAACTTGTCTGAACATCAAATTAACTCCCAATGATTAATTCGGGGGGGGTGAAGAATAGCTCGTCCTTGCATCTTTGCACATCAAACCTTTGCAGCGCCTAACGGGGGAAGAGATCCGGCTACTGCAACCATCTTGGGGCCAGGATTATACAAACTGTACCTCGCTATTCATCCTTCTCATCTCTCTTCCACTTGCGGGGTTTATTTGAGTTTTCCTTATTGACCCAAAGGGGACAAGGTCAGTGGAGAGCAGGACCCCTCTATCTTTCTGTCTGGCTCCCCACTTAAATAGTGCAGTTTACATGAACCGACGGCATCCACTCTGAGACTATTTCAGCTAAGCCTATACCGCCAAATTGCCCTGCACTGCGTTCACATATTAATAGAAATTAAAAAATATGTCCATTGGTACTATAAGGGAAGATTTAGCACACAGTAATCAGACCGCAAGCAGGAGACCCAAGACAAGATCCTGACCCAGCCCACATCTGCTATTAAGTTTGCTGTGAACAAGAAGCCGAAGTATGAAGAGAAATATACAGTTACACATTTACATTTGATTCCATTTTAGGTTGCCTCTTGAGTATTTCTCCTGTTTTTTAAGATGAATTTTATCCTCTGCTTTGAGTCTGCTTTAGATTCTGCTGAATAATTACAGAGCTCCTTTAAATATGACTGTCCGGTGTTTTCATCAGTATTTTCACATTGTCATCGATTTTAGCCTCCCACATTTGTGCATGGATGCATATTGAAGAGCTGCTAATGGCCACATACTTACATGCATATGGTCCCTTGGTGTAAGCTCACTTTTGTAAAATATAAAATACAAAATGTGTGGTGACTTGACAAGCGGAAACAGTACTGTCGATTAAAATCTCAGTCGGGAGAATACGACTGCGGGACTTTATTTTACTAGAATTAGCGAGTCGAGAATGCGTGCCCATTCCGTTTCCAACGCAAGTTTCCGTCCCAGAGACTAACTGAAACCATGAAGCAGGAAATCCTCAGCGGGCTCACCCGGCTAGACAGTATGCCAATCCTTCGTTTCTCTGCCTCCAACCTGGTTTTCTCTCGAACAAATTGTTGTTCCATATCTGACACCATCGCCAGTAAATGCTTCCTTTTCCGGTCCTTGTCAGTTTGAAGTCTCCATTTCATCACTCACAAAGCAGCTTCTGAAGTTGCACCCTGCCCAACAATCGAATCCAAACAGGTCGAATTGCCCCTCTGTGACACACCACCAGCTCCATCCTCCACCGCCATCAGGACCGTTTCCTCCTGACAGCACCTCCTACCACAAGATTGGGGGAATTTTTATTGTAATAACATCAAAAAACAAATATATACAAAAAGAGTGATGAAACACAAAATAAGCAGTACAAAACAGAAAAAAACACTTTCAAACTGACAAATCACTGTAAATCATACAAAATGTAGATACATCATAATTAAATAAGTATTGCATCACACATTGGCTACTTAAACAAAATTTAATAAATTCAAGCTAAATAATCAAGGTTTCCTCACCCCAAACTTATTTATATTTTATAAAAATAGCAAAACCCTTCCACCACCTCATTACTTTTAATGGAGCAACCCCGTGACTTATCGTTCTGAAACACTGTCCTCATTGCTTGAGCCACTAAAACAGAAAAGGTTTCACAGGATATTTGTTTCTGGTATAGGACCCACTGACATCTGGCTTGCCATAAGTAACATTTCAAAATACAAAAAAATATTGCTTAAGTTCCCTTGTGAAAAGTACAAAAATATACTGGGTATATGCCTAACACAAAACAGTCATAGGTTAACATAGTTAGCCAAGGCATTTTCCACTTGGCTACTGAAAAAGAACAGTCAAACAAAAAAATGATGCATTGTTTCCTCTGTTGCAATACATGTGGGATATGGACAATTTCTATCCTCTAACACTTTATGTTTCCAATTACCACGGAAGGTTAAGCAACCGTACATAGACAACCATAATATCGCCCACATATGGGGTGGAATCCTCACATTCTTTAATTGAACAAGGACCAAGTCAACATGGTCAGGGAAGCAGTTTTTAAAAACTGGAATATCAGGATGTACTAAAGCTAATATCACCTTATGTAATTGTTTCGCAGAGTTATTTTTAATAATACCATCTGTCAGGTCCCATTTCCTAAGTTTCTGAGCTGATGGTTTTAAAAAAATAGGTAACTTGAGCCTAATGTGTGGTTTTGGGGGAGGTCCCACAATAAAAAATAGGAACCTATAGTCTTCATGATCCATCTACTATCAGGCTGTTCAGTAAGACATAAGCCCAATCTTATAGTTTGAGTGAAAAAAGATGATGGGATCCACCATCCCTAAACCCCCTTGTCCTTTAGGTAAATAAGTAAAGCATCTTTTAATCGAGTTAAGTCTGGACCCCCAAAGCATTTGAAAAAAACAATCATAAAGTCTAGCCTCAAATACTAATGGGGGTGGAAATATCATTGCTATGTATAAAAAAGGGAATTATGAATTGTTTAATTATATGAATTCTTTTAAATTTAGACAGTTTCCATTCCTTCCATCTTAGAACCTCCATTTCTGCCTGACACAGTGCAGCTTCCCAGTTTTGGGAGGGCAAATTCCTTGGACCAAAGAAAATACCTAACATTTTCAGGGGCTCTGATGCTACCTCAATTCCCCCATGAGTTTCTTTTAAAACCCCTTCTGGACCAATAATTAAGCCTTTACTTTTACTCAGATTTAATTTAGCATTTGAAACTGCTGAGAATTTCCCCATTTCCTACCTAAATAAATCTAAATGGGATAATGATGTGAAAGATAAACAAATATCATCGGCATAGGCTAAAATGCGCAGCTCCTTGCCATGGGCTCCATATGCAATACCCTGCCATAAGGACAGATCATTTATTTTTTTAATTAGTGGGTCCAAAGAGAACTGATATAATAGGTGACTAAGGGGGCACCCTGGCGAACCCCGATAACAACTCTGACACTTTGAGAGACCTGGTTTCTAATTATGGGCCTAACCGTAGCTGAAGAATACAGTAATTGTACCCAATTTACAAATTTTTCCAGAACTCCATATTGTTCTAGGGAATAAAAAAGAAAGGGGTGAAAAACCCTATCAAATGCTTTTGTCTGGTCCACTAAGATAATATGATTAAGCTATTTTTCTTCAGAAAATTCAATTACATCTCTTATTGTGGTCAAAGCTTGGTGAATCTTTCTGCCAGGAATACCACACAATTGAACCGGAGATATGGCCAGTTGTGCTAGACGTTTAAGTCTATTATTAAGAACATGTGTAAGAATTTTAAAGTCAGAATTCAAAATAGATATAGGTCTCCAGTTCTGAATTGATCTTTTGTCACCAGTTTTATATAAAAAAAAACTACTAATCCTTCTGAAAAGGCAGGGGAAATAACATTGTGGGTAAGAAAGTAGTTAAAAACTTCTAAGCAAGAGCTTAATTCATTTGCATAAGCTTTATAAAATTTGTATGGGATCCCATCAGGGTCAGGGGATGCTCCTAATTTTAAGTTTTTTATCACCATTAGGATTTCTGTTGCCAGAATAGGTATGATTAATGACTTGGACACCTCAGGGAAACAAGGTATCTGTAGGGGTTGAAAATAGGACTGGAAATCTTGAACTGTAGAAGCCTGGGGAATCATTTGCTGTGAATGGAAATGTGACAACACTATTCTTTCTATTTCTGGGACAGAGGTAACTATGTTACCTTTCTCATCAAGTAACTCCTCTATGGTAGTTTTTGCTTTCCTGACTTTACAGGCTTCGTAAGGGTCTCCCACAGGGGTTTTCTGGGTACCGTATTGCAACATAGCCCTTACTGACAGGGCTCGGTCAAATTGGTAAGCTTTCATATCATTTTTACTTTGTCTATTTGAGCTGAAAAATCCTGTCTAGATGTTGAGGCTACCATATATAAATATTGTAACTGTTTTCTAAGTTTTAAATACGTAAAAAATCTATTTGTTCTGGTTATTTTCCATACTTTTGGAACCATTTTTTGATATCCAATTTTGTATCCTCCCCACCACTCTCCTTTATCTGGATATAAAATGCTAACTGTAGTTCTTGCCCATAAGAGATGATATAGTTGTTTCTGGACAGGTGGCTCATGTAAAGTTGCTACATTCATTTTCTATCTGTTATAACAGGGTTTCACATGAGTAGTTTCTTGAAACTTGACTGACAAAAAACAGTGATCCGAAAATACCAGGGGGTACACCATCAGTTGGGGAACAGGAAGAGAATTTGAAATGAAAAAATATCCTGTAGTAGAAAATGTTTCCCTCTGGAATAAGTAAAATGGGGATGTGAGTTTGAGAGAGGCCTACATTCTCTCAAGTCCGCTGTATTAATACAGCTTCGAAATGCATTTGAGTCACATTAGATTTTTTTTTCCAGCTGATATGGAGGGTTTTTTAAGCTCACAGTTAAAATTCCACCCTCAAATTATCGGTTTTAAGGTAACCAAGTAGGGTTGCAGTGTATGAAACATGTCCACCCCATCAGCCTTCGATTGAGCACCATAAAAATTAATGAAAAGATATTCTGTTGGTCCCAGAAAACCATCTATAATTCATAACCTCCCTGCAATTGCATCAATTAATTTGGGTACTGAAAAAGCAAAGGAAGCAAACACTATACCCAGGCCATCGGCTCTGTCAGGGCCAAAACACCAAAAGGATGAAACACTAGTCCATTCTGCTCTAAATGCGTGCTCTTGAACAGAAGTATACATCCAAGCCTCTTGGAAAAAACAAAGAGTGAGTTCAGCAGAAAGGACATGTTGAAAGATGGTATACCGTTTATTAGGATTTAATAGGCTGTGAACATTCACAGAGCCCACTTTACAAACCTGCATCCTAACTCAAAAATTAAGTTATCATTTTCTGTTTCTTTTTTTTGTTTTATATCCCTCCGAGTCCTCAACTTTCTCAGGATCCCCGTATCCGGGTGTTGAGGTAGGACCTCTTCTTGGCCACCATCCCCATCTCCCCATTTGGCTAGGATGGAGAAAGAGTTTTTTGTTTCTACGGTTTTATTGGGTTTTGGAGGATTAGTACTCCTAGTGGACCTGCGGGAAGTCTGTGTGGGTGTCTATCTACCACAAGTGCTACAGATGGTTTTTCCCCTTCTGGCCTATCTACATAAACAGACTGGTAGAAGAGCAGCAGGAAGAGTAACATGCTGGTTTGGGCTTGGATGGCTATCCCCACATTCTGGCAGAGCCTCAGAAACTTGGGAGTGGGGGAGTTTTGAGGGATATCAGTCTCCTTCTTGGGGGGGGGGGTTAGCAGCATCTTGGGCTTGCTGTATCAGCAGATCAGGGCTGATTACACTAGCCTTATCTTTTGCAGCCCAAGGGCAATCCGGAAATATATGGCTAACTTCCTCACAGAGTTCGCATTTTGTGTGGTTAGCACATTGAAAAGTAACATGTCCTACCTCCCCACAATTATTACATCTTGGCACATCACAAATGCTAGACAAGTGTGTTCTAGAACCAGTTTTATAGCATGCCCTGGGCTGCCCAGCATAAAAGCAGATCCCATATCCCGGCCCAGCATGAAGGAGTTGGGTATATGTTCTATACCAGAATCATTTTGTCTCAGCTTCACCTTATATTTCCATCCCTCAGTCCAAAACAGTTCACTATCCAAAATAGCTTCAGGTTCACTCAAAACCTCACATTTTAAAGACAACCAGTAGGTTATGTCTTCTACGTGGACCCCCTCATTCCGAAACATCACTGTAACATATTTTATTAAAGATTTTGTTGGGCCGGCCCACCAGCACAGCTGTTGGATTTCCGCTTGAGACACCAGCGACCTGGGTTCGGGAACGAACTTGGGTTGCTGGAGTGCCAGCTGGGGAGACAACTTGAGCGTCCCACGACTACTTGTTGTCTCTAGGGTGGGAGGGAGGGCTACGACCTGGTGTTGGGCGACCGCTGGTGGAGGCCAGGGGTAGGGCAACACGTCGAGGTCACTACTAGGTGGTGCGTGGCAGACGTCTGCTCTTGCCTTGACATCCGGACATCACGCATCTCAAAAACCAGGGAAAAATTGCTTGCTGGCCACCGGATGACAGCTCTCTGTCTCCCGGGTGCCTCAAGTGCCGTCCTGGGGCCTCCTTCTCCTCTGCAGCATCCCCGGGCCCTAAAAGTACGTGCTGGGGCCATCCCTCTCCCCCCTCGGTGCCTTCCCCCTCAGAGGAGGGGGACCCGCCTGGCAAAGGGATACGCCGGGATATCCCGGGGATCAGTTGCAAATATGAGGAACCAAAAAGGAGGGCTGGGTAAGGACAGTGAGGCTAAGGGAACTTGCAGAGCCTGAAGAAGTGGGGACCAGCAAGCACGGAAGGTGGAAAAACAGAATAAACAAAAAAAAAAAAGAGGTTTTGTTAATGGAATAACTAATAAGGGGGTCGACGTAAGGAAAAACTTTACCTGGTTATACTGCTCCCAAAATAAGTCCAAAGCATAAGTTGAATGAAAACTGATGTCATAGTTGTCCTCCCCTGATATGTTGATGAAGGCATAAACATCCCTGGGGGCAAATTTTAGAGAGTCTTTTAACAATATTTTCCCTACTTGATAGCTGTCTGGACGGGTGTCTAGTCTGCCTTTATATCTAATATGAACGGCATTACGCTGAGGTGCAGTTTCTTTTTTTGAGTTCTGGAAAAGTTCAGACAACAGGGATTTGGAGCTTGGCACCTCTTCCAGATTGGTCAGTTCGAGTGATTCTTGCTGTTTATTGGGTACAGAGGAATCAATTACCAGAGGTGTAAACAGTCTTGTATTAATTAGCACTGTCAGAATGATTCTGTTGGAAAGAAATATCAGATACTGGGGTAGGTTTTGGTAAAGTGTTCTGTACAGGGAGACTGTCCAACGTTTTTTCCACCATAGTGAGAGGTACTGGAATTTTTATCATTGGGCGCCATGTAGGAGAATCCTGAGAAAAGGTGTTCTATGCAGGATTGGGTATCCAGCTACCTGACAAATTCTGTTTCCAGCCTGCAGATTGTAGTGCAGCTCCCGGGGACCAGTCCTTGCCCAAGGGGTTTTGTGAAATTGGGGCTACAGAGAGAACGCTGTTTGTGTCAGAGGCCATAGCTTTTGATGGATTTGGGCCTAATGTCAAAGGAGTTCCTGACAAGCTAGCAGGCTCTACATTGCACTTAGCCAGAGTCAGCGCTTCTCTCTGCCCTTTTGAGATGTCTTTTCTCTGGGGCTTAGGAGCGCTTCTGGCCGTAAAAAAAGGAACTGTTGCGCCGTTCTGATGGGTCGGCCCCTGTTTGGCTAACAACAGCATCTGCAGGGAGACCAGAGATAGCGGCTTGCTTAGGAACAGACGCCATCTGCGAAGGAGACTGCCCAGGTAATTGAAACAATGGAACATTTTCACCTGCTGTGCACGAAATCCTACCCTTCTCCCCCACAGGCTTTGGGCACACAATTTCACTATAAACAGAGTCACTGCCAGCCTTATTTTCAGTAGTAGGGGAAGAAATTACCTGAGGTGAAGCGCAAATACCGGACTTGTCAGTCGCTAGCAAGGGAGCAGCTGCGTCATGCTGAGTGGGGCACTGGCTGTCAGTCTGCACAATTGAGTTGCCAATCTGTTCTTCTGCTGTTAACTGTGAAAGCCAGATTTGAAAGACACGCCTTGTCTGAGCAAATTTTTGCTCTTCAGCTGCCAGTAAAGATAGTAATTCCATTTTAGACATAGCCAAACCTTCAATCGGTGTATTTTGTGAGTCTATATGAGATATTTCAGGAGCCTTTTCTTGAGTTTTAGAAAGATCCTCCACGGAAATAAAGACCTCTTCTTCTTCCAAAAAATCAAAATTCACTTCTTTATTTTTTTTTTAATTCTTCTTTTTATTAAGTTTTTTTTTAACTTATATACATACAGGTCAACAGTATTCACACAGTTAAAAACATTCATAACTGTCCACCTTATACGGTCAGTCGGTAGATCTAATACAAGTTCATATTAACTAGAATACATTCATAGTTCCAGTGTTGATTTTAACTCCCATACTGGGTTACAATCTGATCCTACTGGACAAGGTATGTGCATATGTTTCCCATGTCAAGGCTCACAATTTCCTCACTGGTCTCATATTGACTGAGTTTATTCAGCCAGACTAAGTTATACGTGGGCCACAAAAAATTCACTTCTAATGCTTCTTCCAGAACCTCGACCTCTTGGTAATCAAGGACAGGGGAGGTCGATTCCCCTACCTCAGAGACTTCCATCTCCTCCAGCAATTCAGGCACACTGGCCATTTTGGATTTGGCCAGCAAATCCCCCTGTGGCAAGTAGGGGAATTTCCCAGGTGTCCTGGCCCAATCCCCCCCCAAAGGACAAGACTGAAAATAGGCAGAATTGCCTAGTCCTGCTTTCCCGGTCAACAAAAACTCAAATAAAAAACACACACATATATATATATATATATATATATATATATATATATATATATATATATATCCTTCTGGGGGCTAATTCCATAATATCAATGAACTCCACCTCCTCTGTTTCATGGGAGGAGATTTGAGGGTGTTTACCATTTGTCTTTCAAAGGAATAATGAGATGTACAGAATAATACTCTGAAGACATAGAGGGAGAGCCAAGTCGTTGTTCAGGAGAACCATCTGGTTCCACAGGTTGCCCCTCCTTCTCCACAGGCACTGGGTATGGAATCACAGCTGGGGGAAGGGGCAGCAATAATAATTTAAAGTTCCCATAGCATGAAATGCCTGGAAAAACTGTCATGCCTTTGTCACATCCACTGCTGAGGGCGTTTGTTTTACCATAAGTCAGTTGTCTGCTCCTTTCCTTTTTCAGAAGGAGTGACAAGAGACATTTTTCTCTTTTTGCATTTTCCTATCACACACCGTTTCCAGTAGCTGCTCTTTTGTTTCTGCTGTATTCAGGGTTCCCCCTTTCAGGCACCCTGATTTCTGTACCATCTTTAACAGCTTTATCTTTCTTTTCTGTCCCCTTTGACAGGGACTGTTGCTTGCTATGAAGGGCAGGACCCTCCCCTGAGCTTTTAGGTGACATAGAGGCAGACTGAGAAGCCATAAAATCTCCCTTTTTATCCCTTTTCTTTTGTGTTTTAGGGCAAATATTTTTACGGAGGTCACAATTTAATAAATCGTGGTATGGATCCAGGCACCTTAAACAAAGTTTGTTGCAGTCTGCCTTCGCCAGAAGCTGAAATCAAAAAGTGTAAATTTTAAAGCTTGTAGGTCCTGTTTTCTTTTTAGGTCTGTCAGTCATGCCAAACACTGAAGACTTAAAAAAACTGTTACCGGTTCCCAAATAGTGAAAAGTAAATTTGACAGCAAGCCTAAATATGCTAAAAACAAGGGCATAATTTAAAATGCAGTTTAGTTCCTTTTTACCTCCAGAAAGGCAGAAGTGATACTTCCACTGTAGAACTGCTTGGTTAGGTCACACCTTAAGTATTGTGTGCAGTTTTGAAGGCCACATTTAGAGAGGGACATTACACTCCTAGAGAGGGTCCAAAGGAGGGCAACCAAAATGATCTGGGGCCTGGGGGACAGGATCTATGAGGAGAGGCTCAAGGAGCTCGACATGTACACCCTGGAGGAGAGGTGGGACGGAGGGACATGATAAAGGTCTTTAAGTACATGAAAGGGATCAATAAGGGAGGCCCAGTCGGGGTGCTCCAAAGGAAAGAGGGTGGGGCAGCGGGCGTAAGCTGGAAGGGGGCAGGCTCAGAGGAGAGAGGAGGATAAGATGTTATTTCACTGAAAGGGTGGTGGAGCCATGAATGCACTGCCCAGGGAGCTAGTAGAGGTGGAGACTGTGGACAGGTTTAAGAGGGGATGGGACAGGTACAGGGGGCGGGTAAATCTGATCAGGCCCAATACAGGTGGAACATCTGGGACTGGGGACATTCTAACCCAAGGGGGAAGGCAGCACACCAAAATTGGCTGTAGTGCAGGTGCTGAAAATCCAGCAGACTCGAGAGACCATCAGGCCTATTCTGCTGGCATGTTAGTATATTAGTAACCACTAATGTTTTTTCACCTCAGAAAATCGTGAGATAATGAACTTCTAAAAAATGTCGACTGGCCCAACGGGGCAGAGGGCTGAGGTGCTGGTGCCTTACCTCAAACCACGCTGGCGACCACCCGGGTTCGAGAATGGACTTGGGTTGCTGGAGGCGGGAGAGGACTGAGCGTCAGAAGAACGGCTCTCCTCTCCTGAGGTGGGTTAAGGCGATGACTCGCTCTGTAGTGGCCCCTGGTGGAGACCGGGAGTACTACAAAATGCAGCGCAACGTCAAGGGTGCCAGGAAAATGGAAAAACCATCCCGATTGGCCAGGATAATGGTAGACGATCTGCTGACACCATCGAAGAACTCTCGAGAAGCCTGACCGCCTCAGCAGTGCCCTGGGGCCGAGAGAAAGAGTGTGCTGGCTGCCCTTCCGGTGCCTTCCCCCTCGGAGGAGGGGGACCCACTCGGCGAAGGGTTACGCCGAGTTACCCCAGGGTTGGCTGTGATTTGAGGTAGGGGGTTCCAAGAGAGGACAGTAGGTGGATGTTGGGGATCATGGCTGCCTGAAGGAATTGGCAGATTGGGGCACGTAGGAGGGGATAAAAAAATAATGCAACAACAAAAAAAATGTCTCAGGTACCCTGAAATCAGAAATGAGCATGAAATAGACAAAAAAAACCCATAAAAGCAGTTATACTAAAAAGCTTTTAAAATATAATACACTCTAAATGATGCAAAGTTATCCGGAAATAACTAAAATAATTAACGGAATACTTGAAATAATACAAACCGTAGACCGTCCAGAAGTGTAGAGATGTTCTGCGGCGTGACTGCTGTCTTTAGTAGAGAAATAAATCTTACTTTACAAGTCAGAGTGGAGCATGACCACAGAGCAGAGCCTGAACTTGATTCTAATGTTCCATAATTAGCATAAATTCCAAGCTCTGAGGCTGCTCATTCCTGGGGAATGACGGCACTTTGTGAATACACTGATGGATTCCTGGGTTCAGGAGTACCCTCATTCTCCTGGATATTCCCAGGTATATCACACTATTACAAAAATCTACACTCGGCTGTGCTATCCCAACTGCATGTAACAAACTATAGGATCGTTCACACTGCCGACTGTGAGCCGTTGTCAGTGGCTTACAGCGGCCAAATTGGTACTCCTGCCCACGTGTCAACGCTACCGTTTGGGCACTTTTCCACTGCATGGTGTTGCGTCCATGTTCTCCCTTTCCCTGGGTTTGCGGAGTGGTGTAGGTGGTTTTCTGTGCCATCTGAACAGCCAAATCACCTGCACCACTCAAAATCGCCTATTAAACCAACAGTGACCGGAACAGCAGTCAAATCGCCAGAAAGGAAAAGAGCAGCAGCAAAACCGATGCCGTGAGAACGTGGCACTCTAATGTTTTACAAATTTTTTTTTTTAATAAATAAAAATCAGCTGCTGGGGCAAGGTGCAGCGTGAATGAGCCTTATAAATTTTGCTCAAGTTAGGGTCCCCAGTCAATCATAATGTTTTCATGGCTCTCATCAATGACCCCTGTATTGATGTTTGTACTTGTGGATAAACTATCAAGTTCACTGCATCACTACGACAGGCGGCTGCCTATATGGCTTAGCTCACCAAATAACACAGCACTATATTTATTCTCTGTATGCTTTTAGCAGTCCTTGTGCTCTGTATGTGTACTTTTCCTGCATGTTGTTCCTGATTGTAAACTAAGGTTGCATTATTGCATCTCAATGCTACTGTATCTCTTGTACTATTCTGCATCCTGCATTACCCTGCTGTACCACAAATGGTTCTCAGAATTGACCCTGCATGCTGTCTTACCCAAGACCTCCTTGTAAATGAGTTTTGTTCAATGCAGCCTTTTCCTGATACAATAAATACAAATCTGTTAATGTGTTGCACTTTTTTTTGTTAGTTGTATAACCAGGACTAGCACACTAAGCTGAAAGCTTTTTTACAGGTGCGACCTGAGAGCACAGGGAAGTTAAGTGACTTGCTCAGGGTCATATAGTCTGCAAGTGGAAGCTGTGGGATTCAAACCCAGGTCTGGTCTGCTGGATGTCACCAGATTTGCAGCTCAGAGACTTAAACCACTGCGCTATACTGCCTCCCTATTTGCTCGTTATCTGTTACCCGTTATTTTTTGCATTGTTTTACTTGTCACTGATTATGGTGGCAGCTCAGCAGTTACTTTACTTTTATTGAATACTTTTGGTATTGTCTACCTTCCACAACAAGGCCCCCACCACCACCACCACCAGAGGCATCTAGAAACAAGCTGTTACCAGCTCATTATGTCTTTCCTGTTAAAACCTTTGAAATACAGTAAAGAAACAAATTCATTTAATTAATAATTAAATATGTACCCCCCCCTCCCCCGTTACCCGGGGTTACTAGAACCCTAGTAAGACCTAGTGGCAGGCAGGGACAGGCAGCTAGTGAAACTCCAAGTAAATGGATTTCACTATGTCTTGCTCTGTTTTCAGTCTCTGCTGAGCTGGAGCTATGGCATCATTTAGAACTGTCGCAGCTGCATAAGCCACACTGGAATGTTGCAGTTGGAGGTTAGAGTAGAATGTTGGGGAATTTGAAGTGAGTTGGTTGCAGTCTGTAGTAGAGGAAGGAGGTGCTCTGCTGTAAGCAGGCCCTCAAGAGTCCTAAGCTCTGTCAAAGAGTTATTTTTTTGTAGAGGTGTATGTTCTCACCTGGAGAAGAACACAAGAAGAGCCAAGTGAAGTGACAGAGACTGCTTTCAGAGGTTCAGGGCCCCATCCCTGTGGGGATGGGGGCTAAGGAATCAGCCTGTTTCCAAGGGCAAACCCGCTGGTCCGGCTAGGAAACAAGAAGGTGCCTGAGTTTAAGTTCGTGCTGAGGCACCAGAAGTTCTGGACGAGATTTCTTTGGAAGAGACAATGCATGTGGGGCAGCTGCAACCAAGGGGATAAGTTCGCTCTGCTAAAAAGCCAATGTGTTTTCACCTAAGACAAGATGAAACTGAAGTGACTGTTACTGTGGGGTCAGGAAAAGCCAGCCAAGTACAGTTTGGAAGATGTGGGGATTGGACTGCTTAACTCTGTGGGGGGTCTAGAGTAATGGACACAGCCACGTTTTAAGTATAGTCAAGTTCAGCACAAATGGGATGGAAAAAGAGTAGACTGGATGTGACATACATTTAAAGAGAATCTACATAGCAAAGTGTTTTAAGGATGAGGTGTTATAGTCCAGAGAAATGACCGGGTATGAGTTATGGGAGCGAGAGGTGGGAGACCCCCCCATCAGTAGTAACCAAATTCACCTCTACAGATTTGCTTTGGGACACCTGTTGCTTTCTCTCAGGTACTTGACCAGTGCCTGAGGAAAGTACCCAGATGTGGAATTGATGAGGAAGATTCCCTGATGGAGCCAGAAGTGCTCATAGGTGGTTTAGGGAGCCACCAGTAAATGTTCCATTCTATATGGAAAGTGTCCAAAGGGCTGGCAATGGAGCCGAGCCAGGGAAACCGAAAAAGAGCTGAATTAGGGCAGAGTGCCCAGAGTGTTTCGAAACCTGAGGGTTTCAGTGTAAAGAGGATGTGTTCTGATCTCCATAAATCTGCATTACCAGGAGTGTAGCCCTGTGGGGATCCATCTATGCTTTGTTATTCTGTTGGATGTGAATAAAAGCCACACTTTAGAAACCCAACTTCTGGTATTGGACATTACAGTTATTGCTTCCTATGTCCGGAGTTACTTGGGAGCCCTTGACTAGAAGCCAAACCTAGCCAAGATAGCGAGCAACAGTTTTCTCCCTGAGCCCAGGTCCCAGGTAGGGGGTTACATATGGAGGCACCGCACAGCGCTAATAACACAAAAATACCGCCAACCTGACCCCTGGGTTAACCCACCGGTTACAAATACATTTGCCTCATATGCCTTTAGCACTACACTGATAATCACCTTATCCCTGCAATGCCCTCCCTCCAAAGTTTTGAGAGCAGCAGATGCTCAGAACAAGTTACTGCACACAGTCACCACAGCAGCTCAGTGCACAGGAGCAATTATGTGTGGTATGGGAGGAGGGGGGCCTCTGTTGACTGCTGCACTTAAGCAGATTATGTTAAGATAGCATCAAGAGCAGCATGCTTCAAAAGAAACCAGTTGATCATTGGCACAATCCCTGAGGCTTTTTTACCTCTTTGAACATCTGTAATTGCCTGTATAATAGAATAACAAACAGTGTTCCTGCGCTGAGTGAGTGGCAGAGCTTATTGGAAACGTGCCTGAATCTGCCCTGGGCTGTTTCCAACTTACAAAAGAGGCCTTGAACAGAAATCAAACTGCTCCAGGACTGACCATAAACCACTGCTGCCAGCAGCTTGGCCTCAAAGGTTTCAGTGATGTTACAGTTTTCCATAGCCTTTGCTATTTTGGGAGTGGGGGATAAAAAAAATCACGTGCTTGGAACAATTCAGGGGGATTAGGGTGGGAGATGTAGATAACCGTATCTCACTTTATGCAGATTACACGCTACTGTTTGTAAGCGATCCAAAAAACACCGTTTCCATGGTGAGATATATTTTACAATAATTTTGAGAGGTATCAGGCTGTAAGATTAATGCAGAGAAAACAGAGATTTTTAACAGTGCCTTCTTGCAGCAATATAGAGATACATTCCCTTTCAAATGGGTGTGAAAGAAGTTAACTGGGTAAGCCCACTGGGCTCCGAAGGTCCCTTTTTCAGGGTTAGGTATCTCAGCATCCAAATTCTGGTGCGCCTCAATCAACTGTATCATGTGCATTATACATCCCTTAAACGATATACTCTGACCTTAACAGATGGAACTAATTACCTTTTACTTTGTCAATATATTTTTATTATAGACACATAGACAGTGTCGGCAGATAAGGGGCCTATGGCCCACCCAGTCTGCCCATTTGAGCTTGTAAGTTCAGTTTATGTTTTGCTAGAAGTCTGTTGCCCCTTAACCCTGACCTCCAGAATTCCTTTATGTCTATCCCATGCATTCTTAAATTCCATGATTGTTTCAGCCCCCACCACTTCCTCTGGCAGGGTGTTCCACTTGTCCACCACCCGTTCTGTGAAGAAATTCTTCCTCATGTTTCCTCTGAATCGTCCTCCCTCCAACTTCATCCCATGCCCTCTAGTCCTGGAACATCTTTTACGCTTAAAAATAGTGTATTCCTGCACCCTATTCCTCCCTGTGAGATACTTGTATGTCTCTTATCATATCCCCTCTCTCCCTCCTCTCCTCCAGGGAGTACATGTTCAGTTCCTTCAACCTGTCTTCATAGGACTTGTGATGCAATCCATACACCATCTTTGTTTAGAAGTTTCAAACATTACATATAAACAATACATGTACAACACCATTAAAAAGAACATATTGTAAATATTCTCAATAAGTCAAGTTAGTTAAAATAAAAAACATTCCCTGATGGAATAGAAACTACTAAGATGAATGTCTTACCCAGATTTGTATTTACAGTATATTCTTTACTCTTTATTTATTTTATTTATTGAGTAATCGGAATAGAAAGCTATTTTACAAAGGATCCTCATCATATAAGCGAGGGGAAAAATACATAAGTAAGGGAGACAGTAGCAGCTAAATAGGCACTGTCATTCAATAACATCTAATAGGAATACAGTGTAATCAGTAATAGAGGATAACAAAGGCAAACGCATCAAATAATCCAAGGCATGGGTACAGAGTACAGGGGGATACAGATCACACATAGCCTAGATAATTAAAAGTGCACTAGTCTAGTTATGTACTAGCTAGAGTGATCAGAAGTAGTAGCTAAACAGTATTATCAATACCTAAGGGGGTACAAAGATAGCATCATCCAGGAGAGTAAGTGCAGCCATAGTTGGCAAACAGAATAAGGGGGGAAAATCCAGATTAGGTGACAGAAGTGGAGTCAGATAAGCTGACAGAGGTGAGATAAGGGGTGGGTTCAACAAGGGTAGGTGGGGTGAGTAGGGGGAAGGTAAATGGTAGGCAGGTAGGTGAGGGTTCATCGTGGGGGGGGGGTATAAGGAGTGGGGGGAGTGCCAGGTAGGTAGGATGGCAGGGCAGGTGGAGAGCAGGGAACTTCAAGACCATTAGGAGAGTACAAGGTGAACCTGGCCATCTCCCCATATTAACAACCAAAGGAGACTGGAAAGAACTCAAGCATATGTACTGCCCTCAATCTGGAACTCCCTCCCCTTCCATATCCGACATTCTCCGACTGTTGGTTTCCTAAAATGTACCCTGTCCCAACCATCTGTGTTCCCAGATTCATGCCCCTGTAATTGCTGAGCCCTCCCCCAGTCCACTCCTGAATTACGGTTTGAAATTCCCATTGAAATGGTGTTCCCTGCACACTGAAAACCAAGCACGGAACACGAGATGCGGCCCCCTGGTAAACCGCAGTGTATACCGCTTTAAGGAGCGAGGTTTGAGCAGCTGCCATTTTATTTTGGGAGCCCACATTTTGCCTCGGTCGCCCGCTTTGCCTCTGTTTGTTTTTTAACTGGTTTTCGGCTCCGGAGACTGTCTGGTGCCTTCTAAGACGCTCCAGCCATACCGGAATGCCACACTCTGTCTGCCCAGCCAGAGACCGATCGAAATCTCATGTTTACTACTGAGATTTCTGTCTCGGGCTGAGCCGTTGCGTGCTTGCTTTCCCTCACTCCCAGGGCAGCAACCACGCTGACAGGACTCTCTCGCTCTGGCTCCTCATTCCGGACATCACTGCTGCTCCATGGTGGTCTGGTAAATTTAGGGGTGCTGACTGAAATGGGAGGGTGAAGGGAAAGGGAACAGTACAGTCAGGATTTTGGGAGGCGGGTTGTGGATACCGGGAGAAAGGATTTTCTGCACTGATGAGCGCCAGTGAGCTTCATGAAATAGTCGGGGGTGGGACTTGAATAAACAGAGGGGCAATGTGTCGCTTTGCTGTGTTTTGCAGACTTAGCCAAATTCTTTTCAAAAATTAGGCAGACTGCCTAAAAAAAAAAGAGGAACAAAACAAAAAAATGACAATAAGAGAAAACTTTTACAGGGAGGGCACTGCCTAGAAAAAAAAAAACAAAAGCAACAAGCCTGAAAAAAAAAAAAAACTCATTTAGCCTTTTTGAGCACATTCCCTGACACAGAACACAAAAAGGCAAGAAGGGAAACAAAAGCCAAGGGAAAACAACCTTTGCTTTAGTACTCAGGGCATTAAGTTGCCAGCCCAGAGACAGATCTATTGTCCAGTTTCAGGGAGGGGCACTGTGCCACAAAATAACTGAAGGCAACAGCAAGGATAAAATCTTCCTTGGTACAATAATCATGCCCTAATCTCCCTGATCTGACAAGGCAAAAAAGTCCTGATGTTTTCCCTTGTTTTTGGGACCCCTCCAAAAAAGACACCAGACATTTCTTTTAAACGTTTTATTGAAAAAAAAAATACATTAGGCTGTAAGGTATTTCACTGAAGCAGCTTTATTTTGTGCAGCTTGCTCATTCTGGGAAGATTTCACCCCGTGGAAAAAAAAAAGGAAAATTAGACTCTGAGCAGTTAAAATTGCAATTGGCCAAGAATATATGCATTTTCTTACATGGTCTGAGGACGAATAACAAAACCCAACATTGTCACTCCCCTCACATCTGCCTGCGGTTCAATCTGCAACACAGTAAAAACATTTTAGCAAGGTCCAGGGCTAAAAATATTGATGTGATCGAATAAGTCTGCTTGACATTCACCTTGAACAGAAAATTCTCGATTGCAGTGGGGACCATCTCTCTCTCTGGGGTGTAATGGGGTGGATTTATCCCAGTTAGTCAGTTCTGCATCCACTGGCCCTTGCCTGTTCAGCCAGGTGCTTCTTTGCTGGCAAAATTAATAAGAAATTGCCAGAACTGCCAAGATGTGGCATTATTGGAATGCAGTAAAGAACCCGAAGAGCATAGCAGCAGAGAAGGAGGCTCTTAGAAAAAAGGAGAGAGATGCTGCTTATGACAAAAGTAAACGTTTGTATACTTTTCAAGAACTCTGGGTAACAAAGTACGCTTGATTTAAGCCTGACCCTGAGAAAAATGTAATGTTTTGTAAATCATGTAGGAAATTCCCAGACACTGCAGATACAACATCAGCATATTACAAAGGGGGCTGTAATAATTTCACTGAGCAGTCTTTACAAAAACATGCCAAGTCAAAGAAGCACTCCCTTGCTGATGCCCGATTTGTAGCTGAATCCCAGCAGGCATCTGCTGTTGACAGAGCAATCGAAATCCTCAATTCCAATGTGGCACGTTGTGTGCAGATCTTACTTCAAAATGCACATGCCTTGGCCAAACATGCTAAGCCATATAAAGACTTCCAGTGGATGTGTGTGACCTTGATAAATGTAAAAGGATTGATACTGGGGAAACCTATCACAATGACAAAGCACGTCGCATGTTCATTAGTAATATCGCTGAGATGGAATGTAAGAAGATGGTGAATGTGGTGAAGAATGCAGACTTCATGTCCATGATGATAGATGGTGCTACAGATTTTAGTATAAAAGAACAGGAAATAATTTACATAAGAACAATAAACAACGGGGTGCCAGGTGTTTTTTTTGTGTCCCTGGAAAATGCACACAAAGCTGATGCAGCATCAGTCGCAGCATGCATCGATCAGGTCATGCTGTCACAGACAGGGTCAGCAGAGTGTAAAAAAAAATTGGTAGGGCTTACCACCGATGGGGCAGCAGTGATGACCGGTGGGGCGCACTACTGAAAAAGGATTGTCCTCATCTAGTCACAATCCGCTGCAATTCACATAGGCTGGAGTTAGCCCTGAAAGATGTCTTAAAAAACATCATGTATTATAAAAAAATAGACCAACTACTGCTAGGGATCTATCTGTTTTATCATTTTTCACCACTAAACTGTAAAAATCTGAGTGAGTTCTGTCAGGCAGCGGGAGTAAGATGCCTTATTCCAACCAGAGTGGGACGAACCAGATGGGCACAACACACATTAACAGTACTGAAAGTGCTCATCACGGACTACCCTGGGATTCCGCTGCACTTCCAACAGGTATGTACCAGTGTCCCACTTCATTTTAAGCACAGTCTTCTAGATTTGTTTTAAAATTGGAACTGCTAAGGCAACAACTTGTGCCATATTTTTGTCTTCTCAGATGCAACATGGCGCGGATCCTGAGGGGACCTAGCAGCAAAGGCCAAGGGCTACCTGAAGACCATGCAGACCTGGAGATATCTACACTACATTCACCTGATAGCAGACATCCTGGAAGAGTTCATGAAAGTCAGCCTGCTTCTTCAAGCAAATTATACTTCAGTGGAAGAGGTGTACTGCCTTGTAAAGCTGAAAACCAGGTAATTTTGTTTTCCAGAATGATGAAGTTTAACCTAGACTATTTCCCTCCACCCTAGACAGGAAAAAAAACCTGCTGATCTCTCTGTCAGAACAAGTTAGGTCAGGCTGGGGGATGAGTGTATTTTTCCTTTTGTTCTTGTTTTCTAGACCTGGAAAGCACCTGCAAAATCTCGATGCCTTGGAGGGACCTGAATTCCATGGACGCACCCTATCTCTTGACGAAGCGGACCAGTTTTCCGTTGACAGAGAGACACTATTGACAGCTGTGATCCTCAATGTCACGAACAGGTTTGAAGACATGTACCAGGACTCCATTATGGCGGCCATGAACCACATTGTGAACTTTAAAAAGTAGCCAACAAGCCATGTGGACTTGACAGGTGTGTTAGGGTGGGCAAATAACTCTGACTGGGTGGCATTGGGAGAATCATCTTTAGCTTAGCGAGATGGAGGTGAGACTGTTTTTTCAAGTTTGTTTCAGATTATGCAGAGGATGCAGTAGCTGGTGTCGTAAGAGGAGTTCAGACCAGTCCTCATAGAACAGAACATAGATCCAGACATGTGTATAGCAGAGTGGACCAAACTAAAAAAAATCACATGAAGAGAAGGTGAATTTCTTCTTCTACCACTGATAATCAGCAAATTCTCAATGTACTGTCAGGCTGTGGGTCAGGTCAGGTCAGGGTACATCATGTTCCCTTCCCAAAGGTACGCCAATGCTGCAGAAGCAAAGTGGCCAGATATTGATCAGGCTTGCCAAGACGAATGCCACAACATTTTAGGACTAGTAACCTTAATTCGTACTCTACCAGCAAGTACAGCTGTTTGTGAACGTGGGTTTAGCCTAATGAAAAGAATAAAATCCGATTGGTGAAGTTCATTAGGAAAGGAGAGTCTGATAGACTTAATAAGGATATCATTACAAACACCATGTGAACAGGAATTCGATCCAGTTCCAGTCGTTGACTACTGGCTAAAAAGTGGTAGAGAAAAAAAGGCCCTCTTTGCAGCCCTATGGTAAATGGAACAAATTACAAAGCAAAGAGCAGGAAGAGGAAGAGGGAGACAGCTCAGAGTCAGAAGCACATTTCGATGAATCTTTCATTACTGAAACTTATTCTGAAAAACTTTTGTCTGATGATGATTCTCATGTTATATCTGATGAAGAACTTGAATGTACTCCCACTTCAGTGTTGTGTCCTAGTACTAGTTTGCAGGAAACTGTTAACTGTGGGAAGAGGGGGGATTTTTGTGTCACTGAGTCTCGTCCAGATGAAGACATGATGTGATCATGTCCCAGATTTAAGGTTTGGCCATTCTTTGCCACCCAACTGCTGAGTCCTGCTTGGACTAAGTCTTCATTTTTCCTACAAAACAGTTCAATACTGCAATATTTGCAATCAGTTGTTAAAATGTGTCACTCCAGGTTTTTGGTGGCAAAAATAATTGCCTGGTCACGGTGCCAGATTTACAATTCAGTAGGTTTAAAGTAGATCAGTACAGTCTAATCTGTCAAATCTGTGAGCCCTCAGTCCATGTTCTACTAATTTCAGTTTTGTTATAAGAGACATGCAAAGACTAATGCTAACTTGTCGAGCAGCAGCACAGATAGCCAGTCCTAGCACAGTCCATTAGCAGTCAAATGCAAGTCGGTTAGGCAGCTGAAAATAATGCACCATATCAGGTACTGTTTTATCTTACAATTAAATGTGCCTAGAATTTATCTGAGGGAGGTAGCTGAGCACCAAGTAGTCTAGATTAGGGTATGTGAACAGAGTATCCTTCAGTCTTCATCATTTTTCTTCCTTTCTTCTTAGTAGCCCTGACTCCCTACAATAAAATAATCATGGAGAGTCCACACACCGACATGAGACATGGCATATTGGACCACTCAGCACAGCAAATCTGATAACTGAACGGTACAGTAACATTCTGACCAAATTGGATTTCACGTAAAAATTATATAAATCTATCATGATTAGGAGTGGGGTATTTTAAATTTGTAAAATCTGGCCAACTGGTCATGTCACAGTAATAAAACTATCATGTACTGTCACATGCTGTAAAAAAAACATGTGTGATAACTGAATCACGAGCTTCTATTTACACTGGCCAGATTCATTTTTCGTAGCCTCTCATGATAGGGTAGACAAAAAGCAGGAAGACAAAAAGATACTCATCATGATAATGTCAGTTGCTGCTTGAACATTTTAGCTGTGCATAAGCTCACTGTCATTACTGACAGCAAAATGACTGTCCAGGGTTTTGTGCTGCATTTTTGGGTTAAACTGTATCATACACAACTTACTGTGAGTGTCTATGCTGCCATGGATTTCAGAGAGACGTTCTGTTTTTCGCTGCTTGTGTCAATTATTGTCAACTGTGATGAGATTGCTGTCAGTCAGTGCTGTAAAAGCATTTTGAAAAATATATGTAAATACCCGGCTGCTATTCATTCTGTGCATCATCATTCTGTACACGTACAGAATAAAGTGGAAGTTCAACACCTTACCTATTAAAATGAGGTAAAGAGAAAGAAAAAAATACCCAAAGAAAAGTAAATGAATGGAAAATCTTTAGAACTTGTTTACCTTTTTATTACATCAAACAAGGATGTACTGATGGTGGGAGACATTCTGATAGCAGGTATACAAAAAAAAGGGGGTGGCGTACCACTTTCTGGGACGGAATACCAAATTTGGGGAACTGGTAATCCGTGTGGTACACCACTTTTTAAAAACAATTTCTAGCCCTGCAAATGTTTCACCCTTTGCTCTGCAATACAGGCTACTCCTGTGCACTTATTCATTAGCTTATTCCTCCCTCCTTCTCACTCTTGGGACTTTCTCTCCTCCTTCTTCATCTTCCCTTCTTCCTCTGTCATTCTCCTTTACAACCCGATCTCCATTGTTACTGCATTTTATTGTACCTGTAATCCATTTTATACTCTGCTCAAATTATTTTGTATTGTAATCTGCATCCCTGTTCAACCTATGTATTGAATTGTATACCTCACAATCTCCCCTTCCCCGGGGTCGCACCTGGAAATGAGCCCTGGCTCAGTGTGTCTCTCCCAGTCATCAACTTTAAATAAAATAAATAAATATGTTAGCTAGATTTATTTGGTGTGGCAGGAGACCAAGGGTATGCTGGGAAATTCTAACCGAATAAAAACAAAAAGGGGGCAAAAGTCTGGCTAGTTTACCACAGTACTATGAAGTCGCCCAACTAGTGCATATAGCAGAGATTATTCAGGACTCTGACGCTAATGGTTGGTCAGCAATGGAAAGGCAGGCTCATCCATACATTTCTCTTAGATATCTACTGTGGGGTGGTGATATCTGCAGATCTATGAGTTATAACAAAGAAATGGACTTGCACCAGCTCACAGTGTGGCTGCAGATAAAACAAAGGTGGGAAACCCCCACCCATGCGTGGCAAAAAATTCCTGTCTGATGGTTACCCAATTTTCCCTCAAACAGACTTGACACTTGATTTCAGTGGTGGTCCCGGAAGTGACTGGTTTTCCTTACACAGCTGCTTACAGACCAAAATATGGCCCGAGGCTTCCAGCATGTGGCTCAAGACTTTGGCCTAAATAGGACAGAGTTTTTTAGATTCCTACAATGTAGGGACTGTATTTTTAAACAGTCTACAGTGCACGGTCTCACAGCTGATTTACACCAAGGGGTCATTTTCATCTGGAACTCAGCCCATATATTACAGTAGAGTGAGTTTATATCACAGGCCTATGATTTACTACATAAATTGGTGGGGTCGCAGGCTATTCAAACAATTCAATCAGCCTTAAAAGGTACGGCTAACATTTGGCTTCCACAAGAATCACAGTCCCTGATCTAGCAAAGCATACACTGCACCACGGCCTCCATGTCAAGGTGTGAATTCCATTGGCAAAGGGTAATTAGATGTTTTATTATCCCATTGATCGCTAAACATTATGGATCAATCAAATCAGATAGATGCTGGAGAGGCTGTGAGGCACAGGGCTCCCAATTTCACATATTGTGGGAGTGTCCAGTCGTTGGAACATACTGGACTCTGGTAGAAAGTCATACAACTACTATTCTAGACCTTCCACTGCCTCTTTTGTTTGAAAATTTGATTGTGGGCCTTCCTCTGAGGGGTGCCAGAGTGAGTCACAAGAGGTATCTCTTCTTACTTTTAGTGGCTGCTGCTGGTAAAGCACTCATTGGCTCACCCAGACTTGGCCCACACACCCCAGTGGATCACAATCATTCATGCTATTAGATCTATAGAAGCCATTACAGCACAGCTTAGATTACAGCAAGAGAAATGTAATGCTAGGTGGCTCCCTTTCTTCAATTACACAGAGGAAACCAAAGGGTTTCCAGTATTAGACTAGCTGTCAACGTAAGGACTCATCAGATTTCTGTGGTATACTTCTATGTCTGTGTGGGTTAGGGTCAAAAATTCTCATGTACCTATACTAGGTGTATGGGACTTTATAGCAATGGCTATTCAGATGAAATTAGACACGGCACAAGTTGGTTAGAGTTTAATTTCAAAGTTGTCTTTATTATATACTTGAGAAAAGGATCAAAGTTATACTGGGAAGATATTTTGGGAACTGTCATGCTTAGTTACTATAGTTTCTGGAGGATAGCGGGGGCACAGGATCCAAGGCAGCATGGATTCTCAGCAGGAAGGTCCTGTCACGTGAATCTTATAGATTTCTTTGACTGGCCAACCAGGGTGGTAGATCAGGGAGGGGCAGTGGATGTCGCCTACCTGGATTTCAGCAAGGCCTTCGACACCACCCTGCACAGGAGATTGCTAAGCTTGGGAGTGAGTCCTATGGTGGTATAATGGGTTAGGAACTGGCTAAGGGACAGGACTCAGAGGGTGGTGGTACATGGCATGAAATCTGAGGAGAGGGAGGTGGCCAGCGAGGTGCCACAGGGGTCGGTGCTGGGGACAGTCCTATTCAGTGTCTTCATTAGTGACATTGCAGATCATCTGGAGGGAAAGGTGTGCCTCTTCGCAGATGACACCAAGGTCTGCAGGTCTGCAACAGAGTGGACACACCGAAGGGGGTGGAAAAAATGAGAAAGGACCTAAGCCTATTAGAGGAGTGGTCGGATGTCTGGCAGTTGAGTTTCAATGCTAAAAAGTGCAAGATCATGCATCTGGGTCACAGGAATCCAAGAGAGGAGTACAGGATGGGTGGGGAAATTCTGGCCACCCCAAGTCAGGAGAGAGACCTGAGGGTTATCATATATGATGACCTGAATGTGACCAAACAGTGTGAAAAAGTGGTGGGAAGAGTAAACAGAATGTTGGGGTGCATAGAGAGGGGCATAACAAGCAGGAGGAAAGAGGTGGTGATGCTACGTACAGATCACTGGTGAGGCCTCAGCTGGAGTACTGTGTCCAGTTCTGGAGACCACATCTCTAGAAGGACATTGACAAAATAGAGGTAGTCCAGAGAAGGGCAATAAAGATGCTAAATGGACTGCACCAGAAGCCCTATGAGGAAAGACTTAAGGACCTTAATACCTATTCACTGAAGGAAATAAGGGAGAGGGGAGATATGATAGAGACTTTTAAGTACCTTAGGGGAATAAACAGGGTACAGGTGGAAAGCATATTTCAAGAAAAAAACTCTTCACGAGAACAAGGGGGCCCGATATAAGGCTGAAGTGTGGAAGGCTCAGGGGTAATGTTAGGAAGTACTTTTTCACTGAAAGGGTGGTGGAGCCGTGGAACAGCCTTCCAGCAGAAGTGGTGGGAGCGAAAACAATATGGGGGTTCAAGAGTGCATGTGATAGGCATAAGGGTAGCCTGGAGATGTGCAGAGCAGGAGAGCCGCAGATCAAATAGGGTCTGGGGTTGCAGCAGTGAGTAAGGAAATGGGCAGACTAGGTGGGCCGTATGGTCCTTATCTGCCGAAAGATTCTATGTTTCTATATCCTTTTCCTAACTCTTTGGGCTAGAACTCTAGTCGCTCTCTGCCTTTTCTCTCCCACATATTTCTCTCCAGGCGAACAGAACCAAGGAGGGTAGGGGGCAGGCATTGGTTACTGGTCAACCCACATGTGCCGTGTCATTACATCTGCCCTGAGAGTGGCTCCAGCAGCGATGTTTGTCCACAGCACCGACCCCTGTGGTACCTTGCTGGTCACCTCCTTCTCCTCAGATTTCATGCCGTTTACCACCTCCCCCTGAGTCCTGTCACTTAGCCAGTTCCTAGCCACTATACCACCGTAGGATCCACTCCCAGGCTCTCGAATTTATTTAGTAATCTCCTGTGCAGGATGGTGTCAAAGGCCTTGCTGAAATCCAAGTAGGCCACATACACTGCCCCTCCCTGATCTATCACCCTGGTTACCCAGTCAAAGAAATCTATAAGAGAACATAAGCAGGAGGCTGGTAAGGACAGAGGTCTGGGTTCATATTCTGTTTTAACTGAAATATTTGAATAGTTTTGTATGTGAAATTAGTTCTGTGTGTTAAAAATTACTACTTTGAGTTAGAACTGTTACTTGGGCTGTGATATTGTAACTTTTGAGGCTTGGGAACACTTGTTTGGCAATGATAATTAGAGTGAAATTTAAATGTGATGTTTGCATGGTGTTAGGGGGAGGAAATTAACAGAAATCACCTTGTCTTTCATTGTTCACTTGAGAACATAAGCAGGAGGCTGGTAAGGACAGAGGTCTGGGTTTATATTCTGTTTTAACTGAAATATTTGAATAGTTTTGTACGTGAAATTAGTTCTGTGTGTTAAAAATTACTACTTTGAGTTAGAACTGTTACTTGGGCTGTGATATTGTAACTTTTGAGGCTTGGGAACACTTGTTTGGTAGTGATAATTAGAGTGAAATTTAAATGTGATGTTTGCATGGTGTTGATAAGAGCCCTCTCACCTTGTTTTGTAAGCTTTCTTAAATACTGAAAAGCCACTGGGGGTTGGGATTGAAGGACTATGTATTTCTGTTTGGGACTGAAATTTGAAGCAACAGGAACTGGTGGGCTTGTGACATCATACGGTACCTGATGTCTGCATACACACACTGTTAGTGGGACTGGACACACACCAGACTGTATGTGTTTGTGAGACTTGGGAACTTTATTGGTGGGGGTGAAATTGGGTTTGTAAATAACTGCAGCCAGTATAGAGAGAAACTGTATTCCGGGGGAAAAGACTGAGAAAAAGGGGTGTGCCATTATAAACAGAGAGAGGGACAAACAGGGGTGGCCATATTCCACCATGGCAAGCATCTTCGGAAGGGTTGTAGGCTGCACAGGCTGTGCGATGGCAATAATTCTCAATTGGGCCTGGAGAGAGGGAGACTGCCCACTCTGTAGACAGCTATCTTGTATCAGGAGTAAAGTATATTGGTTAAGGAGTAAGCTGGGGGAGATGGGGGTGTCCAAGGATAAGGGGTGTGGATATGGGCAGCAGAAGGGTGGGGCTGAGGGGAGGCTGGGGCAACGCTCTGAAATTACAGGACGCTATGTTACAGCAAGCAGAAGGGGATATTAGGACAGAGGACCTTAGATAGGGATGTGACGCCAGGAAAGCCGCACGGAGGAACATTCAATACAAAGAGAGTGGAGGGGGAACAGTCAGAGGGCTGTTGTGGGAAGCCTAGTAGAGCAGACATTGAGAAGGGAGGCTGTTGTGGGGAAGCCTAAAACAGCAGACTGTGGGAAGGGAGCCTCAAGGAGAACAGAGCAAGAGGGGAAGAAGAGGGTTAGTTTAGAGGTGGAGTCAGGGGAAACTCGGATTACCTGATGGAGGCTGACATAGAGTGTCACAATAAATCTGAGCTACTATGCAACCTAGAGGGGGAGGAAGGGGTTGGTGGAAATGAGGAAACTGATACAGAGGCCGGGGGAGGGAGGCGGATACCCATCGGGCATCACAGACCGGCAATGGAAAGGATAGAAATAGTCCCAGAGGGAGAAGGGGAAACATAAATGTTAAGCAGATGGGGGAGATGCAACATATTGCAGACATGAGGGAGGAGAGCATGACTGGAGAGAAACTGGGAGACAAGGAGGTGGGAGAGGGCCCCCCCCTTCAGCAGGGGGTCAGTACCAAGGATGGGGCCCTAGCTAATGGGACCCACAGAGAGCCTCTGGAGGTAGGGTACTATTACAAGGGGGAGGATGGCGGTGAGGGAAGGGGAAACCATCAGGGCCAGGATAAATGGTTCGGATAAGAGAGGGTTAAAGGGGACACCTATTCAGAGGGGGTCTGAGTTAAGTGGGCAAAATAATGAGGGAGATAGAAAGGGGAGGGTGACAAGGGGGTCTCTAATAAGGCAGGAAGACTCCCATGGAATTGAGATCACAAATGAAGGGGGGATGGGGGGCTGAGAGGGCATAGTGGAGGTAACCATGAGGATGATGGCGGTGTTAAGGTTCTGTTATTGGGAGACTCGATGATTAGGGGTATCCAGTGGGAGGGACAGGGGGTGGATGCCATAGCCAGGTGAAGGTAGTGAGTATCTCTGGGCTGACAGTGCACAGAGCAAAGTTCATGGTGTATGAACTGGTTAGGGATTGTGGAGGGAAACCGGATTTCCTGGTGCATTTGGGAACCAACGATCTAGAGGGAAATAGCGTTTTGGAAATCCAAGCAAGGTTCCAAGAACTTGCCAGAGTCTGTCGGGATAGTGGATGCAACATTTCCTTTTCGGAGATATTGCCAGTACCAAAGGCCTCATGGAGAAAAAAATGAAGATCACAGAGGTTAATGACTGGCTCAGGAAGTGGGGTGAAGAGAGTGGATTGGGGGTGTTAGGGAACTGGAAAGGAGTTTGAGAGGATAAGGGACTGTATGCCAAGGACAGGCTTCATCTTGCCCCACTAGGGAAGGAAGTCCTTAAACAGGGGATGGCTGACTACATTCAAGAAAGGTGGGTTTAAACTTGTGAGGGGGGGAAGGATAAGGGAGGGCTGACCAGGAAGCCCTCCTCCAGATGAGGGGAGCAGCCTTCAAACCCAAGGAGGTGAGGGGGAAACAGACTGGGGTGGAGGTTTCGGAGGAGCAGAGGAAGATGGAAGTATAAGGAACCTGAGTGGGATTGACAAAGGGATCAGGATAAGGGTGGGGTGGTGTTAGAAAATGCCAGGAGCTTGGGAAACAAGTTGCCAGAGTTCCAGGCCATGCTGTCTGGGATGGCGTGTCACGGAGACGCGGGCCGACAAAAATCATGACTGGGACCTAAACGTATGGGGTACACTATGCTTAGGAAGGACAGAAAGGAGGGCAGAGGGGTGGAGTGGCTATGTTCATTAGAGATGACATAGAAATTGCTAGGGTAGAAGAGGCAGAGGGAATTGTGGAGGCCTTATGGGTCACCTTACGATCCCCAGCAGGAGATAAGGTCAAGCTGGGTGTAGTATATAGGCCCCCTGGGATGAGTGATGTTCTAGAGGATGGTTTTCTGGACAACACCATTGCCCAGTGTGGACCAAAAGGGGAAGGAGTGGTGTTGATGGGGGACCTTAATATGCCAGGTACAAACTGGGAAACCATGTCCTCTAAGGTGGCCAAGGAGCAGAGACTGCTGGACGGCTTCCAGGATGTGTTCTTAACACAGCATGTGATGGAGCCCACAAGAGAGGGGCATGTCCTGGATGTGGTTCTGGCAGATGGGGATCTGGTAAGGGACCTGGTTGTAGAGGACCCCCTGACTGGGAGCGACCACAATACTGTCTGGTTTCAAATAAGCATGGGAGGAGGGGAGGAGATCTAGGACACTGGCAGTGGACTTCAGGGGGGCAGACTTTGTGGGCATGGGAAATATTCTCAAGGATCACTTGAAGGGGATTACATCAATGACAAGTGTGGAAAGGAGATAGGAGGTCATAAAATGGGGACTTCATGAGGCAGTCAGGATCTGCGCTAAGTTGAAACGTAAGGAAGCAAGGTCACATAAACCATGCTGGTGGTCCAGTGAGGTACGGGTAGCGGTTTGAGAAAAGAAGGCGGCCTACAAAAAATATAAAACAACAAGACGGGATAGGGATAAGGAAATGTACCATCTTGCATCTAGAAAAGTCACCCAGAAGGTGCGGGGAGCAAAGTCCAGTAAAGAGCAGCGGCTGGCACAGGGATACATGGAAAAGGGGTTCTTCCGGTACACTGGGGAGCAGAGAAAAACTAAGGGCCATCTCAGCAGATTGAGATCAGAAGGAGGGTGGGTGGAAGAGGCAAGGGACCAGGCAGAGGTATTTAACGAGTACTTCGCCTCTGTGTTCACTAGGGAGGAGGATGGGATATCTACAAAGCAAGGCACAATGGGGATAGAAGCAGCAGTGAGTGAGATCAGGGAAGCAACAGAAATGGAGCAAGAGGGAGGGAGAGGTACCCCAGGGGTGTCACATCTGGATAAGGATAAAAAGGCCAGTAAGGTGGAGGGGACGGATGATGCTATCTCTGCCAAAAGGGTGTGGCTAGCCCTCAAGGCCCTAAAGAAAGACAAATCTCCTGGGCCAGATGGCATTCATCCGAGAGTACTAAGGGAATTGGCGGACATACTGACTGCACCCCTGGCGGAGCTCTTCAACAGGTCACTGGAGACGGGGAGGGTACCTAGGATTGGCTAGAGGTACATTGGTGCCAATCCATAGGGGAGTCGAGGGAGTACCAGGTAACTATAGACCCATCAGTTTGACCTCGTGGTGGAAAAATTAATGGAGAGTATACTAAAGGAACGACTGGGGTGCACTTGGAGGAGGTGGAGGTCTGGATAGTCGGCAACATGGGTTTGTGCCAGGTAGATCATGTCAAACCAATCTTGTGGAGTTCTACGAATGGGTAACATCAGAACTGGACAGGGAAAGCCTGTGGATGTATTATTCTTGGACTTCAGCAAGGCGTTTGACTCTGTCCCCCACAATGGTCTGGTGGAGAAATTGATGGTGTTAGAGTAGGCCTTTGATGGTCAGATGGATTGAAAACTGGCTAGCTGGACGCACCCAGAGAGTAGTGGTCTGTGGGGAGCTCTCAACCCCAGAGAGGTTGGTAGTGGGGTACTGCAGGGTTCGGTCCTGGGTCCGATCCTGTTTAATGCATACATATCGGACATCAGGAGGGTATAGGGTGGAAATGAGTCTCTTCACTGATGACTCCAAGATGGGAGCAGTAGTTGAGGGAGAAGAGGGAGGTTGGCCTGCCAGGGACCTGAACACCCTGGGAAAGCTGGGCTCACACATGGAAATGAAACTCTGAACATCACCAAGTGCAAGGTGTTACATCTTGGGCGGGAAACCCCTAAACACAGGTACACTCTGGGAGGGGAGGCTGGAGGCCTCAATAGGGAAAAGACCTAGGGGTCATGGTGGATGCATGTATGAATAACTCTGAGCAGTGCAGGAAAGCGGCTAGCAAGGCAAACAGGATGTTGGGATGCATCGTAAGGGGGATCACCTCTAGGAGCAAGGAAGTGATTCTGCTGCAGTACAATGGACTGGTTAGGCCACACCTTTAGTACTGTGTACAGTACTGGAGACCACACTTGAAGAGGGACATACAGCTCCTGGAGAGGGTACAGAGGAGAGCAACTAAGATGATATGAGGGCTAGAGGATTTGACGTATGCGGACAGACTTGAGGAGCTCTGCCTGTTTTCATTGGAGGAGAGGAGAGACGGAGGGGCATGATTGAGGTCTTCAAGTACCTCAAGGGAATAAATAGGGTAAACATGGAGGGGATCTTTAGACTAAAGCAGGGGGGTATCACCAGAGGGCATGGTTTGAAGTTGGAAGGGTGAGGGGGAGAAGAGGAGGAGGTTTTTCACTGAGAGGGTGGTGGACCCTTGGAATGCACTGCCTGGTGAGCTGGTTCAGAGATCCACAGTAGAGGGCTTCAAGAGAGGGTGGGACAGACACAGAAAGTGGATGCATCAGATGATGGCCTGTCCCAGGGGGGTGGGGATGGATGATAGGGGTTTCTGGAACACAAGGGGGGGGAGGGCCTTGGCACCCAACTCGGGATCTGAGGTTCGAGCAGACTCAATAGACCGTAAGGCCTAATCTGCTGGCAAATAGTATGTTAGTATGTTAAGATTCATCTGACAGGACCTTCCCACTGAGAATCCATGCTGCCTTGGATCCTGTGCCCCACTATCCTCCAGACACTTCACAGTCCTCTCCTAAAGTAAGGACTCCATTAGTTTTCTCCACTACTGAAGTCAGGCTTACAGATTTGTATTTGCCTGCCTCCTCTCTGCTTCCACTCTTGTGGAGAGGGACCACATCTGCCCTCCTCCAGTCCTCAGGTACCTCCCCCATCTCTAGTGATGTGCTGAAAAGACAAGGCAAGGCAATTTTTATTGCTAGAGCACTCATTCTCAGAGGATCTGGGCGCCTAACAAACATTAACAAAATAGAACAAACAAATACAATAAAAAAATATATATCTAAAAATAGAAAAATACAGTTTATAACTCTGCATAATAAAAGAAAGCATCAGGTTTGCCGGAAACACAGACTGGACATCAAAAATAAACTCAGCAATTTGTGAAGGCCAGGCTAAAGAGGTGGGCCTTCAGTCTCTACTTAAACACCTCGATCGAGGGAGCCTCCTGGACTGCAGATGGAAGCGAATTCCACAGGGTCGGCCCAGAGATACTAAAAGCATGATCTCCCGATGTCCTGAGCTGAACTCTGGAATTTCCATGAGGTCCCTCGAAGAGGAGCAGAGGGAGCGAGCAGAGGTTGCCAGTGTCAGGAGCTCTGACAGGTAACCAGGAGGCAGTCCACATAGGGCCTTACAGGTGAGTAAACCTACCTTGAAAAGGACCCTCCACCTGACTGTCAGCCAGTGCAGAGCACACAGGATCGGTGTTACATGATTGGACCAAAAAAGGCCAGTCAGGAACTGGGCCGCTACGTTTTGCACCAGTTGCAGTCTGCGGAAGGTCCCTTCCATGACCCCGAAGTAGAGAGAGTTACAGTACTCGAGCCTAGAGGTAACAAAGGTGTGCACCAGTGTCAGCAGATCCTCGGGTGGAACAAGGGGCTTAATCCTGGTGATGTTTCGCAAGAGGTAAAAAACACTTTTGACTACAGATGACACCTGATCTTCAAAGGTCAATCTGCTGTCCAGGATCACGCCCAGATTATGCACCCTAGGGTAGCCAGTGGTTCCGCCAGCACTTCCGAGTTCTTTTAGTACTCTGGGGTGGATCCCATCAGGCCCCACTGCCTTATCTGCTTTTATTTTCCCCGAGTTCTTCTAGGACTTTTTTCACCGTGAATGGGCTGGTGTCTACCTCCCTGCCTCCCCTGAATACCCCTCTTAATGAGTCTTGGTCCCTTGCCCTCTCTTTCCCTGGTAAACACTGAGCAAAAGTACTCGTTCAGTATTTATTTATTTATTAAATTTTGGTGACCGGGTAAGCCCACTAGGCGCCGGAGGTCCATTTTCAAGGGTGACCCGGGATATTACATATCACGAGAGACAAATACAGCGATAGTTCAGTTTGCATTACATAGCACGAGAGACAAGTACAGCGTTAGTGCAGTTTGCAGGAATCTCAACAGTACAGTTATGGTGAACAGTACAGATGCATAGCAGTCCAGGAGGAATAAATAGGATCATCAGTAGTGGTAACATTGTTCGAATATTAGCAGTTTGGCATGGAGTTTAAACAGCGGTGGAGGAATTGGATCTGGTAAGTCATTTGTCTCCGGGTTCTTTTCAGGAGTCGATGCAATGGCAGGAACTAGAGACCGACAGGTGGGCCTTAAGCCTAGTGTGGAAGTTTATGATGGTGGGGGCTTCCTGTACCCCAGGGGGGAGCTGGTTCCACAGTGTGGGAGCAGTGAGGGCAAATGACATACCGACCGCCTTAGTTCTAACCCTTGGGATGTCAAGGAGAGTATGTTTAGTTGTGCAGAGGTGTCAGATGTTGGCCTTCAAAGCAACGAGGCCAGAGAGACTGGTGGGGAAGGGGTCGAGCTGACTAGCTTGTAGGCTAGATAGAGTAGGGGGTATTGGTGGCGCCCTTCCAGTGAGGGCCAGTTTAGGAAGGCTAGGGAGTCGCAGTGGTAATCCCTATGGTTAGCCTGGGAGGTGAAACAAGCCACCTTGTTGTAAAGTACACGAAGTCTGTTCCTCTCCTGCTTTCCCAGCCCTTCCACAACCGTGGAAGCACATGTGAGTGTCAGGAGGAGGACGCTGGTGGCGATTGAGATCCTGGCTTCAGGTATGAGCTGGTCTTTCAGGCGGTAGAGGGTTCCCAGTTTCCCGTGTAGGGTTTTAGTGACTGAGTCCACATGGTTCCTCAGGGTGAAGCCCTGGTCCAGGGTAAGGCCGAGGTATTTCAGGGAAGGCACTACTTCAAGACTTTTGCCAGACGCAGTGGTGAGGTAAAGGTTCTGTGTTCTGTCCTGACCAAGGGATCTGGGGCCGAACAGCATTGCCTTAGTTTTGGATGTGTTGAGGACTGTTCTGTTCTCGGTGAACCAGTGCTCCAGTGAATGGAAGTCATCTTGGAGAAGGGGGCTAAGGCCTCTCAGATAAGCAGTGGAACGGTAGATGACTGCATCATCTGCGTACTGAACGACGGAGCTCCCGCTGCAGTGGTCCGATAGTTCATTGGTGAAAAGGGAGAAGAGGAGGGGGCCTAGTATTGACCTTTGGGGCACTCCCTCTTTTAGTGGAAGTGGCCCGGATATGGTGTCCTTCCACTTTACCCTCTGCGTGCGGCCGATCAAGTAACTCTCGAACCACTTCAGAGAGTGACAGTCAAGGCCTGCGTTGCTTAGCTTAGTGAGTAGGAGGTTGTGGTGGACCAAGTCGAAAGCCTTGAAAAGGTCTATGAAGACCGCACCAGTGGGGGTACCCTTGTCTAGGTCTCGGAGTACGTCTGTTGCAAATTTGGTCAGAGCTGTGTCTGTCCCATGTCCGGTCCTGAAGCCGTGCTGGGAGGGTGACAGGATTTTATGGGCCTCTAAGTAGTCGCGTAGTTGCCCGTAGATTAGTTTTTCCTGGATTTTAGACAGGATGCAGAGTAAGGAGAGTGGTCTATAGTTGCCAATAGACTCACGGTGGCTGCCCTTGTGAATCGGGACCACGTGGGCTTGTTTCCACTGTGTGGGGATGGCACCCTCCTTCACTGAGAGGTTGATAAGCCACGATGGGGATCTGGCCAGGGCCGGGGCCCCATCCTTCAGCAGTCTGGGGTGAATCCCGTCGGGTCCCCCGGAACCAGAGGTTTTTAGAGATTTAAGTTGTGCTAGAACCTCTTTAGGCTTGACTAGCCTAAGATGGAAGGATGGGCGGTCGAGATCAGGGGGAACCCTTGTACTTGGGTCAGTGGTGAGGGGGGTAAGGCCGCCTTGTAAGGGTCTAGGTTAGTGAAGTGGTGGTTTAGGGAGGTGGCAATTAAAGGGTCCTCATGAATTAGTTGTCCGTTGACCTCAATGAGGCCAGGTTCAGACTTGCTATTTCCTTTCACCAAATTGTTGATGTGGGCCCAGAAGAGTCTCGGGTTCCCTAGGTTATTTTTCTGAAGGCGCCTCAGCTATTTCAGCCTTTTCTAGGTCATCCTCCACCCTTTCTCCTCCTTCCTTCTTCAGACTAACAATCCCATTTCTGGTCTTTATCCTCTCACTAATGTATCTGAAGAAGGTCTTATCGCCTTTTTAATTCCCTGGGCTATACCTCCCTCCATCTCATCTGTACCCCTTCTAATTACTTTCCCAGATTCCCTCTGCTTCTCCAGATATTATTCACTGTGGATATAAAATCATAAAAATAAACCAGACTACCAACATAGAGAAGAAAAACTATGGTATGGGCCTTAGTAGGTAAAAGGGTAAGTTGGAACCTTCAGGCCACCCAGACAGGAAGGGGAGAAGGACAGCAACCTTGGTATGGGGCTCTGGATAGGCAGGAGAAACTAAAGGAATCTTCTTTGAAAGGAAATAGGAAAGAAGGGCTCATACAACAGTACAAGGACAGAAAACAGATAGGGATATCCTTGCCCCCGAAAGACAGAGAGAGAGAGAGAGAGAGAGAGAGAGAGAGAGAGAGAGACAGTGAAAAAGAAGGAATGCTAGATGTGTTCTCTTCTCCAAAACAAGGCTGTTGAAACCCACAGAAGGCTCACTACTTGTACAGCAGTTAAAAGGCAAGCTAGACAGTTAGCGTGTCTAATGACACAAGCATTTGTCAATGCCGAATGTTGGCTTGCTGGCATTGGCACTGGTAGTGCAGGAGTCAGACAGATGCATCATAGGAATGGCAGTGAAGTATTGAACTGATGCCAACCCACCCCCACCCTGCAGAGAGTGACAAGCATTAGGGTGTCCCTTTGGGTGTTTGGTAGTGCAGTGCGGGAAAACATGTCGGGCAGGATGTGAGAAAAGACAGCTGCACAGTTCATAAGGAGGTGTAAAAAAATGCCAGTGCTGAAAATGCGGCATGTAAATATACCAAATTTGCTAAGCTACTAGGGTGTGTGGGAAATATGCAATGCACGCTTGCAACACTGCCATTTTATGGGCGTTCAGCACCACATTTTCAACATAGGCATTTTAGCACCTCTGCTCATGTACAGTGTCACTGTTATTTCCTCAAAGTGTCCCAAGAAGTGATTTCTACAGCTTACTCACACTGTCTCTGCGCCGAAGTGCTAAACACATTTTGGGCAACGATATGTCAAATGACGGCTGTACTGTTCATCAAGAGGTGTGGAAAAATGGCAATGGTGAAAATCCAGACTGAAAATATCACAAATGCACGACGGTATGAGCGTGCGTGCAATCTGCCAACGCATGCTCGTAACACAGTTATTTTATGGAGTATCATCACCAAATTTTCAACAAGGCATTTTAGGTCCTCTGCTCATGAACTCTGTCACTGTCATTTTCATAATCTGGCCCAAACACTGATTTCCCACAATGACTGCGCTATTGTGAGCCGGAAGTGCGGAAACACACTTCAGGCAGGATGTGGAAAATGACAGCTGTACTGTTCACAAGGAGGTGTACAAAAATGACAATGCTGAAAATCCGGCAGTAAAATATTGTGAATGCGTAATTCGAGACCTCGTGAGCAACCGCGCAACGCATCGCCAGGAAACAGGCATTTGTTGGATTTTTTCCACCAAATTTAGGACTTAGGCTTTTTAAGAGATCACCTCATGAACACCGCCACTGTCATTTCATTAATGGGCCTCGAAAGGTGACACCTTTCAAGGCCGATAAACCCCATGACAGTGACAGAATTCATGAGGAGGGGCCCCAAAAACCCCATGTTGAAAATTTGGTGCAAAAATTCCAAAAAATGCCTGAGATATGCAACAAAGTTGAAAAAACCCTATCTAGCCCATTATACAGCTTACCAGCATTTCTCAGTTCGCAGTCGGCTTTGAAGAGTGCAGGCGTGTTCCGGTCCAGCGAAGATCATCGCACTCGAGCTCGGAGGTAAGTATGGGGTGAGGGGGGTGGGAGGCAGGTGCGCAGGGTGGGTGTGGTTTGTGGGAGGGGGCAGGGAGAAGCGCCGAGGACCATTTTTATTTTGCAGGTAAAAAAAAAAAAAGATGATGCGGGACATTTGCCACACTGGGTGGGCCCAGCGTGGCAGAAGGAACAACTGAAGCGTGGAGGCCCGACGGGGATTAGGCACCACCGTCGGCCATGGCATCAGTTGCCACACTGGGGTGGGCTCCCAGCGTGGCACTCTGTACTGGGACGGCACATTATGTAGGTGGGCGGATCGTATCTTAAACAAAGTGCCGCTGCATGACGAGCTTGTCTCTGATTGCAGCGCACTTTGTTTAGAAGTTTTGTCCACTTTACATAATGTTGGTGTCAGCGCTAGCATGCTGGCTTATTAGGGAATGAGGGACGACCTACTGGTGCGTCCTGCATTCCGCCCAACAGCAGTCCACAAAGCTGCATTCTCCTCAATATGTTGACTGCCGCACAAGCGGCAAGCCAACATAAAAATGGTTGAGAACACTACTGAAACCACCCAAAAGAAGAAACAGCCTTGGGTGAAAAAAAATACCTATAAAGGAGGAGGAGGAGAATGAGGGAAGGAAAGAGGGAATAAAAGTCTTCTAAGGAAAAGTTTTTTTCCCTTTGTTTGGGGGTGGGGGAGGGTTAGGTATCAAATCCCAAAATGGGATCGCTCTTATACCCCTTCTTCTTTTATTTATTTTTACAAAAAATGGGGGTGGGGGCTGTCCAAAAAGAAAAGGAAGACACCAAGGAAAAATAAAAGGGAGCAGCAAAAGGATAGAAAAAATACAGGGTAAACTGCTCAGAGACCCTGGCTCCCAACTGAGCAGAGGATGGTGGGCGAGTGTGTGAATAAATCGCTAAGATATTCTGGAAGATCAAGAATAACGCTGAGTACGTAATTTTCATATCTTCCAAGAATCAGTCTTCACCATTTATTCCCACTGATGGGTCAGTGTACCAATCTTTCCATCAAAAGGGCAGAGTTGACTCACCCTGAGGGAAATGTCTGTTTCCTCAGCCCTCTCTGAGTGTTAACAACAGAAAGACAAGGACTTCTCATGTGTCTGTCTGGCGAGAACTGAGACTGATGAGAGACAAGTGGAGGATCCCATGGCCTGGGAGCAGTACGGTGCCCCAACTCATGCCTGACCCTGCGGGAGAAAAAATTAGTTTGTTGGTAACGTGTGCCGAGCACCCTACACTGGGCCAGGGGTGCCAACTGAAACAGGCAAAATCATGCTGTCTGCCAAATGCAGACTGCAGTTCCCACCAGCCTGGAAGCTACCTTGTTCACATCATAAGATGCCTTTGCCTGGTACCTTGCTAGCTCCAGGCCCTGGGAGGAAAGGCATATGGCCTGCCTGGTTGTCTGGCAGTAACGCTAGCAGCTGACCTAGTGTCGTCCGTAGACACCTGTCACAGGCCATCTACTCAGCCTGATGTGCAGAAATGCACATCATGGTGCAAGCTGCCGAAAAAAAAGTCTGCCCCAGACATTAAACTCTGCAGAGTTGGTGTCAGGGGGACAGTTATGCACTGGGCACCTAAGCCCAAAGGGGGTCTGCAGGACAAGAATTCTGGATGAGGGATGAGGCATGGTCCCTGGAGACCCTGCAGGAGCACAATATCTGTGCTGGATGCCACTTGGCACTGGAGAGAAGGGGAAGGGATGGAGCCAGACCTTCCTGGATGGCTCCACGAAAGGATGGCTCCATGAAAGGCTACAGCCATGTAGGGATGACTGTTGAGTCTCGGTTGTATTCCACAAGGAATGACAATGCCAGGGTAGCAGTATTGTGACCTGTGAAATACTGAAGACTCATCTCCTGAATCTCCTGCCATCAACTTCTATGTTTCTATGAGAGGTGGCTGGAGGTACCCTCTCCTTGGAGGAGGAAGTGGGAGAAGAGCAGGAGCTGGAGTCAGGAGATGGCGGTGCATGGGGCTTCAGGCCTGAAGATGACCTCAACAGCTCTAAGACAGTAAAGGGAAAATGCACCAGCCTTCAACCTGAACTGATCTCAGGTCAGAGGTCCAAGAGGACAGAGATTGCTGGGGGGTAGGGCAGAGAAGGGGGAGGAGGAGGATTATGGGAGACCAGGACAGTTCCTCTGCCAGGGCTGCTAGAATGCTCAGGGGACCTCTCTGGGGGCAGGTGTGGTAAAACTCGCCCATCAATGAGCAAGCAACTGTAGTGGACCAGTCGATACTGTGCCTGTGGGGGGAAGCCCCCTGGTGGTGAGAGCAGAGTTGTGCAGATCCCACAGGGTGGCCCTGATCCCCACCAGTGACAGAGTCAACTGGTTTCAGGGAGCAAGATGGGTCTGAACCAGCACTGTGACTCCTGCCAGAGCTGCCTCCTACTCTAAGCAGGTAGTGAGCCACAGGCCCAGACTCCAATATCCTCCCTTCATTAGAGCCGACTTTGCCCCTTGGGACCGGCCCAGGCTCTAAGCTGGAGCCTCCAGGGAGCAACTGCCAGAACCAGTGCAGTGGACAGTGCCAGGAACAGGGCCAGCACCAGGAAATGTACCAGAAGGGGTCCCGGCACCACCCCAAGCGTCAGACACAGACACTACTCCTCCAGAAGCTCTGGGCTCTGAGTTAGGCACAGAACCAAACCCAGAAAGACCCAAATCCACACCAGTCTCCAGTGCAGGACCCACGTCCTCTCCAACGTCTTGTCCTGGGTCATCCAACTGCTTGAGGAAGATATGACAACCACTTCAAGGGCCTAAGACTGCCAGGCTCCAGAAGCCTTCCCTCTCCCAACACACAAGGGGACCTAGTCTTGTGGTCGGCACTGCCTCGCTCACTGGTACCAGCCTAAATACCAAGAGCCAAGGTGGCACTGAGTCGCAACACCAAGGTACCCACCAGTGTGGACCTAGCGTACAGCTTCAGTCTCACCACTGGGGGCGTTCACTTCCCCAAAGGACCAACAGACTGGGAGGGGTGCTCAGCCACTCCCCCAGGGCAGAGCAACTGTTCACCAGACCCCTGTCCAGGCTCTCCAATGCCTCAGTGGGGCAAGTGCATGGAGAGAAGCCTGGTTTTCCTCAGTACGAATAATACTGGAAAGGGGCTCAGGGGAAGAGCTCATGGACCTTTATCTTGGCATCCCTGGTATGATGCTTGCCTCAGAAAGTTTGGGGGGCTTGCGACCCCACTTTAATTCAAAAGCCTCTAAGGCGCGTGGTAGTCCATGGAAAAGCAGGCATCATACTTATCCACGTCGTGGTGGCACTGAGTCAAGTCCAACGTGTGTCATGCCAGTACCATACAGCGATCTGTCCCCTACAGGAGCACTGACAAATTGGGGGCCTGCCCTTCTGGTTCTTCTTCTTGGACGGCTTCTTCCTACGCTCCTCAGAACTGGACATGGTGCCACAAGGAAAACAGTATAGAAAAGGTTCAACGCCACACTGGAGAGTAAAATAATAAAAATGGCACCGAGAGGAGACTGTGCTGTGGGGTACAGTGTCAAACAAATGGTGAAAAACCGAGGAAGGAGTCGTGGCGCAGCAACACGTGACTAATACTCGCACAATGGGCACTTGATGGCAGGAACAACAGAACTGAGGAATGCAGGGGGCCAGTGTCAGTTACCGGCCTGGCCATGAGCGCCACATCATTACATCTGCTTCCAGGATGGTGCCAACACCAACATCAGTCCCATAAACTAGGCTGCAAAAGAATCTGCTCCTGCAGGACTTAGTGCTTCCGGAACAGACCCATAAGTGGGAATACATGGTGAAGACTGATTCTTGGGAGCTTAATGCTGTGAATGCTAAAAGGGAAGGAAAGGGTGGAGCAAACACAGCTGTTTAAGCTGGTGACTGCAAACGGATCTAGAGGGCATACGCTTGGATTAAGTGGGGGGGACAGGATAAGAGAAAACAATAGAAAGCATTACTTAACACAAGGTGATCGGCATATGGAACAATCTACCCAAAGAGGTAAGGGCAGTTGGTAACATTCAGCTTTTAAAGCAGGAATAGACAAATTCCTGATGGAGACTAGCACTAAGGTTTACACGATATGAGTAGAGGTAACATTGTGGCAGTTCAGCTTGCATGTGTGTCAGTACTCAAACTGAGGCATAATCTCTGCTGTTCAGTGACCCCCAGCTCCTTTCCTCCACCACAATTCTATGTTACTATGTTAATAGGGAACGAGCAAAGAGGATATGAATAACCTCGTCTTGTAATGACCACTCCTGAAATTATCACAGCTCAACTTTCACATGATCTTTTGTTACTGCTCTACTACGTATTCTGATAACTGATTTTTATTTGTGAAGTGGTCTGTGATACTTTTGTATGAAAACTGTGTTACTGAATTGGATCTTCAGAAGAGATCAATTGTAAATGCTCTGCTGGGTGCTCCAATTCCCAATGACAATTTAGATCAGTGTTACTTGCCACTGATTAAGTCACTCATTCTGTACCTGCTCTTGGTTTCTGCCTGCCTTCTTGAACCAGGCATACAAGCATAGGTGTCAGCATGGCTTGATTGGCAGCATATCTGCTTCTTTGCCAGAAGGAAGCAGGTTCTAGTCCCACACCGGGATTGGGCTCATACCATAAACACAGACATCTGAGTGCAGTTCTTAGAGGATGCTGTACTGTTGAGGTGTGCCATCCTTCAAATAAGACATTAAACCAAGATCCTGCCTGTCTTCTCTGGTGAATGTTCAAGTGGAAGTTAAAAGATCCCAGTGAAGTTCTCAGAGTTGGGGAATTTCCCAGGTGTCTTCGCGCCAAATTTATCCCATTCACTAAAATACCACTAACAGCTTAATCTGCTTCAGTTTCAGATGGTTTTCAGGCATGTTTACACGACCTACCTCAGCTGCAGCTGTCCATGCTGCTCGCTCATCTTCATCATTGACGCCAGAGGCACGTCCACAAAACCCCTCTCAATACCAATGCAAGCTGCACCCAAGAGGGGACGTGAGTTTGGGGAAGTGGGTGTTCTGTGTCATCGGTGTCCACGTTTGGGATCACATACATTGCTGGAGGCAGGATTCACTTTAGAGAACATCAGGCACCCCCCTCCGAAAAAAGATCTTTTTATGTCAAATCCCCCCCCCAAAATGGAGTGTTTAGTCTTTAAATTTACCTTTCGTTTAATTTGCCTTTTAATTAGTCTTAGGGCCAACTATCCTTAACTTCCCATTTACAGTCAGGAATCATGGGCATGCAGCAGAGAATCATGAGAAGTGAACATGTCGCATCAATGAGAGTGGTGCTGCCAGTCCATGTGGCAGCTTACATCACTCACTCTGCCATGGATCTCCATCTCTACTGCGGCTCCGGGAGCAGATTACTGATCGACTTACCATGATCGGGTAAACTGCCACATTTGCACCACAGCAACGAGTCTGATCCGGCCACGGAGGTGCCAGTGTGGCAGTGTAGACGTGCCTTTAGTTATATACTGGTGATATGCTTTGAACACTCCATAAAAAAAAATTACCTAGATTTATAATTACCATTTGACCACTTATTTATAAAACACTTTACTGGGAACGTTCCCTCTCAAATAAGAGTCAGTTAACAATCTAGACAGGTTTCAGAAAAGGGCATCTTCCTATAAAAAGTTTGACGTAAAGAACTAAAAGTTTTCAAAACAAAATCTCTCATCGGACAAGCCTCAAACAGTATCACTGCCACTTCTTTTAAGTTCTCATTTACTCTGCTAGCAAAGGTCTTTTAAACATTTAACTTTACATTTCCTACAATTTTTAATGAAAAAACAATGGTTTATTTTCAAATCAACAAATCCATTTGTTTATGCTCTTAAATCTACCCCTGCTTACCCATTCAACTGCAGACAATTTTGCAGACAATTTGGACACATTCACTTACTGCTGCTGTAAGGCATGGGACTATTGGCTTTGGAAAGTATCTCCACTTTTAATCACAGGGAGACAAGGTGGGCTTCCTTACACTGCTCTGCCAAAGTACTCCAGTGCTGCTTCAACTACACTGGTTATGCGTCAGATGGCAAGTTGGCTTTAAATTACTAGGGCTGGATTTTCAAAGGGGAGGCCACAGGCACCACTGACCATTTTAGTATGTGTCCGTGAAGATGTGTCAGAAAGTTTGGATGCCAATTTGACATTTTCTGGCACATCTGTAACCATTCCTGCGATTTATGACAGCTTGCATCAACAAAATGATGCACACATCATTTATCTGGCCCATATGTCAGTTTTAGTGTCACAAGTTGCAGTAACTGCACCTGAAAATTGGGTACATGACAATACACTCCTGACATCTCCCTCCCACATAATTCATGCCCAAACAGTTCACTCCGATGAAAACTCGCTCCCACAATAAACCACTCCCGACAACCCGCTCCCATTAGGGGAAAAAAAAAAGTTAAATGCAAAGTTTACATTACTGTAGCATGAGGTTTGTTGTCGGTGTGAGCAACCATTCAAATGACAGTACAGTAAATCCCAATGCACAGTGACTGCCAATAAGTGATCTTGCCATCACCCAAGCAGAATGTTTATTATTCAGTATAAAGCTGCTAATGTGGTGGCCACTCTCCTGACATACATTACTGAAGGGTAACCTCTGCAGGTTGTAAAAATGACTAGGCACTTCCTAACGTCCAAAAGACAGAAGAGGAAACTGGTGGATGACAACAACTTTATTTATAATTTCCACAAATGTGGCCATGAGGGAAAGGCTATCTGGCAATGCGAGTGCACAGTACAGAAAGTCAAGCTGGGCAATGCTCGCATACACACTTCCACCTATGATGATCCTACAATTATCCACTGGTTTTCCCAGCACACTCACACACACTCCAGACCCCTGCACTGTCGAAAAAGCTGAAGCAATTACTCTAACTAAAGAAAGGGCTTCCATCACTCAGGATACCACTGCACAGGTGTTAATTCATGCCAAACAACATGTGTCCCTAGCTGCCACAGGAAAATTAATAGATAAAACCACAAACAAACCATTCGGAAGGTACAAGTTAACGGAGCACCACCAAACCCCAAAGATCTTGTTGAACTTGTAATACCAGAGCATTACACCACATACAAGCTTGACTCTGGTACTAACACTGTGCTATTTTTCTGACGTGATAGCAAGCCTGGCACTGATAGGATCTTTATTTCTGGCACAGAAAACAATCTCAGGTTCCTTGCGAGAGCAAACGTATGGCATGCTGATGGCACCTTTAGCGTAGCACCCCCGCTCTTCCAGCAATTAGATGTCATCATGGGGGAGTGCTTTGGTAATGTCCAACCAGCAATTTATGCTCTTTTGCCTAGTAAGAGAAGAGAGTGCTACGGGAGAACACTTAATGTGCTTAAAAAACTGAATCCAACCCTGTGCCCAGATATTGTAATGACAGATTTTGAAAGGACCACGATTACTGCTTTCACATCTGTTTTTCCACGTGCTAAACAAGTAGAATGCTTTTCCCATTTTACACAGCGTGTGTACTGTAAGATACAGATGGAAGGACTGGCTGTTCAATATTCGCGAGACCTGGAATTTACACGTAAGTGCAAATATCTACCTTCGCTTGCCTTCTACCCCAAGTAAGCAATAAGACACGATGGGGTGTGCATTATGGTGTGATAACCGCACTCCTAGGGGTGTAGTTAGGCATGAGGCCGAAGGCCGTGTGCTGATCGTCTCTAGGAGTGCGGTTTTCACACCATAATGCACAACCCCGGAGTGTCTTATTGCGCTTATAAAATGGGCCTTTATTTTTAGAAGCAGTTTTTTTTTTTACTTTGAATCACATTTTTAAAATAAGTAAAAATGTAAGTGAATCTGTGCTTTTAACATAAAATAGTCCTTCCGCCTATTGGTGCTAGATTAAAGTTGTGTTATACAGTGTGTGCCTCCCTGCTCACTTAAACTTCATATTCCCCTGCCAGCCACAGCCATTCACAAATGCTGTTTTCCTCATTCTAAGTATGACATATAGCCCCCTTACTTATTTTCATTCTCTTCACTCTGTAGAAAAAAACTAAAAGGAAGCCATAAGGGGGGGCGCCAGAGAGCCATCTTCCAGGTTGAAAGTATTCTTCTTACTCTCTCCTCCACGTGGCAGAAAAATAAGCAAAAGCTATAATTTAAAAATATTTTCTGAAAATCCAGCAGACTAACTTTATAGAGCAAGTGTTCCTGAATCGATTGATACCATAATCAAGAAGGGCAGAACGAAACGCAGCAACCAGGACATCACAAAGATCTCCCACCGATCAACAGTAAGGCCGGAGAAGCCTCAGGTGGAAGTATCACTAGTCAATCAATCAATCAATCAAAATCTTTATTTATTCAGGCGAACATCATTGAGCAAAGCTCATTTACAAGATGGACCTGAGTGGTCATACAAATGAGGATACAAGTATCATTACATAGACAAGAATAGCATAAACAGCAATACAATGACATGAAATGATTATATACAACAATTTACATATATACAAGGAACAGTAGAACCATTTAGCCTGTAAGAAAAAAGGGGACAAAGGGTATAGCAGGCATAAAATATAAATTATAGGGTCTAACTAGTTTTTATGAGAATATAATAGGTGATTTGGAAGATATAAATTGAATTAATATAATGGATGGAAAAAGGAAGGTGGGTCAGGTAGGGTAGGGGATTAGGCTTTATAAAAGCAATTGCAGAGCTCTGGAAAAAGGGCGGAGAACAATCTTTTGAAAGATGCCAGAGGTAGTAGGCTATCTAGCTTCATGGATTTTTGGAGAGAGTTCCATGCAACTGCTAAGGTATAGCTGAAAGCAGCCCTCCCAAACGGGTGCAGGCATTGGGGACCTTTAATATGATGAGTTTACTGATCCTTAAGGTGTATGGCCTAGTTGTAATTTGGGTAAAGCAATCAGTGATATAGTAGGTAGTTTGCCTGTTAACGCTTTGAATATCCAGATAGCAGCATTCCTATTTCTTCTGTGTTGTAATGATGTCCAGTTGACTGCCATATAAAGGGAGCAATGATAGGTGCTGGAGGGAAGGTCAGTAATAAATCTTATGGACCTGTGATACAGGGTGTCCAGTTTATGTAAGAGATGACGTGAACAATGGCAGTAGAGAAAATCAGCATAATCAATGAGGATAGGAATGAGGCCTGAATTAACCTTTTTGGAATCACTGTTTAGGTAATGTTTTATTCTAAAAATAGTCCAAGCCTCTGTCTTAGCTTTTAAGTAGCTCTTCAATATGGACAGAATAGTCAAGCCTGTTATCTATCCAGACTCCAAGGTATTTGAAGTTATCAACAAATTCCAGTTTCTCCAAGTAAGGTGGATAATTGTAGGGTGGTGGATGCTGGGGTAGTGGTAGAGCAACTCTTGTGGCAAAGAACATAGCTTTTTTTTGGCATTTAGAAGTAGTTTTTTGTCAAGTAGATTGTGCTGCAGAATGGAGAATTCGGATTGTAACAGTTCACAGGCTTTAGAAGGTGAGATTGCTGACATATAATACAGTATCATCAGCAAACAGATGAATGTTAGATTGAGTGAGGTTGGCATCAATATTGTTTATATAAATGGCAAAGAGGATAGGGCCAAGAATAGAGCCCTGGTACCCCTTAGCAGTGGTTTTGAGGTGGATAGGTAATCTCATTTTAACCAGTTGTGACCCTATCTGAAAGGTAATCCTTAAACCAGTTGAGTGATAGGGAATCCAGGCCTAGTGAGTTAAGGGAGGTGATTAATAAGTCATGATCCACTGTGTCAAAGGCTTTACTCAAATCCAGGAACACAGCACAGGTACAATTTTTCTTATCCAAGGCAGTCTGCCAATCGTTGGTTACCTTGGCTAAGGCAGTAATTAGTAAAGAAGATCGTGCATCGGATCCCCCATGGCACACTCTATGGACTCCAAAATAGAAAAAACGTTAACAAAGCTAGAAAAACGTGATGCTGCAATTATACAACTCTCAGGCTCCTTAGCAGATTCAGATAAGAGGGTGGTCACGGCCTTGGCTACAGTGGAGACTATTATAAAGGAAAACGGACAGCTACGTGGCCGCCTTGAGTCCCTGGAAAATTAAATCCGAGCTGGCAATATCCGTATCGTGGGGCTTCCTGAAGGTATGGAAGGATCAAACCTGCTGCAATACTTGCTGGATTGGCTGAAAGGCAATCTAAACTCACCTGAAGACTTTCCATGGGCCGCACTCACTAAAGCGTATAGAGTTAATCCGAGGATCTGACCATCATTCCCTAACCAACCACGTACTATCCTGTTGAGAACTACAGGATCGGAGATTCGTGATCGGGTCCTACTCGCAGCAAGAGCAATGTATCTCTTGGAGGTTGGTGAAAGGGACATTAAACTATACCCCGATCTCTCCTTTCAGACCCGCGCCAGGAGGAAGGCCTTCGATGCTGTAAGGCACAAGTTGCGTGCACTTGGAATCATTCACTCCTTCCTACTTCCAGCATGACTATGAGTGATTTATGGAGGGAAGACATGGCATTTTAATACCCCTCAGGATGCTGGCAGATGGACGGAGAAGGTGGAAATAAGTTTGCAGCAAGGAAGGATCCAGTTGATTCGCAGAGCTCCGATGCAGAGGACGATTGAGGAAATAACCTGGGGTATATATATAATAACAGGTCGGGACTTTCCTAACTGTCTCTCCGATGTTGGGACATTTTTGTGAGCACCATGAGACTCTATAGGGAACTGTGGATGTCAGGGTGTAGTTTATAAATGTTTGTTTTAACGAGGGGATTACAGAGGGGCCTTCTGATGATTGTCTCAATAGCCACTTGATGCATGCAGGATTCCCTACCATAACGGTGGCTCCTTGTGGTCCTCACAATCAGTTGAGATACAGGAGAGGTTGAGTCCGAGTTCTATACCATTATGTTTAATAAATAATTTTATAGTTGGAATTGTTTGGGTTGGGAGTTATCAAAATCATTACTGCCTAAAGTTTAAAATGGGCAAATTCGAAATGTACTAATAAATGCTGGATTACAAGGATGGTTCTGCAGGGGAGGAGGGAATTCAGGGGAATCAAATTGTTTTCTATAACAAGTTCTACCTAATTGTACCAGGTTGAAATAGCAATCTTTTTAGATTGTGTCTAGTTCTCCCTTTCCTATTCTACCTAGAGGTTTCACCTTTACCACTGAAGAGGCTGGCAACTGTCGATAAAACTCGTGGATCTATATTGAGGGACTTATTGTCCGGGACTTACCCCCCATCCTTCTGTAACTGACTACAAGGGGGCCTTCTATGTGATTATCAAATATGTGCTATAATGTTTACCTATACCTTGTACGAGTATATATAAATTGTCTGTGAAAACAGAAAATTAATAAATATAAAGTAAAAAAAAAAAAAAGGAAGCCATAAGAAAAACTTACTCACCATAGTAATGTTGTTTCTTCTAATGGAGTCTTGCCGTATTCTGGCTATATGCAGTTAGCCCCAGCACTTGAACTGCTCTGGAGAGTAAAGGGTTAACTCTATGCCCAGGCATAGAACGTCGAGCTCGAGTTCGATTTTCAAACTTCTGTCTTTGGTACTCCTCAGTGTAACCGTCAGATTCTTACGAGCACTATGCTAACTCACTAACAATATAGAAAGTTTTTTTTTTTTTGCCAAAGGGCAATAAACATATTTTTAAGGTCAAAAAGACTCAAGTTGAGAATCCCGGGTCGCACCTGAAAATAGGCACTTGACTGTCTAGCGTGCTTACCTGGTTAACAAAAGCTAAAATAAAAAAGAATCCAAGTAGGTTGTGAAACAAAAACAATATCTTCTTTAATAATAATCACAAAGACCTCAAGCTAAAGAAGAGGTAACCAAGGTACCCCAGACACTGCACCTGCCAGACCACATCCCAAAACAACTAGGTTCCAGAAGGGGAGGCAGGGAGGGAGGTCAGAATACAGCAGGACTCTATTAAAAGAAACAACATTACTATGGTGAGTCATTTTTTCTTCATAGGCAAAAAATACAAACGAGGGGTCAGCACTCCACATTACAAAATATTTAATAAATACAAAACAGTGCAAAAAACACACATATAAATAAAGCTGATCTCACCCAAGCAGGAGTAGAGCTGCCGGCATAAAGGTAAAACGCCAAGGTCTCAGGTATATATACACAGCCGTTGCAAACATCACGGAGAAAGTATATGAAAACGTCTTTGCATGGAAATAACCAGAAGTGCCGAAATGTGACCTGAATCACCAAAAAGCAAACTGACTAAAGTGTAGGGAAAGAATTCAATGCAAATTCAAGGCAATGATAAAAAACAAATGCCAAAAACTCTCGTGTTGCAACCAAAACGCAGAGACAAACAGCTCAAAGAGAACAGGGAGCGCTTACGTATCGACTGAGGGGTGATCTTCTTTCCCTGCATTCGAGTCAGTTTGCCTTTTGGCGATTCGGGTCACGTTTGGGCACTTTTGGTTATTTCCATGCAAAGACATTTTCATACACTTTCTCTGTGATGTTTGCAACGGCTGTGTATATATACCTGAGACTTTGGCATTTTACCTTTATGCCTGCAGCTCTACTCCTGCTTGGGTGAGATCAGCTTTATTTATGTGTGTGTTTTTTATACTGTTTTGTATTTATTAAAGATTCTGTAATGTGGAGAGCTGACCCTTCGTTAGTAGTTTTTGCCTATGGAGCTTGTATTCAGCTCTGGGGTATTAGTGCACTTCCCTGTCTGAGCACCCTTCTTCCCTTGAATTTTCTGAGAGGATTTGTATTTTTTTCTTAATTTTTTCTTCAAACAACATGAAGTCTTGCTGTATTCTGACTACATGCAGACTACCAAGCAGTACCCCCTTGGAGGAGAGAGTTACGGAACCTATTTTGGGAACAAGCTCTGCAGCACTGCTGTGCCAAACCTAGTATCACTTCTTGACTGGATGTCAAGACAGTAATGCTTGGTAAATGTGTGAACAGTTTTCCAGGTGGCTGCTTTACAGATTTCCACTAAGAGTATGTCTCTAGCTGCAGCGACCAAAGCAGCTGTACCTCTGGTGGAGTGAACCCTCAGGCCTAAGGGTGGCTGTTTCCTCAACTCTGAATAGCAGAACTGGATACAGGAGACAATCCACCTGGCAATAGTTCTCTTAGTAGCAAGTTTACCTTTCCCCCTTCTCTATAAGTGAGAAACAGCTGTGAACAGTCATTTCTATGGGCCTTAGTGTGTTCTATATAACTAAGGGCCCTCTTTACATCGAGACTGTGTAGACTTCTCTCCCCAGAGGAAGAATGGTCAGTGAAAACTACAGGCAATGACATTAGACTATTTGAAATGAAAGTCTGATACCACCCTGGGAAGGAACTTTCTGCTGGTTTAAAGGGCTACCTTATCCCTGTTAAATGAAATGAAATCAGGTTCCACTGATAAGGCCTGTAATTCACTGATTCTCCTGGCAAAAGTAAGGGCCACCAAGAAGAAAAAATGACTCACCTTAGTAATGTTGTTTCTTCTAATGGAGTCTTGCTATATTATGACAGTAGCAGTTTGTCCCACCACTAGAACTGCTCCGGAGGTGAAATGGTTAATACCATTCCAAAATAGAACTTTAAGCACGAGCTCTAAGAAGCAGCTCTATCTGTGTAATTTCAAACCTGAACTGTCAGATCTTTACGAGCAAAACTCACTAAGGTCTGTGTGGAAGCTGTAACCTACACTAGCCAAATGGCTACCTAAATATTAACAACCATTGCTGGTCCCAACACCCAAGACTCAAGTCAGGGACCAGAACTACTAACACAATTCTAACAACATGAGAATAAAACAACAGTATAATAAAACACACACCCAAACTCCCAAAAGGGAAAACGCTTAAAAGGGCATAGAATAGTGCCCACACTAAGTTGCCCGCACCCCACCCAAGTAGAAGTTCTGAGAGGGGCAGGCTGGGGAGGTCATAATATAGCAAGACTCCATTAGAAGAAACAACATTACTAAGGTGAGTAATTTTTCTTCAAACAACATGAAGTCTTGCTATATTATGACAGTAGCAGATACACAGCAGTACCTCCATGGAGGAGGGGCAGAACCTACTTAGGGAATAGGCTCTGAAGAACAGCTGTGCTAAACCGAGCATCTCTCCTGGCCTGGACATCCAGGGAGTAATGCTGGTAAGTGCGTGCACCGCTTCCAAGTAGCAGCCTGGCATATCTCTAATATAGGGATGTCTCTGGCAGCAGCAGACGCAGCTGTACCCTGGTAGAATGAGCCCTCAAGCCAGAGGGGATCTCTGCCCAGTTTCTGATAACAAATTGGATACAAGAGACAATCCACCTGGCAATTGATCTCTTAGTAGCAGGTTTGCCTTTCCCAACTTCACCATAGGTAAGGAAAAGTTGGAGGATTGAACCTCAGACCTTTGTGCGCTCTATATAGTAACTAAGAGCTCTCTTAACATCCAGGCTGTGCAACCTCCTCTCACCAGAAGAGGAGTGATCAGTGAAAAATACTGGAAGGAGATAGATTGGTTAAGATGGAAATCTGAAACCACCTTAGGTAAAAACTTCCTATTAGTCCTAAGGACTACCTTATCCCTGTGGAAAGAAATAAAGTCAGTTTCACTGACAAGGCTTGCAACTCACTTATGCATCTAGCAGAAGTGATAGCCACCAGAAAAACAGTTTTCCAAGTTAGATACTTAAGCTCTGCAGAAAACAGAGGTTCAAAAGGGGGTTGCATTAACTGGGCAATACAAACATTAAGGTCCCAGGCAGGGGCCGGTTCCCGAAAGGGTGGATTAGTATGGAGTAATCCCTTAAAAAACTTGGAAAACACAGGGTGAGTGGAAAGAGGGGATGACTTTCCTGCTGACACAAAAGCAGATACAGCTGCCAAATGGACTCTCAGGATAGCTGGTCTGAGACCCAAGGAATTAAGATGGACCATGTAATCTAATACAATGGGCAAATCAGCAGATTCTAGGAAATATTTTCCCAGCACACCAAATGGAAAACCTTTTCCATTTAGAACTATAAGAAGCCCTAGTGGAAGGCTTTCTAGAAGCCTTTAGGATCTCAAGAACACCCTGAGAGGTGTAAATCAGCAAATCTCTACCTCCTCCAAGAGCCAGGCCTTGAGGTTGAGGGATTTGAGGTCCGGATACCAAACCCTTCCTGGGCACAAGTTAACAGGTTGTGAATCCTGGGGAGGCAAAGGGAAGATGGATTGTCAGTGACAGAAGGAGGGGTACCAGGGCTGCCTGGCTCCAATCCGGGCAATCAGAATCACCCCTGCAAGGCTGAGATCTGATTTTGACTAATACTTTGAATAGGAGAGGGAAGGGAGGAAAGCATAAAGAAACTTCCCTCCCAATCCAGGAGAAGGGCATCCAGGGGACTGAGCCCAACACTGGAGGCCTGCAACAGAACAGAGGAAGTCTGTGATTGTCTGGGGCTGCAAAAGATCTATCTGAGGGGTGCCCCATCTGGCAAAGACTATCCCCAGCACTTGAGGATCCAGGGACCATTCGTGATGGCCCTGGGAAATCTGCTGAGAGCATCCGCTAGACATTGTCCTTCCCTGGAAGATGAACTGCTATGAGGGAAGTGTTCGGGAATAGGCCAGAGACCACAACTTCATTGCCTCGGTGCACAAGGTCAAGACCGAGTGCCCCGTTTGTTGATGTACCACATTGTTGTGGTGTTGTCTGTTCTGACTTGTATCACCTTCTTGTGGACAGATGCAGAAAATGCTTGAAGAGCTAAAAAGACAGCTCTGAGTTCCAGCAAATTGATGTGGAGCAGAGATTCCCAGGGGACACAGCCATCCCTGAGGGAAAGGTCGCCCATGTGGGCTCCCCCAACCCAGAAGGGAAGCATCTGTAGTGAGAGTCAAATTGTGAGCAGGGGGAAATGAAGGGACCCCTAATCTTAAATTGCTCTTGATCCTGCCACCACTGGAGGGCCTGGATCAAGGTTCGAGTCACTGGGACCAACTTGGAAAGGGGGTCTCTTCTCTGAGACCAATAGGTTCTCAAGTGAAACTGAATGTCTCTCATCTGAAATCTTGCTCCCTGCACAACAGCTGTGGATGCAGCCATGTGTCCCAGGAGCTGCAGAAAGTGTCTTGCTGGTCGAGAGACCTGCAGGGTGAAGGAGGAGGCCAGAGTCACTAAATTAGTCACCCTTTCTAAGGGAAGAAAAGCTCTGGCTAGCTTTGTGTCCAACTCTGCCCCTATAAAGGTGAGTACCTGGACTGGTTCCAGAACCGACTTTGGTAGACTTAGCAGAAAGCCCAGGGAGGTGAGAAGCTGCTGGGTAACTTGCAGGTGAGATTTTACCTGTTCTGGGGACTGGCCTACAATGAGCCAATCGTCTAGATAGGGAAAAACAGCAATCCTTTGCCTCCTTAAGTGAGCCACTGCCACTGCTAGACACTTTGTGAATACCCTTGGGGCAGAGGTAAGGCCGAAGGGCATTGCTCTGAACTGGTAATGACCTGAGGGCAGTTCGAATCTGAGGTACTTTCGATGGGAGCTTCTGATTAGGACGTGGAAATAGGCATCCTTGAGGTCCAGGGAGGCTAACCAGTCCCCTGGCCTTAGGGAGGGTAAAATCATTGCCAGAGTTACCATTTTGAACTTTGGTTTCAAAAGATGCTTGTTCAGATATCTGAGGTCTAATATGGGCCGCCATTCTCCTGTCTTTTTTGGGGTAAGGAAGTATCTGAATACAGACCCTGCCCTGGTGCAGGGAGGAACCCTTTCCACTGCTCTGAGAGCCAACAGGGTTGAGACCTCTGCTTCCAGAGCAAACGCTCCTGAAGCACTTCAGTGAAAAGTCTGGTTCTCAGCTTGGGAAACTTTTGAAGTTGAGAACCAGACCCTGGCTTACTACTTCCAGAACCCACTTGTCTGAGGTTAAAGAAGCCCAGTTCTGACTGAAGTAAGCCAGCCTGCCCTCTACCGGTAAAGGAGACCGGCCCTGGGCACCCCATCAGGGTGCCTGCTTAGCAGGAGCTTTAGGCTGAGGGGTGGGAGCAGGCCTGCCCACCCTCGCCTGCCTCTGCCTCTGAAGAAGCCCTCTGAGCATAGGCAGAGGAGGCCTGAGTCTGGTAAAAGGGCCTGTGAAAGGCCTACCCCTACCCCTGGGGTATGCCTCTGAGGAGTGGCTTGCCGCTCCTTAGCTTGGGCACTTTGTAAGTAGTCCTATATTCATCCATCTTTTTCATGTAATTCTCTGTCTGCTCCCCAAACAGAGAATTTCCCATCACAGGAAAAATCCATAGCCTTAGTCTGGGTATCCTGTGACAGACTAGTACACCTGAGCCAGGCTAACCTACTTAAAAGCTACAGATGTGGCCATGACCCTAGAGGAAACATCACTAACATCCACAGCAGCATGAAACTGTACCTTAGAAGCCTCAATGCCACCAGCAGCCACCTGTTCTAGGTCTACTAGCCAGCTGGCCATGGGCTTGCTTGGCTAATTCCATAACAGTATCCCATCTAGATTTCTGATACCTAGCTACATAAGCCATATAATTTGCTTGCCTGAGTCCCAGAGAGGCTGCTATATACTGTTTTTTCGCCATGGCATCAATCTTCCCAGAATCCTTGTCAGGAGGATGTGAAGCCAGGGGGATATTAGCTTTATCACAGGCTGCAGCCTGAACTACCCCAACATGACTGCATTGCTGAGAAAGGAATTCTGTACCAGGACCTGACAATGTGTACCTTCTGTCCATCTTTTCATCTACAGGAGGCACAGAATTAGGAGCTTTTAAAATTTTTATTGTTTGCTTCCTAAAAGACTTATGCAAAGGAATAGACAATCTCCTAGACTCTGGAATATCCATCATTTCTACAAAATCAGGCTCCTCTTGCTCATCCACAGCTTCTTCCAAGGAAGCTGGAGGTTTCAGCAACTTTTTTGTAAAACATAAAATGAGATGGGGACTCAGATAGCATAGGGGGAGATTCTAGAGGTCTGTCTGGGGAAATGTCCGGTTCAATGGGCACACCCAGACCTTCCCAGCCACATTCATACTATTCATAATCATCCTCCCCCTCCTCTGGTTCATAAAATTCCTCAACATCATATTCCTGAACCACTGGAACCGGACAAACCGACCTTTTGCCAGATAGTGGCGGTTCGGACGGAACCTGAGACAGTGACTGGACAATTTGTATGGCTTTTGCTATCTCTGCAGCAGTTGGAGAAGGGGTTTTGGACTCCAAACCTGCTGACTTTCTTGTTTTCTTTACTGGAATTGGTTCCTCAGAACCAGCTTTTCTCTTGCCCAAGGAGGTCTCGCCCTGGTCAGAGGGCACCGAACCGGGCTGGCCATCCGAGTCAGCAGACTTTTTGGCCTCTCATTCCCTGAGCCTGCCCAATCTCTTTTCCAGGGTGGCTGCAGGGAAATTCTTACATATCTGGCAGTCTGACTGGAGGTGGTCAAACCCCAGACAATGAGACATGGTGTGTGGGTCAGCCTTGGCAAAGACTTCCCCACAGACATCACAGTGTTGAAACCCAGTGGGCCCGGTTTTTCTTTTGGGTTTCTCAGACATAATGCTAGCCTAACCAGAAAAACTTGCCCTTTAAACGGCAGTGCCAGGCAAGACACCCTTATCGGTTCCTAACCATGTCACGGGTATTAGAAAAAACCGTAATAAAATCCGGGTTTTTTTAGAACCGATAAGAACCGGGAACCGCACTCTAAAATGTTAAACTTTAAAGTTAACAAGTTTTAAACCCAGCTGATCGGTTCAAAACCGAACCGATAAACTTACAAGTTCCACACAGACAAAACCTTTAATTTACTTACGATTACCACAGACAGAGGGCTTGAACCGAGCGGTTTTGGTTTAAATAAAACTATTCTCGGTTGAATCGAATCAGAAAACACTGTTTAAACCGAGAAATGAACCGAGCAGTAGGAGAAATCTCCGGAGAGACTGTTCACTGTTGTGGAGTAAAGAATCTGACAGTTCAGGTTTGAAATTACACAGATAGAGCTGCTTCTTAGAGCTCGTGCTCAAAGTTCTATTTTGGAATGGTATTAACCATTTCACCTCCGGAGCAGTTCTAGTGGTGGGACAAACTGCTACTGTCATAATATAGCAAGACTTCATGTTGTTTGAATACAGTTTTCCAAGTCAAGTACTTCAGCTCAGTTGAAGATAATGGTTGGAAAGGGGGCTGCATAAGCTGTGCAATACAGATATTCAAGTCCCAAACTGCAGCAGGCTTCCTAAAAGGAGGACTAATATGAACCAGACCTTTGAAGAATTTCTTGAAAACTGGATGAGAGGCTAGGGAAGAGCCCTTCCCAGCTGAAAGAAAAGCAGAAATAGCTGCCAAATGTACTTTGAGGGTAGTAGGCCTGAGGCCTAAACTGTTAAGGTGTACTAAATAATCCAAAGTAGTGGCAACATCAGCTGAATCTGGCTGAATATGTCTCTGAGAACACCAGAAACCAAATCTCTTCCATTTGGAATTGTAAGGTTTTCTAGTAGAAGGCTTTCTACTAGCCTTAAGAATGTCCAAGACTGATTGGGAAAGTTGCAGGCTTGCATATTCTAACTCTTCAAGAGCCAGGCTTTGAGTCTGAGAGTCTGAAGGCTGGGATACAGTATCCTCCCCTGTGAAGAAGTGAGGAGATTGTACTGTCTGGGAAGAAACAGTTGCATTGTCACTGACATGGACAATAATAGGGGGTACCATGGCTGTCTGGCACAGTCTGGAGCCACCAGAATCACTCTGCAAGGCTGAGATCTGATCTTGATCAGGACTCTGAAAATCAGAGGAAAAGGAGGAAAAACATATAGAAACCTGCTTGTCCAATTCAACAGTAGAGCATCCTGGGGGACAGATCCCAGAAGAGGGGGTCTGCAGCAAAACAGAGGAAGTCTGTGATTGTCCAGGGCTGCAAAGAGATCTATCTGTGGAGTACCCCACCTCTTGAAAATGACCTGAAGAAACAGAGGATTCAGAGTCCATTCGTGATGACCTTGAGAAATCCTGCTGAGAGCATCTGCTAGTATGTTGTCCTTCCCTGGAAGATGCACAGCTATCAGGGAAACATGAAGGGAATAAGCTAGAGACCAGATTTTCATGGCTTCTGTGCACAAGGCCAAGGACTGAGTGCCTCCCTGCTTGTTGATGTACCACATGGTCGTGGTATTGTCTGTCCTGATCTGCACCACTTTCCCCTGAACAGTGTTTAAGAATGTCTGAAGTGCTAGAAAGTGCTGGCCTGGTGGCGTAGGGGGTAGAGGAGCAGGCGCCTTACCTGGACTCACGCCAGCGACCCGGGTTCGGGAACGGACTCGGGATGCCGGGGGCTGGCTGGGGCGAGAGAGGATTGAGCGTCCATTTGGACTGCTCTCCTATCTCGGGGGCTGGCTAGGGAAGACGTTGGTCAGCAGTGGCTTCTGGTGGAGACCAGGAGTACTGCACAATGGCACAGGGATGCCAACCAGAAAAACGTGAAAATGCTCCACGTCAAGCCAGATGATGGCTGCCTAGCTCTCCGAGCTCGTCAATGCCCCTGAAGCCTTCTGCCTCACCAGCACCCTCCGGGCCAAGAAGTTGCACTGGTCTGCAGGCCCCTGGCTGGTGCCTTCTCTCTCGGAGGAGGACCCACCCGGTGAAGGGATATACCGGGTTACCCGGAGGATCGGCTGCCATCTGAGAGTGAAGGACTCGGGGGACAGGACGGGTGGGAGGCAGCATTGGCTCACCTGAAGGAGAGGCTGGCATGACTGCAAAAGTCAGGGGTGGGAAAAAAGATAACACAAAAAAAAAGAAGTGCTTGAAAGACAGCTTTGAATTCGAGAAGATTTATGTGTAGAAGAGACTCCCAATGAGACCAAGTTCCCTGAGCAGTAAGCTGGTCCAGATGGGCTCCCCATCCCAGTAGAGAGGCATCTGTGGTGAGAACCACTGAAGGAGCCTGACTGAGGAAGGGGACACCTTGTCTTAGATTGTCCTCCTCCAGCCACCACTGGAGAGCCTGAACCAGAGGGTGAGACACTGGAACCAATTTGGAGAGAGGGTCTTTTTTCTGAGACCAGTAAGATCTTAGATTAAACTGAATATCTTTAATTTGAAATCTTGCCCCTTGCACCACAGTAGTACAAGCTGCCATGTGGCCTCGCAACTGAAGGAAGTATCTGGCTGGCCGAGACACTAGAGGATGACAAGATGAAGCCAGAGTGATAAGGGATTGTACCCTTGAAAGAGGGAGAAATACAGGTTACTCACCTGTAACAGGAGTTCTAGGAATGGTATATGTTGTTCATCCACACTGTCTGTCAGGTTCCTTGCCGCTTTAAATCTTACCAGAAGGACTTCAAGCTGGCTCCTCCCACCCACCTGGGTGGTAGAACTCTCGGCTCCGCCCCATGACGCCAGATCTAGCCCGCTGGAAGCCAGGTTGTGCGTCGAAGCCGGGTGGATGAACAACATATACCATTCCTAGAACTCCTGTTACAGGTGAGTAACCTGTATTTCTAGGGACATGGATATGTTGTTCATCCACTCTGTCTGGCAGACTCCTAGCAGGTCTCTGGGAGGAGGGAGGCAAGGCGCACACCCCCTACTTAGGAAATAAAGACCTGAGAACCGAGGCCCCAAAACCAGCATCCCGGCATGACTCAAGGTCGATGTGGTAGTAGGTGATGAAGGTGTGTGCTGACTTCCAGGTAGCAGCCCTGCAGATTTCCTGAGTAGGGACGTCCCTGGAAGCAGCCACCGATGCAGCGGTATGGTGGGTAGAATGAGCTCTTATCCCTCTGGGAGGCTCCATGCCTGCCAACCTATAGCAGAGATCTATGCAGGAGATGACCCACCTGCCTATCGTCCGCTTGGCTGAGGGTCTGCCAGGTGCGGCTTCAGCGTAGGTGACAAACAGCTGGCAAATCTCTCCCCAAACTTCAGCCATCCGCTCCTTGTAATAAGTGAGCGCTCTTCTAGGGTCCAAAGTATGGAGCCTATATTTGGCCTCCAAGGTGTGATTGGTGCAGAACACTGGCAGAGTCAACACCTGGTTAAGGTGAAACTCCGACACCACCTTCGGAAGGAATTTCGGGTGGGGGCGCAGCACAACCTTGTCCCTGTGGAAGACCAGATAAGGAGACTCGATGGAAAGCACCTGGAGCTCTCCCAGCCTTCTGGCTGACGTGATAGCCACCAAGAAGGCGGTCTTCCATGACAGGTGATAGATGTCACACCTTGCATCGGTTCGAATGGCTTGCCCATGAACTTAGCCAATACCAGCAGTAGATCCCATGGAGGTGGAGGTTCTCGCACCGGAGGGGATACGTGATCAAGGCCTTTGAAAAAGCACCCGACCACCTTCTCCTGCGCCACCGACTGCTTCCCGGCCCGCGCCTGGTAAGCAGAGATGGCTGCCAGGTGTACCTTAAGGGTCATCAACCGAAGCCCTTGCTGAGAAAGGGATCACAGGTAGTCCAGAATGCTTGCCAAGGAACAGGAGGAGGGGTCCAGGCCCTTGTCCTGATACAAATAGAGAATCTCTTCCATTTGAAGCATAGCATTTTCCTGGTGGGCTCCTTGGGACGCCTCAACAACGTTGAGGACCTCGTCGGAAAGACCCAAGGCCTGGAACTCTGGCAGCTCAGGAACCAGGCCCCTCAGGTGCAGGGATTGAAGGTCCAGATGGAATACCTTCCCTGACTGACTGAGATCAGGTCGGCGGGCTGGAAGCCGCCTCGGGAGCCTGGAGCTGAGACTAAGGAGATCTGGATACCAGAACTGGCAGGGCCAGTCTGGGGCTACCAGAATCACCTGTGCCTTGTCCCTCCTCGCCTTGAGAAGCACCTTGTGGATCAAGGGAAATGGGAGAAAGGCGTAGAAGAGACCCGGGGTCGTCGGGCTCGAGAAGGCATCCCCCTGCAGCGAGCCATGCTGAAGGGGGTGGGCTTGAAACAGTCTCAGCTTCGCATTCTCCCTGGAGGCAAACAGATCCACCTGAAGCATGCCCCAGTGGGAGAACAGGTCTTGTACTACCTCTGGCAGGAGAGACTTCTCGTGGGACGCAGCCCCTATCTTGCTCAGGGCATTGGCCAGAATGTTGGAGGCTCCTGCCACATGGATAGCAAGGAGATCTGCCTCTAGGCTGCACACGAGTGACCAAATGTGGAGAGCTTCCCTGCACAAAGGCATGGACGCGTCCCGCCCTGGCGGTTTAGGTAGTACATGGTGGTGGTGTTGTCGTCTGGACCCTGGAACCACTTGACCCTGCAGAAGCGAGGCGAAGGCAGTGAGGGCTAAGCGAACCACTCGAGAGTTCCAACAGGTTGATGTGGCATGGGACTCCCAGGGACCAGAGGCTGTGTGCTCTAGTGCTCCCCAGATGGGCACCCCAACCCATCAGAGAGGCATCGGTCGATAGAGGAGCCGTCGGCTCAGGGTGAACGACCGGATGCCCTCCTGCAGATATATGGAGCAGTCCGCCGGAGGCATTCACATCTCCTGGTCACTGTTACTAGCTGATCCAGAGGATCGAAGTGCTGTGACCATTGGCTGGCCAGCCCCATTGAAGGAGGCATGTACAGCGACTAGCCGGACCCACGATGGTGCAGGCTGCCCACAGGCGCAGGAGTCCCAGGCAGGCGCAATTGTCCAACCTGAAATGATGGGGCAAAGGAGGAAAGAACCTCGGCCCTGTCTGATGGGAGCTGTGCTCTGGCTCATAGAGAGTCGAGCTCTGCCCCAATGAACTGTATCACCTGCTTTGGCATGAGTTTCGACTTGGCTTCGTTGAAGAGGAGGCCAACCTGAGAGAAAACCTGGAGGGCCAGATCTCTGGACCGCTCCACCTCCATTCTGGAGTAGGCTGCAATCAGCCAGTCGTCCAGGTATGGGTACACAGGACCCCTTCGCAACAAGAGAATGCTGTCACCACTGCCATGCATTTGGTAGACCCTTGGGAGCTAGGGAAAGGCAGAAGGGCATGGCCCGAACTCGTAGAGGGATCCCTCTGCCCTGAAGCAGAGGAATCTCTGGTGGGACGGATGGATTGGGACGTGAAAGAACGCATCCTGGAGGTCCAGAGAACAGAACCACATGCCTCGTTCCAAGGATGGGATTATCTGAGCCAGAGTGACCGTCCTGAAGGTCCGAGACCTTAGGAACCTGTTCAGGTCATGCAGGTCTAGAATGGGCATAGCCCCCATCTGTTTGGGACCAGAAATACCTGGACACAAACCCCAGGTCTGTGGTGGAGGAGCAGAGGAGGCCGATAGCCGACAGGCGAGCCGCCAGAGAGACTCGCGGACCCCACCCAGCCCCTGAGGGCGAGATATGGCTCGGAAAGGCGGGGCCTGCTTCGAACTCCAGGGGCAGGCCCTCTCCTACCACCTCCAACACCCAGCGGTCTGTGGTGATAGTGGACCAGAGGCGGAAAGAGTGAGGGGGCCGCCCCCAGGGGGCGGGAGTGTGAGGCTGGAGCAACACCCTCAACCCGTCACTGGGCAGGCTTGGAGGAGGGACCGGCCGAGGGACCTCCTGGGCCTTTTCCTCCCTGCTTCCTGTTAGAGGAAGCTGCAGGCTAGGCTTTGGGGTGCCAAGCGCGAGCCTGCTTGCCCTGATGCTGGTGCTGGTGCTGTTGGGCTGGACGTGCCGCAGGCGCAGAAGGGCGAAAGGACTTATGTTGTTGACGACAGCCCTTATCCTTCTGGGCGGAGGTGACCGAGTCTGGAGTGGCACTGGACTTTTCGATCTTCTGGAGGTGACATTCCACTCCAGGGCCGAAGAGGTCAGTCCCCAGGAAGGGGACATACACCAGTTTATGCTGGGTATCCACCCTGAAGGTGGATATCCTCAGCCATGCTCTGCAGCGCATGGCCACTGCGGCCGCAACTGATCTGGTACAGAAGTCTCCAATGTCCAGAGCCGTTTGGAGCTGCTGTTTTGCCACTGCCCTTCCCTGGTCCCGTACCTGCTTGACCGTGGTCTGCAGGTCGGCCGGGAGATGAGGGATCACCTCATCCAGGGAGCCCATAAGGGCGTGGGAGAAATGTGCCATCAGCACGGCCGAGCTGGTCTGGCGGAGGCCAAGGGAGGACGCAGCGTACACCTTGCGCCCGGCATAGTCCAGCTTTTGGACTCTGCCGGGAGCTTATCAACATCCTAAGCGTTCCCAGACACCAGAAAATGCAATGGTGACCAACCCCTCGGCGGAGGGTGTCGAAAAACTGGACAAAGAGCTGGTAGGGACCACATACTTCCTGGCCATCCTGGTCGAAGGCGCAGGACAGGAAGCTGGCTGCTGCCAGAGCTCTAAGGCTGGGCCAACAATGGCTTCAGCCACCGGAAAGACCTCCATGGGCGAATCCCCTCGGTCGGAGTATCTCCGTTAGGGGATACTCAGCCCGGCTTGGATACGGGCTTGAGCTGCATCCTGGTGGACTCCGAGATGAGCCGAAGTAGACCCATAAAGGACGATGGGCTTTCGTCCATCGACTGGCCCCCGGAGGACTCCAGGTCAATGGGCCTGGAGAACAGGGAGGAGTCATCGTCAGACTCCGAGGAGTCCGCGAAGAGCTGCCTGGGGCCTGAGTCTCCCTCCACCTGCCGAGGACCGTCGGGAGTGAGGGTGACCAACAACCTGTAGGGCAGATCCTGACCCTTACGAGAGTCTTTGGTGGCGCCCCGATTTTGGTTGTGGGCGGAGGTTCCCACCTGTCGGTGGGGCAGCTGGTTTCAAGCCAGTTCTTCGGCCCAGGCAGAACCTCGACTTCTAGCGAGGTTTTGAAGCCATGGATGACAGTCACTTGATGGCCAGGGAAAGCTGACAGGCGTGACATTCCCAAACAAGTAACTACTGTCACATCAGGTCCTCATGGCGTCCGGCGCAATTTAGCGAAGCCCTCCTCTTCCGGGGAGAAAGAGGCGAGCGACGGCGGCGCTGCTACGCTGATGCGAGACGAGACCTGATGTCAAGCGGGATCAGCTGGACTATGGCGTGCCGAGACGAGATCCCCGGTGTTTCGAGATGGGTCTGGGAAGGGCAGGGGACACCCGCTCTTCCCTCGGCTCGGAAGCCCTGACCGGGGACTCCGGCACAGGAGGCGCAGGCAAGTCCTCAGTCTCCACCGGGGGAACCGGTGAAGAAGGGTTGTCGGCTACACCAGTCGACAGCCCGTCCGACGGGTCGAGAAAAATCTCAACCACGTCGACAGGTGTCTTGGTTGGCTGACCTGACAGGGACACCGTGAAGCCAGCGGCCTTCACGCAACCTCGACCGAAGTAAGTATCGACTGTCATGGAAGGGACCTCTCCCGCTCCCACGACGCTGACGGTGGGACTTACCTTCTGAGTCCTTCTTTTTGGACCGAGAAGAGTCGATGGCCCTCCCTTCATGGAAAGGTTGAAAAGCTCCTTAAAGAAGCTGAGTGGAGGATCCAAGAGGCGCGATAAATGCACGACCGAGGAGATGATGATGCGGCCTGTGCAGCCTCCTCTGCGGCGATCATCTGCTCGACTTGCTCAGCGAACCAGCCACCGCGGACACCATGCGAGGCCCTCCTTTGACTTCACGGCGGTAGCACTTCTGAATGACCAAGTTGTAACCAGACAGCAGCAGTCTTCCAGGACATTGGCGAAAACAAATACCATGACTACATGAGCCTGCGGGTCATGGTCTAAAGCGAGTAGTAGGCGTGCATTGGTCGGATCCATCCTGGACATTTCTGCCCACATGGGCACCGCGAAAACGAGTCGATTTGTCCATCATGACGCAGGAGTAATCAACAATGGATTATAAAGATTTTAGTGCTCGGTTCGTGAAACAAATTACTTTCCTAAGTCCAGCAGGAATTCGCCCGTCTGAAAAACACGTTAGCCTAACATGCTCCCAATATGGAAATTAGCTCCAGCACGACTCTCCAGGCTGCTCTGGGATCTTGTCGGAGGCGCATCCTCAGATCGTGCTCACGCAGGTACAGAATGACAAGTACGGTGGGGGGGGGCTGCAGAATCAACATGTTTTTATAAAGTCAGGTTATCATTTAAAAGATTTGGATTTGCAGAAAGATAGAGTGAGGGAGGTAATTTCAACTATGATTAAGTCACTGTTCTATTTCATTAAAGCAGCCAGAAAAACAACAAAGACAGTGGCACTCTGTACTGTCAGGATCTCCACGGTCCCGCTTGCACGCCAAATGATGTCATCACATTAGGGACGTTGTCTGTGGAGTGTCTGAGTAGATTGGGCACAGCACAGCCAAATGGGGCAATAATTTAAATTACATTATAATACAATAATTTTAACAGATACTGCACAGCAATGACAGGACACCACTTAGAAAGGTGTTCTGTACTGCTGTGTTAAGTTTGAAGGAAGCTCCTGAGTGTTGCACATGATCTTTAAGCTGCTCAAGCTGCTTGGGTTTGTGGCTCTTCATTCTGGTCAGTTGGGGATGATTAGTGTAGTGGGGTGATGATTTGTTTTACATCATCAAAGCTTACAGTCATCCATTTACTAGACATTTCCCCAAGTAGAGTTTTATTGTTGGATGTTTCCCTTTGATAGTCACAGGTTTCATCTGATCATGGTTTATGCACCTCAGACGAAGGCAGAGCAGATTGCACTCTTTAAACTGGTACAACCCTGTTTAGCTATGAGTCTTTCTGTACTTCTGGGTGGTGATTTTTTTTTTTTAAACTTAATTTGTAAGATTTTCCACTGAACCAGCCAGTATGGCATACAATTAATGACATAGAGGATAGTAGCACCTTTGTAATACATTGGTGATCTCATATATTTTAGCATCAGGATACTGCAAGTCAACAATTTGTGATACTTCATATGGGGTACCACCTGAATACATTCTGTCATTACAACAGAAACAGAAGCCAGATATGCTTAGGATGCCAGCCATGCTATGACTGTGGAATTCTTGAGAAAACTGAATACGATTATAGCTTTATAAACATGACGTTAAACTAGTCATTGTTTCCACAATTACCACAATTTTAACTAGGGAGAAGATAACAGTGCTATAAATATTCCCCCTACTCGGCTCTATCAACTACTCAACATTATGTCCACCAGAAATCCCTCTCTTTTTAAATAAAATCTCTTGAGGCACATATACTTTAATAAACCCAGATTAAGGCATTGCATATTAAGGGTTTAAATGTTCCCCTCTGTAACTCCCCTGAGCTTAAAGGCTATTTGATAACGAATACTGTTACTACAATTGTTCATAAATCAAGAGTCCTGGTGTTAAAGTTCCGTGTTGCTGCGTAGTTCACTGCCACACGGTTGGGGTCCGTTTTGGGACATTTCTGTGCTTCACATCAAGAAAAAGGCAAAGAAGCCATTGTTATAAATGTTACACTCAAAGAGGATTCTAGTGTCAGTAGAACCAGAACAAAGTTTCTAGGGACATGGATATGTTGTTCATCCACACTTATTGGCAGGTTCCTTGCCGCTTTAAATCTTGCCGGAAGGTCTTCAGGCTGGCTCCTCCCACCCACCCGGGTGGTAAAACTCTCGGCTCCGCCCCATGACGCCAGATCTTCCTTACCGCTTCAGGGTTTTAAATAATTGATTAGCATTTTTTTTATTGGGACTATACTAACTGTATAGAAAGTACTTATATAGATTTTCTAGAAGTGCTGTGTTTGTTAAACACAGTGAGGCAAGAGCTATGCATTTTCACAAAGATTTAGCACTTTTATGAGTAAAACGCTAATCAGTTTTTGGAGTTAAATAAATCCCTGCGCTTGGAAGCTCAGGTTCCCTCCTTTACGCTCCGCGTATAAGACTGGTTCCTAACTCTTCAGTTTTCCGAAATTAATCTTTAAGGTTTTCTAGACTTTGGTCAACTATTTCCCTCGCGGCTGCGATGGACAAATCGACTCCCGGTTTTCGGAGATACCCATGCGGGCAGACGATGTCTCGGATGGATCCGCACTCCACGTGCGTCTGTTGCTTGGGCCTTGAGCACGACCCGCAGGCTTGCGACCTGTGCTCTTCTTTCTCGGCCTACGTCCTGGAAGACCGTGCCGGCCGTCTGCAACTTGGGTGACCTGAAAAGCGTTACCCTCCAGTAAAGTCGAAAGAGGCCCGGTTGGCGGTTTCCACGGCGGCGGGCTCGGCGGATCAGCTAGAGCAGATGATTGCTCTCGAAGAGGAGGCGGCACGGACCGCATCTTCCTCGGCCGCGCCATTTATCCTGCTCTCCCTGGGATCCTCATATTCTGCTTCCTTTAAGGAGCTTTTTCTGTCTCTCTCCACCAAGGGAGAGGGACTTTCATCTTCGGGACCTTCCTCTCGGTCCAGAAAGAAGAAGGACAAGGGTAAGTCCATCCGTCTACGCTCTTGGGAGTGGGAGAGGTCCCCCTCCCCGAGCGGTCGACCATCGACTTCGGTCGATCCTTCGGATTCGGACACTGGCTTCACGGTGGCCCCTGCCAGGTCAGTTGACCCGAGACTCTGCCGATGCAGTCGAGATCTTTCTCGACCTGACGGGTTGTCGACCGGCGAAGCCGAAAATCCTCTCTCCCCGGTTCCCCTGGTGGTGGTTGAGGATCCTGTGGGCTTGCCAGTGCCTCCAGTTCTGGAGCCCTTGGGTGTTCCTTCCGTGCCGAAGGGAGGGTGGGTTCCCCCGCTCCTTCCCTGCACCCTCCTCGGAAAAGCCGAGGTTCGCGGTCTTGGTCTCAGACTTCTTTACGGTCCAGCCGATCCTGCCATCAGAGGCGGTCTCGGTCTCAGCACCGCGGCAAGCGGCGCCGCTGGTCGTTCGTCCTCTTCCTCGGACGAGGGGAGGCTTCGATGCATGTTGCGTCGACGATACGAGGACCTCATGTGGCAACAGCTTCTGCTGGCCGGGAACAAGCCGACGACGTCGCCTTCCCCGGCCATTAAGTGGCTGTCACCTGAGCGGCCGAAGCAACCCCTCGCTTTAGCCGAGGCGCCTGTTTCCAGGCCTGTTGCTCAGCCGAAACCAGCTGCTCCACCGATTAGGGTGGAACCTCCGTCTCCACAGCCGTTGTTTGGGGCTCCGACCAAGAATTCTCAGTCGGCTCAGGGTTTACCCCATAGGCTGTCGGTCACCCTTACTCTCGATCGCCCTCGGCAGGTAGAGGGTGGCTCAGGCCCGGGGCAGCTCTTTGCGGACTCTTCCGAGTCCGACGACCATTCCTCCCTCTTCTCCAGGCGAGTGGACTTGGAGTCCTCTGGAGCTCAGTCGCTGGATGATAGCCCTTCGTCCTTTCTGGGTTTGCTTAGGCTCATCTCGGAGTCCACCGGGATGCAGCTCAAGCTCGTATCCAATCGGGCCAAGTATCCCCTCACGGAGATATTGGACCGAGGGGATTCCCCTACGGAGGCCTTTCCTGTGGCTGAGGCCATTGTGGGCCCAGCCTTGGAGCTCTGGCAGCGCCCTGCTTCCTGCCCTGCGCCTTCGGCCAGGATGGCCAGGAAGTATGCGGTCCCTACCGGTTCCCTGTCCGGTTTCTCTGAACACCATTCAGCCGAGGGGTTAGTTACCGACAGCGTTTTCCGGCGTGCTGGAAATGCTAGGGACGTGGACAAACCTCCCAACAAGGAGTCCAAGAAATTGGACTATGCCGGGTGAAAAGTCTACGCTGCGTCCTCCCTTGGCCTTCGCCAGGCCAGCTCGGCCGTGCTTATGGCACATTTTCTCCCATGCCCTGTTGGGCTCCCTGGACGAGGTAGTCCCTCATCTCCCGGCTGACCTGCAGACTACGGTTAGGCAGGTGCGGGACCAGGGCAGGGCAGTGGCAAAGCAGCAACTTCAGACTGCTTTGGACATTGGAGACTCCTGCGCCAGGTCAGTCGCGGCCGCAGTGGCTATGCGCCGTCGGGCATGGCTGAGGATATCCACCTTCACAGCGGATACCCAGCACAAATTGGCGGATGTCCCCTTCCTGGGGACCGACCTCTTCGGCCCTGGAGTGAAAGGCCACCTCCAGAGGATCGAAAAGTCCAATGCCACCTTGGACTCGGTCTCATCCGCTCAGAGGGACAAGGGCTGCAGACCGCAACCCAAGCCCTTTCGTCTGTCTGCGCCCCCGGCACATCCGGCCCAGCAACATCAGGGCCAGCAGGCTCGCGCTTGGCGTCCCAAACCCAAGCCTGCGGCTTCCTCCTCCAGGAAGCAGGGAGGTAAAGGCCCAGGTGGTCCCTCAGCCGGTCCCTCCTCCAAGCCTGCACAGTGACGGGTTGAGGGGTGTCGCCCCCAACCTCGTCACCTCACCCCAGGTTCCTCCCGTGGGGTGACAGCTCCGGGTACTTCCTTTCCACCTGGTCTGCTGTTACCACAGACCGGTGGGTGTTGGAAGTGGTAGGAAAAGGCCTGCCCTGGAGTTCGAGCAGGCCCCGCCCTTCAGAGCCGTCGCTCCCAGGGGGGCCTCGGGGTCCGCAGCCTCGCTGTCGGCTCGCTGAGCCAACATCGCTCTGCTCCTCGAAAAAGAGGTAATCAGAGAGGTGGCGGACCCTCCCTCAGACCCGGGGTTTGTGTCCAGGTACTTCCTGGTCCCAAAACGGACTGGGGGCTGGCGCCCCATTCTCGACCTACACGACCTAAACAAGTTCCTAAGGTCTCGAACCTTCAGGATGGTTACTCTGGCTCAGATAATACCATCCTTGGAATGCGGCGTGTGGTTCTGCTCTCTGGACCTGCAGGACACGTTTTTTCACGTCCCTATCCGTCCGTCTCACCGAAGGTTCCTTCGCTTTCGAGCGGAGGGATCCCTTTACGAGTTCCGAGCCATGCCCTTCGGCCTTTCTTTTGCTCCCAGGGTATTCACCAAATGCATGGCAGTGGTGACAGTATTCCTGAGACGCCGAGGGGTCCGAGTGTACCCTTACCCAGATGACTGGCTGATAGCAGCCCCCTCCAGACAGGAGGTGGAGCGGTCCAGAGATCTGGCCCTCCAGGTTTGCTCTCAAATCGGCCTCCTCATCAACGAGGCCAAGTCGGAACTCGAACCGAAGCAGGTGATTCTCTTCATCGGGGCAGAGCTCGACTCTCTTCGAGCCAGAGCACAGCTCCTGGTGGACAGGGCCAAGGTTCTTTCCTCCTTTGCCTGATCATTTCTGGTTGGGCAATTGCGCCCTGCCCGGGACTTCCTGTGCCTCCTGGGTCTTATGGCGGCCTGCACCAGCGTGGTCCGTTGGGCCTCCTGGAACATGCGCCCCCTTCAATGGGGGCTGGCCAGCCAGTGGTCTCAATGCTGCTATCCATTGGACCAGCGAGTGACGGTGACCCAGGGGATGTGGAACGTTCTCCAGTGGTGGATCGTTCCAGCTCATCTGCAGGAGGGCTTCCCGTTTGTCCGCCCCGAGCCGACAGTATCTCTATCGACCGATGCCTCTCTGATGGGTTGGGGTGCCTATCTGGGGGAACACAGAGCGCATGGCCTCTGGTCCCCACGGGAGTCCCGATGCCATATCAACCTGCTGGAGCTCTGAGTGGTCCGCCTAGCTCTCACCGCCTTCGCTCCGTTTCTACAGGGTCAAGTGGTTCGGGTCCAGACGGACAATACCACAACCATGTACTACCTAAACCGCCAGGGCGGGACGCGCTTCATGCCCTTGTGCAAGGAAGCTCTCTGCATTTGGTCACTCATGCACAGCCTGGAGGCGGATCTCCTAGCCATTCATGTGGCAGGAGCCTCCCAACACCCAGGCCAATGCCCTAAGCCGGATAGGGGCTCTATCCCACGAGTGGTCTCTCCTGCCGGAGGTAGTACAAGATCTGTTCTCCCATTGGGGCACACCGCAGGTGGATCTGTTTGCCTCCAGGGAGAATGCGAAGCTGAGGCTGTTCCATGCCCGCCCCCCTCAGCAGGGCTCGCTGCAGGGGGATGCCTTCTTGAGGCCGTGGACCCCGGGCCTCTTCTACGCCTTTCCCCCATTTGCCTTGATCCACAAGGTGCTTCTCAAGGCGAGGAGGGACAAGGCGCAGGTGATTCTGGTAGCCCCAGACTGGCCCTGCCAATGCTGGTATCCAGATCTCCTCAGCCTCAGCTCCAGGCTCCCGAGGCAGCTTCCAGCTCGCCCAGACCTGCTTTCAGTCAATCAGGGGAAGGTGTTCCATCCGGACCTTCAATCCCTGCACCTGACGGCCTGGTTCCTGAGCGACTAGAGTTCCAGGCCTTGGGTCTTTCCGACGAGGTCCTCAGTGTAGTTGAGGCATCCCGTAAGGAGTCGATCAGGAAATGCTATGCCTTCAAATGGAAAAGGTTTTCCATTTGGTGTCAGGGCAAGGGCCTGGACCCTTCCTCCTGTTCCTTGGCAAGCATTTTGGACTATTTATGGTCCCTTTCTCAGCAAGGGCTCAGGTCGATGACCCTAAGGGTGCACCTGGCAGCTATCTCTGCTTACCAGGCGCGGGCCGGGAAGCAGTCGGTGGCGCAGGAGAAGGTGGTCTGGCGCTTTTTCAAAGGCCTTGATCACATTTCCCCTCCGGTGCGAGAACCTCCACCACCGTGGGATCTACTGCTGGTATTGGCAAAGCTTATGGGCAAGCCATTCGAACCAATGCACAGGTATGATCTCTCTCATCTGTCGTGGAAGACCGCCTTCTTGGTGGCTATTACGTCAGCCAGAAGGATGGGAGAGCTCCAGGTGCTTTCCATTGAGTCTCCTTACCTGGTCTTCCACAGGGACAAGGTTGTCCTGCGCCCCCACCCGAAATTCCTTCCAAAGGTAGTGTCGGAGTTTCACCTTAACCAGGTGTTGACTCTGCCGGTGTTCTACCCCAGTCACACCTCGGAGGCCGAATATAGGCTCCATACTTTGGACCCTAGAAGGGCGCTCTCTTACTATAAGGAGCGCACGGCTGAAATTCGGGGAGAGGTTCGCCAGCTGTTTGTCACCTACGCTGAAGCCGCACCTGGCAGACCTGCAGCCAAGCGGACGATAAGCAGGTGGGTCACCTCCTGCATAGATCTCTGCTATAAGTTGGCGGGCATGGAGCCTCCCAGAGGGATAAGAGCTCATTCTACCCACCATACTGCTGCATCGGTGGCTGCTTCCAGGGACGTCCCTATCCAGGAAATCTGCAGGGCTGCTACCTGGAAGTCAGCCCACACCTTCATCACCCATTACCACATCGACCTTGAGTCACGCTGGGATGCTGGTTTTGGGGCCTCGGTTCTCCAGTCTCTATTCCCTAAGTAGGGGGTGTGCACCTTGCCTCCCTTCTCCCGGAGAACTGCTAGGAGTCTGCCAATAATGTGGATGAACAACATATCCATGTCCCTAGAAATACAGGTTACTCACCTGTAACAGGAGTTCTAGGAATGGTATATGTTGTTCATCCACACGACCCACCCGACCTCCCCAGCTTCGACGCACAACCTGAGCTTCCAGCGGGCCAGATCTGGCGTCACGGGGCGGAGCCGAGAGTTTTACCACCCGGGTGGGTGGGAGGAACCAGCTTGAAGACCTTCCGGCAAGATTTAAAGCGGCAAGGAACCTGCCAATAAGTGTGGGTGAACAACATATACCATTCCTAGAAGACTTGGTTTGCTGGCCAAGGCACCTAGCTTCACCTGAGCTCTTTCCTTCTAAGACTGCTTGAAAGGCAGAGTAAAGAAACTTACCAGAGCAAGGGAGAAGGATTAAGACTTAGTTTGGCTAAGCAGATTTACTGTGTGGTGGTGGTTTTATTTTTTACTCACAGGGATTGCTACTGTTTGTTGCTAACATTTCATTGCTTTATTTTTTCTCTGATTCAAATTGTTGTTGCTGGTATACCTTCTTCTGCATTATTACAAGGTGTGCCTACAGGTGTGTTAACAGATTACTGCTGTAATCTTCTGATTCAAATTGTCTTTGCAAGGTATATCTTCTGTTACTGCTTTATTTTTCTCTGGAGCAAAGTGTTTCTTACAGGGTATATCTTCTCTGAAATTATTACAGGTGGTGCTTTACAGGTTTTACAGTTTTATCTAACATTAGGATAAGCTTTCAGGGTTACTGCATTTGTTGTTGACTGATTGTTTCTGCTCTTACCTCCTTGTTCTTTCGTCCGTGGTTCTTCTTTTTAGGCAGGGGAAGGGCACATTTATAAGGTAGAAAAAGAAATGGGCAGACTGGATGGGCCTTGCGGTCCTTATCTGCCGTCAACTTCTATGTTTCTATGTTTCTATGTATGTTTCTCCTGTTACAGGTGAGTAACCTGTATTTTTAACCCTTCATGCCTATTTGTCCGATTCGTCTTGCTGCATTGCCTCAGCCACTTCTCCACTCCGGAACTCCTGGATGAGCCTGTCCACATGCTTTTTTGCTTTGGCTGGATCATTAAATTGGAAGGTTTTATTTCCATATACAATCCGGAGTCTCGCTGGAGCTAGGAGGGTGTGTTGTACCCCAAGTCCCCGTAACTGTTGACGTAGGGGATCAGATAGTTTGCATCTAGACCGGGTAGCATACAACTAGTCAGGAAATAACTTGATGCCAGTCCCTTCCACCTGAATTGGATATCTAGCCCAGGCCCAGTCCAGAATCGAGTCACGGACCTCCATTCTGTAGTTACAATCAGTAGAGTACGAGGATTGTCTCTGGAGCCCTGGGCCTATCGAAAGTTGACCCTGTTTACCTTACGCATAGAGAAAGGGTCAAATGCACTTTCCTCCGTCAGAGAGGTGGACAACCAGGACCTCACAAAAGCAACAGCATCTTCACCCTCCGAGCCCTCCGGTAAGCCGACCACTCGAATATTCATCACCCTTTGGGCATTTTCCATTGTTTCCAGTCGGGCTCTAAGGTGTGTGGTTTCCACCGTCATTTTACTGAAGGCTTACTGTGTTCTGAGTGATCAATCTTCTGCTTTCTTTGCTGCTGATACTGACTCTCCAATTTTTACATCTTGAGTCCCCATGCGATCTAGGATTTTCTTGATTTTTTTGTCCATAGATTGCACTGCTTGCAGTACCGTTTCCCAATGCGGGACCTCTTCCGCCATGCTCAAACTGGTGGAGCCTGATGGGCATGGTGCATTTTTCAGGACGTGGGTGGTGGGCTGTACCTGCTTTTGCTCCTGTCTGCCCATCACTCCCTTGGGACGTCCCATTGTCAATTTTTGTATCAGCTTGCTCAGGGAGACAAAATCTTCCTAATGGTGTCAGCAAAAATGTCAGATTTGTTGATTAAAATGGCCAGATTATTGTTTTATCTAGAGCTGATCTGGAGCTCTGTATCAGCATGTCCTGTCTTGAGCTTGGCTCTCTAGCGCCCCTGGGTGGTGATTTTAGTTGTAGTCTTGTGGCAATGGATAAGGGCGCTAGGACGACGAAAACTTTTTGTGATGCTAACTTTCTCAGGACAGTGGTTTCCGCATACTAATTTACTTGATGCACATGGTGTCCACTTTAAGTCACCTCTACACATGTATTACAGGGGTACTTTATTGACCCATATTGATTTTTGGTTTATGTCTGTTTTTTTTTTTTGCCTGTCTCTACTGTCACAGTATGATCTGTTGAAACTTCCAATAATTGCTTGGTGAGCTTTCAGCCGTCTGCAGTTTCTGAGGTCACTTTGGGTCGGGATCTTTGGAGACTGAGCTGTAGTTTATTAACTGACTCTCAGGTTTTGTTAGAACTTTGCCAACTTCTTGAGGATCGGCAATCAGTACGCTGTTTGTATGAGTCTCCTGTTACATGGTGGGAAGATTCTAGATGTGATTTCTTTCAGGATATTGCAAGACGCATGGGGAGAATGAAATATAATAAGTATCTTGAGCTTAGAACTAGGCTATATAAATTGTTCTCCTTACATAATGAGAAGGTCTTAGATTATTCAGGACAAACTGCAACTGTCAAAGTGAAGATGGCTCAATTTCATTTCAACAGGTTGAAATTTCTAGAGTTTGAATAGAAAATCGGTACACAGGGAAAATGTCTGCTATTTGATCCATTTGAAAGTTGTCACAGTAGGTTTGCAAAGAGGTACATTCGAAGTTTGAGGGATGTGTCAGGTAATCTGTTCACTGACACGGCTTGGATTTTGCATGTTCTAGAAACTCGGGTTCTGTAGACCTTTGGTTGTTCTATATAGGGAGTGGAACAGGTGAACCTGTTACTTCATGTGTGTCAGGCTCCGGTCCTCTCTCTCTGCAGCAGAGATTGGAATTTGAGGCCCCAATCACGAAACTAGAATGGGATCTGGTAATCCAAGGTTTAAAGGCCGAAGGCGGATGTGATTCCCCTTCACAAAAGTGGGACCTAGACAAAGGCAGAAAACTACAGACCTGTCAGTTTGACCTCTGGGGTAGGGAAAGTGATGGAGTCACGTCTGAAGGAAAGAACTGTTGAATACCTAGAGGCCAGTGGGGCACAGGACCCAAGGCAGCATGGGTTCACAGTGGGAAAGTCATGTCAGATGAATCTAATAGATTTATTTGACTGGGTGACCAAAGTAGTAGACCAGGGATGGGCTGTGGACATGGCCTACCTAGACTTTAGCAAGGTATTTGACACAGTCCCACACAAAAGATTAGTAGTCAAATTAACCAGCCTGGGAGTGGGTCCCAGGGTGGTAGCCTGGGTAAAACATTGGCTAGACAACAGGGCACAGAAAGTAATTGTAAATGGAGTCCACTCTGAAGAAGGGGTTACTAGTGGGGTACCGCAGGGTTCAGTACTGGGTCCAGTCCTTTTTAATGTTTTTATAAGTGACATTGCAGAGGGACTAGAAGGAAAAGTATGCCTCTTTGCAGATGACACAAAGATCTGCAACAGGGTTGATACACAAGGAAGCGTGGAAAGGAACGGATTCAGTGCAAAGAAGTGCAAAATAATGCACCTGGGAAACAAGAACCCAGGGGAAGATTACACAATGGGGGGGTGGTAACAACAACAAAAAAGGAAAGGGACCTGAGGGTAGTCATATCAGATAACCTTAAGGTTAGCAAGCAGTGTGTGAAGGCAGTAGGGAGGGCTGGGGTATACTGGGATGCATCGGGAAAGGCATCACCAGCAGAAAACAGGAAGTTGTTATCCCTCTGTACAGACAGTTGGTGAGACCCCATCTGGAGTACTGCGTCCAGTTCTGGAGACCCCGCCTCCGCAAGGACATAGACAGGATAGAGGCAGTCCAGAGGAGGGCAACCAAAAATGGTGCAGGGTCTGCAAGGGAAGCCGTACGAGGAGAGACTAAAGGAGCTTAATATGTATACCCTTGAGGAAAGAAGGGAGAGGGGGACATGATAGAAACTTTTAAATACCTCAGTGGAATCAACAAAGTTCAAGAGGGTAACATCTTTCAGAAAAAGAGATGTGCAAGAATTTATTCTCTAGTTTATGTTATGGTTATTTTATTGTTTATGTTTTTACTTATTATTGCTGATGTTTTATCTCTTGTTTTGTATTAGCGCTTTGATGTATTGAAAAGCGCTTTATAAATAAATTTTGATTGATTGAAGAACAGGGGGACACAATTTAAAGATAGAGGGGGCGGTTCAGGGGCAATGTGAGGAAGTATTTTTTCACAGAGAGGGTAGTGGATGCATGGAACAGCCTTCCTGAGGAGGTTGTGGGGTCTAAAACTGGGGGAGAATTCAAGAATGCATGGGACATACATAAGGCAATTCTTGAGGGGGGTAGGAAGAAACAGGCTGTTAGTTAACTAGGATCTGCGGCCTATCTTGTAGGTAGGGAAATGGACAGACTAGGTGGGCCAAGCGGTCCTTATCTGCCGTCATGTTTTTATGTTTCTGTACAGCACCTGGGTCTACTGGCCTTCTGGGTACTTGTTATAAATGGTTATGGATGCATTTGTCGACAGAATTATTAGACTTTTATAAGTTCTTTTCCATGGTCCTGTGTTACTACCTAAGATGTATAAAGGTTTGCGGATTTTTTTTTTGTATAAAAAGCGTGATAAATCTTTAATTTCAAATTGACGCCCAATCAACCTTCTTAACAGAGATTTCAAAATCTTTACAAAATTGTTGAGCTGCTGGTTGAAGTTGGTGTTGGAGTCTCTTATTTATTTATCTCGAAAGTGCTTTATTCCAGGGAGGAAGTTCACTGATGCTTTATTCCTTTTACGTGAACTGGTGGACTGGGGAGATCAGGGTAATTTGGATGGATATTTACTGAGTCTGGATCAGACTACTGCTTTTGACTGGATTTTTCATTCTTATTTGTGAAAATGCCTGTCTGTTTATGGTTTCCCTCCCAGATTTGTTTCCTGGATTCAGATGTGTTATTCGCAGGCTACTGTCTCCCCATATGCTAATGGTTGGCTGGGGAGTGCAAGCCCAGTTAAAAGGGGAGTCAGACAGGGGTGCTCCCTAAGCCCCTTGTTATATATTTTAACTTAAGTCCCATTCGTGCAAATTTTGAATTTATCTTCCAGGATTAGGGGTATTTCATGTCCTCCTATTTCTCAGGGGACAAGACCTTGGCTTACGCAGATGATTTGTGTCTCTAGCTGACTGATTCTGTGGAGGGGGACACAGCTGCACAACTTCTGAATTTTCTTTCGGTTATTACTGGGGCTCTGATTAATTTCCAAAAGAGTAAGTGTATTTATGTTGGGTCCACTGAACGTTTTAGTGTTTCTGTAGCTGGGATAGCTGTAACGTGAAAGCCCTGTAAAATATGGGGAATATATTTTGGTCCAGGGACTATGGCTCACCTGAATTGGGAAAAACAGTTGGAAGTAGGATTCCAGAAATGTGCTGGATGGTGACAGTGAGCCATAGAAAAGAAGAAGCGTGTTCATTTTTAAGTCATTTTAGTTCCCACTTTTTTATATCTTAGTTACATTGACCCCCCCGCCCAAATATTTGGCAGTTAAGGTTTATAGTTGTTTTTTTGTTTGTTTTTCAAAGCCTATGGAGTAGTCGTCTTGACCCGGTGAAACGTGGGGTTACTTATTTGTACTTTTCCTCTGGAGATTTGCGGAAGAGTAAGCCGTAAGTTTTCTTTTGTATTTCTATTTATGCTAACCATACACCTTTATTATTTGCCTCATCTCAGGAATGGACCTTCAAACAACATGAAGTCTTGCTGTATTCTGACAATAGCAGTGAGTCCCAACCTTCGAACTGCCCCAGAGATGAAAGAGTTAGCTTTCCATGCCAGGCATGGAATGCTGAGCTCGAGCTCGGTTGAGACTCTGTCTGTTGCTGTTTGAACTCAAACCGTCAGATTCTTTACTCTGCCTCTCTGAATGTGTGGAACTTGTAAACGGTTCATCGGTTCGGTTTGAACCGATAAAGTTGTTGTAAAATTTTTATCTGTACTTTTAGAGTGTGGTTACCGGTTCTTATCGGTTCTACAAAAAACGGATTTTATTACGTTTTTTTCCATGACCCATAACACGGTCAGGAACCGATAAGAGTGTCTTGCCTGGCTGATTGCCATTAAAAGGGTAAGTTTGGTTAGGACTGGCACAATGTCTGAGAAACCCAAAAGAAAAACCGGGCCCACTGGGTTTCAACACTGCAGTGTGTGTAGGGAAGTCTTTGCTAAGGCTGACTCCTACACCACCTGTGTTTATTGTGTGGGGTTTGACCACCTCAATGCAGACTGCCAGATTTGTAAAAATTTTCCTGCAGCTACCCTAGAGAAGAGAGTTGGTAGGCTCAGGGAAAGGGAGGCCAAAAAGTCAGCTGAACCGGATGGCCAGCCCGGTTTGGTTCAAACCGAACCAGAAGGAGTGCCCTCTGACCAGGGTGAGACTTCTTCGGGCAAAAGGAGAACTGATTCCAAGGAGTCGGTTCCGGCTAAGAGAACAAGAAAGGAAATATCAGCTGGTGTGGATCCAAAAGTTTCTTCTCCAACCGCTGAGGAAATAGCCAAAGCGATAAAAATTGTGCAGTCGCTTTCCCCGGTTCCGACTGAACCGGCACCATCAGAAAGGCGCTCAGTTCGGCCGGTTCCACCGGTTCAGGATTATGATTTAGAGGAATATTATGAACTGGAAGAGGAGGAAGAGGAGTATGAGGAAAGTGAATGTGGTTTTGAAAGTCTGGATGTGCCCATTGACCCGGACATCTCCCCAGACAGACCTTCAGGAGTGTCTCCTCCTAGGCTTTCTGAGTCCCCCTCCCATTTCATGTTTTATAAGAAAGTGGCCGAAACCTTTCAGCTTCCTATGGAAGAAGCTGTGGATGACCAGGAAGAGCCTGACTATGTGGAAATGATGGATATCCCAGAGTCCAGGAGGCTGTCTATTCCCTTACACAAATCTTTTGGGAAACAGACATTTAAGATTTTAAAGACTCCTAATACTATACCTCGTGTGGATAAAAGAATGGAGAAGAAGTATACTCTGTCAGGCTCGGATACGGAGTTCCTTACCCAGCAATGCAGCCATGTTGGGGCAGTGCAGGCTGCAGCCTGTGATAAGGCAAATATTCCCTTGGCTTCACACCCCGCAGACAAGGACACCAGGAGGATTGATGCCATGGCAAAGAAACAGTACATGGCAGCATCCTTGGGGCTCAGACAGGCCAACTATATGGCCTGTACTGCTAGGTATCAAAAATCAAGATGGAACACTGTCATGGCTTTAGCAAAACAGGTCCCTGGCCAGCTTGCCAAGGAGCTGGAGCAGGTGGCTGCTGATGGTATTGAGGCATCTAAGGTGCAATTCCATGCTGCAGTGGACTCCAATGATGTTTCATCTAGAGTCATGGCTACATCTGTGGCACTTTGTAGAATGGCTTGGCTCAGATGTACTAGCCTGTCACAGGATACCCAGACTAAGGCCATGGATTTTCCTGTTGTGGGTAATTTTCTGTTTGGGGAGCAAACAGAGAATTACATGAAGAAAATGGATGAATATAGGACCACCTATAGGAGTGCCCAGGCCAAGGAAAGGCAAGCCACTCCTCAGAGGCAGCATCCCAGGGGCAGGGGCAGGCCCTTTTCATAGGCCTTTCTACCAAGTCCAGGCCTCCTCTTCTGCTTATGCTCAGAGGGGGTTCTTTAGAGGGAGATGCAGAAGGGGTACAAGCAGGCCTGCTTCCACCCCTCAGCCTAAGCCCCCTGCCAAATAGGCACCCTGATGGGTTTGCCAGGGCCGATTCTCCACTACCTGTAGGGGGCAGGCTGGCTTACTTTGTCCAGGACTGGAAGTCTCTAATAACATCAGACAAGTGGGTCCTGGAAGTAGTAAGCCAGGGACTGGTTCTCAGCTTCAAAAAATTTCCAAAGCTGAGAACCAGATCCTTTCCACCTGCAAATTCTTCAGAGGCACTTGCCCTAGAGGCAGAGGTCTCTTTCCTACTGGCTCTCAGAGCTGTGGAAAGGGTTCCACCACTACACCAGGGCAAAGGGATTGTACTCCAGGTACTTCCTTATCCCCAAAAAGACAGGAGAATGGCAGCCCATCCTGGATCTCAGATACTTAAACAAGCACCTTTTAAAGCCAAAATTCAAAATGGTGACTCTAGGAATAATTCTACCCTCTCTAAGGCCAGGGGACTGGCAAGTCTCCCTGGACCTCATGGATGCCTATTTCCATATTCTCATCAGAAGCTCCCATCGAAAGTACTTCAGGTTCGAGCTGCCCTCAGGCCATTACCAATTCAGAGCAATGCCCTTTGGTCTAACCTCTGCTCCAAGGGTGTTCACAAAATGCCTGGCAGTAGTAGTTGCTTCTCTAAGAAGGCAAAGGATTGCCATCTTCCCATACCTGGACGACTGGCTCATAGTAGGCCAGTCCCCAGACCAAGTCAAGTTACACCTGCAGATAACTCAACAACTGCTCACCTCTCTAGGTTTCCTTCTGAATCTTTCAGAGTCAGTTCTAGAGCCTGTTCAGCTCCACACCTTCATAGGCGCAGAACTAGATACAGAAAAGGCCAGAGTCTTCCTTCCCCCTGGACAGGGCAAGGACCCTTATCTCACTGGCCTCCTCATTCACCCTTCAGGTGTCTCGACCAGCAAGGCATTTTCTGCAGCTCCTGGGGCACATGGCTGCTTCTACAGCAGTGGTGCAGGGAGCAAGATTTCAGATGAGGGACATTCAGTTCCACTTGAGAGCCTTTTGGTCTCAGAAAAAAGGACCCTCTGACCAAACTGATCCCAGTGACTCGAACCCTGATCCAGGCCTTGCAGTGGTGGCGGGATCAGAACAATCTAAGACAGGGAGTTCCCTTTGTCACTCAGTCTCACTCTTTAATCCTTACTACAGATGCCTCCCTCTTGGGGTGGGGGGCCCACTTGGGAGACCTGACCACTCAGGGGTTGTGGTCCCCTCAGGAATCTCTGCTTCACATCAATCTGTTGGAACTCAGAGCAGTATTTCTAGCACTTCAATCCTTTTCCAAGTCTGTCCAGAACAAAGTAATTCAGATCAGGACAGACAATACCACCACAATGTGGTATATCAACAAGCAAGGGGGCACTCGGTCTACGGCCTTGTGCACAGAAGCAATGAAGTTGTGGTCTCTGGCTTATTCTCTGAACACTTCCCTCACAGCAGTACACCTCCCAGGCAAGGACAATGTCCTGGCAGATGCTCTCAGCAGGATATCTCAGGGCCATCACGAATGGTCACTGGATCACCTGGTTTTGGAGGTGATCTTCTCCAGATGGGGCACCCCACAGATAGATCTTTTTGCAGCCCCAGACAATCGCCAACATCCCCTGTTTTGCTGCAGGCCCCCAGTGTTGGGCTCAGTCCCCCTGGATGCCTTGGTTGTCAATTGGGAAGGGAAGTTCCTGTATGCTTCCCCCCCTTCCCTCTCCTGTTCAAAGTGCTAGTCAAAATCAGGTCTCAACCCTGCAAAGTGATTCTGATTGCTCCAGATTGGGCCAGACAGCCCTGGTATCCTCTCATGTTGTCCTTAGCAGTCCACCTTCCCTTGTCTCTTCCCAGGAATGACATCCTGTTAACCTGTGCTCGGGAGGGTTTGGTACCGGAATCTCAAATCTCTCAACCTCAAGGCATGGCTCTTGAAGAGTTAGAGTTTGCAGATTTACACCTTTCTCAAGGTGTTATGGCTATTCTAAAGGCTTCTAGGAAGCCTTCTACCAGAACTACTTATAATTCCAAATGGAAAAGATTCTCCATATGGTGCTCTGGGAAGCATATTTCCCCCAGAGTCTGCTGACCTGCCCACAGTCCTTGATTATATGGTCCATCTGAATAGCTTGGGACTCAGATCAGCCACACTAAGGGTGCATCTGGCAGCTGTCTCTGCTTTTATTTCAGCAGGTAAGCCCTCTTCTCTTTCAGCTCACCCTGTATTCTCCAAGTTTTTCAAGGGATTGCTTCTTACCAATCCCCCATTCAGGGACCCTGCCCCTGCTTGGGACCTTAATGTTTGCATTGCTCAGCTTATGCAACCCCCCTCTTTGAGCCTTTGTCCTCAGCAGAGCTTAAGTACTTGACTTGGAAGACTGTGTTCCTGGTGGCCATCACTTCTGCCAGGCGCATAAGTGAGTTACAAGCCCTGTCCGTGGAGCCTGATTTTATCTCTTTCCATAGAGATAAGGTGGTCCTCAGGACTAACAGGAAGTTTTTACCTAAGGTGGTTTCAGACTTCCACCTTAACCAATCTGTATCTCTTCCTGTGTATTCACTGACCATTCCTCCTCTGGCGAGAGGAGGTTGCACAGTCTGGATGTGAAAAGAGCCCTTAGCTACTACATGGAACGTACCAAGGGTCACAGGTTTGACTTCCTCCAACTTTTCCTCACTTATGGTGAGGTTGGTAAAGGAAAACCTGCTACTGAAAGATCCATTGCCAGGTGGATTGTCTCTTGCATTCAATTTCGCTATGAAAAACTAGGTAAGATTCCACCCTCAGGCCTGAGGGCTCACTCTACCAAAGGTACAGCTGCTTCCCTGGTGGCTGCCAGGGATATTCCTGTCTTAGAGACATGTCAAGCAGCTACTTGGAAAACAGTTCACACTTTTACCAAGCATTACTCTCTGGATATCCAGGCTAGGAGTGATGCTCAGTTTGGCACAGATGTGCTTCAGAGCCTATTTCCTAAGTAGGTTCTGTCCCTCCTCCATGGAGGTACTGCTTGGTAGTCTGCTATTGTCAGACTACAGCAAGACTTCATGTTGTTTGAAGAAAAAATTACTCACCTTAGTAATGTTGTTTCTTCTAATGGAGTCTTGCTGTATTCTGACCTCCTCCCTGCCTTCCCCTCTCAGAACCTTTGTTTTTGGGATGTGGGTGGGCAGTAGCAGTGTTGTCACTCAGGAGGAGCCCCACCCTTTTTTATTATCACCCTCTTTTCTTTGGGTGAGTGGGTGTTGTGTTATTTCATTTTTTGGGTTTCCTGACTTGAGTCATTGTTTTGGGACCAAAATATTTGTTATTATATTTAGTAGCCAGTTGGCTAGTGTAGGTTTACAGCTTCCACACAGGACCTCAGTGAGTTTAGCTCGTAAAGATCTGACGGTTTGAGTTCAGACAGCAACAGACAGAGTCTCAACCGAGCTCAAGCTCAGCGTTCCATGCCTGGCATGGAAAGTTGACTCGTTCATCTCCGGGGCAGTTCGAAGGTTGGGACTCACTGCTATTGTCAGAATACAGCAAGACTCCATTAGAAGAAACAGCATTACTAAGGTGAGTAATTTTTTCTTTTGGGTGAGACATCCGGGGCCTGATTCTCAAAGGCATGGTGCAAGTCGCATCAGAGGCGACTTGGGCCAAATTCTGATGCACCAGGGACCCTGTTCCCAATTCTCTATCAGGCAGGGTCCCGGCGGTTATGTCCTGCGACCTGTGGCGACCCCAGCCATGCGCCAAATGGAGGGCGCACCCGAACAGGATGCCGCAAGCTGCGGCATCACCCAGGTCAAAGATGTAAACACCCCCCAATCCCCGATCCCGATATATTCAAGATACAGCCCATATGCGCTAGCGTGCCCCCATTAAGCCCCAATCCCCGAAGTAGATTACCCATCATTTGTGTCTGCAGCATTAGAAAAAAGGATCCCCTGTGCCCCCCACCTGGCAGTACCAGACCACCCCACTCCCCCCCAGTACCCAGCCGGTGACTGGCACAGCCTACCTCTCACCACTGCGGGCAGCCGCCGACTGAGCTGTGCATGAGTGCATACTATAAATAGTACGCACTCAGTGAATGACAGCAGCTGTCATTCACTGAGTGTGTACTGTTTACAGTACTGGGGGGGAGTGGTGTGATCTGGTACTGCCGGGTGGAGGGCCACTAGATCACCAGGGCCAGGGATCTTTTGTTTTTATGTTGTAGGCACAAATGACAAGGGTACTGCTTTGGGGATCGGGGTTTGGGGGCGCCAGGCCATGGCTGAATATTAAATGTGTCGGGATTGGGGTTAGCATATCCAGGGGCACAGTTGTGCGCACATTGGCACAAGCCTCGGTGGGCGGCAAAGTACACATACGCTAGCTCATAGCTGGTATAACTGCACTTTGTCAGATGTCCTCTGGGGGTTATTTGGGAATACTGATATGGGATTGTGGTAGCCGCCCTTTGGGAATAGGGTGTAGATGATGCCGTAAACTCCCCTTGCACCTGGTCTGTGGTGCACTGTTGGTGCAAGTCCACTTTGCAGCAGGCTGCCTTTCAGAATACCACTGGGTGCATCTCTTGATGCAAGATGCTACTTGCGTCCATCATATTGGACGCACGTCACCTTGCACCATGTGGATGGCTTTCAGAATAGAGCCCCAGGTTTCTTTCAATATGGATGAATGGGAGAGGAATTCATTTTTACATAAAAAATAAGCATTCTTATATGTTGTTCTTATACTTTGGGATAGGTTTTAATAGTTTAAGACAATGGAGGGTGTCGTCTGGTATGGTGGACTCACTGTCACGTAAGGCTTTTTATACCTCTGTGGTAAATTCTCAGTTCATGAACCAGCTGTTTTTTTACCTTGCCTATCAGGGATAAGACTTACATTGGTCATTTGCTCACAGAAAAACAGATCCCTGGTAAGATATGGGACGTGGTGTGGCTCTATGCGCATAGGAGATGGAATGCAAAAGGCAATTTGAAACAAGGAATTGTCTGAAAGATTTTGTCCTAGAGATACATGCTACACAGAAAATACTGGATGGGCGACCAGGTTCAACCAGTGTGTTCTGCCACAGAGGGATTCTGATTCCCTGTGACCTCGAGAACGAAGCAAACCCCGAGATTCTAGGAAAAAAGCAAGCTTGAAATGGAGAAACAAAGGTACCATTCTTCTCTTTGTACTTCGGGTTCATCTGGTCTAGACCCTTTACAGCTTCCAGTCACCCCAACTACTGCTTACTGACCTGGGAGCCCTCCCGCTACTGCTACGGATGTGGCTCTGCTTTCCTCTGTGCCCGACGTTCCGTGGTCCCCGAAGATTGCACTAGAGAGGGCGGGCTGGTCGAAAATTGATGCTGGGACGTGGGTTCCGGATTCCGCTGTTTCTTTGTCTGGATCCAGTACAACTGTTCTGCCCGTGTTAGATGCCACTGACTGATCGGTTGAGTGGCAGCCTTCTTCAGAATCACCACCGACTTCAGCCGTTGCTGTGCTGTGCTGTGCAGACAAGGGCACGCACCCTATTGTGACAGGTGTGCCTATTCTTGCTGACCAAGCATACATTTCTGCATTGCAGTCCGATATTTCTACTTCTACTATTTCTGAGTTTTCTCCTACCTGTCCTTCAAGTTTGGGCCTGGTTGATCACCCCATGGAACCACTTATGCCAGTACCATCCTTATCCTCTAGATTAGTTGCTGTCACACTGTCTCAGACCCTGCCTGTACTTTGGGTAAACCAGCCCCTCCGTGCTTTGAGAGCCTATTTCACCATGCTGTTGATCCTGCGAAACAGAGACATGCAGTTCGTCTCTGGTACAAAGGAGGACTGGACACTCCTCTGGATAGATTTTGTGTGTGGAAACACTTGACTAAACAGTCATTGCACTTTTCCCCGGTTGTCTTTCAAGCTCCTGGGACCAATCCTTTGACGTCAGCTTTAGATCTGCCTTGCTTTTGGATTGTTTTTGGAACCTGTATAATACTCATAAAAATACTTCTCTTTGGACCCCTTTTTTTGCAGTACTTCTCTCCAAACCTTCCTTTAAGACTGTGACTGTTCTGTTCCACAGCAAAGAGATGAATATATCTGGCATTGTGTATTGGTTTGAGAAAAGATGTGATATACTGGGTATGCTGGATCTGATCCTGGATAGTGAACAGTTTTGGATGGGGGGGTTGGTACTTCTGTGTTAAGCTTCGTACTTCACAGTGTGATATCACGCATTTGCACAGTTGTTTTTTCTTGTGGAGGGACAGAGGTATTCTGTTTTACCCGGGCCAACCAAAGTCCTGCTATAAGTGTGTTTCTTTGCAACACATCAGTATTGCCTGTGACCTGGTTAAGTGTACACTGTGTAGAGCCCTGGGTCACTCTGGGTTCCATTGTACTTAAGCCCGTAAGTGTAATCTGTGTGAGTAGGAGTGCCATACATTCAAATCCTGCCCTTGGGCTGCCCACAATGCTACCAACGTGGACTATATGGAACAAGACTTCTATCTTCATATATGAAAGTCCTGCTCCATCAAGGCGGACACATGATCCTGCCCCTACATTACCCTCTTGAGTCCTCCTTGTTCCCGGTTGCTGTCCCTAATGTTTCTCCTGACTTCTCTTTGCTTACTGCTCACCCTATGATGTTCAGGACTGCCCTCTAGAATCTTCTACATCCCAGCTTCTCGTATCCCCAGTGGATGGTATGGCTACCCTTATGGAAGTCTCCCCACTTGTGCCTCTCATGCCCCCCACCCCATTCATGATTCTGACCTTTTTCAAACAGTGGGGAAGACTAAAGGCAAGAGGAAAAAGACAGTGACTGCAAGCTGCTCTCTTCCTTTGGAGGAGATAGACAAAGCCTTACAGTGGGGTGACAGCGACATTGGGGATGACTCAGATGCTTCCTCTGTTTCCTCCTTGCAGCAAGACCAGGCTTCGGATTTGGAACATGCTGCTGTTTCTCATCCATGGCCCCCGAGGAAGAAATGGAGAATGAGATCCTGTTCTAAGACTGTGACTCTGAAGTTATCCTTTTTCATCTGTTGTTATGGCTGTATTTCCTGCCTTGGCCCCAGCCTCCATCAATGCTAAAAGTATCAAGGCCATTAAGAAGTAAGTGGCTACTTCCGCTGTTGGAACATTGTTTGTAGGACATCTTTTTTTTCCAGGATAGCAGACTTCAGTCCTTAGCGGATGTTAATAATGCTACTTCCGGCTGGTCATGGGGGGAATCCTTCTGGTCTGTTGGGGAAGATTTATGCAGTGGAGTGGGGATCTGTTTTATGCACCCAGATCTGAGGGTTACCTGCCTGGTAGATATTCAGCCTGGCCAAACTCTGTTGCTTGATGTTGCATTTAATAATCAGGTCTTTAGACTCTTAAACCTTTATGCCCTGCAGACAAAGGCTTCCAGGGTTGATCTCTTTAAACAAATACAGCCCTTTTTGTTCACTGCAAAGCCTGTATTACCGGGTGGAGATTTCAATTGTAGTTTATTGAGCTCCGATAAGGGGATGAAGATGAGGAAGGTATTTTGTGATATCTTTTTTCTTAAGTCTTTGCTGTCTCAAGCAGGCCTTATTTGATGCCCATAATTCTAAGGTTCATGTCCCTAAACATACTTATTTTTTATTTTATTTAAACATTTGATAACCGGGAAAGGCACACTGAGCCGAGGCTTGTTTCCAGGTCCAAATCGGAGGCAGGGGTAACAGGAAATTTCATACAGGGTATTAAAATATATATGAATACAAAAACATAAATAGGACATACACTGTAGCATTTGATAATTATTGTGTGAAAGTACAACAGTTATATATGAAGCATACTCTTGAGTTATAAACAACATTTGCATGCTGGAGTATATACAGGTTATAACAGGTGGGTACATAGGTGAGCACATTGATTCAGTAGAATACTGGTAATGCGAGATGCATTGGAATAGAGCCTGGACAACTAGGACTGATTGCAGAGCAGAGCGGTAGGGCAAGATAAGGTGGAGAGGCAAGAGATCTGCTACTTGTTGTTATGGGGGCAGGAGCAGGTCGGGGGAGGCAGGTGGCATAGTTTTGATTTGATAAGAGATGTGTGAAAGTGAATTTTGTAGGAGAGGTGCTTGACTGTTAGTAAAGTGAAGGGAGTCTATAGGTGAAATCGGATTTTGCCAGCAGTCGAGGATGATTTAGGGAGTGAGAAAGAGTGAGAGTCCGTAGAGCGTAGGATGTGGGGCGAGGAGAGTGCAGGTGTTAGTTTCTCAGAGAGGTAGGTAGTGAGCAAGTTAAGCCAGTATTTGGAAATGAGGGAGATGGAGTATATGAGATGTCAGTGTGATAGCGGTAGGTTATCAAGGGTAGTGAGAAGAGAGCAGTGGTGGGTTCTGAGGGGAGAGCTGGAGGCAAAGCAGCAGAAAGCATAAAAGAGGGAGTCAAGCCAAGTGACGAGGTGGGCGCAGTGCAGTATATTAGGTCCACATAGTCAAAAATTGGGGTTATCACTTTAAGTAGCAATTTATGCCTCACAGGGAGGGGGAGTGATTCCCTATTATGGTATAGTACGGTATGAGTCACCTGAAGAAGGGACCTGTGAGGCCCTGAAAGCTTGTGTAGAATTTCATCTTTATTTATTTATTTATTTATTTTTATTTATAGATTTAATAATAATGCAGCAAGACCATATTACATAAAACACCAAGTATGGATATGCAGGTCCCCAACTTATGTATACAAGAGTTAGGTGGTAAATCAGATCAATACTAAAGTTCATTTATGCATACAAGTCAGGGAGCTACCAGAACAAGATACACAGGCGAAAAATCCAACCTGATTGGTCTGTAGGTCTATAATACTCTCACCAAGGATATAAGTCCAGATTGAAAAAATAAGTCCAGCACATCAGGTCCCGAGCAGGACTAGAGTCTTGGAGGGGTGGGGGGCCGGGGTGCTTTTTGGTACAGACATACGTGAAATACAATGTTCTGGCCTCAATTACATTGTTTTACTTACCTGCAAACCCTTAGTGAGTCATGGCAACCCACAGTGTGGGTATACAGGATTTTGACATAGGAGTTAAGACATAGTTCACAGACTGAGAGGTGTGAATACACCCTCTTTAAAAAAAAAATACCACTCAGCATATAATAGAAGTTTAAATTTAGAGCAACAGCATAAGCTCATGGAATGTTTAACTGAATTTGAACAGACATTATTATTTACTGCATTGAATTCTAGCATCAGGCTTAGGATATAGTACTCTGCAAGGAGTGTTGTCCAACCGTCGTAGCGTGACCTCATTAATCACAAAGAAACAAAGTTCCACAGTCCTGGCGTTTCCTTTGACCAGGTGGCAAAAAGACAGAATCCACATATAGACAGGCAATACTCCTCCTCCTCTTCCGATTCTTCCCCAGGCTGCAGTTCCTGAATTATTTTTGCTGCAAACGCTGCTGCAGCCTCGGGGTCAATGAAAACATGTGACTTGGCTTTATACTGTATAGCGTACCTGTAATTTCGCTGGATAGTTGAGTTGGGCTGCCACTCCATGTTGTAAAAGTTCCTTTTTTATAGACTGCAGCACTTTCTCTTTGGCCTGAGTTTGGGCTGACAGATCAGGAAATATGACCAAATGGCTCCCTTCACATTGAATATCCCCTTTGGCTCTCGCTGTCTGTAACAGTGAAATTCGAGCCTCGGGGCAAGATAAGGTGGCAATATACGCAAGTGGAGACATGGTTTAAATCTCAAAAACTCATACTAAATCACAAAAAAACTAAAACAATGATGTTTCATGGCATCCATAACAAACATAAAAACAAACGTCTATCACAAACAGTGAAGGGACGTTGCTTGAACATGTTCAACTGTTTAAATACCTGGGAGTTACCCTCGACAGCACCTTGTCTTACTCTAAACACATTGACAGCATTGCCAAGATCGTGAACACCCGCAAAGGACTTCTCTTTAGACATAGGAGCTGCTTCACCAGTGAAGCCCTAAGCATTGCCACTCAGAGCTCTGTTATATCAATAATCGACTATGGGCTTGTGATCTATGGCTCTGCCACTGACACCGCACTTTGACGAATAGCCATTGCCCATAACAAGGCATGTCGTCTACTGACCTCTGCTCCATGTCTCTCACATACCTGTGACATCTACAAGCAAGCAATCTGGCTCCAACTGCCCGGCAGACTCAAGTACCAGACCTGTATGTTAGTAAAAAAGATTACCTTAAATCTCTTACCGTCAAGGGTTCAGTCCTTACTGGCCCCCCGCTATGGCCCCCGCCTAACCAGAAGCTCAGAATATCAATATGTCAATATGGTGTGCCGTGCCGTCAATGCTAAAATTGGCGGAGCTTATCGCGTGTGCCACTCCCTCACTCCTTCCGCTAGACTTTCTGTTGCGAGAGCTATTCTCTTACCCCAGCTCCAATATGCTCTGCCCCTCCTCTTTGCTGCAAACTCTGCTACACTCCACAAATGGGACGCTGTCTACAACAACATCTGTAGATTTGCCTTAACTGCCCCACGTCTTACCCATCATTGTCTCCTTTACACTGGCTTAAATTGGCTGTCACCTAAGGATATTTGAGCCTACTCCCTGGGCTGCTTTATCGACTCCCTGTCTAGACCTCCCTGCCCTGTCTATCTTGCCAACCTCCTGACTCCTGTCTCACACACCCGTACTCTCAGGTCTTCCTCTGTCCCCATGCTCTCCACTAGACCTTGCATGACAAAAATGGGTGAACAGGCATTTGCCCATTTTGCTCCCAAATTCTGGAACTCACTCCCCCTTATGGTGAAAACTTCAGCCTCCCATCGAGAATTCAGAAACTCGCTGTTCATCCACCTTCTAGCCTCTGGCCAATGCAAATGCACTTAATTTGCTTTGTCCCACTGCAGGCTGTCGGGTCTGACCCTGAGTACTACACTAATGTTCTCCCATGCAGTATGCTTGTCTAGGTGGCTATGAACCTTGATGTCTTTACTGTCCTCAGCTGTCTTATGGTTACCCTAATTGCTTTATTTTACATCCTTATTATGATCTATGCCTAAAATGTACCCTTATGTATCTATTACTGTGCTACCCAATGTATATCTTGTTTTGCTCCTGTACACCTATATTATGTCTGTGCATTTCTGCATATTGTAACCAATGTCCTGTGCTCTCCCGGGTCGTGCCTGAAAATAGGCAGGTCTGTTGCCTAGCGCACTTACCCGGTTACCAAAAGCTAATAAATGAATAAATAAATATCTTACTTTTTCTGTTCCTCGCTGCCGCACTCTTCAAGGACAGTGCCCCTTTACATACAGAGCCTCATCCTGGTACAACTCGCTTCCACCTGCTGTTACCAACAACTCTACCCTGGGCACTTTCAAGTGCAACCTGCATCAGCACCTTTGCACAATGGCCTCCTGTGAATGTTTCTCATAACTAAACTTACTCTCCTTCCCTCTAATCCCCCCCCCCCAGTACCTCCCACCTTTACCCCCCAGTATCTCCTATCTCCTCCCTTTTTATTTCCCCACTACTATCTACATTCTCTCCCCATAGCTTCCTCTACTTGTATCTACCATCTCTCCTAGCAGATTCTAATTTATTCTAGTGAACCATATTACAACTGTTTTTTATTGTACATATGTTCTTGAATAATATACACAAATTACTGTAACTTAACATACATACTGTGAATCATTGTACGTATTACAGTAATTCCATATGAAAGCTTTAATGTACCCGACAAAGCCCATGGCTGCTTGAAACTACTGTACTTGTTATTGTCCTCACTATGTTCTGTATTGTTTCCCCGACGTGGAACCTTTGTAAAAGAGCCTTGGCTCAAAGGTGTCTTCCGAAATAATGATAAACTAATAAACTAATTGCAGTCATAGGACGTCCCGTGGAGTCTCCTCGGGAACATGGCCTCAGAGGGATCATGAATACCTTGACTAAATGGACATCCGAGTCAGAGGGAATCAGCTGCAGGTCTGTAAAAAGCATCCTGTGAACAGATTGATAAAGTTCTGTCTTGGCTGCAAAGCGGGGTGGGAAGCCAACTATTCTGATGTTTGTTTGGCGCTGCATGTTTTCTAAGGCTTCTGCATTGGCCTTCAAGAATTGAAGGTCTCGTACACATGTGGCATTGTATTCAGCCTGGCAATTGTTGACTTTTAGTTCTTGGATCATGTTGGAGTTCTCGGTTATTTTAGTGTCTGTCTCATTTAGTTTAGCCTCTACGGGCGCAAGGCGTTTATTTGTCTCATCATCTGTTGCCTGCAACTTTGACAACATTGCCAGGATCTGTGTTAAGGGGAGCTCCATTTGTGCCACTCCGCTTGCTACACTTGGCCCTGTTCCTGGCAAGGAGCTTGCTGCTGATAAATACACATCCAAGCCACGAGAAGCGTGCTTGGCTTCCTTTTTTGAAGTCGTCGTTTCCCAGAGAGGTTTAGGCAACACCTCAAGTCAGCGATAAATCGTAAAGCAGAGTCTGAAGGTGAGATCTTGAACTTTTTGTATTTAGGTAGTCAGAGCTGTTTCAAAAGACGACCGCCATGCTGCTGCTTCATGGCACCCCCTCTAGAATTCCATCTTTGTACAACTCTTGTTGATCGAATAAAAGGTATCAAACCTTCCAGTGTTTCCGGTGTAATATACCTAACTTTGGGCAAAGTTTCGAGGAGATGGACTCGATTTAGTTTGAGAAATTTAATTGAGGATCTAGCCATACATTTAGGTATTTCTATGATGTGACTTCACTAAGAGGGGTACCGTCCAGAGAGGTGATTGGCGGGGGGAAGGGGGGTGTTCTGGCAAGCCTTTGAATGGTACTGAAGGTCATAGAAACTGTCTTTGATGTGTTAATTTTGAGTAGATTTGCCTGGAACCTGGATTGCAGAAAGAGGAAATCTTGTTGTAGGATGGATTGACCACTCGCTTAGAACTGGGCTGGATGTCGTCTGCATACATGTGGATGAGGGATTCTGAGCAGACAGAAGGGAGGTTGTTTATAAATAAGGAAAATAGAATGGGACCAAGGATTGAATCTTGGGGGATGCCAGTGAGTATGGTGAGGGAAGGGAATGTGGAATTGGAAATTCTGACAGACTGAGATCTGTTGACGAAGTACGATTTAAACTACTGTGCAAGGAGGGGGCAAGCCCTGCATCCTCAAGTTTGTTTAGGAGCAGCGGGTGGGAGACAGAGCCAAAGGCCTTTGCCGGGTCAATGAAGACTGTGGCAGTGAGATAGCCTCAATATGCAGCTGAGTGTATGTGACCTGTGACACGGAGAAGGGAATAAATGGTGGAATGTTGTTTTCTGAAGCTGGATTGGTATGGGGAGAGGAAATTTGTGGCGGAGAGAAAATCAGTCAGTCTGGATTGCACTAGTTTTTTCTGCAGTTTGGATAGGGCTGGCAGGAAGAAAATAGGCCAGTAGTTGCCAGGTACTGAGGGGTTGCCACCCTTGTGAAGAGGGATTACGCAGGCTGATTTCCAGGCTTTTGAGACCATGCCAGAGGCGAAGGATAGGTTTAATAGGAAGATGAGAGAAAGGGCAATGGCCGGGGCTAATATGCACAGGAGGCTAGGGTGTACGCTGTCAGGGTTTGATTTCGAGGGGTTTAGGGCTAGGAGTGCCTGCATTACTTCTTCAGCAGTAGTGGGAATGAGCAGGAAAGTATTATGAGAACAGTTATGTGTGTGTATGGGGGGTTGGTTGGGGAGAGAGCGCAGGTGGTGAAGAATTTGTTTAGGGTTTCAGCAGTTTGGCTGGGGTTGGATATTTTAAGATAAGTTTGCTTGAAGATGGGGGTGGTGGTTTGAGAAGTTGGGTCAGTGAGGGAGTGGATTATCTTCCAGAAGGATATGGGGTAAGCAGCGCAAAGGTGGGACCTGAAGTAGTCGGCTTTGGCACGCCTTATGGCCTTTGTGCAAGCATTCCTTATTTGTTACAGGATTTTATCTATCCGTATTGACTTTTGATTTGTGTCAGCATGACTCCCTATTTCCCATATCGAGGTGGTCCCAGCTGAAACTTCTGATCATGGTTTAATAGGTATTAAGATTTCCCAGTTTTCTGATGTATTATTCGGTACCAGGGTTTTGCATTTGAATGCCAGTTTGCTGGGTAATTCACAGGTTTGTGAGGGTCTGGCACACCTCATTGAGGCCTGACAGTCTGTGTTCTGCCTCTACGGTTCCGTTATCTCCTGGTGGGAAGATGGTAAATGGGACTTCTGTATTTTTTTTTTCCAAAAACTTTTCACTTTGCATGTGGAAGACTAAATATCGTTAAGTACTTGGACTTAAGGACACATTTCCATAACTCATTGTCCTTGCACAGCACGGGGACATTTGATTACTCTACCCAAATTAGATTAGTGAAACAGGGTGTGGCACAGCTTCAGTACGACAGGTTGCACTCTCTGGAACTAGAACAGCGTTTTGGCACACAGGGGAAATGTTGTTAGGAGAATCCTTTTTTTTTTTAACTTTCTTTATTGATTTTTCTAAGATCATACAGACCGATACCCATAGAAGATACATTCAGTGAGTACAGTTACAGTCTCATAAAAAGTAATCAGCAAGCCACTTCCAAGAAGTTAGATCGCAGGGTGAGTTACCGTAATAGAGTAATACAACAGTGGGTATTATCAAAGGACTAATAGACATCAAGGAACTCCAAGTGCATATGTAGTGCAGAAAAAAAATAGAATGCCCTATTACCATTACAGTCTATAGACCTATATAGGCACCATATGATAAAGAATGCATTTCTTAAAGAGAATGTGTCTCTTGAGATAGGCCGTTTACCTAAAGCAAAACAGGAATCGCTAATAATCTAGTGGTATGTCTAAATTAGAACACAGTTATGACAGCCTTGTATAGTCTTGAAGTCTCTGCTAGGTGTAACTTGTGAACACCTGACTAATCATCAATACTTTACCACCATATTCAATTAAGGAAAATTTATGAATCACTGCACAGTATTAACTGTATACTTTGCCTCCAATAATACACATACAGTGACGTGCAAAAGTATTCAATCCCCTTGAAAGTTATCAGATTTGTCTGGATTACAAATGAGACTTATATATATTATTCCAGTCAGTATTTTTATTGCAAACTCATATGCTCTAACAGTATATTTTCAAAGCCAAAATTAATTATCCATCAGCAGATCTTTTAAAGAAAATTAAAAACTGGAAAATGCTGCTTGCAGCGGTATTCAACCCCTACACATTAGTATTTGGTAGAGCCACCTTTTGGTGCAATAACAGCTTTAAGTCTTTTGGGGTAAGTATCTACCAGCCTTGCACACTGTTCGGGAGTGATTCTTGCCCATTCTTCTTGGCAGATTTGTTCCAGGTTGTTCAGGTTGGTTGGGTGACGCTTGTGGACCGCAATTTTCAAACAGTGCCACAGATTCTCGATGGGATTGAGATCTGGACTTTGACTTGGCCACTGTAGGACATTCACCTTTTTGTTGTTGAACCACTCCTGTGTTGCTTTGGCCTTGTGCTTGGGATCATTGTCCTGCTGAAAGGTGAAGTTTCTCCCAAGCTTCAGTTTTTTAGCAGACTGAAGCAGGTTCTCTTGCAGTATCTCCCTGTATTTTGCTCCATCCATTCTTCCTTCAATTTTAACAAGATGCCCAGTCCCTGCTGATGAAAAGCATCCCCACAGCATGATGCTGCCACCACCATACTTCACTGTAGGGATGGTGTTTCGAGGCATGGGCAGTGTTAGGTTTGCGCCACACATAGCGCTTTGAATTTTGGCCAAAAATCTCTATCTTGGTCTCATCAGACCACAAAATCTTGTGCCACATCTTAGCTGGGTCACTCTCGTGCTTTCTGGCAAACTCCAGACGTGCTTTGATATGGTTCTTTTTGAGTAATGGCTTCTTTCTAGCCACCCTCCCATACAGGTCAGTATTATGCAGAGCTCTTGATATGGTTGACTGGTGCACCTTCACTCCACTCTCAGCCACTGAACTCTGTAGCTCCTTCAAAGTGATTGTTGGCCTCTCTGTGGCTTCCCTCACTAGTCTCCTTCTTGTTCAGACGCTGAGTTTTGGGGACGGCCTTGTCTAGGTAGTGCCTGGGTGGTGTGATGCAGCTTCCACTTCCTCACTATTGATCCAACAGTGCACACTGGGATATCCAAACACTTGGATATTATTTTGTACCCTTTTCCTAATTTATGCATGTCTATTACTTTATTTCTAACTTCCTTAGAATGCTCTTTAGTCTTCATTTTCCGCTTCCTTCCTTCAGATTCACAGTCTGACCAATGGTCATTAAACTGGGGGTTATCCAGAAAATGTTAGCTACTTTAATGTTTCAGAGGTGAGGCCAATTGTAAGCCAATTGTGTCCTCGTTAGGGCAATATTTTTCATCTGTGTAAACTTGGAGCTTCCAGAGCACACGGGTTGAATACTTATGCAAACAGCATATTTCAGTTATTTATTTTCTTAACAGTATTTTCTAACATAAAACCAATGTCACTTTAAAATAATTATTTTGAGGGTCAGTCTTTTTAATTAAATATTACACAGAACAAAATCTCAATGTATCATTTGTCATTCAGACAAATCTGACAACTTTCAAGGGAGTTGAATACTTTTGCAAGTCACTGTGTATAGTATATATATATATATATATATATATATATATATATATATATTCTACGTATACCAGAAGTATCAAGATATGTTAACTTTTAACAGAAACTTAGTCGCAGCTAAGCTTATTTGACAAAGTAAAGAGAAGAGAGAATGTTCATCCATTGCATACACATTTAGAGCTTTTGGGTGGGAGAGCAGGAAGACAGTCTCACATATTCTTCAGCACCATCTTAAAATTGTGATGCAGCACAAAGAATTACAAATACATGTGGGATGCATTATATAATAGTACCACAACAAAAAAGTAAAGTATCCAAGGATGCAAGGCTGCTACTCAAACCTCTCCTACCTTCCCTTGTTAAAGTACTCACAAGCAGAAGAGCTTATCTGGAACGGAATCACCCTTCCTCTTCTGACTGGTCCGAAACCCCTTCCACACGACTTTGCTGCTCCATCATTCTTTTGGACGAGAACTTTGCAGCATCGTTAGGTTCTGAAAACAAACAGGTGTGATCTCCCTCTGTTACAAGGAGTTTTGGGTGGAAAGGCATCTGGTGTCGAATATTAAGTTCCCAAAGTCTCACTGAATAGGATCGAATTGCTTCCACCTCTGCCTTGTGCTGTAGGATAGGTGCGGGTATAGGGAGACCGTTGCTTCCTCGTACTTAGCCCCTTGCTGCTGCCTGGCTGCTCGTAAGAGATGCTTCTTAATGCCGACCCCTGCACACACCACTAGCAGGGCTCTAGGGCCTTTCGATCATGCGGTCATTCTTCTAGGAGTGATCTGGTACACCTTTTCAAAGTGTGAGGGTGTAGTGGACTCATCGATTTTCAAAGCTTTCGTCAGCCAGTGCTCGAAGGTTTTTGGGTCGCCCCATTCTACCCTTTCAGGCAGACCCACCAGGTGAATGTGACAAGCCCTTAGAGATTTTCCACCGCTTTGAGATGCTGACGCAGCGCTTGATTTTCTCAAATCAACTTTACAGAGATATCCCAAGCTTTAGCTGCATTAGTGTCGGCTTTCTCTACTGTTGTCTGGACTGTGTCCATTTGTTATTCCACAACCACCACTTTTGCTGGAGAGGTTATCCAGTTTTTTGTCCATATCCTGTACCAATCGACACAGCTGCAGCAGTGTTTGGTGTACCATCGCCAAGGATGGTTCTCCAGTCGGTTGTTGCATGGAGGATGGGGGATCCAGGGCTTGCTTACTGGTAGAGGGCTGGGTTGGTTTCAGTTTTAAAAAAGTCAGCTTGTGCCGTAGCGTCTTTCGGTTGACCCATATTCTGATGTTTCTGGATGCTCCTCACCTGTAGACAAGGCTTTGCCCTCCAAAAAAAGTATTTTTACTCTGAAAATATAGCTTAAAAGGTAGCCCTTCTCAGGAGCCGATCTACCGTGTGTCTGCTCCTCTCAATGTCCTAGCCATGCCCCCAGGTGAATCCTTTTGAGGACTGTCATAAGCACACTTCCCTGAGATCCATATCCCAAGTACTTACTGATGATGGGACTTTACACACCAGTAAAGCTGATATTCTTCGTGCATTGGAGCACTATGTTAATGGCATATTTGGGTTACCCTTTTCTGGGGTTGTTGAGATGGATTTTTTTATAGGCTTGTTTGCCCCCCTCAGATTTCAGGTCAGACTGCCCTAGACCTGGTTGCCCTGATTTCCCTTTTCGAATTAGATCGGGCAATAAAGGGTCTGCGTACAGGTATAGACCCCGGCTTTAAACAGGGTTTCTCATGTGTAACAAATCTCATCTCCTCCTATGAATACATCAGCTATCACTTGGACAATAACACACCTATGGACGTCATACTACTTGATTATAGCAAGGCGTTTGACAAAGTCTCTCATTCCTTATTAATTAAAAAACTTATTAAAATAGGATTGTCTTCCACATTAACTTCCTGGATTAATCAGTGGCTGAACAACAGAACAGAGAGAGAGTCAGGGTCAATAATGTAATGTCCAGGGAAAGGGGAGTGAACAGCGGGGTTCCCCAGGGTTCTGTGCTTGGGCCGGTTCTCTTTAACTTGTTCATTGGCGATATGCATATATCAACAAATAACAAAATGGTCAAATTTGCTGACAACACTAAAATCGGGGGGAAAAGCTATCAATCAAATCAAAAATTCTGGTCTACAAACAGAACTGCTACTAACTGAGCAATGGGCATGTATGAATGAGATGCACTTTAATGTCACTAAATGTGCAACTCTCCACCTGGGAAGAAATAATCCACTACAAACATATTATTTAAACAATATGGCTATTAAAACTTCTACCGTAGATAAAGGTCTAGGGATCTTGGTCAATAATAAACTGTCTTCCACTTCACATTGTACCAAAATAGCTAATCAGGCAAATGCCACCCTCAGGAGGATGCAAAACATTCGTAAACAAAACTGAACAATGTCTACTGCCACTCTACAGATCTCATGTTAGACCATTTCTGGATTACTGTTCCCCCTTCTGGAGCCCTTATTTAATTTTCGATATTAATAAGATTGAAAACATCCAACATAAAGCAACAAAGCTCATACCCCACCTTTCTAAACTTAACTACACCACCAGATTAGAAAACACAGGTTTACTCACACTATCCCAAAGAAGACTTAGGGGAGATTTGTTACTATTATTCAAAATTATAGCAAATAGAGATCAGATGCAAAACTGTGGTCTCAAATACTCTACTAGAAAAACAGCAGCAAGACTGCATAACAGACAGTTGGAGATTATGAGGGCAAAAACAAATAAAAGAATGAACTTTTTTACTATAAGAACACCCAGAATCTGGAACAAATTACCACAGGAAATAGTCGACTCTCCAAACATATTGTCTTTCAAAAACAAACTTGACAAATGGTTGATCAATTAGGGACCCATTAAATGATCCACAAATGTGGAGGACAATCGTGATGGGCTGACTGCCTTCTTTTGTCCATTAACACCAAAGTACCCCGGTTCTGATGGTTTATCCAGTAAATTTTACCACTGGTTATGGTCATGCATGCCTCAGAAATTGGTAGAGTTGTATAACTCCTTTTTTATGGCGACCACACTGCCGTCTGATATGTACATGGAATTGCTTAATTTTTGGTTTAAAAGTGGAGACGGCCGGCTCTGTGGCGCCGAGCAAAGGGGCTCGCTCGGCACGCTGGCAACCCGGGTTCGCGCCCCGAGCCCGGGTGTCAGGAGCAGAGCCCCACTGGGGAAGGGATTCACAGGCATCCATTGGATGCCTCCCTCCCGGGGGGTGGGTTCAGCCAGGAGACCTGAGGGCATATTGGTGAGTGTGCTTGGGAGACTTGTGGCCTCGACATGCCCCCCCACGCTCTTGTCCCAGGATCCTCCATACTCCATGCATGGCTGAGAACTGCAGTGAGCGAGGCACCAGAACATGGAAAAACGCCACCCGACCAAGGCCTAGATGACGAGTGCCCAAGGCCCCTACCACCCAAAGCCCCAGCGCCAGCCCGGATCCAGCCCCGTGGCACCTGAGAAGCTGAATAGGGCCGCAAGGCAGTTTTCCCTCGGAGGAGAGGAACCCATCTGGTACAGGGATATACCAGGGCCACTCTCAGGTAGGCCACTATAGGAGCTGGTAGAAGGTGGTAGGGGATCGGAGGGTGGTGGATGGCATTGGCTCTCTGAAGGAGTGGCAGGTCGGGGGAGGCAGCAGGGAGGCGCATTAAAAAAAAAAAGTGGAGACAGAGCTTCTTGTTCTGACTGGTGTCCCATTACTTTACTTACCTTACTTAACACTGATTTTAAGATCACTAAGAAAATCCTTAATTGTTGATTAGCTTTAGCCTTACAACATGTTATTCATCCTGCTCAGACTTGCTCACTCCCTGGCCAGAAAATTATGGATACTTTATTGTTGTTGAGGGAGATAATGGAACGGGGCAATGCACACTCTTTAATGACTACTTACTTAGCCTAGACCAAACAAAAGTTTTTGATAGGGTGTCACATGCCTTCTTATGGAAATGTCTGCATGCTTATGGTGTACCTACACAATTTACTCACTGGGGTGGGCGCCAGTGCTGACAGCTACAAAATGTAAACAGGGTGGGCAACCTGGAGGGGGGGGTCTAGAAAAGTGGTACCAGGGATGTGCACCCGAGTCTGCTTTGTAAAATATAATATATAAATAAATATGAAAAAAATACTGGGAAGGGTGGGCAGCTTGGAGGGGAAGGAAGGAAGGGAGGGAGGGAAAAGAAAAGAAAGATATAGACCAATAGAGAAACAGAGATGGGCAGACAGAAGAAGGGATCAGCAGCTCACTGGTCTCAGTGTAGCCAGCAGCACGAGTTCTAGCTGCGGCTGCAGAAGTCAAGAAAATCCAGCTGTTCTCATACAGAGATCACAGGTGAATGGCTCCACTCACTAAGCTGGGCACCCTGGATTTTGGGGAGCCCAGAAAAGGTATTTCTGGAAAGTTTTAAAAAACAAACAGCAGAATCTAGCTAAATGGGTCCTGTTTAGCTAGCTTCAGGTGTTTGCTTGTTTAAAAAAAAAAGAGTCTTTTTATGCATTTTCAATGTTTATGAGTTTAAAATGAGAAAAAATGTTGACCAGCACGATCCAAATTTTTGTCAGCACGAGAAGTAAATCATGAAAATAAGCAGTCGCAAACTAACCCGGCCAGGTGGCGCTGAGGGTTGAAGCGCTGGACACCACACCTCGTTCCATGGCGTGACCCGGGTTCAGGAGCGGACTCAGGTTGGCGGGGAAGAGAGGATTGAACGTCTGGAGGACTGCTCTCCAGGGGAGGGTTCTGGGGGCTTCCCTGCCATGTAGTGGCTTCCAATGGAGGCTGCGAGCACTACATGCCAGCGGGGACTTGCAAGGGGGAGGTGACAGCAGACATTTGCGGGAGGGGGTGTGAGCACGTGGTGACGTCATTGCACATCTGCACCTCAGGGGAAACAAAAAAAAAAAAGAGAGGAAAACCCTGGCTGCCGGGGAGGCCATGGCGGGACTCGAGCATGCAGCCCACATGCCCAGTGCTGGTCCCTGACCTGACTTGACTCTCCGTGGTCCCCGCCTCCTCCCGTATTGGGCCGGCGGGAGAGGGGGGATCCAGCACCTAATTCCTCGGTCGAGGGAAGGGGTTCAGGTGGGCAGTACCAGGCTGGGCCAGTGGGTCTCTTATTTATTTATTTAAGAGATTTACCAGGAAGGCATACTGAGCAGAGTACCGCTCGATTCCAGATGCGCCCTGGGGTAGGGGGTTACAAGAGTGTAGTACATAAATACATAAAAAACACAATAGTACATACATAATTTACAGATAACCAGCAATGGCCCAGTAGGATGGGTGCAGTAACTGAGATGCATATTGGTTTATACAAAGTGAGGAGTATTTACTGGCAGTGATACAGTCGAAATTGCAACAATTACATAGTGTGATTTGATTTATCTACTATATGGGTAGGTGTGTGTATCAACAGCAACAGAGGAAGGATTAAAAAAATGGCGTATGGTACTGATTTTGAAATGGAGCCCAGGATAGCTGATAAGAGTTGAGCAGGGAGTTCAGCGATGGGGAATGCATAAGCAGTTGGTGGCAAAATGCGTTTTGAGGAGGGCATTTCGATGTGGAGTACTTGTGGTGTGTCTGCTGTCAGCTGCTAGAGAGTTCCATAATTTGGGGAGTCTGAAGCTGAAAGCTACTTGACCTGATCGAGTGGATCTGTGGGGAATGTGAAGGAGCCTGGAGTCAGAGTTCCTGAGATCGTAGGTAGGTGGGGGGACGGCGGTTAGAGATGTTGACAGGTAGGAGGGCAGCGTATGTGACCAGAATTTAGCAGTAATTCTAGTACAGTGCAGCAGTCGCCGATTTTGGAGTGGTGGGAGGTCAAGGGACTGGTAGAGGTCGCAGTGGTGGGTGTTGGGAGGACGATCTAAAGCTAACCGGCAGAAAGAGTTATAAATGGGGTTGAGCCTGGCTAAGGATGTTTTGGGGGCGGCACCGTAGATGAACATCGACGTAGTCAAAAATTGGGAGGATCATTTTTTGTATCATTGCTTGCCTGGTTGGTAGAGGGATGCAGAGCTTGTTCTGATAGAGAGCTCTCTGCCTGAGAGATGCCCCTGCAGTCAGCAACCAGGAGAGAAAAAGAGTTGACAAAAAAAAAAAAATGGCAGTCACAAACTTTTTTTTAACCATTCATGAGGTAAATCATGAAAATAAGCAATCGTACACTTTTTTTTTTTTAACCATTCTTGTCAGGATGTTAACTCTAAAATTGGTATAACTGTGGAACCATGTAATATTTTTTCATGAAACCTCCCAAAGGCACACCCTTGGCATGGGCCCGTAAGATACCATCCCAAAACTTTTCACATCTTGAGACTCTGGCAGCCTGACTGTGCATGCCAAATGTTGGGCTGTTAAAAATTATGCCAAAGTTATTAAGGTTTAAATATTGAGATTTAACATTGAACAGTCTACTCTATAATAATTTTCCGACACTTTTAAACAAAGTTCTAGATGACATAGCATCACAACACAGGCCTTGTAAAACAAATGGTTTAGAAATATACATACATCTACATTGATAGGCTGTAGTAGCAAGAGTATTATGAAAAATGCAGAGGGGTAGGAACAAAGACTACTTTTTAAATTTCAGGCTTACTCCAGGTTGCAATCTTGACCCGAAATGTGTGACCCTGTATGGCCCACAAGCTCTTATATGTTATGCTGCAGCAATTTTTGAACTTGGGTAAAGGTAAAAATTATTTTTTAGTTGAAGACAGGTCCATGTTGAGGGCCTGTGTCCACTATCCCTCTACTCCAGCCCTTTACACTACCCCTTATTTCACTGTTTTTTCTGAATAAGCACTTAGCCTCATTCTGTCTGTTGTCACTCCTCATTTTCCTCCTTTGGTCAAAAAGGAACTGAAGGCAGTCGGAGCTGGTGGCACTATTTATGCTATCAGGGTGTGTAGCACCATGCCCACCCCTGTACACATGCATAGTGTCTCTGACTGCAAAAGTTCCGCTCCCATGAAATCCTAGCACGTCTGGCTCCAAGTCCAGTAAGTGGTACTCTATGGAAAAGATATTCTTAGAGTTCATCATTTTCAGGTAAGTAAATTACATTTATCATGACACTTCTTGTAGGGATGTAACTAACTGTAATACATGGATATCCATAATGATACTATTAAAATTTATACAGTATTTTCCCCCAAAATGCTGTTGATGAAATCCATCAATAGTATTACAAGATCCTGTAAAACTTGTGTTCAATATTCATTTATAGTATTACTAGATCCCGTAAGACTGTTTTTTTTTTTTACTTTATTTTTATAGATTTCAATACTACTTAACATAGTAAAAAATGTCCGTATCTAAGACAGTCCACTTAACAGATAATAATAGATGGGGACATAGCCCTCTTAATCTTAGGACAGGTGCATCTTAGATATGTTGATACCACATTTGGGGGGTAAAGACAGACAAACTATAACAAATAGAGTAGCTAAATATACATGCTGCAGGAATGAGCCTAGGAGCAGTATGACTTAGTACGTTTATCTAAAAGTCCAAAAAAAAAAAACAAAGTCCAGCTTTTGCACGCCTCCACTGAGACTAATGGCGTCATACTGTAACCTGAAGAGGATGCAATTTAAATTTGAGAAAAAAAAATAAGGCACCATAAACTCTGTTGTACATTCTAAGTCATTTAACAGCTCATATAACCTTAACAAGTGCTATAATAAATGCCTGTATCAACCATTACGGTACTAGAGTAATGATTTCTCTTTGTAGAAAGCAACCCCATAAACCATTTCACATAACTGGGATAAGAAAAGGAGAGCCGAAAGCCCACTTAAATTAGACCATAAATTTGAGGAAAGGATCAATAAAAACAGATCCCTCCCTTCTCTCTCCAAAAATAACCGTATGGAACTATAAAGAGCCCCATTCTGTCCCTTTCTCCAGGAACTCTTTGGAACAGTCTAAATGTCTGACATCAAACGTACGAATCAGATATGCGTAGGATATAATGTTCAGAAAAAGAACAAAGCAAGGAAGGCTCACTCATCTGTGTTTCAAACACCCACAGCATCTTCACTTGCGTGACTCTCAGCCTTCTCTATAAGACTGTGATCCCGGTGCCTTGCTTGAATATGAGAGTCCTACTTTCCAGCTTCTGTGGGCTCCAAAAAGAACCAAACCTTTCCCTCGTAGACGATGCGGAGCCTGGCATGGTAAATCACAGCATGTGGGATAGAGATCTCTCTCAACTTCTGGGGGACTCCCATCAGATTTTTAATGCCTCGTGCGATTAGCATAACTAATATCTGGGAATAGGTAAATATTTCTGTCATCCTGTGTTAGAGGCCCGCACGAAGAGCCAACCTCAAGATCTGATCCTTGGTCCCCACACCATCAGTTACCAGCAGCAATCTCTGTGGATTAGCTGAATCCTGTTTGTAGCCCCATGGAGTAATCTGGTATCTTTTCTGCAGGGCGAAGGGGATCATTTGGTCCTCCGGTGCAAGCTTCTCCTGTAACCAGTTGTGTAAAAACATAATGGAGTGGTCCCCTTCAGCGCCTTTGGGCATTCCTAAAATTCGGATGTGAGAGGCTTGGCCCTGGTTCTCGAGCGTTTCCAGTCTAGCTCAAAAGTGTACATTCTCTTTAATTAGGGACACCATAGTCGCTGATGCTGTTTCGACCTGCCGTTTAACATCACCGGTCTCAGTTTTCATCTAGTCCACCACTGTTTCGACCACAGTCAAACCAGGTGCCAAACGAGTCCATTTTGTTATTCAAATCTGAGACAACTGAAATCAAACGCTGTAATTTAAGCCCAATAGATGACATTGTCACTTCGGCCTCAGTGGCAGTTATGGCCTGTACAGTCAAATCTGTCTTCCCAGGCTGAGAGGACCTGCCAGATTTTCTTCCCAGACCTCCTCCTTTATCCTTACGAGGATTACCCATTTTATGTTTCTTGGGGTGCTCTTTCCAAATCAGATAAAATTTCCCCGAAATTTTGAGTCCAACAGGTTAAAAATGCCACCTTTAGAGCTGGATCAAGAGAGCTGTGAGAAATTGCTGCCACTCAGCTCGGGCTCCACAGTCTCCCCCCCAAATCCCATAAGACTACTGATAGATTTCCTAACACAGTGACACAAGAATGTTGCATCCTCGCACCCTGCGCACACTCTTCACAGCTGTCCATTATCTGGCTTTTACTGTAACTGTCATGTACAACAAAAGGTGGTCGTTGCCACAGCTAACAGACCACTAATATTAAAATGTCTCAAAAAGACAAAAATACCATTCGGTAAAGCTCCTGTTATGTTAAAATGCCCCATGGGACAGTATATGCAGCGTGTGGGGTGGGCGATTACAGCAGGAGGTGTGAGCCTGAATGAAAAATGTGTCGTGGCTAAGGTTAAAGTTCCCGAATGGGCTCCATTTAATTAAATATGCTCGGATCCATATAGTACAAAACATAACAAATGAGGGACTGTGATTACTGGCTAAAATACCATCCTGAGGTTCTGGGAACATGTTGGAACTTCTCAAGCTTCGCTCTCAAGGTTCACATGTCCTCAGAACCTCTTGATGGTATTATAGTCTTGTAAGATACAGTTCCCTATCCATTATTCTGTTTAATGACATAAATGGGAATCTGACTAATAATAATAAGAAACTGAAGTGTCCCAGAGGAGAGCACACCCCGCAGTTTCATTTTTATATTTGGGGTGGGGGGTCTCTTGACAGTTGGGATATTTAAGAACATGGACCTTTCCCCTGGCTCCGGACTCTTCAAGTATTGCTAGTTTTACCATTGGAGTATTAAAATTTTCCTTTTTCTAACAAGCCTGTATGTTCACTGTTTTGGCATGCTGCTGTTGTAGTTTATTTTAGCATTAAGAGAGCATGATCATTTTTATCCGGGCCTTTAAATCAGCTGCCATCAGCAGGCAGGGTCTCATGCCATGTGAACATGCAGTTATGTTAAATTTGTGTGCTAGAGGCTGTCTGCAGTTAGTGTATAGATTATCAGTAATCAGAATAAGTTTATTTATACCATTGTCATTGTTTTTGTACCTGTGCCTGAGAGAGATATTGGTATTACATTCTGCTGGAGCCATGCCTGTGTGATTGTGACTGACGGCTAAGTCCAGTCACAGGCTGCCAAATTGTGCAGCAGTAGCCAGTCACAGGACACACTGTGCCATTTATTTTTTTAAATTTAGTGACTGGGATAGGCACAATGAGCCAAGACTTATTTCGAGGTGTGACCCAGGACAATAGGGATGGGAACAAGAGGGGAAGGAAATACAAGATACATAACAAGTATAATAATGTATCGCAACAGAGTACAGTTATGACAATACATAGCATACATACATACATAGAAACACAGAATTTGGCCAGCACGCTGGCGCAGGAGCTGGATTTTCCACTTGCGACGTCAGCGACCTGGGTTTGGGAACAGACCCAGGGAACTGGAGTGCTGTCCGGGAGAGAAGGATTGCACGTCCTATGGATTGCTCTCCTTCTCTGGGGGGAGGGTGCGATGAGTGACCGATGCACTGGGAGCCCCGGTGGAGGCTGGGAGTACCTCGGGAATCAACGCCTACATGTTAAGAGGTGCGGGGGGGACACAGGACATCATTGCACGTCCCCACCCCTGGGGATAAATCAAGAAAAAATCCATGCAACTGGCTGCTATCAGTAAAGACTTCCTCTGGCATCGATTAGCCTTCAGGCTAGCTTTTCCAGATTATTTAGCGGAATTGCGGCACTAAGGCCCATTGCTGCAACCCCACCCACTGGTGGAGTAAGCAAGGAGTGCCGGGAGAACACTGGCAACATGGAGGTGAAAGTGCCGGGGACCATGACCAGGCTGATGTCTGGCAGACAGAAGTGGCAAAAAGAGAAAATTAAAAAAAAAAAAAAAAGAAACACAGAGTTTGTTGTGCAGATAAGGATCTCTTGGCCCACTTAGTCTGCCCAGTTTTTCTTACCTGCTGTGCCACCACAGACCCTACTCGATCTCCAGTCATCTTCCCCCTTGCCTTACTTCCAAGGTCCCCATGTGTCTGTTACATGCATGCTTGAATCCTGTAACCATTTTGGCACCCCCACCTTCGCTGGAAGGCTGTTCGATGCGTCCACCACTCTCTCCATGAAGAAGTATTTCCTCTGAGCCCCCAGCTTCATAGCGTGACCACTTGTTCTCAAGCTTCTTCTTCTGTGGAAAATCCTCCCTTCCTGTACCTTATTGATACATGTTAGATACTTGAATGTTTCTATTATATCCTCCCTTTCCCTCCTTTCCTCTAGAGAGTATGTATTTAGTTCCTTGAGTGTCTCCTCATAGAGCTTTTGATGCAAGCTCTGCACTATTTTGGTTGTTCTCTTTTATACCACCCCTACCCCATTTATGTCCTTCCGAAGGTGAGGCATCCAGAACTAGACACAGTACTCGAGGTGGGGTCTTACCAGTGATCTGTACAAGGGTAATAGTACCTCCTTCCTCCTACTGGTGATACCCCTGCCTATGCAACTGAGCATCCTGCTAGCCTTCTCCACTGCCTTATCACTCTGCTTGTCTACCTTCAGATCATCATAAATGATTACCCCAGGTCCCTCTCCTGTTTAGTGGTTGCCAGTACCCCTCCATCCAATTGGTACATGGCCCCCAGGTTTCTGTGCCCCAAGTGCATGATTTGGCACTTTTTTGCATTGAAACTCAGCTGCCAAACCCTTGACCATTCTTCCAACTTTTTCAAAACATCCCTCATTTTTTACACCCGTCCCCCCGTGTGTCCATCCTGTTGCAGATTTTTTGTGTCATCCGTGGACAGGCATACTTTCTCCTCTAGCCCTTCCACAATACAAGCTAAAAGAAAGAGAACCTTAGCACAAAAGCAAGGATTACCCAAAAGGGCATCAGCAACAGCGTCAGGTAATAAATATCAAATCACACATACTGTATTTCCACATAATGGAAAACATACACAGTACATGTTACTTACAAAGTCCTGGATCCTTATAAAAAAAGTTGGAAGGTCATAGGGGGAGTTTGTAGAAGCAAGAGCAGATGTGACACTAGGAGTAATGAAAAAGCAGAAATCTAAAAAAGTACCCCAACCTTAAAGGACAATGTCACTGGTAGTCAGAGGTGGATGTGACAATATGGTGGCAAAAAGATGGAAACCTGGGGGTAACAGAAAATCAGTGCTAGGTGACAACCATGTCCAGATTAGAACTATGACGTCCTAGGAACGCAGCATAGCAGGCTCTTCAAATTAGAGTTGGCAGAATTACCCAACAGACAAACTTTTGGCACCCCATGCCTTCCCCGATGCCCTGATAAGACAATTAACCCATCAGTACCCCTGAAGCCACCAATATGAAAAATAACCACCTCCTGTTCAGTCCCCATGTCGTCCTACACAATCTGTAATTAATTGCAACCGTCATGTGTAAGCACACCGTGTCTTACCTGCAGCCTCCCCAAACACCAAATTTTGTTTCCGTATAGGTTTTTCTCCTCCAGGGTGTGGGCTAGAGCTCTCAGCCCCTGCTCACCTCTCTGACCGGCCACCCTCTCCCCCATGACTCACTTGCCTGAAGGCCCCCCCCCCTTTGTGGCAGGGCTAGGAGGAGGAGGAGGAGGACCATCCCCCCACCCCCCCCGAGTCCACATCCAGATGGTGGCGGTGTCCTGGGGCAGTGGCATGGCCTGGAGCGAGTGCATGGGGCTTTATTGTTCCCTGCCCCCCAGTTTTTCCTTGTTTTCTCTCCCCCAACCAGGCGACATGCATTGACGCAGTTGTGTGTGTGCGAGGAGGCAGACACACACACACACACACACACACACATATGCATCTGCCTCCAGCTGTCCCCATCCTATGTCACACTCACTGTCCTACCATCATGCCTTCACGTGATATCATTCGGGTGCTCGATCGTCTACCTGCTGGCCTCCCCCTCCTCCCAACCTGAGTCCACTTCCATACCAGGCCCTCCATCGTGATAATGGTGTGGCATCCAGTGCCTCAACCCACCGGGCCACTGGGCCGACTAAAACACCAACTTTTTAAGTAAATACTCAATGAATTTGCACAGCTACAAGACGGAGTACTATCCTCCTCATCTTTTCCCTAGGGTCAGTGTACAGCAACCCCAGGCCTGTTCCCTAACATAACAGATAGTATCTGAAGTCATGGCTAAGGAACATGCATAATTTATAACAGTTTAATGAAGCACTCTGTGATTCATTCTTTCAAGCTGTCATGAATTGTTCATGTTCCTGGCACTGCTTCCAATGCCGACTGCCATGGTCAGGAATGGAGACCAGGGTGATGCACTCTGGCCCAGGTATTGAAGATAAGTAGGATGCCATTCAGTTCAGTATTAGAGCACCAGAAAAACATTGTATGTACAGTATGACCTTAAAAGAAGGGTGCTTTGGGCGATGTGGGGAGAGCTCGGGAGGATGCTGTTCACCATAGGAGCCCTTAAACCCCATTAGGTGTGTGTGCGTAATAAGTGGGTTCTTTGGGGGATGAAAGGAGGGAGTGACGGAATGGGAGTTTATTGGTCATAACTGACATTTCCTGTTAAATGTTACTAGCCTGCACATCATTAGCCTTTTTCTTTCCCAACTGCTGACCCTTCCATCCCTGAATCCATGGCCCTGTTCTCTTTGCAACTGCTTACTGTGTTAATAACCATGTCTCCTGTGTTTGTTTATTTCGTTTTTGTTGACCGGGTAAGTGCACTAAACAAATTCTGCCTATTTTCAGGCACGAACTGGGGGAAGGGGATACAGATGAATGCCAACTGACTTTGAACCAGATTAAGCTGTTGGTGTTAACAAGCATTTGGCAATACCGAATGTTCACCGTTTGCGTTGCTGTTGTACCAGGTCTTCCTTGTACACATTTTTACTATATATCCACCCAAGATAGACCAGATAAGATGTAATATGTCATTTGCAACTGGGTCCTGATTTTACATGGCTTTATAATACATTTACCCAGAATAGTAGAGGTGAGATGTGATATCTTGTTTTTAGTGTGGGCCTGCTTTTATAGTGGATTTTTCTAGGATAGATTTTTTTAGATGCAGCATTTCCTTTTCAGTGGAATTCTGTTGTAGGATCTTTTTTTTACACAGTTTTGCAATCTTACCCAGGATAACCCAGGTAAGATGCAGTATCTCATTTTCAATAGGGTCCTGCTTTAACACGTCTTTGTACTGTATTTACCCAGGATAGCACAGCTAGATGCTGGCTTGTTTTCAGAGGGATCCTGCGTTTCCCAATGTTTGCTCTGTATTTACCCAGGATAGCATAGCCAAGATCCAATATCTCATTTTCAGTGGGGCCCTTCTTTTACCCAGTTTTATGATGCATTTACTCAGGATAGCCCAGCTGAAAGACAAGTTACATTTTCAGTGGAGTCCAGCTTTTACAGAGTATTTTTCTCAGGACAGAGCAGCATAGAAGCACATTTCAGTGGGGGTTCTGCTGTACTGGGTGACATGCGTTTACACATTTTTATAAAATATTTGCCCAGGATAGACCAGATAGATGAAATATTGCATTTCAGTGGTGTCTTGCTTCTGCACGTATTACATTATATTTACCCAGGATGGGCCAGCTGAGAATCAATATCTAATTTTCAATGGGCTCCCACATTTTGACCCCAAATTTCCAACAGCCTTTTTGTGACCTCATGTTATGATCAAGACAGGTGGAATTTTAAAAATTCCATCCGAAAGGTGATTTGACAGTGCAACTGCGAGAACATGTTTTGGAGGGGATTTGAAAAATGACACTTGTCATGTTCAGGAGTTGGGTAATACAAGGAATATGTTGAACATTAGTGGCCAAAATGTGCAAAAAGAAAGTTACCAGTAAACACTGGAACAATTCAACGTTTCTTCATAACTTACTTGTTTTTTCACATTTTGACCCCAGATTTTCAGCATAGTCTTTTATGACCCCTCTTTCTGACCATGACAGGTGTCATTTATAAAATAGTGTCCGAAACATCATTTTGTGCCACAAGTGCAAAAACATGTTTTGGCCAGGATTTGGAAATGACAGTTGTCAAGTTCATGAGGTGGTGTGAAAAAATGGCTGTGCTGAAAATTTGGGGTCAAAATATTGAAAATTGCCAAAATTAATGTGTGTATTGACAAACTCTAATACACGCTCATAACTTTGTTGTTTTTAATTATTTTTACCCCAGATTTTCAGTATATCCTTCTTATGACCCCACCTCAAGAACAAGGGCAGATAAATTTTTCCAATCCTGCCCAAAAGGTGATTTTGCATGGCTAATGCAAAATCACCTTTCGGTTTGTTCATGAGGTGGGGTCCCAAAATGACCATGTTAAAAACTGGGATGAAAAATATTAAAAAATGACCAAGTTGTGAGGAGAAGTTCAAAATGTATTGAAATACATTGAACCACATACCTGATTTCCTCAGTACCTGGTCCGACGTTGAAGAGTGAAGACATATCTCCAGTCCAGAGAGGATTATGGTGCTGGACACTGGCAGGTAAGTATGGAGTTGGGGGTGCTGAGTGGGAGGGTGGGGAGGGTAATGGCGGTGGTGGGCAACAGACATTGATGGTTTTCTTTTACAGGGTGTATAAAAATAAAAAATGACTACAAGGGACAGTTTTCTTTATTTCGGGTACTGACACTGGGGAGTAAGCACCCCAGTATCTGTGTTATGTTTGGTGGCACTGGGTTGGGCTCCCCAGTGTCACACAGTGAAAACTGGCATGGTGGTGGGTACTAGGCAGCACCAGGGATTGGGTACCCTAGTGTCGGAAAATTAAGAAACGGGGGAAGCAATGGGAGGTGGGAGGGATTGTTTTTACATTGGAGGGGTGAGGACCACCAAGCTGAGCATGACGCCGATTAACTCTGCATGCTGGGGGAGGGGCGCTAGAGAGCCGCATTAGTGACTGGAAGCATCACCAAGAAGCTCTGCACCTCCTGCTGTCAAACATAAAAAAAAAATTACATTACTCTGTTTAAAATGGAATTTAAAGGAGAAGACTACTGTGTATTTCTGGTTTGGATATGTCTGATGTATTTATTATACATTACATCAGTTACCGTACATATGTCAATAAGAGATCAGTCATTTCTGCTGTTGCAACACATATCTAGAGTCTGAGGCTCTGACACAAAGTAGTAAAATGTCAAGCAAGCCTCCATTTACATGCAAATGGGCCACTTGCAATACAGCCCCTTCCATTCCCTGATGTCACTGCAACAACAGGACAACAGTACACATAAGGGTATCAGTGCTGCCTATCCTGATTTTAGTTTAAGTTTGCAATGGCTTAAGACAGTTCTGTCATGCAACTTGCACAGGGAGTGGTATTTGTAGCCTTAATACTGCAAGTGTAGAGCAAATAATACATCTAATAGTATTTCATTCATAGGAAACAGAATCTGTTTCTGTGTACTGCTCATTTCTCTCTGTGAGACAGTTGCAACATGTTGTGGAAAGCAGTAGAAAGAATCAAATCAGACAATCAAACAGTCAAGCTAGCAGTCAATGAGTCAGTCAGTATTGCACCAGGTGAACACCCTTGAGAAGATTCATTTACAAGGTAGGCCTGAGCAGTTTCCCAAAGGATCACACAAGACTGAATTCCTCCTTTGCACAAATTATACACCCCCCTTTCAGCAGCCTGAAAGTGGAGAGCTAGATCACTTACTTTATAAAGTGTATTGTTTTAAATTTCAAATGCTCCTTACATCTGGGTTTCTGAGTGGAAATACCAAGACACAGAATGCATATGACATGGGAGGAAAGAGCTAAGCAAATACAGAGCACTACAAACACTGAGACTGATTAGTTTCTTTACCTACAACAGCTGAAGTGTAGCATCTGATTTGTGTGGGACATCCTACTTCAAATGCTGGCATTACAAAGGGGGGCTGCCACAGCTTGTTTTCAGTACCTTCAAAGTGAAGTGCTGTAGCTCTCACATCACTGCTAATGATTTATAATGGGAATGGGGGCACTTTTAAAGTCATGGACCTGAGGGGCCATCACAGTTCCCAAGGAGGATAGGGGAACTTGTTAAGGGTTAAAGAGTAAGGGACTTTAGTAGGATTTGAACCAGAGTTTCCCAGTTCTTGTGCCTGTGCTTTAACCACTAGATTACCCTTCTTCCATATACTGCAGCTGATATTGTCCTGGTAACCTATTCCTTGATATAGCTGAACTCTTTATAGCCTTACATCAGCCATCCAATCACAGACTGCCTAGTTACAAAGGGAAAGGGGCATTTTTGCAAGATTGTGTCTCACTGCTGGTGTCAATCAAAACAGAGAATGCTAACACACACAGAACATAATACAACAGCTATATAATACCACTTAAGACTCTTGCTGTACCCAGAGTCATTTATTGGGTAAACTGTTTTTGCTAACAGAAACATTAACACAACACAACACATACAGGCACTTCCTTATAGGCATACTATGTATACATGTCAAATCAGTGCTGCATCACACTCATATGGTCCTAGTTCCTGTTAGACCTGCACTTCAGGGTGTGCACAACACTTAAAGGGTTCCCCCATTACTCAAGTGGGGAACCAAACATTGTGGATTCTGTTTACTGGTGGAACAGCATTTAGTGAAGCACCATTATCTGTTGCTCTGATGACATCATCCTCCAGTAGCATTGATGGTAAAATGGAGGACAAACACATTGCTAACTTCTGGGGGCTGTATATTTTTATTTATAATCTAGATTTGGACAGCAATAGGATTGCTGGCAACTGGAGGAGGCACACAACAGTTACACATAAGGAGCTGGGGAAAATATGGGTGTGAAACCATGGGAGACTTCCCCTTTAAGTTAAATATTTCGACAGCCGACAACTTGCTGAAACCAGTGATACCAGAAACGACATGGGTAGGCAGAAAGGAGCAGCAGTTGGATCAGGTCCAGAATCAACACCTCAGCCTGTGCAGATCCAGCATGGAGGGCCAGAACAGGCTGCGGGCTCAAGTGGAACAAAGGAAGCGCCACCATGGGAAGCGATCCTTAATACAGTGCGAGAAATGGACCACAAACCGGAAAGAGTTCTAGAGTGCTTGGGGGCACAAGATGCCAAAATAGAAATGGTGTCCAACATCGCACTGGAGGCTGACGATCATTCCCAGAGAACTCGGGCAGCCTTTGTGAAAATGATGACTGAAATTAATTATCTGAATGCCTGCATGGAGTCAATGGAAAACTCGACCAGGGCAATGAACTTGCAGCTGGTGGGGGTTGCTGAGGGCACAGAAGGGGTGATCTATTGGCATACCTTAAGCAGTGGCTGGTAGACAGCTTGCCCCTGGAATGGCAAATCGATGGGGACTCCCTAAAACAAGCATTCAGGATCAACTTTCAGAGGGCCCAAATGCAGCAAGAAATACCGCACACCATCATGCTGATTACTGATGGCGTTGCCACAAAAGATCGAGTGCTGTAATGGGCAAGAGCAACCTACCCCATCACCATGGAGGGGCAAGAAATAAAACATTTTCCTGATTGGTCCTTTGCAACGAGTTCAAGGAGAACATTTTTCAACCCATTGAGAAAACAGCTGCGAGGCCTGGGGGTGGCCCATTCCCTGCTGGCTGCAGTTTAACTGCGTCTAACTCATGGTGGAAAGACATACCAGTTTAACAACCCACAAGAATCCAGGAAAAGGGTCGAGGCAATAGTGAGTGAGTTCAAGAAGAAATCTCCAGAGAACAATGGTCTGCCATCTGTTTCCGAAGACGAAGGGGATTAACAGAGGACTGGTAAACTGTTTGCTGTGTTACATTGAGCTGTTTTTAGCACTGTCCTTGAGGTCAGTCAGCTTTGAGACTTTTTAGCACAGTTCTACACGAATCCTTGAACTAATAACTATTCTTATATAACTCTTGGGCTGTAGCCTCAAGCTGACCTTTCGACCGTTCCTGGCTACATACGAACTGGCTGAAATTGGAATTAAAGTTTGATTCCTTTGAAGGGAGCTGTCCACAAGGCGCTCCGTGTATTGCAGACAGCTTCCAAAAGCCTGTAGTTATTATACACTGTTTATGTTAGTAATACAGATGTATTAGCAAAGAAGTTAAAATATATCTTAATGGGTAGTCAAAAAAGGGGATGGTAGATGAGTTGCCCTGAATGGAAAGCTACCACAGTTCAGTATTATACTAAGTCTTTGCTTTTTATTCTGTTCTGGTAAACACTGCATACGATGTTTGGTAAGGCAGAAGATGTTACAGTGGAGGGGTGATTAAACATTTCCTTTTACAAGACACGTTATTATATGGGAACAATGGCTAGTAGAGCCATGGCTTACTTACCTTAAGTATCTTACTTAACCCTGTCTTCTCCCACAAGTTTGGGGCTAGCCAGCCAAAATACTGTATTGGATTGTTGTTGTGGATATTAAGGTGATACCCCACAAGATGAATCAACAAGACTGCTAGCTAACATTTACCGAAGCTAACTTATTTGTACGGCACCTCAAGTTTGGGAGCCATTGTAACCTCGCTCCGCTGTCTGTAAAGCTTTCTCAGATCTCATTGAAAAATGAATAAAAGAAGGTTTAAAAAAAAAACAACTTTGCATGCTGGGTGATGTTATGCAGATCAATGGAAAGAGCTGCCTAATGATTCGGGTGGCATCTTTCTTTGAATTACACAAAGTTTCTGCCCAACAGGACCAGAAGAGTGTCATGATCAGCATGGCTGATGATTGGTCTGACAAAGACGAGCCCCTTGCAGACTGCCCTGCCCTGGACTGATGGTGACACACCTCTCAAAATGCAGTATCATACCAATATGTTCGCCCTTGCGCAAGCACAAGGGTGAACATAAAAAGCACCAATTCTGGTAAGTTTGAAACCTGTTCCAAGTCTTTCCTCCAGGTAAGACAGATAGTGTTGTTTCGGAATTTTGTAGCAGTGGTAAATGAAAGACAGCAGATTGTATTTTAGGTCTGTGGAGCCAGCAGCTCAATCCCTCCAGTGTATTACCATGCCCCGTGTTCAGATATTTTCTAACATCTGATATGAAGAGTACTATAAAGCTCTCCCTGCAGTTTAATTTGTTATTAAAACATTTACAATACTTTTTTTTTTTAAATTGATGCCACTGCTCAGCTATGGAGAGCCTTATGGAGGTTGATGGGAGGTAAAATGAATCGGTCTGCCAACTCCACGGAACCAAAATATGATTCCTTCCCTCCAACAAAAAATTCTGAAACTACACTGTTTCTCACCCCAGGAGTCCTTTAGCATCAGTAACTATAGCAGTTAGCTGGCTAGGTGCAACTGCCCCGGAGGTATGCCTTTAAGATAATTAGCATAATGAGCTTGGGCATCAGCCAATTAGAAAAAAGGAGGGGGGTGTGCTGAGATGGATCAGCTTGAAGGGCTTCAGAATTTTTTTCTCTGCTGACTGAGCAACACTGCCACAGAGGTGTCTGTCAACTTTCCTTGTTGACAGCCTTTTTCTGCTTTTCTTGATAAAGTTTTCCTCACAAAATTACTTAAGTGTGGTGAGTAGAGTTTCAGGGTTTTTTAGCGGTTCCTGGGTTCGGTTGGTTCCACAGTTCCTCGCAGTTCCCTCTGCTTTATTTTCTATTTATTTTAGATCGTGATTGAGTGTTTCGATGGTTCCTTTTAGTATTTAATTGCGGTTCCCCTTTTTTAGAGGGAACCGATGATGTTGGACATTTTCCTTCATTTTTTACCTCAGTAATTGCGGTTGCTTACAGCGAGGGAAGCGATTGGAATTTTCACTTTTTGGCAGTTATTACTGGGTTCTCTGTGGTTGGCATGTCAGAGATTCCCAGAAGTAAAAAGGAAACTGGACCTGCAGGTTTTAAAAAGTGTGTCAATTATCTCAGGATTTTGGCCATAGCAGATTCTCATAACCTGTGCCTTAGGTGTTTAGGTCCAGATCATACTTGCTCTCTTTGCACCAAATTTTGTAAAAAAAAAAAATTGAGAAGCAGAGCACGAAGACTTGGGAAAATTATGGCTGAGGAAAAATCAAAGGCTACAGATGAGGGGCCATTTAAAAATAATAGCAATAAAATTCAAACAGGGGTGCTGAAGAAGCAGCCAAGTCCCATCCAAAAAATAAAGCTTCCAAAGGAACTGATGAAGTTCCTCAAAAATTAAAAAATAATAAAGGTGCTGATGAAGTGTCTGTACTAAAAAGGAAGCATGATCAAGCTGCTGAAGTGGCTAAAAAGATGATCTGCAAAGACAAAAATGTTTCTGTTCCTTCTGGGAAAGCCAATAGTGAGACAACAGGCAGCTTTAAACAGAAAGAAAAAACAAGGCATACACAGCCACAGTCTGCGCAGGAACTCCCATCTGTGCAAGACTTGGCAAAAGCATGGCACATCTTTCAGACCCTACAAAAGATGGCATCTATATTTTCTTGGGCTGGTGAACACTGTTCCACAGTTCTGTCTTCTGGAGACTGTGAGGGTGATGCAGATGATGAAGAACATTTATGTGATGTCCCTGACATGCACTTGGAGGGCCTAGAACCTGACGTGTCCCCTGACCCTCATTTTGGAGCTTTCCCTGCTGACCAGGAGGATCCCTCCTCTATGCTGACATTTATCCAAAATATGCTAGACACCCAGGACCTCCTTACTCAGGAGTCTAACCAGGATGAGGACGAGGATAAAGATTATAGGAAGATGAAAGGTCTCCCAACCCCGAAGACGTTACCGTATCTATCTATAGTGCTTTCAGAAAAAATACCATGAAACTGTTTCAAGCCCCCACTTCTGTAGCAGGGGTTGATAAGCGTGCTGACAAAAAATACCAGTTGTCTAAAAATGATACTGAGTTCCTATCTGTACATCCCAGCCATGAGAGTATAGTACAGCAGGCAGCATGTGAGAAAGCGGGAGTCTCCTTGTCTTCCTTACCCCCTGACAAGGACTCCAGAAAAATATTTTCATAGCAAAGAAGATGTACACCACAACCTCCCTGCTTGTCAGACTTTCTTCCTACATGGCTTTCACTGCCAAGTATCAAAAAGCACTGTGGAACTCTGTCCTGGCCATTACCCATAATGGGTCGGACACAATGTTGCAGGAACTAGTGGATACTGCAGAAACTGCCCTGGAAGCTACGAAATGCCAATTCCACATGGCAAATGACAACAGTGATGCTGCCTCCAGAGCCATGGCCCATGTCATTTCTTTGAGGCGTTTTGCCTGGCTTAGAACTACCAGTCTAACCCCGGACACTCAGTCTAAGACCATGGACTTTCCCCTGTGATCAAAATATATTATTTGATTCCAAGACAAGAGAGTACATGAAAAAGGTCAGCGCGTACCAGGCCTTTTGGCAGAGTCACTCCTCTAAACCTAATCCTTCTGCCCCACAGAAATCCACCTGAGGGGTAACAGGGGCAGAGGTTATTTTCCCAGACCTTACACTCCCTATCCAAAGCCTGACTTCTCTCAGTACAGGGGTGTTTTCAGAGGAAGGGGCAGAAGGGACTGAAGGAGAGCCACCTCTGCCCAGCCAGCAGCCTCACAGTCTAAACCCTGATGTGAGTGTCCAGGTTGTCTTCCCTCTGCCAGTAGGAGGCAGACTCTCCCACTATCTTCAGAACTGGTCCCTCATTACCTCGGACAAGTGGGTTCTGGAGATAGTGGAAAAGGGTCTGACACTACAGTTCAAGCAGATGCCAAACCTCAAGCGTACCCAGGTGTCAAAGCCTCTAATTCCAACACAGGTACTACTGATGGAGTTGGAGGTAAAAAAACATTTTATCTTTATGAGCAGTGGAGAGGGTCCTGGCCCACGAAAAGGGCAAAGGCCTCTACTCCAGGTACTTTTTCTTTTTTTTTTCTTTTCTTTTTATTAAAAAAGAGAGGTCATGACCACAATGCATTACAGACAATTACTTTGTTAGTTTGTCTTTTTGTACATTTTCTGTCCATATTTTGATAAAAAACATACATTCCAATAAACCCCTTATATTTCCCCATGACCCCCTAAGCGGGGGAAAAACTCCCAATTTAATTCAGAGCTCTCTCTCCCCTACTACCTTTCATCTCATCTAGCTCCCATCATCCAGGTATAAAATCCGGGTCTCTGCTGGAAATGTAAAATACCCATGGTCTCCACAATAGCTCAGCCTGTGAGGCTTTGTTGTGCAATTTAGCCGTAATAGTCTCCAAATGATAAATGTTATATACTGTTTTACTCCAATCCCCCATGGTCGGAACTATCTCTGACATCCAGTGCCTTGTTGTGGCCTTTTTGGCAGCTGCTGTGTAAATGGGTAACAAAGTTCAATGCCAGGCTGGGGTATGTGGGGGAAATATTGCCAGGAGAACCATTTCAGCAGTCAATTCGATCTCTTCTCCCAAACATTCCGACATTGCCTGTTGAAGGTTACACCAATATGGCATTAATAGGGGGCATGTCCAAAAAATATAGGCAAGGCCAGCTACCTGGCATCTACAAGATCACCAGCATCTGCAATAGGAGGAAGGGAGATATTTAATTAGAGTGGATGGGGATCTAAATAAACGTACTCTGCATTTCCAGGCAAATTCCCTCCAAGTACATGAATGAGTTATCTTGCAAGCCATAGGAGAAGCCCGAAGCCAATCCTACTCGGAGATTTCCATCTCCAAATCCCTACCCCAGCTTCTCATGATAGAAAGTGATGAGTCACCCATTCTCTGGCGTAGGATCTGGTAAATATGACCCACTAGATGTTCCCAGAGCTGGTCAGTTGTTGCATCTTGTAGGAGTTTCCAAACAGTTGTAACTGGATTGGGCAATTGTAGTGTTATATCCCTTTGTCTTAGAAGATCATTTTTAACCTGGGTGTATCTATAGATGTCCACTTCAGGTAAACCATAGTCTCTCTGTAATGTGTCAAACTGGACAATGCCCTTATCTGTTATAAATTGTCTAAAGAATTGAAGTCCCACCCTCCTCCACCTAATAAATGTGTTATCTAACGTTGCTGGGATAAAAGAACCATCCTCTGAGATCAAAGTAAATAGGAAAAAAAATTCTTTAAAGCATTTATTTTTCTTTAGGTGGTACCATTGTGTTAAAATTTGAGCTGTGAAGAGTGTAAAGTCCCTCAGCTGTGGGGCCTTGTCTACTGAGGCCATGGTTATTTTCAAAATGTTGTATAAATCACTAATGGCAAACTCCACATCCTTCCAAGGAGCCTCGATAGACGGGGAAAGCCACAGTATTAGGATCTTGATAAAGGATGCCAAAGCATACAGCCTTAAGTTGGGAAGGTTTGCACCTCCCTCTGTCAGTGGAAGTTGCAGCAAGGTCATCCTTACCCGAGGTTTCTGACCATGCCAGATAAAATTAGAAATAATTCTATCCCATGACTTAAAGTAAAAATTAGCAGGGAAAGTTGGAATATTTTGGAACAGATATAACAGTTTTGGTAGGATGATCATTCTAATGGACTCTGACCTCTGAAAAAAGTTCAAGGGCAGAGATGACCAAGCCGTTAACTCTGAATTTGTATCGACCAAGGTTCATAATTTAACAACTCCACATTTTCTACATTTTTTGGAATTATTATACCTAAATATTTAATTTGTGTTTTGTACCATTTTAAGGGGTATTTGTTTTTTAATGTTTGGGTTGGGGAAAAGTTTAAAGCTAGCAAGTCTGGTTTGGTGATATTTAAAACAAATCCCGATATCTCAGAGAAAAGTGTCAGGGAATCCCACAGGGCTGAGAGGGAAGTCTCTGGAGAGAGGGCTGAAACCAAGATATCATCAGCAAATAAAGCCACCTTATAGTCCCTTTGACCCATAGGAACCCCCTTCACACCTACATTCCTCCGAATTAGCTCCACTAGGGGTTCAACATAAAGAGCAAATAATAAGGGGGACAAGGGACATCCCTGTCTTGTTCCCCTTTGTATGGGTACTGGTTGGGATAATGAGCCATTGATTCTAATATAGGCCTTAGGAGACAAATATACATTCTTAAGGCATGTTGAAAAAGAATCTGGAATGCAAATTTGGACAGGGCTGCCCATAGAAAATCCCACCCCCACCTTGTTGAATGCTTTGTCTGCATCAAGGCTAATTATAATAGAGGGAATCTTTCAGGCCTGAAGATGTTCCATAATAAGAAATAATCTATGGAGATTATCTGAAGTACTTCTTGATTTCACAAAGCCTGCCTGATCTTTGTATATTAAATCTAATAGAATGGGTTCCAGTCTTTTGGCCCAAGTGGCCATAAATAATTTATAATGTACGTTTAGGATAGAAATTGGTCGATAAGTTTTGGGAAGAGTTGGGTCTCTTTCCGGTTTAAGTAATGGAGTTAAAATAGCGTAATTTCAAGACGGAGGAGGGGTCTCTCCCTCAAAGACCGTGTTACAGGCTGGAAGAAAGCTAGGTAATAGTTGGGGAATAAACGTTTTGTACCATTCTGGACTAAATCCATCTGGACCTGGGCTTTTCTGAGATTTAATTCTTTTTACCTGATAAATACTGTATCTCCTCCAGTCTAATCGGTCTTTGTAGTTGAGAAATCTGGGTTTCCGGAAGTTTAGGTGAAGGGATTTGGTCTAAAAATTCCTGAATTCTATGTTTGTGTTTAGGGGGGGTGGGGGCTGTATATAAAGATTTATAAAATTGTTTAAAAGTTTGTTTGATTTGGTTTTCTTTATATGTAATAGAGCTGGTAGATTGGGATTTTATTTTCAAGATAGTAGAAACTCTTTTATTGGCCCTCAATTTCCTTGCCAGGTTTCTTGCCCCTTTTCCCCCCTTCATAATTGTATTGTTGTAGATATGCCAGTTGTTGGAAGGTTTTGTAATCCATAATGTTTTGTATCTCCTGTTTTAAGCCTCTTATCCATCTCTGGAGATTAACATCTCCTTCTCTATATAAGAACTAATAGGAGGACAGGAGATCTTCTAAGAATTTTAACCTGGTTGTTTTTTTTAATTTCTGGGGGGTGTATTCTAGAATCTCCCCCCTCAGTATGGCCTTCAGTGTATCCCACTGGATAGCACTAGAGACTTCTGGAGTCAGATTCTCCTGAATAGCCTGGGGGATACGTTTCCTCTTGGCATCGAGGAACTCCTGATCTTTTAAAAGTGATGTATTAAATCTCCAAGTTTTAAATTTTCGCTGTTTCCCTAAATCAATTTTTAGAATTAGTGGATTGTGATCAGATAGTATTCTTGGTTCAGTTATCATATCCTGAACTAATGTAAGGTGTTCCCTCGAGACAAAAAAATAATCCAGCCTGGAATATGTTCTATGGCATGCCGGAAAAAAAGTGTATCCTGGGACTGTTGGGAAAGTCCTCCTCCAAACATCTTAAAATCCTAAGTATGCCAAATTTTTTTTAAAATATTTTCCTGTATTGGGATTATATAGGGATCTAATGTCAGATTAAAATCTCCTCCCATGATCAAAATTCCTTTATTTTTTTTTATCACCTTATGAAGGAATTATTGAACAATCGGAAGTGGAGTCTGTGGTGGTAAATAAGCATGAACTAAAGTTACAGTCTGTGAATAAATTCTTCTCGTCAGAATCATAAATCTACCCTGTGAATCCGAAAAGGAATCTAGAACTTCAAATGAGGTACAGGCCGGTATCAAAATAGACGTTCCCCTCTTACGTTTTTTTTTGGATGAGAGGAGGCAAACACCTGATATCTGCCCCCGTGTAACTTGGAATGTTCTGACAGAGAGAGATGAGACTCCTGTAGGAAAAACAAATCTGCTTTCAGCTTGCGTAGATGCTGCATAATTCTATACCTGTTAACAGGAGAATGCAATCCATTCACATTTAATGACAGAATATTCACTGGGATGTTAGTCATTTGTATCCAGGGGGGTTATCACTATTATGTAGGCAGGGCATTGTCCAGTTTCCAGAGAATATTGTATGTATTTGATTATATTTGAAGTATTCTTTCCTCCATACTCTGGTGGCCCTAAACGCCCAAACTCGGCATCTCCAGAGATAGAGGAAATTTCTTTATCTACTGTCCCTCCAGAAACCACATGTCCAACCTTTTTTGAGGACAACAGTGTCAAATCTAGATTTGTGTCACCCTCTCTCTTCGATTTCAACTTAGTCAAAAACAAATAACCCATTAATCTAAATAACTGCTGAAAAACCTTTTGTCCTCTTATCAAGGAAACTATATACATTTGGTCTTCCATTCGTGTGGGAATAAAACATTTCCCACTTTGTCCCAGACCTACAGAATCTGTGGTCCTGGGAGACAGGGCAACACTTCTCTAAAGAGAGTATAGACCTGTCTGAGGGAGCCCCCCCCCACCCAGAACAGACACGGAGTTACCGTACCTATTCATGTAGTGGTTGGTTAATGGGCATCGAAATCTTAGTTGGATCCAAATAGAATGTTCAATATGAACCTTAAACGTTCTCACCACGATTCACCTTTTTTAAATCTAATTAAATTATCTGTACCCCCTTTATCATTTATTTAATATCTAGTTCCCCCAACCCCTTTTATGTAGAGAATCATTCAGCCTAACTGAATCCAGATTTTGATACATATATCACAGTAGTTTCCCATCAGTAGAAAACAATAAATGATTCCTAATTCAATTAGCATGTAGAATCGAGGCGAAGTTCCCCATCACTTACCCCACCCATCAGAAGAGGAAGAACCACCCTCGGAACTCCCCCTTCAAACTATAAACATTCGATTTTCCATCCCTGAATCTTAATTCTTCGTCCCCTCCCTCTCCCAGACCGCAACCTTCCAAAACTTCAGATCCCTCCCATCAAGAGAATAATCGCATCCATGTCCTTTCCCTTTAAAGTTTATCTTGTCCTCCAATGATAAGAATGAGTCAAATCTGAGCTTAAAGTACAAATTTGAATCCTGTATTTCCTTCCTTAAGTTAATCCGTAGGCAATCTTCCATGCCGATCAGAGGAACACGGGGCTGCCATCCGAAATGGGGAGAAAAGGTAATCTCCATGTCCTGCTGTCTGTTTTGCCCAGTATAGAGGGCCTTTTATTGTGCAGGGTTCCTCTAGAAGGAGATGCCCTCCCTCAATCCCGTGTGTCCCCAACAGATCCAGAACTCAGGGGCCGCCCTCTGGGACGAAGGAGGTGGGGGGAGAGAAAGGCAATCTCCATATCCTGCTAGCCATCTCGCCCTACACCTAGGGGCATTTGTTATGCGAGATTCCCCTATGGGAGATGCCCTCCCTCAACCCCACAACCCTCCAAATGACCCAAATGTCAGCGGCTCGCTCAGACCTCCTCGACCCCCCATCCCGGTTTGCTTTCCTCTTTTAAACCTCCAGGATTTCTTACTGATCACTACCTTGAGGAAGGTGCAGCAAGGATAGCCCCCTCTATCCTGTTACTCTCAGGTCAAGTCACGTTTGGTTAGTGGGGAGGTGGGAGGGAAACAGATCCACTTCTCGATCCCGGGAACGGAGAGGGGGGAACAAGGCACCCGCTGAGAAATCGCCAAGAGATCGCAGTCCCTTCCCCTTTGATGAGCGATGGCAAAACTTGGCTCCAGTTTTAGCTAGTAAATTCCTTTCCTTCAACCCCTAAACGCTTTGGATCTAGGCCACGTTAATCTCTCTTCCCTGGCTACCTCCCCCATCTCTCAGTAAAACCTGCACAGTTATTCCGTTTAAGACTGGAGAGTTGGATTCCTTAGGTGTTGGATTTTATCCAGTATTGTCTGTAGTCTGTGGTCACCAATTTCCATTCTAGACACTCCTCTATTTCCAGGCCTGGTTAGAGTGTTCTGGTCTCTCATCGCCATTTTAGGTATTTCTTTCACATCTAGGATTCCTCTTTGTAAAAGATCCGATCTGGCCTCCGATGCTGACTGATATGTTATGGGACCTCCCGGGAGCTGAACTACCATTTTTGCAGAGTATGGAGTACGGAATTTTAAGTTCTTTGCTCTAAGGGATGGAAATAGCGGTGTGTACTCCCTTCTCATACGTTGTGTAGCCGGGGCATAGTCGTTATCGAACAAAATTCGCTGTTCTCGCCATTGAACTCTCTGTTTTCACCAGGCCTTCGTTAAAAGCTGGTCTTTTTGGTAAAAGCTAACAAATCACATCACAAACGATCTGGGGTGAGCATCTGGCTTAGAAGGGCGGGGGCCTAACGCTCTATGTACCCTCTCTATATCCAGCTGGTACTCTGGATCCAAATCTAACATTTGTCGCAGCAGCATATCAGCAAAGGCAACCAGATCGTTACCCTCCTCTCCCTCTGGCAATCCGAATGCACGTATGTTTTTCCGTCTGCCTCTGTTCTCCATATCCTCCACCTAATTGATGTGTGCAGTTGTTCATCTGCTAATGCACATACTGCTTTCTCTATGGTCGATATTTTGTTTAAATTAGTTGTAGTCTGGGTTTCCATCTCGGAAGTTCTAGATTGCAGCTCTGTCAATTCCGTTCGCATATCTCGAAGGGCCTCTCATCTCTGACCGAAATTCGGTTATTGCTGCCAGAATAGTTTCAGAGTTAGGAAGATCTGGATTTTGTTTCTTCTTTTCTTTATCTCTTCTACCCCTTTTTGTTTCCGATTGAGGGAGCGCGGACTGGTTAGAGTCAGTGCTTTGTATTTCGTTTTCATCTTCATCTGGTAAATCTCTAAGCTGTTGAAAACGGTTATGATCTATACGAGCCGTGTCTCCACGTTGCCCCGTCTCAGTAACTGATTTATTTCTTCATTTGTGCTTCAATCTCTCTTCTCTATCCCCTTTCAAAGTTGTTATTGTTTGTAAATACTTAAAAATCAATACTGTAAGGGGGAGATTCTACTGCAAAAGCGAGCACGGGGTGAGAGCTGAGATCTGTTGCGTCTTCACAGCGCCATTTCCCAACCGGAAGTTCAACCCAGGTACTTTTTCTGAAACAAAAGAAAACCGGGGAGTGGCGACCTACCTTGGATCTCAGATATTTATTTATTTATTTTTTAATTTTGTGTAGAGTCTAGGATTACAAGTACCTTTGAGCCAAGGCTCTTGTACAAAAGTTCCACGTCAATTGAGGTACAATACAAACATTACGTAGAGTTGAGTAACAATGCAGAACTGGTGTACAGACATTTTTTAGCAGCTAAAGTACATCACATTTAGGGAAAGTGGGAACCAGAGGGGGCAGGGTAGACAGAGGTAGCTGAGGCTTGGAATGGACACAAATAGAGCAGTGCAGCCGTGGGCATTTGTCAGGCCTCAAAAACGTGCTGGGGGGGTAGGGGGCAAACATCTGTTAAAACCCAAATTCAAGATGGTCACTCTGTCACTAGTCATACAGTCCTTACAGCAGGGAGACTGACTAGCCTCCCTGGACCTAAAGGATGCTTACTTGCATATACCTATAAGGAGGTCTCACAGGAAGTTTCTCAGGTTCAGACTCCCTTCGGGCCACTATCAGTTCGCTGCAATGACCTTTGGCCTGTCCTCGGCTCCAAGAGTCTTTACCAAGTACCTGGCAGTGGTAGCAGCACACCTCAGAAAGCTGGGTGTCTCAATCTACCCCTGTTTGGACAACTGGCTCATAGTGGCAAAGTCTCCTTGTCAGGTCATGGCATCCCTTTCCCTTACAGAGCACACTCTTGAATCCCTGGGCTTCCTGGTAAATCTAAAGAAGTCTCACCTGGAACCCACTCAGCTACTCTCTTTCATAAGAGCTCAGCTGGACACCCAGAAAGGATATGCCTTCCTCCCACAGGAGAGAATTCAAAGTTTCCTTTCTGTGGCAGATTCTTTCATCCAGGGACAGCCAAGATCAGCCATACATTTCTACAGGCTCTTGAGACACATGGCTTCAATGACTGCAGTGGTCCCAGGATCAGGTACAAGATGCGAAACCTGCAGGCCTATCTCAGAGCTCGCTGGTCTCAAAGAAGCAACAACTTTTCAAAGCTAGTACCTGTGACAGAACAGTTCCTTCAGGCTCTACTTTGGTGGAAGGACCCTGCAAATCTAGCAGTAGGGATCCCCCTTCCAAGCTCTGCTTCCCACAAAGGGGATCACCACAGATGCCTCCCTCCTGGAGTGGGGAGCTCATCTGGACAGTGCCTCAGTAAGTGGTACCTGGACTCTCCAAGAGTCACAGTTGCACATAAACATTCTAGAGCTCAGAGCAAACAATCTAGCACTCAGAGCATTTGCACATGTCATAAAAAGGCAGATTGTACAAATACGAAGACACCACCACTGCAGTGTTCTACATAAACAAGCAGGGTGGTACCAGATCTGGGACACTTTGTTCAGAGGCTCTAAATATGTGGTCTCTCGCCTTTTCCCTTGGGGTCAGCCTTTCAGCTGTTCACCTCCCAGGCAAGCACAATACTCTGGCAGAGCTCTAAGTCACATCAGTCAGGGTCAGAGCGAATGGACTCTGAACAAGCATGTACTAGCCACAGTGTTCAGGTGGTGGGGCACACCAGAAGTGTATCTGTTTGTCTCCCCTCTCAACCTCCAGCTTCCTCAGTATTGTTGCAGGCCTCCAATCCCAGGGACACATCCTCTGGATGCCCTGATTCTGGACTGGTCAGGGAGATTCCTATATGCATTCCCTTCCTTTCCCCTGCTACTCAGGGTGTTGCTGAAGCTCAGACATCAGCCAGCATCCATGACTCTGGTGGCTCCAGATTGGCCCAGGCAAACCTGGTACCCTCTCCTTCTCTCACTATCCTGCAGCAGGCCCATTCGCCTGCCACCAGCTCACTCTCTGCTGACCATTCCCCAGACAGGAGTGCATTATCCAGACATACACTCTCTTCACCTCAAGGCCTGGTTCTTGAGGAGCTAAAGTTTCTGTCCTTTCAGTACTCGGAGCAGGTCCTTAAGATCCTGAGAATGGCTAAAAAACCTAACACAAAAAAAGACTTGTTCAGCCAAATGGAAAAAGTTTTCCCTCTGCTGCAAGCGCAAACAGGTCAATCCTCTTACAGCTTCAGACTCTCAGCTGCTGGATTACCTGGTACACCTGCAGGCATCAGGCTTGAAACCCTCCTCTCTCAAGCAGCACCTGGCTGCAAATTTGGCCTACCTTTCAGTGCGAAAGAAAAAGTTATTTTTCAAACAACATGAAGTCTTGCTGTATTCTGACAATAGCAGTGAGTCCCAACCTTTGAACTGCCCCGGAGATGAAAGAGTTAACTTTCCATGCCAGGCATGGAACGCTGAGCTCGAGCTCGGTTGAGACTCTGTCTGTTGCTGTTTGAACTCAAACTGTCAGATTCTTTACTCCGCCTCACTGAACAGTCGCTCCGGAGATTTCTCCTTTGCTCGGTTCAATTTGTCAGTTAAAGTCCATTTTTCTCGGTTTTCAACCGAATTTAAACCGCAACCTGTCGGTTCAGTCTCTGTCTGTGGTATTTGTGAGTACTAGATAGGTTTATATTGATTTCCTATTCTGTGTGGAACTTGTAAACGTTTCATCGGTTCGGTTTGAACCGATCAGGTTGTTTAAAAATCTTTATTTCTACTTGTAGAGTGTGGTTACGGTTCTTACGGTTCTAAAAAAAAGCAGTTTTACTCGTTTTTTCCACGACCCGTAACATGGTCAGGAACCCGATAAGAGTGTCTTGCCTGGCGGATTGCCATTAAAGGTAAGTTTTGCCGGCCCGGTGGTGCTGAGGGTTGAGGCGCTGGATGCCACACAGCCCGCGTCGGCGACACGTGTTGAGGCAGGCACGGGTTGCCGTGGAGTCGGTGGGGAGGAGATAGTTGAGCGTCAATGGACTGCTCTCCATCTCGGGAGGGATTCAGGCGGCCTGTGTTTGCCTGACCCTAGCGGAGGCGAGTCGGTGGCACGTAGCTGCAAGTTAAGGGGCTGGGCGTGGCAGGCGCTGACTGGGGCACACAGGGACGTCGTGCACCCAGTCGCTGGCGTCATGACCGCCATGTCCCTCAGGAGAAAAGTGGAAAAAGAGAGAGAGCCCGGCAGAATGACGTTGTGCCCTGCAGCGCCGTCCCCGAGAAGGCACCTCCCTGGCATGGATCCGTTGGGGTGGGTTGAGTTACTCCCCACCACCCTGCCGTGAAGGGTAAGTCACGGGGTGCATAAGGGAGGGGGTCTGACCTTCAGGATGGGACTGGGGGGACAACAGACAGCAGGCTTGCAGCCGGAGCTCTGGAGGAAAAATAGAAGAGAAAAAAAAAAAAGGGTAAGTTTTGTTAGGACTGGCACCATGTCTGAGAAACCCAAAAGAAAAACCGGGCCCACTGGGTTTCAACACTGTAGTGTGTGTGTGGGGAAGTCTTTGCTAAGGCTGACCCCCACACCACCTGTGTTTATTGTCTGGGGTTTGACCACCTCGATTCAGACTGCCAGATTTGTAAAAATGTTCTTGCAGCTACCCTAGAAAAGAGAGTTGGTAGGCTCAGGGAAAGGGAGGCCAAAAAGTCCGCTGACCCGGATGGCCAGCCCGGTTCGGTTCAAACCGAACCAGAAGGAGTGCCCTCTGACCAGGGCGAAACTTCTTCGGGCAAAAGGAGAACCGATTCTGAGGAGTCGGTTCCGGTTAAGAGAACAAGAAGGGGTAAATCAGCTGGTGTGGATCCAAAAGTTTCTTCTTCAACCGCTGATGAAATAGCCAAAGCAATAAAAATTGTTCAGTTGCTATCCTCGGTTCCGACCGAAACGGCACCATCAGGAAGGCACTCGGTTCGGCCGGTTCCACCGGTTCCGGATTATGATTTGGAAGAATTTTATGAACCGGAGGAGGAGGAAGGAGAGTATGAGGAAAGTGAATGTGATTATGAAAGTCTGGATGTGCCCATTGAGCTGGACATCTCCCCAGACAGACCTTCAGGAGTGTCTCCTCCTAGGCTTTCTGAGTCCCCCCCCCCCCCCATTTCATGTTTTATAAGAAAGTGGCCAAAACCCTTCAGCTTCCTATGGAAGAAGCTGTGGATGACCAGGAGGAACCTGACTATGTGGAAATGATGGATATCCCAGAGTCCAGGAGGCTGTCTATTCCCTTATACAAGTCTTTTGGGAAACAGACATTTAAGATTTTAAAGACTCCTAATTCTATACCTCCTGTGGATAAAAGAATGGACAAGAGGTATACTCTGTCAGGCTCAGATACGGAGTTCCTTACCCAGCAATGCAGCCATGTTCGGGTAGTGCAGGCTGCAGCCTGTGATAAGGCTAATATACCCTTGGCTTCACACCCCCCAGATAAGGACTCCAGGAGGATTGAGGCCATGGCAAAGAAACAGTACATGGCAGCATCCTTGGGACTCAGGCAGGCCAATTATATGGCCTATGCAGCTAGATATCAGAAATCTAGATGGGACACTGTAATGGCTTTAGCTAAACAGGTCCCTGGCCAGCTTGCCAAAGAGCTGGAGCAGGTGGCTGCTGATGGTATTGAGGCATCCAAGGTGCAATTCCATGCTGCAGTGGACTCCAGTGATGTTTCATCAAGAGTCATGGCTACATCTGTGGCTCTTCGTAGGATGGCTTGGCTCAGATGTACTAGCCTGTCTCAGGATACCCAGACTAAGGCCATGGATTTTCCTGTTGTGGGTAATTCTCTGTTTGGGGAGCAAACAGAGAACTACATGAAGAAAATGGATGAATACAGGACCACCTGTAGGAGTGCTCAGGCCAAGGAGGCAAGCCACTCCTCAGAGGCAGCATCCCAGGGGCAGGCCTTTTCATAGGCCTTTCTACCAAGCCCAGGCCTCCTCTTCTGCCTATGCTCAGAGGGGGTTCTTTAGAGGGAGAGGCAGAAGGGGTACAAGCAGACCTGCTTCCACCCATCAGCCTAAACCCCCTGCCAAACAGGCACCCTGATGGGTTTGCCAGGGCCGATTCTCCACCACCTGTAGGGGGCAGGCTGGCTTACTTTGTCCAGGACTGGAAGTCTTTAACATCAGACAAATGGGTCCTGGAAGTAGTAAGCCAGGGACTAGTTCTCAGCTTCAAAAAATTTCCAAAGATGAGAACCATATCCTTTCCACTTGCAAATCCTTCGAGGCACTTGCCCTAGAGGCAGAGGTCTCTTCCCTCTTGGCTCTCAGAGCTGTAGAAAGGGTTCCACCCCTACACCAAGGGAAAGGATTGTACTCCAGGTACTTCCTCACCCCCAAAAAGACAGGAGAATGGCGGCCCATCCTGGATCTCAGATATTTAAACAAGCACCTTTTAAAGCCAAAGTTCAAAATGGTGACTCTGGGAATAATTCTACCCTCTCTAAGGCCAGGGGACTGGCTAGTCTCCCTGGACCTCAAGGATGCCTATTTCCATATTCTTATCAGAAGCTCCCATCGAAAATACCTCAGGTTCGAGCTGCCCTCAGGCCATTACCAATTCAGAGCAATGCCCTTCGGCCTAACCTCTGCTCCAAGGGTGTTCACAAAATGCCTGGCAGTAGTAGTTGCTTCCCTAAGAAGGCAAAGGATTGCCATCTTCCCATACCTGGACGACTGGCTCATAGTAGGCCAGTCCCCAGACCAAGTCAAGTTACACCTACAGATAACTCAGCAACTGCTCACCTCTCTAGGTTTCCTTCTGAATCTTTCAAAGTCAGTTCTAGAGCCTGTTCGGCGCCTCACCTTCATAGGCGTAGAGCTAGATACAGAAAAGGCAAGAGCCTTCCTTCCCCTGGACAGGGCAAGGACCCTTATCACACTGGCCTCTTTATTCACCCTACAGGTGTCTCGACCAGCAAGGCATTTTCTGCAGCTCCTGGGGCACATGGCTGCTTCTACAGCAGTGGTGCAGGGAGCAAGATTTCAGATGAGGGACATTCAGTTCCACATGAGAGCCTTTTGGTCTCAGAAAAAGGACCCTCTGACCAAACTGATACCAGTGACTCGAACCCTGATCCAGGCTTTGCAGTGGTGGCAGGATCAGGACACTCTAAGACAGGGAGTTCCTTTTGTCACTCAGTCTCACTCTTTAATACTTACTACAGATGCCTCCCTCTTGGGGTGGGGGGCCCCACTTGGGAGACCTGACCACCCAAGGGTTGTGGTCCCCTCAGGAATCTCTGCTTCACATCAGTCTGTTGGAACTCAGAGCAGTGTTTCTAGCACTTCAAGCTTTTTCCAAGTCTGTTCAGAACAAAGTTGTTCAGATCAGGACAGACAATACCACCACAATGTGGTATATCAACAAGCAAGGGGGCACTCGGTCTACGGCCTTGTGCACAGAAGCAATGAAGTTGTGGTCTCTGGCTTATTCTCTGAACACCTGCCTTACAGCAGTACACCTCCCAGGCAAGGACAATGTCCTGGCAGATGCTCTCAGCAGGATATCTCAGGGCCATCACGAATGGTCACTGGATCTCCTGGTTTTGGAGGTGATCTTCTCCAGATGGGGCACCCCACAGATAGATCTTTTTGCAGCCCCAGACAATCACCAACTTCCCCTTTTTTGCTGCAGGCCCCCAGTGTTGGGCTCAGTCCCCCTGGATGCCCTGGTTCTCAATTGGGAAGGGAAGTTCCTGTATGCTCCCCTTCCTCTCCTGTTCAAGGTGCCAGTCAAAATCAGGTCTCAACCCTGCAAGGTGATTCTGATTGCTCCAGACTGGGCCAGATAGCCCTGGTACCCTCTCCTGTTGTCCTTAGCAGTCCACCTTCCCTTGTCTCTTCCCAGGAATTACAAACCTGTTAACCTGTGCTCAGGGAGGTTTGGTACCAGATCTCAAATCTCTCAATCTCAAGGCCTGGCTCTTGAAGAGTTAGGTTTGCTGATTTACACCTCTCTCAAGGTGTTATGGATATTCTAAAGGTTTCTAGGAAGCCTTCCACCAGAACTACTTATAATTCCAAATGGAAAAGATTCTCCATATGGTGCGCTGGGAAACATATTTCCCCAGAGTCTGCTGACCTGCCCACAGTCCTTGACTATATGGTTCATCTGAATAGCTTGGGACTCAGACCAGCTACACTATGGGTGCATCTGGCAGCTGTCTCTGCTTTTCTTTCAGCAGGTAAGCCCTCTTCTCTTTCAGCTCACCCTGTATTCGCCAAGTTTTTCAAGGGATTGCTTCTTACCAATCCGCCATTCAGGGACCCTGCCCCTGCTTGGGACCTTAATGTGTGCATTGCTCAGCTTATGCAACACCCTTTTGAGCCTTTGTCCTCAGCAGAGCTTAAGTACTTGACTTGGAAAACTGTGTTCTTGGTGGCCATCACTTCTGCCAGGCGCATAAGCGAGTTACAAGCCCTGTCAGTGGAGCCTGCTTTTATCTCTTTCCATAGAGATAAGGTGGTCCTCAGGACTAACAGGAAGTTTTTGCCTAAGGTGGTTTCAGACTTCCACCTTAACCAATCTATGTCTCTTCCTGTGTTCTTCACTGACCATTCCTCCTCTGGTGAGAGGAGGTTGCACTGTTTGGATGTGAAAAGAGCCCTTAGCTACTACATAGAACGTACCAAGGGTCACAGGTTTGACTCCCTCCAACTGTTCCTCACTTATCGTGAGGTTGGTAAAGGAAAACCTGCCACTAAAAGATCCATTGCCAGGTGGGTTGTCTCTTGCATTCAATTTTGATATGAAAAACTAGGTAGGATTCCACCCTCAGGCCTGAGGGCTCACTCTACCAGAGGTACAGCTGCTTCCCTGGCTGCTGCCAAGGATATTCTATCTTAGAGATATGTCAAGCTATTTGGAAAACAGTTCACACTTTGCAAACATTACTCCCTGGATATCCAGGCAGGAGTGATGCTCGGTTTCCAGCTGTGTTTCAGAGCCTATTTCCTAAGTAGGTTCTGTCCCTCCTCCATGGAGGTACTGTGTAGTCTGCTATTGTCAGAATACAGCAAGACTTCATGTTGTTTGAAGAAAAAATTACTCACCTTAGTAATGTTGTTTCTTCTAATGGAGTCTTGCTGTATTCTGACCTCCCCCTTCCCCTCTCAGAACCTTTGTTTTTGGGATGTGGGTGGGCAGTAGCAGTGTTGGCACTCAGGAGGTGCCCCACCTTTTTATTATCACCCTCTTTTCTTTGGGTGAGTGGGTGTTGTGTTTATTTCATTTTTGGGTTTCCTGACTTGAGTCTTTGTTTTGGGACCAAAAAATCTGTTTATTATATTTAGTAGCCAGTTGGCTAGTGTAGGTTTACAGCTTCCACACAGGACTCTCAGTGAGTTTAGCTCGTAAAGATCTGACGGTTTGAGTTCAAACAGCAACAGACAGAGTCTCAACCGAGCTCGAGCTCAGCGTTCCATGCCTGGCATGGAAAGTTAACTCTTTCATCTCCGGGGCAGTTCGAAGATTGGGACTCACTGCTATTGTCAGAATACAGCAAGACTCCATTAGAAGAAACAACATTACTAAGGTGAGTAATTTTTTCTTTCCCACTCTGTGTTCAGACAGTTTTTCAAAGGCCTCTTGCATCTCCAGCCTCCAGTCAGGGAGCCGGTTCCTCCTTGGAGCCTGAATGTCTGCATGGCCAGGTTCATAGAACCACCCTTTTAGTCTATGGCCACTGCACATCTCAAGTTTGTAACCTGGAAATCTGTTTTCTTGGTGGCCATTACCTCTGCCAGGAAGATTTCAGAGTTACAGGCCCTGTGCACTGAGCCTAATTACCTCATTCCTCACAGAGACAAAATTGAGCTCAGGACAAATAGAAAGTTCCTGCCTAAGATGGTTTCTGAGTTTCACCGTAACCAGTCACCCGACCTGTCTGCTTTACTGAGAAATCCACTCCAGGTGAGCAAACGCTCCATAGTTTGGACGTCAGAAGAGCTCTCTTTTACTATCTAGAGCATACTAGGTAGTTCAGAGGCTCTTCCACTCAGTTGTCCCTGACCTACGGGGATGTAGGCAGAGGAGGACCAGCTACCAATAGAACTGTTTCCCGCTAGTTGGTGTCTTGTATTAGATTTTGCTGTGAAAAAGCTGGTCAACAACCTCCTGTGGGGCTCAGAGCCCACTCCACCAGGGGCAGGGCAGCCTCTGTGGCAGCTGCAAGAGACATACCCCTTCTGGGTGTCTGCAAAGCAGCTGCCTGGAAATCTGTACACACTTTCATTGAGCACTACATTTTGGATGTGCAGTCCAGATCTGATGCCTGATTTGGCAGGGCAGTTCTGCAGAGCCTGTTTCCTGAGTAGGTTCTCTGCCTGCCTCCCACTTGGTACTACTCAGTAGTCTGCTATAGTTACTGACGCTAAAGGACTCCTGAGTTGAGAAGAAAAAATGACTCACCATAGTAATCTTCTTTCTTTCAAGGGGTCCTTTAGCATCAGTAAGCTCCCACCCTTCCTCCCCGGTTCACCTTTTAGGAGAAGGGCTCTGTTCTCAGTTTTATTACCAGATTTTGTCTCTTACTAAAGAGCTTTCTTGCTCAGGTTATTGATATCTGTTTTTCTGGTTTTGTACATTTTCATGTTTTTTGAATCCTGTTGGTTCACTTTTGGGAGCATGTGCCCATTAAACTTCGGAAAAATTCTAAAGCCCTTCAGGCTACCCCCTCTCAGCACACTCCCTTCCTTTTTTCTAATTGGCTGATGCCCAAGCTCATTATGCTAATTATCTTACAGGCAAGCCTCCAGGGCAGTTACACCTAGCCAGCTAACTGCTATAGTTACTGAAGCTAAAGGACGCCTTGGAAGAAAGAAGATTTCTATGGTGAGTACATTTTTCCTGTCTTGTAAATAAAACATTATTTTACTGCTTGAAGAAGTGGTTGTTTTAATTTCTAATCAGTGACCAGGAAGGGGACGCAGATTCAAGGCTCGCTCCTGTGTGCACCCAAGGGGGTGGGGGTGGGGGACCAGAAAATACTTCAGACTGTGATAATAATGTCTGTAAAAATAGATACAATAGGAGACCAACAACAGTGTAATTTAGTGCAAATGGGAATACAAAATAAAATAAATTCACAGTGTCAAAGAGGCTCTATGAAACTGCTACATTGGCCCAATGGCAGTATGTTGTGCTGCTGTGCTGGTGATCTGATTTCTGGATCAAACATGTAAAACCACATTGAGAGGCAGGTCAGACTGCAGCTGCGTCTCGGCAGTGCATTGTAGTCAAGAGAATGGCACTGGGTAACCAGTACCACAGCGATCCTTGGTGTGGGCCAGGGGAGCTTGTTTCCTCCACAGGATGTGGTTGCATGCAGCCAAGGCACTGTGGAGCTCCTCCCACAGAAGGGGAGGAGGGAGGAAGGGGAGAAACAGGGAGAAAAACCTTTGTACCGTCTGTATAATGGCCTGGGTTCCAGGACTCACTCCCCTACATCCTATTTTCCATTGACTGGATCGTAGTCCACATAGCGGACTGCCTCAGGAAGAAGACTGCCCCCTACCCCACCTGAGCCTCTGCCGTTGCAGAAAAGACATTGGTGATGTTTGGATGGCGCTGGACTCAAGGGTGGACAGGGTTGATGGGCTAGAACAGGGTATATCATTGGGACCAGGGTATATCCCTGAAAGCCGAGCATGACTGGAGAGAAAAGAAAAAGGTTCTCTGTAGCAGGATAAGGCAAAACACATCGAGGTAAAATTACAGTTGCTGCAAGAGGAGATGGTGCTTCAGTTGAGGGTACCAGAGATAGATTCTAGGGAGCAAGGGAAGACTCAGCAGTTTAGGGAGTCAAAGTGTTGGCATGCTAAACAGAAAACACTGGGTATTCAGGGGCTGCCACTAAAGGGAAACAAGGGGCAGTGGGGGGTCAAGTAGTAGAGAGGAAGAAAGAAGAGGCAGAGGGAGAGGGCGGGATTAGCTGCATTCTACCATTCCTTGTTTCCCATTATTTTATATGTTATGTTTTGTGGAGCCACAGTTAATATGGTATCTCACACCATTTCTTGTTTTTCTCACCCTTTGTATGTTTGGAAAAAATAATAGCCTAGGGGTTAGATTACCTTGCTGTTAACCTGGAAACCCAGCTGATGTGGTTGGTTGTGTGCTGTATGTGTGTGAATGTGGATGTGAGTGTGTTTGATACACTATAGTGTGCTACTGTCTGCTGTTTGGCTGTCCTTAGTTTATTATGTGTTGGCAGAGGGTGCAGATGGTCAGGTACTACTTTCGCACCAGGCTCAAGGACCTCTGCCCTTTTAGCTGTCTCCCCCACTTTCTGCTGATGCACATAGGTTTGCCGTGCTTTGGCGATAGCTAAAAGAAGGAAGAAGTTGGGGTGGTGGTGGGGAACTGGGCCTGGTGGGGAAGTGGATGTGGGTGGGCGGATTGGGGTTGTGGTGACAAGGAGACTCCCTGGGGCGAAACAGGCCCAGGATAGGGGTCCTCCCTGCCTGGCTCCCATACCCAAGGGCTCCACTTCAGGTTGGCAAGTAGCATGATCTACCTTTTCTGCCCATCCTACTTGGGTGGTGTTGTGCAATGCCAGGTCCATAAGAAACAAGATAACTGTGATCACTAATCTTGTGGGTACAGCTGACCTGGCCTGCATCACTGAGACCTGGCTGGCTGAAAATGCTGGCTCAGTTTTGGCATCAGCAGTTCCAGTCTGGTACTCGGTGATACACCACCCAGTGGAGGATCGCAGTGGCGGGGGTGTAGCCATTTGTTTTAAATTGGAACTGGGCCTTGTGGATATCCCAGTGGGGGTAACCAGATCCTTTGAGTGTATTGTGGGTGCAGGTGTAGGTTGCAGGATACTTCTCATCTACCATCCACCTGGAGGTGAGAAGAAATTCTTGCAGGAAGTCGGAGACTTCATCATCAACATGGTATTGGAGTCCCCCAGATGGTTGATTCTGGGGGACTTCAGTGCCTAGGTCGATGATGAACTGTGCTATTTGGTCAGGACTTCCTCCAACTTATGACCTCATTGAGCCTCACACAGGTAATTACCTCTGCCATCCACAATCATGGTCACTCGTTGGATCTGGTATTCCTACTGGGGATGAGATCTCCTATCTGGCGGTGGAACCAGTTGGATGGTCTGACCATCATACGATAAGGTTCAGTTTTGCGGCTCCCCTAATAGACCTGCCCTTATGGACATGGTCCTGTAGCACCCTTTAAGGGATGTGACCCCAGATGGTGTGATGGCGGTGCTGGACCTTTCGGGTGTGTCAAGTGTAAGCTTGGAGCCAGGGGAATCTTTTGCTTGCCTATAATAAGGCAGTCATGGTGGCCCTGGACTCCATAGCTGCTGTCCGTGTTCACCTCCTCACTCTTCGTCCACAGTCCCCTTTGTTTGACAGGACTTTGAAGGAGTTGAGATGAGGGCATTGAAGGTTGGACAGGCACTGGCGGAAATCGGGCCTGATTAGTGGCAGACTTGGCTTGATGGATGGATCTTTATAAGGGTTGTCTATCGGCAGTCTCCCGTAAAGAAGGCAGAGTTCCTGTCCAGGAAGATTGCCGCTGTGCAGAATCAACCGTCTGAGCTGTTCCGGACTGTCGACAGATTGTGCAGTCCAACCTGTCTTCAGGTTTGGGGAGTGTTTTCACAGAGTAAGTGTAATGAGTTCGCTCGCTTCTTCGCAGACAAGGTTGCCACCATCAGGTTCGGGGTCTGTCCTGTGCCCTCTAGTGGGTGTTGTGGAGGTTGGCAGGAGGTTGCTAGTGCCCAGTTTGCCTGGTCTGACTTCGGACGGTTGGCGATCACTGACATCATGAAGATCATCCAGAGTATGCAGCCAGCCTGCCGTAGTCTGGACCCGGGGCCCAACACGTCTCCTTGTGGAATGTGTTGAGGTGATCGGCCTGGTCCTGGCTAAGATAGTCTGGAGTTCATTGGAGAAAGGGGCATTTCCTGACCCCCTGAAGAAGGCGGTGGTGATACCTCTCCTTAAGAAATCTTCCCTTGACCCGGACTGTCTGGCTAACTACAAACCCGTCTCTAACCTGCCCTTTGTGGGTAAGGTTACTGAGATGGTGGTTGCGTTGCAGCTAGAGGATCATCTTACTATCCATGATGTCTATGATCCTCTACAGTCCAGATTTAGGAAGAGGCATAGTACCGAGACAGCGCTGGTTCAGGTACTTAATGATCTCCTAATAGCGAGAGATCGGCGGACCCGTTCAATCTTGGTTCTTCTGGATCTCTCTGCAGCATTTGATACTGTGGACCATGGAGTGTTATTGGAGCACCTGCGGCTAATCTGTGGACTGTTGGGTACGGTCCTCAGGTGGTTTCGATTCTTCCTTGCGGGCAGGACTCAGAGAGTGGTGTCGAGAATTTATTCATCGTCCTCTTCCCCCCGGTCCTGTGGGGTCCTACAGGGCTCTATATTGTCACCCATATTGTTCACAGTATATATGCTGCCGTTAGGAGACATTATAAGGTGATATGGGTTGAGTTTTCACTGCTATGCAGATGATACACAGCTATACATGTCCTTTGTGCCCGAACAGGGTGGGGCTGTCTCGGTCTTTAATAACTGCCTCTCTGAGATCCAGGACTGGATGACTGCCAACTGGCTGCAGTTGAACCCGGATAAAACTGAGGTGGTGGTGGTAGACCTTGGTCATCAGGGTGCAGGGTTGCCGGCAGGGCAGCCTTCCAGGCTTTGGCTAGGTGGCAGCCAGCTGGTGACCTCAGACCAGGTTCGGAATCTGGGTATTGTTTTTGATGATGATTTGACACTTAAGTCTCAGGTGTTGGCCATTGTTAATACCTCTTTTTACCATCTGAGGAACATCACCCGGATAAAACATCTGGTTCTGCCTGACGATCTTCCATCCTTGGTCCATGCCTTTGTGATCTCCCGCCTTGACTACTGCAAAACCCTGTATGTAGGGCTCCCGGGGGTTGATATCCACCACCTGCAACTGGTGCAGAATGTGGCCGCCAGGCTGTTGACTGGTTTACCAAGATCTTTCCATGTCACGCCTGTACTCCGTGGTCTGCACTGGCTGCCAGTACAGTGGCAGATCACCTTCAAAGTTGGGTTGCTGACCTATAATGCCCTACATGGACTGGGACTGCGGTATTTGCAAGATCTGCTTTGTCCCTACTGCCCCCTCCACTAACTCCGCTCCTCCGATGAGGGATTGTTAGAGGTTCCCAGGGTCCAACTTAAGATCTCCAGGGTCTATTCTTTTGCTGTTGTGGCCCCTACCCTGTGGAACTCTCTACCTTGTCGGGTAAGAGAGTACCTGACTGTCGAGAGCTTTAAGTCCGCTCTTAAGACTCATTTATTTGGGATGGCTTTTCCTGATTCTGTTTAAATTTACTGACAGGGTTTTAATAAAACTGTTGTGCCTTTAATTGGATTTGTTTGTATTTATTTTATTGTTTTTATGCATCTGTTTTTGTACAGGCGCTTTGATTGTATGGAATTACGTTTTTTAAAAATAAAAATGATTGACTGGGTTGGAGACCCACGACTGCCATTTGCATAGTGTATGACTTTGAGCCTGGGATGCACCTGGCTCAGTTTGCCTTTTCTGGCCTAAAATTTAAAAATAAAACAAATAAATGAAGTTTACACCATGAGCACTGCAGTCACAAGAAGTAGTGGTACCTGTCAGCAACATCACACAAAATAACCAGCGGCAGAATAATGTTTCCCTATGCATTCATCATGGTGCAAGGGAGAATAACGAAAAAAAAAGAAATTGGAAATAAAGGCCTGTGGTCCTGTTAGTTGTAGGTCTTATCTGACACAACAGTTAATAAAAAGAACATGTTTAATAAGTAGTCCTGCCGCCTTAAGAAGCATTGCACTAAAGTTGCACTTTTTTTTTCATCTTTTACTCTTCTAGTATATGGAAACATTTGACAGGGATCAGAACCCACCGTCCTCTTTTCACCTTTTATGTGTCATATAAGGAGCTTAATTTTCAAATAAACCACCATACATTATCTTGTTAGTAAAAGAAAGGACGTCATGGCAGTCATTGACACTGAGCCATTCCTAACCAGTGTAACAGTTAACTCAGTGTAAAGAAATGAGCTGTGGAAGACAAACATTTAATAAATGCTGCATCAAGTTATGTTTCAGCAAACAGCAAGTAGTAAACAGGGAAAAAACAGTTGTTAAATGTTCTTTTTGGTCTCTCCATCATGTTGACCATGAAGTTGTTGTTTCAGAAACACACCACCTGCAGCAGTTTGTAGGGAAATGAAGTGCTCTGTCAGCACAGTTCAATAATGGTACAGGAACAATGCAATCACATGAAAAATCTTCACGAAAGAATACAGTAGTGGAACTATAATCACAGTCATTTCAAACTGCTTTAAGTTCAACCCTCTAGCAAGAGTTATGCTTGGTTAAAAAAGAGATAAAAATAAAGGGCAGGATTTTCCAGTGACTGTGAATGCTGCAAGCCCCGGGTGTGCCGTATATACGGTGCATGGAGCTTGTGGCATTCACCCGCCGGCAGTTGGGATTTTCTATCCCATGCAGTAATTGCCGCAAGCTAGACCAACTTTTTGTGGTCTAGCATGCAGCAATCCTGAGGACCTCTTTCACAGAGCTTGCGCCAGAGATGTAGTGCAAGCTGCCGTAAAGCATAGAAACTGTCACAACTGTGCCCAAGATTGTACAGTCGGGCGCAGTTGCAGCGAAGGGGTTTGACGCACTGCCAAAACCTAACTGTCGTGGGGCAGGGTTAAATGCAGTAATCTAGCGTCAAGTGTTTCAACAGTGTGTGTGTGTGTGTCCATGGGGGTTGGGGGGGGGTTAGTGAGAAAGTTAAAGAACTGCAGTCAAAATTTACTAAAAAAAAAAAAAAAAAAAAGATTATGCAGAATGTTCTGATTCGTGTGTAGTACTAGTGTGTTCTTTCCATCATTACCTGTTAGGATTTTTTTTTCTATATTTGGCTACTTCTTTTATGACCCTTGAAAATCTCCATGCCTGTTTCTTTTATTGCCTTTACTTTTCCCACAGTGCTGCACAGTGCCACCGGTAACAGTGATGTGTCCAAGACTATTGGTTCAGTGAGTGACACAAGGCACTTTTACACACAGGTTTCTGTAAGGGAATGGCTGTTACGGAAACAGTATTCCGTTACATCCCTTTTGTGTAAAGTGCATCTGTTTCGCTCCCTTAGTGAATGTTCGTCCAAACCACAATCTCTGCTTTTCGCAGTTTGCACCGATGTGTTCCATTTTGTCTTGCTGTGTAAAACAGCCGTTCTGGTAGCACTGCATTTACGGGCATATAGAGCAGCAAACTCTACGGGAGCCGAAACAAATGGAGGCAGGGGTTGCCGGAATACTCGCAGGGTGTAAAAAGGAACCAGAACACAACAGAGTACAACGGCGCCACACAGGTAACGCTCATTCGGTTTTAAAAACCTGTGTGTAAAAGCGCCTTGTGTCTGCAGCTGTAGAACTGTGCTTTTGAGTGCCTCTTGTTAGTCACTTATCAATAATAAAGGCCACATTCACAGTTTGACAGTCACCAGAGGGATCACTGAGTTGGCTATTCCTTAAGGAAACAGCTAGTCTTCACTGATTCTAGCATTAATTACCTGGGATGATTTTTGTGCCTTTTTATGGCTCTGTGAGATTTAGTGAAAGAAAAGCTTTAAAAATAAAGCATTCACTCCCGCTGGCAAGACCTAGACACTATGGGTGAATACCTTATTTTGAATATTTAGGTTGAATATTATATTTGGATCCCCAGATAGTTGGGTATTAGGTATTTGTATTCATTATTCAGCTGTTTGTGTTGGTGGAGAAATAAAGTAAAATTACCCTGTATCCCTTCACCTGATGGCCATGGCTGATCTCCTGGCTACCATTTCAGCATTTTCCAATCATCTTCTACCCACCTCCCTCTTTCCTGATACCTCAGAGAAGGTGCCAGAATTAAATAATTAAATTGTTGGCTTCTGGCACCCTGCCAGGAGCTGACAGCATCTTTTCAAACTCACTCACACCGTAGCTCAACTCCCTCCTCCCTTCTTTCAATTTTATATATTTTTTTTGTTTGAGCCCCCCCCCCACGCCTGCAGTATTAATGCCCATTCCAGCTGTAAGAGTCCCACATGCTGGCCAACATTAGTAAAATAAGCAACAGCGCCGCACAGTTTTGAAGGATAAACAGAAGAACCCGGTCTGTTCAGAGGAGTGATGGTCACCAACAGTGAGGGGGCATGGGATCATGAGAGAGGAGTGGAATAGTTGTCACAGTGATGCTGTGCTACAGCTAAACCTGCTGCTGCGTAGCATCACTATGACAGCAGTCCCATCCCTCCCACATGATCACATGCCGCCATGTTGATGCTCACTCCTCTGACAAGTCCAGGTTCTTCTGTTTATCCTTAAAAGGTGTGCACAGTGCTTTCAAACAACATGAAGTCTTGCTATATTATAGACATTAGCAGTTTGTTCCAGCTCTAGAACTGCCCCGGAGTGAAATGGTTAAAACCATTCCAAAATAGAATTTTGGCACGAGAGCAGCTCTATCTGTGTCATTTCAAACTTGAACTGTCAGATTCTTTACTCCGCCTCAGTGAACAGTCGCTCTGGAGATTTCTCCTTCTGCTCGGTTCATTTCTCGGTTTAAAGTGTTTTCTCGGTTGGATTTAACCGAGAATAGTTTTATTTTAACCGCAAAACCGCTCGTTCAAGCTCTCATCTGTGGTAAACGTAAGTAAATGAAGGTTTTGTCTGTGTGGAACTTGTTATCGGTTCGGTTTTGAACCGATCAGTGGGTTTAAAACTCATTTAAAACTAAAAGTTACTATTTTAGAGTGCGGTTCCCGGTTCTTATCGGTTCTAAAAAAAACGGATTTATTACGTTTTTTTCCAATACCCATGACACGGTTAGGAACCGATAAGGGTGTCTTGCCTGGCACTGCCGTTAAAAGGGCAAGTTTTTGGTTAGGCTGGCATTATGTCTGAGAAACCCAAAAGGAAAACCGGGCCCACTGGGTTTCAACACTGTGATGTTTGTGGGGAAGTCTTTGCCAAGGCTGACCCACACACCACATGTGTTTATTGTCTGGGGTTTGACCACCTCCAGTCAGACTGTCAGGTATGTAAGAATTTCCCTGCAGCCACCCTGGAAAAAAGAAAGATTGGGCAGGCTCAGGGAACGAGAGGCTAAAAGTCCGCTGACCTGATGGCAGGCCCGGTTCGTGCCAACCGAACTAGAGGGAGTGCCCTCTGACCAGGGCCATACTCTCGGCAAAGAAAAGCTGGTTCTGAGGAACCAATTCCAGTAAAGAAAACAAGAAAATCAGCAGGTCTGGAGTCCAAAATTCCTTCTCCAACTGCTGAAGAGATAGAAAAAGCCATACAAATTGTCCAGTCTCTGTCTCAGGGTCCGTCCAAACCACCACTATCTGGTAAAAGGTCGGTTCGTCCGGTCCCAGTGGTTCAGGATTATGATATTGAGGAATTTTATGAACCAGAGGAGGGGGAGGAGGATTATGAACAGTATGAATGTGGCTGGGAAGGTCTGGTGTGCCCATTGAACCGGACATCTCCCAGACAGACCTTTAGAATCTCCCCTATGCTGTCTGAGTCCCCATCTCATTTTATGTTTTATAAAAGTTGCTGAAACCTCCAGCTTCCTTTAGAAGAGGCTGTGGATGAGCAAGAGGAGCCTGATTTTGTAGAAATGATGGATATTCCAGAGTCTAGGAGATTGTCTGTTCCTTTACATAAGTATTTAGGAAACAAACAATTACAATTTTAAAGCTCCTAATTCTGTGCCTCCTGTAGATAAAAGATGGACAGAAGGTATACATTGTCAGGCCCTGATACAGAATTCCTTTCTCAGCAATGCAGTCATGTTGGAGTAGTTCAGGCTGCTGCCTGTGATAAAGCTAATATTCCTTGGCTTCATATCCTCCTGACAAGGATTCCAGGAAAATTGATGCCATGGCAAAAAAAAAAAACAGTATATGGCAGCCTCTCTGGGACTCAGGCAAGCAAATTATATGGCTTATGTAGCTAGGTATCAGAAATCTAGATGGGATACTGTTATGCACTGGCAGAGGCCCATGGCCAGCTGGCTAGTGAACTAGAACAGGTGGCTGCTGATGGCATTGAAGCCTCTAAGGTTCAGTTTCATGCTGCTGTGGATGTTAATGATGTTTCCTCTAGGGTCATGGCCACATCTGTAGCTTTTCAGAGGTTGGTCTGGCTCAGGTGTACTAGTTTGTCACAGGATACCCAGACTAAGGCTATGGATTTTCTCGGTGGAAAATCTCTGTTTGGAGAGCAGACAGAGAATTACATGAAGAAGATGGATGAATATAGGACTACTTACAAGAGTGCCCAGGCTAAGGAGCGGCAAGCCACTCCTCAAAAGCATGCCCCAAGGGTAGGGGTAGGCCTTTCACAGGCCTTTCTACCAGCCTCAGGCCTCCTCTGCCTATGCTCAGAGGGCTTCTTCAGAGGTAGACGAGGGGTGGGCAGACCTGCTCCCACCCCCAGCCTAAAGCTCCTCTAAACAGGCACCCTGATGGGGTGCCCAGGGCGCTCTCCTGTACCAGTGGGGCAGGCTGGCTTACTTCAGTCAGAATTGGGCTTTAACCTCAGACAAGTGGGTTCTGGAAGTAGTAAGTCAGGGTCTGGTTCTCAGCTTCAAAAGTTTCCCGTTGAGAAGCAGACTTTTTCTACCCTGCAAGTGCTTCAGAGACTCTCGCTCTGGAAACAGAGGTCTCATCCCTGTTAGCTCTCAGAGCAGTAGAAGGGGTTCCTCCCCTGCATCAGGGCAGGGGTCTGTATTCCAGATACTTCCTTACCCCAAAAAGACAGGAGAATGGCTGCCCATTTTAGATCTCAGATATCTGAACAAGCATCTTTGAAACCAAAGTTCAAAGTGGTAACTCTGGCAATGATTTTACCTTTCCCTAAGGCCAGGGGACTGGCTAGCCTCCTGGACCTCAAGGATGCCTATTTCCATGTCCTAATCAAAGATCCCATCGAAAGTACCTCAGATTCGAACTGCCCTCAGGTCATTACCAGTTCAGAGCAATGCCCTTGCCTACCTCTGCTCAAGGGTATTCACAAAGTGTCTAGCAGTGGCAGTGGCCCACTTAAGGAGGCAGAGGATTGCTGTTTTCCCTATCTAGACGACTGGCTCATTGTGGCCAGTCCCCAGAACAGGTAAAATCTCACCTGCAGGTCACCCAGCAGCTTCTCACCTCCTGGTTTTCTGCTAAACCTACCAAAGTCGGGTTCTGGAACCAGTCCAGGTACTCACCTCTATAGGGGCAGAATTGGACAAAGCTAGCCAGAGCCTTTCTTCCCCAGAAAGGGTAAGGAATTTAGTGGCTCTGGCCTCTTCCTTCACTCTGCAGGTCTCTCGACCAGCAAGACACTCTTCAGCTCCTGGGGCACATGGCTGCATCCACAGCTGTTGTGCAGGGAGCCAGATTTCAGATGAGAGACATTCAGTTTCACTTGAGAACCTTTTGGTCTCAGAGAAGAGACCCTTTCCAAGTTGGTCCCAGTGACTGAACCTTGATCCTAGCTCTCCAGTGGTGGCAGGATCAGAGCAATTAAGAGCCGGGGTCCCTTCATTTCCCTTCTCACGACTTGACTCTCACTACAGATGCTTCCTTCTGGGTTGGGAGCCCACATGGGCGACCTTTCCACTCAGGGAGTTTGGTCCCCAGGAATCTCTGCTCCACATCAATTTGCTGGAACTCAGAGCTGTCTTTTTAGCTCTTCAAGCTTTTCTGCATCTGTCCACGACAAGGTGATACAAGTCAGAACAGACAACACCACAAACAATGTGGTACATCAACAAACAGGGGGCACTCGGTCTTCGGCCTTGTGCACCGAGGCAATGAAGTTGTGGTCTCTGGCCTATTCCTGAACACTTCCCTCATAGCAGTTCATCTTCCAGGGAAGGACAATGTCCTAGCGGATGCCCTCAGCAGGATTTCCCAGGGCCATCACGAATGGTCCCTGGATCCTCAAGTGCTGGGGATAGTTTTTTGGTGGGGCATCCCTCAGATAGATCTTTGCAGCCCCAGACAATCACAAACTTCCTCTGTTCTGTTGCAGGCCTCCAGTGCTGGGCTCAGTTCCCCTGGATGCCCTTCTTCTGGATTGGGAGGGGAAGTTCCTCTATGCTTTCCCCCTTTCCTCTCCTATTCAAAGTACTAGTCAAAATCAGATCTCAGCCTTGCAGGGTGATTCTGATTGCCCCGGATTGGGACAGGCAGCCCTGGTACCCACTCCTTCTGTCTCTGACAGTCCATCTTCCCCTGTGCCTCCCCAGGAATCACAATCTGTTGATCTGTGCCCAGGGAAGGGTTTGGTATCCGGACCTCAAATCCCTCAACCTCAAGGCCTGGCTCTTGAGGAGTTAAAGTTTGCTGATTTACACCTCTCTCAGGGTGTTCTTGAGATCCTAAAGCCTTCCACTAGGGCTTCTTATAGTTCTAAATGGAAAAGGTTTTCCATTTGGTGTGCTGGGAAAAATATTTCCCAGAATCTGCTGAATTTCCCATTTTGTTAGAGTACATGGTACATCTTAATTCCTTGGGTCTCAGACCAGCTACCCTGAGAGTTCATTTGTCAGCTGTGTCTGCTTTTGTGTCAGCAGGAAAGTCATCCCCTCTTTCCTCTCATCCTGTGTTTTCCAAGTTTTTAAGGATTACTCCATACTAATCCTCCCTTTAGGGAACCGGCCCTGCTTGGGACCTTAATGTTTGCATTGCCCAGTTAATGCAACCCCTTTTGAACCTCTGTCTTCTGCAGAGCTTAAGTACCTAACTTGAAAACTGATTTTCTAGTGGCTATCACTTGCCAGACGATAAGTGAATTGCAAGCCTTGTCAGTGGAGACTGACTTTATTTCTTTCCATAGGGATAAGGTAGTCCTTAGGACTAATAGGAAGTTTTTGCCTAAGGTGGTTTCAGATTTCCATCTTAATCAATCTCCTTCAAGTATTTTCACTGATCACTCCTCTTGGTGAGAGGAGGTTGCACAGCCTGGATGTTAAGAGAGCTCTTAGTTATTATATAGAGTGTACCAAAGGTCACAGGTTGAATCCTCCAACTTTTCCTTACCTATGGTGAAGTTGGGAAAGGCAAACCTGCCACTAAGAGATCAATAGCCAGGTGGATTGTCTCTTGTATCCATTTGTTATCAGAAAGTGGGCAGAGTCCCCCGGTTTGAGGGCTCATTCTACCAGGGTACAGCTGCGCTCTAGCTGCTGCCAGAGATATCCCTTTATTAGAGATTTGCCAGGCTGCTACTTGGAAACGGTACACTTTTACCAAGCATTACTCCCTGGATGTCCAGGCCAGGAGATGCTCGGTTTGCACAGCTGTTCTTCAGAGCCTATTCCTAAGTAGGTTCTGCCCTCCTCCATGGAGGGTACTGCTGTATATTCTGCTAATGTCTGTAATATAGCAAGACTTCATGTTGTTTGAAGAAAAATTACTCACCTTAGTAATGTTGTTTCTTCTAATGAGTCTTGCTATATTATAGACCTCCCCAACCTGCCCCTCTCAGAACCTCTACTTGGTGGGGTGGGCAACTTAGTGTGGGTACTACTTATGTCCTGTTAGCATTTTGTCACCTTTGGGACTTTGGGGTGTGTGTATGCGAGTGTGTGTTTTATTATACTTATGTTCCATTTTCATATTATTAGAATGGTGTTAGTATTTCTGGTCCCCTGACTTGAGTCTTGGGTGTTGGGAGCATCCATCAATGGTTGTTATTATTTAGGTAGCCATTTGGCTAGTGTAGGTTACAGCTTCCACACAGACCTTAGTGAGTTTGGCTTGTAAAGATCTGACAGTTCAAGTTTGAAATGACACAGATAGAGCTGCACTCGTGCCAAAATTCTATTTTGGAATGGTTTTAACCATTTCACTCCGGGGCAGTTCTAGAGCTGGATCAAACTGCTAATGTCTATAATATAGCAAGACTCCATTAGAAGAAACAACATTACTAAGGTGAGTAATTTTTTCTTATTGTACTAATGGTGGCCAGCATGTGGGACTTGTACTTCTGGGAGGGACACACAATACTACTGCAGCACCAACAGACTGGGTGAGAGGGACACGGCAGGAGGGGGTCAACTGACTAGTCTGGATACTGGTGCCACTAGCCCTTCCCAGTCAAGGTAAGTGGTCAAGGGGGGCTGAAATTGTCAGAATGGGAAATCAAGCTAAAGGGTGGATTCTTTTAAAAAGATGCTATAGGCTCCTGGCAGGGTGCCGGGAACTGACAATTGAATCCATAATCTGTGCATATTTTCTTGGGTTCATAGGAAAGGGGGAGAGGAGTGGAGAAAACAACTTTTTTTTAAGTAACCGTCCTAAAGTCAAATAGCATAAATAGTGCCTATTTGTTTTTCTTCCCGAATAAGTAATAGGCTATTATTCATGGTATTTGGAAAATACTGTTCATTAAGCACACACCCATACTAGACACACAGTTAAAAAAAAAAAAAAGATTGGATTAGAGAGAGTTATTTATTTATGTTATACTACACCTTTTAACATAACTCTGGTATTGTTTGCATCAATCCTACCTGTACCAGCTTGTTTGTATCTATGTACTTATTGCTGTCTTAAGTTACTGTTATACTGTGTTATACTGTTATACTGTGTATTCTCGTTTGTCTTACTGTGACAAGGTACCTTTGTAAATGAGCCTATGGCTCAAAGGTTTTTCCAAACTGCTGTCTAAATAAAATAAAAAATAAATATTTGAGGCCAGAGCTACAGACTCTTAACAGCACAGTTGTGCTGCAGGCAGTCCAAAGCCAACACACACTGAATCAATGGTCGTGTATGCACCACTGTCACGTGGGACAGGAGGCATTGTGGTAAAAGGAAAGACAATAAAAGATACAGGTATGGAGATCCATAGGGGCCATAAACAAGTCGGCAACTCAACAGCAAACAAAAGAAGGGATACATTAGGACTACATATACAGATTTTTTTTTGTAAATTTTGACTGTATTTCTCCTTTACAAGTTACTCTAACTGCTTGGATTCAAGTCGCTATCCACATTTAGGCAGTCTTCCACTGAGCATGCTCAGGCAATGGAATGGTCTTCAAGCATGACTCCTCCTACCACCCAAACATGTGGTGTTCCGACTCTGCCCCCTTTGTACTTAGATCTTTTTTTCTGTTGACAGAAACAGTTCTCCTCCATCTCAGCTTCCTGTCAGTGAGTCAAGATTCTGCTCAATCATTCAAACATCATTCTCCTCCATAGAGCCCCACTCTTTGATTTTATGGCCAGAGGCACTAGGACCCCGTGGGAGTAAAAACTTTTTGGGCCAGCGTGCCTCATGCACACAGTGCCAAGCATAGTGCCACATGCACCAACAGAGTAAATAGTACAAGCTCCATCTACCTTAGTTCTTTTTTATTCCCACTGTTTATAGTACGCCTCGTCATGGGACCAACAGAATTTCAAGTTTCGCCTGCGTAGGCGTCTTAGTTTCTATTTCTTCCTGCTGTTGCGAGTACGTCTCATTGTAAGACCAGCAGAATTTTAGGTTTGGCCTGCATAGGCCTCTTACTTTCTATTTTCTGTTTAATTTTATAGTATGATGTTTTTTTTTCTCTGCATCGAGTACAGTATTTATTTAGCTGTTCTCAGCACCGTCACAGCTTTTTCTTCATATCTACAAGTTTCAGCTCTTACTCTTGTAGCTGCTAATCCATTGTTGACCATTATGTGAGGTAGTATGCTTGTACAGGCCAGTTGCTGTGGCATTGAGTTTGTTTGTAGCCATCACTCCTCTTTGGGCGAGTGTCTCAGTACCGGACCTCCTCTTGATATGAAAGTTAGGCAGCCCTGCTAAAAGTCAGACAGTCCTGGAACTGCTAATGCTTGCTTCGGATTTCTGGGATTACTTAGACTCATCCCCGTATATGAAACATTGTGAGGACACAGATCCTGGGCTTTTTCTTGGAAATCACAGTCAAAAACTCCAGGATGCTATCTTCCTTCTCTGGAAGGGGAATGGTCTTGGTAGTGCCTGTGCTGACCAATCAGTACTGGAAAAACAAGAAGACATGGGCTCACTCCATTAAATTTTAATTCTTCATATGGTATTTGTTGTAACCAGACACACTTGTAGATCAAGAATGGCAGCTCTTCGTGGTCTTAGTACTGTTAAAGCTCCTAGATGCTGAAGAGTGCTGGGCAGGATGCTTCACTTCAGATTTAACCTGCTGTGGATAGTATCGCAAACGTCTCAAGTATCTCCATTATTGCCTGAACTGACTTTTCGGGGTCTAAAAGTGTCAAAAGCACATTGTCTGTGTAAAGGGAAACTTTAAATGACCACCCTTCAGAAGAATCCCCTTGACCCCTCAAGGTTTCTTTATACAGGGCAAAAAGAAGGGCTAAGGGACAGCCTTGAGGCGTGCCACGAGTCATATATATGAATCGGTTTGTATATCTGGCCATTGACTCAAATGAAAGCCTTGGGAGAAGTGTAAATTTGCTGTAGTCAATTAAAGTTTTTGGAGAAAACAAATTGGGCAAGGGTTCACCATAAAAAAAGCCAGAGCACCCGGTTAAATGCCTTGTCAGCATCTAAGCTGATCAAGGCTGCTGTGATAGATCTCTGATTTACATGGTCCATGAAGTCAGTTGTCCTGCGAATGTTGTCAGCAGTCTGTCTAGTGCAGACAAACCCCGTTTGGTCTGGGTGTATTATGGATAGGAGCATCGTTTCAACCCTGTGGGCCCATATAGACATAAATAGCTTGTAATCCATATTTAATATAGAGATAGGTCTGTAAGAGGATGGTAGCTTAGGGTCCCTTCCCGGTTTTAAACTAGGGAGAGAGTTGTATAGGCCTGGGGGCTCTCCTGTACCTCCTGAAAACAGCAGTCAGGGTGGGAAGCAAGAATTTTAAAATAGTCTTATACCATTCTGATGGTAATCCATCTGGGCCGGGACATTTCAACGTTTTACTTCTGACAATAGCATGCTTTATTTCCTTTCCAGTAACTGAAGTTAATAAAAGATCTTGTTGATCTTGACAGGCAGTAGGGAGGGTGACACGGGAAAGAAAATTGTTAATATGATTGTCTTCAGGGGGAGAGGGCATTGCATATAACTGAGAATAAGATGTCTGAAGCTATGCATTGCTTTTGGTGTATAAATGAAATAAACTGAAGAGTGTCAAAGCAAATCATGTCTTTGGTGTGATTAATTGATAATATATTGCTAATGAAAGAGGGACTTCTGTTTGAGGAGGATAGATAGATAAATGTTCCATAGAGCAGGAAAGATAGAAAGATTGAATAGGAAGAAAATGTTAGGAAGAGATGAGTGGGATGGGTTGGGGAGGAGGGAAAGTCACCCTACTGCACAGAATCTAGGTACACTTAAATCTGGTGCATTACCCATCGACTCCATTGATCTTCGAAGGTTGGGAGTCTGTTCTGGCGAGAGTAGGTCAGGTGTTCCAGAACATAGATATTATGTACTGTCTTTCGCCAGTCTGTTAGGGATAGTATAACCTGGGTGAGTCATACTCGCGTGATTGGCTTTTTAGCTGCTAGGACTAAAGTTAGCAGTAAGTGCCTGTTCCCGGAAAAGACCTCCTTGTGGTAGCATTGCCATTAAAATCAGGGATGAAGTGATGGCTCCCGGTACACTCAAAACAGTTTATAGTTCAGAGATGACACCCTGCCAAAAAGGTCTGAACGTGGGGCAATCCCAAAAGGTGTGTGTGTGTGTATGTGAGATTGGCAGGGAGGAGTCCACACCCCTGCGAACATGAAGCCCTGCGAGACCCAGCATATTTGGTGAATGTATCTGGTGTCCTGAAAAAGTGATATTGACACTTCCAAAAGAATTCTCTCCATCCCATGGCAGCCATTAACCAGTAGGCTGATAAGGTATATTTATGCCAGAGTTGTATTCTGTGTTATTCTTGGAGCTCATCATTCCACCATTGTAAGATTCGGGCAGTGGAGTTGACTTGTGTTGCTTTTAAGGCTGAAGCTAATTGGCCGATAAGGTGTGTCAAGGTGTGTTCCTCTATATGTGATACTGTAAAGTTGCACAAGAGGGGTGAGGACATCTGGGAGTCAGAGGTAAGCCTCTTCCTGATCTTGTAAGTAAGAATGTACTTGTTGGTATTTGCAGTGATCTGTCTTGAGGGAGATGATAAGTAGATTGGAGTGTTGCAAGGGGAGTACCCTATTTTTATCTTAAGAGTTGATAGTAGAACCTCAGTTTCTGTCGACGCCATCTCCTTGTCACCTGATCTGTAGCATTCGGCGGGTAGCCCGAGTCAAAGGCAATTGCCCTAAGTTGAAACAAGAGGGCAGGGGGGTGTGTGTTTAGATGCCACTTTCAGCCACTGCCGAAAACTTTGGCTGTGTAGCGGGTAAACTTAGTAAGGGGTTTACATCCTGAGGGGAGGCTGAACATCTATAGGTCGAGGTTAAAGATATCATTCAGAGTGAACTCCAGCTGTTTCCAGTGTGGTTGCTGGTGCTCTGAAAGCCAGATACATAGTGTCCAAAGATGTGCTGCTTGCACGTACCTTTGCAGATTCGGAAGGTTTACCCTCCTTCTCTGTCTCTGGGCAGTTGCAAGAGGGGAAAGCGAATATGGGGTGGGGCGCCATGTCATCTGAAGTGGGATTGAGTCTGTTCCAGGAACTACAATAGAAGGGGACCTGGGTGATTGGGAGGGTTTGAACAAAGTAGAGAATCCTCTAGAAAATATTCTGCCGATTAGCCTCAGTGCATTGAAAGAAGCCGAGTTGCAGATGGGTCCATTTGGAGAGCTCAGCTGTTACTTGTTGAGTAAGAAGTTTGTAGTTTAGTAGTTCAGGGTGGTCAAGATTTTTAGTCAGTGTGATGTCAAGATAATTAATAGCTCCTTTGTTCTATTTGAAGGCAAAGACATGTTTCAGCATTGCTGAACTCAAATGCCTGTGACTGCCTTACCTGAATCCATATCTTCAACCTGGATACCCGCTCTTAAACACTTCTGATTCCCTTACCTGAGTACATATCCTCAACCCGGATGCCCCCCTCGTCTGTCTGATCTTCTCTACTGTTTTACTTACCCTGGACCCCCACCTGCCATCCCTTGCCACCCCCCTCTTAAGCTCCTCCAACTCCCTCCCTCCATTCCCCAACACCTCCCCTTTCTACCCACTCCCCTAAATATTCTCCTTCTCCCAGTCCTTTCTCTCTCTCCCCCCTCCTCTCTTTCTCTCTCTCTCTCTCTCTCTCTCTCTTTCTAATCTTCCCCTCGTTTGCACTTTCCCCCTTTCTGTCTCCTACCCTTTCCGATACTCTACCTGACAGGCCCCCCCGGGGCAGCTATGCCATACGTTGCTAATTGGGAAACCTTGTTCGCATTCTCCCCCTTTCTTTCTCCTACCCTTTCCAATACTCTACCTTGACAGGACCCCCTGGGGCAGCTATGCCATACTTGCTAATTGGGAATCTCCTCCCGCTGTTTAATTTCAGTTGTCTAGGTTACTCAAATGTGGGCCCGCCTGGTGGCGCTGAGGGCTGAGGCGCTGGACACCACACCTCGCGCCACGCCGGTGACTCGCATTCGGGAATGAGCCTGGTCTGCCAGGGGTCGGCAGGGGAGAGAGAGGATCGAGCGTCCAGAGGAATGCTCTTCTCTCTCGGGGAGGGATCCAGGGGGAGCCTGGTGCAGCAGCGCCCCCCCGGTGGAGGTCGGAGGCACTGCAGCACATAAGGGCTCACGAACAGGGTAGACGCTGGGCAACTGTCTTCTGGACGTGGGTGGGAGAACTCACGTTGCGTGTGGTACAGCACTGAACGTCCCACGTCTGGGGCGTAAATAAGAAACCCCCGCCTTGTGGATAGGCAATGGCACCTCCACTCTCCCGACCACACTCCACCGCTGGTTGCACTCATCTCCTGGGCGAGGCAACCCGGCCGAATTCTAGATAGAAGTGCCCCTGGGTGGCCACCTTGGGGCTCAGAGCTGGGAGGGATAGCCGGGCTGGTGCCAGGAACTAGGAGGCCTCGAGGCACGGAGGTAGAGTTGGGGGCATTGGAGGATGCCCGAGAGTGTTTCACAAGACGGGAATAAATAGAGTTAAAAAAAAAAAAAAAAGGTTACTCAAATGTATTATTTATCTATATTTTGTATTACATAGCAATCTTATGTTTTGTGTTAACTGTCAAGTTTTTGTTATGTCTCTGCTGTTTTACTTCCTGACATGGAACCTTTGTAAAAGTGTATACTCAAAGGTTGTATCCGAATTACCAAATAAATAAAGCAGGACATCATTTTTTTGCACATTTAGTTTGCAACTGGCAAGGGTTCGGAAATGGTACAAGGTCTCCCATAGCGCAGGAGTTGACTCGTCAGGGGCTGTCAAAGTAAAGTAGATGTCATCGGCAAATAACGACAGTTTAAAATCCTTACCATCTACTGGAATCCCTGCTATTCATGGCTCTGCATGTTGACAGCTGTTGGATTCTAAATAAAGTGCAAATGAGTGAGAGGGGAGGGGGCAGTCCTGGTGAGTACCTCAACCCAGGGGAAAAGGGGGAGTCAAGGAGCCATTGAATTGCACCTCTGCCCTGGTGGAGGTATATATACCTTGGAGCATGTGTGTCACCTCATCCAGAAAGCTGCAGTTTGACAGGACAGACCAGAGAAAAGTCCAGTCCACCCTGTTGAATGCTTTCTCTGCATCCACTAAGTAATGCCATCGTATACGACATGTCATGTTATGTTCAGTTAGCAAGAGGGTACGGCAGACTCTGTCATATGCATGTCTTTTACAAATGAATCCCACTTGGTCTTTATCTGTAAGGGTTGGTAATAGAGTTTCAGGATGGTGGGCACAGATTGTCATGAACAGCTTGTAATCTGCATTCAGAATGGGGACCAGCCGATAAGAGGCTGCCTGTTTTGCAGATATAACTGTGTAGCTCCACGGTGCAGGAGGAACTCTTGTCTTTTTCAACTGAGCATAAGTTTCCAGAAGGTTGAGAAATAGGAGGTCTTAATATATTTTATAAAATTCTGTTGGTCTTGGGCATTTTTGCGACTTAGCGTCTTTAAGGGCTGCACGTCAGTGACAGTGTAGGGAGGGGCAGGGATTGGAGGCAGCGTTGAATACAGTCTGGAAATGACTGACTCTTAGGGGTGTATAAGGTGTGATAATAGGTAGCAAGAATATCCCAGATCACTCGGGGGTGTTCTGTGTAGGTGGTCGAGGCGGGTTCAAAAAGCTATAGGATATAGGCCTGGGCCTGAGTGGCCTGAAGGCATTGTGCTAGTTTTCGGGTTCTGTGTGCTTCACCCTCATAATCAGAGTGTTTCAAGTAGAAAAAAACTTGTTCTGTGCGGGTATCAATTATCAGCTATAATTGTTTGCCTTACCTTGGCTAACTGCTGTTTAACTATGATATCTCCTTCTTGCAATGAATTTACCTTGTATAACCGCTTTGAAGGTGTCCCAGAGTATAGGCTATGCTACAGCAGAGCATGAGTTGTCACTGAGAATCTGAGGGATGCAATCTTTCAAGTTAATCCAATAGCGCTCCTCCTGGTCTACAACTTGATCTTGGATTTGAAAAGGTATCCCTCTAAGGATTAAGTTAGTACAACCGCCCCATCCACGGCCACATTTATGGGAGGACAGCCACTGTATTGAACCAACTGCTTCTAAATTTGTTGTGTTCACTCATGGGAAGTGCGTCTCCTGCAACATGATGATCTCTGGTCATTCACGCTTCAAGTACTGTAGGACATGAGACGTATGGGACTGGTTATGCCGTTAAAGGGACATGTGAGCTTTTTACTGCAATATTTGATCATGTATGACCATTGTGTCCATAGCAACAGAATTAACAAGCTCAGTGTTGCGATTGCCCCTTTATGTAAAATAATGAGTCTCTATGACCGTGTCAGTAATTTATAATATGCTGTTCGGGATGAGCAGACAAAGCCACCAGAAGCCTGCTGGGTTGTGAATGCACATCTAACGTGCATCTGTAATGGCATCTTCATGCTTGCAACACTAGAGTTTTACATTTGTCTGAATGAAGGGTAGGATCCAAAAAAGTGGTCCATTCTGAACTCAAAGTCACATGTCTCACTTTAAAATGAGCAGAAGTACTAAAAAAAGATTCGAAAAACTGAGCTGAGATCCTGAGCATGCGCATATATGCTCAGCATCTCTGCTTAGTTTTTCAAATTTTTTTTTTAGCACTTCTACTGCACATTTCAAAGTGAGAGATACATCTGTGTGTTCAGAATGGACCACTCTTTTGATCCCTCCCTTGATTCATAACAGCCAGACAAATGTAAAACTTGAGTTTGCAAGCATGAAAGAGCCTTTACAGACGCGCATTAGACGTGTGTTCACAATCCCAGGAGGCTTCCAGCAGCTTCGCCTGCTCATCCTGCATGGAATACTAAAAAACTATTAAAATGTAATATAGACTCATTATTTTACATAATGAGACATTTGCAACAGTGAGCTTGCTAATTCTGTTGCTATGGGTGCACTGGTCACATATGACCAAATATTGTAATAAAAAGCTGACATAAAATGAAATAACTTTGGTTGTGCTAGTCATGATGATTCTATAGGTAGAGGAGTTAGGAACTGGTGGGTAGTATGACCACTTCCTGCACTGAAATAAAAACACTGTGAAGAAAAATGGAAACAAATGAGGACGAGTATAGAGCAGAAGGGGAAAAAGAAGAGGGTAGATTAGAGGTCTGAGAACAGCACAAGAAATGCAGGAAGCAAAACAGACAACAATTTAAACATTACTGCAGAAACAAACAACAGGTTCACAGGCTAAAATCTAAATTGGCAATAAAACTTGTGAGGGGCCAACCGAGCCACTCCTCAGCAATATGAAACAACTACGTAGGTAGTAATTAATAGAGCTTCCTAGGCAGCAAGAGTGTCTTTACTCACCTAATTGGGGTGGATGGTACCTCCTTAAGGGGAAGTCATGTACTACCATAACACGAGCCCTTATGACAGACAGACCATTACTGTTGACAGGAAAATAGTGGCTAATAAATGAAATAACCACACATCAGGGATGGACCAGCCATAGTGAAGAATCTGTGGTCAAAAATGTATGGCTCCCAATGCCTTTAAAACATGTTGACTGTAAAGGGTGGGGGCGAGTTATGATAGGGTATAGGGACAGGGCACCTGGGATTTAAAAATACAGAATGAGCAAGATATGTCTAATCCTTAAGTGCTGGCTACATACTGGAGTGCAGTAAGAGAAGGAAAATGGGGTTCATATTATCAGGAATGGGTAAGCTCATAATTGCAATGTCCCATATGCTTGCAGGGTGCCTCCATCAGGGGTAAGGTCTGTAAAAATATCTCCACTAAAGGCTGGGCAGCAGAAAACCTACCCCATCCCCTGGCCAGCTGCCCGTGTCTCCCCCCCGGGCAGAGCCCTGTCATCCTGTTCCCCCATTCCCCAAGGCATCCCCATCAGCGCCACACAGCAGTTTCCAGCTCCTTTCCTGTGTCAGGCACCTGAAGCACCCCTGAGCTGTTATATAGCTCCTGATGCCTCCTGAGAGAGTGTGTTCCCTGCATAAATGTCAGAGCCAAGCTGTTGTTTCAGGCAGTGTTGTGTGATGGGGGCGTTGAGCCCTCCTCCCCACTGTGGTGAGGAGCCAGGACCGGGGGCTCTTTCCAACTCCAGAAAATGATGGCTAAGTGCATGGGTAGCGTAGGTAGTGGTCTGCTTGGACCAAAGCAATTTTGATGGAAGCAAAACAGCTTAACGATCCCATTAGGGTATCTAACTCCATAGATAGTTGACCGGGCGAGCACATTGGCTCCAGTATATGGGAAGGTGGTAGAGGAGGTTTGGAAAAGCAAGGTGGAGCATAATGCAACTCCACTGAGTGGCGCTGGAAGAAAACCTAGGGCTAGACCTCATGGGAAATCCTCCCTGGGGCTGGAGGGCAACAGCCAGCGGGTATGAGCTAGAGCTCAACCACCCCAATCCCTGGGACAAGACATCAAACCAAATCGTCTGCTGCAGGCTCGGCAGCTATACACCACAAGGGGCAGTGGAATGGAGTGAGCCTCCTTGGCCAGCAGGGCTGGAGGGTGGATGACAGAGCATGGCCCAACTTGGTAGTGGGCGTATGACAATGCCTCAATGGGCAGACTATACTTGGGGTGTTCCTGTGGATTACGTGTAGGTGGCCAGCAGGGCAACAAATAGAACTGTTGGCAGTGGAGCCCTATGTACTCCAGCACTCAGAAATCAAAAGTTATTTGGTATTAGGAGTAGAATTATATACAAGTTATTTACACTTTACTGTGCCCATTGCACTGCACCCCTCCCCCCCGATCTAACATGATACCATTACTCAAGCCGGCCCAATAATCAACAGAACTATGTGCAAAGCCACAAAAATCAGCATTAAAGGTGGGGCGGCATCCCTAGTACAGGGAGGGGAGCCACAAATACTCAGTCAGAAAGGTCCAGGCCTAAATCTGATAGACAGACCCAGTACTTGCAGGACAGGGTGAGGGGTAGAAGCAACGAGGCTCTAGTGCAAGAGTCGCAGATCAGTCAACATCGCATTGTGGGTAGTGGTCACTCATCTCTGCCCTCCTCCTGCCTGCACATATCTCTAAGGGTTGTGTCATCTGCTGGGGTAGTCAAAATGTATATGTCTGGTGCCGGCACTGTAAAGTTTTCAGGAGCTGTAAAGGCACAGAAATCAGTATGTAGTTTGGAGTGGCTTCCCCTGTGGGGGGGTGCCGCAAATGCTCAGTCAGAAAGGTCCAAGACTAAATCTGAAAGACAAGCCCAGTACTTGCAGGACAGGGTGAGAGTGAGAAGCAATGAGGCTCCAGTGTGAGTATCGCAGGTCAGTGAGCCTCACAATGCAGGTAGTGGTCGTACATTCTCCCCCCTGCTCATACCTGTAAGGGTTGGGTCACCTACTAGAGCAGTCAATATATTCATGTCCGGTCCCGGTGCTGGAAAGTTTTCTGGAGCTCTCTTATATCCTGGAGGGTGGCCTGTGACTGGCTTTTCTTTTCGGCTGATGTAGGAATCCTGTTGCACACCGTCTTGCCACGTCTTGTTGGTCTGCTGGGATGGTAGAATGTCAGGAGAGTGGAACATCAGTATTCTGTGCCTTGAAGCCATGGATAGCTTCCTCTGGTGTGGTGAAAATTTGCAGTTCATGGGAAACATGACCACTAATTTGGATGGGTAGGGCATCTGGAATTTGAGGTGCTGTGCTTGGAAGACTTGGAGCACTGGGGAATAGGCCTGCCAAGTATTGGGGAATAGTTATCAAAAAAGCATGCACCTCCCCTTACATAAAACTTGTTTCATGCACCATGCTCTAAAAAGTAAATCATGTTTGGTGGTAAGATTTAGGAAGCACATAACCACAGAAGGGGGAACGCTCATCAGGGCGGGTAGACTTTGGCAGCAGCGCTCTGTGTGCATGTTCGATATCGAATGGGAGAGAAGGATCAAGCTGGAGAGTATCCTGGAGGAAGGAATCCATAAAGGCTATCATATTTCTGCCTTCCTCATCCTCCAGTATGCCAATAATGTGTAGATTAAGACGCATTGAGCGAGTCTCGAGGTCATCACATTTAGGTTGTAGGTGTTGTTCATTAAGGACATGTAGTAAGACCCATTCAGGGTGATTCGTCCAGCCGTCAGTTGCAGTAGCCTGAGTTTCAAGATCGGTAATGCGACTTTTCACTTTGGTCAAATTGTCCTTTAATTCTGTATATAACGCCCTGATTTCCATGTCGGAAGTCTCTCAGTTCTGTTACAGTAGCTGCATTTGTGGGCTGCACTGTAGGAGACTGTGCGGGAGCAGAGCTTTCTGCCGCGATTGTTGTTGATGCCAAGTTCTCTGCATCTGATAATTGGGTGGAATCCTTAAGAACCGGGGTGCCATTCTTCTTTCTTCTACCACCCATCCGAGTTGTACAACTCCAGTACTGCTGTAGAGGGTTTTTGATTAAATAAAAGCAGTATTTATCAGTCGTTTAGGCAACTGGGGGCCTGAGCTATGCGATTATGCTGGCATCCCTGTTGGTGACCTCACTGGAAGTCTATTTTACCAAACTTGTAATGTGTTAATGCAGAATGCATGATATTTCCTTAAGTGACTAGTCATCAGTTTAGAAAGTTATGCTCTTTAGGGGCATGAATTGGTTAATAATTCTGTTAACAAGCTGGCATTAAATCAAAGAATAAATCTGGAGCAACATTCAGATACAGCGGATACATTATTTTTATTAAACCATTTGGCTTCTCAGAAGGAACTGGAAGGGGGACAGGATCAGATCTACAGTACAGCAGCTTCGTGTTTTACATTGTTTTTCATGGATTCTACTTGGTAGAATGTTTATTTTCCTTCTTACTACTAAGGGGCTAGCAGGGTATTGTTTGGGGCTGTTGGAATTTTGAAACCTGTTTTGGTAGCTAAAAGTGGCTCATTTGTTTGGTTTACGTGTGGCAGGCTGCATTTGTAGAGGCCTATTTCTTCTCTTTTAAACATAATTGGTGTAACTTAACTGGTCTGTTTCTTTGAATTGGAGACCTATATCTTATAATTCCAAACCTATTTTGATGGATTGTTGGTGAAGCTGTTTGAATTGGTGTCCTGTTTCTTTGGGTAGAATTTATTCATTGTTGCTGGCTTCACTAGCTGCAAAGTTTTGAGTGGGGAAGGGTGCTAATTTGTCTGGCCAGGTCTCACTCAGCAGGGAGGCAGAGCTGAATCAGGTGTGGAGTCAGTGCTTTGGCTTCTCAGAAGGAACTGGAAGGGGGACAGGATCAGATCTACAGTACAGTAGCTTCGTGTTTTACATTGTTTTTCATGGATTCTACTTGGTAGAATGTTTATTTTCCTTCTTACTACTAAGGGGCTAGCAGGGTATTGTTTGGGGCTGTTGGAATTTTGAAACCTGTTTTGGTAGCTAAAAGTGGGCTCATTTGTTTGGTTTACGGTGTGGCAGGCTGCATTTGTAGAGGCCTATTTCTTCTTTTAAACATAATTGGTGTAACTTAACTGGTCTGTTTCTTTGAATTGGAGACCTATATCTTATAATTCCAAACCTATTTTGATGTATTGTTGGTGAAGCTGTTTGAATTGGTGTCCTGTTTCTTTGGGTAGAATTTATTCATTGTTGCTGGCTTCACTAGCTGCAAAGTTTTGAGTGGGGGAAGGGTGCTAATTTGTCTGGCCAGGTCTCACTCAGCAGGGAGGCAGAGCTGAATCAGGTGTGGAGTCAGTGCTTTGGCTTCTCAGAAGGAACTGGAAGGGGGACAGGATCAGATCTACAGTACAGTAGCTTCTTGTTTTACATTGTTTTTCATGGATTCTACTTGGTAGAATGTTTATTTTCCTTCTTACTACTAAGGGGCTAGCAGGGTATTGTTTGGGGCTGTTGGAATTTTGAAACCTGTTTTGGTAGCTAAAAGTGGGCTCATTTGTTTGGTTTACGGTGTGGCAGGCTGCATTTGTAGAGGCCTATTTCTTCTCTTTTAAACATAATTGGTGTAACTTAACTGGTCTGTTTCTTTGAATTGGAGACCTATATCTTATAATTCCAAACCTATTTTGATGTATTGTTGGTGAAGCTGTTTGAATTGGTGTCCTGTTTCTTTGGGTAGAATTTATTCATTGTTGCTGGCTTCACTAGCTGCAAAGTTTTGAGTGGGGGAAGGGTGCTAATTGTCTGACTAGAGGCCTCAGCTACCAGATTGTTTCGGAGGACTTGGGCTGGTCCACCCACCCAAACCCCTCACCCACCCACCCCTGGTCAATTATTCCCTTTGTACTAGGGGTTCCTGATATCACTTCCTCAAACAGGCAAAGTTTGCACCTGTCATAACAGCAGACATCCAGAAAGGAACTGCAGCAAGTGAAAGGGTGTGACTCTCTCTCAGTGGAAGGGAAGTAAATGCAAATCTAGGACGCTTTCATTATTACTACTTCACATAGTTATTGCATTGGGTAAAGGGAGTAGGGTTGAAGAAAGGTGTGCAATGGCTACTTAAAGTATTTTTGAGTGTGGATAGGAATATACAAAACAGTTGCTCAACATATCTAAGCGTGTGCAACAAAGGAGGTAGGGACATAAAGAATGTTTTGCACTGATAGGGGGAGAGTGGGGACTTGGGGGTGTTTGGTATCCTGCATCTGGAGGGGTGGGAGTTGCTGGTGGGCAAGCGACAGCAATGGGTAGGGTGGTGAGGCTGCAACAACTGCGGTGCACCAATCTTTCTAAACATTGCCTACTGGAGGTGGGATGTTTAGTGTGCAACCACATAGAAAAACTTAAAAAGGAGATTGAGGGTCTGCAGGAAGACTAAGACAGGCAAGGCAGATTGGGTGGGTTTAGCCCAATACTGGAGGGAGGAGGAAGGAGATGAGGAGGACAATTTAAGCCAACAGTGGTGAGAGCTCCAGAAGAAGGAAAGCAGAGACAAGGGCCCAGGCCAGGAAGAGCGATTGCGGAAACCAGTCAGGAGACAAAAAGTCAAAATGGAGAGCAGCCAAGGACTTGTGAGGGGAGGCAAGAAGTGGCAAAAGTCATGGAGTGGAAAGGAGAGAACAGGTTACTATGCAGAGAGAGGGTAGGCATTTGTGAGAGGATCTTAGAAAATAGTTTTGCTCTTATAGAGAGGAAGAAAGTGGAGGAGGAAGTGATGAAATTAGAGGAAGTAATTGATAAATGCCTGGACCAAACTGGGCGGGGAAGTTCTGCTGGGAGAACTGCAATAGGGTAAAAGGCATAATAATGTGCAGGAGGAAGAAGAGGAGCTGGAAATGAGGAGAGATGAAAGGAAGCAAGCAGGGAGTAAGAGGGTGGAATCTTGGTGCTGGGGACTCAATACTAAGAGGAGTTAGGTGGGGTAGCAAGGTAGGAGGCATAGTCGCATTGAATTTGGGCCTTGCCAGGAATGACAGCGGAAAGGGTGGGACAGTCTGTTCTGAAAATATGCTAGAAGGGGTAGGGACAAGCCTCATTTAATTATACATCTTGGGACAAACGACCTGGCTGACAAGACAGTGGATATAGTCCAGAGGAGGTTTGAGAACTAGCACAATTATGTGAGGGGCAGGAAGATCAGTAACTTTTTCGAGATACTTCGATTGCCAAAGCAAGCACAACAAAAGCTGAGAATAGAGAATTTAACAGATGGCTAAGAACCTGGTGTTGTGCAAGGGTATGGGCTGTTGGGGGGTGGGGAGGGACCTGGGAGGACAGTAGTCTCTATGCCAAGGACAGACTACACTTGAGTGAGGAAGGAAAGAAAGTGTTAAGCAGAGGATGGAAGAATATATAGAGAAGTTTGGAGTTTAAACTAGGAGTGGGGGTGGCAGTTGGGAAGAGATATGCAGGGACCACAGGTTGGGAAATCATAAGAGCTTACCCCCATAACAGTGACAAAGGACAAATGGCAAGTACTATTGGTGATGCTAGGAAAGGAGGCAGGATGGGAGGAGGGAAAAGGGTGGAAGGTGGTTACCCTTAATGCTAGGAGCCTTGGGAGGAAAACTGCAGAGTTGCAGGTTCTCATGGCAGAGAGAGGTGGACATTGCAGCCATCACGGAAACATGGGCCACAATATAATGACTGGGACCTGTCTGTACCAGGGTACAGGTTATTCGTGGGGACAGGGTGACTGGGAAAGGAGGGGGTGGCACTATATGTGAAGGAAGGACTGAAGTGTGTAAGAGAGGAAGGGGAGGAGGCAGGTACAGAGTCACTTTGGTGCAAATCCAGGATTCCAAGAATAGGAGTCTTAGAATGGGAGTGGTGTAGGCCACCATCTCAGATGGAGGAGTTAGACAGGGAACTAGCGGGACAGATCAGGAGGACCCGCGGAAGGGTAGTGTGGTGATTGTGGGGACTTCAACATGCCAGAAGTGGACTGGAGCACCCAACAACCAGGAACAGAAGGGAGCAGGTACTGCTGGATGCCTAGGACAGCTTCCCTGCTGCAAATGGTCAGTGAACCAACCAGGTTAGGTAATACCCTTGACCTTGTGCTGGCAATGGGGACTTTGTGAGAGAACTTACAGTGGAGGAACGCTGTCAGGGGAGTGACCACCACTCAGTATGGCTCACATTGGATATGGGCAAGGAAGGAGTGGAATCTGGCACAAGAGTGCTGGACTTCGAGGAGGGGCTGACTTTGGGAGGATGGGGGGAAGTGGTAAAAGGGTACCTGGTCAGAATTCAATCTAGTATGGATACTAACCAGAGATGGGAGCTCATAAAGTTGGGGATAGTGGAGTAACCAAAACCTGCTGCAAAGCCCAGAGCAAGAGGCTAGAGCTAAGAACCGGGACTGGTTGAGCAAGGAGGTCATGGAAAAGGTAAGGAGGAAAGAGCTGCCTTTAGGAAATACAAGGAAACAAGGAGGGGAGGACAGAGAGGAGTACTTGACAGAATCAAGGAGGTGACAAGGGCAGTAAGGGAGCCAAAAATCTACGGAACTCAGGCTGGCACAAGGCATTGGGAAGGGGAGAAGGACTTTTAAAGTACATCAGGAGAAAAGGAGCTGTAAGGACCATATAGTAAGGATTAGGAAGGAGGGGTTGGGTGGAGCAGGGTGTGATAAGGCTGAGCACTAAATCAGTTTCTGCTCAGTGTTATCAAGAAGATGGGGTGACACCAAGATGGGGTGAAATGGCAGGCGCGAGAAGTGGTGATGATGGGGGAAATCAAGTGGAGACAGAGTTCGAGAGGTTTGAAGGCACTGAAGGTGGACAAGGCACCAGGCCCAGATGGCATCCACCCAGGGTACTGGAAGGAGCTGGCAGAGGTCCTTCAGGACCTTTGCAGACTCTATTTAATGCCTCACTACATTCGAGTGTGTCCTCAGGACTGGAGGATGGCTCATGTGGTGCCCCTCCACAAGAGTGGCCCAAGGGATGAACCGGAACCACAGACCAGTGAGCCTCACATCCATCTGGGTAAGCTAATGGAGACCATCCTGAAGGAGAGGCTGGGCCCTCTTAGAGGCCAAAGGACCAGAGGACAGCAGACAGCATGGCTTCATGTGTGGCCGATCCTGCCAAACCAACCTGGTCGGGTTCTATGACTGGGTAACTAGGCAACTGGGCCCGGGACATGCAGTGGATGTCCCTGTATCTGGACTTCAGTAAGGCATTCGACTCCAGTGCCACATGTGGAGAGGCTGGGGAAGAGGAGGATAGCAGGTGCAATGCTGGTGAGATGGGTAGAAACTGGCTGCAGGGAGGCAACAGAGGGTGGTGGTGGGTGGGAGCTCTCACACCCAAGGGCAGTGACGGTGGTGTCCCACAGGGTCGGTGTTGGGACCAGTGTTGTTTGGGATATTCATTGCAGACATATCATGGGACATCAAGAGCAAGATCAGTCTGTTTGCTGATGATACAAGGTGCTTGGTGGTGGATGACCTAGGGGGATGGCAGGGGTTGCAGGATGATCTGGCAAAGCTTGAAACCTGGTCAGACACTGGCAACTGGGCTTTAATGCCAAAAGTGAATGTGATGCATTTTGGGATGAAGAACCCAAGGAGGACTTACCAGCTAGGGGGAGTGCAGCTAGCCCAGACAGAGGAGGAGAAGGATCTGGGTGTGCTCATCACAGGGTCAATGAACAACTCGGCACAGTGTAGGAAGGCAGCTGCAAAGGCCAACAAAATGCTGGGTTGTATTGTAAGGGGTATATCCTCAAGGAGGAGGAGGTGATTCTGCCACTGTATAGGTCATTAGTTAGACCACACCTGGAGTACTGCGTGCAGTTCTGGCGTCTGTATCTGAAAAGGGACATTAAGTTACTGGAGGGAGTGCAGCGCGAGGCACAAAGATGATCAAGGGTCTGGGGACTTATCATATGAGAGGAGGTTGAAGGAGTTGAACATGTACTCACTGGAGGAGAGGAGAGACAGGGGGACATGGTTAGAATCTTAAATACATGAAAGGAATAAATAAAGCGGGTCAGAGGGCTGTTCAAGGTGAGGGAGGGAGGGCCACAGGGGCCATGATATGAGACTGGGCGAGGAAGGTTCAGGAGGAGATGAGGAGACACTTTTTTAGAGAGGGTGGTGGCTGGTTAAGATGCATTACCTGCAGAAGTGGTATGCAGTGGTGAACAGTGGACTGCTTCAAACGAGGATGGGACAGGACAAGGGGAGGGTTAATGAAGGGGAAGGGTGGAAGGAGGGGCAGCTGCAGAACAGGGTGCTAGCTGCACATTCAAAGAGACTTGATAGACCTCCAGGGCTTTTTCTATGCTGGCAATATTCGTATGTTCGTATGTTCGTATTTAAAATAATATTAGAAATTAATTTTATATGCACATTCCATGTGTCTTTTTATGAAACTTGGCATTTTCCATATATGGGCAGAAACTGTGACTGTTGTGCAACCGTGATGTTATCTATAATGTACTACAAGCCTCGACTACAAATTTGGCAGCATCCAGCGTGGACTATAGAAACATATGAGCAGCCGGAGGATTAGCACGGAGTTGCTACAAGTTGGTGCAGGTTTACAGATGGCTTTTAGTCTTTATGGCCTTGTGCCACAAGTATTTTTGGTGTTCAGCAGCCTACTGTTACTCTGTACTGCTGCTGTATCCAGTATCAGCAAACTGGACAGTTAACTGATTTTAAATTTGTTCTCTAAAAGCTAACTGGGGTGCATGAACTGTAAACTTAGAAGTTCCACTAAAGCTCTCCTCCACTAGTTAAGGCTGTACACTTGTGAATTCAAGCCAGAGTATACCCCACAGAGAACAGAACAGGGTGTTTGTATGCCTTTCTTGGACGCTTATAGAAAGCTATCTTAGTTAAAAGGTGGGAGAATTAGGTGCAGTGAATAAGTGATGCGAAGTCCCCTTAGAAGCTGGCAATTCCCATTCATATAATTTTATAGTTTGTATTAGTGAGCGAACACCATGTTATAGGATATACTGTTCAGCAGGTAATGCTTTCAGTCTTCAGTATGACATGTTTCATTTGAATGATTTTTTAATCCCACTAACTATATCCCTCCTCAACTGATGGTGTTGTCCATTGACTTACCATGCATCAGTCCTGACCAATCCCATAATGCACTGTAAAGTGCATTTCATGTTCAAAACCCTCCACATCCAGTGGTGTTGTCCATCAATTCATATGACATCAGTTCAGCCCCAATCTGTGATGCACTGTAAAGTATTCTTCAGGTTCAAATCCCTCCACAGCCACTTGTAAGATCTGTCTCCTTATCATGTGTCAGTCAAGCCCCAAACTGTAGTGAACAGTGAAGGCATTTCAGGTTCAGATCCTCCACAGCTGATGGTGTTGTCCATTGACTTACCATGTATCAGTCCAGACAATCCCATAATGCACTGTGAAGTGCATTTGATGTTCAAAACCCTCCACTTCCACTGGTGTAGCCCATCAATTCATAAGACATCGGTTCAGCCCCAATCCCTGATGCACTGTAAAGTATTCTTCAGGCTCAAATCCTCCACAGCCACTTGTAAAATCTCAGGCTCAAATCCCTCCACAGACACTTGTAAAATCTATCTCCTTATCATGCATCCATCGCGCTCCAAACTGTAGTGAACAGTGAAGTGCATTTCAGGTTCAGATCCCTCCACAGCCAATGATGTTGTCCATTCACTGATCTGGTGTCAGTCCAGCCCCAACCTCTACTGCACTGTAAAGTGCTGTTCAGGTTCAAATCCCACCAGAGTCACCAATTTAGTCCATCTGTTCATCAGTCTTCAGTCCAACCTTTATCTCTGGCACTCTGTGACGTGCATTACTAATATGGATCCCTCCTCAGTCACCATGGTGTAGTCCATTGTGCACATCAAGATTCATTCCAGCACTACCCTCAGATGCACTGTAATGTTCTATTCACGTTCAAATCACTCCACAACCACTTTAGTCCCTTGTGCTCATAATGCTTCAAACCATCCCTTACCTCTGATGCACTGTGATGTGATCAGTGCCAGTGTATGACTTATACAGTCCATTCAAATGAAACATAGCACACAGTACACATGTGCACCAATGAGCATCACTCCATGGTGCAGGTATATCCACACTCCTTCCCACCCACACAGTGCACCATACTGAATGTTGCAACATATCACATGTGTATGCAGGCAAACCATGTGACACAGCACATAGTACACAGCCTTTACAGGTGCCCATGTCATCACCCTGTATGTGTACCCACAATGTTTCTACATGGCATATGGACACCATTACCAGGTGCAGGCAGCCCCACCTGCTTCCTACAACTGAGTATACCCCCTGGGATCGGTGCCAATTCATGATGCAAAATGACTGCAGTGCCTATGAGCATCATTCCTTGGTACAGGCACACCCACCCCTTCCCCATGACACAGTATACCCCAAATTGCCAGTGCATTTTCAGTAATCTTCCATCCATATGTATACCCATAATGTATCTACAGGGTCTGTTAGCACCATTATTACATGCATACAGCCCCTCTCATTTCCCCAGAACATATGAAGTGCATCTGAGCCTGTATTATGAATGCAGGACCCCCACCACCACCAACACACAGTGCTTCACCATACAGTCATTCCCTCACCTTAAACCATCCCATAATACACCCCCCAAAAAATAAACTATGCCAGGAAATTAAATTATACACCGATTTATGTAACATGCTGTTTACTGAATGACTGTGAACCTTTACATGAACAACATCATGCTTCATTTACAGCATGATAAAGCAAACAGCACAAACAAAATATAGTTTCCTATACTTATTATGGGATTTTATTACAAAAATAAAATAAAATAGTTTATTTCAATGAAATTACACATTTTAACTACAGCAAATATGCAGTTAATCATAGAGAGACCTCCAGCACTAACAAATGTCTCCATTTCCTGTGTTAGCTCACTGACCTACACTGTAAGGCCCAGATATTCAAAAGGGTTGCGCCATGCGCAACAGGGTTGCGCCATGCGCAAGTCCAAAATGTGCCATTCTGCGATATTCAGCAGGAGGCAGTTACGCCACTGGCACCAGGTTGCGCTAGAGAGCAATGCAAATGAATGCATGCTCAACAGGAGGGGGAGGATCCATGCATAACCTGCGCAACCCGATATTCAGTCGGGTTGCGCAGAGATGTGTATGCAACCCCAACCTGCGCCCGCACGCTTGAGCCAAAAAAGTTAAGTCGAGGGCACCCACAGGTGAGCTGCTGCATTGCAGGGCGCAACACAGCAGCTGCCACCCTGGCTGGCCCCCAACTCACTCCCTGTGCCCCCACCAGCCCGATCGCGGCAGTACAGGTCCCCCCACACCTCCCACAGCCCGATCGTGCAGAACCTGCATAAACCCCCAGTGCCCGATCGCTGCAGAACCTGCATAAACCCCCAGTGCCCGATCGCGGCAGAACCTGCATAAACCCCCAGTGCCCGATCGCGGGCAGAATGTAACCCTCCCCCAACCTGAATAACTCCTGGTGGTCCAGTGGATGTAAGCCCATCGCGGGCAGAATGTCACAGCAGAACCCCCCAAACATCTCCCCTGGTGTCTGAGTATCCCCCCCCACCCACGAAGCCCCTCCACCCGCTCCCCTGCAGCCGGCGGGCGACAGCATCCCACTCGCCATGCCCCCGCCGCTCGAATCGAGCCGATGCTGCACAGCTTAGTTGCGAGCCACGGGCGTAAGGCAGCTCATGGTCAGCGGATAGTCCAGATTTGTGAATGATCATTCACAGAATCTGACTGTCATGACGGTATGGGCTGCACGCCTCATTGGCTGTAGCTCTGCACCAATGGGCTGGCAGCCCTACCGACAGTCAGTCGGCGGGCGGCAGGCGGGTGGATGCTGTCGCCGGCCGCGGGGGTGGGGACACTCAGACACCAGGGAGATGTTTGGGGGTTCTGTTGTGACATTCTGCCCGCGATCGGGCTTTACGGTCCACTGGACCACCAGGGAGTTATTCGGGTGGGGAGGGTTACATTCTGCCCGCGATCGGGCACTGGGGCGGTTTATGGAGGTTCTGCCCGCGATCGGGCACGGGGTTTATGTAGGTTCTGCCCGCGATCGGGCACGGGGTTTATGAGGTTCTGTGCCCGCATCGGGCTATGGGTGATGTGGGGCTAATATCGATTCTGCCCATGACCGGGCTATGGGTGATATGGGGGTCATAACTGTGATACCGCGATCGGTTGCATTAGCGTCGGTCCCTGACGGCTGCTGCCTGGCAGGGTAGCCAGGAGCAAGTCCTCGGGATCGGGCGCATCTACATGCAAATGGCATGCAAATGGGGCTATAAATAGATGCAAATGGCCCCCTCGCCTTGCATAAATTATGGCCCCATTTGTATGTCACCTTTTGAATATCGGAAATTTGCGCATGGCGCCAATGGTGCTGCGCCACCGCAAGTTTAATGCTCAACTCTGGCAGCTTGCGGTGGCGCAAGTTCCACTCGCCATCGCGCCAAAGTGTTGTGGCTCGGGTGATATTCAGCGAGTTGTCAACAGCGCAACTCCTTTGAATATCACCCCGACCACACCCCTGCGCAACTATTTTGAGCAGCGCAGGGGCTTGTGCCTCAGACTGGCGCAGTTTGAATATCTGGGCCTAAGTGTTCTTCCTATTTACATCACTTGACCTCACAGAGCACTTCCTTCCTGCATCACTTCCTGATATGTCCTTCTAAGGTAATGTGTAAATATGTTCCTACTAAACTAGGGGAAAAACAAAAAAATAGATAATCAGATTCATAAACTAAAATCAGTGGATAAGAAGAATTAAACACTGCAAAATTCCAACCAGTGGAGTGGAACAAAAAACTCAAACTGTAATAACAAGAGATTCAGATATTGATTTCTGACTAAAAAAATTGTAAAAAACTTGCAAAATTTATATTTAGACAATGACAGATGTTTACTGTATATTTTTAACAATTTTAATCAGCAATTTTACAGAAATTTAATATTTTTGCATGACTATGTAAACAGAGCATAATTATATTTAGATAAAATCATCAGAATTTATTAAAATATGAAAACAACCTCACACAACCTTAAATCCAGTTAAATAGACATTACCAAACCTCACTCATTTTCAAAAACTTTTCGTCCTGAAAAACTTTTCTTTTTACAGTTTTAAAATTGGATGTATGGTTTTTAACATATGTAGGTTTAAGCACAGTGTGTTTGTATGAATGCTGCAGATCTAAAACCCCTTCACACACACAGGTGTTCTAGCAGCAGGCAGAGTGTACCTGAACATTCTAAGTGACAATAGGATAGAATGAGTTAACCTCGAAATTGTCTACTCGCTTGAACCTGTTATAGCTTGTTTTTCTATGAAACTTAAAAAACGTTACTGCCTTAAACTGTTAATAGCAAATTTATGATGTAACTTTCCTGTCTGGTTTTACCTGTAATGTGTATCGTGCTTTGTTAAATGTTCTTTGTGACGTGGAACCTTTGTAAAAGAGCCCTGGCTCAAAGGTATTAATTCCTAGACTAATAAACTAAACTAAACTATATACTTCATGAATAAAGTATGTAAACCAATGTGTATGTCAGTACCAGTACAGTATTATATACTAAGGATACCTCATATGTAATGTGTTTTAAGATTGTTTCTGTCCAATATTTGGTGTAACACCCCATGTGCCAGCGAATCTATATTTTTACTCCCCCTAAACAAGAGAACAAGAACTTTATTAAAAATACTGAAATATAATTGTCACTGACAAATCTTCTGACCATCACTAAATGTATGTCTCTACAACATATGTTTAATCTTTCAAAATGTGTCTTTGCACTCTATATTGAGACTCTGGCAAGGCCATCCGGGGTCCACGAGCATTATGGGGATATAGTTTGGTGGAGAGGACCACAATATCACACTTTACGGCAATGATGTTTTCTTATATTTAGTTGACCCTGAAAGGTTTCTCCCGGTTGTGTTCCAGATACTAGACTCCTGTGGAGCTGTCTCTGGGGGTTCTCCCATAATGGTGCGTGGGCAGTGTGGGTAAGGTAACTTAGGGTGCAAGGAATATGTCACCTGGCATTAGCATGGCTGATATTCCGACACCCGGAAGTTACCTCACCCACTGACCAAGCCCCAAAAAAAGATAACATCCTCCAGGGCATGCATGCAGTGATGGGCAGAGAAATTTGGTGTGTGCAGGATTATCTAAAATCCAGATCGCCCCTTTCACTCACACCCTTTTTGCGGAACCCACATTACAGGTCCCTAACAGTGGTATACCATCTCTGGGTGCAAGCTAAACGCAACTAAAACCGAATCTCTGACCTTTCATTGCCTCCCCTTACGAGAGATAAGACAACAGTTCCCATTCCACTGAGATCTGGAGAAATCAAAATACCCAGTTGTCTATTTGTCTAGATCCCCAGCAGCAGTGTTCCAGAACAGCTTTGTTCCCTTTTCCGTATAACTGGCACAGGGCCTTGCTCGATGGAATTCACTGCCCAAGCCTCTCCAGAAGAGTAGAGGTGATAACGTATGGTCAAGGCCACTGTTAATTGGTTTTTGCCAGAAAACCTGGTAAAATTCTGTAATCTTGACTGCCTGCACACAGGTAAAAACAAAGAATTTCACAGAATTTGGCATTTTTTGTCAGACCAGTAAATCTACAAAACTTGTATTTTTCATATAAATGCCTCCTGTATTATGTTTAATTTGATTTGTTTAATTTTGTGTATATTAAACATTTTGTTCTGATTATTTATACACGTACAGAAAGGATGACAGTAGATTCATGGTAAATCCAGAAATTAGACTGTCACTGGTGCAACTCCTGGAATTTCAAGTCTTAAAAATGGAATCTCATTACTTTAATCACTGCAAATCAGTGGCCTTGTGTATGGTCACCCTAACCAGAGCACTATACCTGTTTCAGAATGTGCCGATCTCAGTCACACTATCCACATTTCATCAATGGAATAGAGAAATAACGAGCTTCATCAGGGAGGACAGTGCCCCCCCGATTAAGATACAACCCATGGTCTTCCCTAAGGAAATGGGTGGAATTCCTCTCCCAAACCTGAAGCTCTATTATTGAGCAGCGCACCTTAGTTATGTAGCTCTACAACACCTAGGGGCCCCCTCCGCACTTTGTCAGTGGGTCCCCAGCACAGAATTTATACTGGCCGTGTACCATAAGGACTCGTGCTCCAAAATACTAGTCAGCCTCAATCCAAGGCTTAGGTATCAGGTTTTGACCTGAATTTCTTTTTTTTTTTTTTTTTTTTGTAGACTCTATTTCTAGCACCAGGGGACCAGGGCATCTCTCGAGCATAGCCTCGACCTCCACTCTCTTTCTGAAACCCCTTCCAGTGGGAGTACAATAGCTGAGCACTCCCCCCCTTCCCAGACCCATGGAGCCGTCCAGGCCCCTGGATCACCCCACAGGGGAGGGTTCGCCTCACCTACCTGGTCACCTTTCTGAGATTAGAGGGACGGTCCTATGTTGGGTTGAGGGGCTCAGGAGAGCTGGAGGACGGTGGTCCGATGGCGGGATGTGAGCGTTGGCTCCTGGGGTCACCGTTGCCTCCTTAGGCCCTCTGGGGATTTTCTTGCTGATTTTTCCCCTTGGAGCGCTGATGTGCAATGACGTCTGCACACTGCTGTGCTGACAGCCGCCGCTGCTCCACCCCCTATTACGGCAAAACTCCTTGCAGGGCCCCAACCTCCCATCAGGGGCCGCGGAGGAGCGATGCAAGCCCCACTACCCACCCCAGGAGAAGAGAGCAGTCCTCCGGATGCTCAATCCTCTCCCTCCCCTGCCGACCCCCAGAGGCCCGAGTCTGTTCCTGAACCCGGGTTGCCAGCGTGGTGCAAGGTGTGGCGTCCAGCGCCTCAACTATCAGCACCACTGGGCCAGCTACCTGAATTTCTTTCCCAAAATCATTACACTCGGTTCCCTTTCTAAACCTCCTGTGCCCAGTTGCACTACTGGAGCACATCCACCCAGTTTGGACTGACCCGGCTTTCTCGGAGTGGGAACATTTTTCATTACAGTACCTTTACTAGCTCATGTCTGGAACCTCCCTAAAATCCTTTGCTGGAGCTCAAGCAGAGTTTGGTCTTAGACATGCTGACTTCTGTAGATTCCTTCAACTCAGACATTACATCCCTCCTACCTGGAGCATGTAACCCTGAATCCCACCAAGTGATTATTAACTCCCTCATCTCCCTAATGAGATCTGGGTGTATTGAACATATGATTTTCTTTCTCTACAAGGCTTTAGTCAAATACACAGGAGACCATGCAGTACATACTGCAGTGGTGGCAGGAGGAAGTGGATCCACCAGTAACCATGGAGGACTGGCACAAGACGTGTCAAACAACCTCCAGAGTCATAAATTCCCATCAGTAGAGAGAAATACTCTTGGAAGCCTCAAGTAAGATTTTTCTGTATTCTGGGCATAATGGCACACTACCATGCAATCAGAGATGTTTTCTGCTGGAGACTCTGCAGAGAAACACAGGCTCACCCCCACATTATGTAGATTCGCCCTGTCCTACACCCCTTCTTCCAAGCATTACAGGAGTTGGAAGAGTTGTACAGTAAACCATTCCCCTTGATGGAAGAGATGTTCCTACTCCTTCAACTCCCATGAGGCCTGCAGGACTCACAGTCATGATAACTACTGGGTATCCTGCTTATGGCAGCAAAGAAAACCATCACAAGAGCCTAGTTTGAGCTGGCAGGCTGGCGCAGCGGTAGAACTACCACTTGCGGTGCCAATGACCCAGGTTCAGGAATGAGCTCAGGCCATCAGAGGACTGGCAGCGTGGAGGTAGGATCAAGCATTCCACAGGACACTGTCTTTCTCTGAGGAGGGAGGATGTTGCAACCCGCTGCAGTACCGCCTACCTGGGTGACCACTGGGTTCAGCAGCTCACAGGGAGGGACCCTCAGACCGAGCATGTGGATTGGCTGGACCGGCTCTGCTGGCTTACCAAGCTAATTGCACTTCTAGAGGGTGGGTCACCTTAAGAAAATGGGAAATGAGCACAGGCAGGGAGGATGAAGTCTCAGCTTGCCCCCCCCCCGGCCCCCATGTCCAACGCAGGAACTGAGTCACCTTAGGCCAGGGACACTGCCGGTTTTCACCTCCTCTGTGGTTTGCCAGATGGACAGCAGATAAGAAATGGCTTGGAGCTGAAGGTGTACCCGGCCTAGTCAGGGGGGCAGCACAGTGGTGTGTCACGGGTGGGCCAGTGGTCCCAACCAGATAGGTGGCAGGTTCTCAGCTGGACAGTATAAAGGCACGTTGGCAGGGGTGGAAGGAGGTCTCTGTGTGTCCCGGAGCTGGCGAGAAACTATGTTGAAAAAAATAAATAACAAGAGCCTGGCCCACATTCCAAATTCTGTCTGTCACAAACTGGCACCCCATAGTCAGTCAGATTTATAGAATGGAGAAAAGCCACATGCTGTCTGAATGATAGGACGGAGCTCTTCTTCTTCTCTTGGTGGAATGGTTGACTCCTGCATGTGAGGACCAGGGACCGGGATATTGTTCCGTGAGTTCCTACAAGAAGTTCTTTAACTCACTGTTCCCACTACAGTAGAGCCCAGCACTTGCTCCACCTTAGGGAAGACTTGCACTATCTCAGCGTTCACCACATGGTAGTATGGTCTGGCCCTACCACACCCCCCCCCCCCGGGGGACAAGGGATCCCCTGCTGCCTCAGTATAGAGTCACAGTGAATAACTTTGGCCCTCTGCACCCTTTAGGGCTAAAAGTGGTATTGGCATTGACTTTTATTCCTGGCCCCCTTCCCCGCACTTTGACATAAGGTGCGGAGGGAATAATAACCACAACTATCTATTCTGCCCAGAAGAGTGAAATGTAGAGATGATTTGGTATCACTAGGGTCACCACCTTTGGATGAGGTAAAAACTGGATGCTAAACCACACCCCAAACTCTGCCTCTGGCTTCACCCCGTTTTTATGACTGGTGAGTATATCACTCCTCCTCCAAAGCCATTTGTAATGTTGGAATAGACATTACTAGTGATAGGAAATTATTTTTTTACTGTTATTTATTTGCTTTATTTATTGAGTTATTTATTTTTATTCTATGGCAACCAGGTTAACTCCCATAGGCCACATAGCCCATTTTACAGGAGTGACCCAGGAGCACAGGAAGGTTAAGTGACTTGCTCAGGGTCACACAGTATGTAAGTGGAGGTTGTGGGAATCAAACTCAGGTCTGTTGGATGTGCCAGGCTCATCCACAGCTTATTGCTCAGCCCTCTGTTAAACACTATCCCATTTTCCTTTCCATGTCAGTCATGTATTCTGATGCTTTGACCAATTTTTGATAACTTAATTGTCGATGCTTGTGGCATCTTTAATACTGCAATGTGTTCCCCTTTACCTCAGCAGCTACTGCTGTTTCTTTTCATATTTCTGAGACATTCCACAATTTCAGACACACCATTCCATGCTGTTTATCTGAATGGCCTGTAAAAGTGTAACTAATGTCATGGAATGTTCTGGTAATACAAACATGAGAGCAAATGTGGTGATAAAGGCAATAACAGTTAGATTAGTAATTTAACAAAAATGGGTCTAAAACATACCAGGATATAGAACAAACAAAAAGAAACACATGAGCATATAAAGGTGTAAAAGCTGTTTCCTGTCATAGCAGTAAAAGACCATACTTAAAATTCAGAGTGGAAAAGATTAGGTTAATTTACTGCTAATGATCTTAATGGCCATGCTTTACACCTCTCAGACAGACTGGTTTTACAAACAAAGGCAGATCTGAATGACTGGGACATCAGAACTTCTTTGTAACCTGGACATGCAATGCAGCCAAAACAGTGAATGATTTGATACATCAGTTTTAAGAATATACGAGCACTCAAAATGGCCCAAAAACCGGACTGCATTTAATCAAAACCAGATGACTGGATAAGGACCCTAAAAAACGGATTATCCGGTCAAAAAATGGATAGGTGGCAACCCTAGGTATCACACATTGCTTTTGTAAACTGTCTTTATCATGTACAACAATAGATAATGCAGATATGGAAATTTGTTCAATAAAAGTTAAATTTACAAAAAAAAACTTATCTCATCTGTGTAAACTATTCTTTTGTTTAACTAGGCACGACAGCAAGCCAACCTGCGGCATCAGATGGCATCAGACAGCAAAGGGGATTACTCGGCAATACTACTGAAATTTAACCAGGAACAACATGAACATTATTTCACTCACATACCAAACATTTTCCAGGTAATATCTTTAGAAACTATCTGACCTCTGTCCTGGCCTTAACAGAATAATCAATAAATATTTTTCCTTTTAACTGGCAGCTGTTTTGAAAATACACCTGTATCTTAAATGCTAGTACCCAAGAATCAGCAACACAAGTAATCATGTTTTTGCAAGATGATAATTAGACACTGTGTAGTAATAAACACTAAATCTGAAGAACATTAAGTCAAGGATCATACAGTAGTGGACAACTTTATGATGGTTAGCCTTCAAAGAATCAATCTCCATCATTTATTATCACCTATGGGTCTGTGCCAGAGGCACTCGGACCCCACAGGAGTGAAAAACTTTGCTCACTTACGGCTAGGGGGCTGATGTTGATTGCACCACCCACGAGGCTAACGTATAACATGGTGCTTATGGACTGGCCAGTAACTGACACTGGCCCCCTGCACACCTCAGTTCTGTTTTTCCCACTGTGAAGGCAACATCACGGGAGCGGTGGCTTTGAGTTAGTAACTGCGTTGCACCTCTCAGCGTCATTTTTTGCTCAGCGCCGTCCCTTCTTTCAGCCTTTTTTTGGTGTCTTTTTTTTTTCCTCTTCTGTCTCATGGTCCTGAACCTCTTTTTTTGCTGGTTTTATTATTTTCCACTTCAGTTATGTCCACCTCCTGGGGCAAAAGAAGAAGGATAAGAAGAAGAACAAGGATGGCCTCCCCTATGCATTGGTACCCCCTGTGGGAGACCTATGTCCATCCGGGATCAGCATGACTGTTGCTGGACCTGCCTTGGAGCTGACCATGACATGGACCACTGCTCCTCAATGGAATTCCACACCATAGAGATCCATGCAATGAAGTGGAGTTGTCAGCCCCCGACACACTTTTGGTATTAGGCTGCGCACTCGGGATCATGGTAAGCTCCCTGGTCTCTTCTCCTGAGTCCCTCTCCAGTACTGTTTGTACTGAGGGAGACCAGGCTTCTCCTAGTACTCACCCCGTTGAGACAGAGAGCCTGAGGAGGGGTCGTGTGGACTGTCAGCCTCCTCCTGGGGGCCGACTGAGCACTACTCCCAGTCTGTAGCCTCTTTGGGGCAGTGGATGCTCCAGGTGGTGAGACTGAAGCTATATGCTGGGCCTACTCTGGTGGGCACACTGGCGTTGCGGCCCTGTGATGCCTCGGCTCCTGGCACTAAGGCCAGTGCTGGTGAGTGAGGTGATGCCAGCCAGAAGGCCAGGACCCCTCCTGACAGTGCTTGCAGCGCTGGGAGAGGGAAGACCACTGGAGCTGGGCCTTTTAGGTGTACTGTGGAGGTGTTCTGGATCTCTTCCCCAAGCGGTCAGATGACCTGGGAATTGGGGACCGGGAGGGTCTTGTCTCTTTGCAGGATTCTGATGATAACGGGGCCTTTGTTGGAGTCAACAGCATCTCGGGGGGGTTTCTCCTCAGCCTGATGCCACTCATGGCACTGCTGCCTGGTAATCTTCCAAGGCCACCCTCGGCGCCGGGCAGGGGGTTGATGCTGGCCATGGTGCCTGTTCTCCTGCTCCCTTGGAGACTGATGCAGGGCCTGTTCAGAGGCTTAGTCCTAGGGGCAGGGCAGTGTCTGGTGAGATGGGTTTTGGGCGGTCCCGATCAGCGTCTGCTTCCTTGCCCAGGGTAGGTTGCAGCTCAGGCAGGAGTCATAGTGCTGACTCGGGGCCCCTAGTCTTATTGGAACCATCAGGCCATGTCTTTGGTGGGGGTCAGGGCCGCCCTGTGGGACCTTCATGGTTCCACAGTCCCACCAGGGGGCTTCCCCTCAAGGGCATCACCTTGGCTGCTTCTTGCATGTTGAATTCTCTTTGGTGGACGAACTTGCCAGGCCCTCCCCATGGGCGAGGTCACCTGAGCTCTCTCGTAGCCCTTGCAGAGGACCTGGACTGTTATTTCATGACCTTCCCCCACTCTTCTGCCTACTCCTCCTTCTCTCCTAGGCATTCTGGATCCTTTAGGTCCCCTGTCATGGGAACTGTTCAGGGCTTCAACTGGTGCATGTCCCCTGAACCTCCAGTCAATAGACCAAGCCATTTTTCAGCCTGAGACCCCTGCACCATCACCCCTGGCTTCAGCTTCTCATCATCTCCAGCTTCCTCCTTTGAGGAAGAGGATGCCTCCATGCACCTCTCCTCTGACACTAAGTACACCTGGTACCAGCAAGTCCTCACACAGATGCTGAGGGAGCCGGGAATTGGCCATTTCACAGGCCACAATCCTGCAAACCTGGTGCTGTCATTCTTTGTGGATTACAGCTGAGACTCAGCCGTCATCCCTCCGTGGCCTTTGCCATTTATAGATGCATCCAAGAATTTCTTGCTCCGTCCCTTCACCCCGTGTCCAGCCCCAAGGGGTGTCCAGTGCAGGAGCCATGCCATATCCCTGCTCTGGGATCCAGCTCCTGGTCACCCACACTAGGCCTAGGTGCCCAGTGAATGACTGTCCCTCAGAGCCAGACGCTGTGGAATCTGATGCCTGGGACCATAGGGTTTTGTTGGCAGCACGCACCATGTTGTGCATCTTGGCACATCAGCCACATCAGGTGACCTATGGCAGGCACCTGTGGTTGATGCTAGGTCAGCTGCTAGTGTCCTTGCCAAATTGCAAAACAACAAGACAGGTCATTTGCCTTGTTGCCCAGGGCTTGGAGCTGGCATAGCACTAAGTCAGGGCATCTTATGATGCCAACGAGGTAGCCTCTAGGCTGGCAGGAACTGCAGTCTGCATCAGGTGGATGGCATGATTTTGTCTGTCCCGGTTGTCGTCCCTGCCCAGTACAGGGTGTGTGAGGCAATGCCAGCCAGAAGGCCAGTTCCCTCACAACTCCCCTCCCCAAGTTTCACCCTTCCCGAGTTGCCTCCTCTCCGGAGGTGATTATAAATGGGGGTTGAGATAAAGTGGGTGCGAGGGGCATAGCCCCCCACAAAAACAGAAAATATGTGTAATATTTTATGGTAGCGGTCCATGTCTTTGGGGACTGCTACCATTGCTGCTGTTGTTGCGCTCAGTGTTTTGGTCAGGCGCTGTTGTGGTGAGCGGCATTATCACGTCACTCTTGTGGACCGTGCTTTTGTGAGCTGCGCGGTTCTGACCTAGTGTCCTCCTACAGGAGGTTGAGGGAACAACCATTTCCCAAAGGGTGAGCCAGCACCACCCTTTTTGGATAAGCTTGGTACTCCAACCCATACATGGTAATAAATGGTGAAGATTGATTCTTGGAAGATATGAAAATTACATACTCATGGCAATCATTGATCTTCCAGAATATCTTTACCATTTATTACTACAACCTGTCAATCTTCCCCACTCAGTGCGAGCCAGTCCTCTGGGCAGCTTGCCTTCTTTTTCTCCCTTCTCTCTTTTCTCCTTTCTTTACCCCTTGCGCATGTATTTTTTTTTTTTTTTTTTTTTTTTTGCATAAGAAACATTTTTTATTCAACTTTTGTGCACACATAGTCAGTTCCATACAGAGGTTCATTTATAATCGGGTACACCAACCATATTCCCACAAGTCTTCACAAAACCAATTACAGTCTTGAATTCTATATCCATACCCTCATACATAGTAGCACGTACCCCCATATTATATAGCAGACAGATCCAAAACCTCCTAAATCAATCCTTTATCTAGTAAGAATGAGGTGCTAACTCCGAGGTCCCTCAAATCATTCCCACACATTTTATATACCTAAATATCTACAGTATATATCTATACCACCCCACAGAGCCATATTCTCTTGTTGGGACAGATCTGTCAGAAAAGGGGCCTATTCCCTGACAAACAGGTCCAACCTGTCTTTCACCAGAAGGGAGAGCCGCTCCAACCCCAGCATGTGCAGTGTGAGCATTCACCATCCTCTTACTGTGGGGGCCAGACAAGAGACCCAGGTATTCTGTATACAATGCCTGGCTAAAATCAATAGCACTCTGACCCATCTTGGGAGAGGGTGCCAGTCACCCTCTTCATCTATTTCCACCCCAAACAGACATACCACATGTGTGAATGTGACTGTCTTACCCCACATCCTGCCCATTTCCAGCACTACTGATTTCCAAAATATCTGTAATATATTACATGCCCAAAAACAGTGCAAGTAGGTGCCAATCTCCCTCCCACACCTCCCACAACAGGGTGAAATTTATGAGCCACAGCCGGAGGTCTGTATATTCTATGTAAAAATTTGAAGAATGCTTCCTGGAATCTATTACAAATGAGGAGGCCCCTATGCATAGACAATAGTTGGAGCCAGTTCTGATCCACTATCTGCACATTCAAATCCCGTTCCCAGAGTCTCCGAGTTTTAATAGTCAGGCCTGGCAGCCCCTGTCTAGTATCCCACACCACTCTCCTAATAAAGCCCTTAGAGTCCAGCCTAGCAGACTGAATTATTGTCTCCATCCTTCTCAGCTCCCCTATCCCCGGTCCCTCTCTCTTTAATTTTGTTATATATGCTCTCACCTGGAAATATCTAAACATATGTCCTTTTTCCAGGTTTAATCTGTTCTGCAAGTCTGAGAAGGCACAAAGCCTCCCTCCTCCCCCATTGAGATCTTCCAGACTTCTTATTCCTCCTACTTCCCACCTCCTAAAACCAGGGTCCTCCCATCCAGGTAGAAAATATGGATTCCTGGCTACCGGAACCAAGTATGTGTCTACTTCCTTCACACCCCTGCATTTCTTTATTCTACTCCAGCTATTCAAAGTAGATTCCACCAGTGGATTCCGAACTTCTCTCCTTCCAAACGCTGCCCTCCCCCTACTTTCTAAATAGGCTGATAATCTAGCCTCACATTCCCTCTGTTCCAGATCCACCCACCGCGCTGCTGGGGGTTCATGTACCCAATCACTTATATACTTCAACTGAGCGGCAAGAAAATACAACTCAGTATCTGGGAAACTTAAACCGCCTTTCTCCGTGGCCATTTTAAGTCATTGCAGGCCAACTCTAGGTCGCCTCCCCCTCCAAATAAAAGTAGAGAACATTCCTTCCAGTCTTTTAATGTCCTTCCTAGTCATTCCCATGTGTAACATCTGTAATAAGTACACCAACCTGGGAAGGATATTCATTTTAATTAAGTTTATTCTTCCCAGCCACGAGATTGGTAGGGAGGACCATCTCTTCAAGTCCATTTATATCATGTTCAGAGCTCTACCATAGTTTAGACTGTATAAGGACCCCAGGGACCTACCTACCCCAGTCCCTAAATATGTGAAAGACCCCGCCACCTTTTTAAATCCCCAGTCCTGATTTGATCCTACCAATTTAGAAATCCTCATAATCTCAGACTTATCTACATTTAGTTTGTAGCCGGAGAAAAGTGCACAGGTCCCTACTGGTTGCAAAAGGGGGGTCATAGATCTCTCAGGCTCTGTGATAAACAGCAGCATATCATCTGCATACATTACGAGCTTATGTTGCTCTCCCGAGGAGCCCCTTACTCACTGGATCTCTCCATTTTCCCTAATGGCAATTGCCATGGGCCGTACCGCTAATGCGAACAATAGCGGGGACAGTGGGCATCCCTGCCGTGTACCTCTACTTAGCTGAAAGCCCCCAGAGAGGACCCCATTCACTAACACTTTTACACGTGGGGATCTATATAACGCACGCACCCATCCCACAAAAGTATCACCCAGACCAAACTGGGCCAACACCTCGAATAAGTAATCCCACTCCACCCTATCAAATGCTTTTTCAGCATCCATTAAAATAATGCAGGTATCCTCCTTCTGATTTTCTGCCCCCCATATCATATTCAAAAGTCTCCGCATATTATGACAGGAGAGACACCTCTTGATAAACCCAGTCTGGTCTGGGTGAACCACATCAGGGAGGACCACCTTCAAACGTCCCACCAACACCTTCGCAAAGATCTTGGCATCACAATTCAAAAGCGAGATGGGACGGAAAGAAGCACACTCTTGTAAATCCTTCCCTGCCTTATGGATCAAACAGATCACTGCCTCAGAGAACGTATCCGGCAACCTCAAAAGCTCCCCCTCTATCTGCTGAAAGACATCACACAGTGGTCCAGCCAACTGCCCCGCTAAACATTTATAATATTCTGGTCCACTAGCTTTCCTGTTCTTAAAGGGAAACAACGGAAAAGAGAAAGCTTTCCTCAGACACTGCAGAAACTCTCAATTAGTGCTTTCAGATAGTAACAACTTTATTTAATGATTTAGAACAGCTACCCACAACTTCCACTTCCTGTTGCTGGCAGCAGCCATTTCACCAGCAGCAGTGAGATTCCTGAGCTCACTGTATGCTAATATGCCTGTTTGACCTCAGCTATTGGTTGGCAGAACATATTAGCATAACGTGAGCTCAGGAAGCTCTCTGCTACTCATGAAATGGTGGCTCCCAGCAATAGAAAGTGAAAGTTGAAGGCCACTGTTTAAATCACTAAAAGTCAATTAGAGTTATTTGTTAAAAAAATGTTACTGTCTGAAAGCACTAATCAGGCGTTTTTGTAGTGCCTGGGTAAAGCTGTGCCTTTTCCACTGTTTCCCTTTAAGCTTCTGCATTGCCCCAAGAACCTCTGATCTGACAATAGGGGCATTTAGTAAGTCTCTTTGTTCCCTCGTCAGTTTGGGTAATTTCAACTTCTGCAGAAATGCCTCCCCGTTCCCACCTCCTCCGTCCTTTTTGTATAGGGTTTCATAAAAGGCTTTCAAGCAGTCCCTTATCTGCTGAGGGGATTTACACAGCACTCCCCCTCTATTTTTAATAGCTGCTATATGGGTTGGCGTTTTCCTCCTTTATCAATCTGACCATCATCGGTCCTGGTCTATTTCCCCATTCATACAATTTCCTTTTACCAAATGTCCATGCAGTTCTAGCCTCTCCACTAAGCAATGTGTTCAGCGCTTCTCCACTAGCTCTCAATTCCCCCCGAACCACGTCCTCCTCCCCATTTGCAGCCCTCCTCTCCAAGTCTCTCACTCTAGTTTCCAGTTCCCTTCTCTGTTGTTGCTTCTTTTTTTAACCCTGGCTGCATATTGTATGATCATCCCTCTCATATACGCTTTCCCGGCTTCCTAAATGATTGTCTTACTAGTCGGGATAATAATGTTTGCCACAATATAATGCTCCCACTGCTCCCCAAGATACTCCTTGAAGTTTTTGTCCCCCAACAGATAAACCGGAAACTTCCATGGGGGCAGACCCTCTCTCCGCCTATTCATTACCAGTGAGAGAATCACCATGGCGTGGTCTGAGATGTGAATAGGGCCATGTTTGACCTCCCTCACCATTCCGTGCCACGCCTGAGGGAGGAAGACATAATCAATCCGAGACCAGGTGCCATGCAGGTTTGAATAAAATGCATACTCTCTTGCACTGGGGTTATATTCTCGCCATCCATCCACCATCCCAAGAGCTACCATCCTCCTTCGCCACTGACGGATTGCCTCGTGCTGTCGGCCCTTACTCTGGAGTGGTCCATCATAGGATCCAATGTGCAGTTTAGGTCACCCCCTAGTAGTAGACCCGGAAATTGTTCTTTAACCATAAGCGAGAGGAGAGTCACATAGAAGGAGGCTTCAAACACTGCTGGGGCATATATTGAGCCAAAGGTAACTTGTTCCCCCCATAATTCACCCACTACAAATATATATCACCCTTTCATCTGGTCTTTAACAACACGCTTCACCTGAAAAAGAAGGTGTCTGTGCAGAAGGACAGCGACCCCTCTTTTATGCACCTTGAACGATGCTGCAAAACATTTCCCCACCCAGACCCTTATCAGCTTCCCATGTTCTTTCGCAGTGAGATGTGTTTCCTGTAGCAAAGCTACATGAATTTCCTTTCTCCGGAGTGCGGTGAGGACACTAGTCCGCTTAACTGGGGTCGCTATCCCTCTGACGTTCCAAGAACATATATTCAAATCTTGTGTGTTAGCCATTATTAAAGAAATAAATTATGTTCAAATAACTCCCCACAGCACTCGTCAGATCTCCCCTTCCCTCCGTAACCCACAAATCTGGTGGTTTCTGATAACAGGAATCCCCCCTCAGAAATGACTTAAGCACCTCAAAAGAGCATCCATGACCTTGTGTGCAACAATATTGAAACAACAGAACTAACCGGACTATAAGAAGAGTCCAACTACTAGCCATATAGGCGAACATGCACTCCCCAACTTTAAACATAAACAAAATACCCAAATCCCCATCTCCCTTGTTTCCTCTGCAAATAATTTGTCTCCTTTGCTTCCAGTTCCCCGAGTCAAAGGACATTCCCCATGATCCTGTTGCTGACACTAACTGCCAACTCTGCATAAGTGTCAATACCCTCCCTCTATGCAGCTTTGCCTAGTCCCCTGCCCCCCGCTGAGATATGTACCTTAGTGCCCACCCACCTCCAATCCAGACCCACCATTCACCCAATACAGAGTAATTCACCTCTCATGCGTGTTCGCACCTTCCAGCCATACCCGACTCACTGGATATTTTATCTTATATATGCAGAGCGAGTTCCCCCATATTGTATTGTTCCAGCCTTACTAAAACAGTACACTCCCCTACCCATATAATCCCCCCGATCCATCCTAAAGCGAGATAATGGGGAGAGATAACGAACTCCCATGTGATCCACCATGCCCCTTCTTCCTCTCCCTTCCCCTCGATTGCCGTCCCTTCCCTTCTGATACATCAGCCCCCCTCCCCACCAGACCTTACCCCATTTATCCCTTCATATTTATTGTGCAACAGACAGGCACCTCCAACAGGGAGGCAAAAGATTAAACAACTGCTTTTCAGAGGTGTTCTTATGTGGCCTTGTTAACATTTCCTGGTAGTCCCAGCACGCACGCACTGCACCTCCGTACACCAGAGAGCGGGAGGGGAGTCCATCTAAGTCCTCGCACCGAAATGAAATTAGGCGCAAACATCCTTGCCCTGAGATGCTCAAATAACTAGATCTACAAAAGTCCTCCATATCGAGTGTCCGATCCAATGTCAGTCCCCTCCTCCACAGAATCAAATCTCACAGTTCACCTCGCCTGTTTGCGTAAGTCCTCCACAAACTTCATAGCTTTCTCAGCATCCAAAAATGAGTGTGTGACTCCCTCATGTTTCACTTGAACTATGGCTGGGTATATTAAATAGTTCTCTATCTTAAGCGAGTGCAGGCTAGACATAGATTCATTAAATTTCTTACATCGGTTCAGGAGTCGTGCTGAATAATCCTGAGATAAATACAGATGACGATCTTCCAGTATAAGCTGCCCTTTCTCTCTGTAAGCTCATAGCGCCATCTCTCGATCCTGGAAATGATGAAATCTCATAATGATTTGGCGGGGTGGTTGTCCCGCAGGGGGATTTGGCATGACCGCCCTGTGCGCCCGCTCCAGCTTTATCTTCCCATTCTTAGGCGTTAGGCCTAGTAATTTAGGCAGGGTCTCTGAACAGAAACTCAGGGCATCACCCCCCTCCATCCCCTCAGGCAAACCTCGCAAATGAAGATTTAGTCTTCTATGATAGTTCTCTTGGTAATCTGCCGCTTCTCTCATATCCTCCAGTTCTTGCTGCAGCGCTAAGACCTGCGCTGGCACCCCCTGCAACTCATCCTCCAGCCGAGAGATTCGGTCCTCTGCCTCTGCTATTCTGAATCCCTGTGCTGCCTGCTGGGTCAACACCTCCTGCAGCTGATCATCAATTCTGGTTTCAAGCTTACAAAGTCGAGGCTCCAGAGCTGCCAAAACTTGGCCTGTCAGCTCCCGGCCCAATGCACTCACTTCCGCGGCAGATAAGGAAACTACTTGATGGCTTTCAACTTGAGAGCAGGCCGCATTCTTCTTTGTAGATTTACCAACTGCCCTGTGATTTTTACCCGCTCCCGACGTAAGAAATTCCTCCATATCAACTCCTAAAACGATCTTGTCACCAAATAAACTATTGTTATAGGCACTTTTTAAGTTTTAATAGCAATTTTTTTTCTCGGTGAGGTGGAGCGAGGTTTAGGCACGTTTGTACTCTTCAAGAGCTCATTAGTGCCCCCCCCCCGCGCATGTATTTTAACAAAAAAGAAAAAGGAGAGGAGAGAGACAGGGATCTGAGGTTTTTCCTTACCCTGTACCTACTGCAAAAATAAAGAAAAAAAACCCTGTTCGATCCTATTCAAAAAAAAAAATTTTTGTTTTCCATTGTCTCAAACCCCCATTTAATTTATATCTTTCTTGTCTAAGGTCAGACTGTGTCTTGGTTTCCCCTTCTATCTTTTTCCCTGTGAGAGCCCAGGGTGATCTCCTTTGTTCTTTTTTAACAAAAAAAAAGGGGGGGGATGTAAAAGGAAGGGAACCAAATGTAGATATTTACACCATGTGCTTTCCTGTATATTTTTCACAAAAAAAGAGAGAGAAGAGCAAGGGTGAAGGAGAAGGCATTCTTCAACAGCTTTGCTTTGCTCTAGCAGGGCACTGCGACCTTCCTACATTCAGGAAGTCACTTCACTGTTTCTTTGGTATTACTTTTATTTTTCCTATGTTTGCAGCCTCTCTGTTCTTATGAGGCTAGGCCTGGGAGGGGCATCAATGTGTTCAGCCTCTCAGCCTTCTTAGGGCTACAACTCTCTTTTGAGCCCCAGTTGGTTCCTGCTGTGGGTTCCCACCAACAGGGCTTGTTTCCTTCGCCCCCCCAGACTCCACTATACAAGGTCCTGTGGTTCCTCACATGCCTTTCTTCTCTCTTGTATATCCACCTTCTGAGCATTCCTTTCTTGGGGTCCTCTTCCCTATGGTCAGGCCCCACCCCTGTTTTTCCTGAGGTCTGTTGCCCAGAGGGCCTTTTTTTTTTTGCTTTGCTGTTATTACTCCAGCCGAATGCATGTGAAACCACTCTTATACAGCAACAAGTGGCTCCCAGGAACATACTAACATATAAAAAAAAGTACAACCCACTACCTAGAACCCGCCCCCCCCATTCTTCTCTGGTAGTCGGGTTTTACTGCTTTGTCCTTTTTGTATCCTATATCATTTTCTTTATCCCATGGGCAACTTTGCCCCTTTCCTCTCTTTTCTCCCACTTTGTTTCTCTCCTGGTGACAGAACTGAGGTCTGCAGGGGGCCAGCATTAGTTACTGGCCAGTCCATGAGCACCACCAAGATAGAGCAGTAGATAGGGAGAAGGGCGGGGTAAATGGAGAAGAAGACAAAGGCAGTAAGGACAGGGATGGAGCAAAAAGAAATAAAGCCATAAAAAAATGGAGAGTAAAGAGTACCAATGCCCGTAGTCTAGGTAAAAAGCTCCCCTAAATGGTGGCCTTGATGGAAGAGGGGTGCCTGGATATTGTGGCAGTCACAGAAACATGGTGCACAGAGAACCATGACTGGGATGTCAACATACCAGGGTACACAATCTCCAGGAGGGACAGGGAGAGAAGAAGAAGAGGAGTAGCTCTCTATGTAAGGGAAGGGATCAAAGCAACAAAACTAAAGGGTAAATAGGTAGGAGAGGAGGCACTGTGGGTCACCCTGGAGACTGGAAACGGCACCACAATCCACACAGGGGTTGTATACAGACCCCTGTCTTGGGGAGGAAATGGACAAGGAAATGATAGAAGGCATCCTTGGGATGGCAGAGAAAGGGGAGTTCTAGGGACATGGATATGTTGTTCATCCACACTTATTGGCAGGTTCCTTGCCGCTTTAAATCTTGCCGGAAGGTCTTCAAGCTGGCTCTCCACCCACCCGGGTGGTAAAACTCGGCTCCGCCCCATGCGCCTATCTTCCTTACGGCTGGAGGCTCAGGTTCCCTCCTAACGCTCTGCGATTAAGACTGGTTCCTAATTCTTGAAAGTTCGAAATCAAAAAGTTTTTGCCTAAAAGACTTGGTCTTCTTCTCTCATGACTGCGATGGACCATCGACTCCGGGTTTCCGGAGGTGCCCTTGCGGGCAGAAGATGTCTAGGACGGATCCGCACTCCACGTGCGTCTACTGCCTGGGCCTTGAGCACGACCCGCAGGCCTGCGACTTGTGCTCTTCTTTTTCAGCCTACGTCCTTGAAGACCGTGCTGCCCGATTACAACTGGGGCGCCCTGAGAAGAGAATTCCACCGGTGAAATCTAAAGAGGCCCGGTTGGCGAGTGTCCGCGGCGGCGGGCTCAGCGGATCAGCTCGAGCAGATGATCGCCCTCGAAGAGGAGGCGGCGCGGGCCGCTTCTACCTCGGCTGCGGCTTTTGTTCCGCTCTCTCTTGGTGCCTCGTACTCTGCTTCTTTCAAGGAGCTTTGTCTGACCCTCTCAACGAAAGGTGAGGGTCCAGCTTCTTCGGGACCTTTTTCCAGGTCCAAAAAGAGCAAAAGTAAGTCTCTCCGTCGACGCTCTTGGGAGCGGGAAAGATCCCCCTCCCCTTGTCGACAGTCGACTTCGGTCGACCCCTCAGCTCCGGCCACTGGCTTCATGGTGTTCCCGTCAGGTCAGTTGACCGAGACTCCCGACGATGCGGTCGAGATTTATCTCGACCCGTTAGACAGGTTGTCGGCTGGAGAAGCTGAGAATCCCCTCTCCCCGGTTCCCCCGGTGAGAGTTGAGGATCCCGTCAGCTTGTCTGTGCCTCCGGTTCCGGAGCCTTCGGTGGGATCGTCCGAGCCGAGGGGAGTGCCAGTTTCCGACACTTCTCCTCGCCTTCCTCGGCCTAGTCAAGACTCTCGGTCTCGGACATCCTCGCGGTCCGCCGATCGCCCCACGCTTATCGGTCTCGCACCGCTGGTAAGCGGGCGCTCCGCCTTCCTCGGACGAGGGAGGCTTCGCGAAGTTGCGTCTAGAGGTACGAGGAACTCATGTGGCAACAGTTCTTTTGACCGGAATAAGCCGACCCAGTCATCTTCCCGCCATTAGTGGCTGTCACCGAGCGGCCGAAACAACCCCTCGTTGTAGCCAAGGAGCCTGTTCCCAGGCCGGTTGTTTGGCCAATTCCAGCTGCCCCACGATTCTGGTGGAACCTCCGCCCACAGCCATTAGTTGGGGCTCGACCAAAAATTCTCGGTCGGCCTTGAGGTTTGCCCCATAGGCTGTCTGCTCACCACTCCCGATAAACCTCGGCAGGTGGAGGGTGGCTCAGGCCCAGGCAGCTTTTGAGGACTCTTCCGAGTCCGATGATGGTTCCTCCCTCTTCTCCAAGCGCATGGACTTGGAGTCCTCGGAGGGCAGTCAGTGGACGATAGCCCTTCGTCTCTTCTTAGGGTTGCTTCGACTCATCTCGAGTCCACCGGATGAAGCTTCGAACCCGCTTTCTAAACAGGCCAGGTATCCCTCACGGAGATTCTGGACCGAGGGATTCTCCTATGGAGGCCTTCCGTGGCCGAGGTTATAGTGGGTCCGCCTTGAACTTTGGCGCCCTGCTTCCTACCCTGCGCCTTCGGCCAGGATGGCCAGGAAGTATGCGGACCCTACCGGTTCCCTGTCCGTTTCGAACACCCTCGCCGAGGGTTGGTTACCGACAGCGTTTGCCGGCGTGGAACGCCAGGGATGTAGACAAACCTCCCAACAAGGAATCCAAGAAATTGGATTATGCCGGGCTAAAGTCTCATGCTGCGCCTCTCTCGGCCTTCGCCAGGCCAGTCGTCGTCCTCATGGCACATTTTCTCACGCCCTGTTGGGCTCCCTGGATGAGGTTGTCCCTCATCTTCCCGCAGATCTGCAGACTACGGTCAGGCAGGTGCGGGACCAGGGCAGGGCAGTGGCAAAACAGCAGCTCCAGACTGCGTTAGACATCGGGGACTCATGTGCCAGGTCTGTGGCGGCCGCAGTGGCCATGCGTCATCGGGCTTGGCTGAGGATATCCACCTTTACCTCGGATACCCAGCACAAGTTGGCGGATGTTCCCTTTTTGGGGACTGACCTCTTCGGCCCTGGGGTGGAAGGTCACCTGCAGAGGATCGAGAAGTCCAATGCTACCTTGGACTCGGTCTCTTCCGCTCAGAAGGACAAAGGCCATAAGCCACAGCCTAAGCCCTTTTGTCCTTCTGCGCCCGCGGCGCGCCCGGCCCAGCAATGTCAGGGCCAGCAGGCTCGAGCTTGGCATCCCAAACCCAAGCCATCGGCTTCCTCCAACAGGAAGCAGGGAGGAAAAGGCCCAGTTGGTCCCTCGGCCGGTCCTTCCTCCAAGCCTGCCCAGTGATGGGCTGAGGGGTGTCGCCCCCATCCCTGTCACCTCACCCCTGGTTCCCCCCGTGGGGGGACGGCTCAGACACTTCCTTTCCGCCTGGTCCGCTGTTACCACGGACAGGTGGGTACTGGAGGTGGTGGAAAAGGCCTGCCTCTGAATTGAGCTGGCCCCCCCTTCAGAGCCGCGCAGCTCACTGGCGTCGCCGAGCCGACATCGCCTCCTCCTCCAAAAGGAGGTGATCATGGAGGTAGAGGACCCCTTCAGACCCGGGTTCGTGTCCAGGTATTTCCTGGTTCAACGGACGGGGCTGGCGCCCATTCTCGACCTCCACGCGACCTGAACAAGTTCCTAAGGTCTCAAACCTTCAGGATGGTCACTCTGGCACAGATAATACCATCTCTGGAACACGGCGTGGGTTCTGCTCTCTGACCTACAGGACGCGTTCTTTCACGTCCCTATCCGTCCGTCACATCGGAGATTCCTCCGCTTTCGAGCGGAGGGATCCCTCTTCGAGTTCCGAGCCATGCCCTTCGGCTTATCTCCAGCTCCCAGGGTCTTCACCAAATGCATGGCAGTGGTGACAGCATTCCTGCGGCGCCGAGGGGTCCGGGTGTAACCTTACCTGGACGATTGGCTGATAGCAGCCCCCTCCAGACGGAGGTGGAGCGGTCCAGAGATCTGGCCCTCCAGGTTTGCTCTCAAGTTGGCCTTCTCATCAACGAGGCCAAGTCGGAACTCGAGCCGAAGCAGGTGATCCTGTTCATCGGGGCAGAGCTCGACTCTCTTCGAGCCAGAGCACGACTCCCGGCGGACAGGGCCGAGGTTCTTACCTCCTTTGCCCAGTCATTTCTGGTTGGGCAATCGCGCCCTGCCCGGGACTTCCTGCGCCTCCTGGGTCTCATGGCGGCCTGTACCAGCGTGGTCCGTTGGGCTCGCTGGCACATGCGCCCCCTTCAGTGGGGACTGGCCAGCCAATGGTCACAACGCTGCGATCCTTTGGACCAGCTAGTGATAGTGACCCAGGAGATGTGGAACGCTCTCCAGTGATGGACCGTTCCATTCCATTTGCAGGAGGGCATCCTGCTTGTCCGCCCTGAGCCGACGGTCTCTCTATCGACCGATGCCTCTCTGATGGGTTGGGGTGCCCATCTGGGGGAACACCGAGTGCACGGCCTCTGGTCCTCGCGGGAGTCCCGATGCCACATCAACCTGCTGGAGCTCCGAGCGGTCCGCCTAGCTCTCACCGCCTTTGCTCCGCTTTCTCCGGGTCAAGTGGTCCGAGTCCAGACGGACAATACCACGACCATGTACTACCTAAACCGCCAGGGCGGACGCTCCCTGCTTCTATGCAAGGAAGCTCCGTGATTTGGTCACTCGTGGCGCAACCTGGAGGCGGATCTCCTAGCCATTCATGTGGCAGGAGCCTCCAACACCCTGGCCGATGCCCTGAGCCGGATAGGGGCTGCATCTCACGAGTGGTCTCTCCTGCCGGAGGTAGTACAAGATCTGTTCTCCTCTGGGCACACCTCAGGTGGACCTGTTTGCCTCCAGGAGAACGCGGCTGAGGCTGTTTCATGCCCGCCCTCCTCAGCAGGGCTCACTGCAGGGATGCCTTCTCGAGGCTGTGGACCCCGGGTCTCTTCTACGCCTTTCCCCATTTCCTTGATTCACAAGGTGCTTCTCAAAGCAAGGAGGGACAAGGCGCAGGTGATTCTGATAGCCCCAGACTGGCCCCGCCAGTTCTGGTACCCAGATCTCCTCAGCCTCAGCTCCAGGCTCCCGAGGCAGCTTCCAGCTCGCCCGGACCTGCTCTCAGTCAATCAGGGGAAGGTGTTCCATCCGGACCTTCAATCCCTGCACCTGACGGCCTGGTTCCTGAGCGGCTAGAGTTCCAGGCCTTGGGTCTTTCCGACGAGGTCCTCAATGTTGTTGAGGCGTCCCGTAAGGAGTCGACCAGAAAATGCTACCTTCAAATGGAAGAGATTCTCCATTTGGTGTCAGGGCAAGGGCTTGGACCCTTTCTCCTGTTCTGTGGCAAGCATTTTGGACTATTTATGGTCCCTTTCTAGTCAAGGGCTTAGGTAGACGACCCTAAAGGTGCACCTGGCAGCCATCTCTGCTTACCGGCACGGGCCGGGAGCAGTCGCGCAGGATAAGGTGGTCGGGCTTTCAAAGGCCTTGATCACATTTCCTCTGGTGCGAGAACCTCCACCTCCGTGGGATTTACTGCTGGTACTGGCAAAGCTCATGGGCAAGCCATTCAACCAATGCACAGGTGTGATCTTCTCACCTGTCGGAAGACCGCCTTCTTGGTGGCTATCACGTCAGCCAGAAGGATGGGAGAGCTCCAGGCGCTTTGCATCGAGTCTCCTTACCTGGTCTTCCACAGGGACAGTTGTCCTGCGCCCCCACCCGAAATTCCTTCCGAGGTGGTGTCGGAGTTTCACCTTAACCAGGTGCTGACTCTGCCGGTGTTCTACCCCAATCACACCTCGGAGGCGAATACAGGCTCCATACTTGACCTTAGAAGGCGCCGCTTATTATAAGGAGCGACGGCTGAAATTGGGAGAGGTTCGCCAGCTGTTTGTCACCTAGCTGAAGCCACACCTGGCAGACCTGCAGCCAAGCGGACGATAGGCAGGTGGGTCACCTCCTGCATAGATCTCTGCTATAAGTTGGCGGGCATGGAGCCTCACAGAGGGATAAGAGCTCATTCTACCCGCCATACTGCTGCATCGGTGGCTGCTTCCAGGGACGTCCCTATCCAGGAAATCTGCAGGGCTGCTACCTGGAAGTCAGCACTCACCTTTATTACCCATTACCACATCGACCTTGAGTCACGCCGGGATGCTGGTTTTGGGGCCTCGGTTCTCCAGTCTTTATTTCCTAAGTAGGGGGTGTGCGCCTTGCCTCCCTCCTCCCAGAGAACTGCTAGGAGTCTGCCAATAAGTGTGGATGAACAACATATCCATGTCCCTAGAAATACAGGTTACTCACCTGTAACAGGAGTTCTAGGAATGGTATATATTGTTCATCCTACATTTCTGACCTCCCGGCTTCGACGCACAACCTGAGCTTCCAGCGGGCCAGATCTGGCGTCATGGGGCGGAGCCGAGAGTTTTACCACCCGGGTGGGTGGGAGGAGCCAGCTTGAAGACCTTCCGGCAGGATTTAAAGCGGCAAGGAACCTGCCAATAAGTGTGGATGAACAACATATACCATTCCTAGAACTCCTGTTACAGGTGAGTAACCTGTATATATTGCTGATGGGGGACCTGAATATGCCAGATGTTAACTGGAGCACCTTTGCTGCAGCCACATCCAAGAGCAGGGCCATGGGGGGATGCCTCAGACAGCTTGTTTTGGAACCCATTCGGGAGGGAGCAATCTTAGACCTGGTACTCTCAAATGGGGATGGAGAGAGGATCTCCGATCTTGAGGTGGGTAGCCATCTGGGAACAAGCGACCACCAAACAGTGTGGTTCACGATAAACTTAGCTGTAGAGTCAAGCCATACAAAAATGAAGGTACTGGACTTCAGGAAGGTTGATTTTGTCAAAATGGGAGAGTGCCTCAGAAAAAAAACACTAGCAAACAGGCAAGGAGGTGGGGTGGAGCAGCAATGGGGAAACATCAGAACCGCCATCACAGAGGCAACAAGCTTTTGTGTGAAGCAAATAAATCAAAACGAAAGAAAAAAACACTATGGTTCTCAAAAGAAGTAGCGGAAGGTAAGAGAGAAAAGATAGCATTCAGGAAGTATAAGGAAACACAGAAGGAGTAGTACAGAGAACTGTACCAGTTAAAGCAGAAGGAAGGGAAAGCAGTCAGAATAGCAAAGGCTCAAACTGAGGAAAAGATAGCCAATTTGGTTAAGAAGAGGATAAAACCTTTTATAGGTACATTAGGGAGCAAAGAAAGACTAAGGCAGCGTACTGAGGCTGAATAAGAGAAGGTGGTTGGGCAGAGGCGACAGTGAAAAGTAAGGATACTGAATGAATACTTCTGCTCAGTATTCACAATGGAAAAGCAGGGGGAGATACCTAATCCAGTCAATAGAAGCACTCTGGATAGGGGGGTTGATATTAGTACTTTCACAGAAGAAAGTGTTCTGAAAGAACTCTTAAAACTGAAGGTGGATAACGCAATGGGACCTGATGGGAGTCACCCCAGAATTCTAAAAGAACTTAGGGAAGAACTAGTAACACCACTGACTACCCTTTTTAATAAATCGTGAGAGGATGGCGTGGTAACTGAGATCTGGAGGAGAGCGGATGTGATGCTCCTTCACAAAAGTGGGAGCAAGACAGAGGCAGGAAACTACAGACCTGTCAGTTTGACCTCAGTGGTAGGGAAAATGATATAATCACTTCTGAAGGAAAGAATTGTTGCGTACCTAGAGGCCAGTGGGGCACAGGACCCAAGGCAGCATGGATTCACAGCAGGAAGGTCATGTCAGACAAATCTAATTGATTTCTTTGACTGGGTGACCAAGTAGTAGACCAGGGAGGGGCTGTGGACATGGCCTACCTAGACTTTAGTAAGGCATTTGACACAGTCCCACACAAAAGATTAATAAACAAATTAGCAGCCTTGGAGTGGGTCCCAGGGTGGTAGCCTGGATAAACACTGGCTGGACAACAGGACACAGCAGGTAATAGTAAATGGAGTCCACAATGAAGAAAGGAGTTATTAGGTGGGGACCGCAGGGTTCAGTACTGGGGCGGTTCTTTTTAATGTCTTTATAAGTGACATTGCAGAGGGACTGGAAGGGAAAGTATGTCTCTTTGCAGATGACACAAAGATCTGCAAAAGGGTTGATACGCAAGGTGGGATGGAAAGGATGAAAAGGGACTTGGTAAGGTTGGAGAAATGGTCAAATGTATGGCAGCTTAGATTCAGTGCAAAGAAGTGCAAAGTAATGCACCTGGGAAACAAAAACCCAGGGGAAGAGTACACAATAGGGGGTGAGATACTGACAACAACAAAAATGGAAAGGGACCTGAGAATAGTCATATCAGACGACCTAAAGGTGGACCAGCAATGTGAGAAGGCAGTAAGGAAGTCTGGGGAATACTGGGATGTATAGGGAGACGCATCACCAGTAGAAAACAGGAAGTTGTTGGCCCTCTGTACAGACAGTTGTTAAGACCACATCTGGAGTACTGTGTACAGTTCTGGAGACCCCATCTCCGCAAAGACATAGACAGGGTGGAGGCTGTCCAGAGGAGGGCAACCAAAATGGTGCAGGGTCTGCACCAGAAGACATATGAAGAAAGACTAAAGGAGCTTAAGATGTATAGCCTCGCGGAAAGGAGGGACAAGATAGAAACTTTCAAATACCTCAAGGGAATCCAAGACGGTAGCATCTTTCAGAAAAAGAGATGTGCAAGAACAAGGTACACAATTTGAAGATAGATGGGGGACGGCTCAGAGGTAATGTGAGGAAGTATTTCTTCACAGAGAGGGTTGTAGATGCATGGAACAGCGTTCCTGAGGAAGTCGTGGAGTCAAAAACTGGGGGGGAATTCTAGAATGCATGGGACAGACATAAGGCAATTCTAGTGGTGAGTAGGAGGAAGTAGGCTGTTGGTTAACTAGCGTCTGCAGCTTATCCGTTAGGTAGGGAAATGGGCAGACTAGGTGGGCCAAGCAGTCCTTATCTGCCATCAAATTCTATGTTCTATGTTTCTATGTTTCACATCGTATGTGAGCCTTGTGGGTGGTGCCATCACTGAAACTGACATCAAACCCCTAGCTTAAGATGGTGAAGTTTTTAACTCCCGCGGGGTCCTAGTTCCTCCGGCATAAACCCATACGTGGTAATAAATGGTGAAGAAACTCTGGAAAATCAACAATTATGATGAGTATGTAATTTTCATTTCTTATTTGTTTTCCACAAAATGAGTGTTTTTAATATTTTACGGTACATCAAAATACCCCAAATGTATGCATGTTACACATTAATATGAACTCTTTTACTGCAATTACTGTTAGTAATCTTGCCTTTTTTTATTTATTTGTAAATGTTGATGAGGAAAGGCACTTTGAGCTTTGACAGCTTATTTCCAGGTTTGTCATCGGGGATGGGTGGGTTACATGAACCTGTTTATTAACATAGAGAATGCTAGTAAGGACACTGAAGCGCCATCTCTTGTGACGAGTGATGTGAGATCTTTTTTTAATCAAGCTTTTCTCGTCACTTGACTTGCTCAGTGGCACTGTCCCACCCCCCACAGTCCTATCACTGATCTTTTAATGGACCTACCAGTTATCCAACACTTGTCCAAGAGCTCAGTAGTTGTGGGTGACCTGCCATGTCAGTTGTGCACAGGCCTGCAGCAGGTGCCAGTGCAATAGCAGACCAGAGATTTTTCCTTCTGCTCCTGGTTTTATCCCTGAGGGTGCTGGCATGCAGCAGCAAGCATGCATGCTTTGTGACTGCCCCTCTCCCTGTGTGTGTTCTGCTGTTCTACCAGGTGCCAGTCCAGTAGTGGGACACAGTGTTCCCCCTCCCTAACGGAGGAGAGCTGTCCTAGGGACACTTGATCCTGCCTCCCTTGGCTGGCCCCCCTGGCAACCCGATTCCCTTCCTGAATCCAGGTCACTGGCATGATGAGCAGTAATGCAACTGTTGCTCTTTTGTGCTGGCATACCATGAGATCTTTAACTTCCACCTGGACAGCCACTAAAGATGGGCAGAAGGGACCTCAGTTTGTTGTCTCATCCAAAGAATGGCATGTTAGTGGTACATCACCCACTAGTGCTGCACTACAGCGTCCCTATTGGGTATTAGCCCAAGTTTCTGGTGCGGAACTAGAACCAGTGATCCTCTGATGTTCTGATTCCAGAGGTGAGTGTACAACCTACTAAGCAACCGACACTGCAGTAATCACATACATCTTATATGATGACTGTGCTTAACTTAGTAACATTGTATTAAAAAATAAAATGTTTCTGTTTCAGAAAATGCAAGACATGGAGGAGAGGAGAATAAAGAAGCTTGCTGAGTTGATGATGACATTTGCAGAAGTGGACCGCCAAGTGATTCCAATTATTGGAAAATGTCTAGATGGAATAACTAAAGCAGCAGAGTCCATTGAAGAAAAACATGTAAATATTAAATTATTTGCTTCAAGGCAAACCAGATAATCAGACAGCAGCCTGCTGGCCTAGGCTTTCACTTTGATAATAGACCTAGTTAGAAAACAGGAGAGCTTCACGTCATCACTTGTTGACCCATTCTTGGCCCGTCTTCATGTCCTCATGCCACTTTGACAGTTAGTGCACATTAATTACATAGAGAATACAGGATGGGCAACTATGCACAACCAGTGTGTTCTGCCACGGAGGGGTTCTGATTCCCTCTGACGTTGAGAGTGAAGCTCGAGAGAGTTCATGGGAATCAGAACCCCATGGTGGCAGAAAACACTGGTTATGCATGAAGTTGCTCATCCTGTATTTTTTATAGTTAGTATTATGTGAAATGTGTGCATTGCGGTGCTTTCTCTTTCCAAATTAAACTGACTTGTGCAGTCTCTAGAGGTTTTAGAATGCTGTTGTGCTATGAAGGGTACAATCACATTCCATGATCTTTGAACTGCGGTACAACAGTATTTTGAAAAGGTTAGATTTCTATACAGAACAATGCTCTGCTATACACTATATCAGATTGTGCATCGTAATGTGGAGGTCAGCCAATGAGGAAGCAGTATGGGAAAGTTGCTTAGAAATTCCAGAAAATACTGGTCATTTAGGGTATTACTTTTCTTAGACTGGCTGTTCATCTTTGGGAGTTGATGGTTGGATGTACATGAGGGAAAATGTGCTACATGAAAGGTAAAAACGCAACCCCCCCCCGTGCTGAGGATGCAGATTGTGAGTCCTTGATGAGAAACCCCTTCTAAGACATAGGCCATACAGGACCAAGGCATTGAAGTTAGAAGGGAAAGGGAAATCACGGGTGCCTCCTTAAACCCAGCTTCTTGTAAGTGAGAAGAGGCTGTTGCACAGTCTCTGACAGACCTCTTCAACAGCTCTCTGGAGCAGGAGATGTACCAGGAGGCTGGAGTGTGGCCGACATAGTGCCCCTACACAAGAGTGGAGGGGGATTGAGTTGGGAACTATAGGCCTGTCAGTCTGACCTCAATAGAGGGCAAAGTGCTGGAATCTATCATTAAGGAAAGACTGGCAAGAGGGATACAAGATAACAGAAAACATTGGCTTGTGGAAGGAAGATCAAATCTGATTGATTTCTTCAGCTGGTGGTGAGTGCTGTGGGAAAGGGTCAGACAGTAGACATACTGTACCTGGACTTTAGCAAAGCATTTGACATAGCCCCACACAGGAGACTAGTTAAGAAACTGAGAGACCTATGATTTGGGAACAAACTACCCAGTAGATTAAGAACTGGTTGATAGAGAGGAAGCAGAGAGTTGTAAAAGATAGGTAACACTCAGGAGTAAGCGAGTTAATGATTGGGGTACCAAAGAAGTTAGCCTTTGCAATAGTACTCTGTCTCTGCTAATAACGCTAAACTCTGTAGCCAAGTGGACAGTGGAGAGTACATTCAGGAAATGAAGGAGGATCTGGGGAGCTGGAGAGGTGGTTCAGGGTCTGGCAACTTGGGTTCAATTAAAAAAAGTGCAGTTTTGTGCATGTAGATATCAAAATCCCAAAGACCGAGTACATGATGGGGGGGAGGGTGGTACAGACAAAGGAATAAAGGTATTTGGGGGATAATTATATCTGAAAGTTTAAAGTAAACGTGCAGTAAGGCATCAGGAAAGCAACAGAATGCTGGGGTACATAGGCAAGGAATCTGGTAGCAGATGAAAGCAGTGAATACTATCCCTGTACAGATCCCTGGTGAGGCTACATCTGGAATACTACGTGCAGTGCAGTTCTTGAGCCCACACCTCAGAAAGGACAATGACGAGCTAGAATCAGTTCAATGAAGGGTAACAAAAATGATTAAGGAGCAGCGTGGTAGATCGTATTAGGACAGACTGGAACAGTCTAGCTATGTACACGCTGGAGACCAGAAAGGAGGGGGATATGAACGAGACATACAAATTTATACAGCTAATAAATAAAGTGGATAGTAGTTAACAGTTCACCAAACGTAGTAACAGCAACACGAACAATATGGTGGGAGAAGGATTAAGAAGGTTATCGTTATTATTTTTTCACAGAATGAGTGGTAGACAAGTTGAATAGACTGCCAATGAAGTAGTCAACTCTAAAAGAGTGGTGGGTTTCAAACAGGGGTGGGACAGGCAATTAGGTCTAGTGAGGAATCCTGGGGGAGAAAAGTTTGGGGAAGGGATGGTCAAGGAGCAGTAGGGTCCACGGTACAAACATAATTCTAGGTAGGTAACTGGGCAGACTGGATAGCCCACTGTGCCTTCTTCTGCCATTGTTTTTTCTCTGTTCCTTTGAAAACTCAATGGACCAAAAATCCATCTTTCCTATTTTTGTATGTGTGTACGGTATGCTCAAAAAGGTAAAGCCAAAGTAATGTCCCTTAGTATTCTGGGTTTTGCACAGGAAAGCGTAGAGAAGAGGTTATGTCTTGGTACCATGTGAGTTCATACTTCTTTGGGAGTTGTAAAGGGTGAGGTAGAGGCTGGGTTCATTGGCCCTATCCCATACGTTACACCGATTTTTTTTTTTAAATGTTTAGTAAGCTGAGACTTAGCTAGGGTGGGGTATACTGTTTCCCCACAGGAGTATAACCGAGTACTGTGCAGTATTGGAGGCTTTATTAGAATGATTAGAGAAGGGTCAGAGTACTTCCTCTCTTTGAAAGTTAATGTCCTGGTGACTTTCTACTCAGCCTTGGGGGTAGGCAAGATTCAGGCTTTATCATCTAAGGAACTATTTACAAATGTTTGCAAAGATGAGGTAATTTTAAGGACAGTTCCGGCCTTTAAACTAAAGGTAATTTAGAGTTCCTTCTGTATCAGGAGGTTGGGTTTCCTTCCTTTTGTCTTAAGTCATTAAATGAGATATAGGGGACACTTCATTGTTTAGAGGTGAAGAGAGCATTGAAATGTTACAGAGAAGGAACCACAGAATGATGTCATTCAGTTGTTTACTTTTGTGCACAAAAATTGAGGTTTGTTTGGCTTCTAATAATACTGCTGCCCATTGGATCAAGTCATATTATGGAAGTCTGTAAGGCTAAATGTAAAATTCTAAATAAATGTTAAATTCTAACCTTTTCTAAAGCTCATCCTACTTGAGCTATTGCTAGTTAATGGGCAGAAAGAGCTAATTCTCTAGATTTATATAAGCCATCCACCTGGCTGTTGTTGCAATCCTTTGCTAAGCACTACTGGTTGAATGCTCTGACCTTAGCCGATGAAGCTTTTGTTAGAAAGGCACTACAAGCTTTAGTCAGGAACTAGTTTATCCCTCTAGTGGGATTTTTTGATCTTCCAGAAATCAGTTTTCACCATTGATTCACACTGATGGGTCTGAGGCCAGGGGCACTAGAACCCTGCAGGAGCAAATTATTATTTGTTTTAATGCAGGAAGGAACTGATGTTGGACACTGACGGTGCCTGCACACTCCAGGCAGTCACTGGCTCCCTCACACACTTCAATTCTGTTTTTCCTGCTATTGAGTGCACACCGTGAGAGTGTCAGTGCCTCAGTTCATCGACCATTGCCATAATTTAAACTGTGTCACTGCTTAAGTTTTATTCTTGGTGCCATCTACCTTCTTTATTATTTTTCTGTGATGCCAAAGTCCAAGAATGGTAAGGAGGGGATGAAGAAATCAAAGAAACACCATGAGCCCTCCATCATACATCATTGCCCCTGTGGAATAACCTTTCTGGACCTGCTGCCCTGACTCCTCTCATAACATTGATGAACATGATGCCTGCTTCTCAGAGGACCTCTGTACCCTCAGAATCCACGTGACGAAATAGGGTCACCCGATCCCCACTTTTGGAGGCAGGTTTTGCACTCGTGAGGCCAAGGCATGGTCTCTGGGCCTTTCCCCAGGGCCACTTCCTAGCATGTCTGGTGTTAAGGAAGCACAGGGCCCTACTCAACATCACCTCGCTGTGGCATCGGAGGCCTGGGGGTGGGTCTGGTGGACAGCTTGCTCCTTCTGGGTGGTCGACTGCGCACCCCCCCCCCCCAACCTGTCTGGCATGAACAGCAGACATCCCTGGTGGGGATGTCGAAGATATACGCTTGGTTGTATGATGGCCAGGAGGTAGAGTTCTTCATGGACACATGTGCGGAACCCACCGTCAGTGAGGACTGGAGCTGCTTCAAGGGGATTGTACAGCTCTGCTCTCTTCACCTTTTTCATAGATTGACCTTGCTCGGACAGTCCTGCCAGGTCCTCCCCTTGGACAAGGTCCCTTGCGCATCCCTGCAGCCCAATCTTATGCCCTGGAGCCCCTGGGTTTTGTTTCCCTCCTGGGCCTATGCCACCCTTGCCTGAACTATCAGAAATTATGGGCCTTTTGGGGCCACTCACCTGGAACCAGGAAAGAGGGGTGGCTGATGCCTTGCGCCAATAGGGTTCAGTTTCAGTCTGGCCTCAGGTACCACCACCCTTTCTACCCAGCACTTCCTCTCCATCAGCATCCTCCACGGAGGATATGCAATCATTACTGCATATGTCCTTGGCCTCCGAGTACTCCCTGTACCAGAGATTCTTGGCAGACGTGTTGCAGGCACTGGATGTGAGCATCACTGCTAGTCATAATACAGTGTCCTTGCAGCTGACTCCTAGGAGATTTCAGCAGTGCAACTTGTCAGATCCCTGCCTGGCCTAGAGACTTCGAGGAATGTTCAAGGGCAGTCTGGAGATATCCCTTTGTATGCCCTCCAGCCACAAGGGATGTTCAGCTACAGTACTGTGCACCCGTGGGTTCTGCAGAGGCAGTGCATTATCCCACCTAAGGGACTGAGTTCCTGCAGACCCCAACAAGGCCTCAACACCCAATGCATGACCAACCTCTGAGGCTGACTCTACTGAGACAGATGCCCAGGGAAGGAAGGTATTCACCTCAGCTCACACCATGATGTATATTGCGGCACATCAGGTGCATAAGAGAGTGTACAGTAGGTGCCTTTGGGCACAGCTAGGTCAGCTCCTAGCTGCCATGCCACATAGTGAGTTAATCGGGCAAGCCATCTGCCTTTCTGCCAGGGTCCTGGAGTTGGTGAAGCACCAGTCAAGGGCATCATACAGTACCAGAAAGGTGGCCTTCAGGATGGTGGGAACTGCAGTCTACATTTGACGGACTGTGTGGCTTCGCCTTTCATGACTGGCACCTCTGACCCAGCGAAAGATGCTTAACTCACAGTTCCAGGAGGATCATTTTTTTTTTCTCCCGCAGGTTCAGGCGTGAGCTGTTGGGGCACCCTCCTGCTCCTGTAACATAGGAGCTTCCACCTGACTCGGACTGGTGTCTGGTCTCACCATTCCCTTAAGGAGTCCCTGCCCTCAGTTGTTCTTGCCCATGCAGAGGGTTGAGGGTAGTTCTACCTTCAGGCTGAGCCAGCTCCTCCCTATTTGGGAAGCTGGGTACTCGGACTCATCAGTGTGAATCATTGTTGAATATTGATTCTTGGAAGATATGAAAATTATGTACTTACCTTACTTGTTGATCTTTCGGAATATCTTCACCATTGATTACCACACCCGCTCACCATCCCCTGCTCAGGTAAGAGCCAGGGCCTCTGGTAGCACACAACAAAAGGTTGTGGGGGTCACTTGTGGTCCCTCTGCCAGCCAAGAAACAAACAAACAAACAAACACACAAGTATTTTTTTGTGGAATGGATAGATAGCCCTTTCCCTCCATTTTATTTTTGTCCTCCCTGCCTAGGGTATATCCATATTAGTTGCTAAATGCAGCGTGTGCCCTGAGTACGATCCAGTCTAACTCCACTGAGCAGATGCTCTTCTGCATGGAGAATTGCAAGGCCCCTTACTTTAGATTAATAACACTGGTTTCTATACAGGGTACACCCCTGTGGATGCAGGGGGAAGCAGTACTTGTTCTATCACTTCTCTAACTATATTAAATTTCTTGGTTTGTATACCCTTTGTTATTTCTCCCTGTGCTTTGGGTCTTAGCCCACTACCACTGGGGGATGCCAGAAGAGGTGACCATATCTTGGCTCCTGGGGCTGCCCAGTCCTATAACTCCTGTGCTCCTAGCCCTTACTTTTCTTCTCCTGCTAGGAGGGAAAGAATCAAGTGACTTTACTTCAGGTTCACACAGATTTTCCAAGAATCAATTGTCACCATTTATTACCATGTCTGGGTATATGTGCCGGAGGCAGTAGGACCCGGCAGGAGCCAAAGCTTTCAGAGCTTAAGAGCTAGGGGAACCAGTGTCGTTGACGGCATCACCCGTGAGGCAGACGTATGATGTGGTGCTCATGGACTGGCCAGTAACCGATGCTAGCTCCCTGCACACCTCAGTTCTGTTTTTCCCGCCATTGAAGTGACTTCATGGGAGCCGCAGCTGCAAGATGTTTTTTTATAAGTGTGTTACACCTTGTCCCTGCCTTTTTTTCTGCTTGGCGCCATCTCTCTGCTGTCTTTTTCAGTGCCACTTCCCTTCTCTTTTCTGTCCCATGATGCAGAGTGTCTTTTTATTTGTTGTTTTTTTGTTATTTTCCATTTCCAGTCATGGCTGATTCCAAGGGGTGTAAGAAGAAGGATAAGAAGAAAGATGCCCCCCCTTCCATGCGTCGGTGCCCCTGCGGGAGACCTATGTCCATCCAAGATCGACATGACTGTGGTTGGACCTCCCTTGGAGCTGGCCATAACATGGACCACTATGACTCCTGCTTCTCCATGAACTTCTGCACCCTAGAGATCATCGCAGTGAAGTGGGGTTGTCAGCTGCCCAATTTTGGAGGCAGACCACGCACGTGGAACTCTCAAGATAAAGTCCCTGGGCTGTTCCCCTGAGTCCCTCCCCAGTACTGTATGTACTGAGGGAGACCAGGCCGCTCCTAGTCCTCACCCCGATGAAACGGAGAGCCTGGGGGAGGGGTTGGGTGGACAGTTGGTCTCCCCAGGGGGTTGGCTGAGCACCCTTCCAGTCAGTAGCCCCTTCGGGACAGCAGACCCCCCAGTAGTGAGGACGAAGCTATACGCTGGGCCTACACAGGCGGGTTCCTTGGTGTTACGGACTGGAGATGCGTCAGCTCCTGGCACTAAAGCCAGTGAGTGAGGTGGAGCCTACTGCAAGGCCAGATCCCTTTCAGCGTCGCTTGTGATGTCGGGAGGAAGAGTCTCTTCCCAGTTGGGCCTTCTGGCATCCTATGGAGTTGTTTTGGATCTCTTCCTGAGCTGGTCGGATGACCTTTGGGGAACAGGCGGGGATCAGGAGGGCCTCATCTCCTTGCAGGACTCTGGTGATGAGGGGGTCTTCCTGGGCCTGGTTCTGTGCATTCACATAGGCAGGTGTCGTCTCCAGGAGTTTCTCCTCTGCTGGTATGGCTCCCTGGTTGTCTCTCAAAACCTTCAATGGTGCCAGGGGTGGCTCTGGTGCCACTTGCGGTGCCAGGGATGGTACCAGGCAGGTGGTCAGTGCCGTCCGTGGTGCTGTAGGGGATTCTGGCCCATTCACGATGCTTTTTCCTCTCTTTTCTTAGAGATTGATGCAAGGCCTGTTCAGAGGCCTAGACCAAGGGGCAGAGTCCTGTCTGATGGGGTAGGTGCAGGGTGCTCTCAGACTGTGGCTCACTCCTTACCCAGAGTAGGTAGCTGCTGTGACAGGAGTTGAAGCACGGACTCGAGGCCTCTGGCTTTTCTGGAACTCTCAGGCCCTGTCATTGGTGGAGATCAGGGCTACCCTGTGGTACCTTGTACCTGTATTTTACTGAATGTCAACTTTGTTGTGATGAATATGCTCCGACTGTTGCTGTCTTGTTACCTCAGGTGTATATACATTATTACATGCCTAGCTTGTATTGTAATCCTGTAGTGGAATGCTCTGGGTAGACCCTGAAAAAGGGGCTGTAATTGTCTCAGTGGACTTGCCCGGTTAGCAAAACTCAAATAAAATAAATATACCGTCACGGATCTGCTGTCCCCACGCGGGGGTTCCTCCCAAGGGCACCACCCTGATAGCTCCTTGCCTGTTGAGTGTTCTTTGGTGGATGAGTTTGCCAGGCTCTGCCCCCAGGCAAGGTCACCTGTGTGTTCTCGTAGCCCTGGCAGAGGACCCACCCTGGTCATCTATGACCACCCCCCCCCCCCCGCCGTCTCCTCCTCCTCCTCTCCCAGGCATTTTGGTTCCTACAGGCCCTTGACCTGGGAACAGTTCAGGGCTTCGGTGAGTGCATTGCCTTAGTTCCTCCTGGACCTTGATCAGACCATTCCAGCCTGAGACTCCAGCACCGCCACCCACTGACTCCTGTTCCTCTTCATCTTCCACTTCCTCCTCTGAGGAATCTGTCCTTCGATGCTGAGTGCACTTCACACCAAATCCAAGCAAAGAGACTGCAAACCTGCAGTGCAGGGCTGGTGCAGAAAATGGGCAGCCACCCCAGCTGAACGTCACATAAATGTGAGCCTGCACTCATGAAGTCCTGAAGGAACACACTTCACAACCTGGGGCAGTCAGTGGTGTGAGGACTGTCTGTTCATTTTCACTTCACTATTATGTTGCATTAACAAGCATTTAAACTTTACTTTTTGTGACGTGTGGTTTTTATGAACACTTTGTACCAGCAGTTCCTGACAGAGATGATGTGAGAGCTGGGGATTTGCCAATTTGGGAGCCGCAACCCTGCACACTGGGTTCTGTCAATCCTCAGGGAATATATCCGTGATTTGGCAGTCATCCCACCATGGCCTTGGTCCTTTACAGAGGCATCCAGTGATGTCTGGCTCCATCTTTCTGCCTCTTCTGCATTCTTGAGGTATGTCCAGCGCAGGTATTGCACACCCAGGGGTTTCCAGGAGCCATGCCATATCACTCTTCTGGGATCCAGCTCTTGGGCACTTCCTCTGGGCATAGTTGCCCAGTGCATGACCTCTCCCTTCCCCCGACTCATAATCTGCGGAATTTGATGCCTAGGGTCATAGGGCATTCTGGGCAGCATGTACTATGCTTTTTTTTTTTTTAATTGTTTGTTTTATTAGTTTTTCTATAACAACAATAACAAAGACATGGGTCTACATCTCATTTACAATTCACTTACAGCTGTCATTCATAGTGGTGGGATTTTAGCCCCTTTAATGTAATGCCTTCATGGAACTACTTGCTACAGGTATTATTCTGTATTTTACCTGATAGAATTATACACTCATTGCATTTGTTGTTCATATATTCTTACAGCATTATTTAATACCTAGCTTTCAGGCGGTAGGAGCTCCATTATTTCTGGACCTGGTTCGGGGTCCTACAGTCACATTCTATTCTTTTATATGAGTGACATCTGGAATTCTGACATTTTGTATATCCCGTCATTTACAGATAGAAAGAAAGAGACCTCAGGAAAGGAGCAAGTATAGCGAAGAACAGTGAAAGGATGGAAGAAATTAGAGTTCTGTTGTGGTGCTGTAAGGGCTACTTGGCACAACTGCTTCAGTACAGTTAGAGAGGGACATTGCGCTTCTGTGGTTTGCCCCCAGACTTCAGCAGAACCAAGAAGAGAAGAGTAAGAGAGTAACAATATGTCAGGATGCATGGATTCTAAATATAATGAATGGTTAATAGTGTTTGGGACCAACCCTTTCAGGGCACAGAATCTGGGTAGTGGTTTAGTTGGAATACCACCCATTTCGTCCATCTTGTTTTGATGTAAGGAATTTTGTCTTGAGCCCTGTATGTCATTCTCTCCATAGTATAAATATCTAGCATTATGTTTCTACATGCCTCAAGGGTGGGAGTTCTGGTGGTATGCCAAAGCCGGGTGATTGCCTTCTTTGCAGCTAAGGCTGCTACCAGAAGTAATCTGATGCTGATATGATCCAATGTGGTATCCTGTAGTAGGATAGCTAGTAACATTAGGGACAGCGTGATCTCTACCGGGCAATCCAACATATCCTGCTGTTCAACCTGTCATTTAAACTCGGTACAGTCCCCAAAAATTGGAAACAAGCCACAGTCATTCCCCTTCCTAAAGGAGGGGTCCTCTCCTCACCCTCCAGCTACCGCCCTATATCCCTGCTCCCCATCCTGGCCAAACTTCAAGAACGTCTTGTCCTCTCCCAACTCCACCACTATCTTGAGTCGATAAACTTCTTAACCCCTTACCAGGCTGGATTCAGGAAAAATCACTCCACCACCACCACTCTCCTCCGGCTCACAAACGCTATCCTCACGGGTATGGACAAAGGGGAATTAACAGCTGCCATATTTATTGATCTGGCAAAAGCTTTTGACACCGTCTCCCACCCCTTGTTGCTGGCTAAACTTGCTCTAGCCGGGCTGTCGGCTACTGCAAATAACTGGTTCCACTCATACCTGTCAAACAGGTCCCAATCTGTCCGCGTTGGCTCGGCTACATCCACCCTACTCCCAGTCACCAGCGGAGTCCCCCAAGGGTCGGTTCTCTGCCCACTACTGTTCTCCATATTCCTCAACAACCTGCCAGCAGCCTGCCCAACACGGCCATCCACATGTACGTTGACGATACAGTGTTGTTCGCCTCTGGCCCATCCCTCTAGTGTTGTGACAGCCTGCCTACAGAAGGACTTTGACTCTGTCCAATGTTGGCTCATCTCAAACCAACTAGTACTAAACTAAAAAAAAAACGTCTCCCTCACCTTTGGCTTCCGGCCCAAACTCACACGGCTTACTGCGCCAGCCACGTCCTACACTCTGGACAGCTCCCCACTGGAGGCCTGCACCTCCTATCATTATCTAGGTGTCTGGCTTGATCAACACCTTAACTTCTCTGCACACACTGATGCTATTCACAAAAAATTGAACCCTGTGTTGGGAGCCCTCTACCGGAATAAAAATTGCATACCCCTGCCAACCAGGCAAGAAATAGTCAAAAAAATGATCCTCCCTATATTTGACTATGGTGATACTGTCTACTGTCTTGAGCCCTCAAACCTCCCTAGCAAGGCTAGACCCCCTATTTAACTCCTTCTGCCGCTTTTCGCTGGACCGCCCTCCCAGCACCCACCACTGTGTCCTCTACCAATCCTTGAACCTCACCTCTTTACACAACAGAAGATCACGTCACTGCGCTAGAACCTCGGCAAAGTTCTGGTCACAATCACTCCCATCCTACCTGTCAGCCTCTCTAACTGCCCCACCCCCACCATCCTACGCGCTCCGTAACAGCGACGCTAGGCTCCTGCATATCCCACATAGAGCCACCCGGTCCGGCCAGGCTGCCTTCAGCTTTAGGTTACCCAAACTATGGAATTCCCTGGCAGCCGATATTAGACACTCCACAAGTACTCCCCATCTAAATGCCCTTCTCAATTCACACTTCTCTACCACCTGCTCCTGTAACTCCCCCTAACTCCCCCCTCACTCCTGTACCCGCCCAGCGTAAGAATCAAGTCTGGTCTCTCCACTGTTTTGACCTGCTTCATTGTAAAACACTGTATACTGTACAGTAATCTGCCTACCCTCAATTTGTTCCATTCACATTATGTATGTTACCCACTGCAGTTCTGTTACCCCTTATGTATGTTGTTTTCTGACTGTACCTTGTTCAACTGTATGTTTTGTTCAGATTGTATCCTGTTTCCGCTGTAACCCCAAAACCCCAGGGCGCATCTGGAATCGAGCAGTAGTCTGCTCAGCATGCCTTCTTGGTAAATCTCTTAAATAAATAAATCAATAAATCCTCTAATTGTTTTGTAACTTCTTGCCAGAATGGTTGGACAAGTGGGCAGTCCCAGAATACGTGGGTTGCAGTGGCCACACCCTCTCCAACATATTGCCGTCAACTGGTCTGTGTATTGTGCTACTATGTCAGGTGGGCGGAAATATTGATAGCGACATTTCCATGCAAATTCTCTCCAGTACGATGAGGTGGTTAAACGGTAGGCCAGGGTGGCGATTGTATTCCAGGTTGCGATGTTGTGTGACAGGCAGAGTTCTGAGTTCCATTTTTGTAATATGAACATTGTGCTTTCATGCAGTGTTTCTTTGTAGAACTTTATACGCAGAGCCAGTGATATGGACTTGGATATGGCCCTGGAGGTAGGAAATTAATAGTTGCGGGAGGGCAGGGAGTTTACGTGGCATGCTGTGGTAGTCTAAGGGCTTTTCCCCCTTTGTAAGATCTAAGGCCCCGTTCGCACTACAGCACGGTTGGGCAAAATGTTTTTAAAAGTGGATTAACACTTACCGTGCTGTAGCGTTCGTACTGCAACCCCTTTCCTGTGATCCACATTAGGCAATGCATTTTACAGGGTTCACACTGCGGCAGAGATCCGTGCCAACTATAAACCGAATTCAGCAGCATGGAAAAGCTGCTTACCGTGATGCTTTGCGCTCTTGCTTGAAGTGCGTTAAAGGAAGCGAGCTGGCGGATTCGCACTCTAGGTAAATCGCTTTACTTTGAAAGCGGTTCTGGGCATGCTCAAACCCAGGTCTCATCAGGGTTTGAGCACGCTCCAAATTCTGATCTAAAAGCGGGTTTATGCTAACGCGATCCGGGCCAGCACGCTTTTGAAACGGTTCAAGCGCTGAGAACCGTTTCAAATGCCCTAGTGCGAACGGGGCCTTAGTTGCAAGTACTGAAAGTGGTCCGCTTGAAGGTTAAACTCTGTTTGTAAAGTGCCAAAAGGCACAGTCCCCGATTTGTGAATTACTTGGAATACAGATTGAATTCTCAGTTTTGCCCATCCCCTCAGGGCTCCATCCCAAATGTTTGGTCCATATAGGGAGTCATACGCCAGGGCTCATAGGTAAAACCTATTAGCTGGGAAGAGGTATCGGTTGGAAATGCTTGACCATTGTTTTAGTGTTGTGGTTGTGTACTGGTAGAATTTAGATAGAGGGGAGCATGGGGGGGGGGGGTTACCAAATAGGTATTTCTATAATTGATTATGGATCCATCATCTGTGTCTCTGCGACTGATACCGCCCTCCAGCATATCTCCACTGCTCTTAACAAGGCATGTTGTCTCATCTTAGGAACCCACCATCTCACCCACACTTGTGACCTCTATGTCCTAACCACTTTGCTATAGCTTAAAAATCACGTTAAATATCAAACTTGCCTGATGGCTAAGAAAATAACCTTAGGCCTCTTGCCAGCAAGAGTACAAGATCTTCTAAGTCCCCCTCGTAATCCACGTTGCACCCGAGGTTCTGATTCTCAGCTCCTACAGGTACCTCATTGCCGAACCACCCAGAGTCAGCGATCATTCACCTACAGGGCCCCTCTCTGGATGAATGCTCTCAGCAGTGACATCACCTCCGAAACTAAGCTGGGCCCGTTCAAAATCAAGCTTCAGTCACTACTCTCTACAGCTAGCACCTGTGACTGTCTCCCTTAACCCTGTTTTCCCAGACCTTAACGTTAGCACTCAACCTCTTTCATAGTAACTTAGCACTCTTGCCTCCGGCCCCTCCCCCTGCATCCCTTCCCCCTTCTCCACCCTTCTTCCCTCTCCTCTTGCCCCATCTCTTCTCACGTCCTCCACCCCCCTCTATTACTCTTTCCAGTCCATCCTTCCACATCCCTTCCTATACCCTGTGCCCTGTTTGTCTTGACAAAGCCTGCTGCCCAATATCAATGTATTGTATGTATTTTCCCGGGTCTGAAACTGATTACCATAATGTGTCTCTGTTGTTTTACGGACTGTCCATTATGAGTTTTTTACCTCCTATTTACAATTTATTGTACTGTACTTTACTGTCCTGTTTAATCTGTTGTCCTTTCTACTGACGTGGAACCTTTGTAAAAGAGCTCTTAGCTCAAAGGTATATGTAATCTGAGACTTAAATAAATAAAATAAAAATAAATAGTTATGGAGGTCATTTAGCACTTATTTGATTTGCTTCCAGTATGGGTTTAGTGAGGGGGCGATCCAGGTTAGGATATTTCATAGATGTGATGCTAGTGCATAGTGTACCAAGTTGGGGAGGTTTATTACACCTTTCTCTTTTGGGAGCTGTAGAATTGATAGTCTAATTTGGGGCTGTTTACCATTCCAGCTAAATCAGGATATTAGTCTGTGCCAGTCTCTAAAGTAGAGTTTATATGTTATAATCGGTAGTGTTTGGAGATAGTACAATATTCGTGGGAGTATGTTTTGACGTATAGTGTCTATATGTTGGAAGAAACTTAGATATAGTTGTGACCATTGTCAGAGGTCCTCTGTTATTTGTTGTGTCAGTGATTCCAGATTTAATGATTAAAGATGGTCTAGATTTTTAGTGAGCTTGATTCCTAAGTATTTAAAGGATGTTTTATGCCATTTAAAAGGGAAGGCCCTTTTAAGCTGTGGTGGGGGAAGTAGTTATATAATAGAACTTCTATTTTTGAATTACTAAGGGTATACCCTGCTAATTGTCCAAAGATTCAGAAAATGTTCCATACCTAAGGAATAGAGGTCTCGGGTGTGGTGAGTGTTAGAAGCAGATCATCGGCAAACAGAGAAAGTTTGTATTCTCTACCTCCCAGTGGCAAACCTGTTATTGAGGGGGTTTGACAGATGTGGATGGCTAATGGCTCTAAGCAGATTGCGAATAGGAGAGGAGATAAGGGGCACCCCTGTCGGGTTCCCCTAGTTAGTGGGACTGTGTCCAAGACGGAGCCATTCAGGTGTACTTATGCGATAGATGAGGAATATATATTTTGTAAAGAGGCTATAAAGGTATCTGGGAATCTGAAGGTTGTTAGGACTGCCCAGAGAAAGGGCCAGGCCATCCGGTCAAATGCCTTCTCGGCATCGAGGCTTAGCATTGCTGATGGGATCTTGCAAGCAATGGCATAATCTAGTAGTAAAAGGGATCTTACTTTGAGAGGGCTCTTGCAGTAGGTCGTTACCAGTAGGATTAGAGCCATCAGGCACTAGGACCATACAGAAAACTTTAGCTATCTTGTGTCTGACAGGGCACCACCAGCCCAACATCACGTGATGGACATCAGTGTGACACTATAGTGGGCAGTCCCCACACCCACCCTCCAGTTCTTTCCCGCGGTCGACCTGCACATGTCGGACCTCGCGGAGAACACTGCTTCAGTCGACTGTCATTTTCGGATGAGTATTTCATCGTTTTTATTTCTTTCTGTTAATTGTTGAAAAGTATTTCTTTTTTCATGCATGTCTTCTCTGACGCCTTCCGAGTCGCATAAGAACAAGTGTGATTCCTGTGGCACTCAGCTCCCTCATAAAGGATGGCCATTCTCGCTGCCTCTTCTGTCTTGGACCAGAGCACAAGGCTGAGGACTGTGAGGCCTGCCCGAATTTCAACCAGGCCACATGGATACGCTACCAACAGGCCCTGGAAGCCAACGTTCTTAAACTAAGGATGGCTTCCATGAAGGAACTGCAGAAGCTGCAGGGATTATCCTCCTCTCGGAGGCGGGGTTCTCTGTACTCCCATAAGAAGAAGAAGAAGGACAAGGACAAGCACCAGCACCATGATTGGTCTCCTTCCGGGGGCCACGGGCGATGAGTGGCCTCCCGCTGCTGCAGGTACCGCTCCTCCAACCAAGCCTGAACGTGCTTGCAGGAAGCAGCCCCTGATCCCCCAGCCTAAGCTGGTCACAGTTCAGGTGGGCGCCTCCAATTCATCGGAGAGCTCCGCCACCCATAGGCACCTCAAAACCCTGAGACCTCAGTCTGGTGGCGCAGCCAATAAGTCGGTTGTCAGCCCCTCTGATGAACGTCCAGCCCTGGCTGATAAGTCGCATGCCAGCTCCTCTGGTGTACGCCCAGCCACTGCACTTCCATTGGGCCCCGATAACAGGTCTGGCACTGATCCGCTGGATCAGCGCACGCTGCAGCCACAGCACTCCCTAGAGGGTTCTCCCACTCGGGATCCTCCTTCGTCACCTCCCTGATGGTGTCTCCTGGCTCTCCTGCACACTCAGAGCCAAAGTCAGAGGAGCGTCCACCCGACACAACCCTGGTGCCAGAACTGGAATTCCTGACGCCGGACCTTCCGCGGGAGCTACTGTCCCCTGCACCACAGGCTCCCCCATCCGGGCCAGCCACCCCACCCCAGACTCCGGTGGGACCCTCAGCCCCCTTGGGGGCCTCTGGACATTCCAGCATCAGACCTGTATTATCAGGCCCTTCTAACCCTCCATCAGGGCCCATGTCGGGTCCTTCAGGCTCTGTTCCAGGGCCTATGCCTGGATGCCCACCGTTAGGTCCACCAATAGCAGGGGTCACGTTAAGGGTGTGCTCTGTTCTCTGAGCACAGTTTGATTCTGTAGGAGCATGTTTTAATGCTCAGTTTGGCATTCTGTGTGCTCCTGTTGTATAGTAGGAGCACGGAGGAGAGAAGGGCTATTATAATGTTTTGACAACAGTCCGCCTTTTTTTTTTTAAACTTGAACCGACAGTAAAGGTGTTGTGCAAAAAAAAGGGTTGTGTGTATTTTGAAGTGGGAGTTTTTTTTCTTTTTTAAACTTTATTTTTATTATTTTGCACACTAATATACATAGTACAAAGACCATATCTTGACAAGACCATGGAAGAGCAAACATCAACATGGTTCTAACCAGTTAATCACAGGAAGGGTGCATCAAGATATTTTGATACCTCACAGGGGGTAATTGCAAAATAAGAATACACGCTAAAGAGTGCAAAAATTGAGCTGTGTATTTAAAGCCCAAGAGCAGTATGAGTACTACTAAAATAACTAAAGTCCAGGAAATACAAAAGTCCGGCTTTTGCACACCTATTAAGGCTTGTAATGTCATACTATGTAGCTTTAAGTGAAATAATTGGGATAATTTCAGGCAGCAAACAAGCTAACACGTTAACAAATACTAGAGATTACAGCTGTAGATAAACTATCTATCTATATTAAAGATATCCCCTTTAAAACATCTCCACAAAACAATATGGTGGGTAGTGTGAAAAGTTCCAACTAGCAGTTAGAGAAGAATCAGGAAGGTCTCACAACTTGAGTCAGTCTCCAGTTTCTTCCTCCGACAAACTGCCGTCTATGGGGCTGTGAATCCATTGATGTTCTTGCAAACGCGAGGCCCATTTCCCTGCTTCCAATGGGTTAGTGAAGATCCAAACTTTATCTTTATGTACGATTTGTAACCATGCGGGGTAAATCATGGCATGGGGAATTAAAGCAGCTCTCAGCTTTTGGCGGACACCATCAAATTTCTTCCGCCACATGCGGGTTGCGTAACTAATGTCAGGGAAGAGAAAAACATCATTTTCATCCTGTGTGAGCGTTCCCGCTCTGCAAACTAGATGAAGAATTTTGTCCCGAGTTCCCACAGTGTCTGTGATAAGCAGTAGAGTTCAGGGACTATCAGAGGGGCACGATAGCCCCGTGGAGTAATCCTGTATGCTTTCTGTAAAACAAATGGTGTCAGTGGTTCCTCCGGGCAGAGTTTTTCCTGTAGCCATTCCTGTAGGAACATCAAAGGGTGGTCCCCTTCAATGCCTTCAGGGAGCCCTAAGATGCCCACATGGGATGATCGGGTCTGGTTTTCAAGGGACTCGAGTCTAGCTCTAAAGTGTGCGTTCTCCTTAATTAGAGTTGCTGTTGCAGCGGCTGAAGTTTCTACAGTACCTGCCTCTTAGCATCCCCAATCTCCGTCTGAACCTATTCGACGGTCTATTCCACTAAAGTAAGTCGGGTGCCAAAAGAATCCATCTTGGTGTTGAGGTCGGTAACTACCGAAATCAGACGCTGTAATTTGGACCCGATTGAAGCCATAGTTTCCTCAGTCTCTTCTGAGGTCGCGGCCTGTACTATACCTTCCGTTCTCTTAGACTGTGTAGTCCCTGCAATTTTTCCTCCCGTTCCACCACCTTTTTCTTTGCAAGAGTTACCCATTTTACGTTTATGAGGGTACTCTTTCTAGAGCTGATAAAAGTTCTTCAAAGTAGTCGATGAAAAAAGGTGAAATTAAGAGTTTATCAGTATTTAAATGCAGAGCTGGTAAAGTTTGCTGCCTCACAGCTCGGGCTCAACAGCGCCCCAGCGGAGTTTTAAGACAACAACTGGCTATGCTGCCAGTCAATCAGTGTACTGTAGGGGCGGGCAACCACTTGTTGCTAAGGGTGTGTACAATGATTGGCTATTGCCTAGGTTTGCTTTTCATTGGAGGTGGACGCCACTGCAGACATGAGGGAGAGGGGCTGAGACTACCAAGTGGTGCCGATGATCGCGTGGTTGGGTTTTGGGAGAAGCCGAGATTACCAGAAGGAAGATTCCACCTTATATATGGTCGAAGGTAAGCTGATTTTCTCTTTGCAGTGCAAGATCCCATCCACCGCAAATTCTATTGAGTGGAGTGTGTATCTGTGGTGGTTTTCTGGTTCTGAGGAGTTTTTGTGCATTTCTTTTGTCTGTGTGTGAGACTGTTCTTAGTAAGTGTGCAAGTATCAACCGGCTGTTTTTAGTGTTGGGCAGTGTGGTTGGTTTAGTCTCTCTGGTGAGTAGCGCGGTCTTTCAGTTTGCTGCAAACTTATGCTACATCAGAATGGAAGCAGCTTACTTTCAAAGTCAAACAGTACAGACTCAGGATTAGAGGTTTCACGGTATACCTGTGTAAAGGAATACAGCGGTTTCCAAGTAGCATGTATTTGAAACCGTGGCAGATTCCCCTAACTGCGATCTGACAGCATATCTCGCCAACTGGAAATGTACATTACTAGCTGATCAAGTGCTTAATGGAGTGACAAATGGGTTTTTGCCGCCCTTCTTGAATGTCAGGTCGTGTTGTTGTGTGGCCATGTGATAAAAGTTACTCAGGTGATTGCCTTTCACTCGTCTCATATTGTAGACCCGTGCATAATGAATGCTAGCTTTAATTGAAATAATTAAAAAAAGAGTATGCCCCAGCTTGTAAATTGTTACAGAGCCACTCATGGGTCGGTTTAGCTACCTTCCCTCACATGTATCATGCTGGCTATCAGATACAGTCCCCCTCATCAAATGGCTCGAAAAGGTAAAACTTTTATTATAGTGCTGCAGATCCTGTGTCTTTGTAAAGTTTGATCTGCTACTGCTGTGGGGTACTACTGGATTACTGGAAGGGGTGAATGGATGCTTGAGGGATCAGGCCGTGTGGTGAACAGTGATGGATAAGTAGTCTGGTGTCTTTGGTCAAACAGAGAATGGGGGGGGGGGCATGGATGGATTATTTTAGACTGCTTTAAATTTAAACTTACTGAGGCTTAGGATTTGATCAGGGACTTTGTGGCTGCAAGTGTATGTAGAGTCCAGATTGTCAGTTAACTGCCCTGCCTATGTTGTGTCTCGCTCCCGCTAAGCTTCACGTGGCCCTCTACCACTCACAAAATCCTTTCTCCCTAGCTAGGTCTAGAGAATGTTTTGGTTGACTGCACGGGAGTCAGTCTAGCAGGTGAGGTCTACCGAAACTGTTAAGTTTCACGTGGTGATCAGAGGGGAAGATATTCTACTGGCGCAGTGCACAAACCAGTCAAGGGCTAAAATATTCCCTAAGTCTTGAGGTCTGGGCCCGATCAAAGTGAAGCAGGACTTTCAGTTCTAACCCTGTGAAAATCTGATGAACTTACTGAGCTGTTAGTTATTTTGTGTGCATGCGCAACTTACTGAGCTATTATTAAGTCTAGCTCCTTCCTCTCTTCTACTGCTTGGACTTGGAGCCATGTCAAATTGTACAGGCCTTTTTTTTTATCTATTAAGGGATTTCTACCACCCCCTGCCATGCTCAGCTCTGTGAGGAGCATCCGTCAGTGCACCCACATGCATTATGTTTAGTGGAGGGCATGGTGAGTAATCTCTGTAAAATGCTCACCATATGATAGTCTTACTGCCTAAGACAATGCACAATACAGCTACTTAGAGTATTTATTTTTATTTAGTTTTTGTTGACCGGGAAAGCAGGACTAGACAATTCTGCCCATTTTCAGCCTTGTCTTGGGGGAAGGGGATACAGATGATTGCCAATGGACATTGAACCAGATTAAGCTGTTGGTGGTATGTTTAGTGAATGGGGGAAATTTGGCCAGACCACCAGGGAAATTCCACTACTCTGTTTTGAATTCTGTACAAATATATTTATGTAAATGAAATGTGATGGTGTAAAATACTGATGTGATTTCAAATTAAAACTCCTTACCCTTTTTGAGAAGTGCCATGGGATCTTTAACATCCACCTGAACTACCACCAGAACAGGCAGATGGTACCTTGGTTTAATGTCTCATCTGAAATATGGCACCTCAGGAGTGCAGCACCCCTCACATGCAGCCCTACAGTCTCAGTACTGGGATTTAACCTAAGTGCCTGGTGTGGGGATAGAACCTACAGCATTCTATTTTGAGGCCTCAGAGGCAAGTATGCAACCTGTTGAGCCACTGACACTGCTAAAGCAAGCAGGCAGAGTTAAAGCAAGCAGGCAGTTATTCTATTAAGTTTGGTGACTTTTTGTATGTAGGAGCACAGAAGCGATTAACAGGAGCACATATTTTGGGTCCTGATTTGGACAATGTGTGCTCCTCAATTTCGAAGGAGCACACCGTGGCAAAACCTTAATGCCATCCCTGACCGATAGGACCTTTGGCTCCTCCGTCAGGTCCGATGCTGGGTTACCCGCCGTCAGGCCGTTCGCCGGGTCTCCCGACACAAGTCTACCCTGCGCCTCACTACCCTTCACTGGGTATCACACGCCAGGGTACCCCACGCTGGGGTATCCGAAGCCGGGCTATTCGCCCTATGGAGCACCAGGCTACCATTACCCGACGCTGAGCTATGTGGTGCCGGGGTTTACCTTCCCAGGATACCCGCTCGTCTATCAGCCCTCTCCTCCTCCGCCCCCTCCACTACCTCAGCCTCAGGTGGATTTTCGGGAGGCATTACAGTCTTGGTGGTCCAAAACCAGGATGCAGTTGGTCTCGGAACTGAACCAGCAGCAACTGGCCGCAGCTTCCACGCCGGCCCACATGGACTTTATGCCGAGATCTCCCTCTCCAGTGGAGTCTCGCCCCTCTACTTCGGGACAGATCTTGCGTACTGCAGCAGTAGCCTGCGGCTCACGGCAGTGCATGTTCCAAGGGTTCAAAATGTCCTGGGTGGACACCCTCAGCTACAGTCAGGCAAGGGCACACAAGAGTGAACTGAGGCAGTCAGTAGTCGAAGAGATCTTCGATCAGTGGGGTCGCCCAGATCTTGATATGTTCGCCTTCCCACCCAACACAGAACTACCCAGTTTCTGCTCGTTCCCAGGCATGGTGTTTTCTGGCGAGACACGCTGTCTCTCTGCTGGACAGGGTGGTTCCTGTATGTCTTCCCTCCCTTTCCACTGTTGCAGAGGGTGCTTCTGATACTCCAGCAAGAAGGAGCCTTCATGATCCTCATAGCCCCTTATTGGACTCGCCAGCTGGTTTCCTCTGCTTCAGCAGTTGAGAGTGGAACCTCTGGTTCCCCTGCCCCTCTGCCAGAATCTGCTGACTCAGGACCAGGGCAAGCTGGTCCATCCAGGCCTCAAGTCCCTTCACCTTCACACGTGGTACTTGCTGACATAGCTGTTGCATGCTTTGGAGTCTCTTCCATAGTGGCCCAAGTCCTTGTGGAGGCCCGAAAGCCATCCACAAGAACCACATATGCTACGAAATGGAAGAGGTTCTCCATTTGGGCAACCAGCAAGGGATGGGACCCTTTATCTTGCCCTGTCCCACAGGTCATGGAATACCTGCTGCATCTTTCTGACCTTGGTCTCAGCTGTTCTTTGCCGAAGGTCCATTTTTCCACCATTTCTGCCCACCTTGATCCAGTGAAGGGTAAAACTTTGGCTCAGCTGGAAGTTTCCAAAATCTTTCTGAAAGGAATACTCTATCTAAAACCCCCCATCAGGAACCCGATTCCTCCGTGGGATTTGGTCTTCTTTCTTGAGAAACTCACCTTGCCTCCCTTTGAACTGGCTGCAAGTTGCGACCTGCACTACCTTTCCTGGAAAGCACTCTTTTTAGTGGCCATTACTTCTGCTTGAAGGATTTCCGAGCTTCAGGCCCTGATGTTTAAGGAGGCTTATTTGATTTTCCACAGTGACTGGGTGGCTCTGCGTACAAATCCTAAGTTTTTACCAAAGATGGTATCTGAGTTTACTTTGAATCAGACCATACACTTGCCAGTGTATTATCCTGAGCATTCCAATCAAGGGGAGGCCATTCTGCACACTCTAGATGTGCACAGAACCTTGCGTTATTACATGAACCGGACAAAGTCAGTCTGTAAAATGGATCAGCTTTTCGTTTCTTTTGTACCCAAAAGAGAGGGCGTGGCAGTTTTGAAACAATGCTTATCCAAATGATTAGCAAACTGCATTTTGTTTTGTTACCGGAAGTATAACAAGCCCCTTGCAGGGGAAGTCAGGGGGCATTCAGCCAGAGGCATGGCTGCATTTTACTGCTTGTTTCAGTAATGTTTCTGCCACAGACATTTGTGCAGCAGCCACTTGGAACTCTGTCCACACCTTTACCAAACACTACAGTCTGGACATTGCCTCTAGGCGCAGGGCGGGCTTTGGACTAGTCATCCTTCAGGTCCTCCTTGCTTAACCTGGTACCTACTGCAGACCTTTCCTGCCCTCGTGCTTCAGCCTTTGTCTGAATTATACTGCTTGGCACTCAGTCATAATGGTTATTACCTACTGCAAGAGCCCTCTCAAAGTAAGATAGTACAGTTACATAAGAACTTACCGCAACAGTAGATCTTCGAGAGAGGCTCTTGCAGTAGGTATCTTTTTTCCTTCCACCTTCCCCCTGCTTCTACCGCTAGTTCTTTCTGGCCTTTCTTTTGGCTCCAGAAGCCCACTCCTTTCTCCTGTTACACCTTCTTAGGTCTCCGACGGGAGAACTGGAGGGCGGGCATGGGTCTGCCACCAGACACTGCTAGCTAAAGTTTTATGTGTGGGCCTAGTGTCTGACAGCTCTAGTCCTAATGGTCATTACCTATTGCAAGAGCCTCTCTCAAAGATCTACTGTTGCAGTAAGTTCTTATGGAACTGTACTTTCTTCTTACATTGTCGTATGCTTGGCATTTCCGAATAAACCCTACTTGATCCAGGTCTATTAACTGTGGAAGTAGTTTCTAATCTGTGTGCCGATATGGACATGTATACTTTATGATCATAGTTTAGAAGGGAAAGTGGTCTATAGGAGGGGGCATATCATGGGTCTTTGTTGGGTTTAGGGATAGCCAAAATGACTGCATAGTGCCGTGATGGGGGTGGAGGGTCATCTTGTTGTGTTGCCTGGTAAACTGGGAGGAGAAGGGGTGTTAGTTTCTGTTTAAAATTTTTATAGAACTTGGCCGGATATCCATCTAGGCCAGGAGATTTTCTGCTTTTTGCATCTCAGAGGACACGCTGGACCTCCTTAGCCCTTATAGGGACATTTAAAAATAATGTAATTCACTAAAATACTACCAACAGCTTAATCTGGTTCAAGGTCAGTTAGCATTCATCTGTTTCCCCCTCCCCCAGGTCGTGCCTCAAAACAGGCAGGATTTTTCCTAGTGCATTTACCCGGTCAACTAAAACTAACTAAATAAATAAATCTAGATGGAGTGCTGCTGTTTCATCTAATTTAGGTATTTTGAGTGACTGCAGGTAGCTAAAAAGTTGTGTTGGGAGTGTCTCCTGGTCTACAGTATATAATCTTCTATAGATGGTGATCAAAACAGATTTAATTGCCGATGGATGTTTGGCAAGTTGGCCCGCCTCTGAATCAAACATTTGGAGGATGCATGCCCTTGTTTTATGCCATAAGTTTGCTTGCAAGGTTCCGGGCTCTTCTTGGGCCCCCTTCATATTGATAACGCTTAAGGTATAACAAGGTCTGTTCTACTTTGGAGTCCATTATTTTTTGAAGTTATTGTTGTACCTGCCGGATCTGGGTGGAGAGAGGTTAGTCTCCTTGGGAGAAGAAGCATTGTAATGTGAAGAGCTTTGTAACCCCCCTGCAAATGGGGGTTCCCCAAAAGACTTCCAGGAGCTTGCTTGAATGCTCCAAGCCTGAATGGTGTTTGGCATTTAAGCCATTTATCAGTGAGTGTTTTTAGAGCCTCTGGTACTGTCTCTTTAAGAGCTGTCTGCTTGCAGACATAATTAGTTTGTATGGGGGACTGTGTGTTTCTTTGATTGAGTACCACTCAAGCTGCTGCCAATTCACTCCATTTTTGCAGTCACTAGGAGTGCAAAGGGAACCTATCTGAAAGATGTAACTGTTTGCCAGAAATCATTTACAGTAATAATGAAATTACAGTTTGTCTAACCTGCTTTCTTTTGCAGTCAGAACAGTGTCTGCTAGTTCCCCATTCTAGTTTTGAACTGCTGAACTGGACCAATCAGTGTGTGGGGTAGCTAGCTCTAAAATGGTGCCTTGGACAAATCAGAACTTGGACTCATAATCTGAGCCAGCCACAAGAGGATTGTATGGGCAGTGACTCTGGGAGATGTAGTTTAGACTTCAGTGCCTTTGGACCAACAGCAGCAGTCTATTGTGAGTGACAGCCAATCCAGTCAAGAACTGGGAGGAACTCAAAGGAAGAGCCCGGTTTTGTCGGTTGGAGTTTCAGTTGAGCTTTGGCAGTGAAGAAGGAAGGGGCCCTGTGCTTTTCAGTGTGCAGTTTTAGTCAAAACGTGTGTAAGGCCCAGAGTTCGGTCTGCAGCTTGTTGGACTGAATCCGTCCTGTGAAAAGAATCAAAGGATCTCTGAAGAGTAGAAACCAGGCTCACCCTGTAGAAGACTGGAAGAATTGCTGAAAATTGCACTTCGGTCTGTCAGGAACTGAATCTGCTGTGTGTTCTCCGGGTATTGTGCAGTAATTGCGATCGGGATACAGATGCAGCCTGCCTGGTATAGTGCTTTCTTTTATATAAATGTGTGAAGAGGTTTGTGTACCTCAAGTGAGCCCTGCTGACATTGAAGGACCCTATCTTATTTGGAGGTCGTGAGTACTAATTCAGGGTCGCTCCTGTTGAATTGCCACATTAAATCCAAATGGAATTACTGTACTGCTGACTGTTTAATTTTCCTTTTCTCTGTGTGAAAGGGCCCCACCAGCTGCCACGGTTTGGACTAGCCACTAGGGCTTGGGTACCCAGGGACAGTAACTGATAGGGATAGGCCTGTGCACAGAGCCATAGGTAGATTATTAGAGTGATAAGCTAATTAACCTGATTTCCCCTGTCCTTGTTATATCCCCTAAATAAATCAGAGCTGCTTGTTTCAGCAAGTTATACTGCCTGAGGTATTTGTCTATGTTAAGTACTGTACTGTGATTGTTGCACTGTATCTCATTTCACAGGAGGTCCCAGTGCGGAACCAGTCCTGGGGGTAAGTGTATACTGTGAAGGTAATTTGATATATTGTGTGGGCCACTAGTGGGAAGAAAGGGGGGTTGCAGTGTCCCAGAGGGCTGTGACCAAGTTAGTTTAACTATTGCAAACCCTGACCTCTGGGTGGAGGCACCCGCCATTGGATCCAGGCCCCTCAACCTGTTAGTGGCAAATCAGGCAGGGGTAGTAGCCCCTGGGATAGCGCCATCTAGGGGTTACAGCTTAATTTGTAATTCCTTAGTAAGTGCTTCTCTTTTTTCCCCGGGAGGAATAGGATATGTATTCTCCTCTTAGCATGGTTGTCATCATGTCCCATAGGATGGCAGATGGGTTATCAGGGTCAGGATTGTCACTTACTATTTGGGAGATTTTGTCTTGTGTTAGTGTAACAAATTCTGGGTCTTTAAACAGTGCTAAGTTCAGTCGCCAGGAGGGGTGGAGAGGGGGTTTAGCCAAATTTAATTTAACCTGAACTGGCTCATGGTCCGAAAGTAAAATTGGCCCATGGTTTACATTTTGAACTGGGTCAAGGTGTTCAGCCATTGTAAAAAAAAAATAGTCCAGGTGGGCTGAGGAGCCTGTTCTGGGCGAGATAAATGTGTATGCTGGTGTGGCTGGGTAGAAATGTCGCCATAGATCTGCAGAACCTAAGTGGGCTAGGGTGATGCGTAGGTATTTCTGTATCCATGTTGTTCTATGAGTCTGGGGGCCTGTTGTGTCTAGATTGGGCCATAAGGTATTGTTGAGATCTCTGCCGAGGAGTAAATGACCTTGGAGCATTGGCATTTATTTATTAAAAAAGCATTGTGCCAGATTTTTGTCAAAACCCAATGGAAAATAGATGCTTGCCAGGGTCAGCGGAGCATTGTATAGTTGTCCCACAGCGATCACAAAGCAACCCCTGGGGTCCAAGTATTGGTCCTGAACAAGAAAGGGTGTACCCTGTGGTATCAGAATAGCCACTCCCTGATGTCGACCTGATTTGTGGGAGGCCACCACTACCGTGGGGAAACCCCTAGTTTTAAATTTATCACATTCTGTTTGTGATAGGTGTGTTTCTTGGAGAAACACTAGGTCCGGTTTTCCTCATCTTCGCTGTTGTAGTATTCGGGTTCTTTTGACAGTGCTATGGATATCATTTATGTTCCAGGATATAACTCGGGGAAAGATTAGCCATATGTAGGGATTGGTAACATGGTGGATTGCCCAGGAGGTTGGGGGTGGCATTTCTGTAGTTGGGACGGGGAGTAACCTTGTAGCTCAAGTATGCTGGTTTTGGAGAGAGAAAGAAGTAAGAAGATAGGAAGCAAGGTAGAAAGATATAGAGTGAAGAATATAATTAGCAAACACATTAACATCAAACACCAAATATCCAAAAGCAAGCTACTGGCTAGGGGGAGTTCAGGTGGCAATATCAGAAGAAGAGAAAGACCTGAAAGTTATAGTACAAGGTGACATGAGACACACAGCACAGTGGCGTAAGGCAGCAGCTAAAGCAAACCGTATGCTGGGGTGCAGAGCTAGGGGCATCACTTCTAGGATGGAGGAGGTTATCCTACCACTATACAGGTCACTGTTGAGACCACACCTTGAGTACTTTGTCCAGTTCTGATGCACCTTCCTTAAGGAAGATATCAAATTACTGGAGGCAGTACAGAGGAGAGCAGCCAAATTGATACAGGGCATGGGGGACAGAACATACAAGGAGAGACTGAGAAAGCTAAACATGTATTCTGTGGAGGACAGGCGAGAGAGAGGGGACATGATTGAGACCTTCAGATACTTAAAGGGAATAAACAAGACCAGCATCGAGGGGATCTTTACCCTAAGGAAGGAAGGTGCAACAAGGGGTCTTAGCCTGAAACTGGTGGGAGGCAGATTCAGGAAGGAGATAAGAAGGCACTTCTTTACAGAAAGGATGGTGAAAGGATGGAACAAGTTGCCAGAGGAGGTGGTGGCAGCAAGGTCAGTGACCTGTTTTAAGAGGAGGTGGGACAGGGTAAAGAAGATTAGGCCAGCTGGTACTGCGGGGAAGTTGGGGTACAGTGAAGGGAAGGGGAGAGGGGACCAACTCCAGAGGGAGTAGGGGGGGCAGCTACTTGGAATAACTAGCTGCACACTCGAGCAGACTCGATAGACCTTTATGGCCTGTATCTGCTGCCAATTTTGTATGTTCGTATGTACTTATACACCAACTAGGCGATTACATATATAACAGTTATTAACATTTTTAAGAACAAACTATTCCTTATGGCTCTAGAGGAAACCAGAGAAGCAGGTAACTCAACTTAACTATGCTTCCAAGGCAGGGAGAATATAGATTCTCCTCGTAAAAGGGGCAGATGTTACGTCCCCGGGGGGTTATACCAGCATAAGCTGTGGACCCCCTTAGCAGCTGACTGATGCCAAATAGGGAAAGAGGTTAGCAAATCTACCTTTCCCGTAACCCTGTAGTCGTATCCGGTCTGAGGTACGGAGCTAGGCAGAATCCCAATCTCCCCGAGCCTCTGAGCCCCCTTTTATAGGCACAGTAGGGATAGACATAGGGCACACAGTATGCAGAGTGGAAAGTGGAAAACCGTTCCCCATGCAGGGGGGACACCGTTCCTTCTAAGTGCATGCTTCTATACCACCTATTCCCCTTCCCCCCTCCCCCATGGGGGGGGGGGTTGCCTAGATAGTACTTGCAGTATGGTGGGTCCATTTATCCGCTGTGAAGCCATTATAATTGTCTCAGTGGGTAATCCCATACCTAGATCTGGGCATCCCCTTGTTGAGGACCCAGATAAGGAACCGCCTGTGTCTCCCCCCTCCATTCATTTCCACTTTCGCAGAGTTTAGTTAGGTCTCTGTCCTCCTTTTTTCACCTTAAGCGCTGTTGCAGTATGGGTACTAGTTAGGGCTCCCACTTCCCTTCTTTAGTATCCACTAATGCAAGGCTTTGTCCAGCCTCTTCACCTTGCTGGATTTTATATTACAAACAGCAGTTAAGATATATGTCTGCTGGGCTTTACCTGAATTTAGGTGTGTAGGAGGAGGTGGGAAGCCGTATATTTATACAGGTAGTTTCTTAGCACGATCCCCTGTATTGTAAAGGTTTGGACACTAGAGGTTGGTCATATTGCACCTTCTGTCTACCTCTGTAGTGTTTCCCGGTTAACTGTGCTGGGTTACCTCGTTTCCCTTTGGTATGGAGGATTTGTCTTGGGTTACCCTTTCATATTGCGGTGATGTCCAGCCATTGGTAGTAAAGGGAGGTTAGGTGGATGGTGTTCCGGGGGACAGAGCCTTTATCTTCTAGGGTTTTAGCTACCACTCTGTTGAGCAGCCTGGGAGATCTAGTCTGTCTGAGAGATCTAGGAGGTTGGGGGGTGGGAGGAGCCCCAAGTCAAACATCTGATAAGCCTGTAGAGATCTTGCATTCAAAAGGCATGTGCTTTTCCCGGTAGCCTTTCTATTAATTCTGCCCAACTGGGCTACCGTCATTTTTAGACCTTGGGCATATATCGGGCATCTGGGATATTGGGTACAGGTGGCAGATCTCCCTATTACCTTGTTTATCAGTGGGGATGCCAACAATTGTTAGCTGCCGGACCTGTTAATTAAATCCTTTGGAAGAGTCTCTGCCGTTATCACCCCCCACCCCCCCCACAGGCATGCTGCTGGTCTATGCATCTTCGCAGTTTAGATCCTGCTAACTTGCCACAAGGCTTTGGGAGTTGACGGCCCCTCAGTGTGGAGTCTAGGAGGCTTGGTCTAATTTGGGAGCTTTAGTCAATGATGGGGGTCAGTACTCCCTATTGCTGCCTCAGAGTGATATCTAGTGCAGCTCTTCAGATCACCTCACCATGGGAGCTGCCCTGTCGCTCCACCGCTGACTTTCCCAGGCTGGTAGTTTTTAAGAAGTCCCCAGTTTTTGGCCCAGTATAGGATACGGTCCTGGATTTCCATCCCAGTGGTTTTTATTAAGATTGTGCGGGGAGTGTCTTGATAGAGTTGCCGAGTGCGAAAATTCACTCTGTATGCACTCTTGATGTCCTACACATCAACAACTGATTCCTCCAGCATAGCAGTTGATAACCAGGTCTGGATAAAGGTCACCAAATCCTCCCCTACTACAGTTTGTGGAAGGCCAATTAATCTTAGATTCATGGCTCGTGCCCCATTATCAAGGATCTCAAGCTGAGTTCGAAGATGGGAGTTTTCTGTCACTAAATGAACCACTGCAGCTTGAGGGTGGGATATTCAAAAGGGTTGCACCATGCACAACCCAGCAGTGCACCCTGGCGCAATATTCAACGGGGACATGTTGCACTGCGCAACCCCCAATGTGCTGGGGTGCATCGGTAATGAATGCGGCGTAAATGCAGGGGGCGTGCTCATGCATATGCAGCACATCCCAGTATTCAGCTCGGGATGTGCGGCGCAGATGCTGGCACAACCCCACCTTGCGCCGCTTGGGGGGTGCAAAGATGTGCCTGGTAAATCCAGGAGCAAGTCCTGGCCACCCACAGGTGAGCTGCCGTATTGCAGGGCGCAACACGGCAGCCTCCGGCCATGGGTGGCCACCCGCCCACCCAGAACACTGTCCACAAGCTCCCTGACCAGGGAGCATTGTGCCCCCCCCCATCACCTGATTGTGGGCATATGTCATAACAATCCCTGATGGTCCAGTGGACCACTCTCCTTCGCCCGATCACGGGCATGAGTAATGAATATCCCTAGTGGTCCAGTGGACTGCTCTCCTTCGGCGGATCGCGGGCATGAATAATGAATATCCCAGGTGGTCCAGTGGACCGCTGTCCTTCATCCGATTGCGGGCATACGTAATTTAAATCCATGGTGGTTCAGTGGACACCCTCCCAGTGCCCGATCGCGGGCAGATACAGCGAACCCACTCCTGATATGTGAATGAACGCGTCCATTTACATATCAGGCCTGTGTAGTACAGTATGATCTGTATGCTCATTGGTCCATGCAGTGGACCAATAGGCGTACAGACAGTACTGTACGCTGTCAGTCGGCGGGCGGCATGCGGGCGGAGTGGCGCTGCCCACCGCTGACTGGGGGGGTGCTGGGTTTGCGGGGGACCTCAGTGGGGAGGGGGTACCAGTGGACCACCAGGAGTGGGTTCGCTGTATCCGCCCACAATCGGGCACGGGGGGGGGTCCACTGGACCACCAGGGATTTAAATTATGTATACCCGCGATCGGGCGAAGGACAGCGGTCCACTGGACTACCAGGGTTATTCCTTACTCATGCCCATGATCAGGCGAAGGAGAGCAGTCCACTGGACTACCAGGGTTATTCTTTACTCATGCCAGCAATCTGGCAAAGGAGACCAGTCCACTGGACCACCAGAGATATTCATTACTCATGCCCACGATCAGGCGTACGGGTGCGGGGATGCCAAGGGGCTGCAGGGCGTCAGTCCCCGACGGCTGCAGCCTGGCAGGGGGCAGGGTGCAAGTCGCCGGGGATCGGCACACTGTATGCAAATGGGGCCATAATGACACGCAAATGGCCCCGTTTGCACCTTGCATGCATAATGGCCTCATTTGCATACCCAGTGATAAATATCATGGTTGATGCACCTAGCGCAACCGCACTTGTGCTGGGGCATCCCCTGGCTCCCCTCCTGCCACTTGCGCTGGTGCAGTGCCACTGCGCAGTGTGTGCGCCCTCAGTGCCGTATTCAACAGTGCTGAGCCATGGCGCAGCACCATTAACTATCACCTGGTCCGTGCCCTGGTGCATCCCAGTTGTGCTGCGCCCCTGCCTGATGCAGTCTGAATATCCCACCCTGTGTTTTCATGGAACGGTCCTCCACATCTTGGGCTGTGGAGACTGCGTTCTCTATTTTTGCATGCTGAGCTCCTAAACGTTACAAAACATTGTCCACTTTTTTATCTAAGTCTCCAACTGCCTTCAGAATGCGTCCCCAGGCAGGCTGTTTTTTTGCTCCACCCTCGTGGCTGGGGCCTGGCTGTTGTGCATTTTTTTGTGGAGGAGGCATGGATTTTTGATTATGCCTACCAGTCGCTCCCTTCAGGCATCCCATGGAAAGAGATATATCAAACTGCTGGTGTAGCTCCTGTGAGTCCGGTTACAGCCCAAATTCCAACCAGAATCGTAAAATTGCTGATTTAATTGGCAAAAATGCTGCAGTTCTGCAGGAGCCGATGTAAACTGTGTCCAATCTGGTGCTTGGCTATCTAGCACCCCCCCCCCCCCAAGAAGTCCCCAGTTTTGAACATACCTGGGGATAGTAGGGTATCTTAAACTTCACTCCTGGTGTTTCTATGCAATGGGGATATGTTATCGTTTCCCTTAATGCAGTATTTGTTGTGGTTGCCACAGGCGCTTGTCCCTGTATATACAGCAAAGTCGGGTCGCAAGTGAGCTGTAGGGCTTATCGCAGTTTCAGTCCAGAGCCTGCAAGCCTGCTGTGTGGCTTTTGGAGTGAGTCAGCCCGCCAGCATGACATCCAAAAGGCTGCGCTATAATTGGTGGATTTATTTTAGGGTTGGGGGTTGATGTATTGATTCTCCCCATTTCTAATTCAGCTGTGTATCCGAGATAGCGCCACATGACTCCCCACCTCAGAATCAATCCTGTCATTCTCCCACTTCTTCTTCCATCTCAGTATAACAAAATGAATCCCTGATTCGGAGTGTAACTGGGGAATGGGAGTCAGTTAATCCACAGTGCTTTAAAATTTAAATAACCGGGGTTAATTAACTCTTCCCCTACATCAATATTCCTAATGTTATTGCAATGGCAGCTCAAACTGTGGACAAAAGAGGAGTGCTGCTCTTGGTATGACCGTTCCCAGATGCCTTGCCACCAGTGCAGCGGTATGGCTACCGCTCATGACAACTGTGACATGGGTTCAGGAACGAGCCAGGGTCATTAGGGGAGGAGTATCAAGCGTCCCAGTGGACACTCTCCTCCTATGGGGAGGATGGGTGTCTGATGCCCTGTGGGCGCACCACTCAGGTAAGAGTGTAGCTGCATGATGGGGCTGTAAGGACGGAGAGTCATCAGCTGATGCTGCTTCGGCATGCTTGCATGCACTCACCTCTACACCCTTGCTACTGGCTTCCCAGGGGGTGGGGAGGAAAATGTGAAAATCTTTGTCCACAGCAGGATAGTGCTCAGTCCCCCACATGCCCCACATATAGACTTTGTCTCCACCACTCATTAAATTTGGCCTCTGCCAACGGTGTATTTGATTGTGTGTCAAGATTCCACCGCCACCCCGGCAGCACCACTGCAGAGGGCAACCCATGGAGAATGGAGCCAGGGTGAGCCTGGGTAGAAGATGCGTGATGGGGATAGTGGTCAGCAGAAGGGAGCCGGATGATTCTTTAAAGAGCACTGGTTAGTTGGTCGGTCGATGTAGCGGTAGAGCTACCAATTGCAATGCAGTCCACCCGCGTTTGGGAGCAAGCCTGGATTGTCAGGGGCCAGCAGGGGGGAGGAAGTAGAGTGTCCTCCTCCAGGTAGGCAGGTTGCTGCCTCTACTATGACACTGCCACCTGGGTGTCCATGGGTGCCAATAAAGCAGAGGTAGAGAAGGGAAGTCAGCTCTGCTGTGCCCTGGCATTTGTAGCGTGCACAGGAATGGAACCCCAAGTGCACAGACATCCTGAGAGGGGGAGGGAGGTAACCAAGGAAACACCCTGACACAAGCGGGTCCTGGAGGAGGTGGGATGTTGAGCCTGGGCCTTTAGGGTTGGAAGTAAGAAGGGTAACATAGAAACATAGAATCTGACGGCAGATAAGGACCGTTTGGCCCATGTAGACTGCCCATTTTCCCTACTTGTTTCATATACCACAGACCCTAAATGATCTGCAGCTTACCCTCTCTTTCCTGTCGCTAGAGTGCCTTTATGTCTGTCCCATCTGTTTTTGAATTCCTCTACCGTTTTTGGCCCTACAACCTCTGCCAGGAGGCTGTTCCATGGATCCACCACCCTTTCCATGAAAAAATACTTTCTCACGTTACCCCTAAGTCTACCCCCCGTTCTATCTTCATATCATAGCCCCCTGTCCTTGAACATCTTTTTTTTGAAAGATGCTACCCTCTTGTACCTTATTTACACCCTTGCGGTATTTAAAAGTCTCTATCATATCCCCCCTCCCCTCCAGGGAATACATAGTGAGATCCTCCAGTCTCCCCTCATATGGCTTGGGGTAAGTGCTTGGGCCGTGGGGGACAGGGCTGGGCCCGACTTGTGGGGATTAGGGGCTGAGCCAGAGCAGGAGTATGAACATGTAAATTAAAAAAAAGAAAATAAAGGGCACTGTCAACATAAATGCACATCTTTTGGAAAGCTCAGATGCTTCTTAAGAAATAAGTTACTAGTTGTGTGGATTCATTGAAGAAATAAGAAAATTACTTATACCAGTTATCCTTTGTAAAGTTTCTAGAACAGTTATTAAGTACCATTCTGTGCTGCCCCATGTTATCACTGGGCATACATTTACTGCTGGGTGATACAGTCTCACCTGCTAGAGCCCAACACACTCCAAAGTTATAACATTATCATAGAATCCTGACTTCTCCCCATCCTGAGGCACTTAGCTTTGAATCTGTAGTGAGTGTGTTGGCCTAAGGGACCGAAAGCATAGCTGGGAGCTCTTATTGTTTTCTCCAAGTGTAGTTACTCAGCAGAGAGTTCTATTTGATTTACAGACAGAATTTCATATAGCCAGGAGCTCTCCTGCTTGAAGGCTTTCTTTAAACTCTTTATTAATAGTTTTCTCCCACTGTAGTTACTGTTAGCAGAGAATTCTGTTTGTGTTCATACCTCGTGTTTACTTGCTTGATTTGCCTTTGTTTTAACCCCTGATTTTTGTCAGAGGCTGAATGTTTTGCCACTAGGCTTCCTCAAGGGGTACAACATGAATATTAACACCACTGCTGAGACCACTCTTGTGGCTATAAGAGTGATCTCATGCACATGAAAACTGCTAACCGAAGGTAAGCAGTTCTGATACTTTATGAATGTGAGACCCCTCTTACAACCATAAGAGTGGTTTTGGTGGTAAATTAATACATTATTGATTGCGCTCGAGCAATAATATATAATAAATTCTTTAAAAAAACCTTACTTTCTCACCCCAGGAGTCCTGTAGCGTCAGTAACATTAGCAGTGAGCTGACCAGGTAGTACTGCCCCGGAGATGGAGATTATGGTAATGAATTTATGAATTAGCCAATCAGAGAGAAGCTTGTGGGTGTGCTGTGCAGAGGCTGTGAGGAAGGCACCAGAATATTTTCTCCACCTGACTGAGCAACACTGCCTCTGAAGTGCTCTCTCTTTCGCTTTCTCTCTCTCTCTCGCTACCAAGGAAAAAGTAATTTACTTCTTGGTAGCTATAAATCTTACTTTATTTACTTTTCATAGTGTGCTGAGTAGCCCTTTCCTGCATTTTAGCGGTTCCCGGGAACCGTGTTTTTCAGACGGTTCCGCGGTTCCCCCGCGGTTCCTTTTCTTTATTTTCTACCTAAAACAGTAACCCCATTTACTTTATTTTCTTATTTTTATCACGGTTCCCTTTTTCAGGTGGAAAACAGCGTTTTTCTTTTTATTTACTTAGTTTTTATTTCAGAAAGTTGCAGTTCTTTACCGCGAGGGAACTGACCATTATTCTAAATAGAACCCTATTGGGGTTTGAATTTTCTGGCATTTTCTGAATTTCAGCAAGTCAGAAATCCCTAAAAAGAGGACTGGATCCACAGGTTTTAAAAATTATTCAAAGTGCCACAGAATAGTGGCTAAAGCTGATACCCATGACCTGTGTTTAAGGTGTTTAGGTCCAGACCACTTTTGTTCTCTTTGCTCTTAAGTTTTGTTCAAAGACCTTAAGGAATAGAGCAAAGGCTTCTATTGGAGCTAGAGGTGAAACATCTTCTGGCAGCAAGGGTGGTAGAGAGAGTGCTTGCTCATCAATGGGACAAAGGTCTCTATTCCAGATACTTCCTGACACAGAAGAAAATTAGGGAGTGTTGACCTATCTTAGACCTCAGATACTTAAACATGCATCTTCTGAAACCTAAATTCAAAATGGTCACCCTGAAAATGGTAATACAGTCTCTTAAGCAAGGAGACTGGCTAGCCTCCCTAGACCTCAAGGACGTCTACTTTCACATTCCAATAAGGCAGTCCCACAGAAAGTTTCTGAGGTTCAGACTTCCATCAGGGCACTACCAGTTTGCAGCCGTGCCCTTCGGCCTGACATCTTCACCAAGGGTATTCACCAAATGTCTGGCTGTAGTGGCAGCACATCTAAGAAAACAGGGAATCTCAGTCTGTCCTTACCTGGACAACTGGCTCATAATGGGGAAAAACCCCTCTACAAGTAGAAGAGGCCCTCTCCCTAACAAAGAACTCTCTGCACTCCTTGGGGTTTCTTTTAAACCAGAAGAAACCTCACTTGGAACCAGCCCAACTCCTTACTTTCATAGGAGCACAGTTGGACACACAGCAGAGCAGGGCTTTTCTTCCTCTGGAAGGAATCCAAAAGTTTTTGTCAGTGGCAAATTCTTTCGTCCTGGGCCAGCCCAGGCCAACCAGACACTTTTTAAGGCTTCTGGGACATGTGGCATCCATGACAGCCATAGTCCCAGAAGTCAAATTCAGAATGAGGGACATACAGTATCACCTACAGTCTCACTGGTCCAAAAGGAGCAATTCTCTATCCAGACTGGTTCCAGTCACAAAGACATTCCTTCAGGCCCTGCACTGGTGGAAGGAAGCAACCAGCCTTTCCGTAGTAATTTCTTTCCAAGTACCTTCTCCCACAAAAATCATCACTATAGGTGCTTCTCTGCTGGAATGGGGAGCTCATCTGGACAGTACTTCCATCAGTGGCACCAGGACTCCAAGGGAGTCACATGCCCACATCAGTCTGCTGGAGCTCAGGGCCATCTACTTGGCATTGAAGGCCTTTGCTCCACAAATAAAGGGCCACACAGTGCAGATCAGGACAGACAATACCACTGCAGTGTTTTAAATAAACAATCAGAGTGGCACAAGGTCCAGCGTCTTGTGTTTGGAAGTCTTGAGGATCTGGGGTTTGGCCTACTCCCTGGATGTCAACCTTTCAGCCATACACCTTCCAGGCAAGGACAACACTTAGGCAGATGCCCTCAGTCGTATCAACCAAGGACACAGCGAATGGTGTCTGAACAAGCAAGTGCTGGCCACAGTGTTCAGAAGGTGGGGCGTGCCAGAAATAGATCTTTTTGCCTCTCATCTCAACAGTCAGCTTCCTCTGTATTGCTGCAGGCCTCCAGTGCTGGGAACTCTCCCAACAGATGCCCTTGCCCTGGACTGGTCAGGGAAGTTCCGTTATGCCTTTCCTCCCTTCCCTCTGATTTTCAGAGTGTTACTGAAACTCAGAACTCAGCCAGCAACAATTATTTTGGTGGTGCCAGGCTGGCCAAGGCAAGCCTGGTATCCTCTCCTGGTAACCCTCTCTTGCAGCAAACCCATTCGCCTTCCACTCAGTCACTCTCTCCTGACACTCCCTCAGATAGTCACTTATCCAGACCTGAAGTCTCTTCACCTCAGACCCTGTCTCTTGAGGAGTTAAGAGTTCTCTGCCACTCAGTACTCTGAACAAGTCTTGAAGATCCTGAGGATGGCCTAAAAGCTTAGCACAAAAAAAGACCTATGCAGCCAAATGGAAGAGATTTTCTCTCTGGTGCAAGAAGAAACAGAGTAATCCTCTCAGGGCTTCAGTTTCTAATCTGTTGGATTATCTGGGACATCTCCAGGCCTTAGGCCTGAGGCCTTCTTCCCTGAGGCTTCATTCAGCTACAGTCTTGGCCTATCTTTCCAATGGAAAGAACAAATCTGTTTTTTCCCAACCGGTGTTTAGACAGTTTTTTAGAGGTCTCCTCCATCTGCAGCCCACAGTCAGGGAACCTGTCCCTCCTTGGAGTCTGAACCTCGGTACTGCCAAAGCTCATGGAGATACCCTTTGAACCCATGGCTACGGCCCATCTCAAGAATGTCACATGGAAAGTTGTATTCCCAGTAGCTATTACCTCTGCAAGGAGGATTTCAGAGCTACATGTACTTTGTACTGAGCCCAACTACATTATCCCTCATAAGGATGACCTAGGGGGATGGCAGGGGTTGCAGGATGATCTGGCAAAGCTTGAAACCTGGTCAGACACCTGGCAACTGGGCTTTAATGCCAAAAAGTGCAACGTGCTGCATTTTGGGATGAAGAACCCAAGGAGGAGTTACCAGCTAGGGGGAGTGCAGCTAGCCCAGACAGAGGAGGAAAAGGATCTGGGTGTGCTCATTACAGGGTCAATGAACAACTCGGCACAATGTAGGAAGGCAGCTGCAAAGGCCAACAAAATACTGGGTTGTATTGCAAGGGGTATATCCTCGAGGAGGGAGGAGGTGATTCTGCCACTGTATAGGTCATTAGTTAGACCACACCTGGAGTACTGCGTGCAGTACTGGCATCTGTATCTGAAGAGGGACATTAAGTTACTAGAGGGGGTGCAGCGCAGAGCGACAAAGATGATCAAGGGGCTGGGGGACTTATCATACGAGAGGAGGTTAAAGGAGTTGAACATGTACTCACTGGATGAGAGGAGAGACAGGGGTGACATGATTGAAACCTTTAAATACATGAAAGGAATAAACAAGATGAGTACAGAGGGGCTGTTCAGTGTAAGGGAGGGGAGGGCCACCAGGGGCCATGATATGAGACTGGAGCGAGGAAGGTTCAGGAGGGAGTTGAGGAGACACTTTTTTACAGAGAGGGTGGTGGCTGGGTGGAATGCGTTACCTGCTGAAGTGGTATGCAGTAGAACAGTGGACTGCTTCAAACGAGGATGGGACAGGACAAGGGGGAGGGTTAATGAAAGGGAAGGGTGGAAGGGAAGGGCAGCTGCAGAATAAGGGGTGCTAGCTGCACATTCGAGCAGACTTGATAGACCTCTAGGCCTTTATCTGCTGGCAAATTTCGTATGTTCGTATGTTCATAAGAATAAGATTGAGCTCTGGACGAACAGAAAATTCCTGCCTAAGGTGGTCTTAGAGTTCCACCTCAATCAGTCCATCACCTTACCAGTGTTTTTTACTGAAAAATCCACTCCGGGGGAGCAGAAGCTCCACAGTCTGGACGCTTTATTACTTGGAACACACCAAGCAGTTCAGGGGCTCATCCACACAGCTGCTTCTCACCTATGGGGAGGTAGGTAGAGGAAAACCAGCCACTAAGAGAACTGTCTCTCGCTGGATAGTCTCCTGCATTCGGTCCTGCTATGACAAGGCTGGTAAACAGCCCCCTTAGGGCCTCAGGGCCCACTCTACTAGGGGCACTGCAGCCTTGGTGGCAGCTGCAAGGGACATTCGCTTACTGGATGTCTGTAAAGCAGCTACTTGAAAGACTGTACACACATTCACATCGCACTACTGCCTGGATATACAGTATAGGTCTGATGCCAAATTTGGCAAGGCGGTTCTGGAGAGCCTCTTTCCTAAGTAGGTTCTCTACCCACCTCCCAACTACACTGCTTTATAGTCTGCTACAGTCGTGGCCAAAAATATTGGCACCCTTGCACTTTTTCAAATAACTCACAATTTCCTCTAAACATAAGTTGAAATTAACAACAGTACAGTATTTGGTCTCCACAATTCTTTATTTCTCTGTTAATATTACAGAACCTTTGTTTTTGATTCAGAATTTAATATATCCTTTTAAATCAGAAAATGAAAAGAAATGGCATTGACAAAATTATTGACACCCTAGACTTAATATTTGGTAGTACAGCCTTTGGTCAAAATAACTGCAATCAACCGCTTCCTATAGCCATGGATGAGCTTCCTGCACCTCTCTACTGGCAGTTTAGCCCACTCTTCTTGTGCAAACTGCTCCAGTTCTCCCAGATTTGAAGGGTGCCTTCTCCCAACTGCTGTTTTCAGGTCTCTCCACAGGTTTTCAATGGGATTTAGATCTGGACTCATTGCTGGCCACTTCAGAACAGTCCAGCGTCTTGTCTTGAACCATTCCTGGGTGCTTTTTGAAGTGTGTTTGGGATCATTGTCCTGCTGGAAGACCCATGACCTTCGACGGAGACCCAGCTTTCTGACACTGGGTTCAACATTGCGCTCCAAAATGTCCTAGTAATTTCCAGATTTCATGATGCCATGCACACGTTCAAGACACCCAGTGCCAGAAGCAGCACAGCAACATCAAAACATCACTGAACCTCCTCCATGTTTGACTGTAGGGAAGGTGTTCTTTTCTTTGAAGGCTTCATTTTGTTTTCTGTAAACATAGAGATGATGTGCTTGACCAAAAAGCTCTAATTTGGTCTCATCTGTCCACAGGACATTCTCCCAGAAGGATTTTGGCTTGTTCAGGTGTGTTTTGGCAAACCCCAATCGGGCTTTCTTATGTCTCTGTCTCAACAGTGGGGTCCTCCTGGGCCTCCTACCATATAACCCCCTTTCATTAAGTTGGCGACGGATGGTGCGAGTTGAAACTGTCGTATTTTGTGTCTGAAGGTCAGCTTGAATCTGTTTGGCAGTTGATCGGGGTGCTTTCTCCACCATTCGAACAATCCTGCGCTGCAATCTTCGATCAAGTTTTCTCTTGCGGCCACGTCCAGGGAGGTTGGCTACAGTGCCATGGGCCTTAAACATCCTGATTAACATTACGTACGGTGGAAACAGGAACATCAAGATCTCTGGAGATTGTTTTGTAGCCTTGAGATTGTCCATGCTTGGCTACAATCTTCTGTCTGACCTCCTCAGACAACTCTCTGGTTGTCTTTCTTTTCTCCATGCTCATTGCAGTACACACAGTGACACAAAACAGGAGAATGAGTCCTTTTCTCTATTCAACTAGTTGAATGAGTGATTTTTATATTGCAGACAACTGCAACTCACCACAGGTGAGTTCAATTCCAAAGTGAAGGAGAATCACCTGCTTGAAATCTAATTATTTCTAACTACTTTTAAAAGGTGCCAATAATTTTGTCCGGGCCATTTAAGGATTTCTGTGTGGAATAAGCTAAGACTTAAATTTTCTGCTTTTTGTGTTTTATTCCACTGCAAACCAAAGAAATACATATGTGGATACCAAAATATTTTTTAATTTCAACAATTTTCTGGAAGGAATGGTGCATTATTAGAAAAAACTGCAAGGACGCTAATATTTTTGGCCACGACTGTAATTTTGTTTTTTATATATACAGTAATAACATTTTTATTAGGCACGAGGACATTTATACATTATATAAGACATTTTACATAGATATATTCGTTCAGTTTATATAATTATACATTGGACTTAAAAAAAAAACAAAAAAAAAACTCTCACCCAGCATCAGGATTAATTAATCACGTGAACTAGACAAGTCTCATTTTAGCGTTCCTCCAGTATTGATTTGATTAGCTTTTGGGAACAAAGTCTGAATAAGTGCTTAACTGATACATAATCCATTTTCTCCATTTTGTATCAAATACCTCCACTCTATCCTGTACGCTGGCCGCCATCCTCTCCATCCTGTATATCTCTCTTGTCAAGTTTAGCCACTCTCCCTTAGTTGGCAGCCTATTCATTCCCCATAGTCTGGTTATTGACTTTTTTGCTGCCAATGTTAGCAGTGTAGTCTGCAGGTATACATTCTTCTCTACTTTTAGACCAAATGGGGTAGTAGCTGTCAGTATATACCCAGAGGTAAAAAGACCTGGGTTTTCATATATTGCCACCAGCTCCTGCACTACCTCCCCCCAATAAGGACCCAGCATGATGCAATTCCAAAATATATGAGTCTGGTCTGCATGTACTGCTCTACATCCCCTTCAGCACTTTCCTTCAAGATCGCCTGTAAAACTAGCTACCACAGCAGGAGTGCGGAAAAATCTATATCGTAATTTCCATGCAAACTCTTTCCAATATGGGGATCCCGAGGCCTTAAGCATAAGTGGGGAGGCCATCTTCCAGTTAGTAACCGGTAGGTCAGTCCCCAGTTCCAAGAACCAACAGGCTTTAATCGACTCAGTAGAGTCTCCTGGTTTCTCTCCCAAAGCAAGGTAGGCCAGACTGATAACCGTGGTCTAGAGTAGTACCTTGTCTCTGTGATAGAAGTAATTTTATTATTAGTGGGGGGTTTTCAACCACTGCTGCCAGTGCTTCCTCTATGGGCCGTAAATAAGATTTTAGCTGCAAATACTTACGAAAGAAGCCCTGGGGTATTTTTTACTGAGCCTGGAGCTGGACAAATGAATAAAGGCCCTGTGGGCCTAATAATTTAAAAAATATGTTTGATATTATATTTATACTACCGGATTAAGGATCTATCCAAAGAATTGGGTGGAAAGGCACTGTTCACCACAAGGGATCTCAGAAAAAGTGCCTCGATGGGCAATAATCTTTTATCGAGTACAATCATCCGCTGCTTAAACACTTCTGCAGTATATTGTGGGAATCTAGAGAGAGGTATGCAACCAGGGGGATGTCCAAAGAGACAGTCCGTCAGGTCTTCTATGCCATTCCAAGTCATCTCAAACTGCTTCCCGGGCATAATATAATTCGGGTTCATCTACGAGAGTAAGATCTTTAATTCAGAAGCTCCGGCATAATTCAGGAGATTCGGTAAATTTAACCCTCCTCTGTCTTTTGATAACTGTAATAGAGAGTACCGAATCCTAGGAGGTTTCCCTTGCCATATAAAGCAAGAGATCAACCTATTCCAAGATTGAAAATAAGTCTGTGTTGGAAATAATGGGAGTGTCTGCAGATAAAATACAATCCAGGGAAATATGTTTTGTGTAATAGTTTCTATTCGAGCTAGGAAACTCTAAGGTATCTGTGGCCATCGTGTGAGGTCTTCAGTTATGTTTTGGTTTAGGGGTTCAAAATTTGCAATATCTGCATGTGTCTGATTTTTAGTAAGATGGATCCCAAGGTACCACATCGATCGTCTATACCACTTAAGGGGAAATACACGGTTTAAAGCCAGGGAAGGGATGTAATTACACAGTAGTACCTCTGTTTTTTGTTGGTTAATTTTATACCCTGAGATTTTACCGTACATCTCCAGTTGTTCCCAGACCCTTGGGATTGATATATCCGGGGAGGACAAAGTGAGAAGGATGTCGTCCGCAAATAGTGAAATTTTATGGTTTGTGCCTCCCATAGCTATGCCCTCAATTCTCCGGGTGAGCTCTAATGGCTTGGGCTAATGGCTCGAGATACAGAGCAAATAACAGGGGTGGGAGGGGGCATCCTTGATGAGTTCCCCTCTGTAGAGGAAAAGGGTCAGAGATAGAGCCATCTAATTTTAAGTAAGCCCGAGGGTGTTTATACATATTTTGCAATTGTTGTATGATCTCAAGGGGAAAGCCAAAACTAGACAAGGTAGCCCACAGAAATGGCCAGGCCACCCTGTCAAATGCTTTTTCCGCGTCCAATCCAGTGAGTGCCAGGGGAATCGAATGTGTTGCTGTGTACTCTTTAAGTAGATGTGTTCGTTGCACTGCATCGTGAACCTGTCTTCCCTTAATAAAGCCCACCTGATCATGCTTGATCAACAAAGGCATGATGTTTTCAAGTCTATGTACTAGCACAGACATATACATTTTGTAATCAAAATTTAACATTGAAATTGGCCTGTATGATGAGGATAGGGTAAGGTTTTTGTTTTATTTAAGTATGGCAGATATCACTGCATGTTGCCAAGAGGGGGGAGGAATACCTCTTTCCTGTATCTCATGGATAGCCTGGAGTAATGGTGGTAGTATTTCTTCTTTATGAGTTTTATAGAACTCCCACGGATATCCATCTGGTCTTGGAGCTCTCTGCAGCACTCCCTCTATCTCAATCAAGGTAGTAGGGGCTCTCAAAATATCTATCTGGGAGGCAGTCAATTTAGGAAGCTTTAAGTTGTTATGGTATGCCTCTATCTGTTGACTATGGTCTTCAGCCTCTGCCCTATATAAATCCCCATAATATTCAGCCATGACTCGTGTAATGATCTTAGGGTGATGTTCTAGCTTCCCCATAGTAGGGTCTTGCATGGCCATAACGCAGGCTCTAGCCTTATGCATTCTAAGTTAACGGGCCAGATTCCTGGCTCCTTTAGGGCCCCCCTCATGTGCTGCGAGTCTGAGATAAAAGAGCTGTTGCTCTACTTTCTGATCTAGGTAATTTAGAATTTTTTGCTTTATTGTTAGTAGTTGTACTTTTACAATTCCATCATAGCATATAAAGACTGCAGTACTTTCAACTCCCCCTGGAGCTTAATAAGCTGTGCCTCTCTCTCTCTTTATTTTTCCTCGATGAATAAGCAGTAATATCCCCACGTAACACTGTCTTAAGGGTATCCCACTGAATCGCTGCCGAAACATCAGGGTCACCATTCTCCCCCAGCATCTGTGGGATCCTGTCTTTAACCATTTGATTAAACTCTGGAGCTCTCAAGTGCATCAAGTTGAAGCGCCAGAAGTTCATTTTATGTCCCCCGCCCAAATCAAATTTGGCATATACTGAGGAATTATCCAATAATATGGTCGCCCCATGCCACATGTCATGTATTGTTTCTAGATGTTCTGCTGTGGTAAACTATGGTATTCTAATGTTACTGATGCTAAAGGACTCCTGGGGTAAGAAGAAAAAATTACTCACCGTAGTAATATTCTTTCTTCCAAGGGGTCCTTTAGCATCAGTATGCTCCCACCTTTCCTTCCCTGATAACCTTCCAGAAGAGGGCTTTGCTTCTTTCCTTCTACCAAATTGGTTATTCTAAACTTTGAATTACATTTAGAGCAAAGTACTCATGTTTTATTGCTCTAGTTCATGTTGTTGCATATTTATTAAATCCTATTGGTTCATACTTATGTGGGCATGTGCCCAATTTAGCTTCGAAAAAATGTTGGTGCCTTCCTCACAGCCTCTGCTCAGCACACCCACAAGCTTCTCTCTGATTTGCTAATTTATAAACTCATTACCATAATCTCCACTTCCGGGGCAGTACTACCTGGTCAGCTCACTGCTAATGTTACTGATGCTAAAGGACCCCTTGGAAGAAAGAAGATTACTATGGTGAGTATTTTATTTGAATATGCACATTTCCAGGGCAACTATGCATCAGACACTCTTCACAGAATAAGAGTGTGGCACGTGCAATGGAAAGAAGTGCTCTGGTCAGGAGCACTGCCTTGAACTATACAAAGTATTAAAGGACTTTTGCACTTTTCATCTACCTCTGTTCTTTCTTCTGCCTAGAATTACTTAGGTTGGATTCATTTTCCTTTTTTCTGTGAGTGTTTGGCTCCCTCTGAGTAAGGGGAAGCAAATGTGGAAATTGTCAACTTCAGTTTGGACCCCCTGTTTTCAGTTCGGCTTTAACACTTCAACCAAAAATGCTTCAGGTCCTTGGTACTGGAGTTTTGCAGACTGCAAATAAGTGGCACCCCTTAACCACCACTCACTCACCCGCGTCACTTCCAACCTCTTCCACCCTACCTGGGCCTCAAGTAAGATTTCAAAAAAAAAACTCAGCATCTGACCCAGAGCCAGTATCTGGAAATTTGTTTGGGAGGGCTTTGCCTGAGATTCAATGTGGGGGAATCACTATTCCTATAAAGTCAGCCTCTCCCAACAGTCTTCTCTCAGAGCGTCTTGAAGCTTTTGAGCAGCTGCGTGATCCCTGTGGCTGTGCCTTTCCTCCTTGCTCTGCTCGTTTTTCTTATCTTCTCCTTATCTGCCACCTGTTCTGCCCTGTTGCTTCTGCCTGTGTTTGGCCATTTCTCAGTTGTTTGCTGCCGCCCCGCCCGCCCTCCCGTCCTGTCTTCTGTTCCCTCAGTTCTCCTCCTCCTTTCCTCCCTCCTTCCTTCTGTCTCCTTCTCAGAGCTCGCTCCTCCTCAGGTTTGTGACACATGATGTCACCACTCGGTCAAAAACTGCAAGAGTATGTTTTGCCTTGGGCATTTCCCTTGAGGGCAATACTTTATTTTTTTGGATTTATTCTTTTCACATCTAAGTTGCTTCTCTATATATTACTATTGTAACACCACTCCACCATGGACACCACTCAGTGAAATTCACCTTCAGGCAGCACAGGAGAGGAGATTAAAGCCTTGCCCTGTTCAGGGTGCACAAGCGGCATATGGGGCAGTGCTGCCCTGGGGTGGCGCTCAGGGCAGAAGACATACTCCTGCTATGAAACTCCATACTTCACTTACGTGTTCTGCTCCCCCTGTTGTTTCTGCAGCAGTTCCCCACTCATTTCTGCAGTTTCGTGCTATACTCCCCTTAGCTCATTAAAATACTGTAATAAAACATTTATAGGCAAATTCAAACACTGAAGGTAACAGCCTTGCATTTGTACCCTGTGAATCTGTGACTAGCATACATGCTAATGCAGTCTCCAGTACTCAAAAACATTTCTGGCCAGTTTTGTTCATTCTTAATTTAACTTGGGTTCCAATCCAGTCAGTGTAATTATTCATAATTAAGCTGCTTATTTGTGTAAGCAAATAATCCATCTCAACGAACCCTCTCCCTCACATTAACATACCATTCCATAGTACACCAGGAGCCCTTTCCTGTTATTTATTCCAACTCATAAAGGTTGTCCATACCATTTAAGTTCTGCTTCCACTCCTTAACTTCTCTCCTGCCGTTTGCTCCTCACCACTTGCTGCTCAGTTTAATGCTACTGCTTCCTAGCCTGCTTTCACGCCTTCTTAGTCTCCATTACCTCCTTCTCATCTATCTAAGTGTCTAGCCTGCTCTCTTCTGTTTCTCCACAGCCTTGACCAGCAGTCCTACTGGACTCCATCTCCATAACTCATACTTCATGAAGTCATCGAGATTAGCCAGGATTGCCTTTGTCCTCCAGAGATGGGACTACATACAAACATACAAAGAAGCCAGCAGAAGAAGGCCATTTGGTGTATCAAGTCTGCTCGTATTGCAGGGTCCACAGCTTGAGCTAATGTCACTGCCCTCCCTCCCCCTCCTCCTCCTCCCATCCTCCCTACCCATGAGGCTTATTTTCCCCCTATGCCTGTCCCAGCCTCTCTTAAAGCTGTCCACTGTCTTCAACAAGATGACCTCTTCTGGCAGTGCATCCCAAGTGTCCACCACCCTCTCTGTGAAGAAGAGCTTCCTGACCTCCCTCCTAAACCTCCCACCATCCAGCTTAAGACTGTACCCCCTACTGTTATGGTTGCCACTCAGCTTAAAGAGACTCTCCTTATCAACCTTATTTATCCCTTTCAAGTACTTGAAGGTCCCAATCATGTCCCCTTTCTCGCTCCTGTCTTCCAGGGAGTACATGTTCAGTGCCCTCAGCCTCTCCTTGTATGCCTTACCCTGCTGACCCACTATCATCTTTGTAGCCCTCCTCTGAACCTTCTCCAGCAGGTTAATGTCCTTTTTGAGGTGTGGGCACCAGTACTGAACTCCATACTCTAGATGTGGCCTTACCAGTGACCTGTACAAGTGCAGTATAACTTCCTCTCTCCTACTATTGATCCCCCTAGATATGCATCCCAGCATCTTGTTTGCCTTTGCTGCTGCTTTCTTGTACTGTGTGGAGTGCTTCAGGTCATTAGTGATCATCACTCTTAGGTCCTTCTCCTCCTCTGATGCAGATATTCGGACTCCGCCCAGGTAATACTCTGTTCTGGGATTCTTGGCTCCAATATGCATAACTTTGCATTTCTTGGCATTGAAGCCAAGCTGCCAGATCCTGGACCACCTCTCCAGCTTCAAGCAGGCTTCAACATAACGAACTCACTTTATTCCAAATGCAAGCATCCCTCAACTTATACATCCTACAGCATCACTTTGTCCGTCAGGCAAACACTGCCCCACTGGAGCTCTTCTGTTTACAACTATGTGCAGTAATTGGCCCTAGTGCACGAGGTCCATCTCCTCTTAGCACCACCACCACCAGCAGTATTACCTCCCCACCAACTTGTGAGAAGAGCATTTGACCCTACATTCCAAAGTTTGTAAAGTCTCAGATTCCTCCCCCGGGGCTTGTTCCTCTGAGCATCATATGAAGTTGCATATCAACTCTATTGCCTCTGTTTCTGCATCTTCAGGTCCAAAGAAGGCCCTCAGGGTGCCCTTCAGACTTCTTCAATCGTGCATCCATCCTGTAAAGCCTAGATTTCAAGGAAGGTCTTTAGGGCTCCCGTCAGACTTCCTCAGACGCTTATCCATCATTTAAAGTTTCCTTGGGCATCTACCATTTCTACTGGATCTACATCGTCAGCTCTGAGGAAGGTCCTCAAGGTTCCACTCGGGCTTCTTCAACCATAAATTAATCTCGAAAAAATATTACACAAAACCTCAATTCTAGGAAGGTCCTCAGGGTTCTCCTCAGACTTCTTCAAGCATGTATCTATTTTCAGAGACCTTCAGATCCATACTTTCGAAGCTTATGCTATTTCTACTAGTTCTGCATCATCAGATCCAAAGAAGGTCCTTAGGGTTCCCCTGGAATTTCTTCAAAAATGCAACCATCTTGCAAGATCCTCACATACATATTCCATGAAGTATCAACCATTCTTAGGTCTTACTTCGAGTGGGAGCTCTTGCAGCAGACTGTTACCATTAGGAGCAGTTGTGCAGTTGCAGAAGTGCGGTGTGTTTTACTTCGTTTTTCATTTTGTATAGTAAAGGATTATGCATTGGAATATATACCACAGTCCTGGGGTGAGTTTATCCACTGCCTTATTTTCTGCTGCTTGAAATGAGGTGACTAAGAGCGCATATTAATGCCCTATACTGCCTTAGCTGGTGCCGGGTCTCTGAAGCTCTTTTAGCCCCAACTTGTATTACCATTTAGACTATGTTGCAGGCAGTAGGACCCATCGGAAAACTCTTAGCTAGCAGGGGCCACCCCCGACATCGGCTCCGCCCCAACATCAGCCGTGGTACAAAAGGGGGCAGTCCCCAGTTCCACCTTAGTTCTTTTCCTGCTGCAGACCCGCTCTCAACTGTTGCTCTTGGTTTGTTGTTTAGCAGTTAAGCAAAGATTTTTGTTTTTTCTCTAAATTAGTCCTTCTTCTCAATCGAGTGTCTCCATTCTATGTATTCTTCACTGTCGTCGGTGTCCTTGTCGGGACTGAAGGAAACAAAGTGTTCTTGTGGCTGCCGTATTCCTGCCAAGGACTTCCACGAGGCCTGCGTGTTCTGCATTGGACCGGACCATGACACCCATGCCTGCAGGATCTGCAGAGGCTTTACCAGCAGGACAAGGATTTGACACATGAAGGCACTAAAAGCCCACCTTCTAGAGGTTGCTGTGATGCAGAGCTCTCCAGGGGAAAAGTCCAAGCACAAGGACAGTTCGTGCCATAAGTCCCACGACAAGAACCGTGGCCAGTCCCATCTGCGCTCCCGCTCTCACTCCCCCCACAAAAAGGCTTCCTCATCGAGCTCTGGCAGTTCCGACTGCTCTCACCATTCTAGACACTCCCAGGGCCGGGGTAGACCTTCCAGCCACGCTAAGACCCTGGCACCGGTAGAAGGTAAGCTAGGCCCAGTTGCTCAGTCAGTGCCGCCCGCTAAGGTGAAGGTCTTGCCTCTGCGCCCCTCCTCCACCTCAGGCAACGCTTCTAAGGCTTCGACTTCGATGCATGCCTTGGCCCTGCCCGGGGCTCTGGGTAAGGCCCCTTCAGAGAGCGGGAACCCTCCACGAAACCTTCCTCGACTTCCCGCCCTTCTTAGACTCCAATGAAGGACCCAACCACAGTTAAGCCAAGTGGCCAGAAACCGGCCTCGGGTACCGGGGCTGGTCATTTTCCAGAGCCAGATGACACCAGACACAGTATAGTCGCCAGTGCGGAGAGCCTCTACCCCAGAGGACATCTCTGTGGGCACTTCACCTCAGGATCTTCCTGAGTTGCCGGCTTTGCCAATCCCTCAGGACGAGCCTGTTATGCCTGATGCCCCAGCTAGGAGGAGCTCACCGAGCTGTTTCAATTCTGGTGGAGCCAGGTCAAGCAGGATGTTATCCCTCCTAAACCTGACCCGACCTCGGTCCCCGATAATACGGAAGATCAGACCACAAAGGGCAATCCTTCGGCACCACCCGACAAACCTGCTCCCAAAGAGCAGCCTAAGCCTTCCAGGTTCCACGGTCCGTTCCTGCTCCAGGTCAGGGCCGTCGGTAGCCCCAGTGTTCTCGGTCGGTAAGCCGACATCGGTCGCCTCACAGGAGCAGGTCTCATAGCCGCTGTAGGTCCGGCAGTCACCGTGGGCACTTAACTAACCGTCAGCGGACCCATTGCCAACGTCGGTCCTCTTACCATCGTCAGTCCCCGAGCCGTTGTTGGTCCCACAGCTGGTGCCGGCTTGTCAGTAGCCGGCACTAAAGGGACAGAAGCCCCTCCAGGTCAGGGTCGGCTTCATCCCGTTCTGACAGGGCCAGGTCTTATTCTTCTTCCCATTCAGACCGTTCTCTTTCAGGGGAGAGGGTGTCCCTGGATGATAAGGAGACCCCCTGTTCACCTCCAGATGATCCCACTTTTATGGACGACTTGAGGCACATCCAAGCCTTCAATGGATGGGAGATGGAGGACTTGGATCCGGAACGCTGGAGGTTGGCCAAATACCTAAGGCAAAAGGAGCCCAAGCTTCTAGTGGTCCTTCCTTTAGTGGATACTTTCCAGGACCTAACCCAGCTTACCTGGAAGGGATCCACGACAGGTGCTCGACAAAATTTTTGTCGAACGCCCTGTCAGCGACACCAGCAGGTTGACTGCATTCTGTAGTCGTTTGCCGGTTCCCACAGGCTGATTGTGTTTTCTGCGGGAAGCTTTGCCCCCCGCACCCTCCCTCTTCAGGATTATCAATTCCAAGTCAGAGGTGATTGGGGGGGGGTGCAGGACCCCCGACAAATAGCACCTGGTGCCAGCGGGTTTCCCACAGCAGCATGGTGCTGTAGTCGCTGTGGGGGACCTCGCTGGTGAAATGTTGCTGTCGGGGGGGGGGGGACGACCTGGAAGCATCCAGCCACTACCCCCGATGGATCCCAAAAAGTCAGACAGGCTTTATAGAGCACCAAGGGGGGAGCCCTTCCTGGCGGAACACCCTCAGGTGGACTCAGTGGTCATCATGGCAGCTCATGACAAATCTAAGCAGCCAAAGCACCTTAGCTCACAGCCTCCCGATGCAGAGTCCAGGTACTTGGACCAGCTGGGCAAAAACATTTATTCTGCCTCCACCTGCTCCATAAGGTCGCTTAACTTCCTCACGCATATGGTCCAGTACCAAAACGTGTTGTGGGAGAAGGGCCAGGAAGTAGTCAGAGTCTTGCCAGATTCGGCACAAAAGACCGAATTACTGGAAATTTTAAAATTGGGTTCGGACATATGCATGTGTTAAGGAACTCGTACGATACTGCAGATACGGCGTCTAGGGCTGCAGCTTCCGGCGTTTGCCTTAGGCGCCATGCCTGGTTAAGAGTCTCTGGATTCTCCCACGATCTGCAGTCCTGAACCAAGGATCTCCCTTTCCAAGGTTCCGTACTGTTTGGGGAGGAGACTGATAAGTTAACTTCTCATCTCCAGGAGTCTGGGAAGTCAGTTTGGTCCGTCCAGAAACTTTACAAGGGGGTCCAAAAGCCCTTTCATGAGCGCTCCTTTTGGAAGTCCTCAGGGCAGAACACCCGTGCCAGTTTGCACAGAGAGGCGGTTTCAAGAGAAAAGCCACAACCCAACCTGCTAGGGGCGTCCCCTCTAGAGGCCCAAAGTCCTCTCAAACCTCTCTGCCCACTCCCGGATCTTTCCAGTGACTCCCTACTGACCCCTCTCCTCCGGCAGAGGCAGAAGGGGAGGCGGTGCTTCTCCCTCCATTTGGAAGGGTGGAGCAAGATCACCTCAGACCTCTGGGTCTTAGACATCAGGGACAAGGAGGGGACATACATTGGAGTTCATGCAGATCCCTCCAGAGGATCTGTCAAGGTCCTCCCGTTATCCTCCTTCCCACATCCAGTTGATAGAAGGAGAGATCCAGGCCCTCTTGCAGAAAGGGTGATAGAGCCAGTTCTACGGGGCAACGGGGAAGAGGGTTTTGTTCCCACTTCTTCCTGGTTCCAAAGAAAACGCATTACCTTCGGCCCATCCTGGACCTCGGCTCTTTAAATCACTTTATAGAATACAAAAGGTTCAGGATGGTGACTCTGCCAGGTCTCATCCCTCTGTTGCGCTAGGGAGATTGGCTCTGCTCCCTGGACATGCAAGATGTTTGCATACACATAGGGGTCTTCCCTCCCCACCGGAAGTTTTTGAGGTTCCACTTTCAGGGGAGGCATTATCTGTTTCAAGTCTTAACCATTCGACCTCTCCTCCGCTCCTCGAGTCTTCACCAAGTGCTTAGCGGTTGTAGCTGCAGCTCTCAGATGCAAAGGCCATTACGTCTTCTCTTACCTGGACAACTGGCTTTTAGCAACTCTTTCAAGGGCGCTTCTTCTTCACACTCTCGGAGACACCTGTACACTATTCTGAGAGTTGAGGATCACCGTGAATCTTTCAAAGTCATCCCCAGAGCCCAGCCAACGACTCTTCTTCATAGGGGCGGTTCTAGATACGGTTCAAAGCATGGCCTTCCTCCCACAGGACAGGAGGGATCGTCTGCGGGACATGGCCTGAACAGTTTCCATGACCCCTCAAGTCCAGGCCAGGACTTTCCTCAGGCTTCTGGGGCATATGGCGGTGGCCATCCCTGTAGTTGTGTTGGCTTGCCTCCACATGAGGGTCCCTCAGTGGATGCTTAGGGTGCAGTGGGACCAAAGATCCAACGGTCTAGACCTATTAGTCTGGATCTCGGACCCAGTCAGGAGGACACTTACTTGGTGGCTGAACCCCCTCCAATCTAGAAAAAGGGGTTCCTTTCCAGCAGGAGCCACCATGCTGGACCCTGACCACGGACGCCTCTGAGCTTGGTTGGGGAGCGCATCTAGGAGACAGCCAGACCCAGGACATTTGATCTCCGGATGAGCGCAGACTTCATATCAACATCCTAGAGATGCGAGCGGTCCTTAACGCCCTGCAGGCTTTTCTGGAGGACCTAGCGCCAGGCTCTCTTCTTATCCAGACAGACAAAACGGCTGTCGTGTTCTATACCAATGGCAAGGGGGTACGCATTCATACCCCTGTGCAGGGAGTTGATGAGAGTCTGGTATTGGGCCCTGGAACATCAGGTCAGTATAGCCGCGGTGCATGTTCCAGGCATCCAGAACGTCTTGGCCGACAGTCTAAGCCAGTCACGGTCCAAGGCGCATGAGTGGGAGCTACTCCAGTCAGTAGCGGACCAGCTTTTTGACACATGGAGTCTTCCAGAGCCAGACTTCTTTGCATCTCCACGCAGTGCCAAACTGCCAAATTTCTGCTTGCGAGAGCACGCACCTGGTGTTTTCTGACCAGACGCATTATCCCTCTGTTGGGCAACGAGGTTTCTGTATGCCTTCCCTCTCTTCCTGCTAATATGGAGGGTTCTCTTGAAGCTCCAAGCCGAGGGGACGTGCATGATTCTCATGGTCCCGCTGTGGCCTCAGCAGATTTGGTTCCCACTACTTTAGCAGCTAACAGCGGAACCTCGATTTAGCTGCCTTGGAGCTCACACCTGTTGTCACAAGATCAGTACACATTGGTTGATCGGATCTCAAGTCCCTGCACCGTCACACAGGGCTCCTGCAGACATAGTCAAAGCCAGGTATGGGGTATCTCAGGAGGTCAGTGGATGTTCTTGTCTCTGCGAGAAAGCCCTCTACTACGTCCACCTATGCTGTGAAGTGGAAGCGTTTTTGCCTTTGGGCTTCTTCCCATCACTTTGACCCACTTACCTGTCCAGAGAACTCAGTTTTGTAGTATCTCCTCTCCTTATTGAGTAAAGTCTTGAGCTGCTCCTCCATCAAAGTGAATTTGTTGGCAGTTTTAGCCTATCGTATACTGGTGGAAGGAAAAACTTTGGCCTAGTTGGACATGTCCTGAACTTTTTTGAGGAGCATTCTGCACATGAAGCCTCCCACTAGAGATCCAGTACCCCCCTGGGATCTCCTCTTTGTGCTGGAGAAGCTTACCCTTCCCCCTTTTGAACCTGCTGCAGATTGCAAGCTACGTTTCCTTTCCTTTCCTGGAAGATACTCTTTTTAGTTGCTGTCACTTCCGCAAGAAGAGTTTCCGAGCTTCAGGCCCTGATTTGTAAGGAGCCTTATTTGTTTTTTTATAGGGATAAGGTTTCCACCAAGAACATATCCTAAGTTTCTTCCTAAAGTAGTTTCAGAATTGACCCTGAATCAGGGTGTTAACCTTCCAGTTTACTATCCTGACCATTCTAATAGAGGGGAAACACTCCTGCACATTTTGGACATCCACAGGGCGCTGAGGTATTATCTCAAGTGCACTGCTCCCCACCACAGGTCAGAGCAGCCTTTTGTTGCTTTTGCGCTTCAACACCTAGGTAAACCGGTGTCGAAACAGACTATTTCTAGGTGGTTTGTTTATTGTATAGTTTACTGTTACAATAAGTACAACAAGCCCCTTCCAGGTACTGTCAGAGCTCATTCTACCAAGGGATTGTCTACCTCTTTTGCCTCTTTGAGGAACGTCTCAATTAGAGACATCTGCACAGCGGCTACTTGGAGCTCAGTGCACACTTTCATTAGGCACTACAGTCTGGATATTGCTTCCAGGCGCAGGGCCGGGTTTGGTCTGGCGGTCCTCCAGGGACTTCTTTCTTAGCGTGCCTTGTTTCAGCACTGCTGCCTTTCAGCTGCCTCCCAGGGTTGCTTACATTCCTTCTCGCAGGACTGCTTGGGACTCATTTCTAATGGTAATAGCCTGCTGCAAGAGCTCCCACTCGAAGTAAGATAGTACAGTTACATAAGACCTTATCGTAACAGTAGATCTTCAAGAGGAGCTCTTGCAGCAGGCGTTCCTTATCCTCCTCCTTCCCCCTGGTGCGTTTTCATCATCTTTTTCTGCATGCGTCCGCCTGTTGGAGCCTGTTCACGGGTCTTCAGTGGGTGAACTGAGGTGGAGTTGGGGACCGCCCCCTTTTGTTCCACAGCCTACATCGGGGCGGAGTGGACGTCAGGGGGCAGCCCTTGCTGGGTACTGCTAGCTAAGCGTTTTCCGGTGGGTCCTAGTGCCTGCAGCAAAGTCCTAATGGTAATAGCCTACTGCAAAAACTCCTCTTGAAGATTTACTGTTATGGTAAGTTCTTATATAACTGTACTTTCTTCATCAAATTCAAGGAAGATCCTCAGGGTTTCCCTTGAACTTCCTCAGGTACTTATACTTCAAAACCTCCACATCTTTATTACACAAAGCTTCTGCCACTTCTTCTGGTTTGCATCATCAGCTGCAGAAGGTCCTTGGGTCCCCCTTAGACTTCTCAGACTCGTGTCCGTCTTGCAAGACCTACAAATCAATACTTCATTAAGTCTGAGCCACTCCTTGCTCATTCTGCATCAGACCTCTCTATTCACTTCAGCTGGGAAGCAGAAACTGCTCCATTTTAATTATAACACCAAACATCAGTTTGCCAGAGATTCTGCATCCAGCATGCTTGTTTCCCAGCCTTCTCTGCTACCTAGTACCTCATCTGAAATTTATGGATTTGGGAACCTCCATCTTGTATTGCTTCTCTCAAGACTAGTTTCCCTCGTAACTTATTTCAGCCTTCACCTTCGCAGTGCCTCCATCCTCTAGTCATTATGTTTTCAGTGCTTGCCAGACACGAGCACTCCATTCAGAACTGCCTACCAGTTATAATCCATTTTGACTCTTAAGATCGGACTTACATTCATATCTCAAGGTCAATCCAGGCATTGAAATAAGGGATGCAGTCTTACGTATTTATTTATTTATTTATTCATTCATTGGTAATCCGGTAGGGGCCCACTAGGCACAAGTGCCTGTTTTCAGGGGTAACCTGGGAGCACTGGGGAAGTTAAGTGACTTACTCTGAGTCACACAGTATGCAGGCGGAGGTTATGGGAATCAAACCCAGGTCTGCTGGATTTACAAAGCTCATTTACTGCTCATTACTCTAACCTGTAAGCTATACTGCCAGCCCCGTAATCTGATTATCATCTGCCGTTCTCCATATTAACATAAGTTAAACTGGGCCATCCTCAAACTGTAGAGCAACTGGAGCTGTCCTTGAGCTGTAGAGCAACTAGAGCAGCTCTGCGAGGCATTCGTATATTGCCCCTCCTATTGCCTCCTTCCACCTCCAATTGAACACAGGAGGCTGGATCATTAAATCGCTAAGAGCAAACCAAATTATGGCTTCTTTTCCTTCTTATCAGTAATTTGTCACCACACTCTCTGTCAGTTCACATGTCCGGAAGAGTTATGTCCTGTACAGTGGCATTATCTTCGTCCCATCATCCTTCCTCTGAAATGGACATATTTACCAGAATCAACGCCAATCTTTGATCCAATACATTCTAACATGTTTCTGACTCATGGATTTACTGCTGCTTTGAGTTTTTCTGAATCTCCATTCCTAGCCTGCTGGCATTTACCCTCGAAGACTTCAGCATCATCTCCTTTCTAAATCCGACGTATGGAAGCTGCTGCATCATATGGGATCATCTTGATCAGCCACCGTCTCAGTCTTCAAACAACCAACCAACACTGGATGTAATCTGTAGAGCCAGTCTTCGTCCCATTCATCTCTCTGTTACCAAGCGGCAACTTGATTATCTCTACTCTGAATTGCTTATCGATTCCAGTACTTTCATCACATCCATACCTCATCAGTCTCGATCTTGACTTCCCGCCTAGAGTCTCTGGGTCTTCATGATGTAATGTCAATCTGCAATAAGAAAAAACATCCATGCGACTTGCCTCGATGCCTACTTCTACTTCAAAGAAGCCATCGTCATCATCGAAACAAGTTAAGCTTTCCATAGCCCGCCTTAGAACCTGCTCCTAGCTGAAGGATTGAGTAGATGAAGACGGGAAGGTCTTCTTCTAAGCAGTGGTATGAGTTGCTAGGATACCACTGCTTAGAAGAAGACCTTCTCATCTTCATCTACTCAATCCATCAATCATATCATGCACTATTATCTTTCTACCATTAGACATCGATATTATCGCAGGGACGCTAGAGCATTAGGCATCTGGGCTCCAAATCTTTCTGACTTCATCCTTGTATCTCACACATCAGCCAAACTCCTCTTGCTTGGGATCCACAGAATATCATCCACCAAAATTCCCAATGATGTCCTTTGGTGAAGTTGCATTCTTCGATTATTGGACTTACCATGCTTGAACATTGGTCTCATCAGTTATTTGTCTAGCCCCTGCGTCTTGAGGAATTGTTTACTGCATCAGCCAGTGGCAGTTTTGACTAGGATCCAAGATGGCTGCACGCTAAGCGACTGTGGAGAAGTCTCAAAAGCAGGAGCAGAGAAAAGCTTAAAATTTTTTGGTAACTGTATACCACCATTGCCTTAATAGGTTTTATACTCTCTGCTCTTTCCAGTTTATCTTGTGCCATCTGGTTCCTGTGTTTTCCCCTTCTTTTGTTTGTTTTCTCTGCAGTTGAACTGGAAAGGAGTCCTAGTGGTGGAGAGGGAGCCCTGGTAACTGCGGCGGACAAGCTGCCCCTACGGAGGGTTGTGAAGGTGTGGAATACCCCGGAGTATTAAGGAGCCACTGTTTGGGGAGCTGCATAAATCGCTGAACTGTGTGTCACTGTGAACCTGTGTGATACCCTTAATCCTTTACTACGTGTCAAGATCATAAAGAATTCATTATTGTGAACTTAACACTGTATATATTTAAGAGCCCTGATTTTATTTAATTTAGTGTATCAGTACTTTGCATTGCATTATAGTGAAACACTAGGGATTAGCAAGTTGGGGCTGGAGAATCTGGGGAGAGCTGCAATGTTAACTCAATATGCTCTATAATTTATAAAGTGTAATATGATGTTTTCCTTTAACACTGATATCTAGTGGTATAGCTCTGTAGACCCCACGTGATTGGTCAGTATATAGCACGTATGTGCGTTTCTACTGGGCTCATCGGATTCCTGGAGTGTGGATTGGCGTTGGGAGCCTGGCATAGTGTTGCGGAACACCTTATTGAAAACGCACTGTTAAAACGCTTTCAGTTTGAACTTTCTGATATTCTGAGCAGGTATTTGATAGTTATCCGTGCCTATTTTGTTGCTACCGTTGCCTTCCTGTCTGTGTATTAAACCGTATAAGTTGTGTTTTTAGTGTGCTTTCGGGCCTGTTTGTGTAGGCCGTTCCGAAGCCTAGTTTCGTTACATGCATCGGGCAGCCGCAAGTAAAGGAACCTTGTTACCTGCTAGAAGCTATCTTTAAGAGGTTTTGGTTTAAGCTGAAAGATAAAACATACTGCTAAATCTTGAACCTGGCTTTATTTTAAAAATCTGATCCCTGGATACACAAGTAAGAATTGTTTTTCTCCTGCTGAGTCTGAATTTGTTGATAGTGAATATCTTCTACGATTGGCGTCTTGCATTTTATAATTTTAAGTCCACTCATTAATTTTAAAAATGGCTGTTTTAGTAAATGAGTGTCTGTTAGGGTTAGAAACCTTGTAAATTAGAATTTTTAAGAGGGTGAATTGTAGATATTGTTTGCACAGTGGGTGCATTAATCCCCACTGTTAGTGAGTGGCTTGCCCACTAGCTATTGAGCTATTAAGTGAGTTTTTTTTTTGCTTTATTTCTACTTTTAGTGGAGACTTGGTCCTTTCCCTTATATTCTGCTTCGCTGTATGGCAAATCTCATTCCTATGAAACATCTGAGAACCTCCTTCTGCAAATTATTCAAGGCGACATAAGTGGTGGGGAAAAAAGGGGAAAAGTACAAACTGACTGATCGTGTGAGGTGGAATAATTACTACTTCCTGGTTTTGAATACTCTAGTGGAGGAGCCTACACCTTCCTTGAGATACTTTAGCACAGTAACTGGTGCAAAAGGAGGAAATCCTTGCAGATATTACTGTCAATGCAACCTACTGTCCTTAGTCTGCTGTGAATTAATGGACTAGCTGATTAATTGTTTCTGATTGTTTATATTGCTATCCAGCTTTGTGTGATTTCATCTTTCTCTTTCTTTTGATAGTTTACCGATAATTTGTATGTGGTAACCTTGTATGAATATGCCAGCTACTACTCGAAGTAAGAATAGAGGTTTTATTAATACATCTGGTAGAATGGACCAGAGTAACCTAGATATAAGTGGGGAGGGGGTGAAGTCAAATCTAAAGGACCTCTGTCATTAAAATCTCTCACAATGCAACAACAGGGTAAAAATCAAAAAAGAATAAATAAAAAGGGCAGAAGTTTGAAAAAGAATAGTAAATATTTGACTGATGAACTGGTCACTGGAAACAAAGATATATAGTTGGTTTCTACGCCAAATGTGGCTTCTGAAAACAAGGGTGATAGTAGAAAGTTTTTCAGTCCTTTGGTTTATAGGCCAGTCCTTAGCCCTTTTAAGAAGAACAATGTCAAGGTTAATGAAACCGCTAAAGTTAAGGGAAAGGGTTCATTTAACACGAGGTTGATTGATAGACGAGGGCTAAAAGAAGTAGACACTAATCAATATGAATTTAATGGATTAAATGAAGGGCAAAGCAGAGATGCAAAGATAGATTTCTCTCAAATATTTCATAATTTTTCAGTGCTGGATTTAGAAGTTCAGAGCATGAGAGAAACACTGCAAACAGAGGAGGACATTAGAGATAATATGGGAACTAGTGTAACAACAACTCATAAAGTAGTTAACATTTCTGAAAGGTCAGAATATCATAGGGATAATAGTAGTTGTGATGGAATCACTGAGACAAATTTAAATCAAAATCATAAGCAATTATTTGGTGATAATAATAGTAATCTCAGTGATTGTGGGGGATGAGGAAAAGTGAGATTTCAGAATGATTTGCAGGAGCCACCTTCTAGAAATAACAGCACAAACTCGTGGACAATAAGCCCAGAGAGACAGGATACTTCAGTTTGTATGGATATTGAGGGGATCTCAAGGGAATTATTAGCAGCATTAAGGGATCCAGTTAATTCCAATGTTCTGCTATTTAAGCAGTTATTTGAAATTAAGCAGGACGTCTCATTTATTAAAGGGGTGTGTTTAGAGAACAGGTTAAACTTGGATCAAATTGATAGCAAAATAGCAGCTAGAGGTTATAGAACAGATATTCCGAACAGAGAATTGGATATCCAGCAAAGTCACTCTGGCAATACATGCCAGGCTCTTAATGAGATAACGGAGTTATTCCCTAATGAGGAGAGCAAATTGAATTGCACATTAAAATCTATGGAAAATGAAATAGTAACTTCTGTGGACTCATTAAGGGTTGATTACAGTATTCTGAGCTGTGAATCAGAATGTATTATGCTCCCAGCAAAGGAACAGAGGGATAGCAGTATTTGCAAAGAACTAGCTCAAAACCACCCATACTTGTCGCAGAAGTGGGTGTTACAAGAAGCTGTACATAAAATACAGACAGAATGTCCTGAGGACAGTGATGGCTGGAGCTTTAGGGAGGATAATAACCTTAAAATAAAAAAGGGAAGTACTAAGATGGACACTGTCTTGGATACCCCATATCCACGCTTAAAAAAAAATGACAGTAATAAGAAGAATAAGAGAAAATTGATAAATGAAGTATCAGTGGATGAGAGAGAGGAGAGTATTACTACTCAGTCTAAACATTAATTAAGACATATCGCTAAAAGTCGGAAGATAAAGGAGAAAAAGATTGAGAAGAGTAGAAAACCCAAGAAAAATGACTCTAAATATTTAAAAATAGTAGGAAAACATAAAGTTGAAGAAGTACAGAAAAGAAAAAAATATAGGCAATCAGAAACAAAAGTGTGATGAAACTGCCCCGGTGGACTTACAGAATGGTTGTATTAGTATTGACCGAACTGAGGAAGAAGTGGAGACAGCTTTGGTAAATAGGGAATGCCCCAAGAATAGTGATAAATCGTTTAGTCAGAGTGCTCACTTTGATCGTTTCCTAACTAAAATATTGGGCTCTGATTTTGTATTACCTCCTTTTGGGGTAACTTGTTTGCCAAATGAAATGCAAGAGAATCTGAGGGAAACCTTAACAGCATTATTGTCTTTTCTATTGAATGGTTGCAGAATTATGAAAGATTTAATCAGTACTGTTAGACCTATGAAGGAAACTGAGTTGGTCCTGGTGGTGACCGACCAATTTTATATTTTAAAAGCTATAGCACTTAAGGTAAAAAATTTAGAGGGTATGGGAATTATGGTGGGTGAGGTTACTACATTGAGGGATCTTTTCCCGGAATTTTATATGAATGAAAATCTACTTGGTGTAAGGAAAATGGATTTAGTAATTTCTGTCTTTGGGCTGAAGCAATTTCCAAAAGAATCCAAATCCAATTTAAGGGACAAACTGATTGACTTTCTTAACATCTGTCTTGATATTCGTATAAGCAACCATAGTTCAGGGAAAACAATAAGGCAGGAGTCTGATGGACAAATTTTATTTTATGTAAATCAAGTCCCTACAATTAAGGAGATAATGAAGAAGCAGAGTACTCTGGATAAACTTGGAATCCATTTTTTTTATTGAAAATGAGGATATTTATGCTTAGGAGGATTCAGGTAGATCATGTATGAATTCGAAAAAATGGGAATCTCTGGTTGAGACATCTAATAAGTTTGAGAGTTTAGCTACTCTGGATCAATGACAATACAAGTTGGGCTGTTTGGGGGGGGGGGGCCATGGAGACAAGGTGGGATCCTGACGATGGATATATCAATGATTGCTCTGCAGAAGAACTAACTCTGGATAGTGACCTATTTAAAATTCTAACTTGGAATTCCTCAGGGTTGGATGAAAAAATTGGGGACCCAGAAATGTGTAATTACTTGAACCAATTCTATATCATTGGCATTCTGGAAACCTGGGCATTAGGTAATCAGTATTTAAGTAGTTATATTGTTTACTGTAAGAAAGCAATAAAAAACAAACATTTTAGGAGGGATATAGGAGGATTAGCTATATTTATTAGATTGAATAATAACATTATTACTGAAGAAATTATTATGTCTAGCTGCAGCATTCTTGCTGTGAAGTTAATAGGGAAGTTGTCTAAACAAACATGGTTTGCAATCAATGTCTATTCTCACCCAGCTGGAAGTCATTATGGTGATCCTAATTACCTATGCACATTAGAAGAAATAATTGGCAACATTTAAACAGATTACCCAATTGGTAACGAAGTGATTTTAGGCGATTTTAATGCAAGACTTGGTATTTTGCAAGGATGTTCAGAAGATATGATAGAAGCTCTGACGGCTCTCCCGTATACAAGTTTGAAAACAAAAAGGAATTCTAAAGATCACATTATTAACAAAAGAGGTATAACGCTGCATAGGATAATGTGTAAAAATAATATGCTGCTTCTGAATGGTCAGTTAACCTCTGATTTTGAGGGAGAATATTCCTTTACTGGCGGTAATGGGTCATCCTTAATAGATTATATTTGGATCAATCCAAATTTGTTTAATAAGTGTTTATCTTTACAATTAGTATCTAGAGCAGAAAGCCAACACAAGGCCCTGGAATTAGAAATTGGGCATGGGGATTTTAACCCGATTAAGGTGCCAGGGTTCCTCCAGTGGTATTAAGGAGAAGGGGTATTGAATGGAGTACAATTGGGGGAGAAAATTTTGAGGCTTTACTTGAGATCAGAGGGATATTATCCAATCTGTCCTTATTTGATGAACAGCCCATGGGTCCTACTATGATCCCTGAATTTAATATATTATAAACATGATTGCTTACATAATAACCAAAGAGGTAGTTATGAAAGGGAGAATTGGTCAAAGCTGGTACAGTAAAGATTGCCAGGATGCAAGGAAATTACTAAATAAAAAGTTTAGAATATTGAAACAGCACCCAAGCAAGAGTAATAATAAACTAATGAATAAGGCAAGAAAGGAGTATAGGGAGATTTTAGTTAGGAACAAACGGGAATCTTCAAAGCAGTTATGGATGGACCTCCATAAAGCAGTCCTCGCGAAGGATAATAAAACCTTCTGGAGGATTGTTAGTTCTAGAATGGGATATCACACTCGAATTTATACATATGTTGAACCAGACACATGGGTAAAACATTATAAGCATTTGTTTTATAGGGAAGACCATGATTATCTCTCTGGATTGGCAGAATATAAATATGATGGAAGAAGACATTGCCCTGACTCTGAGATCACTCAGGCTGAGTTGGAGGGAGCCTTAAACTCTTTTAGTAAAAGGAAAGCACCAGGGCCAGATGGGGTCTCATTGGATGTAATAACAAGAACAAAATTATTTTGGATCCCTTTTTTACACAATTTCTACAATTACATCTGGAGATTAGGGGACTTACCTAAAAGCTGGAAATTCAACATTATTATACCAATATTTAAGAAAGGTGATAAGAAGGGTCCTGGTTGCTACAGGCCTATCAGTCTTTTGGATACTCTGGGAAAGGTGTTTACTAGAATTCTGCATAATAGGTTGCTGATATGGGTAGAGATAAATAATATAGTAGATGAAGCTCAGGCGGGATTTCATAGAAATCTTTCTACAATTGACCAAACCTTTGTTTTGACACATCTTATTTATAAATATGATAGTTAAAAAGCAAAGACTCTTCTGTACTTTCATTGACCTTAAAGCTGCCTTTGACCGGGTCAGTAGACCCTTATTATGGGATAGACTCTGTGAATTAGGGGTTGACCAATCTTTGTTGGAAATGATTAGATTTATGTATCAAAATAATTATACTAGTATTAGGTATGGAGACTGGGGAATTAAGCTCCTGGTTCAAAAACAACATTGGGGTAAAACAGGGATGTACATTGGCCCCATTATTATTTAATCTTTATTTTTGCACTGTTTTGAAAGAAATGTATAGTACCGACTTTCATTTACCAAGAATTGGGACGAGGGTGGTCCCGTATCTAGCCTATGTGGATGATGTTGTATTATTTTCACTTAGCCAAATGGGGATGTGTAGGAGTATTGGGAAATTCTATCTCGAATGTAAAAATGTTGATTTGCTGGTTAATAATGATAAAACTAAGGTCCTTGTATTTGGGGGTAACAAGAAAGGTTACAGTTATTACATGAACGCTTTTAAGCTTGAGGTGGTAAAAGAATTTTGCTACCTCGGACTTATGGTTAGTCATAGTGGAACATGGAAAGCCCACCTAAAAAGTGTTAAAAGTAAGTTGGATAGTTTTCTCTCAATCATCCTGGCATTCTCATATAAATATGGGGGGAGGTCAGTAGAAGGAAATTAAAGAGTTGTAAGAGCAAAAATCAAAAAAGTCAGATTCTTTATGGAGCCAAACTATGGGGAAGGGAACTCAAGGAGACTATGGAATATGGCTTAAATAAATTCTATAAAAAGATATTGGGACTACCTAATAGTCCCCCTTCTGCTGTGGTTAGGGCAGAGATTGGAGAGTTATCCATTGAGTGTGCCTGTGTACAGAGGCAAATTAATTACTGGATTAGGATATTTCGGATAGATTTCCCCGTTTGTGTCTGGAGGAAGCCATCCTTTATACTCATTCTAATACAGTCTTCCTGTGTATGAAAAGTTCTGAAGGAACTTATTAAACCTTACGGGTTGTTACATACTGTTGTTGACTGTTTAAGGTACCCTGCTGACTACATTAAAATGATAATAAATAATAAAATAAAGGACAATTTTGCCCAAAAAGTTCTAGAGGCCTGTCGGCTATCTAAAGCTTGTACATGGCTGTCCAAAAATAAAAGAGAACATAAATTCGAACGATACCTTCATATTTTACCCACTCCAAGGCAGAGAATTTTTTTATCTTACATTTTTTTTTGAGGTTTTTGAGAGTACTAGGAAAAGAGGACAATATCTAAGGGAAAAAAACAAGGTTTATGTGTGTAATTGTGGTTTGGGTGAAGATAATTTGTTGCACTTAGTGCTTTTGTGTCCTCTTTATGAGAAATGTAGGATCTCTTTGGTGGGAAACATATTAAGCCAACAACAGTATCAGCCCATGCAATTATTATTTTTTCCTTTTTCCAACTCTGTTTCCCTCCGGTCACGGTCCTAGGAGCTCTCTCTCAGGTATCCAATCTGTTCCTGCCCTGCTTGAAATCCTCTCCGTCCATACCTTCCTCTCCCCCTGCCCTGCCTCGTAGCTGGCACCCCCTCCTACCTTTGGTGCTCTCAACATTTAGACTCCAGCTGCAGACGTGGGCCCCGGGCGGGAGATCCGTGAAGGCTGGCTGAGTCGGTCCCAGTCATGGACATGGGGATTGGTGCCATCGCCTACCCCTAGGACCGGGTTTTTCTATTTTCTGTACCTCCCTCCCCATGCATGGGCACGCCCCAACACACTGGCGCACAGCAACCCTGCCTGCGTTGGCCACGCTACTACGTGCCTGTCCAGCTCGCTCCAGTTCCCCTTGGTCTCCACCAGAGGTCACTGGTTCGCCGGGCTATCCCATCCCCTTGGTCCGGGGAGGAGAGCACCACAGGGGCGCTCAGTCCTCAACCCTTCCCCTGCCATTCCCCTGCAACTCGAGTCCATTCCCGAACCCGGGTCGCCGGCATGGCGCGAGGTGTGGCATCCAGCGCCTCAACCCTCAGCGCCACCGGGCCAGCAGCCCATGCAATCATTGATATATCTATTCACAACATCGGACCTTAAAATATTGAGCGCCATGGTCTCCCTTCTCAAGATAATTGAGCAAAGAAGGTTGCATTTAATAAAGTAACACTGGAATGATAGAAGGAATGGCTACTCTTTGATAATATTAACCTATCAAGTTCAGAGTATATTGAACTAATTTTATAACAGTGTTTTTTTAATCTGTGCTAAATTAAGAGATTTGATTTTGATATTTTAAGATGTCTGGAATATTTATATTGTGATGTGAATATTTTATGTTTGTAATGGTATTTTGACTGACCAATAAAAAAATAGTACTGCTACTGCATCAGCTTCCTCTGCTAAATCCTCAGTCAGCACGTAAGAAACCAGGCTGATCATTTCATCCTGTTTCCAGGAAGGAGTTCAGTTCATACAATTCTGATTCTTAAAGAATGGCGCTCAACAACTCTTCTGATCAACTCAGTATCTTATGGTTGCTCCCAGTTTTCTCAGACTCTTATGACTTTCAGCTATGTCTGCTACATGATTTATGGAACATCGAGATCTCTCCTGTAATGGCTTGGACTGAGTTGTTTGCCTTAAGTCATCAAAGCAGCATCATTAGCAGCTTTATTCCTGCTCACATCAGCAAGGCTCTGGAGCATGGATCCCATCATGCCAAAATCATAAATCTTAAGAAATCAACAACATTTACGATCATCTCCTCTTAGTATGCCTAGGGGATGGGTGGTTCAGTAGCAGTGGGTCTTCAGAGGTTTCCTCCACCAGAATTTTTCCTTCCCTTCGTGCTACTGTTCACACTCTCTATGATTTGGAGGAGGTAATCTCTCTCTTTTATGGGCTTTCTATTCCCTATCGCCGCCCAGTTCCTCTACTGAGGGTGGGAATAGAGAAAAGCCAAAGTAAGTATGCATAAGCACCATACACTGCTCACCAAACATTGAATGGGAGGGCTTTGCCCAAGATGCAATGTGGGGGAATAACTCCTCCTACTATTCCTATTAAGCCAGCTTCTCCCAGTAATCTTCGCTTAGAGTGTCTCAAAGCCCCCTCCATCCTCCACTCCTCCTCCTGCATTCTTCTCACTTTTAGTGCTGGGCCTTCTATTCCCTATTGCCGCCTGGCTCCTCTACTGAGGATGGGAATAAAGAAAGGTCAAAGTTAAGTATACATAAGCCACCATACATTATTCGCCAAACATTGAATTAATATGTCTGTTGAGGGTGGATGGTGAAATATGTCCGGACTTGGTGAAGGTGTAGTCTTGAGACTAGCGCTGGCTAACCTGGGAAAGGCTATAGTGTGTGTTTTTTTAATTAACTGGTGAGAGTCAGAGTGACTCCAAAGTGGCCCAAAAGTTAAACTGGGCTGAATCAAAGGTAAAAAGGCTGAATTTCAGCATATATCCTGAATACAAATTTTGCATTTGCTCATCCTTACCTCTGGGGTCCTTTGACTTGGAGTTAATTTTTTTTTCTTTTTTGGCCATTTTTTTCTTTTTGATCACAGACACTTTTTTATGCAATTTTATTGCATTTGTTCCCATGTTGCATCATTTTTGCCAGTTTTGCATCATTTTGGTCAAAATTGATATAACTGAGTTCTAGCTGAATGGTACAGACGGTAATGATACTGATCTATTGCAGTATACTTTTCTGCTGTTGAATTTACTATCAGAAAAGGTCTTCTTTGAGAGTACCTCTTTCATCAGGCCACACCTATGGAACTATAAGCTGCCAGACCCTAGGACCACACGAAAGCTTTTGCAGGCAGTCTGCCAGGGACCACCCACGACAATGTCAAACATCAGCTGCTACATAAAGGTGGGCAGCCCCTTTCCGCCTCAGTTTTTTTCCCACTGTCGACCATGCTCGTCGGACTGACAGAAACGCCGCTGCAGTTGCCACTGCTTTTTTCTTTATAGCGCAGTAATCACTTTTACAAGTGATTTTTGATGACCTGTATGTTGTCAAATGAACTGTCAGAATTGTTCTGGTACTGGGGAGTGTGGTGAAAAGATCTACATCAGCGATTCTCAGGACGTCTGTGTCTGTTGCATTGACCCAGATACAACGTGAAAGCCTGCCTGATCTGCAGGGGTTTCAGCTCTGCCACCTGGCAACACTAAAAAGGGGCCCTAGAGAGGCACCTATTGAAGCAACAGGTAGCCCACATGGAGAAGGAGCTCCAGCAGAAGAGCACTGCCATGTCGCTGGCCCACTCTTCCAAGTCCATGTCCTTGAAATCCTAGGAAAAGTCATCCAGAAACCATAAGCACAAGCACCATGAGAAGGAAAAGGAGAAAACCTCCCCAGTTAGCTCCAGGTCGCCCCTCCACTCAGCAGATACTACCTCCTCTGTGCCACTCCCCCCCCCCCCAACTGTCAATACAGCTCCCAAATCGGGGCATGGTGCTGGTGCTACCAGGCCTAGTATGACCAGTATCTCGCCATCAGAGCTCTGCCTCTCTGTCGACCACACAGGCGCTGATGTTCAGGCAGTTCTGTCTTCCATCACAGACATGCTCAGATGCCTGCTGCCTCCCCCCTCCCAGTTCCAGGGTGACTCTCGCCAGGATTTTCTACTAACCCCTCCCCCCCATGATAACATAAACTAGAGCCGTGCCTCAGCCACCTCCTACGACACTGCCAACCTCACTGGTGCGTTCCCTCATACCGGTTGACCAGGTCGATGACTATTTTGAATATAATCCTGATTTGATAATGCAAGCTGATGAGGAGGAACCTGAGGACTGTGCTGAAAGCCCTTATCAGAGTGGCATTAGCTCTACTGTGGCCACCTGCAGTGAAGAGTCGGTGGTCCACACTCCAAGATCCCCCACCAGAGGACCCAACTTTCCTTATCATGATGCAGCAGTTACAGGCTGCCATAAGTTTTGATTTGGAGGAGCAGGACGCCTCCAAGAAAAATGTAATAGATTTCTTGGAATTACCTGATTCTCCCCCTGTTGTGGTACCACCTCTGCTCCCTACCCTAGAGTATGCTACCTTTGTTGCCAGATACAGGCCAGGTGTCATCCCAGCCACACCAAGGAAGGCAGACAAAATGCACATGGTTCTTTTGGGAAGCCTTTTTTTGCCACCCAGCCTGAGGAAGACGCTGTGGTTATTAATGCTGCTCATGATAGGTCAAGGGCATCTAAGCACCTGAGTTCTCTCCCTCCTGATAAAGAGTCCAGGAGGTTGGATGTGCTAGGCAAGAGGACTTTTGTCGCAGCTTCCCTGGGCCATAGGATTGCTAACTATCAGACCCACATGATTAAGTACCAGAACACTCTCTGGCCTTCCACTTTCCACACACCACTGCTCCCGGTACTCATCGTTAGGCTGGACTTCCCTTCACTATAGGAAGAATAGAAATGCTGCCCTATGGGCCTTCAGAGCGGTGACCAACAAGCTCCCCTCATATGTCTCAGATTGTATTCCCCGGAGTGTGTTAGGCACCTACGCTCTAAGGAGCTATTGCCTAATTGCCCTCCAAGTTCAAGGGTCAATACTAGATTTGGCAAAGCTGCTCTAAGCTTCTCTTTACCCACATTGTGGAATGGTTTACAAAGGAACCTGAAGCTGAGCTGCCCTGTTAGCCGGAATATCTTCAAGGCGCTCTACGATCGCTACATGAAAGCACCTTGCAAATGTTTTCCTCACCGCTAGCCCACTAATTCTGCAACTCCCCCTTTCCATCCTGACGCTCGCCATGTTTCTACCCCTGGCTCTCACTCTTTCCATATTAACTCTTCCTGCTGCACCCACCCTTACCTGTCCACACCAGCCTGGCTAAAGTCCCACCCCATCCATAGTAGTGTCCCAATTATCTACCCCTCCTCCGTCATTATCATAATAAACAAGTACATGACAGCCATCGTCACTTTCTGTGGTCTTAGCCCAATTTTTCCCCCAGTCGGTAATATATCCCTCTTCTTTACCTCTCTAACCTGCCGCCCCATACATGGCCTCTTTCCCCTATATGTGTAGTTGCCTGCCGCCTCACTCAAAAGATCTCTGCTTATAACCCCTGTATGCCTATGGTTGATTGGACATCTGTTGACTTCTTCAATTGTAAAATAATGCTGTTTTTTTTTATTTATTTCAACCTTGTACTGTACTGTATACACTGTATATACTTTTTCTTCCTTGTATATTATTGCTTTTTGTATACCTGCTTCTGTACTGTACTTTGATGTATTCTTGACCAGGTCCACCTTGCAAATGAGCCTTGCTCATTGGTGCCCGCCTGGATAAATAAAGATTTTGATTGATTGATTGAAAGGCCAAGGCAGCTGCAGAAGCCTTACCAGAGGTTACCCCAAACAAGAGCTCCTTAAGGCTGTCATAGCTGGGCTGATGGAGGAGAGCATTTGCTTTGCACAGCCTATGGTGTTTTGAATGCTTCTGCCAGGGCTGCTGCCTTGGGCATCTTTCTGAGGAGATACTCCTGGCTCAGGGTAGCAGGATTTGTGAATGACATGCAAAAAATGTTAATTCTCAGTGCCCCCTTTAGAGGACATAAACTATTTGGTTCTGATGTCCAAATCGTTCTCTCTAACCTTTAGGCCCCAGGCAGGACCCTGAAGTCCATGCAATCCCTCTACCATACCCAACCAAGGGGTAGGCAAAGAGTACCTTTTCGTCCGGCTGGGGCTAGACACCATCCAGCCACCAGACAGCAGGGTAAAGGCAAGAGAGCGGGAGCCTTGCCCACGCCAGGCACCACCCCAGGTACCCATTAAAAAAACCCTAGAGTTGATGGGGCAGGAGGAGCAGCCACAACCCGCTCTGCCTGATTCCTTGTACACCTCATTACCACCATTACCTCCAGGGGTGGTTCTAGGGGCTGTCTCTCCCTTCACGTAACTCTGTGGAAAGAGGTGACAACAGATACCTGGGTTCTGGAAATCACAGAACAAGGTCATTCTCTGTAACTTCTGGACACACCTCCAGACCATCGGCCAATTCCAACTCACTGTCCTCTAGACCACCTTCCTCTGCTCTTGGAGGAAGTTCAGACTTTGCTTCAAAAGGAGGCCATAGAGCCTGTGCCCTCCGAATGAAGAAACACAGGGTTCTGCTCTCGGTACTTCCTAGTCCCGAAATGAGCAGGGGACCTGTGGCCCATTCTATATGTCAGGAAAATGAACTTTTCATAGAGTACAAAAAGTTCAGAATGGTCACACTGCAAGATCTACTCCCACTACTGCAAGCAGGGGATTGGATTTGTTCCCTCGACATGAAGGATGCCCACCTTCATATTAAAATTCACAAACCTCACAGAAAGTATTTGAGGTTCCTGTTCCAGGGGAAATACTACCAATTCAGGGTATTGCACTTTGGCTTGTCCTGTGCAACACGAGTCTTTACCAAATGCTTGGCAGTGGTAGCAGCAGCCCTTCGCAGGGAAGACCTCTGTGTTTTTCCCTGCCTGGATGACTGGCTATTGAAAGCTCACTCCAAGGTTCAACAACTGCACACCTTCGCTCAAACGAGGCAGATGTTTGATGCTGTGGGGGTTGATGTCAACTTGCCGAAGTCTGTCTCGACACCTTGTCAATGCCTGCAGTTTATAGGAGCAGTTTTGGACACAGCTCAGGGCTCAGCCTTCCTGCCCCTGGACAGGGCTGAACACTTGATTGCTCAGGCCCGGCTGATACATGACAGCCGGGATGTCTCAACCAGAATATTCCTTTGCATCCTGGGCCTTATGGAAGCGGCCATTGTCACAGTACCTTTGGCCAGGCTGCACATGTGGATCCCTCGGTGTACCTTAGGAGTCCAGTGGGACCAACTCACAGATGATCTAGAACAAAGATATCTTCTTCGAAGATATCCCTTTCATCAGGCAGCACCTATGAAACTGTAGCCGCCAGGCACTAGGACTACACGGAAACTTTGTTGCTAGCAGTTTTCTAGGGGCCACCCATGATGACGTCATACGTCATCCTCACTGTATAAATGTGAGCAGCCCCTCACCCTCCTCATTTCTTTTCCCGCCATTGACCATACTCACCAGACTCCATGGAGACACCGTCGTTTCAGTCGACTGCCAAATCTTTGCTTTCTTCTACTATTACTTTTTCTCACCATCGTCATTATCACTTTATTTTAAAGTAATTGTTGTGTATGTTGGCGTCCGACTCCGTGAAACTCTTTAGATATTGCAAGTGTGGTGGAAAAATCTACCACTACAATGACCATGACGCCTGTGTCTGCTTTCTTAGAGAGGCCCACAACATTAAGGCATGCAAGATCTGTCTCAATGCCATGCAGTCTTTCCTTTTCACACAGAAGGTAACCAGAATGGAGAGAGAGCGCTCCAGGCAAGAAGCTCCTCTGCATTGCCAGTCCTGTCTTCGGTCTGCCATTTATCCAAGGCCTGGGACAAATCTTCAAGCAAGCACAAGCACCATGAGAGGGAGCAGAACAAGGATAGGTTCCCCCCGATGTGCTCTCCATTGCCATTTCACTTGGTGCTGACCGCTGCAACAACATTGACCGGTTTAGTGATGACACCTCCTGCTGCCAAAACCCTAACTTTCACAGGATCGGTTCGGTCTGTGACTTCCACCGGCCATTCCTCGGCTGGTGACACTCCGTCGACATTGAGGCTGCTGATTTCCCTGTCGACACTGCAAGCCCTGTGACCAAGACCTTAGTTCCCTCAAGGTTGGTTGGCAGTGGGTTCTGCCAGACTGTCTACAGCCGGCAACGGCCATCGACGTCAAGGCTCCTGTTTCCCCTGTCAACACCGCAGGGCCCTTCATTGACACAAGGGTCCCAGCCTCCCCCAGTCGATGCCACAAGGTGCTTTCAGGACGCTGACCCCTGTCAACATCCAGATGGTGCTCTCCTCTTTCGTGGAGTTCATCCAGTGCCTTGTGCCTCCTCTGGGCCCGTCGATGCCAGAACCTGTCAGACCAACCCCCATGTTGACGCCTGTCTCATCGACGTGCCCTGCTCCTTCCAGGTTGTTGACATCCTCCCAACCTTCCTGCAGCATTCAGAGCCCATCGACAAGGATCAGGAATACAATCCCGACCTCATCTTACGTGAGGAGGAGGAGGAGGAGGAGGAAGAAAACATGGAGGGCATCTCTTCTGGGTCTAATTCCACTGTCTCCTCAGGAGTGAGGACTTACCCAGTATAACCCGCGGTCCCCTCCTGAAGACTCCTCCTTCATCTCATTGATAAAGCAACTCCAGTCAGCAAAAGGGTTTGATGCTGAGGAGCAAGACATTACCAAGAGAAACCTGGTTGAATTCCTAGAACTACCAGATTCTTCCCTCTGATTGTTCCCCCGCTTTTGGCTGCATTAGAGGATGCTACCATGGCTGCCTGGTACAGACCAAGTTTTATCCCTGCCATGCCCAGGAAGGCAGATAAACCGTACCAGGTCCCCTCAGGGAAGCCCTTTTTTGCAGTGCCAACTCAGTAGTCATAAATGCAGCACATGATTGGTCTAAGAGACTTTAGCATCTCAATTCTCTTCTCCCAGAGAAGGAGTTGAGAAAACTGGACCTTTTGGGCAGGAGAACCTTTGCGTCTGCCACAGTGGGCCTCAGAATAGCCAGTTTTCAAGCCCATATGGTCAAATATCAGAACACCCTCTGGAAAAAGGCTAAAGCAGTAGCTCAGGCAGTTCTAGAAGTTCACCAGACACAGGAGATGCTCATGGCCTCCAGACTGGGGCTGATGTGGGTAAGTACCTCTTGAGGTCTACCTGTGATATTTCAGATGCCTCAGCCAGAGAAGCTGCAGCTGGCATCTGCCTCAGAAGGCATTCTTGGCTCAGGGTGTCAGAGTTTGCTAGTGATGTCCAGCAATCCATTCTGAATGGCCCCTTCAGAGGTTATAAGCTCTTTGGAGCAGATGTGCAAGATATCCTTTCTGACCTGCAAGCCTCAGGGAGGACTCTACGGTCAGTCCACTCCCCCTACCATACCCAACCAAAAAGTGGGTAGAAGGTGTCCTTTCATCGTGCCACCCACAGACCCAGGTCAGGGGCCAGATAGGGCAAACGCAGACCAGGAGCAGCTTTGCCTGCCCCCACCTCCACCACAAGAAAAGCCCTGAAAGGTGGAGGTGCGGCCGCAGCACAGGTTCTGCCTGAACATGAATCCTTATTGGACTCCCACCCTCCAGTACTCCAGGAAGGAGTGGTAGGAGGTCATTTATCTCTCCACCTGGACAGGTGGAGAGAGATTATAATATATGTTTGGGTCTTGCAGTTCATAGAGCAAGGCCACACTCTAGAATTTCTGGAATTGCCTCCAGACCTCCCTCCTAATCACTCTACCTACCCTCCAGCCCACATACCAGTGCTACTGGAAGAAGTTAACACATTGCTGCAGGAGAGAGCTATAGAAACAGTTCCTGAGGATCAGAGGGAAAGGGGTTCTAGTTCCACTTCTTCCTAGTCCCCAGATTCACAGGGGACTTGAGGCCCATCCTGGACTAGTGAAATCTGAAATTCTGTATTCAGTAAAAGAAAGTCAGCATGGTTATCCGCCAAAGCCTACTTCCCCTACTACAAAAGGGAGACTGGATGTGCTCCCTGGATATGCAGGATGCTTTCCTGCATATCAGGGTTTGCACTCACAGGAAATACCTCAGGTTCCTCTTTCAGAGGTAGCACTACCAGTTCAGGGTATTGCCCTTTAGCTTTTCATTTGCACCACAGGTCTTTACCAAATGCTTAGCAGTGGTGGCAGCAGCCCTCAGGAGGGAGGGACTGTACATCTTCCTCTATCTGGATGACTTGTTGCTCAAAGTTCAGTCCCAGGAACAACTGTCTTATACCCTTGTAACCCCCCTGCAAGTGGGGGTTCCCAAAAGACTTCCAGGAGCTTGCTTGAATGCTCCAAGCCTGAATGGTGTTTGGCATTTAAGCCATTTATCAGTGAGTGTTTTTAGAGCCTCTGGTACTGTCTCTTTAAGAGCTGTCTGCTTGCAGACATAATTAGTTTGTATGGGGGGACTGTGTGCTTCTCTGAGTACCACTCGAGCTGCTGTAATTCACTTCATTTTGCAGTCACTAGGAGTGCAAAGGGAACCTATCTGAAAGATGTAACTGTTTGCCAGAAATTATTTAGAGTAATAATGAAATTACAGTTTGTCTAACCTGCTTTCTTTGCAGTCAGAACTGTGTCTGCTAGTTCCCCATTCTAGTTTTGAACTGCTGAACTGGACCAATCAGTGTGGGGTAAGCTAGCTCTAAAATGGTGCCTTGGACGAATCAGAACTTGGACTCATAATCTGAGCCAGCCACAAGAGGATTGTATGGGCAGTGACTCTGGGAGATGTAGTTTAGACTTCAGTGCCTTTTTGGACCAACAGCAGCAGTCTATTGTGAGTGACAGCCAATCCAGTCAAGAACTGGGAGGAACTCAAAGGAAGTGCCGGTTTTGTCGGTTGGAGTTTCAGTTGAGCTTTGGCAGTGAAGAAGGAAGGAGCCCTGTGCTTTTCAGTGTGCAGTTTTAGTCAAAAACGTGTGTAAGGCCCAGAGTTCGGTCTGCAGCTTGTGTAACAGCTTGTTAGGACTGAATCCGTCCTGTGAAAAGAATCAAAGGATCTCTGAAGAGTAGAAACCAGGCTCACCCTGTAGAAGACTGGAGGAATTGCTGAAAATTGCACTCGGTCTGTCAGGAACTGAATCTGCTGTGTGTTCTCCCGGGTATTGTGCAGTAATTGCTATCGGGATACAGATGCAGCCTGCTTGGTATAGTGCTTTCTTTTATATAAATGTGTGAAGAGGTTTGTGTACCTCAAGTAAGCCCTGCTGACATTGAAGGACCCTATCTTATTTGGAGGTCGTGAGTACTAATTCAGGGTCGCTCCCTGTTGAATTGCCACATTAAATCCAAATGGAATTACTGTACTGCTGACTGTTTAATTCTCCTTTTCTCTGTGTGAAAGGGCCCCTACCAGCTGCCACGGTTTGGACTAGCCACTAGGGCTTGGGTACCCAGGGACAGTAACTGATAGGGATAGGCCTGTGCACAGAGCCATAAGTAGATTATTAGAGTGATAAGCTAATTAACCTGATTTCCCCTGTCCTTGTTATATCCCCTAAATAAATCAGAGCTGCTTGTTTCAGCAAAGTTATACTGCCTGAGGTATTTGTCTATGTTAAAGTACTGTACTGTGATTGTTGCACTGTATCTCATTTCACAGGAGGTCCCAGTGCGGAACCACACCTGGGGGTAAGTGTATACTGTGAAGGTAATTCTGATATATTGTGTGGGCCACTAGTGGGAAGAAAGGGGGGTTGCAGTGTCCCAGAGGGCTGTGACCAAGTTAGTTTAACTATTGCAAACCCTGACCTCTGGGTGGAGGCACCCGCCATTGGATCCAGGCCCCTCAACCTGTTAGTGGCAAATCAGGCAGGGGTAGTAGCCCCTGGGATAGCGCCATCTAGGGGTTACACCCTTGCATGTACCAGACACCTCTTCAATGCACTAGGGATCACGATCAATCTGCCCAAGTCAGTCTTGACCCCCTGTCAGCGTCTCCAGTACACAGGAGCTGTACTGTGCTGGGCACTGCTGAGGGATCAGCCTTCCTGCCCCAGAACAGGGCAGAGTGCCTGATAGGGCAGGCCCAGCTGCTTCACAGCAGAAGGTGTGTCACAGCAAGGACACTCCTGAGACTGCTGGGCCTGATGGCAGCAGCCATTGTCACGGTTCTCCTGGCAAGGCTGCTCATGCGGATTCCCCAATGGACATTGAGTCCAATGGGATCAGTGCACCGACAGTCTAGAACTGAAGATTCTAGTAACTTCACCAGTAAAGAAGATGCCTCAGTGGTGGATGAAATCCAGCCAGCAATTTGCTAAAAGGGGTTCCTTTCCTAATCCCTTCCTCTCATCAGATCCTTACCACGGATGCTTCGGGGATGGGCTGGGGAGCACATCTAGGGCCTCACCAAACCCAAGGTACATGGACCGCTGTGGAGAGTTCCTTCACATAAACATCCTAGAGATGAGGGTCGTTCTGTATGTCCTGCAGGCCTTCCAGAATCACCTGTCTCCAGGGTCTCTGCTGGTGCAGATGGGCAATATCAGCATAGTGCACTACATGAACAAGAAAGGGGGACTCCTTCATACCCCCTGTGCAGGGAATTGATGAGGGTTTGGTACTGGGATCTAGAACACAGTATAGGACTGTTGCCAGTCCATGTTTCAGGTGTCCAAAACATCCTGGCAGACAGGCTAAGCAGGTTGCAGTCCAAAATGCATGTGTGGGAACTGCTGACCTCGATGTCAGAAGACATGTTCAACAGGTGGGATTGCCCAGAGTTGGACCTTTTGCATCTCCATTCAACGCAAAACTGCTGCTTTTCTGCTCACTCACTCCAGGGCCTGGAGTTTTCTAGTGAGATGTGTTACCCCTCTCCTGGAAAGGGAGGTTCTGTTACACTTTTCCTCCCTTCCCTCTAGTTCAGAGGGTGCTGATCAAGCTTCAAATGGAAGGAGTGACTTTTGGTACTTGTTGCTCCTTTCTGGACTCCTCAGATCTGGTTCCCCCTACTGCAGCAGTTGGCAGTGGAACCTCCAGTACCCCTACCTCTGTGCAAAGGCTTGCTATCACAGGAGCAGGGCACCCTGGTCCATCCAGACCTCAGGTCCCTTCATCTTCATGCATGGCTTCTGAAGTCATAGCCATGGCTAGATTTGGGGTATCCCAAAAAGTGGAGGATGTCCTCTGGAGCCGATTAAGTCGGTTACTCTGCCTGCGGAGCCAGCGAAACCTCCAGTTCAGCCTAAACCGGTCTCTCCACTGATTTTGGTGGAACCACCACCCAAACAGCCTGTGGGAGGGGCTCTTTTTAAGGAAGCTAGACTGGATAGCGGGCTTCCCTGGTGTCTTTCGGTCACTGTCACCCCTGTGCCCCCAGCGCGGCGAGGATGATGTTGGCGGCCGACCGCTGTATCCGGATATTTTGGATTCGGATAAAACTGGCCTCCATTCTCATCCAGGGGATGATGAATAGGCTGGTGGGATAGAGACGGAGGAAGGGTCCTTCGTCCTTTTCAGGCATTCTTCGCCTCATCTCTGTGTCCACAGGGATGTCCCTGGAACCTATCCAGAAAAAGGCGGAGTACTCTTTCACTGACATCCTCAAGAGAGGGGATACCCCGATGGAAGCATTTCCTGTGGCCAAGGCCATTGTTGGCCCAGCCTTAGAACTTTGGCAGCACGCTGCCTCCTGTCCAGCTCCGTCTGCCCCACAAGTATGCGGTGCCCATGGGGTACCTTGTGGGGTTCACAGAGCACCCTTTGGCCGAGAGCCTTGTGACCGCCTCTGTGTTCAGGCGTACTGGTAGATCTTACTTCGAGAGGGTTCCTTCAGTAGGTCATCACATACAGGACTGGCGCCACCTGGTGTTGGGCCGCACGGCAGACTTTTCTAGCGGTTCCTGATGGGGGTTGGCCCACCTGACATCACGTGACTGACCTCAGCGTGACTGTATATAGTGGGCAGTCCCCACGCCCGCCCTCCAGTTCTTGCCCACCGTCGCCTCGTGTCAGTCGCATTGCAGACTTCCAGTTAGCGATTGTCGTGAAAGTTCATCGCGTCGGTGTATCCCTTGCTGCTTTTTCTCAAAATTTGATGTTCTTGCTTAATGTCTTCACCCAAGAAGAAGTGCTTGTCCTGTGGCACACAGATCCCACACAAAGACGGTCACTCCAAGTGCGTCCTCTGTCTAGGCCTGGACCATCCAGTCTCCTCCTGCCCTGAGTGTCAATCCTTTAACCAGGCCACAAAAAAGAGGAGAAAGCAGGCTTTGGAGACCCATTTGCTAAAAGCCCGCCTGGCTTCCTTAGAGAAGAAAATGGATCGTCTCCGGGATTCATCGGAAAAATCTTCTCCTTCAAAAAAGCACAAGGAGAAATCTAGGGAGCGGACTCACTTCGCGGATGACGCCAGGCCCTCGACGAGCAAGGCCCAGCTGCCTCCCAGAAAACCGGACGGTAAGTCGGACAATACTCCGGTGGATAAGTCAGCCATCAGCCCCTCCGGCAACCGCGCTGCCTCGGCCGATAAGTCGGCCCCTGGCTCCTCCAGGGACCGCGCAGCTGCCGGCAAGTCAGCTCCCCCAGCTGGGAGAAGTCACTGACTCGGTCGAAATATCGGCTGGGGGCTCCTCCTGACCGCCCGACCCGCCTTCTAAGTCAGCCGTCCCTGACGACTGCACGGGCTCTGTTCCCCCATCGGGGCCTCACGGCGCCTCAGCCCGATGTCCTGCGGGACCAGAGGGAGAAAGCCCCTCTCCCTCCTCCTCCTCCTTCACCTGTGCCCTCCAATTCCCTGGCAGGCATGCCCGATGATGCCAGCGGAGAACCCATTGACCCTGTCGATGCTTTGGGGTCCTCTCCACGCTCCCCTTCTGGGGTCCAGGAGAAGAAGGCTCCTCCCTAGCCTACTGGCCTTACAGTGGAGCCCCTCCTCCGCCTTCTGGCTCCTCCGACGACCCCGGTGATCCCGACGACAGTCCCTCAGCCGGGACCAGCCGACCAGCATTTGCCTTTGGCCCCAACACCGGATCCGGACCCTCCGACATAGGATCCCCTTTCCGGTGCCGGATTGGGTGGCGGCTGTTCCGACGTCGGTTCCACTGACGTGGGCTGTCCCAACGCCGGACTCTCCACCTGTATACACAACAGCGGGTCCGACGTGGTTTCCCCCAATGCCAGATCTGATGATGGGGATTTATACCAGACCCCGAACTGTCCTGCATTATCCACTCGGGTATCCGGGGGATCACTACCTGGGGGGTCCCACTCCGGACTGGAGTCATACTGGACAGTTCTACCCTGGATTTAACCCCTATTCCCACTATATGGAACTCCAGGGCTACTATCCACCATCGGTCATCCCTCCTCCTTCCCCTCAGCCTCAGCCAACTCCACCTCCCCCTCTTCTGGTTGCCCCGGATTTCAAGACCTTGATACAGTCTTCGTGGCAGGGGGCTAGGTCAGAGCTGGTCTCGGACCTGGAGACTAGGCTCCCACAACCGCAGTTTCCTAGGTCCCCTTCCCCGAGCAGTTTGTCGCTGACCACTGTCCACATCCTGGGGAAAGCTCGGCAGGACGTTTCCCTTCCAGACTACAGATGCCGTCCTGTCGAGGAGGCAGACGATGATGATGATGACAGCATAGAGGGGAGGGAAGATTCCTCAGAGGAGGAGATCACAGAGGACCCTGAGGAACCAAAAGGTAAGGCCTCGCTGAAGTCTCCACCAGAGGACCTTTCCTTCTTGGACCTCTTGAGGGCCTTGAAAGATTACTTCAACTGGGAGTCGGAGGAACAGGATCCTATGAGGCAGAGACTCGCGGAACACTAGACTTAGAGTCTCTGTCTCCTATCACGATTCCTCCATGGATGGCACCTCATCAAGACCTCACCACGACCATCTGACAGATGTCTCATTCAATCCCAGCTGTCCCCAAGTGGGTGGACAGGCTGTACTGGGCGCCGAGGGATGCCCCCTTCTTAAAGACTCATCCCGAGGCTGACTCTGTAGTCATCTCTGCGGCTCATGATCGCTCTTCAGCACCCAAGCACATGAGCACTACTCCTCCGGACAAACAGTCGAGGCAGATGGACCAGTTTGGGAAGAAAATATACTCATCGGCCACGTGCGCCCTCCGGTCCCTCAGTTCTATGGCCCATATGGTGTCCCATCAAAAGGCGACTATGGCCAGGCTGGAGGCGAAGGTCCAGTCCTTGGATCCCTCGCCTTTGAAGGAGGAACTTGCCAAGAATCTCCACCTCTCCAAGATCTCCTGCAGGCATGCTTTACGTGCCACTTACGATTCTGTCAATTCCGTGGCCCGTACCTCGGCAACTGCCGTTGCCCTTAGACGGCACTCCTGGCTTCAACTCTTCGGACTCGTCAACGAGGTCCAGTTGGCAATTCTGGATGCCCCTTTTAGGGGCTCGGTCCTTTTTAGTGGAGACATCAAGGATCTCATAACAGACCTATAGGACAAGGGAGTTGCTCTTAGTTCTGTTAGGTCGATGTACCGATCGGGCTCCCAGCAGCAGCAGTCCTTTCAGAAAAGGACCTGGAGGCAGTGAAAGAACGCTCCAGCACGCCGCCAAGGGAATCATAAGGCCATGGGTACAGCCACCCCTCCTGCTTTCAAAAATCAGAGATGTTCAGGAGGTCCTCCCCCTGAACGTTCCGCCACTTCTTGACTCCCCGGCCCCACTGCCTCCTCAGTCTCGCGACGGGGAGCAGGTGGGGGGAGGTTTGCCCATCACGCGCAGGAGTGGAGGGCGATCACCTCCGATGTGTGGGTCCTGCAACTAGTGTCCATTGGACACACCATAGAGCTTCTGGAGATTCCCCCAGAAACTCCACCCGCAGAAGTCCTCTTACTCTCGGGGCCAGGCCCTTCTTGTTTGCGAGGAGGTAAATTCGCTCTTGCTCAAGGAAGCGATTGAGTGCGTCCCCTTAGGGCAAAGGGGGGGGGGGGGATTTTGCTCCCATTTTTTCCTGGTTCCAAAAAAGACCAGGGACTTCAGACCCGTGACCTAAGTCAGCTCAGTCAGTTCGTCAAGTATAAAAAATTTCGAATGCTGATGCTCCAGGGCCTCCTCCCTCTCCTCATGGAGAATCATTGGCTCTGCACCCTGATATGCAGGATGCTTACCTGCACATTCCCATTCTCCCCGGCCACCGCTGATTCCTGCAATTTTTTTTTTTCCAAGGGGAACACTTTCAGTTCCGGGTGCTTTCCTTTGGCCTGTCTTTGGCACCACAGGTTTTCACCAAGTGCCTGGTGGTGGCCGCAGCATTCCTGCGACACAGGGGTATTGTGGTCTTCCCCGTCTAGTGATTCGTTACTGGAGGCTCTTTCTTTTACCCTGGACCTATTCAGCCGACTTGGGATCACGGTCAGCGTTCCCAAGTCATCCCTTAACCCTGCCCAGAAACTTCAGTTTATTGGGGAAGTCCTGGATACATTAAATGGAGGACAATGAGTACCAGTGCCCGTAGTCTGGGAAACAAGCTTCCTGAGCTAGTAGCCTTGATGGAAGATGAACACTTGGATATTGTGGCAGTCACAGAAACATGGTACACGGGGAACCATGACTGGGATGTCAACATACCAGGGTACACAGTCTACAGAAGGGACAGGGAGGGGAAAAGAGGAGGTGGAGTTGCTCTATACATAAGGAAAGGGATCAAAGCTACAGAACTAAAAAGTAAAGGGGGAGGACAAGAGGCACTCTGGGTCACCTTGGAGACAGGGAATGGCATCTCAATCCGCACAGGGGTTGTATACAGACCCCCATCTCAAGGGGAGGAAATGGACAAGAAAATGATAGAGGACATTCTCAAAATGGCTGAAAAAGGGGAGATACTATTAATGGGGGACCTGAATATGCCAGATGTTAACTGGATGACATGTACTGCAGCCACATCCAAGAGTAGGGTCATTCTTGATGCCCTGCAGGGGGCAGGCCTTAGACAGCTAGTGTTGGAACCCACTCGGGAGGAAGCAGTACTAGACCTGGTACTCTCAAATGGAGAGAGGATCACAAATTTAGAAGTCAGTAGACATCTGGGAACAAGTGACCACTGCACAGTGTGCTTCACAATAAGCACAACCATGGAGACAAGCCATACAAAAACAAGCATACTGGACTTTAGAAGGGCTGACATTGGCAAAATGGGTGAGTACCTGAGGAATACACTAGCAAATGGCCAAAAAGGAGAGGTGGAAGAACAATGGAGAAAAATCAGAACTGCCATCATAGAGGCAACAAGCCTTTGTGAAACAGATAAAGAAAACAAAGCGGAGTAAAAAAACACTATGGTTCTCAAAAGAGGTGGCAGGGAAGGTTAAGGAGAAAAAGGCTGCATTCAAAAAGTATAAGGCATCACAGAAGGAGCACAGCAGGGAACTGTATCAATTAAAGCAGAAAGAAGTGGGGAAGGCAGTCAGAATAGCAAAAGCCCAAACTGAGGAAAAAATAGCCAAGTCAGTTAAGAAGGGGGATAAAACCTTTTATAGGTACATTAGGGACCATAGAAAGGTTAAGGGAGGAACAGTGCAGATTAATAAGGTAGAGGGGAGGTGGGCAGAGGGAGACAGTGAAAAGGCAGAGATACTGAATGAATACTTTTGCTCAGTATTCACAAAAGAAGATGAGGAGGAGTTACCTAAACCTGACAATAGAAGCACTCTGGGTAGGGGGGTTGACACCAGTCCTTTACAGAAGAAAGAGTCCTGAAAGAACTCCTAAAACTCAAGGTGGACAGAGCAATGGGGCCTGATGGGATTCACCCCAGAATCTTAAAAGAACTAAGGGAGGACCTAGTGACACCACTGACTACACTTTTTAACAAATCATGGGAGGATGGGGTGGTACCTGAGGACTGGAGGAGGGCAGATGTGATTCCCCTTCACAAAAGTGGGAGCAAGGCAGAAGCAGGAAACTACAGACCTGTAAGTTTGACCTCAGTGGTAGGGAAAATGATGGAATCACTTCTGAAAGAAAGAATTGTTGAGTACCTAGAGGCCAGCGGGGCACAGGACCCAAAGCAGCATGGATTTACAGCAGGAAGGACATGTCAGACAAATCTAATAGATTTCTTTGACTGGGTGACCAAAATAATAGACCAGGGGGCTGTGGATATGGCCTACCTAGACTTTAGCAAGGCATTTGACACAGTCCCGCACAAAAGATTAATAATCAAGTTAGCCAGCTTGGGAGTGGGTCCCAGGGTGGTAGCCTGGGTTGCAAACTGGCTGCACAACAGGACACAGAAGGTAATAGTGAGTGAAACACATTCCGAAGAAAGGGGGGTCACTAGTAGAGTACCTCAGGGCTCAGTACTGGGTCCAGTCCTCTTTAACATCTTTATAGGTGACATTGCAGAGGGTCTGGAGGGAAAGGTATGCCTCTTTGCAGATGATACAAAGATCTGTAACAGAGTTGATACACAAGGGGGGAGAAAGGATGAGAAGGGACTTGGCAAGGTTGGAGGAATGGTCAGACATATGGCAACTTAGATTCAATGCAAAGAAGTGCAAAGTAATGCACCTGGGAAACAAAAACCCAGGAGAAGAGTACACAATAGCAGGGAAGGTACTAACAACAACAAAAATGGAACGGGACTTGGGGTAGTCATATCAGATGATCTAAAGGTGGGTAAGCAATGTGAGAAGTCAGTGAGGAGAGCCAGGGGGATACTGGGATGCACAGGAAGGGGCATCACAAGTAGAAAAAGGGAAGTGGTTATCCCTCTGTACAGACAGTTGGTGAGACCCCATCTGGAGTACTGTGTGCAGTTTTGGAGACCTCATCTACGCAAGGACATAGACAGGATGGAAGCAGTCCAGAGGAGGGCAACACTAAAATGGTGCAGGGTCTGCATCAGAAATCATATGAAGAGAGACTGAGAGAGCTTAATATGTATACTCTTGATGAAAGGAAGGACGGGGACATGATAGAAACGTTCAAGTACCTCAAGGGAATCAACAAAGTCCAGGAGGGTAGCATCTTTCAGAAAAGAGATGTGTAAGAACAAGGGACACAATTTAAAAGATAGAGGGGCGGCTCAGGGGTAATGTGAGAAATATTTTTCATGGAGAGAGTGGTGGATCGTGGAACTGCCTTCCTGGGGAGGTTGTTTGGAGGCTAAAACAGTGAGGAATTCAAACATGCATGGGACAGACACAAGGCAATTGTAGTGGGGGTGGCAGGAAGTAGGCTGTTGGTTAACTAGAATCTGCAGCTTATCCAGTAGGTAGGGAAATGGGCAGACTGGGTGGGCCAAGTGGTCCTTATCTGCCATCAAAGTCTGTGTTTCTATGTTTCAGTGCAGAGCCTTCCTTCCTCCAGACAGGGTGGAGACCCTGATCCATCAAGCCTCCAAAGTGGCCTCCCTCAGGACTATCCCGGCTCGGGAAGTCCTTCGCTTTTTGGACATGATGGCGGCCTCCATCACTACCGTTCCCCTAGCAAGACTCCACATGAGGATTACTCAGTGGTCATTGCGGGTGCAGTGGGATCAGCTCCTGGACAACCTGGACCATCTGGTCCTGGTCTTCTCGCAGTTCAGAAGGATTTACATTGGTGGACAGATTCTCGCAATCTTTCCTTGGGACTTCCATTTCGGAATCCTGCACCAGCAGCTACCCTCAGCACGGATGCCTCGAATATGAGGTGGGGTACTCACCTCGGGGGACATCAAGCCCAAGGACTGTGGTCCGACTTGGAGACTTCTCTCCATATCAATGTTCTGGAGGTGAGGGCGGTCCTGTACATGTTTCAGGCCTTTCAGACCCTCCTTCCAAAGGGAACACTGCTAATCCAAACGGACAATATGTTGGTAGTTTGGTATGTCAGCAAACAAGGAGGAACCCGGTCGTACCCTCTATGCAGGGAGACAACACAGGTGTGGAACTGGGCAGTCCAGCACCATCTGGTCCTTGTGGACGTGCACGTTCCAGGCATTCTCAGCGTCCTGGCGGACAGTCTCAGCAGATGTCGGACCCTAGCTTACGAGTGGGAACTGCATCAGAAAGTGGCAGAATCCATCTTCCAAAGTTGGGGGCGTCCGTAAATCGACCTCTTTGCCTCCCAATCCAACGCAAAACTTCCAAAATTTTGCTCGCTCTTTCCAGAGCAAGGTGCTTTTTGGAGCAACGCATTGTCTCTACCCTGGGCAGGGAAATTTTTGTGCACTTTCCTTCCATTTCCCATTCTGCAGAGGGTTCTCCTCAAGCTTCAGGTGGAGAGGGCAAAGGTGATCCTCATTGCTCCTCTCTGGCCGAGACAGATCTGGTTCCAGCTGCTACAGCAGCTTTCCCCGGGAACTACCGGTTCCACTTCCAGTGACTCACGACCTCCTGACTCAGGATCAAGGTCATCTGGTGCATCCAGGGCTCAGGACCCTGCATCTCCATGCATGGCTCCTGCAGACATGGTGATATCCCATTTTGGGGTTTCCTCCAGGGTTGCTCAAGTCCTCATTGAGGCAAGAAAACCTTCTACCCGTTCCACTTATGCCATGAAGTGGAAGCGGTTTTCCATTTGGGCGACCGCTAAGGACTGGAACTACTTCTCTTGTTCGGCCCCACAAGTCATGGAATACCTCCTCCACTTGTCAGACTCCGGTCTGTCCTACTCTTCCTTAAAGGTCCATATCTCAGCGTACCATGAGCTAGTGGATGGTAAACCCGTGGCTCAGTTGGAGGTCTCAAAAACCTTTCTGAAAGGGATTCTCCATCTGAAATCCCCCATCCACAGCCCAACTCCGCCTTGGGACTTGAACTTCATTCTGGAAAAGCTCACCCTTCCTCCTTTTGAGCCGGCTGCGAGCTGTGATTTGCGCTTCCTGTTCTGGAAGACACTTTTCCTTGTGGCCATCACATCAGCCCGAAGGATTTTGGAGCGTCATGCTCTAGTCTGCAAGAAGCCATACTTGATTTTCCATCGGGACCGAGTGGTCCTCAGAACTCATCCGCTGAATCAATCAGTTGAGCTTCCAGTGTATTACCTGTCCCCCTCTAACAGAGGAGAGGTAGTCCTTCATATGATGGACGTCCATTGGATTCTCCGGTGCTACACCCACCGGACCAAAGAGTTTCACTCTCGTGACCAGTTGTTTGTCTCCTTTGCCCCAAGATCGAAGGGCAAACCGGTTTCTAAGTAGGGTCTTTCCACATGGCTAGGCAACTGCATTTGTTTCTGTTACCGGAAGTATGATAAACCTCTACCGGGTACCATCAGAGGTCATTCTACTAGGGGCATGGCTGCCTCCGCGGCCTTTCTACGGAACGTTTCTGCGGCTGACATTTGCGCTGCCGCTACTTGGAGTTCTGTCCATAACTTTACCAAACATTACAGTCTGGACATTGCTTCTAGGCGGAGGGCTGGCTTTGGAATAGCCGTCCTGCAGTGCCTTCTCTCCTAGACTGGGTCCATTCTGGATTCCATTTTTTTTCCCGTTGGAGTTAGTTTTCCTCCTTCCTAGTTTCTCTCGGTCTCTCCTTGGAGGGACTACTTGGGACTCTGTCCTATATGTGATGACCTACTGAAGGAACCCTCTTGAAGTAAGATAGTACAGTTATGTAGGAAAGTACTGTAACAGTAGATCTTCAAGAGAGGTTCCTTCAGTAGGTCATATTTTTCCCTCCCTCCTTCCCCTCATTTTCTGTTTTTACAGGGACTCCAAGTGCTGTTTGCTCCTGCTGTCAGGCTTCTTCCTGGCTCCGCCGGGAGAACTGGAGGGCGGGCGTGGGGACCACCCACTATAGACAGTCACGCTGACGTCAGTCACGTGATGTGGGGTGAGCGGTCCCCCGTCAGGTATTGCTAGAAAAGTCTGCCGTGCGGCCCAACGCCAGGTGGCGCCAGTCCTATATGTGATGACCTACTGAAGGAACCTCTCTAGAAGATCTACTGTTACTGTAAGTTCCTTACGTAACTACTTTCTACTGATACCGACAGACCTCCTGAGAAGGAATCCAAACATTTGGATCATCCTGCCCGGACGGTCTATGCGGCCTCATCTTTAGGCCTCCATCAGGCAAGCTCGGCCATCATCATGGCACACTTCTCCCATGCCCTTTTGGGGTTCTTGGACGAAGTCCTCCCGCATCTCCCTGCAGACTTGCAGACCACAGTCAAGCAGGTCCGGGACCAAGGCTGTGCTCTTGCTAAACAACAGCTCCAGATGGCTGTGGACTTCGGGGACTCGTGCCCGTTCGTTGGCAGCCGCCGTTCCCTCGCGCTGCAGGGCTTGGCTGAGGCTCTCCTCCTTTCCTGTGGATACTCAGCACAAACTAGCTGATATGCCTTTCCTGGGCACCGATCTCTTCGGCCCAGGTGTGGCTGGTCACCTTCAGCGCATTAAGCAGTCCAGTGCCACCCAGGATGCCACTTCTGCCAAGGGTTCTTCTGGTCCCAAAAAGCAGCAGAAGAAGGAAAAGCCGTTTCGTCACTCTTCCCCTGCGGCCCAGGACCTCCTTTCATGGGGGGGTGGGCAGGAGCAGCAGGCTCAAGCTTGGTGCCCCCGGCCCAAGCCCAGACCCTCCCAGGCCAGTAAGGGAGGCAGGGGTTCAGGCCCTGGACCCTCTGCCTCCAAGCCTGCCCAGTGACGGGGTTGGGGCTGCCACCCCTACTCCTGTCTTGCCAGCTCTGGGTCCTCCCGTGAGGGGCCAGCTCTGCCACTTTCTTTCCACCTGATCCGCTGTTACCATGGACAGGTGGGTCTTAGAAGTGGTCAGCCTGGGACTGCCTCTGGAATTCGAGCAGTACCCTCCAATCTGAGTCCACGCCCCATGGGAGGAGAGGGTATCTGCCCACACTTAGTCGGCTCTCTGAGACGACATTGCTCAGCTCCTCCTCAAGGAGGCAGTAGCTCCAGAGGCAGGCCCTCCAGCAAACCCAGGCTTCGTTTCCAGGTACTTCCTGGTTCCCAAGCGGACGGGGGGCTGGCGCTCCATTCTAGATCTGCATGACCTGAATCAGTATCTCAGGTCACGCACCTTCCTGATGGTCACTCTGTCTCAGATCATGCCACCCCTGGAGCGAAACATGTGGTTCTGCTCACTGGATCTCCAGGACGTGTTCAAACAACATGAAGTCTTGCTATATTATAGACATTAGCAATTTGATCCAGCTCTAGAACTGCTCCGGAGTGAAATGTTTAAAACCATTCCAAAATAGAATTTTGGCACGAGAGCAACTCTATCTGTGTCATTTCAAACTTGAACTGTCAGATTCTTTACTCCGCCTCAGTGAACAGTCGCTCCGGAGATTTCTCCTTCTGCTCGGTTCATTCTCGGTTTAAAAGTGTTTTCTCGGTTGGATTTAACGAGAATAGTTTTATTTTAACCTAAAACCGTTTGGTTCAAGCTCTGTCTGTAGTAACCGTAAGTAAATGAAGGTTTTGTCTGTGTGGAACTTGTAAGTTATCGGTTCGGTTTTGAACCGATCAGTGGGTTTAAAACTCATTTAAAACTAAAGTTACTATTTTAGAATGCGGTTCCCGGTTCTTATCAGTTCTAAAAAAGCGGTTTATTACGTTTTTTCCAATACCAATGATACGGTTAGGAACCGATAAAGGGTGTCTTGCCTAGCACTGCCGTTAAAAGGCAAGTTTTTGGTTAGGCTGGCATTATGTCTGAGAAACCCAAAGAAAACCGGGCCCACTGGGTTTCAACACTGTGATGTTTGTGGGGAAGTCTTTGCCAAGGCTGACCACACACCACATGTGTTTATTGTCTGGGTTTGACCACCTCAGTCAGACTGCCAGGTATGTAAGAATTCCCTGCAGCCACCCTGGAAAAAGATTGGGCAGGCTCAGGGAGCAGAGGCCAAAAGTCCGCTGACCGGATGGCCAGCCGGTTCGGTGCCAACTGAACCAGAGGGAGTGCCCTCTGACCAGGGCCATACTTCCTCGAGCAAAAGAAAAGCTGGTTCTGAGGAACCAATTCCAGTAAAGAAAACAAGAAAATCAGCAGGTCTGGAGTCCAAATTCCTTCTCCAACTACTGCAGAGATAGCAAAAGCCATACAAATTGTCCAGTCACTGTCTCAGGTCCGTCCGAACCACCACTATCTGGTAAAGGTCGGTTCGTCCGGTCCCAGTGGTTCAAGGATTATGATATTGAGAAATTTTATGAACCAGAGGAGGGGGAGGAGGATTATGAACAGTATGAATGTGGCTGGGAAGGTCTGGGTGTGCCCATTGAACCGGACATCTCCCCAGACAGACCTTTAGAATCTCCCCCTATGCTGTCTGAGTCCCCATCTCATTTTATGTTTTATAAAAAAGTTGCTGAAACCCTCCAGCTTCCTTTAGAAGAGGCTGTGGATGAGCAAGAGGAGCCTGATTTTGTAGAAATGATGGATATTCCAGAGTCTAGGAGATTGTCTATTCCTTTACATAAGTCTTTAGGAAACAAACAATTAAAATTTTAAAAGCTCCTAATTCTGTGCCTCCTGTAGATAAAAAGATGGACAGAAGGTATACATTGTCAGGCCCTGATACAGAATTCCTTTCTCAGCAATGCAGTCATGTTGGGGTAGTTCAGGCTGCTGCCTGTGATAAAGCTAATATTCCCTTGGCTTCACATCCTCCTGACAAGGATTCCAGGAAGATTGATGCCATGGCAAAAAAACAGTATATGGCAGCCTCTCTGGGACTAAGGCAAGCAAATTATATGGCTTATGTAGCTAGGTATCAGAAATCTAGATGGGATACTGTTATGCAATTGGCCAAGCAGGCCCATGGCTAGCTGGCTAGTGAACTAGAACAGGTGGCTGCTGATGGCATTGAAGCCTCTAAGGTTCAGTTTCATGCTGCTGTGGATGTTAATGATGTTTCCTCTAGGGTCATGGCCACATCTGTAGCTTTTTAGGTAGGTTGGCCTGGCTCAGGTGTACTAGTTTGTCACAGGATACCTAGACTAAGGCTATGGATTTTCCTGTGGTGGGAAATTCTCTGTTTGGAAAGCAGACAGAGAATTACATGAAGAAGATGGATGAATATAGGACTACTTACAAAAGTGCCCAGGCTAAAGGCGGACAGCCCTCCTCAAAGGCATGCCCCAGGGGTAGGGGTAGGCCTTTTCACAGGCCTTTCTACCAGCCTCAGGCCTCCTCTGCCTATGCTCAGAGGGGCTTCTTCAGAGAGCAGGGGCAGGCGAGGGGTGGCAGACCTGCTCCCACCCCCAGCCTAAAGCTCCTGCAAACAGGCACCCTGATGGGGTGCCCAGGGCGATTCTCCTGTACCAGTGGGGGCAGGCTGGCTTACTTCAATCAAATTGGGCTTCTTTAACCTCAGACAAGTGGGTTCTGGAAGTAGTAAGCCAGGGTCTGGTTCTCAGCTTCAAAAGTTTCCCAAGTTGAGAAGCAGACTTTTCTACCTGCAAGTGCTTCAGAGACCCTCGCTCTGGAAACAGAGGTCTCATCCCTGTTAGCTCTCAGAGCAGTAGAAAGGTTCCTCCCTGCATCAGGGCAGGGTCTGTATTCAGATACTTCCTTACCCCAAAAGACAGGAGAATGGCGGCCCATTTTAGATCTCAGATATCTGAACAAGCATCTTTTGAAACCAAAGTTCAAAATGGTAACTCTGGCAATGATTTTACCTTCCCTAAGGCCAGGGGACTGGCTAGCCTCCCTGGACCTCAAGGATGCCTATTTCCATGTCCTAATCAGAAGATCCCATCGAAAGTACCTCAGATTAGACTGCCCTCAGGTCATTACCAGTTCAGAGCAATGCCCTTGCCTTACCTCTGCTCAAGGGTATTCACAAAGTGTCTAGCAGTGGCAGTGGCCCACTTAAGGAGGCAGAGGATTGCTGATTTTCCCTATCTAGGCGACTGGCTCATTGTAGGCCAGTCCCCAGAACAGGTAAAATCTCACCTGCAGGTCTCCCAGCAGCTTCTCACCTCCCTGGGTTTTCTGCTAAACCTACCAAAGAGCGTTCTGGAACCAGTCCAGGTACTCACCTTTATAGGGGCAGGAATTGGACACAAAGCTAGCCAGGGCCTTTCTTCCCCAGAAAGGGTAAGGAATTTAGTGGCTCTGGCCTCTTCCTTCACTCTGCAGGTCTCGACCAGCAAGACACTTTCTGCAGCTCCTGGGCACATGGCTGCATCCACAGCTGTTGTGCAGGGAGCCAGATTTCAGATGAGAGACATTCAGTTTCACTTGAGAACCTTTTGGTCTCAGAGGAGACCCCCTTTCCAAGTTGGTCCCAGTGACTCGAACCTTGATCCTAGCTCTCCAGTGGTGGCAGGATCAGAGCAATTAAGGCGGGGTCCCCTTCATTTCCCTTCTCACGACTTGACTCTCACTACAGATGCTTTCCTTCTGGGTTGGGAGCCCACATAAGCGACCTTTCCACTCAGGAGTTTGGTCCCCAGGAATCTCTGCTCCACATCAATTTGCTGGAACTCAGAGCTGTCTTTAGCTCTTCAAGCTTTTCTGCATCTGTTCCACGACAAGGTGATACAAGTCAGAACAGACAACACCACAACAATGTGGTACATCAACAAACAGGGGCACTCGGTCTTGGCCTTGTGCACGAGGCAATCAAGTTGTGGTCTCTGGCCTAGTCCCTGAACACTTCCCTCACTAGCAGTTCATCTTCCAGGAAGGACAATGTCCTAGCGGATGCCCTCAGCAGGATTTCCCAGGGCCATCACAATGGTCCCTGGATCCTCAAGTGCTGGGGATAGTTTTTGCCAGGTGGGGCATCCCTCAGATAGATCTTTTGCAGCCCCAGACAATCACAGACTTCCTCTGTTCTGTTGCAGGCCTCCAGTGCTGGGCTCAGTTCCCTGGATGCCCTTCTTCTGGATTGGGAGGAAGTTCCTCTATGCTTCCCCTTTCCTCTCCTATTCAAGTACTAGTCAAAATCAGATCTCAGCCTTGCAGGGTGATACTGATTGCCCGGATTGGGCCAGGCAGCCCTGGTACCCACTCCTTCTGTCTCTGACAGTCCATCTTCCCCTGTGCCTCCCAGGAATCACAATCTGTTGACTTGTGCCCAGGGAAGGGTTTGGTATCGGACCTCAAATCCCTCAACCTCAAGGCCTGGCTCTTGAGGTTAGAGTTGCTGATTTACACCTCTCTCAGGGTGTTCTTGAGATCCTGAAGGCTTCAGAAAGCCTTCCACTAGGGCTACTTATAGTTCTAAATGGAAAAGGTTTTCCATTTGGTGTGCTGGGAAAAATATTTCCCAGAATCTGCTGAATTGCCCATTTTGTTAGATTACATAGTACATCTTAATTCCTTGGGTCTCAGACCAGCTACCCTGAGAGTTCATTTGTCAGCTGTGTCTGCTTTTGTGTCAGCAGGAAAGTCATCCCCTCTTTCCTCTCATCCTGTGTTTTCCAAGTTTTTTAAGGGATTACTCCATACTAATCCTCCCTTTCGGGAACTGGCCCCTGCTTGGGACCTTAATGTTTGCATTGCCCAGTTAATGCAACCCCCTTTTGAACCTCTGTCTTCTGCAGAGCTTAAGTACCTAACTTGGAAACTGTTTTTCTAGTGGCTATCACTTCTGCCAGACGCATAAGTGAATTGCAAGCCTTGTCAGTGGAGACTGACTTTATTTCTTTCCACAGGGATAAGGTAGTCCTTAGGACTAATAGGAAGTTTTTGCCTAAGGTGGTTTCAGATTTCCATCTTAATCAATCTATCTCCCTTCCAGTATTTTTCACTGATCACTCCTCTTGGTGAGAGGAGATTGCACAGCCTGGATGTTAAGAGAGCTCTTAGTTATTATATAGAGCGTACCAAAGGTCACAGAGTTGAATCCCTCCAACTTTTCCTTACCTATGGTGAAGTTGGGAAGGCAAACCTGCCACTAAGAGATCAATAGCCAGGTGGATTGTCTCTTGTATCCAATTTGTTATCAGAAAATGGGCAGGCCCCCGGTTTGAGGGCTCATTCTACCAGGGGTACAGCTGTGTCTCTAGCTGCTGCCAGAGATGTCCCTTTATTAGAGATTTGCCAGGCTGCTACTTGGAAAATGGTACACACTTTTACCATGCATTACTCCCTGGATGTCCAGGCCAGGAGAGATGCTCGGTTTGGCACAGCTGTTCTTCAGAGCCTATTCCTAAGTAGGTTCTGCCCCTCCTCCATGGAGGTACTGCTGTGTATTCTGCTAATGTCTATAATATAGCAAGACTTCATGTTGTTTGAAGAAAAATTACTCACCTTAGTAATGTTGTTTCTTCTAATGGAGTCTTACTATATATAAACCTCCCAACCTGCCCCTCTCAGAACCTCTACTTGGGTGAAAGGGCAACTTAGTGTGGGCACTACTTATGTCCTGTTAGCATTTTGTCCCTTTGGGACTTTGGGGTGTGTATGTGTACGTGTGTGTGTGTTTTATTATACTTATGTTCCATTTTCCTATTATTAGAATGGTGTTAGTATTTCTGGTCCCTGACTTGAGTCTTGGGTGTTGGGACCATCAATGGTTGTTATTATTTAGGTAGCCATTTGGCTAGTGTGAGTTACAGCTTCCACACAGACCTTAGTGAGTTTGGCTCGTAAAGATCTGACAGTTCAAGTTTGAAATGACACAGATAGAGCTGCTCTCGTGCCAAAATTCTATTTTGGAATGGTTTTAACCATTTCACTCCGGGGCAGTTCTAGAGCTGGATCAAACTGCTAATGTCTATATAATATAGCAAGACTCCATTAGAAGAAACAACATTACTAAGGTGAGTAATTTTTTCTTCTTTCACGTCCCAATCCGTCCATCCCACCAGCGGTTCCTCCACTACAGAGTTGAGAGAACCCTATACAAGGTCTGAGCCATGCCATTCGGCCTGTCATCGGCCCCATGGGTCTTCACCAAATGCATTGCAGTGGTGGCAGCCCACCTTAGGCATCGGGGGGGGTGTCAGAATTTACCCCTACCTCGACAATTCGCTCTTAGCAGGTTCCACCCAGCAGGAGGTGGAGAGGTTCAGGGTCCTGGCTGTCCAGATCTGCTCCCAACTCAGCCTCCTGATCAACGAGGCCAAGTCGGAGCTTGTGCCTTCTCAGGTGATGTGCGTCATTGGGGCAGAGCTTGACTCTCGACGAACCAGAGCTTGGCTCCCAGTGGACAGGGCAGAGGTTCTCTCCTCCTTTGCCCAATCATTTCTGGTTGGGCAATTGCACCCTGCCTTGGACTTTCTGCGCCTTTATAGTTACATGGCGGCATGCAGCTCCGTGGTTCATTGGGCCAGGTGGCATATGCCCCCCCTCCAGTGATAGCTGGCCATCCATTGAACTCAGCGCCATGGTCATTTCGACCAGCTAATCACTGTGACCAAGAAGATGTGGGGCGCTCTCCAATGGTGGATCGTCCCAGACCGGTTGCAGGAAGGGATCCTGTTTGTCTGCCTCAAGCCAACGGCCGTCCTCATGACTGATGCCTCTCTCATAGGCTGGGGAGCCCACATGGGGGACAACAGGGACCACGGGTTCTGGACCCCCGAGGAGTCCCGTTATCACATCACCCTGTTGGAGCTCAGAGCAGTCAGACTGGCACTGTCAGCTTTCGCTCCTCAACTCCAGGGTCAAGTGGTTCAAGTCCAGACGAACAATACCACGACCATGTACTACCTCAGCAAACAAGGTGGCATGCATTCCAGTCTGCTATGCAGGGAAGCATTCCGCATATGGACACTCGTGAGCCGTCTGGAGGCAGATCTCCCAGCCATCCACGTGGCAGGAGCCTCGAACCAACAGGCAGATGCTCTCAGTCGCATAGGCGAGACATCCCACGAGTGGTCTCTCCATCCAGAGGTAGCTTGCAGTCTGTTCTCCCACTGGGGCAAACCGTTGGTGGACCTGTTTGCCTCCTGGGAAAACACCAAGCTAAGGCTGTTTCATGCCTGCCCCCCCCCCCCTCAGTAGGGCTCACTGCAGGATGATGCCTTCTTGAGGCCATTGACCCCACGCCTCTTCTACACCTTCCCTCCATTTCCCTTGATCCACAGGGTGCTCCTCAAGGTGAGGAGGGACAAGGCGCAGGTGATCCTGGTAGCCCCAGACTGGCCATGCCAGTTCTGGTACCCAGATCTCCTCAGCCTCAGCAACAGGTCCCCAGAGTGGCTTCCAGCACGCCCAGGCCTGATCTTTCTCAATCAAGGAAAGATATTCCATTCGGACCTTCAATCCCTGCACCTGGCAACTTGATACCTGAATGGCTAGAATTCCAGGCTTTGGGTCTCTCCGAGGATGTCCTCACAGTAGTGGAAGCATCCAGGAAGGAGTCGACTAGGAAGTGTTATGCCTTCAAATGGAAAAGGTTTTCCATTTGGTGTCGGGGCAAGGGTGTGGACCCTCTGTCCCGTCCAATGGCTAACATTCTGGACTACCTTTGGTTTCTGTCCTGAGGGGGTCTTCGTTTATTGACCGTTAGAGTACACCTGGCAGCCATCTCTGCTTACCGGGCATGGGCCAGTCAGCAGATGGCGCAGGAGACAGTGGTCGGGCACTTTTTCAAATGCCTGGATCACATATCCCCTCCAGTGCATGAACCTCCATCTCCGTGGGGTCGACTGCTGGTCCTGGCAAAGCTCATGGGCAAGCCGTTCGAACCATTGCACAAGTGTGAGTTGTCATAGAATATGACCTTCCTGGTGGCTGTCATGTCTGCCAGAAGGACAGGGGAGCTCCAGGCGCTCTCAGTGGACTCCTCTCATCTGGTCTTCCATAGGGACAAGGTTTTCCTGCGCTCCCACCCGAAATTCCTCCGAAGTTAGTGTCAGAGTTTCACCTCAACCAGGTGTTGACTCTGCCTGTGTTGTACCCGAACTACACCTCGAGTGTCAAGTACAGGCTCCATACTTTGGACCTGCGATGAGCTCTGTCCTATTATAAGGAGAGGACGGCAGATATTCGGGGAGAGGTTCGCCAGCTGTTTGTCACCTACGCTGAAGCCACTTCTGGCAGACCTACAGAAAAGCGGACAGTCACAAGATGGATTACATCATGCATTAGTCTGTGCTACGAGTTGTCGGGCAAAGAGCCTGCCACAGTTATAAGAGCTCATTCTACCTGCCATACCGCTGCATCCATGGCTGTTTCCAGGGGACATCTTCATACAGGAAATCTGTGGGGCTGCTACCTGGAAGACAGCAAACACCTTCATTACCCATTACCACATCGATCTTGAGTCACGCCGGGATGCTGGTTTTGGGGCCTCAGTTCTTCAATCTCTGTTTCTCAAGTAGGAGGTGTGCGCCTTGCCTCCCTCCTCCTGGAGAACTGCTAGGAGTCTGCCAGTAAGAGTGGATGAACAACATATCCACAATCCTAGAAAAATAGGTTACTCACAGTAGTTCTAGGAGTGGTATATGTTGTTCATCCACACGGACCCACCCGACCTCCCCGGCTGCGGATGCACACACCTGACTTCCAGCGGACTGAGATCTAGTGTCATGGGGCTGAGCCAAGGATTATCCCACCCGCGGGTGGGTGGGAGGAGCCAGCTTGAAGACTTTCCGGCTAATTTAAAGGGGTAGGGACACTGCCAATAAGTGTTTAATGAACAACATTTACCACTCCTAGAACTACTGTTACAGGTGAGTAACCTGTTTTTTTAGTTGCTATTACTTCTGCTCGAAGGAGCTCTGAGCTTCAGGCTGTTATGTGTGAGCCTTCTTTTTTTTTTTTTTTAATTAAAAGATTTAAAACACATGATGACAGTGTTATATTTACATCTTACAGCAGAGTATAGAGTTACAGCTTGTTAATCGTGGAAGGATCAGGTCTTTATGTTACAGAGGAGTACAGGGTTTACCCTATTCTTTCTACAAGTGTCAGGTGAAAGTAATTATTAAATTATTTTTCCTGTAGTACATCACAGGAACATAGAAAGGGCATTTATTATCCCTTATATGACAGGGCATCACCAACCCCATCATCCCCTGTTCTTTCAAGGTATAAAGTCCGGGTCCATCTCTGATTGGTAAAGAACCCATTTCTGCCATTTGGTCTGGAGGGCAGGGAGATGGCTCTGCAGAGCAGCTGTAAGACTCTCCATTTGATAGATTTATTTCATAATATCTCTCCATTCTTGTATGGATGGGACTTTCTTAGTCATCCATTTTCTAGTAAGTGTTTTCTTTGCTGCTAGCAGGTATATTAGTAGTAGAGTTTTGGCCCAAGAAGGGGAGTGGTCCGGATAGATTGATAGCAGGACTACTTCTGCTGTTAATTCAATTGGTTCCCCCAGACAACCAGTTAATTCAATTTGGAGAGCGCACCAGAAGGGCATCAGGAGCGGGCAGTGCCACATTAAAGTGACCCTTATTGGCTAGTTTGCATCTGCATTCCCTTCAACAGTAGCCATACCGGTCTGGAAGATATTGTATTAAAATTGCTGGGGAGCGAAAGTATTGGCTCGTACATTTTCAGGAGAACCCCCTCCATGAGGGTGAGGAAGTCACCTTCACAGCTGAGAGGGCGGCTTTAGACCAGGAAATCGGTGATATTTCCATCGCCAAATCTTTGTTCCATCCATCCAGTATTGATTCTGTGGAGTCTGTTTTAATGTCCCTCAGGGTCCTATATTGGGTGGTTAAGTGATCCCAGGTGTTACCTTTGCAAAAAGTCCATAATTATTTTGAGCATAGGTATCATTGGGGAGGGTAATTTGGCCTCTACAATGCGTTGCCGCAAGATGTAGTTACGAACTTGTAAATACCTGAAGAAATCTTCCCTCCGGGAGCCAAAACCCTGTCTCAGGTCTTCAAAAGGGAGGATCCCCCTCCATCCCCAGGAGTTGAAATACATTTGCGAGACCCTGATGTCGCCATTGGGTGAAAACCAGTTCAGATTGGGTTGGGTAGAAATGTTTGTCTTTGGAGAATACTTTGCAATAAGCATATATTGGCTTGAATTCAGGTATTTTTCTCATATTATACCATATTTTAATTATATTAGATGTTATAGAAGTGAAATCTTTTACAGAGGGTTCTAGTCTCCAAGGAGAATAGAAGCTTGCTAATGTCATGCATATCGTTTATATGGAATTCTAATGTTTTCCATGGGGCCTTGTACTTATTTGTCATCCAAAGGAGAAGAATTTGTAGGAAGGCCACTTTGGCGTACAACATTAGGTTGGGTAAATTTGTTCCACCTTGAGCTAAAGGGAGTTTTAATATGAATGTGTGTGTTCTGAGCTGCCATTCTCACACAAGAGTTCGAGACCATTTTGTCCCAGGATTTAAAAAAGTAAGAGGTGGGGGGGTAAATAATATTTTGATATAAATATAGGAGACATGGTAAAATATTCATGCAGATTATTTAAATACGTTGAAAGAAAGTTAGAGAAAGATTGGACCATTTATTTAAGTCCGCCTGTATTGCTAGTGTCAAGGGTTCATAGTTAATTACCTCCATCACACCCAAATTCAGGGGAATGAATATCCCCAAATATTTAATTTTGGTGGTTTTCCAGCGTAACAGGCAAAGGTGACGTAAGGAATTGGATGGGGTATAGTGAAATAAAAGAACCTCGATCTTCGTGACATTTAGTTTAAATCCAGCTGTTTTCAGATTTTTTTAGAAGTTGCCAGAGTGCTGTGATTGAATTATCCGGGAGAGGAGGGTCAGAAGGATATTGTCCGTGAGCACACTGACCTTGTATTCCTGCTGAACCATGGATACTCCCTCCAAAGTATCCACATCCCGAAGGGCAGCCGCTAAGGGTTCCATAAAAAGCGCAAATAGGAGGAGAGATAATGGGCACCCCTGCCGAGTTCCACGTTGTAAAGGGATAGGGGCTGAAATGCCACCATTAATTCTCACATAGGTCTGTGGGGTTGCGTAGATGTTCTGAAGCCATGTCATAAAGGAGTTTGGGAAGCGAAATTTTGACAGGGTGTCCCACAAGAAAGACCAAGACACCCTGTCAAAGGCTTTCTCCGCGTCTTAACTTATTAGAGCAACCAAAATTTTCCTTGTTTGAATGTAATCTACCAGAATAAGAGTTCTATGGATATTACTAGTAGTATTTCTCCGCTTGATAAATCCCACCTGGTCAGGGTGTACAATATGGGGTAGTATATTTTCTAGCATTCTAGACCAAATAGCTGTGAAAATTTTATAGTCTGTATTTAAAATGGATATTGGGTGGTAGGTGGACGGGTCAGTGATGTCTTTGTTTGGCTTAGGAAGGGCCACAAGGGTTGCATAGTTCCAGGAGGGAGGGGAGATCGCCGTCCGCCACCTCCCTTAATACTGATAAAAGTTTTGGGGTTAGTTCCGCAAATAATTTTTTGTACCATTCTGCCGGGGAGCCATCGGGTCTTGGACAGCGGTGGGAGGTTAATGATTTTATACAGTTTTGGACTCCTTCTGTTGTAATAGGGGAATCCAATGATTTTATTTGGGCATCTGTCAGTTGAGGAAGGTATACTTTATCCAAAAAGCAATGTCCAGCATCAGAATCAGTCGATCCCTCCCGTTGGTTTAGCCCTTTATAAAAGTCTGCAAAGATTTGTCTAATTTCTGATTCTTTATGGATCATTAGCCTTCTTTTTGATTTTCCACAAAGACAGGGTGACCCTGCGTACCATCCTTAATCTAGGAGTGGGCTGGCAGGTCGTCTGACTGCCGGCACCTGCACCCCCGAACCCGGATCTGGTCAGCAAATTGCTCTCCTCTACACAGGCTGGTATGCATAGTGTCCCCCCCCCCCCACGGGGACCCAGATCCAGTACCTGGGGGCTCACTTTTCTAGGTTCTGGGGGCGTGGTGCACGGCCATCAGCCGCCACGACTACCCTGTGATTTTCCTCCTGGTTTTACTCCCTTCTGGAGCTGGACATGGAATGACATCAGCGCACATGCGTGCCGATGTCCGCTGTGCTCCAACCCCCTTCTGTGTGCCACTCCTGTAGTGCCCCTGACTTCCGTCAGGTGCTGCTGCAGAGTGATGCGACCCTCTTTACCCACCGCAGAGAGAGGACAGCTGTCATGGGATGCTCCATCCTCTCCCTTCCCTGCTGTCCCCCAATGACCCGAGTCCGTTCCTGAACCCGGGTCGCCGGCATAGCGCAAGGTGTGGCATCCAGCACCTCAACCCTCAGTGCCACTGGGCCCAGCCTTAAGTTCTTGCCAAAGATGGTGTCTGAGTTCACCTTGAGTCAAACCATCCACCTGCCTTTTTATTTTCCAGAGCATGCCAATACAGTGGAAGCATTGCTTCATATTTTAGATGTACATAGAATACTCGGATATTATATTCACCGTACTGTACAAGGGACTACGGGAAGTCCTCGCAGCTTTTTGCTTCCTTCGCCCCTTGGAAAGAGAGCATATTAGTTTCTAAACAGTGCCTGTCCAAATGGTTGGCCAACTATATTACTTTGTGTTATAGGGACCTCCTATAAAAGTACAGTAAAGAACTTTCTGGAGTTGTGCATGGCCAGTCTGCCAGAGGCATGGCCACTTCCGTTGCCTGTTTCAGGAATGTGTCAGCTGCAGAAATTTGTGCTGCTGCTGCAACTTGGAGTACTGTCCACACTTTCACTAAACATTACAGTCTGGACATTGCCTCTAGAAGAAGGGCAGGCTTCGGCCTGGCTGTGCTTTAGGGCCTCCTGTCTTAGGCCTACAGCCTTTAGCCACCAGACTGTCTCTCTGTCAGTATTGCTTGAGACTCGTTCCATAGGTGTGGCCTGATGAAAGAGATATCCTTAAAAAAGACAGTACAGTTATGTAAGAACTTACCACAAAAGTAGATCTTCGAGATAATCTCTTTCATCAGTCCACGCTGTCCCACCCTTTGCCTCCCCTTGGACTCAGTTTCTCAGTTCCTGTCTCTCTGTCCAGGACGATTCTGCCTTGCCTAGTGGCGGGAACCTCTAGCTCTCCCTCGGTTCCCCAGGAGGAGGTCCTCTGCATATGATCTTAGGCAGGGAACTGAAGAGGGCGCGGGCCATCCATGTTTATATAGTGAGAACATCGACATATAACATCATTGTGGGTGGCCCGTAGAAGACTGCTAGCGAAAAAATTTCCATGTGATCCTAGTGTCTGATGGCTGTAGTTCCATAGGTGTGGCCTGATTAAAGAGATTCTCTGGAAGATCTACTGTTATGGTAAGTTCTTACATAACTATACTTTCTAGTCACTTCTCCTGTACGCAAAGTGCTCAAATCATCCCCTTCCCTCACTAAATTTTAATGACAGATGCCTCGCGGATGGGCTAGGGTGCACACTTTGGTCCCCATCAGACACAGGGTACGTGGACCCCAGTGTTGAGCACCTTACACATAAATGTTCTAAAATGCGAGCTGTCCTGTATGGGCTACAAACCTTCCAGACTCCTCTGTCCCTGGGTCCTCTGTTAGTACAGATGGACAGCGTCAGTGTGATGCATTACAATAATAAGCAAGGGGACATTCTTACCCCTTGTGCAGGGAAGCAATGGCAATCTGGTATTGAGCTCTGGAATGTGGTCTAGCACTGTCAGCAGTACATGTTCAAGGTATCCAAAATGTCTTGGCAGGCTGGCTAAGCAGGTCCCAGTCCAGGATGCGTGAGTGGGAACTGCTGACCTGAGTGGTCGATGACCTGTTCAACAAACGGGGTTATCCAGAGTTGGACCGTTTTGCATCCCCACACAATGCAAAACTGCAGCGGTTCTTCTCACTCGCTGCAGTGCCTGGAGCTTTCTGGCGAGAAACATTGTCCGTCTCTTGGAAAGGGAGGTTCCTGTATGCCTTCCCTCTGATTCAAAGAGTGCTACGCAAGCTCCAAATGGAGGGGGCAGCTCTGATCCTTGTTGCTCCCATATGGCCGCGACAGATCTAGTTCTCCCTACTACAACAGCTGGCAGTAGAACCACCAGTGCCTCTGCCTCTGTGCAAGGGCCTACTGTAACAGGAACAGGAACCCTGGTCCATCCAGACCTCAGATCTTTTCATCTTCATGCATGGCTCCTGAAAACATAGCAATTGCCAGATTTGGTGTTTCCCAAAAGGTGGCCGATGCCCTGGTGGCTGCCAGAAAGCCTTCTAATAGCTCCACTAATTCTTTGAAGTGGAAGCAGTTTGCTCGGCAGGATGCTTCTCATCACTTAGGCCTCTTTACCTGTCCAGTTAACCAGGTTCTAGAGTATCTGCTGTCCTTATTGGATGCAGGCCTGCAGTATTCCTTAGTCAGAGTGCACTTGGCTGCCATTTCAGCTTTCCATGTGCCTATGGAGGGCCGTACGGTTGCCCAGCTGGAGGTGGCCAGTACGTTCTTGAGAGGCATTCTACACCTGAAGCTTCCTATCCGTAATCCAGTCCTGGCTTGGGACCTGAATTTTGTTTTAGAAAATCTTACTTTGGCTCCTTTTGAACCAGCCACAACTTGTGGCTTACACTTTCTTTCTTGGAAAGCGTTGTTTTTATTTGAAATTACTTCTGCTCAAAGGATTTCAGCGCTACAGGCTCTAATGTATGAGCCTCCTTATTTGATTTTTCACAAAGATTGGTGTACTAATCCTAAGTTTTATCAAAGATGATGTCTGAGTTTACTTTAAATAAAACCATCCACCTGACAGTTTATTTTCCTGAGCATGCCAATCCAGAAGCATGTGTTTCATACATACATGTATATGGAATACTCAGGTACTACTGTATATACACCGCACGAAGGACTGCAGAAAGTTCTCGCAGCTTTTTGTTTCATTCACCCAGGGAAAGAGGGTGCCCCAGTTTCTAAACAGTGCCTGCCCAAATGGTTAGCAGACTGTATTACTTTCTGTTGCAGGAAGTACAGTAAGGAACTTCCTGGGGTTGTTCATGGTCATTCCACTAGAGGCATGGCCACATCTGTTGCCTGTTTCAAAAGTGTGTCTGCTACAGACATCTGTGCAACTGCCACCTGGAGTACTGTCCACACTTTCACTAAACACTACAGCCTGGACAGTGCCTCTTGAAAAAGGGATGGCTTTGGCCTAGCTGTGGTTCAAGGCCTGCTTTCATCGGCCTGTAGGCTCCAGCCGCTCAGACTGGTTATGGTCCGTACTGCTTGGTACTCGTTTCATAGGTGTTGCCTGATGAAAGAGCGATCCTCAAAGAAAACAGAACAGTTACGTACTTACCGTAACAGTAGCTCTGATAGGATCTCTTTCATCAGGCCATGCCATCCCCTCCTTCCACCTACAGGGTCTTGAGACACTAATCAGTGCTGTCTCCTTCTCCATGATTGTCTACCTATAGCTCTCTGTCTTGCCTGGTGGGCAGAGCCCTAGGTTCTCTGATGGTTCCCTACAGAGAGATCCTCCAAGCATGATCTCCGGCAGGGAACTGAGGAGGGAAGGGACTGCCTATGTTTATTTAGCAGCCGACATCTGACGTCGTGGGTGGCCCCTTGTGGACTGCTTGCAAAATTTTCCATGTTGTCATAGCACTTGGCGGCTTATACTTCCATAGGTGTGGCCTGAGGAAAGAGGTTCTCGTGAAGATCCACTATTACTGTAAGTATGTAACTGTTTTTGTTTTTTTTTGTCTACTGGTACGACACATAATTGAATTGTATGACACGTGCCCAATGTTTCTGTGATTTATTGGCCTAAATTGTTGGCTAACATAATCAACTGTTTTACTGCAAGAGTAAATGTGGGAGCACTTCCATTCAGAAGAAGGCTAGTGGCTGTGGAGGAGAGTGGGCTGTGCCAGTCACCATCTGTGAGCCTGGGAGGCTTCATCATATTATCAAATTTGGGTGCTTGGGTCGGACGAGGGTGGGAGTTGGGGTCTGCTGCTGGGGTGAGGGATGGTTTAGTTTAACAACAGAAAAGCATGAGAAGAGGTGGTGGCAGGTGGGTTGTGCCAGTCACCATCATGGAATTTTTTTAAGAAACCACATCTAAATCTTAAATTATAGGTTCATAGGTGTTATACAAGTTAGGAGGTTTTATGACCTTTTATTAACTTGACACTTTTCAGTGGTGAAACTCATATTTCCTGCTGCCCATGTATTGATCTAGTGAGCGCTTAAAAATGTCCATTTGTTTGTTCATGACTATACCTTCAGGGAGTGCATTCCAAGTGACTACCACCCTCTGGCTGAACCATTTCTTTCTTTTGGTTGTTTTGTTTACTTCTTTTATTTTAAGCTCATGCGTATGAGTGCTTTTGATTATATTCTGTTTGGTTAGTCCCATTGTTTCCCATGTGTAGCTGTTTTTAGTTACACTGTAGACAAGACATAGTTCTCCTCTCAACCTTCTATACTCCATGGAATACATTTCAAGCTCGCTCAACCTCTCACCATATCCCATATGCTGTACACTAACAATTCTTTTGGTCACGTTCCTCTGTACTCTTTCAATTAGTTTTCCTCCTCCTTTGTTCTGTAGCGCACAAACAGGAGAGTAGTACTCCAGATGGGGCCTGGCCAGTGATGTGTACAATGGTATAAGTACTGATGGTTCTCTACTTCTAATATTCTTGAAGATGCATCCTAATATTTTATTGGCCTGTTTCACTTTTGATCTTATCTGTGTCAGTCTTCACCATTCATCACTGGTGGGTTCTGGCCGGAAGAGCAGGACCCCGCAGACTCCTCCTCCACCCAATTCTGCTTCTCCCGCGACAAGTGAGCACTCACCTCGTGAGAGAGTGTTTAAAACTGCAACATCGCAATTCCAGTCCGCCTGAGTCCATCCTAGTTTTGCTGTAGCCGTTGCGTTCTCGGCACCATCCCACCAGTAAGACCTTTCCTTATTTTTCTTCAGCACTGGCACTGAGACCTGTTGCTGTGTTGTTTTTTGATTTTTCTGTCCGATCATGTCTCGTCTTGGGGACAAAAAGAAGAAATCTTCAAAGGCGGGTCAGCCCCTGATGCGGCGGTGTCCCTGTGGCCGTCTTTATTCCGTCTCAGACCAGCATGATCATTGCCTGACCTGCCTGGGCCCCAACCACGATATGAACCATTGCAACGCCTGTTTCTCAATGGACTGCAGGGTATTGGAACACTGCACATTTAAAGTCGACCGCATGCCGCCAACTTTTGGAGGACAGTCGCGCACTAGGGACGCCATTCTGGCATGAAGGCTTCCCCTGTGTCATGGGCTGTCTGCCCGGCCCGCTGGTTTCCGCGGCGCCGACTCGGATCCCAGTGCCAACCAATTTTGTTGTTTGCTTGTTGTGTTTTATTCTCAGCTTAGTGTTGCGTATATACCTGTACCAGTGTATTCTTGCTTATCTCTGTATTTGCCTCTCTCTCAGTACACAATATGTATTCCCTGTTTTACCCCACCTCACTGTAACCTCTCGGGGCGTGCCTGGCAATAGTCCTGTTTTGGCCAGGGCACTTACCCGGTAAACAAAATATAATCAATTAAATTAATACTATAATCCGATTATAAACTTCTACGTCGGTATTGAACCTATTGTGTAACCCAGTGTTACCTTGTTTCTGCAGCCTATTCTAAACCCTGTACCTTATATTTATATTGAAATCCTGATGTAATTTACCTTGTTTTCTTTTGAACCATTTCTCTGTATTTGTCACTGTCTGTTGCTTCCCTGTTATTGCTCAGTAATTCTCCTGGGTCATGCCTGAAAATAGTCATCTCTATGGCTAGCGCACTTACCTGGTAAACAAAAACTAAATAAATAGATAAATTTGTGGCACCAGTGATCGGGGTGATGCTGGGCCAACTCACATTGCCACTTGAAGCGCCGGGAATGAGAGGATTTGGGAGGTCTTCTGGATCCGCTGCTCTTCCTCAGGGGACGACGATTCGGAGGCAGATCCAGACTGGCTTCGTGATTTTTCCGAGTCCTTGGACTCTGCCCTGCCCTGCCCTGCACTTCCGTGCCTGTCCAACCCTCTCCTTCAGAGCCAGAGGTTTCTGGTGGTGCTGGTGTTGGTGCCGCTTGTGGCACCAATGGATCATCTGGAATCGGGGGGTGACACCGGAGGGTTCACCGGAGCTGGTAGGGCCTCTGGATTTTTAGGTGTCCAGGCTGGTCCCACTTCTGGGCCTGTTCGGACGTCTGGGGCAGGGGTGAAGGTTCCCTCACTGGCTGCCCTTTGGGAGCTGGTAGGTGAGGTTGAGCCTCCATGGTTGGTCCTGAGGAAGAGGTCCCTCTCTGAGTCTGAGGGCTTGAGGGGACAGCGCCAGGAGCAGCACCCTTCCCTGGTAGCCCACAAGGGTTCGGGTAGAAGCCATAGCGCTGGCCCTGTCTTCTCCTCTGAGGTCTCCCCGGAGGGGATCTAATTTCTTGAGGCTAGGGGCCGGCCTTCTGGACCCACGTGGCCCCGGTCGCTTAGCAGGGGGTAATCCCCTTCAGGGCTCAGTCCTGACCATTTCAGTATGGTTGAACGGCCGGTGACTCCCTCGACTGACGGATCCTTCTGGGGTGTTGGATCACCTGCATGGTCCCCTAGCCCTGGCAGAGGTCATCCTCTCCTTTAGAGGCATTTGGTCCCTTTACCTCTGCCTCCCCTTCTCCTGGGCTACTCTGGTCCTATGGGCCTGGGAGCAGTTTAGAGCCATGGCTGCCCATTTCCCAACATTTCAGATCCATGGACAAGCAGGTGTTTCACCACTCACCCCGGGGCAGCCGGACTCTGACTCCTCGGACTTGTCGGCCTCCTCGTCTTCCTCACATGAGGAAGAGGATCCTTCTATCCACCTATCCTCGGATGCTGATCAGACCTCCTATCAGTGTTTCCTTTCGAGGTTGGTCAGTGAGCTCCCACATTTCAGCGATTGCTGACGTGGTTCTAAACACAGTGACGCTTTTTAAGTGAATACAGTGCGGGCAGCCTGGTGCTGCTCGCCTGACCCTCCCCATTTTGGGAGGCATCGTACTGTGCTTGGCAACGTCCATCAGTCCTCTCCCCAGCCCCAGTGGACTGCCAGCACAGGTATTGCGCATCCCAGTGATCTCCAGGAGACCTACCTCACCCCTTTTTCTGCGTGATGCTCCTGAACACTCCCTCCAGGCTTAGAAGCCCAAGGCGTGACCGGCCCTCGGATGCGGACTCCACGGAGTTTGACTTCTGGGGGAGGAGAGTCTTTTCCTTGGCACGTCTCTCTCTCTCTTCTCCCCCACTGCAGCATCAGGCCCATTATGCTCCGCACCGGGCACCTATGGTCTTTGCTAGGACAAATCCTAGCATCCATGCCTAATATGGAGGCAACCAGCCAAGCCATTGCCCTCTCCGCATGTGGCCTGGAGCTTGCGAGACACCAGGCAAGGACATCATATGACGTCAGTGAGGTGGCGTCCAGGCTAGCGGGGAAAGTGATGTGCGTCAGGCGGATGGCATGACTTTGTATTTCCCGGTCATCAGCTTTGGCCCGGTGTAGGGTGATTGCCTCCTCCTTCTGGGGAACCCACCTTTTTTACTGCAGAGTGAGGCGGGAACTTAAGGGGCGATTTCCATCTCCCAGGCAGAGGGAGACCCCGCCTCACCCTGACCAGTTCCAGGCCTAACTAGGTCTGTAAGGGTTTCCCCCCTCCTGAGTCTCCCCCACAGGACGCTGAGGGACTTTCCTCCCTCAGGGAGGTACCAGGTCCACTTCGGGGGGCTTGGTAATCACCCACCAATGATGAGTGGTAAAGATTGACACAGATAAGATATGAAAATTACATACCTACCATAATTCTTGATCTTGCTGTGTAACTTCACCATTCATCACTGCTTCCCACCCTTCTTCCCCTCTTGGGTCTCAGATTCTGGGCAGTACGTCCTTCCTGCTTGCCCTCCCCCCAATTGTGGGCAATGTCCCACTGGTAACTCCCGGTTTCCTGCCACTTCTTTGAAGCATCAGGGACCTATGATTGGTGAGAGGGCAGACAGGGGTGCTTGCCTTTCCTATTGAGTGCTCCCCTGGACCCCCTTCTCACGTTCCTGGAAGGGGCTCCATTGCCTCGGGCGATTATTTGTCCCCAGCTTGGGGAACAGGTTGCCTTCTCCAGCCGTTGGCTTGTTGAGCCTTCGCCAAAATGTAATGGGATTTGGAGGGCCCTGGGGTCCACTAGTTCCCTCCCCCCCAGGAGCTGTGCCTCCTTCCTTTCCATTTCCAGCTCGGTTCTCCTGGGCAGGGTCCTCCTCTAAACCAGCATGGATGTGTCTGTAAAAAAAACAAATCTTCAGACATCCTCTTCTCTTCTGGTTTCGGTCCGGAGAGAGTGGCATCCATTCTGCAGGGGGACTCTGCAGCGGTGTGGGTTCTATCCCTACTCTGGGGTAACACAGGGACAGGAGCCGGAGACCCTTACTACCCATTCCTCCTTTCATCTCTAGGGGAGAGGGTGCTTAGTCTGATGCCCTGTCTGTTGCTGTCAGGTTGAACCAATCTTGGCTGGCCTTTCTTTACCCTTCTCAAACCCGGGGTGTCTCTGTTCCGCGCTTCTTCCTTGGGGCAAGATAAACCTCCCCAGGATGACTCGCCCTTCTTCCTCTCCTCCCTCCTTCTTTTGTCTCCACCTTTGCCCCTCTGACTTCCTATCCCACCAACCCCCTTAGTCATGCAGTTACCCCTCATGAAGCACTTATGTGTAGTGTCCTCGTTCTCCCCTTCTCCTCCCTTCATATTAGAGAGTCATATTGATCTTATCTGTGTCAATCTTCACCATTCATCACAGATGGGGTACTGGCCGGAGATCAGGACCCCGCGGGAGCCTTTTTTTTTTTTAAGAAAGGATAGGCGGAGTCGACACTGCATCGGCGCCGCCCTCGAGGCCGACGTACTACATGACGCGTGAGGATTAGCCGTTAAGCTGTGCCGACTCCGCCTGCCTATCAGTTCTTCGTCTCCTGCCGTCGAGGTCGCCTCGTGGGAAGCCAGTGAAGAGATTTTCAAAGTTTTAGGCCTTAGCCTTTTGTCGTCGACAGTCCGTCGGTTCCTGCTATTTCTAGTCTGCCCTACTCGACGTCGCTGGTAAGATCTTTCCATTTATTTTACAGTTAGCGATGTTGAGTCTGTTTTCAGTGGGTTTTTCCAGGATGGGTATGCTGTCGGAGGGCAGAGAAGTCGTCTAAGTAGGCGGCCCCCATACGTCGGTGCCATGCGGCCGCCAAGTGCTCCATTACCGACCAGCATGACGAGTGTCTCGTGTCTTCGCCCGGCTTCGACATGGATTCATCTGGCGCCTGCTTCTCCATGGACCGCGGCGTCCTCGGACAGCAGCAGCGTTTAAAGTGGAAGCGAGCTCCGCCGACTTTCGGTGTAGGTCTCGCACTCGTCGAGGCCAAGCTGCGCTCTCGGCCTTTCCTCCGGGTCCCTCCGGTTCTATGCGGACCGAGGAGGAGGGCCTCGGCCAAAACTAGGCTAGAGAGGCCGAGGCTCCTTCCACGGTGCAGGAGGCCCGTCCCGCTTCCTCCGGAAGGCGGGGCGCGCTTCGCCGCCGCAATCACCCTTTCGGGGTGAAGGCTCCCCAGTGTCGCTTCATGAGTCCGGAAGGCTCGGTCGGCGCCATCTTCGACACCGTCGCTCGGTGCCGTCGGGGCCTCCGGCACCGTTTGCGGCGCCGTGGGTCCTGTCGGTGCCGACTGCGTCTTCAGCCTGTGGGCGCTTGTCGGCGCGTTCATGGTGCCGACTTCTGCTGCGCCATGACCCTGAAATCGGCGTCGCCTTCGCCATGTCTCGCAGGACAGCGCCCGAGTTGAAACCGCAGCGCCGACCGGACCTTCAGAGTCGTCCGTCGGTGCGTCCTCAGCGCCATTGGTGCTCTCGGTGCGCTCGCGGCGCCGAGGGTCTGGTAGTGCAGTGTTCGGTCGCCAGTCCGCCCTCGGAGTGCGTTAGGCGCCGCTTCGGTCCTGGTCGCCGCGGCCCGAAGGGCCTGAGTAGCATCATCGGCGCCAAGGCTGTTGCTGGGGTTTCTGTCGGCGCCATCTCTGTTACTGGTACCGCCCCTGGTGCCGGTGGACTTGACAGTGCCGCAGCTGGCCCTAGTTCGGGACCTTTGTCCCGTGCTGCCCTGCCGCCTTCTGCCAGTGCCGCTTGCGGGGCTGTGGAGGGTGCAGGTGCCACCTTGGCCACTGCTTGGACTTCTGGGCCCTTTGGTAAGGTTGCCCTCCCTCGCCCTCCTACCATCTGGCTTAGGGCCTCAGACTCTACCTCTTCGGGGTCGGGCTCGGAGTCGAGCGGGCAGTCACACCCTTCGGGGTTGTCTGCAGAGGAGGACGAGCCAGTGGTCTCCACGACGGGTCTCAGTCAGCCCCCTTCTGAGGTGCGTCTGGTTCCCCCCGAGGTTAGGGTCAGTGGTACTGACCAGCAGGCTGTGGTGCGTGCCACCATTGCCATGCAACCTGGCCTTGGGGGGTTCCTTGACCCCTCGGCGGTGGTACCCCCTCCGGTGGTGTGTCTCGATCGCCCAACTTTGGGGCCTATCGGGAAGCCCACAGGAGGGGAGGGTGCTGCTCCCTGGGTCTCCCCTTCGGGGGCAGCCCAGAGCTGCCAGCTTCCTAGGCTGGCCCTTTTGAGGACTAGGACTCTCTCGGACTCTGAGGGGTCGAGGGGTGTGGGGTCGGCGCGTCGACCTTTCTCTGGGACCCACCCGGGCCCTGGATGAAGCCGAAGCATGGACTTCCGCCCTTCCCCTTCTGGTTACTTGAGGGGGTCCCATTCTTTGGAGGCAGGGACCGTCCTTCTGGATCTATATACAGCCCAGTCGCCTCACTTGGGGATTCTTCTGGGCGCAGCCTAGGCAGTACCAACATGGTTGTACAGCTGTCGGCTGCGGAGTCTTCCAGGACACCCTCCGCGGGGGTCCATGGTCCGCTCCCTAGCCCTGGCAGAGGTCAGCCGACTTCCTTTCTCGGCTCTGCCCCCTTCCCTCTGCCGCCTTCTCCAGCGTTCCCAGGTATTCTTGGTCCTAGCGGTCCTCTCACCTGGGAACAGTTCAGAGCAGTGGCTGCTTGGTTCCCTGCCTATGTTAGGGCCATGGACAGCCAGGTTTTTCAACCTCCCCCCGAGCAGCCACTCTCAGAGCGCATGGTGACCTCCAGCTCCTCATCCCCCTCTTCAGGGGGAGAGGAACCGTCTGTCCATATCTCTCCTGCTGCTGATCTCTCCAGTATCAGTGTTTCCTCGATGAGGATGCTGGAGAACCTTCACCCTCTCCCTCTCCATGGCGATCCTGAGCATGCGGCGCACGCCTTTCTAGGCGATTCGGTCTGCAGCCACCCTTGTGGTGCCGCCCTGGCCTGCTCCCTTTCGGGAGGCGTCCATGCGTTTCTGGCAGAGGCCCTTCTCCGGAGTTCCTGCCCCTAGGGACCTCAGCCAGAGGTATTGCGCTCCCCCAGAGTCTCCAGGTTCTATGCCTCATCCACAGTCCGGATTGACGCACCTGGACACTCCTGACGGGCTTCGCGCCCTCCACCGTGACTGGCCCCCAGATCAGGACTCTTCGGATTTTGATTTCTGGGGGAGGAGGACTTTCTACTCGGCACAGTTGCTTCTCTCCATCTCCACTCATCAGGCCCACTATGCAGCCTACAACAGGTTCTTGTGGTCAGCGCTGGGTCAGATCCTAGCTGCTTTGCCTGACTCGGAGCAAACCAGGCAAACCATCGCACTCTCTGCACGTGGCCTGGAGCTAGCAAGGCACCAAGCAAGGGCATCTTACGATGCCAATGAGGTAGCTACCAGGGTAGTAGGGACAGCGATCTGCACCAGGAGATCGGCGTGGCTTCGCCTTTCCCGGTTATCACCCTTGGCCCGGCGTAGGGTGATTTGCTCCGCTCACCAGGGAACCTATCTCTTTTCCTATAGGGCGAGACGACGTTTGTCGGGGCAAATTCCTTCCCCCTCCGGGGGGACGCCGTCTCGCTCTCCCCACTCTCGGGCCTCCTCAGGCCCAGAAGGTTCCCCCCCTTAGTGTGTCACCCACTGAGGGCTAAGGGACACTGTCCCTTAGGGTGCAATTAATCATCCCCTTCGGGGGGCTTGGTACTCACCCATCTGTGATGAATGGTGAAGATTGACACAGATAAGATATAGAAATCACGTACCTACCGTAATTATGATCTTTCTGTGTATCTTCACCATTCATCACAATCCCACCTGCCATCCCCCTGGGGCTCCAGTCTCTGGATCCTCCTCCCTCTGTGCCTACCCCTCTTTTTGAGTGGGGTAAAGTTGGGACACAGGGGGGTAATTTTCTTCCCCAAGGGGTACAGTTCGAGTGGCACTTCTTCTCTACTACTTATCCTCACCCCTATGGGGTGAGAACTGGTGGTTGCCCTCCTTCTGTTATCCATCTATTTAAAAAAAAAAAAAAAAAGTGAACTCCTTTTTTTCACCAAATATCTTTACAGAGAGAGTACTGAGTCCCTATACCCTGTCCTTCTCCAGAATAGCAGACTCTGCTTTTGGGGTATTGCCAGTTATTCTGTGCCTTGAATTCTGGCAGATGAGCTTTGCCACTCCTTGCAGTTCCTATACAGTCTGGTGACGGACAAGGGTCCTGGATCCTTGTTACGTCTCACTCTTTCCTAAATTCTCTCTCTCCCCCTCCCTCCCTTCTTCCTTTTCCAGAGATTGGGGCCTCTACCCAATCCCCTTAGTTTTACTTCCTCTATGCTGTCCTCTCAGTCATTATTTCTCCTTTTAGTTCAGTTTTCTCTTCCTTTTTCTGTCCCTTGGACTCTCTTGTCCCACCTCCATCCCTTCCTCTTACCTCCCAGCGACTCAGAACTGGTAGGCAGGTAGTCGACAGCTGTGGCTAATCCTCGGTGCCACGTAGTACACGTCGGCCTCGGGGCAGTGTGCCGATGCCAATCGACTCCACCTATCCTTTTTAAAAAAAGGCTCCTCTGGGTCCTGATCTCCAGCCAGTACCCCATCTGTGATGAATGGTGAAGATACACAGAAAGATCATAATTACGGTAGGTGCGTAATTTCTATTTCCTCTCCCCCCTATCTTATCATTCCCTGTCATGGTGTTTCTCTTGTGATCTCCACCCCGGCCTTGTTGCCGTTTATAATGTACTTTCTTGGAACTCTGATTGTATTTTGCCCAGCCTTTTTATCTTACGGCATTGGAACTCTCTTTAATATGTTTTTTTTTGCTTGTTTGCTTTACATTGTTATGTTAATATTACCTGTATGTTTCCCACACTGAACATTTGTGAAAACAGGCATTTTTGCTCACATACTTTCCAGTATATAAAAAAAAAAAATGATTGACTGATTGATGGAAACTTCAGAGGTTAAAGGGTAACTTAGACAGTAGGGTTCCTCTCCCTTCAGTCTCAGAGAGGCCTTTGGCCTCTGATGGGTCAGCAGGGGATCTCCCATCTCTTCTCCCCTCTCTTCTTCCTGTCCTTTCTCACTCTCCTTTCCTTACTCTATCCCCCCTGCCCGGAGGCTGAGGCCCCCTGTCCCAGACCCCCTAGATTCACCCTTCTGTACTCTTGGCCGGCATTATTTCTTTTTCTGTTTATATCCTTTCCTTTCCTTTTTCTGTCTCTCAGGCTCCCTTGTCCTGCCCTCTTTCTTCTCTGTTCCTGATTTCACTCTCTGGCTTGCAGAACTGGGGTGGAGGAGGAGTCGGTGTCAGTTACAGGTCCACCCCTGAGTGCCGCGCTGTGCGTTGACCTCGAGGGCGGAGCCTTCCACAGTACTGGCTCCTCCTGTTTTAGAAAAAAAAAAATGCTCCTGCAGGGTCCTGCTCCTCCGGCCAGAACCCACCAGTGAGGAATGGTGAAAATACACAGAAAGATCAAGAATTATGGTAGGTATGTAATTTTAATTTCTTGTGTGTGTATTGAAGGAGAAGTTATTTGTAATAGTGACTCTCAGATCCCTTTCATTTGTAGTTTCTTGTATGACAGTATTATTTAAAATATAATTGTATTTCTGATTATTGTGACCAAGGTGCATGACCTTACACTTGTCTTCATTAAATCTTAGCTTTTTTTTTTTGGGGGGGGGTCATTTTTCTATTTGGAGTAAATCTTCTTGCAGTTTATTTGCTGCAACTTGGCTATTTAGGATTGCTCCTATCTTGTTGTCGTCAGCATATTTACATAACCAAGTCTCATCCGATGGTTTCATTGTTGTTACTACTGTATTAAAAAGGGTTGGTCCCAGGACAGAGCCCTGGGGAACACCGCTCGTCACCTCACCCAATTCATAGTAAAGACCTCTTATGCCCACCCTTTGCCATCCGTTTGTTAGTCGTGAGTTTATCCATGAGATTATGTTTGGGTACAGTTGTATATGAGCTAGCTGTTCTAATAATATTTTGTGTGATACAGAATCAAATGCTTTGGCATGATTGAGAAAAATAATGTCAACTAATATACCCGTATCCAAGGCTGTGCTTACAGGCTCAAAAAAGTGTAGTAAATTAGATAGACACGAATGACCTGGACTAAAACCGTGCTGTTTTATGTTAGTATACCCCCTTTGTTTTATATGGTTAACTATATGTTCTTGTATTAACCCTTCTAGTAATTTGCCCAGTATTAACGTTAGGCTAACTGGCCTATAATTCCTGACATCTTTTCTGTCTCCATTCTTATGGATATATACATAGATACATAGACAGTGTCGGCAGATAAGGGCCTATGGCCCACCCAGTCTGCCCATTTAAGTTTGTAAGTTCAGTTTATGTTTTCCAGGAAGTCTGTTGCCCCTTACCCCTGACCTCCAGAATTCCTTTATGTCTATCCCATGCATTCTTAAATCCCGTGATTGTTTCAGCCCCCACCACTTCCTCTGGCAGGGTGTTCCACTTGTCCACCACCCGTCTTGTGAAGAAATTCTTCCTCACGTTTCCTCTGAATTGTCCTCCTCCAACTTCATCCCATGCCCTCTAGTCCTGGAACATCTTTTAGCTAAAATAGTGCATTCCTGCACCCTGTTCCTCCTGTAAGATACTTGTATGTCTCTATCATATCCCCTCTCTCCCTCTTCTCCTCCAGGGAGTACATGTTCAGTGCCTTCAACCTGTCCTCATAGGACTTGTGATGCAATCCATGCACCATCTTTGTTGCCCTCCTCTGAACCTTCTCTACCCTGTCTATGTCCTTACGTAGGTAAGGTCTCCAGAACTGCACAGTGTACAGTTGCCTCCCTCCATTCTGTAATTGTTATGCCTAACCTTATAGATGCATTGAAAAGCATTGTAATTGGTCCCACTAAGTCATTGTTTAATTCTTTAAGGAATCTAGTGTTTATGCCATCTGGTCCTGCTGATTTATCATATTTCAGTTTTCTGATTTTGTCCAAAACCTCAGTCTCTGTGAACCTTATTTCTCCATGATTTCCTGTACTGGTTAAAGTGGGGTTAACATATGATCCTTTGGGTTGATACAGTATGTGCTTAAAAAATATCTATTTAACTCATGTGCTATATCCTTTTTTTAACTGATTATCCCTGATTCTGTTTGTATGGGTCCCACGCCTTTTTGACTTCCCTTTAGGGAGCGTACATAATTATTTTTTTTATTATTATTATTATCCTTAATAGCTGTTACCATGTGCACCTCTGCTTTATTGTTTGCCCTTCTTATCAGTCTCTTGCTTTTGTTTGCTTCCTTTATACATTTCCCAGTTGGCTTCCATTGGATACTTCTTGTATTTATTATAGTTCTTCTTTTTCCTTTTGATACTGTTCTTTATTGATTTTCCCCACCAGGCTGGTATTCTGTCTTTTTTACTATACTTTCTTAACTCAGAAACCCATGTTTTTATACAGTAGTCTGTTTTCTTTTTAAGTTTTGTCCATATAGTATTCATATTTGCATTTTTCAAATCATCCTCCCACTTCCATGTGGCTAAGTAATTTTTCATTGATTTGTAGTCTGCTTTGTGGTAGTTCTTTAGATTAGTGACTCAGTTAACTAAATCACAGTCTATTTTTACCTCCATATTTATAGTATTGTGATCGCTGTCTCCTACCGGGTCGGATACTCTTAGAATAGTGATATCCTCCTCAAGGTTGCTTAGCACGAGATCCAATATGTTGTTTCCCCTGGTTGTTTCCTTAACTATTCGTTCCAACCCTTTTTGCATCATTATTTCTATGAATTTATTCTCATAAGTAGTAGCTCCTTCTAGGGTAGACCAGTTAGTAGTTGGAAAATTAAAGTCTCCCAAAAGTAGATAATCTCCTGTTATAGCCATATTGTCTAGAGCAGATAAAGAAAATTATTATTCTCCTCTGTATTTAGGTTGGGGGATCTGTATCCCAATCCTACTGTGATTTTTTTTCCGGCAGTTTGAATCTGTACCCATAGTAGCTCAGTCTCTTGCTTGTTATTCCCTTGTTGTTCATCTCATGTGCCCTGAAATCTTCTTCTATATATATAAAGGGGATACATGATGGGTATGTGTGTGATATGGAAAATAGTTTCACTCCTTTAGAGTGACCTCTGGATATTCACTCGTACGTATCCAGAGGTCACTGTGCAGGAGTGAAAATATTTTCTATAGCACACGAGTTCACATCATGTATCCGATTTATACAGAATAGGGGCCACTATTGTTGCAAACGTTACCATTTGTGCTGGCCTGGTGACACTGAGGGTTGAGGCGCTGGACGCCACACCTTGCTCCACACCGGCGACCCGGGTTCAGGAACGAACTCGGTTGACAGGGAAGGAGAGGGATTGAGTGTCCGAGGGACTGCTCTCCCTCTCCGGGGAGGGGAGACTCCAGTGTTGGCATGCTTCTGGCCCCTAGTGGAGGCTGGGGGCAGTACGCTGCTGCTGAGCACAAGAGTGGCTGAGATGGGGCAGGCGACGGGAGGAGCACGTGCTGATGCGTGTGAACTCTCTCCACTGGCGTCATTGCACGCCCAACCCACACGGGAGAATAGGGAAAAATGATGTCCCAGGTCGTGGTGACTTGATGGCCATTCAACGGGTGCCTCAGCTTCGGTGGCATCACCAGAACTGGATCCGAAATTGGTGGAGAGAAGAGGGGGCTCCCACCACCCTGCCGTGGGGGGCAAGCTGTGGGAGAAGATCGTGAGGGCCCTGTGGGAGCCGGGGGACTGACTGGGTGGTGGCCAGAGCAGGGGAAGTGCAGATGAAGTGGCCGACAGGGAGCCAGGTAGGAGAAAGAAAAGACTAACAAAAAAAAAAAGCATTGGTAGAAATATAGAAACATAGAGGTTGAAGGTAGATAAGGACTGCAATGCCCTTCCAGTCTGCTCCTTTCTTTTTCTACCTTATGAATGTGCCATTGGCCTTTGCTCTGTCAATGGACTATCTATTCGTACTCATCTGTATTGCTTCCTTATGCCTATCTCATGCCTGTTTGAAGCCCTGCACTGTATTCATATCCACCGCTTCCTGAGGTAGGCCATTCCATGCATCCACCACCCTTTCTGTGAAAAAGAACTTCCTCACATTACCCCTTAATCGGCCTCCCTCTAATCTCATGCTGTGTCCTCTTGTCCTGCTATTGTTCTTATACTGAAACATGTTAGACTCTTTCACCTTGTTAATGCCCTTAAGGTGTTTGAGTGTTTCGATCATATCACCTCTTTCCCTCCTTTGCTCTAGAGTACACATATTGAGCTCCGTTAATCTGTCCTCATATGTTTTCTGATGCAGTCCCTGCACCATTTTGCTTACCCTTCTCTGGACTGCCTCAGTTTGGTTAATGTCCTTGTGAAGGTGTGGCCTCCAGTACTGCACGCAGTACTCCAGGTGGGGCCTACCCAGTGTCTTGTAAAGAGGGATTATTACCTCCCTCTTCTGACTTGTGATACCCCTACTAATACACCCCAACATCCCCCTAGTCTTACCTACTGCTTTAGTGGTCTGCTTGGATGATTTCAGGTCATCTGTGATGATGATGCCCAAGTCTCTTTCTTCCCTTGTGACTGCCAGCAACTCCCCTCCCAGCCTATAGGTGGCTTCAGGGTTTCTCTTCCCTGTGTGCATGATCTTGCACTTCTTTGAGTTAAACCCTAGTTGCCACTCTTCCGACCATTTTGCTAGTTTATCCAGATCTCTTCTCATTCTGCCCACCCCATCTGGATCATCTACTCTGTTGCAGATCTTGGTGTCATATGCAAAAAAGACAAACCTTACCCTCCAGTCCATCTGCAATGTCACTGATGAAGATATTGAAGAGGACTGGCCCCAGGACTGATCCCTGAGGTACTCCACTTGTGACTTGCATCTCTTCTGACTGTATACCGTGTACCACCACTCTCTGTTTTCTGCCCATCAACCAGTTTGCCACCCAGTTGTCCAACTTCTGACCCACCCCCGAGCCTACCCAGCTTATTAATCAATCTTCTATGTGGAACAGTATCGAAAGCTTTGCTGAAGTCAAGGTAGGCAACATCAACTGCTCCCCCTTGGTCCACCACTCTGGTTACCCAGTCAAAGAAATCCATGAGATTAGTTTGACAGGACCTTCCCTTTGTAAACCCATACTGTCTTGGGTCCTGTGCTCCTGTGGATTCCAGGTGTTGCACTATCCTTTCCTTAAGGAGTGTGCCTCCATAATCTTGCCCACTACTGAGGTAAGACTGACTGGTCTGTAGTTCCCTGCCTTCTCCCTGCTACCGCTCTCGTGGAGTGGGATCACATGAACCTCTCTCCAGTCTTCTGGGACCTCTCCTGTGCTCAGAGACTCACTAAACAGTTCTGATAATGGCTCTTCTAGTTTCACCCTTAGCTCCTTTAGTACCTTGAGATGTATGCCATCAGGTCCCATTGCCTTGTCTCCACCCTGAGCTTATCGAGCTCTTGTAGGACCCTTTCTTTTGTGAAGGGACAAGTACACACCTCCCCCCCCCCCGTGTCCATGGTGCTGAGCTGTGGGCCTTGCCCTGCCTTCTCTTCAGTAAATACTGAACAGAAGTATCTATTTAGGATAGATGCTTTTACATGGTCCTCTCCTCACATGCCCCCTTATCCCCTTTGATCTTAGCAATACCCCTTCTGGACTTTCTCCTATCACTAATGTGTCTATAGAAAGTCTTGTCACCTTCTTTTGCTGTTTGTGTTAGTGTTTCCTCGGTTTGGGCCTTTGCCTGCCTTACTGCCTTCCCTGCTTCCCTTAGGGAAGTTTGGTATGCCTCCCTATCTTCATCCTGCTGCGTTCCCTCATATTTCCTGAAGGCCAGCCTTTTGGCTCTGACCTTTTCTGCTACTGTTTTTGAGAACCAAAGTGATTTCCTTCTTCTTTTGTACATCCTTTTCTCTCTAACACAGTGGGATGTTACTTCAAGTATTGCATCCTTAATGCTTGCCCACTTTGCCTGTACCCCTTCACCTGTATTTCTTTTTGCCAGGGCTAGCTTAACTCTGTTGGCCATCTTGTCAAAGTCAGCTCCTCTGAAGTCCCATATTTTTGCCTTGGAATGGGATGATTTAGTTCTAGTGGCCAAATTGAACCATACCATGTGATGGTCACTGGCCCCCAGGTGACCTTCTACCTGGAGATCTTTGATCCTTTCCCTGTTAGTCCGTACTAGATCTAGGATAGCCATGTCTCTTGTGGGTTGTTGTGCCGGTTGTTTGAGGCCCTCCCCCTGCAGGGAATCCACCATGTGTCTAGTCCTGGTAGATGTTCCTGCTGGTATTGGCCAATCTGTATCTGGCATGTTGAAGTCTCCCATTATCAGAACCTCACCTTTAGCTGTCATATTTTGTATATCTTCTAACAGTAATATATCTTTGTCCTCCCCCTGGTCTGGAGGCCTGTACACAACCCCAGTTCATATGGCTGTCCCATTTCCTGTTTCCAGGGTGACCCACAGTTCTTCTGGCTCCTTATGTGTATTCTGAATTTCTGTAGCTTTGATATTTTCATTGACATAAAGGGCCACTCCACTCCCCCTTTTTGCACCTTGGTCTCTTCTGAACAGTACATAGCCAGGTACTGAAGTCTCCCAAGTGTGGTTACTGGTAAACCATGTATCGCTAATGGCTACTATATCCAGTTTAGCTTCTGTCATTATTGCCTGCAGGTCTGGGATCTTGTTTCCCAGACCGCGAGCATTTGTGTACATGCTTTCCCATTGGCCAGATTTCAGTGTGTTAGTTGTTGGGCGAGGTCTGGTGTTTCCCCTGTGCGTCGTATGGGGAGCCGGACCTTTTTCCTTACCTGGTGATGCAGATGAACTACAAACATGTTGAACTCCTGTTTGACCACTAGCTGAGTGGGGAGGGGTGTTCTTCCAATTCGACGTATGGGGTGCTGTACCCCTCTCCCCATTTGCTAGTTTAAATATTCTGCAAAGGCGTCAAACTTCTGCCACAATGCACTGGCTCTCTCCTTAGTCAGATGCAATCCATGAAATTTGAAGAACTTATGTTCCCAAAACTGTTGCCAGTTCTCTACAAATTTGTGTCATTTTTCCTGTGCGGGTTTGCGCGGGTGTGATAAATGTAATTTCTTACATTTACCACACTCCGGTGAAAATAACAGGATTTATCATACTCATCCGGTGAAAATAACAGGATTGATCACACTCATTTATCACTCACCCCTATTGTATAGTTAGCTATACCCCCACCTCTTTTTATTTCCCAATTTTTTTGAAAGAAGTTATAGCCTGGGATTTCCATACCCCAGTCCCCATCTTTAAACCACATTTCTGTGACTGTACATGCATGTACCTGTTCTGGCAGTAACCTATATTTGAGTTCATCCATTTTATTTCTTAGACTCCTCCATTGTTTAGGAGGATTTTAATTTTTATTTCTTCCTTTTTACTAGTCTTGTTGCAAATAACTCTCTGTGCTGTTGTTCCTTCCTCAATTTTTTTTATCATGGGTGCTGGGGGGCAGAGAAGGGTGGGACTCTGCTTTGTTTGCAGAGGGTGGTGGGATGGGGACTGTAAGATGACTGGGCTGGGGAGAAGGGCAGGGTGTTGTGTTTTTACACACACACACACACACACACACACACACACACACAGTTACATGAATAACGAATACCACATTTCTGAATATCTGGGGGCCCCAAATGCAAATATTTGACTGGATATTCGAAATAAGCCATTTGCCCACCCCTACCAGGCACTGATCTGACTCCCGGAGCCAGTGCGCCAGTCGTTGCAGAGGTGGAAGAACCTCAAAACCTTTGAAGGGTTCCCTTTAGCCCTGTTATAGTAGCTCTTTTTGACTCCCGACGCCAGCCTGACAGGCTGGGGGTCAGTGCTGGATCAGGTTCCAGTCTGGGAGGGTAACAGCGCCTGGAGGAGCAAAACCTCGAAATAAACATTTTCAGGACCAGATCTGTCTTACTGTCATTGAGGCACTTCAGAGCAGAGTTCAGCAGAAACTGATAAAGGCTCAGTCCTACGGTATGGTGATCATCACTTACATAAACAAGCAAGGTGGTACAAGAAATGAGATAATTCTGACAGAAGCATACATGCTTTTGCGTTGAGTGGAAGCCAGTCTGGAGTCCCTATCAGTGGTTCTTCTGGTGGGACTGCTCAACTCCCAATCAGACTGGCTTAGCCGCTAATGGGTCATCTAGGCGAGTAGTCTCTAAATCAGACAATACTTAAATGTACAGATGTCCAGCAGCAGAAGCGACAGACGCCCTGTCCCAGTCGTGCAATTTCAGGAGAGCATATCTGTTCCTGCCTAAGGCAGCAAAAACTGGAAGGTATTCTTTCCCTCCCAAATAGATAGATGGCTAATTCTTATTAAACCCCCGCAGTAAATGAATGCCCAGTGACAACATGGAACAACATAGAAAGTAGAAATTATATCAGACTTATCATAATTTCTTTTTCTGTTACTGGAGTTCCAGCATTGTCACTGTGACCCACCCTCGAGTGTTTTACTCAATAGGGAATATTTTGCAACCAGGATTTGACTTGATTTCATAACATTTTAGCAGACAGGCTGATGTCAGTTGCTTCAGGCATATGCTCTTTAGTGTATTGTTCATATACTCAGAGATTCTGTGGATTGAGTTTAGTATTGATGCTGCCAGTACAAGGGCTATGTTTGAAGAAGTCTGAGATGCTATGACTGACGAAACCAGTAACGCAGTGAATGATGGAGAGCTTGATGCTATCTACACATTACTGCAAGGTAGGGCTGTGATGTGTCTTTATCTTTTAAGGAATATGTAAGTTAAGTTGCCATAGATCTTACTTTGAGAGGGCTCTTGCAGTAGGCAATAACCATAAGGACTGAGCCACCAGGCGCTAAGATCACACGAAAAACTTAGCTAGCAGTGTCTGGCGGGGGACCACCCACCCGGCATCACATGGCCAACGTCGGCCTGACACTGTATAATGGGCGGTCCCCCACGCCCACCTCCAGTTCTTTCCCACTGTCGACCTGTACATGTCGGACTGCACGGACACTGCTACAGTTCGACCACCATTTTTGATAAGTATTACTCACTAATTATTTTTTTCTTTCAAAAATCAGTATTTTTGACATCGGATTGCAGGTCTTCTCCATCTTCAACCGAATCCCGCAAAAACAAGTGCGCCAGCAGCAAGCAGATCCCAGAGAAGGACGGCCATACCTCATGTCTCCTCTGCCTTGGGCTGAACCACGATACTGAGGACTGTGGGGCCTGCCAGAAATTCAACCAGGCCACACGGAAATGCCGTCAGCAATCCCTGGAAGCCCACCTTTTAAAACAAAAATTGGCTTCCATGGAAAAGGAGCTACAGCAGATGCGGAGCGCTTCTTCTTCTCCAGGGGGTTCTTCTGGGTCTTCCAAGCCAAAGAAGCACAAGTGGGACAAGGACAAGCATCAGGACAGGGATTGGTCTCTCTCTCCAAGTCGCGACTGTCTTTGGGGACTGCAACCGATGAGTGGCCCACTACCAGCAAGTGGGGGACCTCTGGGAAGTCGGAGGCCCTCACCACTCTTAGGCCGTTCAGACGTCAGACCCTCAGGCGACCATACAATCCGAGTGCTCCCGCTGGACCCCGACTCGAGGTCCGACGTGGGTCCTCCAGACCAGCGCCCTCTGCTACCTCAGCTGCAGGAGTCCAGAGAGGAATCCCCCTTTCAGGACCACCCTCTGTCACCTCCAGTGGGGCCCTCCCAGTCTCCCCCACACCCAGAGCTGGAGGATCTACCGCCCACTGGCCTTGTCGAGCCACCAGCGCTGGACCCTCACATGCTGGACCCCCCTAACAATCCTCTGGCCGGTCCGATTATGGTCCCTCTGTCTGGGCCGCTGCCTCCTCCCCAGACTCTGGTGGGACCCACCGACCCGCCCAGGTCAACGCCAGACCACCCTGCAGGTCTGCCACCGGATATTCCTGGGCCTTCGGGCATTCCCTCAGGGCCTCAGCCAGATCCCTCAGTCCCGCCATCAGGCCCTCAGCTCCACCGTCGGGACCCTTCCTAGGCTACCCGACAATGAGCTACCTTACGCCGGGCTACCGTATGCCAGGGTACCCAGCAACAGGCTACCCCACACTGGGGTACCCAGCCCCAGGATACCCATCACCGGGGTATCTATCACCATGGTATCCAGCGCCGAGGTCTCTGACGCCGGGGTACCCAATGCCAGGTTACCCTATGCCAGGCTATCCCCCGCATACACCGGCCTACTCGTACCCTCCACTACCTCTTCCTTAACCACTGGTGGATTATGAGGCTCTCTTTGAATCCTGGTGGACCAAGGCTAGGCAACAGTTGGCCTCGGAACAGGACCAACACCAGCCAGACATGGCCCCAGTGCCAGTCTGTCCTACCCCTACTGCAAGCGCCCTGTCCCCGATTGAGACACAACCACCGTCTTCCAGATGTATGTTGGGAGCCACTACTGAGGGGGAACAGGGTTGCAGACTGATTGAACCTCAGAAAGAGGTCCCCCGTCACCGGTCCCTGTCCCCTAACAGGAGCCCTTTGCATGATTCGGATTCAGATTCTTCCTCTTCTGCATCGGGCTCGGAGTCCCCTAATCCAGAGAAGCCTGTGCCTAAGGAGACTGCTAAGTCCCCTCTGGAAGATCACTCCTTCTTGGATATCCTCTGAAAAATTCAGGAAGCCAATGGATGGAAAACGGAGGAGCAGGATCCCCAGCGTCGGAGGTTGGTGGAGCACCTCGACCTCCCAGAACTGAATACTTTTCTTATTCCCCCATGGACGGGGCCTCACGATTTGGCCTCTACCATATGGCAGCACCCATCGTCTTATTTCCACCATTTCCAAGAAGGCAGACAGACTGTATCACGCCTCAGAGAGCAAAGGCCACTTGGCTAACCACCCCAAAGCTGATTTATTGGTTATTAATGTGGCTCATGACCGCTCTTCTAAGCCAAAGCACATGAGTACCTCCCCTCCTGACAAGGAGTCGAGACAACTTGACCAGTTTGACCGCAAGGTCTATTCATCGTCCACCTTGGCTCTGTGGGCTCTCAGTTATGTGGCCCACATGGTCTGCTACCAGAAGGCCAAACTTGGCCAGCTGAAGGCTGAATTTGAGGCCTTCCCAGATTCCGAAGCCAAGACCAAAGTCGAGCAGACAGTCAGGACAGCAGAGATTACCTGCTGCCACACATTACGAGTGACTTACGATGCTGTCGACGCCTCTGCCAACAGTATGGCAACAGCAGTCTGGCTACGCAGACACTCCTAGCTGCGGGTATCTGGGTTTGCCTAGGATGTTCAGGCATCTATTGTAGATGCCCCCTTTAGAGGCTCAGTGCTCTTCGGAGGGGACGTCCCTGATTTGGACCTGGCCTGGGACTACTTGGACGAGTTGTTGCAGGTTTGTAACAAACATATGCCAGTCATATCCTGTAAGGTTAAAATAAATTCAGCACCTTGGTATTCAACCAATTTGATGAAAATGAAACAACTTAAAAATAAGGCCTGGGCAAAAGCACATAGATCAGAAAAGACAGGTGTTTGGCATAACTATAGGAAACTTAGGAATTTATATGTCTCTAAAGTAAGAGAAACAAAAAACAAAGTTTCTTAAAACTAAGACCTCTGAGTTCATAGGAAATCCCCCAGAAATTCTGGGGAATAATAAATGATTTAAACGGTCAAAAAAAATCAAGTTAATATTCATCTGTCCAAGGAGGAAACATATGAATGTGATCGATTTAACAAATTTTTTGTAGAATTAGGTAATTGTTTTGGTGGTTCCCCTAGTCCTTTGTTTAACCCCTGGACTACAACTCATGGGGACGTGCATCAATTTGCCTTTAAAGAAATAGGAAAGTATGAGGTGCTGTAATTACTTCTGGGGTTGAAATTGAGTAGTAGTAGTAGTGGTCCAGATGGATTGTCTTCCACAATGTTGAGGTATGCAGCAGCACATATAGCTGGACCCCTGGCGTATTTGTTTAATTGGTCTATCACTCTGGGATATGTGCCAGGGGGTTGGAAGTCGGCCAGGATGGTCCCCATCTTTAAGGGGGGCACCCTGACTGTTTGTCCAACTATAGGCCAATATCTCTGTTGCCTGTGATCAGCAGAGTATTTGAAAAATTGCTGTCCAGACAGCTCATGGACCACTTGGAAGGAAATAGGCTATCGGACCAGTACCAATCTGGTTTCCGAAAATTTCATGGGACTATGGCGGCCATGTTGAGGGTCTTGGATGAGATCGGCATTGCAAATGATGCCCAATGTTTTACAGGAGCAATCTTGGTCGATCTCTCTAAGGCCTTTGACACAATCGACCACCAACTGCTGTTGAAGGGCCAATGCGTGGTTGGACTGTCCAGGGAGACTACACAGTGGTTCTGTTCATACCTTTCCAATAGATGACAGGTCACGGCAGTACATGGTTTGGAGTCTGTTCCCCTTCTTGTCCTCAGAGGAGTACCGCAGGACTCCATCCTGGGTCCTGTACTTTTTCTGGTATATTTGAAAGATCTCGGACAACATATGGGGGTCGCTCGGTACCACTTATTCACAGATGACACCATCATTTATTTCTCTCATTCTTCAATTTCAGGTATACAAAATACACTTCAGGTTGGGTTTAACAACCTTCAAACTTATTTCACTGATTCAAGACTAAAATGAAATACATCTAAAACAAAATGTATGCTTTTTGGGGCAGCTTCAAAACTAAGAGGGGACCCAGATTTGAAAATTGTTGATGGCTCTGGAATTATTATTTGGAATGTGTTGATAATTATAAGTATTTAGGGTTTTGGTTAGATTAGGTTCGGGGAACACCCATGTAGATAAGCTTATAACCCTGGTGAGTTAGAGGGTGGGCTTTCTTCATAGACATATTGTTTTGACTCAGTAATATTAAATTTAATCATTGAAGTTCATATTTTTCTGCTTATAGATTATGGAGATATTTTGTATGACAATGCAGCCAGTGATAGGCTGACCAGATTGGATGTATTATTAAATAGGCTAGCCAGACTGGTGCTAAAACATCCAAAACATATGCATCACTGTGAGATGTAAAAACAATTAGGATGGATACCCTTATGTGAAAGAAAGGAAATGCATAAACGGGTTTTTGCTTATAAAAGTGGGGTTGGGTCATATCCCTTCATATTTGAGCAACAGGTTAAGTTTTAGGAACATTAGAACCTTCTTTGAGGAATTCTAGTGCTAGGGAAATGTTGGTTCCTTTTTATAAAAAAAAAGCGTTTTCAATCTTGTTTCAGTTATGTTGTTCCAGTTTTCTGGAATAGTCTCCCTCAAGAATTTAGGATTTTGACCAGAAAACCTCCCTCAGTTCTTGCACTGGAAACGTTATTGTGGTCCTCGAAAAAGTTGTGCAGTTGTTTTAATTAACCGTGTTCACTGTGTTGTTCTAATTTATATCTGTTGTATGTTTGTGTATTGTATGCATGGAAGATCACCATTGTAAATGAGTTTATACTCAGTGGTCTTAACCTTGAAATAAAACAAACAAACAATGTCGAAGATAGTATGACCGACCTGCAGAAGCAAGGGAAGGCCCTTCATTCAGTACAGTCCCTGTATCACTCCAGTCCCAAGTCTAGGCCTCCCTTTCGACATCAACAAAGGCGCCAGACGAGGCAGCAGCCCACCAGACGTCAGGGCAAACATTGGGCTCCTCTTCTGTCTCCACCACCCCACCCCGCCGCCAAGTCCTACAGGGCTTCCAGGTGACAACCCCCAAATTCCCCTTCGTCTCTTGACTCGTGGCACCCCCCCTTCAGTTCCAGAGGAGCCAGTCGGGGGCAGATTTGACAGCCACCTGGCCGGGTGGGAGGCAATCACTGTAGACTCTTGGGTCCTTCAGCTAATAGCTCTTGGTCACACACTAGAATTCTTAAGAGAGACCTCCAGAAAATCCTCCAGGTCCCTCACATTATCCAAAAGATCTCATTGTGCTCATCAGAGGGGAGATCGCAGCTCTATTATGAAAGAATGCCATAGAGCTCGTTTCTTGGGGTAAGACGGGAAGGGGGTATTATTCCCACTTCTTCCTCATCCCAAAAAAGATGGGAGACCTTTGGCCCATACTGGACCTCAATGTGCTCAACCTGTACATCGAGTACAAGAGGTTCCGCATGTGGACCCTCCCAGGACTCCTGCCACTGCTTCGCCAGGGACACTGATTCTGCGCACTGGACATGCAGGATGCTTACTTGCATATCCCTGTCTTCCCTGCCCACTGCCACTTTCTCAGATTTTCCTTCCAGAGGGGAGCATTTTCAATTCATGGCCCTCCCCTTTGGCCTCTCTTCAGCACCCAGGGTGTTCACCAAGTGCATAGCAGTGGTGGCAGTGGCTTTACGACATCAAGGCCACTATGTGTTCCTGTACCTCGACGACTGGCTCCTGTCAGCTCCGTCGAGGGATTGCCTAGAGACCTCTCTAGCGGCTACACCAAACCTGTTCCACAAGGTGGGGGTTACGGTGAACCATCCCAAATTTCACCTTACTCCTTCCCAGCACCTCCAGTTTATTGGGGCAGTGCTGGATACAGTCCAGAGTCAGGCTTTCCTCCCTGTAGACAGGACGGAAACACTGCAGAGACAGGCTCAGCAAGTGGCCTCCAGCCGTTGGACCATGGCCAGGACAGTCCTCTGCCTCCTCGGGCTCATGACAACAGCTATCCCTATGGTACGGCTATCCCTATGGTACCTTTGGCCAGATTCCACATGTGAATCATGCAGTGGACTCTAAGGGTGCAGTGGGACCAGAGGTCAGACGACCTGGAACCGGGTTTTGGTGTCCAGCCTCATGTGGCAGGATCTTCTTTGGTGGCAGGACCTTCAAAATCTCTGCCAGGGGGCCCCTTTCAGGCCCCCTCCCAGGTTCAAACCTTGAGCACAGACGCTTCGGGCAGGGCTGGAGAGTGTATCTGGGGGATCGCAGGACCCAGGGATTCTGGTCCCAGCAGGAGCTCTCGATGCACATCATCGTGCTCGAGATGCGTCCGGTGCTGTATGCCCTTCAGGCCTAATCCAACCCCATCTCCTCCCTTGGCCACTCTTAGTCCAGTCGGACAACATGTGTGTGGTTTGGTATCTGAACAAACAGGGAGGCACTTACTTGTACCCCCTTTGCAGGGAAGCGATGTGGGTGTGGTTCGCCTCCCCATACAGTGCAAAACTACCCAGATTCTGCTAGCTCGTTCCCGGGCCTGGTGTTTTTTGGTGAGATACACTGTCTGTTTGCTGAACAGGGAGGTTTCTGTACACCTTTCCTCCCTTCCTGCTCTGGCAGAGGGTGCTCCTCAAACTGCAAATAGAAGGAGCTCATTTGATCCTCGTAGCTCCGAGTTGGTCTCGCCAAATATGGTACCCTCTGCTACAGCAGTTGGTACACGGTGGAGCCTACGGTTCCTCTCCCCTTCTGCTGGGACCTACTGACCCAGATCAAGGCACATTGGTTCATCTGGACCTCAAGTCCCTTCACCTTCATGCTTGGCTCCTTCAGACATAGTAGTTTCACGTTTTGGGTGTCTCACAGAGTCGCTCATTTTTTTTGTGGAGGACAGAAAGCCATCCACAAGAACGACCTATGCTATGAAATGGAAAAGAGTTTCTATTTGGGCAGCCTCCATGAGTTGGGATCCTTTTGTGTGCCCTGTCCCTCAGGTCATGGAATACTTGTTGCACCTCTCTGACCTGGGTCATAGCTACTCCTCTCTGAAGGTTCATTTGTCTGCAATTTCTGCCTACCACATCTCGGTGGATGGCAAAACTGTGGCTCAGCTGGAAGTATCTTGCACTTTCCTGAAAGGAATACTCCATATGAAACCCCTGGTCAGGAACCCTGTTCCCCCATGGGATCTGAATTCCATTTTTGAGAAACTCAGTTTGCCTTCCTTTGAACTGGTCACGATTTGCGACCTGCACTATTTGTCTTGGAAAGCACTGTTTTTGGCTGCTATTTACTTCTGCTTAACGGAGTTCTGAGCTTCAGGCTCTCATGTGTAAAGAGCCCTATTTAATTTTCCACAGAGACCTGGTGGTTCTGCTTATGAATCCTAAGTTTTTACCAAAGGTGGATTCTGAGTTTACTTTAAATCAGACCATCCACTTGCCAGTGTATTATCCTGAGCATTCTAATCAAGGGGAGGCAATTCTGCACACGCTGGATGTGCAAAGAATTTTGCATTACTACACAAATCGGATGAAGTCAGTTTGTAAAATGGATCAGTTGTTTGTTTCCTTTGTGCCCAAAAGAGAGGGTGCTGCAGTTTCAAAACAGTGTTTATCCAAGTGGTTGGCAAACTGTATTCTGTTTTGTTATCAAAAGTACAAAAAACCTTCCGGGGGAAGAGGGCATTCAACCAGAGGCATGGCTGCATCTCTTGCTTGTTTCAGAAATGTTTCTGCTGCTGACATCTGCATGGCAGCCACTTGGAGCTCTGTCCATACCTTCACAAAGCATTACAGTTTGGACATTGCCTCTACCCACAGGGCAGGTTTTGGACTGGCCGTCCTTCAAGGCCTTCTCTCTTAGGGCTCTGCCCATTGCAGACCTTATCCAGCCTCCTGTGTTTCAGCCTTAGCCTGACCTGCACTGCTTGGAACTCAGTCCTTATGGTTATTGCCTACTCCAACAACCTCTCTCAAAGATCTGCTGTTATGGTAAGTTCTTACGTAACTGTACTTTATGTTGCCATATGATGCTGAAAGATTTATGACTAAAGCTTCAAAGCCAGCTTCCTTTGAATGGGGTGAAACCAGGGTTCTATAATGATGTCACAGCTTTGGAGTGTGTTGGCCCCTAGTAGGTAAGCATATGTAACCCTGCAGTAAATGAATGCACAGTGACAACACTAGAACTAACAAATAAGTTTGCTTAAACTTCTTCTTCAGTCAACAGAATTATTAATACTTGCTCATATATTTTATTGGTATTGTTAAACTTGAAAACTTCTCCTTTAAAAGCTAAAGGAGTCTCCAGGACAGCCCCCGACTCTGCTCCGCTGTCACGGGAGCAGAAAATTTCAGCACCGACCGGGGAACTCTCCTGCTGGGCTCCTGTTTGCTAGAGCCAGCCCGCTTGGGAAAGATACGAAAAAGGCACCAAAATTTTAACTGCTGGAGCAGTTTAAATTGGGCGTCCCAGCTGCAGTGCCAGCAGTTGCTGCGAGAGGACTCGGGGCATTGGAGGTGTGGACTAGTCCTCGCTGGGCCCCCCTCCTCCCCCAATCTGCTATGGGACTTAATCTTTTTTTTACTGGTGAAAGGAGTCTCCAGTATGGCCCCGACTCTGCTCTGCAGAAAATTTCAGCGCAGAACGGAGAAATCTCCTGCTGGACTCCTGTTTGCTGGCGCCAACCCGCTCGGGGAAGAAATTTTCCCGTCCCCCAACCCCGTTCCTCCTCGCTGTTAAATGCTCAACTTCGCCCCTCCTGTCTCTGCTTGCCCAATCCAGAGGTGGTCTTCTCCCAAGACACTGGTGTTCCCCCTGACTCTACCACACTGAATGAACATTGAGCACTAATTTTATATATTCTGTCATGAAGAACCTACTAGTGTTGATTTTTCTGGCTTGCTTAAGTTATCTGTTATAAGTGGTATTAGTTATTTTGTGTTAAGGGTACTTGCTCATAGCACTGAGCCTGCTGTCTGTTTACACTTGGTTGCCTCCAAAGTTTTTACTCCTACTGAACTCAGTAACATTGCTGAAGCTGGTGGGGTGTCCCTCTATAAGGTATCTGTTGCCCACTTTCCCTTGCTGGGGTGTCTGAAAGATAGCACTGTTTGGGATTTCTCCCCTGGGTTCACTCTGTGAAGTTGAAAGCTGGCTTCACTGGCTTTCTTATTCTCCCATCTGCTTAGCTGACCTACCTCCACTAATCCCACCACCCAGTGCCCTGGTCTAGCTCCTCTGACAGGTACTCTCTGACATGTTGGTCCCTAACCCTGTTGGGGTGGCCGCTAAGCTTCCCTACGCTGTTGTTGTCCTCTTCATTGGCCTAATTACCTCCATGTGCTTGTCTCTATTCATCGCAGACTGCTACCCTCCCCATGGAGGTCTCAGGGGAACACTCAAACTGCCTGCTGTGTTCGACTTCACCTTTTCAAACCTGATAGCCTCTGATAGCCCGATCCTCTGGCCTATCTGCTGTCTTGACTTAAGGCGTATTTTGTATCTCTCCATAGTGAACAAATGCCTCTTTGTAAGCCACTGACCTGCAGGGGTTGCCCCTCCCTGAGGCACCTTCTTTGACTATTTCTGGTGCTGTTAATCCTGGCTGGTGATGTTGAATTAAACCCTGACCCCTCCTCCTCCTCCTTCTTTTCCTACCAGGCCTCTACCTTTCCTTCTGACTGGCTGTCGGACAAAGGGCTAAAAGTGGCTCACCTCAATATTTGCAGCCTCCTGCCCAATCTGGCTGAGCTTGCTGCCTGGGTTACTCACTACAAGCTGGACATCCTTGGCATTACCAAGACATAGCTGAAGCCTTCCACCCCTGACTCTACTTGGGCACTTCCCAGTCTCAATCTCATTAGGCTTGACCGTCCTGGGAAGAAGCAGGGTGGTGGGATCTTGATTTACTTTAAGAATTACTTAAATCTGACTCTTGTATCCCACCAGCTACCCCTGATGCCTCCTAGTGAGCTACTTCACACTGTTCTGTTATTTGGCAACACTAAAAAGTTGCATATCATATGTACCTACAGCTCTCCCAAGGGTGGTATGCCAGGGCTATCCTACCTCCTTGATTCTGTCGATCCTAAGGTCGGTGATAATGAACTGATGATCCTAGGTGACCTTAACCTAAACTGGCTTAGTGGAAATACTAAGCAGTATGAGCCTCTGCTTGCTGGCCTCTCCCTGTCTCGCTTATTCGGGAGCCTGCTAGGTTGTCTACCACTGGTGGGAATAACTCCCTCCTTGACTGGGTGTTGTCAAATAGACCTGAAAGGATTGCCTGTTCTGGAACCCTTCCTGACTATCTCGGATCACACCCCCATATACTGTGTATGGAAGATCTCCCCTCCGAAAATTCCCTGCAAAATTATCCAAGTGAGGGACTTATCTAAGTTTGACCTGGGATCCTTTCATGAGGACCTGGGGCTCACGGACTGGTCTGCAGTGCTAAAAATTCCTGACTCTCACACTGCTGTAAATAACTTCCTTACCACCTTCTCGGCCCTGCAGAACAGACACGCCCCCCCCCCCCTTATTAGAAGGAGGGTAAGGAGCTCTGTCACCAGGTGGCTTCATGGGAGTCTACTGGCCCTCATGCGGACCAGGGACAAGTGTTGGGCCAACTTTAAGGCCACAGAGGACTTGGCTTTCTTCCAGCAGTATAGGAGGCTCAGGAACAAATGTAAGAAAGCTGTTAGAGCTGCCAAGAGTGAATTCTACAAATCTGCCCTGCTAAGCTCAGCTAGGGACCCTAGAAATTTCTGGAGGAGCATCAAAAATTTTGTAAGTGGCTCCTCCAAGTGTGGGGTCAACCAGGGCTCCAGATAAGCTGCGTACAGGGTGTATTTACGCTTGAAAAAAACCGCATTCACACTCTGTTTTTAACATTAATAGCGTATTAAATACGCTTCCAGCTTGAGGTGCAGTTCTCATCATTGCCACTAGGGTGCTGCCACAGAAAATAGCTGAATCGAGCTCCTAGATGCTTGACTGCCACCGAAAATTGCCAAAGTGAGCTCCGAATGCTCTCGAAGATCAAACAACGCGAGAGGAGGCGCTGCCAACGAGAAGAAGCTAGTAGCAAGGGAACATAAAGATCTGTGTCATCGCCATCAAGTCTCGGGTTGCCAGGAGTCTGTGTTGTGGTGTCCGATCCAGTCATGGCGTCGGGAGTAACGAAAGGCCAGGAGTCGAGTCCAGAGTGCGATCCAGAGGACAGAGCCCAGAAAAATGGAAGAGAAGCCAAAGTGACAGTCCCTGAATGTGAAGGCCTGGTAAGTGACTACTTAGGACTTGAGGGAACATGCTACTCGGTGCTGCTCACAAGTGTCTGGCTAGGGTGATTATGATCCTCTGGAGTTGGATCCTGCGGCTAGTGCTTGCTGCTTTGTAAGTTTGGCCTGTTACACAGCTAAAAAAATGCCTAGTGGTGCCACAAGGGGTGGGGTGGGGGCAAGCACAATGGGGAAAGCACAATGGAGACACGAAAAGAAAAGGAGCAAGTAGCAGCAAGGGGGGAAGGGAGGCTTAGCACAAGAGACTGCAGAAAATTAATGGTGACAGCCAGATGTCTGTGCTGCATTTTCTTCCTCCCCTCTCAAGTCAAAATCTAAGCCCAGGTATTGCTGCTGTGCTTAAAAATGTGTGAGAGAGACTGCAGACTGCAGCAACAAATAGTAAAACCTGGACAGGAGCATCAAACACTAAGAGTCATTACTGTCGTTTTACAGACATGTCATGATGGAGCAGACTGGGTAGTCACTATGACCAGAAACGTACTGTTCAGCAAAATGCACCGACTCATTTGTAGGCATCTGAAACTGGTTTTACTCACCTCATTTTAAAAATGAGGATTAAAATACTCATGGCTAAATTTCTTATCTGGAGCCCTGGGGTCACTGATATGATTACTGATGGATCAAACTGTAAAAATTCCCTAACCATTGCCAATGCGTTCAATGCCCATTTTTCTGATCTATTTGCATTCACCTCATTATCCTTTGCCTGCGTGAGTGAAAGACAAGTTCTGCCCACTGCCCACAACCAGTCCCCGCCTCCCATCCCTTATTCTGTTTTAGGGCAGTGACTGTGCATACGACGCAGAGACTTCTCTCAGGTCTCTCCCCGTACTCGAATGCTGGCCATGATAACATGGAGCCTAAGCTCCATCTTGCTGCCTCATATATTGCCCTCCTTCCAAGGAGGTGGAGAGCTGCCTCATGATGACGGACCCGGTCCCGGGTCCCTGTCGCCGGAGGCGAGAGACCCCTCCCCCCCCAACCCCAGAGACACTGCTACGGGGTCTAAGGCTGGGGGTGGCACTTTGCCCCTGGGGCCATGTACCTCCCCCGAGTGGGGAAGGGTCTCCATCTCCTTCTTCATTGGACTCCACAGAGTCCTCCAAAGACAGCTCCAATCCGGACGAACCTCGGACTCCGAACAAGCCCAGGAGCCCTCCGAAGTCCCCTCTGGAGGATCCCTCATTTACGGAGTTGCTAAGCAAGATCCAGGCTTTTCATCAGTGGAAATCTCTGGAGCCGGATCCACACAGGCAGAAGCTAGCTGCCCATTTGGATTTGCCTGAGGTCGCTCCCACACTAGTTCCACCCTGGATCGAGCCTCATGCCGACCTCATTTCCACTATCTGGAAACGGCCATCGGCTTTAGCCCCCCCTTCCCAGGAAGGTGGACAAGCTTTACCAGGCTCCCGAAGGGGTTGACTTTCTCACGTCACACCCCAAGGCCGACTTGGTCGCCATCAACGTCGCCCACGGCCGTTCGGCCAGTCCTAAGCACCTGAGCTCATCCCCACCCAATAAGGAATCCCGCCTTCTGGACCAGTATGGCAAGAAGATCTTTTCTTCTTCCACTCTGGGCATCAGAACCTTGAACTATGTGGCTCACGTAGGGGATTACCAGAAGGCTATCCGTAGCGAGGTGGATGCCAAGTTGGACTCTCTTCCTCAGTCCCAGACTAAACAGGAAGTGACAGACCTGGTCTGCTCTGCACGTTCGGCCAGTAGGCACATGCTATGCGCTACTTACGATGCGGTGGATGCTACTGGACGAAGCTCGGCGTTCACTGTGAGTCTGCAGCGACATGCCTGGCTTCGGGTGTCAGGTCTGGCCTTGGAAGTACAATCCGCCATCCAGGACGCCCCCTTCCGAGGTTCGGTGTTGTTCGGTGGTGATGTCAAGGACATCATTACCGGACTGAGAGAGAAGGGCACTGCTCTCAAAGAGGTCGACTCCATGTACAGAGCCCCTCAAGCGCAGCATCGTTCCTTTTGCCATCGCGCACGGCCTAAGGTGAAACCGCAGGGAAAGCGGGCCAACAAACACCAGGCCCCTCCGGCTGCGAGACCCCACCCACCCAAACGGGCTGCGGGAGCTCCAGCCGCAGCGCTGCCCCACACCTCCTGACTCCCTTCCTCTCCCATAGCCTCTGGTCAATCCAGAGGAACCGGTAGGAGGGAGATTCTCCCTACATCTGCTGGGTTGGGAGAGGATCACTTCCGACTCCTGGGCCTCCAGCTCATAGCAGAGGGCCACACCATAGAGTTTCTTCAGAAACCTCCAAGAAACCTCCCCCCCAGGTCGTCTTACTCCCCAGATCATCTTCTCAGGGTCCAGGAAGAAATCTTCTCCCTTCTGTTGAAGGAGGCAATAGAACCCATCCCTCCCCCTCTTTGGGGGACGTGCTTCTACTCCCATTTCTTCCTGGTCCCCAAGAAGACAGGAGACATGAGGCCCAGTCTGGATCCCAGCTCTCTCTAAATCTGTTCGTGGAGTACAAAAGGTTCAGGATGCTCTCCCTTCAGAGTCTCCTGCCCCTCCTTCAGCCGGGACTGTGGCTGTGTACTCTGGACATGCAGGACGCCTACCTGCATATCCTTATCCACCCTTCCCACCGCAGATACCTCCGGTTTGCTTTCCAGGGGGACCACTACCAGTTCAAGGCCCTCCCATTTGGTCTTTCCTCGGCCCCCCCCCCCCGAGTATTCACCAAATGCCTGTCTGTGGTGGCGGCCCATCTGCGTACTCAGGGAGTGCAGGTTTTCCCATACCTAGACGATTGGCTCCTGGTGGCCCAGTCCAGGGAGGAACTCCTGCGTTCCCTTTGCCTTACCAGGCAGGTTTTTTCCAGCCTGGGTATTACCATCAACCAGGCAAAATTGGCGATTCTGGACATGACCACCAATATGGCCTTTCTACCCCCAGACAGGGTGGCCATACTCCAGGCTCAGGCAAGCTTCCTGGCCTCTTACAGGTGGATTCCCACCAGGTCGGTCCTTCCGCCTCTTGGGGCTCATGGCGGCTGCAATTCCAACAGTATCACATGCTCGGCTCCACATGAGACTCTCTCAGTGGACTGTTTGGTCTCAGCGGGATCAATTGGTCGACGACTTGGACCAAGAGGTGCTAGTCTTAACCCTGATGCTTCGGGATTTGCACTGGTGGTTGGTTCAGGAGAACCTTTGTCGGGGTGTTCCCTTCTGTCTTCCTACCCCCTCCCAAACACTAATAATGGACGCCTCGGAGGAAGGTTGGGGAGCTCATTTGGGATCCCAGCGGACCCAGGGCTCGTGGTCCATACTCGAGCAGATGCTTCACATCAACGTGCTCGAGCTCCAAGCGGTGTTGTACGCTGTGCAAGCCCTACACCCCTTTCTGCTTCCCGGCCACCTAGCTGTTCAGACCAACAACATGAGTGTAGTCTGGTACCTCAGCAAACGGGGGGGACTCGTTCCTACCCTCTTTGTCGGGAAGCGACGCGGGTCTGGGATGGGGCGACCCTCCACAACCTTCGCCTCACAGCAGTCCACGTCCCAGGGGTGGAGAATTCGTTGGCAGATCACTTGAGCCGATCCTCGGCACAACCTCACGAGTGGGAATTGGATCAGGAAATAGCAGACAACATCTTCCTACGTTGGGCATCCCCTCAGGTCGACCTGTTCGTGTCCCCACTGAACACAAAACTACCCACCTTCTGCTCGCTCGCTCCAGGGCGTGGGCGACTCTGGAGAGACGCTCTGTCTCTTGACTGGAAGGGCAGATTCGTTTATGCTTTTCCCCCAATTCCATTGATTCCGAGGATCCTGCACAAGCTCAGCTCAGAAGGGGCCCGCATGATTCTCATCGCTCCCTTCTGGCCCAGGCAAGTTTGGTTCTCTCTTCTGCAGCAGTACTCAGAGCAACCGCCGATTCCTCTTCCACTTTCGGGACTACTGTTAACCCAGAATCGGGGATCCCTGGTCCATCCGGGCCTTGAGTCCCTTCAGCTGCATGCTTGGCTCCTACAGATGCGGCACAAGCCCGTTTTGGTTTTTTTTCTCAAGTGGCAGAGATCTTGGTGGAGGCCAGGAAGCCCTTCACTCGCTCCACCTATGCCATGAAATGGAAACGGTTTTCCATTTGGGCCTCGTCCAAAAACCTGGAGCCTTTCTCCTGCCCTGTCGGGTGACTACTGGACTACATGCGTTATCTCTTTGACCTGAGTCTCAGTCACTCCTCTTTGAAAGTTCACATGGCGGCTCTAGCCGCTTATCATGTTCCCTTTGGTGACAGAACTTTCGCACAGCTGGAGGTCGTGAAGACCTTTCTACGAGGGGTTCTTCATCTGAGATCCCTCATTCGGGTTCCTGCCCCTCCTTGGGATTTGAATTTCATTCTTGAGAAGCTTACGCTGCCTCCCTTTGAGCCGGCAGCCTCAGCAGATCTTAAGTTCCTTTTGTGGAAGGCACTCTTCCTAGTGGCCATTACTTCCGCTCGAAGAATTTCTGAGCTTCCGGCCTTGATATGCAAAATTCCATATTTGATTTTTCACAGGGAACGCGTGGCTCTGCACACCAATCCTAATTTTCTCCCTAAGGTGGTAGTGGAATCTACGTTGAACCAGTCCATTGAACTGCCTGCCTTTTTCATGCAGCACTCCAATCATGGGGAGTATCTTTTGCATACTCTGGACGTACACCGGATTCTGAGATACCACACCAACAGGACGAAGGATCTCAGAAAGACTGACCAACTATTTGTTTCTTTTGCAAGCAAAAGAGAGGACAGCGCCATTTCCAAATGTTTGTCCAGATGGTTGGCTCACTGTATCACTTTTTGTTACGACAAGTATCACAAGACCTTGCCAGGACAGGTCAGAGGTCACTCCACCAGGGGTGTCGCGGCCTCTGCTGCTTGTTTTAAGAATGTGTCGGCGGCTGACATTTGCGCAGCTGCAACTTGGACTTCTGTCCATACCTTTACGAAACACTACAGTTTGGACATTGCCTCTCACCATAGAGCAGGCTTCTGGTTGGCTGTTCTGCAAGGACTTCTTTCTTAAGTCCTCTTCAGCAGAGGATCTCTTATGAGTAGTTTCCTCCTCCGGTGTGCTTCTCTTTGTTCCAGACTGCTTGGGATTCAGTCCGATATGTAATTCCCTACTGCAAGAGCCCTCTCGAAGTAAGATGGTACAGTTACGTAAGAACTTACCGTAACAGTAGATCTTCAAGAGAGGCTCTTAGGTAACACCTTCCCGCCTCCATCCCCTTAGATTTTTCAGTTCCTTTCCAGGAAGGGAATCTCCGCTTTCTCGCTCCTCGCTTTTGGCCTTTTAAGGTGTTGAACTGGCGGGCATGAGGAACTGCCTTTATACCGATGTCGCCTGACGCCGATCACCTGACGGAGGGCGGTCCTCACCAGAGACTGCTAGCTAGAAATTTTTCCGTGGGGTCCTGACACCTGATGGCTTCAGTTCTATATGTAATTAACTACTGCAAGAGCATCTCTCGAAGATCTGCTGTTATGTTAAGTTCTTATGTTAAGTTCTTACGTAATTGTACTTTGCTTCGCACTCTCTGTCCCTCATCTCACCCACCTCTGTGACCTATACAGTAAACTTACCTGGCTCTCCCTGTACTGCCACAGGAGCTTTGTCCTGAGAAGTTTCACAGACAAGGTGCTTAGAACTGCCACCCCCAGTAGTTCTTAAGGTCCCTGCTTCTCAAACACAAATGGGGGACAGGGGCTTGGCCTCATGTGCGCCTAGATTATGGAACTCCTTTCCTACCCATGTCCACTCCTGCCTCTCCCACACCTGCTTCCGGAGCTCCCTCTGGGATTACTTGAAGCTCTGTTCGGCATGTGGCTGTCCCATACCACTGTAATAAACCTACCACCCTAGCTGGGTACTTGTTGCAGGACAAATACGTCTAGCACTTCCTGGTGCTCCTGTGCAGGCTCCGCTGGCTTGCTTCGCCTGCATGTGGATCTGCTATGTTTGCATATATATGCACTCTTTGTTATAGTATGGAGCTTATTCTGCTGCCCTGTTGTTAGCCATATGTATTGTCAGTACACTTTTTTCTGTAACTGTGTTTGAATCCTTATCTGCTTGTGTTCTTTTATCTGGTGCTGTGTATTTCTCTGTATGAACTTGTCTTTCTTTGTACTCTCCTGGGTCGCACCTGAAAATAGGCATCTTTTTGTCTAGCGTGCTTATCTGGTCAACAAAAGCTAAATAAATAAATAAGTGTCCCTAAGGGCTGCCTCATGGCTCTAATGCAAGTGCCCGCACGTTAACATTTTTATTGACAGTGATCTGCCTACACTACTGCCAGTGTAGCTTGGCAGTCGGAGACTGAATTTTCTGATCCTCAGGCAGCAGCAAACCTTTTTGGCCATTAATGGAAAAAATAGGTCATATTTTTTTTTTTCTTCAGATAAAGTTGTTTTATAACCTATATTTTTGAGATAGTCCAAAATAAGTAAAAAAATATACCTTTTTAAGTGAGTATTTTCCTTTGCTTGTGGCTTCCTGTTTTCCTCAATATAGATGTATTATTGATATTCTTGACACTGAAGGAAATCACAGACTTCTATTTTTAAAAGCTTATCTAAACCTCTTTCTTAGCAAATGTTATCAATAAAACCAAGCAGTACTGCAAAGGAAGTCAGTATGAATAAGGTCTGAAAGCGCTAATTTTGGATGGTTAGGTCATTAAATGTCAAGTCAACCCAATGTTATTTATGAAGCACTTATCTGAGATTCAGTACACTGTAAAGATAGAATCTCAGCATTGTGCATTTTATATTATCATAGCATTAACTAAAAGCAAAACATTATAATACATACAAGTAATACATAGTAAGTTAAAGTTAGAAAGGGTGCTAGGTCCATCAAGGCCCCTACCCCCACACACACACACACACACTTCATATGCAGGAATCAATAACATGCATTACAAACATGTAGTAACTTATAGAAATGTCCCACCCTCACTGCTACCTAGGGTACCCTGTCGTTCTCTTGGTAAACAGAAATTTGTCCAGGCTTACCTCGAAGGCCTGTACTGTCTTCGTACTTAAATTACATCGAATGCTAATAATAAAATATTGAGTTTCAGAAAACCCAGCATCCAAAACCTATTCAAACAAATAAGTCTGTGTGCAGGATTTAGAGATATCAACAAGTGGGATGTTTCTTACAGTCAAAAGGAACAACATTCCAAAGAACAGAGGCTCTGCCACAAAACCACGGTCACCAGCAGATGTAATTCTAGGGATGGGAACTGCTAAATGGTGATCATCACAGGAACAAAAGTTGAAGGAGCTCATGAAGATGTCACAGACCTATTCCATGACAGGGTATTAATATTTTGAAATAAATCAAGTCTCCACTGTACTGGGAGCCAATGCATGCTGAGTGGAATTGGGGAAATGGGATCTGAAGACCTTGTGGAAGATTTATCAATCTTTAGCAGTTTCTGGCAAGTTCAGTTAGTGCAAAACATGATACATCACTGATACAACATGACACTCAAGTTTCAGTATCCCCATGAAATACTACACCAAGTTTTCATTGTGTTTTTTATGTTATTGTTGATAATCATAAAGGGATTCAATCAAATGCTGAAACTTCAAGAAAAAAGCAGAGTGTTTGCAAGTTTACTTACTGCCATTTACAAACCTTCAGCCTTGCTAAGATTGCATTTCAACTAGTTTTGAGCCATCCATTCCTTAATATCTAGTAGACATTTAGCAAAGTTGGTTACAGATTAGGTAGGATCAGAACCAAGTGATTGGTAAAGTTGTGTATTATCTGCATAGCAGGCAAAACTGATGCTATATTTTTGACAGTTTCAACAAGTGGCAAATTATACATTAGGAAAAGCATGGTATAAAAAAAATATGAAGACAGCTGGTTTAAAGGATGAAGAAAATGTTACCATCAATACTGTTTGACTGGTCTGAGATGAAAGAATGGAATCATGATAGGACTTTTTGACAACCCTACTGTGCTTAGGTTTCTAGGCAGTCAGTTGGAATTTTATACTCTGTTTTGTCAAAAGACGTGCAGAGAGGTTGAATAGCACTAACACTTGTAGTACATTGCTGTCTTTTCTTAATAGTAGGCTGTCAAATACTCTTAACTGAGGCTGGGTCAGTACTATGATGAGGCCCTAGGCCCAGTTGGAATGGGTTATAGATGTTAAGAGTATTCAAGATGAGCTTGAATTTGCATGGCATACTCTCCATTCTCGGATGTTAAGAGAGTCCTTCGGTTTTACCTGAACAAAACTAAGGACTTCAGGCTGTCCAAACAGCCCTTTGTCTCCTTCAGTCCTAATTGGAAGAGACAGCCTGTTATAGTCAAGTGCATTTCTGCATGGATTGTGAGCTGCCTGCCCCACTGCTATGCCACGGCTCAGGTCAAGCTGGAGGGCCAGGTACGTGACCATTCCTCCAAAGTGGTCGCCACATCCCTGGTAGAGATTCACCCTGTACCTATCGGTGATATCTGTTGAGCTGCAACTTGGAGCATAGTACACACTTTTGTTAAGCACTATACCCTGGATGTTCATGCCAGGCAGCATGCCTCCTTTGGCAGGGCAGTCCTTAATAGATTATTATCCTGACCGAACCCTTGGCTCCTACCACCCTAGTCCAGGGGGAATTTTTGTCTGAGCTTGGTACTCTGACACACTAGTGTGAATCATTGGTGAAGATCGATTTCTGGAATAAATGAAAATGATGTACTCACTGTAATTCTTGATCTTACGGGAATATCTTCACCATTCATTCACACGTTTTCCCACCATCTCCCAAGCTTACTCCAGTACGTTTATTGGTCTTCACCCATTGTACTTGGTTTGGGCTGTGTAACTGGTTTGTTGTCCTGTCTTACAAGGGTCACCAGGCCTCACTGATACCCCTAGAGTTAAGTGCACAAGTACCTGCTGGGGTATGCACCTTCTCGGTAAAAAAGGTAGTGAGACAGTTGAGGGCCGGTGTCTAGATAAGCCTGTGCCTGCAAGCTCAGTCTCATGGAGATACGCATGCGTGCAGCTTACCTTGGAGCTAGCCCTCCTGAAAAGTTCTGGCTCCCACTGGGTCCTGGCACCTCCAGCTTAGACACACTAGTGTGATACTCCTAGATCAAGAATTATGGCGACTAAGTAATTTTTATTTTATGTATTCCCAACCTGTTGATTTACTTACTGCTGTCAGTTCATGTTTAGCTTGTGGTTCAGTTTTCTGCCTTTTTCTTTTGTATTGATTGATTCAGGACACACAACTGGTAATAGAAGCATTTAAATCTGGCTTTCAACCTCCTGGAGATGTAGAATTCGAGGACTTCAGTCAGCCCATGCAACGCACAGTCTCAGAATCCAGCCTCTCAAACTCCAAAGGAGAAGGAAAACCTGAAACCAAAGTCAAACCCAAGGGCAAGCTATGGCCTTTCATCAAGAAAAATAAGGTACAGACTTTCAGAATCCAAGTTTATTTTTAAATGTCACGTGCAAATAAATGTAACTGCTTTTTATAAGCCTAAGAATTTAGATATGTGTGTATATATTTTTAGGCTAAGTACAGTGATGTAATGTCCTGTTGGCAGTACATTTTTGTTGATTTGTTGGCGTTTTTATCAGTTTTTTTTTTTAAGGATTTTTTTTTAACTATTGTGTTGAAAGTTGTAGCTTTTTTGTACTTTGATTTGTTTTAGTCTTTTGTTATTATTATGTATTGCATTTGCCATGGTCTTTTATGTTTGTTTCACAAAATGTCATGCATGCTAACAAAACTAACCCTCATTTTATTCTTTTTTAAGTTCAGCAGTTACTGTTTGTAAACTATCTCTGCACGCCAGTTTAATGATAGGTCTCCTTCCATGTTTGTAACTGTCGTCTATTCTTCTGTAGTACCATTTATTTAGCATTCCTTATAAATCTGTAAGTGGGTACACCAGTAAATGTATGGTACAAAAGATGGTTAAGAATTTTGGAAATTGTAAAACTTGTTAAATTTGGTCATGGGACTGGCCAACAAAAGCTGCAAACAGCTACCAGTACATATTTTTAATGAATGAATTAATTATTAATTTACTTTCTAGTTTTGCCCCATTTCTTCTTGCCAGGTCCTTCCCTGGCCCACTGTAGGAGTCCTTCTCATGATCCAGCTCCCCAACAGCCTCTGCTCAACATCCTCTCCAGAACCCCGACTGTACTCCACAGGTTGTCCCCTGTGGATGGTTCCCCCTTATTACCTAGAGTAATACTTCACTCAGTGGTTGAGCTGTGCGAGGAGAAGTTGGAGCGGTGTGGAAGGAGTCAGTAGGGTCCAACTGTGGCATGGGGGGTAGAATGGCTTAATTTGGCTTGAACTGAAGGGTATTTTTCCCCCCTCACTAAGCCCTCCCTTTATCCCTCCCAGGTTGTGATCCTGAGGGGTAACCCAGGGCCGTCGGAAGGGTGAGTGAGCCCTGCCCAGTCTTCAGAACTCCAGTCCCACTCTGGGCCCCTCCCACGTCTCTGTCAAAGTGTTGCTCTTGCTTCCAAGGGTGCATTATGTGGTCACGCATAACGTCAGTGGTGCTCTAAATCCTAGCAAAGGAGATGCTCAAACAGGAGGAGCAAGCGGATCCTTTCCCCCAGAATCTGAGAGCACTGCCATCATAGCAGTGTTTAATCTGGAAGTCTAAAACCCTAAATCATTTGGACAACACTCTTAGTCAAACCATAAAAACTAAATACAAGTTACTCACCTGTAACAGGAGTTCTAGGAATGGTATATGTTGTTCATCCACACTTACTGGCAGGTTCCTTGCCACTTTAAATCTTGCCAGAAGGTCTTCAAGCTAGCTCCTCCCACCCACCAGGGTGGTAAAACTCTGGGCTCCGCCCCATGACACCAGATCTGGCCCGCTGGAAGCCAGGTTGTGCGCGGCCGGGAGGTCGTGGGTTGTGTGGATGAACAACATATACCATTCCTAGAACTCCTGTTACAGGTGAGTAACCTGTATTTCTAGGGACATGGATATGTTATTCTATCCACACTTACTGGCAGACTCCTAGCAGTTCTCCGGGAGGAGGGAGGCAGGGCACACCCACTACTTGGGAAATAAGGACTGGAGAACGGAGGTCCCAAAACCAGCATCCCGGCGTGACTCAAGGTCGATGTGGTAGTGGGTAATGAAGGTGTGTGCTGACTTCCAGGTAGCAGCCCTGCAGATTTCCTGGATAGGGGACGTCCCTGGAAGCAGCCACCGATGCAGCGGTATGGCTGGTAGAATGAGCTCTTATCCCTGTGGGAGGCTCCATGCCTGCCAACCTATAGCAGAGATCTATGCAGGAGGTGACCCACCTGCCTATCGTCAGCTTGGCCGCAGGTCTGCCAGGTGCGGCTTCAGCGTAGGTGACAAACAGCTGGCAAACCTCTCCCCGAACTTCTGCCATCCGCTCCTTATAATAAGAGCGCGCTCTTCTAGGGTCCAGAATATGGAGCCTGTATTCGGCCTCCGAGGTGCGATTGGGGTAGAACACTGGCAGAGTCAACACCTGGTTAAGGTGAAACTCCAACACCACCTTCGGAAGGAATTTCGGGTGGGGGCGCAAGACAACCTTGTCCCTGTGGAAGACCAGATAAGGAGACTCGATGGAAAGCGCCTGGAGCTCTCCCATCCTTCTGGCTGACGTTATAGCCACCAAGAAGGCGGCCTTCCACGACAGGTGAGAGATGTCACACCTGTGCATCGGTTCGAATGGCCTGCCCATGAGCTTAGCCAATACCAGCAGTAGATCCCACAGAGGTGGAGGTTCTCGCACCGGAGGGGATATGTAATCAAGGCCTTTGAAAAACCACCTTCTCCCGCGACACTGACTGCTTTCCGGCCCACGCCCGGTAAGCAGAGATAGCTGCCAGGTGCACCTTTAGGGTTGTCGACCGAAGCCCTAGCTGAGAAAGGGACCACAGGTAGTCCAGAATGCTGGCCAAGGAGCAGGAGGGAAGGGTCCAACCCCTTACCCTGACACCAAATGGAGAATCTCTTCCATTTGAAGGCATAGCATTTCCTGGTCGACTCTTTACGGGATGCCTCAACAGTGTTCAGGACCTCGGCGGAAAGACCTAAGGCCTGGAACTCTAGCCGCTCAGGAACCAGGCCATCAGGTGCAGGGATTGAAGGTCCGGGGTGGAGAACCTTCCCCTTGTTGACTGAGATCAGGTCCGGGCAGGCTGGGAGCCGCCTTGGGAGCCTGGAGCTGAGGCTGAGGCTGAGGAGATCTGGATACCAGAGCTGGCAGGGCCAGTCTGGGGCTACCAGAATCACCTGCGTCTTGTCCCGCCTCGCTGTGAGAAGCACCTTGTGGATCAAGGGAAATGGGGGAAAGGAATAGAAGAGGCCCGTGTCCACGGCTTTGAGAAGGCATCCCCCTGCAGCGAGCCCTGCTGAGGGGGGGCCGGCATGAAACAGCCTCAGCTTCGCATTCTCCCTGGAGGCAAACAGGTCCATCTGAGGTGTGCCCCAGTGGGAGAACAGATTGTGTACCACCTCCAGCAGGAGTGACCACTCATGAGACGCAGCCCCTATCTGGCTTAGGGCATCGGCCAGAGTGTTGGAGGCTCCTGCCACATGGATGGCTAGGAGATCCGCCTCCAGGCTGCGCATGAGTGACCAAGTGCGGAGAGCTTCCTTGCACAGGGGCATGGAGCGCGTCCCGCCCTGGTGGTTTAGGTAGTACATGGTTGTGGTATTGTCCGTCTGGACCTGGATCACTTGACCCGTACAAACGGAGTGAAGGCGGTGAGGGCTAGATGGACCACTCGAAGCTCCAGCAGGTTGATGTGGCATCGGGACTCCCGAAGGGACCAGAGACTATGTGCTCTGTGCTCCCCCAGATGGGCACCCCAACCCATCAGAGAGGCGTCAGTCGATAGAGTGACCGTCAGCTCGGGGCAGACAAATGGGATGCCCTCCTGCAGATGAGCTGGAACGATCCACCACTGGAGAGCGTTCCACATCTCCTGGGTCACTGCCACTGGCTGGTCCAAAGGACCGGAGCGCTGTGACCATTGGCTGGCTAGTCCCCATTGTAGGGGACGCATGTGCCAACAGGCCCAACAGACCACGCTGGTGCAGGCCGCCTTGAGGCCCAGGAGGCGCAGAAAGTCCCAGGCAGGGCGCAGTTGCCCAACCTGAAATGATTGGGCAAAGGAGGAAAGAACCTCGACCCTGTCTGCCAGGAGCCGTGCGCTGGCTCGAAGAGAGTCGAGCTCTGCCCCGATGAATTGAATCACCTGCTTTGGCACAAGTTCCGATTTGGCCTCGTTGATGAGGAGGCCAACCTGAGAGCAAACCTGGAGGGCCAGATCCCTGGACCGCTCCACCTCCGGTCTGCAGGAGGCCTCAATCAGCCAGTCGTCCAGGTAAGGGTACACCCGGACCCTTCGGCGCCGCAGGAATGCCGTCACCACTGCCATGCGTTTGGTGAAGACCCTGGGAGCGGGAGAGAGGCCGAAGGGCATGGCCCGGAACTCGTAAATGGACCCCTGTGCTCTGAAGTGGAGGAATTGCTGGTGCGACGGACGGATTGGGATGTGAAAGAACGCGTCCTGGAGGTCCAGAGAACAGAACCACACGCCTCGTTCCAAGGATGGAATGATCTGAGCCAGAGTGACCATCCTGAAGATTCGAGACCTTAGGAACCTGTACAGGTCATGCAGGTCTAGAATGGGGCGCCAGCCCCCTGTCCATTTTGGGACCAGGAAATACCTGGACACAAACCCTGGGTCTGGTGGAGGATCCGCCACCTCCCTGATCACCTCCTTCTGGAGGAGCAGGGCAATGTCGGCTCAACGGGCTGAGAGAGAGGCCGCGGGCCCCCGTGGGGTGACGGTTCGGAAGGGCGGGGCCTGCTCGAATTCCAGAGGCAGACCCTTTCCTACCACTTCCAACACCCAGCGGTCCGTGGTGATAGCGGACCAGGTGGAAAGACAGTGGCGGAGCCGTGCCCCCACGGGGGGAACCCAGGGGGGAGCGACGAGGCTGGGGGCGACACCCCTCAACCCGTCACTGGGCAGGCTTGGAGGAGGGACCGGCCGAGGAACCTCCCAGGCATTTCCCTCCCGGCTTCCTGCTGGAGGAAGCTGCAGGCTTGGCTTTGGGGTGCCAAGTGCGAGCCTGCTGGCTCTGATGCTGGTGTTGCTGGGCCGGACGTGCCACAGGGGCAGAAGGCCGAAAGGGCTTACGCTACTGCTGGCGGCCTTTGTCCTTCTGGGCAGACGTGACCGAGTCCAAGGTGGCATTGGACTTCTGATCCTCTGCAAATGGCCCTCCACACCGGACCGAACAAGTCGGTACCCAGGAAGGGACATCTGCAAGCTTGTGCTGGGTATCCGCTGCGGAAGGTGGAGCTCGCAGCCAAGCTTCATGGGCGATGGCCACTGCGGCCGCTACTGACCGGCACAAGAGTCTCCAATGTCAAGAGCAGTTTGAGCTGCTGCTTCGCACCGCCTCTTCCCTGATCCCGCACCTGCTTGACCGTAGTCTGGAGGTCAGCCAGAGATGAGGAATCACCTCATCCAGGGAGCCCATAAGGGCGTGGGAAAGTGTGCCATCAGTACGGCCAAACTGGCCTGACGAAAGCCTAGGGAGGACGCAGCATACACTTTACGCCCGGCGTAGTCCAGCTTCTTGGACTCTTTGTCAGGAGGCTTGTCCACGTCCCTGGTGTTCCCGGAACACCGGAAAACACTATCGGTCACAAGCCCCTCCGCAGAGGGGTGCGCCGCAAAACCGGATAGTGAACCGGTGGGGACTGCGTACTTCCTGGCCATCCTGGCCAAAGGAGTAAGACAGGAAGCCGGCCGCTGCCATAACTCCAAAGCTGGGCCAACAATGGCTTCAGCCATCGGAAAGGCCTCCATGGGAGATCCTCGGTTCCCGTTCTCCATGAGGATACTTGGCCCGCTGAGACAGGTTCGAGCTTCATCCCAGTAGATTCTGAGATGAGCCGAAGCAGACCCATGAACGAGGATGGGCTCTCGCCCACCGACTGTCCCCCAGTGGACTCCAGGTCAAGGGGCTTGGAGAACATGGAAGAGTCATCATCAGACTCCGAGGAGTATGCGAACAGCTGCCTAGGGCCTGAGCCACCCTCCACTTGCCGAGGATGGTCGGGAGTGGGGGTGACCAACAACCGATGGGGCAACCCCTGACCCGACCGAGAATCCTTGATCGGAGCCCCAGATTTAGGTTGTGAAGGCGGGGGTTCCACCACAATGGGTGGTGCAACTGGTTTCAGCCGAACAACCGGTGCCAGTTTGGGCTCCTCGATAACCACGAGGGGTTGTTTTGGCCGTTCCGGTGACAGCCACTTAATGGCCAGGGAAGGCGACAGGGTCGGCTTGTTCCCGGTCAGAAGGAGCTGCTGCCACATCAAGTCCTCATAACGTCGACGCAATTTGCGCCAATGCCTTTCCTCCAAGGAGGAAGAAGATGAGGATGAGCGCGCCGCGCTTTCCTCGGTGCCGAGACCACCGGAGTCGGCGGGATCGGCTGGACCGAGAAGAGGTCCGAGACCGAGACCGTCGGTATTTCTGAGGGTGGGTCTGGGAGGGAGCGGGGGAAGCCCGTTCCTCCCTCGGCTCGGGAACCTTAACCGGGGACTCCGGCACAGGAGGCGCAGGCAAGTCCTCGGTTTCCACCTGGGGAACCGGTGAAGAAGGGTTGTCAGCTTCTCCAGTCGACAGCCCGTCCAACGGGTCGAGACAAATCTTGACCGCGTCAACGGGTGTCTCGGCCGGCTGACCTGACGGGAACACCGTGAAGCAACCTTGACCGAGGTTGAGTGTCGACTGTCCGGGGAAGGGGACCTCTCCCACTCTCACGAACGCCGATGGTGGGACTTACCCTTCGAGTCCTTCTTCTTGGACCGAGAGGAATGTCCCGATGGACCCTCACCTTTTGTAGAGAGGGATTGACAAAGCTCCTTAAAAGAAGCCGTGTAGGAGGAGCCCAAGGAGAGCGGGATAAATGCTGCGACCGAGGAGGACGAAGATGCAGCCTGGGCCGCCTCCTCCTCGAGGGCGATCATCTGCTCAAGTTGCTCAGCCGAGCCCGCCACCGCGGACACCGTCCAATGGGCCTCCTTTGACTTCACCGGAGGAATGCGTCTCTCGGGGCGCCCAAGTTGGAGTCTGGCAGCACGGTCTTCGAGGACATTGGCCGAGAAGGACTTGCACAATTCACAGGCCTGCGGATCGTGATCAAGCCCAAGGCAATAAACGCACGTGGAGTGCGGATCGGTCTGAGACATCTTCTGCCCGCATGGGCACCACCAAAATCCGGGAGTCGACGTATCCATCGCAGCCGTGAAGGAAGAAACAGACCGAAGTCTACAAAATTTAAGAATAAGTTTTGGTTTAACCAACGAGTTTGGATCCAGGCCTAAAACGCAGAGCGGTAAGGAGGGAACCTGAGCTTCCCAGCGGTAAGGAAGATCTGACGTCATGGGGCGGAGCCAAGAGTTTTACCACCCGGGTGGGTAGGAGGAGCCAGCTTGAAGACCTTCCGGCAATATTTAAAGCGGGAAGGAACCTGCCAGTAAGTGTGGATAGAACAACATATCCATGTCCCTAGAATTAATCTTTTTTCCTTTTCCCACCTATGTTCCCCAGCGGCCCTCTTCTGCCCGTTCCCTGCTCCCAGCCCCGTCATCCTGGCATCATCCAGGACTTTTGTGGGTCCCTCACATTGTTTCCCCCAGATCTTTCCCCCTCTGGTGGGGGTGACGGAGGCCCCCCCTTACTTGTTGTCACGAACGGATCTAGGTGTGGGGAGGGACCTACCTGAGTAGCTAGGTGTGGGGTTTATGAACAGGGTGGCTTCATCCTGCCGAACAAGGAGTTTTTCCATTTGTTTCCCCCACTTCCCCTGGGATGCCGGTGCCAAGGGCGCAACAAGCATGTCCCCATGCATGCGTGTGGCATGTGGAGCTTGCCAACATCCCGTCTCCCACTAGCTGCTCTGGCTGCATTGACACCTGTGGTCACCCAGGTGGCAGTAAAGCAGCAGAGCAGGCTGCCCTCCCTCCCAGAGAAGGAGAACGTCTGTTGGGATGCCCGATCCTTCCCCCTCTGGCCAACCCTCTGCAACCCAAGCCCATTCCCGAACTCAGATTGCTGGCATGGGAGAGGTGAGACACTAAGCACCTCAGCCTTCTCCACCACCATACCAGCACAAAACAAATTATTTTTCTCTCTGGCCATGCTTATCAGGGACATGCTCTGTTCCCAGGGATATGTCCTGTTCAGGCCAGTTAACCTCTGTCCTTTCCAGATCCTTGTCCATCCTCATGTCCCCCACAATTCTTTCCTCCATGGCTGGGGCACCAGGGGAGGGCCATACTTCCCCATGTGGCAGTCCACTATGTGGAGGACCAAGGGGGAGGAGGGGGGGTTCTTAGAGCTCAAGTCTTCATACTGACAGTCGTGGTTTTTTTCTGTTTCTTCCCTGGTTCCTTCCTTTTCCACTTCCGTGGGTGGAACCTTTCTTGTGGCCTTGGCTTCACGCAGCAACATCCAGCAGAGAAAGCAAGCTCATTATGTCCAGCACAGGAGTTACTGTGGCACCAAAGCCTGGTATCAACCTCCCTGCTCGCAGCACACTGCCGAGTGGCAGGTGCTGCAGTCTGGCCTGTTTCCTGAAGTGGCATTCCAAGCTTTCTTCCAAACTCAGGTCACCTGCACGGCAGCGCATTGCCTTGCAAGCTGGGCCATTGAGGTGGCCTGCAGTTTGGCTTGTGAAATAATGCTGTCAGTAGCTAAATACAGAACAGCTAAGGAAACTGTTGTTTCACTGCTGGCACCTTGTACATTGTTACGCAACACATCCTGGACTGTACTGGGCTGGTGTGGGAGTTGGGCTCAAGATGTGAACCTGGGTCTCCCGTGTGGTAATATGACACACTGTTTATAATTCCACTGGGTAGTTTCTTTTGCATACATTTTTCTTTATCCCACCCATTTTCGGAGCAGCCTTTTTCCATGTAGCCACCTCCCAGCCCCATTCTTACTTTCTTTGTCTCTTATTCCACCTCCCAGGGGGTGCATCCATCATATGTGGGAATGCAGCGAGCTGAGCAGTCAGATCAATAGCCCAAGAGTGCCTGCTTCATGCGGCTAGGGGTTTACTCATCACCACTCAGGACATCTCCTGCAAAGGCTTTAAGGCATGAGCATGCACACAGTGCATACCTACGCTACCAGAGCCTGGAAACTTTCCTCGCCCTAAGCATGTCCAGCTGCACTTCACCTGTGGTCTCCCAGATAGCAGTATAATAGTGGAGCTTGCTACCTTCCTTTGAGGAGGCAAGCATTCTCTTGGATACTCTGCCCTCTCTCTGATTGTCCACAGATATCACTTGCTCATCCCTGAACCCAAGTCACAGGTGTTTCAAGCAGCAAGGTGGCTACTGTGCCAACTATCCAGTGTCACAAGAATTTTAGAGAAATGTTTCATAAATTTTGAAATTTCCCCCCTTTTCACCCTACCCCCAATACACACACATTGGTTCTGTGCTAAGAGCTCTGTGCCAAAACACATCTGCGGACTCCAGAACAGTAAAGTCATCCCATGGCTGGACATGTGACTCAGGCTACATCAAAGGTATAAAAGCATTCAAAATCCTCTCTCTGGTTTCTCGGCCCCAGAAGGCAACTGCTTTACAAGCAGCAGTGCTGGGAGAATTGTCATCTCTATCTGCAGTTGGAGCTTGAGCTTTCTGCTTAGCTGTCATTAACACACTATACCAGTCCAGATCTGATGTCAACTAGCTTGTCAAAGTCTTTCTTTTTTTTAAACTGGGATTAGGTGCTCCACCCCCCACCCCACCCGGTGCCATTCTGGCACTCCACTTCAGCTGCAAGGGAGACGAGCAGTGATCTCTGATGAGAACCAAGGCCTTGCTTTATGGTTGGTAATAGGGTCACTACAGAGAAATACCTTGTAACCCTCCCCCACCCAAGAGAGTGGGTGCATGACCTCTGTGATGTACCTGTCCAGTGAGGGAGAGACGTGGATTTACTCCCTAGCCTGGGTCCCCTACAAGGCAGCTCAATGCATGGCCTCTAGGTGAGCCCAACATGTAACAGTCCTAATACTGGCTGTGTGTTGCATTCAAGTAGTTCTGACCCAACATCAGTTTGCTACATCTGTGACTGACAGCACAATTCCTAAGGTGGGGACCATTTTGCTAGGATGAGCCAGCTATGAATTTTAGTAGAATAGTTCAGAAATTGCAAATTGATCTACTAGATGAACTGTGCAAGTCTTTTACATCATGGTGAAACAGTATAAATTTTCAATTAAAAAAAATCTTCAGATGAGTAGGCACCATCCAAATACCTCAGTTCCCTTTCTTATCTGGCCTACCCACTGAGCTTCTTATAACTGTTAGAAATAGAAGTTGCATGTAAGAGTCCGCATGAGCTTTCTATCAAACTATTTCTTGTTATTCTCTTGTTGCATTATACTTTAAACTCACTACACTACCACTTTCTATGTAAATACATTTCCTTTTTTTTTCCAAAACCATGGCTCAATTATTTTCATTTGTGTTTAATGGGTTTGATTTTTTTGATTTTATTTGAGCCTTATTTGTTTGTGTTTTTATCTTTTTTTTTTTGTTTCTTTATTCTATCATTGCTCCATCTCTTATGCGTAGCTTATGTCCCTTCTAACATCCCCTCATCAGCCCCCTCCTCCTCCCCCTGCCTCTGCCTCACCCTCTGCTGTTCCCAACGGCCCTCAGTCTCCCAAGCAGCAAAAGGAGCCCCTCTCCCATCGCTTCAACGAGTTCATGACATCAAAACCCAAAATCCACTGCTTCCGGAGCCTAAAGCGAGGGGTAAGTTCTCATCTGGATATATCTCTGTCTCTCTTTCCCTCCTGCTCTTCGACTGCATGCATTCTGGTGCCGCAAATGCTTTGTATGTGGAAGTACTGTAAAACGTTTCTGTGTATTCTCTTAGATGTGTTTCATTTACTGCTTATAAACAGACAAGCCCAATAAATACAAACTACTGCAACAAAGTTACCTTACTGACAGAAATTATCCACCAGAACAGAGAATTTGTCAACTAAAACTACTGTGTTTCTCTTAATTACCTTGAGACTAACATTTTTTTTTTTTATGCACCCACCCCACACCCTGGCTGATCCCTCATTCAGGCCTCTCAAGGACCTGCACACCCAGCAGCTCCTGACCCCACTGCCCCAAATTGCAGCCAGACCAGGTAAACCCGATGTATCTCTTCATCGGGAGAGTCCCTTACCTTCATTGGGGATAAGCCTTCCAGCCATACCAATGATCCTGGGTGCTGCTGAGGCAGCAGATGGGGGGTCCAGGAGCTCGGCAAGGGTCCGGTGAGGCCTCACCCAATCGTCCAGGGTGCCATTTTCACGTCCCTCACGTTTTTTCTCCCCGGGGGAGTGGTGTGCCACAGACGTCAAGGCTTACGTCAACGTCTGCCACTCCTCAGTCATCTGAAGGCCTAACGTCTTGCTGTGCTCCCAGCCTCCACCAGGGGCCAGCAGGCGACGGGCCGCATCCCCGGCCTCCCCGGGAAGGCAAGCTGTTGCTGGACGCTCCAACCTTCTCCCCCTGGCTGGCCCTCCAGCGACCCGAGTCCATTCCCGAACACAGGTTGCCGGCGTCGCAGATGGAAATCCAACCGCTACGCCAACGGGCCAGCATGAGACTAACATTTTAAGTATGTGAGCATTCAAGCTACTTGAAAATACCCCAACCACTTCCACCAGGGCAGTTGGAAGCTAAATCAGGTTATTCTCTGATCCCTGTGGCTTACAGCTCTTCCTGTGATGATGCAGAGAAGGGGGGGGGCAGGGAAAGTATCACATCATCCTGGACATAAAGTCTCCACCACTCATTCACACTAACGGGAGTATGCCAAAGGCACTAGAACCCAGCGGAAGCCAAACTTTTTCAGGAGGGCTGGCGCCAAGATGGAGCCACGAGGAAGTGGCACCACGAGCCAGGCTCGTGCAGTATAGACTGTCTCGGCGTCGACCCTCCAACCGTCTCAGTTCCTTTTTTCCTACCGAGTGCGCTTCACTGATGACATCACTCGCCTCCAGGAGTCAAGCTTCAAACTGCAGCTTAGTTTTCAGTTTTGTTATTTTGTATTTTATCATGAAAAATACCAATTACATTTTACTTATTCTTACTTGTACAAGAAAGAAGTCTTCAGCCCTCTATTGATGGAGTCGACCACGAGTGGGGCAGGTAACGGTAGCGAGACTTCGCTTGAAAGATGTTCAGTCAGCTGGGCCAGGTCTGGTCCGCCACCTCTCCGGAGGGGGTCTGAACGGATGGTCCAGTGCTCGGGGATGGACGTCCCCGAAAGCATAAAAGAAATGGTCCCACTCACGGCACCGCTCGCCTCGAGTTCTTCTTTGGTCCACTGGCCGAAGAAGAGACGGCATCGCTCAAGGTCACCTTCTGGTAGGTCTGCGTGTAGACGGTCAGTTGTTGGGGTCAAGGGCTGGTCTCCACCTCTTTTGGAGTCGCCGGTTTCTGTCTCTGGCAGCCGGCTTCTTCAACATCAGAGCCCCTCTCCGCCTTCTGTGGGGGGGCTTCCGATGAGTAGTTTCACCATTGGGCCGCTCTTATGGAGCAGTTGGCTCGGAGGTTGTCCTGACTGCCTGATCCAGCCAGTCTGTTGCCGGGGCCTTTGGGCTTGTCGGTTTTGGATCGGCAGGGAGAGCGGTTGGGATTTCCTGGTTGCGCGGCGTCTTCTTCGGTGCTGTCGACTCCGTGCCCCGGTGTCTATCCCCCTAACATGGCTGCAGCGCAGGGGACCACACCGATGTCTTTATCTCCTGCTATTTTTCATTCTTTAGAAACATAGAAACGTAGAAGTTGACGGCAGATAAGGACCGCAAGGCTCATCCAGTCTGTCCATTTCTTTTTCTACCTTATGAATGTGCCATTGGCCTTTGCTCTGTCAATGGCCTATCTATTCATACTCATCTGTATTGCTCCCTTATGCCTATCCCATGCCTGTTTGAAGCCCTGCACTGTATTCATATCCATATCCACCACTTCCTGAGGTAGGCCGTTCCATGCATCCACCACCATTTCTGTGAAAAAGAACTTCCTCACATTACCCCTTAATCGGCCTCCCTCTAATCTCATGCTGTGTCCTCTTGTCCTGCTATTTTTCTTATATTGAAACATGTTAGACTCTTTCACCTTGTTAATGCCCTTAAGGTGTTGGAATGTTTCAATCATATCACCTCTCTCCCTCCTTTGCTCTAGGGTATGCATATTGAGCTCAGTTAATATGTCCTCATATGTTTTCTGATGCAGTCCCTGCACCATTTTGGTTGCCCTTCTCTGGACTGCCTCAGTTTGGTTAATGTCCTTTTGAAGGGGTGGCCTCCAGTACTGCACGTAATACTCCAGATGGGGCCTAGCCAGTGTCTTGTAAAGAGGGATTATTACCTCCCTCTTCCGACTGGTGATACCCCTACTAATACACCCCAACATCCCACTAGCCTTACCTACTGCTTTAGTGGTCTTCTTGGATGATTTCAAGTCATCTGTGATGATGACGCCCAGGTCTCTTTCTTCCCTTGTGACTGCCAGCAACTCCCCTCCCAGCCTATAGGTGGCTTCAGGGTTTCTCTTCCCTGTGTGCATGATCTTGCACTTCTTTGCATTAAACCCCAGTTGCCACTCTTCCCACCATTTTGCCAGTTTATCCAGATCTCTTCTCATTGTGCCCACCCCTGCCTGATCATCTGTGTTGCAGATCTTAGTGTCATCTGCAAACAGACAAACCTTACCCTCCAGTCCATCTGCAATGTCACTGATGAAGATATCGAGAGGACTGGCCCCAGGATCGATCCCTGAGATACCCCACTTGTGAGTTGCATCTCTTCTGACTGTATACCATTTACCACCACTCTCTGTTTTCTGCCCTCAACCAGTTTGCCACCCAGTTGACCAACGTCTGACTCACCCCGAGCCTACCCAGCTTATTAATCAATCTTCTATGTGGAACAGTATTGAAAGCTTTGCTGAAGTCAAGGTAGGCGACATCAACTGCTCCTCCTTGGTCCACCACTCTGGTTACCCAGTCAAAGAAATCTATGAGATTAGTTTGACAAGACCTTCCTTTTGTAAACCTATGCTGTCTTGGATTCTGTGCTCCTATGGATTCCAGGTGTTGCACTATTCTTTCCTTAAGGAGTGTCTCCATAATCTTGCCCACTACCGAGGTAAGACTGACTGGTCTGTAGTTCCCTGCCTCCTCCCTGCTACCACTCTTGTGGAGTGGGATCACATGAGCCCTTCTCCAGTCTTCTGGGACCTCTCCTGTGCTCAGAGACTCACTAAACAGTTCTGATAATGGCTCTGCTAGTTCCACTCTTAGCTTCTTTAGTACCCTGGATGTATGTCATCAGGTCCCATTGCCTTGTCCACCTTGAGCTTATCGAGCTCTTGTAGGACCCTTTGTTTTGTGAAGGGACTAGTGCACATCTTCCTCCCCCTTGTGTCCATGGTGCTGAGCTGTGGGCCCTGCCCTACCTTCTCTTCAGTAAATACTGAGCAGAAGTATCTATTTAGGATAGATGCTTTTACATGGTCCTCCTCCTCACACGCCCCCTTATCCTCTATGATCTTAGCAATACCCCTCTGGACTTTCTCCTTTCACTAATGTATCTATAGAAAGTCTTGTCACCTTCTTTTACTGTTCGGTGCTAGTGTTTCCTCCGTTTGGGCCTTTGGTGCCTTACTGCCTTCCCTTGTTTCCCTTTAGGAAGTTTGGTATACTTCCCATCTTCATCCTGCTGGCCCTTATATTTCTGAAGGCCAGCCTTTGGCTCTGACCTTTCTGCTGCTGTGTTTGAGAACCAAAGTGGTTTCCCTCTTCTTTTGCACTTCCTTTCCTCACTAACACAATGGGATGCTGCTTCAAGTATTGCATCTTTAATGCTTTCCCACTTTGCCTGTACCCCCTCACCTGTATTTCTTTTTGCCAGGGCTAGCTTAACTCTGTTGGCCATCTTATCAAAGTCAGCTCCTCTGAAGTTCCAGATTTTTGCCTTGGAATGGGGATGATTTTGTTCTAGTGGCCAAATTAAACCATACCATGTGATGGTCACTGGCACCCAGGTGACCTTCTACCTGGAGATCTGTGATCCTTTCCCCTGTTAGTCAGTACTAGATCTAGGATAGCCTTGTCTCTTGTGGGTTGTTGTACCAGTTGTTTGAGGCCCTCCCCCTGCATAGAATTCTTTGCCTTCAAATCACAGTTCGTAGACTTCTGCGGCAGTGCCGTTGCCTGCAGTGCAATTTTTTCCGGTGCCGAGCTCCTTTTCGGCACCGCGAGTGCTGTCGGTGCCATCTGCGATGCCGTATGTACCGTCAGCATCGTCCTCTGCGTCAGGAGTGGTGTCGGCACCCTGTTGGTGCTGTCCTCAGCGTCAGGGGTGGTGTTGGCGCCATGCCATGCTTCCAGGCAGCATCTGGCACAGCGCCATTTTCTGTGTCAGCGCCATTTTCGACGCTGCTCTCTTCGACGGCCGCCCAGGATGTGTACTGCACCATCTAGTTTCCAGAGGTTTTCAATTCTGATTCTGTCTCCTCCTCTTCTTCCTCCTGGTTTTCATTCCTTTCCTGTCTATACAGTCCCCTCTGGACTGTCAGGAGATTATTTTGAGCCCAATCTGGATCTTTGGCTGGGTGATGATGTTGATGCTGATTCTGCCCTAGGGGCAGTAATCAGTCCTCCTGCTGATCCTGTTATTGAAGACCTTTCCTTTAAGTCTCTGCTCAAGAATTTAAATTCTACTCTTTCTCTCCAGACCATGGAAATCGATCCTGGGAAGCTTCTGCGTCTCCAATATCTACATGTCCCGGAAATCCCTATGGATTTAACCCCTCATGCACAGCCCTCTTTCAAGACCCTTTCCCAGATGGTGTGGAAGGATCCGGCTCTTATTCCCTCTGTGGCCAAGTCCATAGATAGGAAATATGCCCCTCCTAAGGATTGCCCCATCTTGGTCTCACAAGCCTTTGCCATAGTGGTCCTGGCAGAGAATGATAAGGCTGTCCCCCCTCAGGAATCCACAGCCCATCCCATAAACAAAGAATCTTGCAAGATAGACACCTTGGGTAAGAGAGTCTTTGCTGCTTCGACCCTGGGCATGCGCATTGCTAGCTACCAGGGTTATTTTTCTCACTACGAGTACACGCTTTGGCATTTGTACCCGTCGCCATTCCTGGCTGCGTACATCGGGCTTTACGAATGACGTCCAACAAAAAGTCATGGCTTTACCTTTCAATGGTATGTATCTGTTTGGGCCTCAGGTGGAACAAGCACTGGAGGCCACACAGAAGACTAGGGCTGCCGTTAAGACAGCTAGACCTCTGCCCGCTCCCTCTCGAGGTGGTGGGAACAAGTGTCAGTTTCGTAACTGTCAGTCCTTTCGTGGCAAGGGCAGAGGAGGTTTTAACAGAAACCAAATTCCTCAGCCACAAAAGAAAACGCAGCCAAAAGCACAGGGCCCAGAAGTGCCCAGTGCCACCTTCTGAATTTCTGGCCCGGGTCCCACCTCAGCCGTCCGAGGGGGACTCTTCCTCGGCCATAGGAGGACATCTGACTCAGTTCTACGACCGGTGGAAATCTTCAACATCAGACAAATGGGTCCTCAGGATAATCCGCGAGGGGTACTCTCTCAACCTGTCGGAAACCCCTCCGGATCATCTTCCCAAGCGGCAGCCCAGGCTGTCTGTGGTAAAGTCAGACCTTCTTACTTCCGAGGTACAAGGCCTTCTAAACAGGGCAGTAGAAGTAGCTCCACTGGATCAATGAAACACAGGTTTCTACTCCCATTACTTTCTGGTTCCAAAGAAAATTGGCGGTATGCGCCCCATTCTCGATCTCAGAAAGTTAAACAGATTCCTTCACAAGGAAAAGTTCAAGATGATATCACTTGGTACCCTGCTACCTTTGATTCATCAACATGATTGGCTAGTCTTCCTGGACATGCAGGACGCCTACCAGCACGTTCTCATACACCCAAAGCAACACAAATCCGTAAGGTTTGTGGCGTTGGGCCAACACTGTCCATTCAGAGTCCTGCCCTTTGGGCTGTCCTTGGCGCCTCGATTTTCTACAAAGTGCTATGCAGTTCTCGCGGTGCACCTAAGGAAAATTGGAATCCAAGTATTAACATATCTGGATGACTGGCTTTTAGCAAGCTCTTCCAGGCAGGAGACTCTGTAGGTCATGGCTATGGCATCAGACTTCCTCATGTCCATGGGAGTCCTGTTGAACCTCAAAAAGTCACAGTTGCATCCCTCCCAGAAGCTCCTCTTCATAGGAACTCTTCTGGACACTTCCTGCGTGAAAGCTTTTCTTCCAGAGGACAGAAGGAGCGATATCCTACAGATGGCACGATTCATCAGAGAACACAGCTCGGTTCAAGCTCTCTCGGATGCTGGGCCTCATGGCGCCCTCGGTGTTCACTGTACCTTTGGCTCGTCTCCACATGAGAACCACTCAGTGGATGCTCAGTACCCAGTGGTCCCCAACCACTCACCCTCAGTCCTTTCTCATCAAGGTGACGGAACCTCTGAAGAGGTCACTTACCTGGTGGTCTCAGGAGGACAACCTTCTGGAAGGATATCCCTTCGCTCCTTTGGATCATCAGATCTCCATTACCACAGATACGTTCCTGATGGGTTGGGGAGCTCATTGCCAGGATCTCCACACCCAGGGTTCGTGGACTCAGGACGAGTCTCAACTTCACATAAACATCCTGGAAATGAGAGCCGTCCTCTGTGCAATTCGAGCTTTGAAGGACATACACTGTCACAAGAACATTCTTCTTCAAACGGACAACAAGGCAGTGATGCATTACATCAACAAACAGGGCAGTGCACACACTTACCCATTATGCAGGGAAGCAATGAGAGTGTGGGAATCATGCCTAGAGCACAAGGCTCTGATTCAGGCGACAGACCGTCGGCAGAACGGAGGCAGATCCTCACGAGTGGTCTCTCGACTTAACCGTTGTTCAGTCACTCTTCGAAGAGTGACGAACTCCGGACCTGGACCTTTTTGCATCCCCACTAAACGCAAAACTGCCTCTCTTCTGCTCCAGAAATCCTGGACTTGGCATTTTTTGTCAGGATGCATTCAGGTTGCAGTGGACAAAACGCTTTCTATACACATTTCCTCCTCTTCCCCTACTTCAGAGGGTACTGCTCAAACTGGAGGTGGGGGGCAAAATGATTCTCATTGCCCCATTCTGGCCTCGTCAAATCTCGTTCCCCCTAATCAACAGACTATCGGAAACCTCTCTGAAACCGCTTCCCTTTCTGACCTCGGGCCCTGTAGTCCATCCCAACGTGAGGTCTCTTCACCTCCACGCTTGGCTCCTGAGGAAATAGAGTTGAATAGGTTTAATGTTTCTCATAGGGTTACGGATATTCTTTTGGCTGCACGCAAGCCAGCCACCAGAAAAACCTACACAGCTAAATGGAAGCGTTTCTCTATCTGGTGTGCAGAATCCTCTTGGAAAACTTTATCCTGCCCACCGAATAAAATCTTGGAGTATCTCTTAAACCTCTCAATCACAGGTCTGCAATACTCCACAGTCAGAGTTCATTTTTGTGCAATTTCGGTATATCATGAGCCAGTATTCTCCATGTCACTGGCTTAGCTGCCTGTAGTTAAGAGGTTTATTAAGGGGATTCTGCATACCAGACCTCGTATTAGACGTCCAGTTGCAGCCTGGGACAGTAACCTTGTGCTAGACATGCTCACTCAATCCTCTTGGAAAACTTTATCCTAAACCTTTCGAGCCTCTAGCTACTTGTGAGCTGAAATTCCTCACTTGGAAGACGGCCTTCCTGGTGGCCATTACTTCTGCTCCTAGAGTATCTGACATACACGCCTTGATCACAGACACCCCCCCCCCGTATACTGTATTTCACATGGACAAAGTAGTTCTTAGGACTCATCCTAAGTTCCTTCCCAAGGCTATGTCAGAATTTCACATGAATCAACCTTTAGTCCTTCCTACCTACTTTGCAGACTTCCAGAATGAAGGAGCGTGTACCCTTCATTCTCTATACATAAAACGAGCCTTCTAACCCCAGTAATACTCAGGTGTTCATAACTTTCTGCAGTAAGCCTGAAGGGTTGAACTGCCCTGAGAGATGGAACATATGCAAATGATGGAATCATCTGCACGTGACAACTTTTCAAATGCTGCCCTACAGTAACTGTCAATGTTCTAAACCTCTTCAGATTTAACTGTCCGCTTGAACAGTTTGGTCGCTTGGAGTGTCGCTCTTCATCTGAAGTGAAAACCTATAAAAAAAAATAAGTATTGTTTTATTTTCATTTGCTGCCTTATATTAATTGTTTTAGCGTAGTTAACCTTGGTTTTTGTGGTAAATTTGTTTTTTTCTCAGTTCCTCTTGGTTCGGTATAACCGGGAGGAAACCGAGCTAGTTCCTTAATTTTGAGCCTATTTCTGTTAAAGATAGCGTTTATTTCTGTTTTATTTTTACTGTTTACCTAATTTTTGTAACCGTCTTTTTCGGTTACTGAACCGCTAGTGCCGGTTCCAGAATCTTTGTCGGTTCGGTTCACCCGGTTCCTTTTCGGTTCCGGAACCGACCAAAAGAACCGCAGTTGTTATTTTTTTAATTGCAGTTCTCTGTTTCTGGTTAAAATTACAGAAAAACCTAAGAAAAAGACTGGTGAGCCCGGCTTTAAAAATTGTACTCAATGTGGGGATGTTTTTGCAAAAGCAGATAAGCACACTATGTGTGTGGCTTGTCTGGGCTATGAGCATCTGAAGGAGGATTGTGAGATCTGCCTGACTTTCCCTGAAAAAACTGTTGAAAAACGCCTGGAACGGCTAAAAAAGAAACTCCCCAAGGGTCCCTCTGGCTCTGACCAGCCGATACTCTCTACTACTGTGGCTGAACCCACAAATATTGCAACTTCCACCCCTGATACAGGTGACAAGAATATAAAGAGGGGCTCTGAACCGGCTAGCTCCCCGGTTCCCTCTAAGAAGGTACGTAAACTGAAGCATTCAGAACTCCCTACTATTACTCAGGGGACTTCTGTATCAACTAACGTTATGCCAACTCCTCAGGAGATTGCACAGGTGGTCAAGATTATTCAGGCTTTGCAGGGTTTGGTGCCCCCTGCACAGCAAACCCCTGTGCCAGCAGGACAGCCTGCCAGGATTCCTCCTTTTGAAGAGGAGGAGGAGTGCAGTGATTATGAGGAGGATGAAGGGGAACCTATTTTACCAGAGGTATCCCCAGAGCAGGATTTTGGGTCGCCCCCAAGGGTATCTGAAGATTTCTCTTCTCACTTTACTTTTGTGAGAAAGATGGCAGATGCCCTTGACATCTCCACAAGGGAGGAAGTGGAAGATGAGGAGGAAATAGAGTATCTGGAAATGATGGGCTTGACTCCCACCAAGGCCCTCCTCCTCCCAGTAAATACATTTTTCCAAAAGGATGCTCTGAAGTTGTTGCAGACCCCAAATTCTGTCCCTTCTCTGGATAAGAAGCTAGACAAGAAATATCATCTGGAAAGAGAAGGGGCAGAGTTCCTGTTCTCTCATCCAGACCACTAGGGGGTTATTCAGCAGGCGGCCTGTGATAAGGCTAGAGTCCCTCTGGCTTCCCATCCACCAGATAAGGACTCTAGGAAGATAGACAGCATGGCTAGGAAAGGTTACCTGTCAGCCTCCCTAGCCATGAGATAGGCTAATTTTCAGGCCTATGCTGCCCAGTACCAAAAGTCCCTGTGGCAGTCAGTATTGGCCATCTCTCAAAAAGCTCCCTCACCCCTATCAGACGACCTAGCAGAGACTGCTATGTTTGGGCTGGAGGCAGCTAAATACTGTACCAATGGCTGCTGATACCAGTGACACTGCAGCCCAGTGGATGGCCAATACGGAAGCCCAGAGGAGATTTGCTTGGCTGAGAGCTACAGATCTCACTGCTGACACACAATCTAGGGCCCTGGATTTTCCCTTGGAGGGAAATGCTATTTTTGGGGAATCCACTGTGGCTTATATGAAGAAGGTGGATGAGTATAAGGCCACTTACAGGAACAACTCTAGTAGAGACAGAGCTTCTCCATCCACCAGGCCTTATGGAAGGGGGTGGGGGGCGGGCAGGCCTTTTGATTCCAGGCCCTTTTTCAGCCAGTGGCCATACCCCAATGCCAACAGTATCCACAGCAGGGACGCTTTAAGTGCAGGGGTCGAAGGGGATCTAGGGATGGAGCTCAAACACAACCTCCACCCCAGCCCAAACAGACTCCTTGAAGTACAGGCCGCCTCCTCACTCCCTGTCGGAGGCAGACTCTCCCACTTCCTCCAGAATTGGCTTTCCATCACTTCGGACAAGTGGGTCCTGGAATTGGTGGGTCAGGGTCTGTGTTTGAATTTAAAATCCCTTCCTCCTCTAGCAGCCAAGGATTTCAGTGCACCATCCCGGGCAGAAAACACCTTGCTGGAAGCAGAGGTGCAAAAACTCCTGCTTTTAAAAGCAGTGGAATCTGTTCCAAGCACCCTCAGAGGAAGGGGTTTTTATTCTAAATACTTCCTCACCACAAAGAAAAGTGGGGAGTGGTGGCCTATACTGGATCTCAGATCCCTGAACAAACATCTAAAAAGACTAAAGTTCAAAGTGGTAACTTTAGCATTGATCCTGCCAACAATCCAGAAGAGAGACTGGTTGGCATCACTGGACTTAAAGAACGCATACTTCCACATCCCCATAAGGGAGTCTCACAGAAAACACCTCAGATTCAAACTCCTTTCAGGTCACTACCAGTTTTCAACCCTGCCTTTTGGCCTTTCTTTGGCCCCAAGGGTGTTCACAAAGTGCCTGGCTTCAGTGGTACCATACCTTCGAAGAAAGGATGTATCAGTTTTTCCATATCTGGATGACTGGCTGTTGGTGGGCAAGTCACCTCAGCAGGTTTCCCAGTTTTTAAGCCTCACACAAAATCTGTTGGAATCCTTGGGATTCATTCTCAACCTCGAGAAATCAGTTCTCATTCCTACCCAAAAGTTGCAGTTCATAGGGGCAGAGATAGACACCCTGCAAGGCAGGGCCTATCTTCCTCTGGACAGAGTAGAAAATCTTCAGCTGGTGGCAGACTCTTTCATTCTGAACAAAAGCAAGCCTGCAAGGCACTTTTTACAGCTTCTGGGTCATATGGTTGCATCTGCAGCCACAGTACTGGGTTCAAGATTCCAAATGAGGGACATTCAGTTCCATCTCAAGGCTCACTGGAATCAGAGAAAAGATTCCCTATTGAAGTCCATTCCGGTTACAAAAATTCTTCTCCAAGCTTTGCTATGGTGGAAAGAGGTATCCAATCTAAGGGAGCGTGTTCCCTTTCAGAGGGATCTTCCCTCGATTGTTCTTACAACAGATGCATCCCTATTGGGCTGGGGCGCCCACTTGAGAGAACACACAACCCAGGGCACCTGGTCAACCTCATAGTCCCTACAGCACATAAATTTGCTGGAACGCAAGGCTGATTATCTTGCCCTAAAGGCTTTCTCAGAGCTGGTACAGTCAAAGGTGGTACGGGTCAGGACAGACAATACCACCACAATGTACTACATCAACAAGCAGGGAGGTACCAGGTCAGGGCCTCTTTGCACAGAGGCAATGAGAATTTGGACTCTGGCATACTCTCTGGGAGTTTCCCTCCAGGTAGTCTACTTACCAGGAAAGGACAATGCCCTGGCAGATACCTTAAGTCGAATCTACCAGGCCCATCACGAATGGACCTTGAACAAGCAGGTGGTAAACATAGTCTTCCGTAGGTGGGGTACTCCAGAGGTGGACTTGTTCGCATCCCATCAGAACCACCACCTGCCTCAGTATTGTTGCAGACCACCGGATCAGGACACTCTACCACTGGATGCTTTGACTCTGGATTGGTCGGGAAGGTTCCTTTATGCTTTCCCTCCCTTCCCTCTGGTCTTCAGGGTGCTACTCAAGCTCAGGTCCCATTCAGCATCCCTGATCTTAATAGCCCCGGGCTGGCTCAGGCAGCCATGGTATTCTCTGATGCTCTCAATGTCAGTGGCCATGCCAATACGGCTACCTCAGACATACAATCTATTGACTTCCAACCAGGGGACCCTGTTGTACCTGAACCTCAAATCCCTCAACCTCAAGGCTTGGCTCTTGAGGAATTAGAACATGCTGGTTTGAAACTTTCTGAATCAGTACTTCATATTCTAAGGAGCTATAGGAAACCCTCTACTAAGAAAACCTACTCCTCTAAATGGAAAAGATTTTCAATTTGGTGTTCCTCTAGGGATTTTACTCCATTACAGGCTGACATTCCAGTTGTTCTGGATTATCTCTCCCATTTGCATTCCTTGGGTTTGCAGCCTAATTCACTTAAAGTACACCTTGCATCCTTGTCTGCTTATATTTCTGCTGGTACTACAGTATCTCTTGCCTCAGACCCTATTTTTAGGAAATTCTTTAAGGGCCTGATCCATTTGCACCCCCCTCGCAGGGCGCCCGTGCCAGCATGGGATCTCAATGTTTGCATTGCCAAGTTAATGGGGCATCCATTTGAGCCTATGGTGACAGCTCAGCTCAAATATGTCACTTGGAAGACAGTTTTTCTAGTGGTAATCACTTCTGCCAGAAGAATAAGTGAATTGCAGGCTCTGTCTGTAGAGCAAGATTATATTTCCTTTCACAGGGATAAGATGATACTGAGAACAAACAGAAAATTCCTACCAGAAGTGGTCTCTGATTTCCATATCAACCAATCCATCACCCTACCTGTCTTTTTCACTGAGCACTCTACTCATGGTGAAAGAAGACTTCATAGCCTTGATGTGAAAAGGGCCCTTAGTTACTATATCACAGCCACTAAGGGTCACAAGCAGGACAAGAAACAGTTGTTCTAGGGACATGGATATGTTGTTCATCCACACTTACTGGCAGGTTCCTTGCCACTTTAAATCTTGCCGGAAGGTCTTCAAGCTGGCTCCTCCCACCCACCCGGGTGGTAAAACTCTCAGCTCCGCCCCATGACGCCAGATCTTCCTTACCACTTGGAAGCTCAGGTTCCCTCCTTAACGCTCTGCGTTCGACTGGTTCCTGGAAATTTCGGTCTTCGAAATCAATTAGAAGTTTTTCTGAAACTTGATCTCTTCCTTGCTGCGGCGATGGCTCATTTCCTTTCCGCCCCGGAGGCGCCAGGTTTATTCCTCCAGGAGAGACCCACACTCCACGCATGCTTTTCTGACTTGGACTGATCGATCCTCAGCTTTGTGAGTTTTGTTGTGCTCTTCGCCAGCTCTCTGAGGACCGCGCGCCCGCTTGGGGCTCGGACATCCGGTAGTTTTTTCCGCCTCCGAAAACCCTGGATCGCTACGTCCGCTCGCTGTTTCTGAGCAGCTCGACTGGCACGAGCAGGCGGCTCCACCTCCTCCTCCTCGGTTGCGGCGCTTATCCCGCTGTCCTTGGGTTCTACACATGCAGCTTCGCTTCAAGGAGCTTTGTCAGTCCTTTTCCTCGAAGGGAGAGGGACCCTGGAGACCCCTCGTCCCAATTCCATGCCGCAGGCGGGTCCTTCGCTACCATGGGAGCGGAAAGTCCCTCCCCCGTAGGGCCGACGCCGCCTCGTTGAAGATACGGCTCGCATCTGGCCTCATGGTTTCCCTGCCAGGTCAGCCGGCCAGGACCTCCGCCGACGGGCCGAGCCCCTCGGCACGTCATCTGGGCTGTCTCCTGCTAGTGCCGCAATCTCTTCACCGGTTTCCCCAGTGGGGGCTGAGATTCTGCCGTACTTTTGGGTCGACAGTCCTCGGCCAATTTCTCCGAGCCAAAGGAGGAGCGGCGCCCGCCTCTCCCAGCCCGCCTCGGTTTCTCGAGGATTCGGTCTCGGGTCTCGGTCTCCTCTCGGCCTAGCCGCCACGCCGACCTCGGGCGTTTCGGTCGGGGCACCGAGTCAAGTGGCTTTGCTGCTCTTCCTCGGATGAGGAGGGCTTCGATGCCGCTGGCGCCGACAAGCATGAGAACTTGTGGCGGCGCAGCTGCTGTTGTCCGGAGTCAATCGACTTCATTCTCTCCGGCTCAGTGAGCAGCCGCCTGCTGGTCGCATTTGCCGCCGAGGCAATCGAGAGCCCTCTTCAGGGCCGGTTGCTCGTCCGATCCTCGCTGCTCCTCCGCCTTGGGCGGAACCCGGGCCGGGCCATGACCTGTTTCGCAGGTTACTCGGTCCCCTCACTCCTGCCCGCCCTCGGCGGATGAAGAGTGACTCAGGCCTGCGGCAGCTTTTCACAGACTCGGAGCCTGACGTCGGCTCCGTTATGTTTCCTAGCAGGGAGGACCCATGGTCTTCCCCGGAACATTCTGTGGACGACAGCCCATCGTCCTCTTTGGGTCTGCTCCTGCTCATCTCGGAATTCACTGGTATGCAGCTCGAGCCCATTTCCAAACAGGCACCTTACCCCCTTACGGAGATTCTGGACCGAAGGGGCTCTCCCTCGGAGGCCTTCCTGGTGGCTGAGGCTATCGTGGGCCCAGCCTTGGAGCTCTGGCGGCGGCCTACTTCCTGCCCTGCGCCTTTGGACGGGAAGTACCCTGTCCCTGTTGGTTCTCTCCCCGGTTTCTCGGAGCACCCCTCGGCTGAAGGGGTAGTCACCGACAATGTTTTCCAATGTTTTGGAAACGCTAGGGACGTGGATAGGCCCCCTGACAAAGAGTCCAGAAGGATGGACTACGTCGGGCGCAAGGTTTACGCCGCGTCCTCCCTAGGCCTCCGTCAGGCCAGCTCGGCGGCACTGATGGCACACTGTTCCCACGCCCTTTTGGGCTCCCTGGACGAGGTCCTTCCTCATCTCCCAGCCGACCTGCGGAACACAGTCTGGCAGGTTCGGGACCAGGGTAGGGCGGTGGCGAAACAGCAGCTTCAGTCGGCTCTGGATGTGGGCTACTCCTGTGCCAGATCGGTGGTGGCTGCAGTGGCCATGCGCCGCAGGGCGTGGCTGAGGTTATCCTCCTTCTCCTTGGAAACCCAGCACGAGTTGGCGGACATCCCCTTCTTGGGGACTGACCTTTTCGGCCCTGGAGTGGAAGGACATATCCAGGGGCCCGAGAAGTCCGATGCCACTCCGGACTCGGTCACTCCCGCCCAGAGGGACAAGGGCAACCCTCAGCCTTTGTGTAAGCCTCTTGGCCCCCAACCCCTGCGGCTCGACCGGCCCAGCTCGAGGGCCAGCAGGCATGCGCCGCCGGCCTGTTGCCAGACCAGCGTCTTCCTCCAAAAGGAAGCAAGGAAGTAGGAGTCCGAGAGCCCCCTCAGCCTCTTCCTCAGCCAAGCCTGCTCAGTGACGGGCTATGGGGAGCTGTCCCCAGCCCCGCCGCCCCTGCCCGGGTATTCCTCGTGGGGGGACAGCTCCGCACCTCTTCCTCATGGGTGGTGCTAGGGTAAGCCCTGTCGCAGTTGCGAACAGGTTTCCCCTTTTGAGCCGTTACCCCACGGGGATCTTGGGTCCACAGACTCTTCGTCGGACTGCTGAGCCGACTTGCCTGGCCCTCTAATTAGAGGTGGTTAGGAAGGTGGTGGGCCCTCCTTCTGACTCTGGGTTCATGTCCAGGTATTCCTGGCCTAAAACGGACGGGGGGCTTGAGCCCATCCTTCGGCACACCGGATGGTCCCTCTGCTGGTCTCCCATCCTCAGATCGAGGCGTGCGGCTTCCTCCTGGGCCTCCAGGATGTACTTCCTCCTCGTTCCGTCCATTCTTGGGAGACCCCTCCCTTTCCTAGGTGAGAGGTCTCCTTAGGAGTTCCTGGCCAGGCCCTTCATTCTGTGCTCCGCAGTTTCTGCGGCTTCCAAGGGTCGGGCACACCCCACCAGATGGCGTCTGATTAAAACCTTCCAGGCTTGGACTGGTCTCCCTTACCGAGCCACGTTGGAACTCGTGCTCAGCGGGGTGAGGCTTCTTCCGGACTAGGCTCAACTCTTGAGTCCGGAGCCTCGGCCCGGCGGACAGAGCTGAGGTTCTTCCTCCCTTACCCAGTCAGTTGGCCGGGTAATTGTGCCCTGCCGGGACCTCCTGCACCTCCTGGGCTCACGGCGGCTGAGTTCCCCTAGTGGGACGGGCCAACCAGTGGTCACAGTGCTGCGTTCCTCGGACCAGTTTGTGACTACAGCCCAGGAGTTAGGGGAACGCTCCCCACTGGACCGTTCCAGCTCCTGCAGGAGAACATCCTGTTCGTCCCCCCTGAGTCGACAGTCTTCTCCGACCGATGCTTCTCAGATGGGTGGGGGTGCCCGTCTAGGGGAATACAGAGTGCTTTGTCTCTGGTCCTCTCGGGAGTCCCGATGTCCTCCCTACCCGCTGTAGCTCCAGGCGGTCCGCTTAGCTTGCACCGCTCGCTCCGTTTGTGTGGGGTCTAGTGGTTTTAGTCCATGCAGACAGCACCACAACCATGTGCTACCTACCTGCCAGGTTCGGTTGAACCTTGCCTCGGCGTAAGGAGGTTCTCCTCGATTGGGTTTTTCGTGGCAGTCGGAGGCGGGTTCCCAGCCTTCTGATGGCGGGAGCCTCCACCCCCGGCTACTGCCCTAAGCGGACATAGGCTGGCTCACGAGTGGTCTTCCCTGCGGAGGTAGCACGATCTTCTCCCTCCTCCCTCCAGGGAGAATACGAGGCCAAGACTGTTTTATGCCTGCCCCCTCAGCAAGGTCTGCTGTAGGGGATGCTGTCGCGGCCACGGACCCTGGGCCCTTCCGCGCCTCTCCCCCATTTCCCTTGACCTACAGGCAAGGCAAGGAGGGACTGGGCGCAGGTGATGCTGGTAGCCCCGGACTGGATTGCCTGCTCTGGTATCCAGCTCTCCTCAGTCTCAGCCACAGGCTCCCGAGGCGGCTTCTAGTCCACCCGGTCCTGATCTCTTTTTCAGGGGAAGGTTTTCCATCTGGACCTTCAATCCCTACACCTGTAGGCCCGGTCCCTGTGTGGCTAGGGGCCAGGCCTAGGGTCCTTCGGCAAGGTCCTCCACGTTTCGAGGCGTCTTGCCAGGAGTCGGCCAAAATGCTCGCCCTCATTGGAAGAGTTCTCCATTGGATGATGGGATAGGGCCTGGCCCTCTCCCGTCCCTGGGCAAGCGTTTCGGACCATCTGCGTCCGTTCTTTGAAATAGGGCTTCAGCTGATGACCCTCTGGGTGCTTCCGTTGATCACCCCTGTCTTCCAGGCGCAAGCCGGAAGGCAGTCGGTAGCGCAGAAAAGGTGGTCTGGCACTTTTCTAGGCCTTGATCACATCTCCCCTTTGGGGGAGAATATTCCCATTCTGTGGGATCTTCGCTGGTATGGGCTTAGCTCACGGGCAAGTCGTTCGAACCTTTTGCACAGGTGCGAGTTCCCCACCTGTTGTGGAAGAACACCTTCTTGGGGCCACCTGCCATCCAGAAGGGGGAGAGTTCAAGCTCCTTGAATCTCTTATCTGGTCTTCCACAGGGACAAGGTTGTCCCTGCGCCCAACCAAGTCCTTCCGAAGGCGGTGGCAGAGTCTTCCCTATGGGGGTATTGCCTCTGCAGGGGTTCATCCCCATTCACGCCTTGGAGGCCGTGTATGGGTTCCATGGGACCCCATTTAACGCTCACCTACCGAGCTTAGGGCTGAAGTTCGGGAGAGGTTCGCCAGCTGTTTGTCATCTACGCTGAAGCCGCATCTGGCAGACCTGCAGCCAAGCGGACGACGAGCGGGTGGGTCACCCCTGCATAGGTCTCCGCTATAGGTGGGCGGGCATGGAGTCTCCCAGAGGGATAAGTGCTCATTTTACCCGTCCTTCCGCTGCATTGGTGGCTGCTTCTGAGGATACTCCGGTCCAGGATATCCGCAGGGCTTCCGCCTGGAAGCAGGCTTTTCCGTTCCCCTTCCACATCGACCTTGGGTCACGCCGGGATGCTGGTCGGGGCCTGTTCCTCCAGTCTTTCTACCTAAGTTGGGGTGTGCGCTTGCCCCTCCTCCCGGAGAACTGCTAGGAGTCTGCCAATAAGTGTGGATGAACAACATATCCATGTCCCTAGAAATACAGGTTGCTCACCTGTAACAGGAGTTCTAGGAATGGTATATGTTGTTCATCCTGTTCCCGACCTCCCTGGCTTCGACGCACAACCTGGCTTCCAGCGGCTAGATCTGGCGCCATGGGGCGGAGCCGGAGTTTTACCACCCGGTGGGTGGAGGAGCCAGCTGAAGACCTTCCGCAAGATTTAAAGCGGCAAGGAACTGCCAATAAGTGTGGATGAACAACATATACCATTCCTAGAACTCCTGTTACAGGTGAGTAACCTGTATTTTCTGACCTATGGGGATGTGGGAAAAGGTACTCCAGCCTCTAAAAGGTCCATTTCTCGTTGGATTGTCCAGTGTATTCAATTTTGTTATACAAAGGCTGGTAGGGAGCCCCCAACAGGATTGAGGGCACATTCTACCAGAGGAACAGCTGCCACCTTGGCAGCCGTAAGGGATGTTCCATTGGTGGACATGTGTAAAGCAGCTACCTGGAAGACGGTACACACCTTTACTAAGCATTACAGTTTAGATATCCAGTCTAGAAGTGATGCTAGGTTTGGCACAGCAGTCTTGCAGAGTCTTTTTCCTAAATAAATGTTCTGTGCCCACCTCCTGTGGTACTGCTTTGTAGTCTGCAGAAAGTTATGAATACCTGAGTATTACTGGGGTTAGAAGAAAAAATTACTCACCTCAGTAATTCTGTTTCTTCTCAGTGATACTCAGGTATGCATAACTTCCCTCCCTCCTCCCCTTCCAGAACTAGCCTATGCACTCTGCATGCTGCACTACCATAAAAGGGTACAACACAATTTGTGCAAGTATCCTCTCATAGTGGTCCAATTTATAAAACAGGTTTTTGGGTCTTAAACCCTTAGAGTTTTCTGACATTTTAATTCCTTAGAGTTTTTAGGCGTTCTTGGCTCCAGTTGGAGCTCTCCCCTATTTCAATTGGGGTAAACCTTTAATTATTTCTTTCGAATAATTTTAAAGATTTTGCTCTAGCATTAGTCTATTCAGGCTCCTAGGAAATCTGAAGAGGTTTAGAACATTGACAGTTACTGTAGGGCAGCATTTGAAAAGTTGTCATGTGCAGATGATTCCATCATTTGCATATGTTCCATCTCTCCGGGCAGTTCAACCCTTCAGGCTTACTGCAGAAAGTTATGAATACCTGAGTATCACTGAGAAGAAACAGAATTACTAAGGTGAGTAATTTTTCCTTTTGGTTCTATCTGGATAGAATGAAAGAAATTCACAAGGCTCAACAACTGTTCGTTTCCTTCAGCACGACCCAGCTGGGTCAACCTGTTGCTATCAGGTGCTTTTCAGCATGGCTGGTGGCATGCCTTCGCCATTGCTATTCCATGGCACAGGTCAAGTGAAAGGCAGAGTGTACGCTCACTCTACCAGAGCAGTCGAGGCATCTCTGCCAGAAATTCGTAATGTCCCCATTGCAGACATTTGCAATGTGCTGGAGCTCCGTGCATACTTTTTTTAAGCACTATGCCTTGGATGTCCATGCCAGACAAAATCAGTCATTTGGCAGGACAGTTCTTAACGGACTTCTGTCTTAAAAAATGAACTCCTCTTTCTGTCCTGCCACCTGTCTCGGGGAATTATTTAGCTAGGTACTCTCCCAGTAGTGTGAATGAGTGGTGGAGACTTTATGTCCAGGAAGATATGGTAATTACGTACCTACTGTAATTCTTGATCTTCTTGGACGAAGTCTCTACCACTCATTCCCACGCCCACTCACCATCCCTCGAGCTCACGTCTCTGTTTCTGGTCTTCACTCCCTCAACGGTTGGTCTGTGAAGAATTTGTTTTTGACCCTTCTTACACAAGTCATTCAGACTTCTTATGTCCGATTTTTAGGTTAGTCCTCTCTAGGTTAGTTACGCTGCACCTCCTCGGAAGAAAGGTACTGAGGCAGTTGGAGGGTTGACACCGAGATAGTCTATACCGCACGAGCCTGGCTTGCAGTGTCGCTTCCTCATAGCTCCATCTCAGCGCCGGCCCCCCTGAAAAAGTTTGGCTCCTGCTGGGTCCTAACACCTCCGGCATACTCCCATTAGTGTGAATGAGTGGTGGAGACTTCGTCCAGGAAGATCAAGAATTACGGTAGGTACGTAATTTCCCTTTCTGGTTGGTGGCTGTTGCCAGTTTTGTGTTTGCTTGGTCATCGCATACTATCTGTGTTCCCCTTTCCCATAAAGAGATGGGTTACTTGACAGGTTGCGTTCATTAGTGTGACCAGTAAGTAAAGTCTGCAGATGTAATATTAAATATTTTCATAGATGTACATGGGTTACCACACTTTCTCGAATGCCAGGGTTGTTTTCAGCATCTTTTAACAGTACATTTAAGAAAAGTGAGTGCTGTAAGGAATGTTTTCTGGGGTTATCTTTGGGAGCTTGAATGAATCCAGACATCTTTTGTTTTAAGCATCATTTGTTACTTGCACTAGGACCCCAAACAATCTAACATCAGCTGGCTGACCTCCTGTAGTACTGTAGTCTTTATATAACCAGGATGTAAAACCTTTGTCTTTAATGTCTCATTTACAAAGGTCTCTTGGAGTGGGAGCAGCAAATTAACAGACATCAAATAACAATTTTAGTAACAATGACAATAAAAAAGTAAGCAGCATTTAACATAATTGTAGTGCTTAGCAAGAAACAGATACGGAACTACAGTTTGCAGTCATATTGTTTTCATCACAAAATGCATATTATATAAAGCAGACACATATTGTACTGGACAATGAATGTGCCACACTGATTAATCCTAAATGGGTCCAAACACGTATCTGCAGTTTGCATTTTTTAAGGGGTGGAGACTCTCTGGCATCACAAAGTTCTGCTTTAAACCCACCGGCCAGCCTAAAATTCCTTCACAGTAATTTACATACTGTATTTTACCAATGGTGCACTGCACGCATCGGGGGGGGAGGGGGGTATGTTTAATGTTGTTCTTTAGTACCAACACTGGTCAGAAGGGAAAATATTTCAGTAACAGTTTGGGGGAAAAAAAATTATTTGACTGGCCTACAAAACATTACAGAACGTCATCCACTGTGAAATTACAAATCTGAAGATCAATCTTTTTTTTTCGGAACAGTTTCTAATTATTGAGGGTTGTCTGTGTAACTTTCATGAACTCTGTCTGCTTACTGTTGAAAGTGTTGGGAGCTGGTAGTGTTCTGTAGTTGCCTTAGATACACTGCATAAAACACCTTGGAAAAGAATTTTGAGCTCTTTGCTGTCACAGGTGCAAAAGCCACCCTACAGTATGCCACTAACATGCACAACTGTAGCTTCTATCTGAGCACAAAGTAAGTAATAACCAACTCACAAAACCACAGTGGTCAATGATAACGCTTTCTCTTTATATAAAGAAAAGGCAAATTCAGGTTGGAAATATTTGTTACAACTATCATGTTTCATTGTAATTTGATATATGAAAATGAACCATTGAATAAGATCCAAATGTGTATGTAACAGTCTCATCCTTTGAAATGTTAAACCAGTGGTTTATAGATAAATGAGATGCTTCAAGGAAGGCAATGAAAACGCTTATAGTTACTTGTTTTTATTTAAATATTTGTGTTCTTTGCACACTTGCTACATGCAGTTCCCCACAGAAAAAGAGCAAGTCAGTTTTTCTGTTAGGGAGACAACATAATGCTAAAAGAAATGAAAGATCAAAAAAGTCTAAACTAAACTGTAAGCATTACTTTGCCTAGTTTAACTTCTGTTTGGTTCATAACAGATATACACTGGCATAATACACATTGGGAAATTTTTTTTCAGATCCTCAGGCTTGTTGCAAAAGTTGCACAAGCGCAGAGGTCAGTGAAACCAGCAAGTTTCAGAGTTAGGAAATGATAGTTATCCAAGAAAATCGCAGAGTCGCTCATTTTTGTAGCAGTTGCAGCTGTTTGTTATGATTGTGCTCATAATTGGATGGCATGGCGTAAAAACTGTAACCAAGATGGTGGCTTATTTTTTTTTTTAACTTCAAACTACTTATGACTGCGAGTTTCTGAATTAAGGAACTGGGGGCTTGGGCTCCATTCAGAAGAAAAAAATCACCAAAACTCAGTTACACAATGTTGCAAAAAAATGTTTTACTTTCACGCCATGGTGTTCTTTATAATTAAGAGCGTTGGCATGGAAATGAAATATTTGTTCCTCACAGTTCACTTGCATGTGAGACTCTTTCAAGCGAGTTAAGTCATACTCCCCTTCTTGTGACATCACAGTCTGTTGCTGCAGAAATTAATATGATATCATAAGCAGGGCAGCATGACTTTAACTCCAGAATAACCCTCTGCTTTTGTTAAAATGTAAGGTAATAAGCTTTTGCTTTCACGTAAATTCCCTTAATAATGAAGAATGTGAACCCACCCGACAGTAGAGCGGTAGGGCTGCTGCTTGCGATGCTGACGACCTGGGTTCGGGAACAAGACAGGGAGGCTGGGTGGGAGGAGGACGCTCAAGTGGCCAAGTGGATTCTGTCCTCCTCCAATGAGGGAGGAAGGTAGCTCCTAGCTCTGCTGCCGCCATCTGTGTGGCACGTGCTGGTGTGGCAGCCATGGTGTGGGAATGGAAAGACATTATTAGGCGCTTGGCTGAGTGTGTTTTGTATGTAGCAGCCTGGACTTTGGTTTTCATGCCAATATCCTCACTGGGGAAGGGAAGGGAACTTAAGGGGAAGTTCCCTCTAACACAGCAACATAATGGACGAAAATGACCAGAAGGCAGTCAGATCCACTCAGTGATGGAGAGGAAAAAACAGATTAAAAAAGAAAATGTAAAATGAACGGCCCTTTTCTGGGGGGGTTGGGGATTATTCTAGAGGTGAGTTCTGCAGATGCCTACTTAGCTTTCTTTGCTGGTGGTCGGCCACCTTATTTAAATTATGTGGCCAGAAGGGCATGCTGAGCACTTTAATTAGTATTGTAGATGTCTGATGTGGTTGAACCATGTGTACCACATACAGCTCCATGTCATTTTGTTTTTGTTATTCTGTTAATTTGTAAAACAGATCTAAAGGGCCACAAACTGCGGTTCAAGTACCACAAATTGCAGTTCCATAAAATAACACATAATCGTGAGAGTAAATATAAAATACCCACAAAAGCTTAGGGTCTAACTGCCACAATGTACGCCTCTAGCCCAGTGTCAGAAGTAGAGGGCTTAACAGAAGTAAGAATAAGAAAACTGTCTAAAATGACAAACAAACTGTGATGTTGAAAACTTTTAGCAAACTTTGAATATCAGGTGAGTCTGGAAAGTTCCAGCAGGCTTTGGTTCTGGACATATGGCCCCACCCAGTTTGGGTAAGTCTGGGGCAGTATACAAAGGAAAAGGCTATGGGTAGCTGGGAAGCCAGTGGTGACTGCTCCAGTAAGCATGGCATCCACGGCTTTTGCATGGACTGAAGGAATCTGGCAAGGAGGGCTAAAATACAATGTTAAAAAAATAAAGCAATAACTACAGAAAAGACAAGTCAGAAGACAAAGTTATGTTTTTGACTGAGGGTTCTTAAAAAGGGAGGCTGAGGATGCAACAATGAGATAAAAAATACTGATAGAATTGGGTTTGAGTCCATAAACATATTAATTCTTTTGGGCTTAGGAGATCTTCTTGAGGGATCTCAGTCGTCAGGTCACATCAGTAGGAACTTCACTGTCGATGAAGCAGGATCCACACAGAAGATTTTCAGCAGTACAACTGGGGCCACCCAGGCCGTCGATGTCTGCTGATGTCACCAACTCTATAAAGACATGAGTTCTCCCCGCTCCCTTCTTAGTTCTTTCCCGCCATCGACTTGTTTGCATGGGTTTCCGAGGAAGATCCGACGCAGTTTCGTGCCTTTTTTTGCCTACAGCTTTTTTCAACATATTACTTTAGAATCTCTTTTTTTAAGAGATTCCTTTATTTTGTTTATGTCGAGAGTTAATCCTTCAACTCTCTTCCGTCGCTGCGGAAAGAAGATTGCCTCCACAGACGAACACTCTCTGTGTCTGCTGTCTTGGGCCTGACCACGAAGTCTCCGAATGTGAACTCTGCCAGAAGTTTAATCAAACAACTCTCAGGCGACGAGAGAAGGCTCTTAAACATTTTCTAATGGAACATCAGGTAGCCAGTTCCGGGCAGGGGGTCCTCCGGGGTCCCAGCCGCCAGCAGGATCATTGAGCTCCCAGGCTTCTAAGGCCCAAGACAAGTCCTCAGGTAAAAGTCATTTAAAAGACCTCGATTGGGACTGCTTTCCCCTGGTGGCGGTCCCCTTCCCCAACGGCTTCTCCTTCCTCCTCAGAGGGTTATTCATTGGCTGAGCTGACGCATAAAACCACTGTCCAGGTCTTTGTGTCCCCCATACCAATCACACCTCCGTCTGACTCACAGGGTGGTCAGTCGTCGACCTCCGGGTTGTCGGCCCCTTCAACATTGACAGTCCCTCCCATTGAGGCCTGATCCTTCCCCAGGCTCATGGCCTTCTGGCTGTTCGAGGTCCCAGGGCCCTTCTGGTGGGTCAGTGCTCCCTACACCGTCATTCCCCCATCTACGCAGTCTTCGACGCTTATCAACCTCAACAAGATTTTAACTAAATTTACCTTGGTTATTGTTCACCAGCTAGGCGCATACAGGCCCACATCGCCTGCAACGTTGACAGCAACTTCGTGATTGACTCCTCGATGGCCGCAGGCCATCATCACTGCCTCAGACGTTGGACCTTGATTTGGAAGAGGTCGACGTTGAGGAGAAGGACCACCCTGATCTTATTCTTCCTGATGAGGAAGAGGAGGAGGAAGAACCTCTAACGTCAGACAGGTCCACGACTTCCTCAGTCAGTGAGGACTGTCAAACACACCCCTAGGTCTCCTCCAGAGGACCCCACCTTCTTCAATGTGATGAAGCAGTTGTCCTCAACTATGGGGTTCCATACTGAGGAGGAAAATTTCACCAGGAAAGATCTGGTGAATTTCCTGGAGATCCCAGAGTCTCCTTCTAAGATCATTCTTCCTATTCTGCCTGCTTTGAGGAATGCTACCACTGCAGCCTGGCACAGGCCTAACATGGTGCCAACTATGCCCTGCAGGGCAGATAAACTCTACCATGCCCCACAGGGGTTTCCTTACTATGTTGCTGAGCCTGAAACAGATTCAGTGGTGATAAAGGCAGCCCATGACAGGTCTAAGGTGCCCAAGCACCATAGCTCCCTCCCCCCCAGTCAAAGAGTCACACAGAACTGATCTTTGTGGCAAGAGGATTTATGCCTCCTCCACCGTTGGGCTGAGGATTGCCAGTTACCCTTATCACATGGTAAAGTATCAGAATGCCAGCTGGAAGAAGGGCAAAGCTGCTGTCCAGGCCCTCCCAGAAGGTAGGCAGAAGCAGGAGGTGGTGGTGCTTCAGTGCTTGCAAACTGCTGAAGATGTTCACAAACACCTCCTGCAGGCCCTCTATGATATCTCTGACACTATTGCCAGGGCTGCTGCCAACAGCATTTGCCTTCGTAGGCACTCCTGGCTAAGGTCTCCGGCTTTGCTGCTGATGTGCAGCAGAAGGTGCTTAGTGCCTCCTTCAGTGGCTCTAGGCTTTTTGGGCCAGATGCCCAGGATATCATTAATTACTTGCAGGCATCCGGCAGAACTATTAAATCTATCCACTTTCTCTATCACACACAACCTAAGGGTAGACAGCGCCCCCTTTTTTGTAAATTGTCCATAGGCCAACAGCAGTCTCTCGGCCCCAGGGCAAAAGAATAGCCTCTGCTGCTTTGTCTTCCCCTCCAATGCTAGAGTTGCAGCCAAGCTCCCCAGAGGTGACAGACCAGCCCCAGTGGCTGGATCCACTTCCGCTTGACTCCTTGCCAGACCCCCTCTTCTGGTCTCCGACCAAGAAGTGGTGGTCAGAGGTTAGTTCTTTCTCCATCTCAATCAGTGGAGAACCATAACATCAGATGCTCGGATTCTTCAAATCATAGATTGGGGTCACACTCTGGAGCTCACCAAGCCATCCCCAGAGAATCCTCTGCCCTCCAGCTACCCCCTGGCTCACTCGTCTGTTCTCTGGGAGGAGGTACATTCCCTTCTGCACAAACAGACCTTTGAGCTGGTGCCCAGGCACCAGAGCAACAAGGGATCTTACTTCGAGAGGGTTCCTACAGTAGGTCTTCACATATAGGACTGCGCCCCCTGGCATCAGATCCGCCCGCGGCAAACTTGGCAGATAGCAATCATCAGCGGGGGACCGCCCGGATGTCGAGGATGTGGTGGCGTCAGCCCGACTATAAAGAAGGCGGTCCAGCCCGCTCTCCAGTTCTTTCCTGCCGTCGCCTCAGTCACTTCGCTCTCACAGCATCAGCACCACCGTCCGGTGATTATATTTCTTTTCAAAGTATTTCTTCACTTTGTAAAATTCAACAACTTTTTTCTTCAATAGATGTCTTCTAGACAGAAGAAAAAGTGCTCTAAGTCTGCGCTCAAACTCCGCATGGGGACGACCATTCCCGCTGCCTCCTCTGCCTCGGTTCGAAGCACGATGTCCAGGAGTGTTCCATCTGCCAGGCCTTCAACCAGGCGACCAGAACCAGGCGCAAGAGGTCCCTTGAGGCCCATCTATTGACCCGACACTTGCTGCCTATGGAAAGGGAGCTTCAAAAACTCCGGGAAAGATCGTCGTCACCGGCCCTGAAGAAAAAGAAAGTAAGGTGAAGCATCAGAACAGGAGTCCATCGCCATCTGAGAGGCCAGCAACCGTGAGTACTTTTTCGGGCGCCCTGTCCGCTTGTTTGGGCCGGGCCCCTTCTACCCCTCCTGCTGAGGTGAGCGGGCAGCCGGGGGTTGCCTCTTTGGAGGTTGTAATTCTGTCGACTGATCCTGCTGGTAAGTCACCCCTCGCCTCCGGCGAAGGGCGCACGGCCTCCGCCGATCAGCCTAGTGGTGGCCTCCCAGCCGTCTCTAGCCCGGCCGGATGTGTTCCTTTGGCCGCCGACTCCTCCGACACCCGAATAGATCCGTCCACTCTCCTGTCGGGCTCCAGTTTGACCCCCGACGTCAGACAGAGTGAGGGACCAGTTGACCCGTCGTCTCCCAGGGTCCTCCACCCTAGAGACTCGCCACCCGACCCTTTGCTTTTTGCCTTAGCAAAGTCGCGTTCAGACCTGCCGTCGGGGTCCCCTCATGCTCCCTCCCCCCTCGCCAGGCCTGCCTCCATCTCCGGAGTTCATTCCTCTGCCGACAGAGAACCCAGGTATGGAGCCTCCACCCCAGTACTTTGGGCGCTCCAGGTCCCGATGCCCCCTCTGGGCTCCACGGCACCTCCCCCAGCGGGTCCTTCATCTGGGTTCATTCACCAGGAACCCTCCTTCCCGCCTGCGGGCGCCCCTCCGTCGGTTACTCATTATCCGCGTCGGGCCAGGTGCCTCCGTCGCCGGGTTTCCCGACGCCAAGTTTTCTGACGCCGGGCTATCCGACGCCGGGTTTTCAAACACCGGGCTTTCTGATGTTATCTTTCCTGATGATGGGTTTTCCTACTCCAGGACTTCCCATGCCGGATTACCCAGGGTACTCGTACTATCCGTCTTGGCATTATCCGCAGTACCCGAGTTATCCGAGTTATCAACCACCACCTCCTCCTCCGGTGCCGGAACTTGAGTCCATCCCTTGTTGGTGGAGAGAGGCTAGAGCTCAGCTTGTGTCGGAGTTACGACCGCCAGTGAGGGAGACACCCTCTGTTATGGTGACCTCTCCACCGCCTCCAGTCTCCAGAGTCCCTACCTCTATTTCGGTAGGCATTACTGAACCAGATCCTTCTGTTCCTTCTGGCTGTGATTCCTCCGACACTAGTTCTGACTCGGACGGGTCGGACACCAGATCTCCAGTGGAGGTTCCTCCAAAAGACTCTCCAAAGTCCCCTCCAGAGGATTCTTCCTTCGGAGACTTGCTACGCTCAGTTCAAACAGCTGGTGGTTGGCCGTCCAAAGAGGTGGATCCCCAACACAAATGTCTTGCGGAGCACCTGGATCTGGCCACCTCAGACCCGATTCCCATTCCGCCGTGGATGGGACCTTATGAGGACCTAGTTACCACAGTTTGGCAACAACCTTTCTCCATTCCAGTGGTCTCCCGCAAAGCTGACCACACCTGTTATCCCCCAGAAGGGATTTTTCACTTGAACTCTCATCCCAAGGCTGACTCTGTGGTCATCACAGCAGCTCACGACCGCTCAGCTCAGCCCAAGCATCTGAGTTCTTTGCCTCCCGACAAGGACTCTCGTCAACTCTACCAGTTTGGGCGAAAAATTTATTCGTCTTCTTCGTGTGCGATACGTTCCCTCAATTACGTCTCACACATGGTTGCCTTTCAAAAAGCTTCTCTTATAGACCTTGAAAGGGACCTCCAGGATGTTCAAGATGAAACCCTGAGGAAGAAGCTTTTGCATAAAGCAAGGATGGGGAAATCCTCGTGTCGCCACGCCCTTCGGGCTACATACGACTCGGTGGATTCAGTGGCGAGAGCAGCTGCCACGAGGATCTGCCTCTGTCGCCTTTCTTGGCTCTGTATAGCGGGACTGGCGCAGGACGTGCAGTCCTCCCTGCTGGATGCCCCTTTCAGGGGTTCCATCCTCTTTGGCGGTGACGCTAAAAATATTATTACTGGGCTGCAGGAAAGTGGACGCTCCTTGAGGGACGTCCGTTCCTTATATAAGACGGGACAGAAAAAGCAGCCTTTTCGTTGCCAAAGATGGTGGCACAAATCCCAGGTTAAGCGCCAAACAAAGAAACGCACACCTGGATCGGGACCTCAAACCCGACAGCCCAGTTTTCAAAAACAGGCCTCTGGGGCTAAAGCTCCCCTCCCCTCGGCGTCCTGACTGCTTTCCCCTCCTTCCGCTACCTCCAGTACTTCAGGAGGAACCGGTCGGAGGGAGATTCGGCCTCCACCTGGAAGGTTGGAGGTCTGTCACCGGAGAAAACTGGGTGCTTCAGCTCATCCAGCGAGATCACTCGATAGAATTCAGCGAAATTCCAACCCCTCAACCTCCAGGACGGTCCTTCTATCCTTGGGATCAGGTCCCCATAGTCTCTCAAGAGATGCAGGCACTTCTCTTAAAGAAAGCCATAGAACCTGTCCCGTTAAGCCAAATGGGAAGGGGATTCTACTCCCAGTTCTTCCTGGTTCCAAAGAAAACGGGCAACCTGAGACCAATCCTGGACCTCAGCACACTAAACATCTTCGATGAACACAAGAAGTTTCGTATGTTGACCCTTCAGGGGCTCCTTCTCCTGCTCCATCAAAACTCTTGGCTGTGTGCCCTGGACATGCAGGATGCATATCTGCATATCCCTATCCTCCCAGCCCCCAACGCTTTCTCCGCTTTGTTTTCATGGAGAACCATTTCCAGTTCTGAGCACTTCCGTTTGGCCTTTCTTCGGCCCCCCGAGTGTTCACCAAATGTCTAGCGGTGGTGGCGGCCTTTCTGCGCCACCAGGGCATTTATGTCTTGCCGTACCTGGACGACTGGCTCCTCTCAGCACCCTCTCCTACCCGCCTGAAAGAGGCTCTCTCTTTCACTCTGAGCTTGTTTACTTTATTGGGCATAACGGTCAATTTTCCCAAGTCCCAGTTAGTACCCTCACAGAGGCTCCAGTTCATTGGAGCTGTACTAGACACAGTTCAGGGCAAGGCTTTCCTACCATCAGATCGGACCAAGACTCTTGCTTCTCAAGCCACTCTGGTGGCACAGGCCCAATGGATCCCTGCACACTTTGGAAGAAATGTGATAATTTCAGGTACCCTTATGCTCACATTTGTGGTTTTGAATTCTTGCTCATTCATATTGCGATATGCCTGGAAACCACATTGCGAATCTTTTTAACATTCATGCAGACTATTTTGGCCCATCATTTGGTCTTGGGCTTCTGTGGACAGCTTTAACTAGTTCCAGACAACTGTATCATTGGTGGAGTTTTGTGGTGGTGGCGGCCAGAAAGCTATTTATGCTTTTCAAGATGTTTTTATATACTTTATTTTTTATTGTGTTTTGCAAGTGTAAAGCTATTAAGACAAGAAATATTACAGCAGATTTAAAAACAACTAAAAAAAGAGAGGGCGCTGTGGAGCCCGAGCAGACCAGACGTACTCTACATTAGCTCTGCATGTTGTGATCTTAATAAGCAATAAAAGTTTACAATTTGAAATTTAATATAAATTATAAGCAGATATTTGGAAAGAGTTAAGCAAGAAGAACAAAATGGGTAATCCTCGCAGGGATCGAGGACAAACTGACTCAGGAAAGGGAAAGCAAGCAGCTCCGAGTCTGTTGGTCCAACCAGCGCCTGTAGCCTAAGTGGATTCTGGCCTGAGCTCTGAGACCGAAACCCTACAATCTCTAGGGTCTAAAATGCAAAGACTGATTTCTTCAGTCTCTGACCTGAGTTGAAAAATGGATGTCTTCAACACCAGAGTTGTTGTACTGGAATCGACAGTAGACACCATCGAAATGGAGATGACTGAAGTTAAAAAACAGGCTGATGCGGCGACCAGCATGACTGCCATGATGCTGAAGGAGGAGCAACATTTCACGGCATGACTTGAAACACTGGAAAACCAGGTACAGGCAACTAACCTTAGAATCCTGGGCCTCCCTGAGGAAACTGAAGGTGATCATCCAGTTATGTTTGTAAAGGACTGGTTTGCTGAAAAACTTCAGTCGGAAGGGGACACAGATTGATTTCAAATCCAGAAGGTATACTGCATTATGCCACGTGGTCGTACGGAGGCCACAAACAATCCTCGTACTCTCCTAGTAGTTACAGCAAGAATGGGTGAACGAGACCGTATCTTAGTGCTGGCAAGTAAATACAGCCTGATCAACCAAGATGGTCACACTATAAACATATTTCCTGATATCAGTTACGCGACGAGGCAGCAGAGGAAGAAATCTGATGGAACCCGTCATATCCTGAGGCAGGCTAACATACCCCATTCCATCGTCTTCCCTGCCAGGCTGCGTACTGCATACCAGGGTAATGTCTGGGCCTTCTCAGATCCTGTGGATGCAGGTCGATGGGCTAAGAAAGTGCAGGAGGAACAATGGCATAGAAATGTGGGAGATGAAGATGAAGAGGACGATAGTTTCGGCTTGCCCACCTGAAAGCTTACACTGTTTTTCCTTTGCTGGACCTTGAGTATGGGACTGTCCCAATGGGTGTAAAATTTATTTTCCTTACCACGTATGTTGGACCTAAGCGATCCCAATATTTAAAGATGCTGTCTACTCCTCAGGTTAGACCTCCCGTTTTGGAGGCTATGAGTTTGTATATCTGCTTGATATTTTTTCTACATGTTGTTCAGAGACTATAGCGCTTATTTTTCTCAATTTATCAATGTCAGGGGATCAGAGTTTATTTGCTGGACTCTTTATTGCAAAGTACAGAGTGTGTTAAATTAAAGACACTGCAAGTATTTAGAAGACTAGCATGGCAAAACGTTCTCACTGGTGGGGTAGTTCTTTGAGGGAGTTTGAAATGATCATTTCATTAAGGGTACATCCATGCTGCTCATCAGCTCTTTCTCAGTTAATTAATCGAATTTTAGTTTTATTACTAAAATAATTGTTGAGATTTCCCCCCCGATGCTGTATCACTAATATGATAGATGCAATAATTTTCCTATGATTAATGGGCTAATGCCCTTGAGGTAATGTATCACTTTGGACTGTAGATCGTATAGAATGTACTTAATTGTAAGTCAGTTGCAAAACTAATAAAAATAAAGTATAAAAAAAAAAAAACAACAACCAGAATACTATCATATAAAGTAAAACCACATGCTTAAGAAGCACCATCAAATATAGGGAGTCTAAACATGCGACTGCTACTGATTCTTGCAAAGGCAGAATCAAGTGGACTAATGTGCTGTACATAACCCAAGGCGTTCAAACTTCTTGGAATTGCTGTCTTTTACATTATATAAAGCTCATTATCCATGGTAAAACAAGTCAATGTGGGTGGATTTTTTTTTAATTCTTTGGTAACTGTGTAAGGCCCACTGGGCATAAGGCCTGTTTACAGGGGTGACCTGTAGCCATGCAAGGCCCACTTTATAGGGGTAACCTGAGAGCACTAGGGAGGTTAAATGACTTGTTCGGAGTCACAGTGCATGCAAGTGAGGGTTGTGGGAATCAAACCCAGATCTTCTGGATATGCCAAGCTCGTTCACAGCTTGTTATTCTAACCTCTAGGCTATACTGCCAGGCCCCCTATGTTTAAAGGCATAGTCTGGATTTATCATTTGCTCAGTTTACATTACTAGGAAACATATTTCATTATGAAATATTGGATGGGGTAGCCTGTTGGGTTTAAATTGTACATTAAATTAAGTTTTCCAGCTAAAAATACATTTATTAACGGTTTTGCTCAGAGGATAACCTCATGAGATGCAGCATCTTCTTTTCACGAGGGCCCCAGCATATAGCAGTTGAACAAAGTAAATGTTACACAAGACTGTGCATTTATAAAGAAAACATTAATGAAATTCATGATTTATGCCCTACTCCAAGCTGCCATATTATGGGAAGCACAAGATACTGTGCGGTGTGGCCTGGGTGCCCAGTCTATTTTAAAATGGGAGTAAATAGTAATGGTCAGAGGAGTCTGCCTCTTTTGTACACTTAACACTGGGTGTAGGGAGGTGAGACAGACTCTGCTCCTAAATTAAATTTCAAATTCTGAATTCTCTTTATTGTAAGTAATCTTTCTGCAACTGAATCATTTGATGCGCACTGTGTATCACTTGGGTGCGTATGCCAAGAATTTAAGGTTTTGATTGCATTGCTATTCCGACTTAGAGCACCACAAACTAGGATACTGCCTTGTTCTTTTGTTTTGTATACCTGATACAGTATAGCTGCTTTTATGTTTCCTATGTTGTGCACTATATTGTTTATTTTCTTGATCTTGCTCCATTGCCAAGTCTATTAAGTCTCTTGCAAAGCAGTTCGCCAGTGCACAGCTGTGGCCAAAAAATGGATCCACACTCTAAAGAGGAGGGCACTTAGACACAGAAAAGTAAGACAGAGTTTAGCCATATTTATATTTGCTGAGAAATAAATTACTTTAAATAATTAAAAAATACCGTGGGTGCAGTACGAATTGCAGCATTATAAAAGTTTATGAAATCAGAAGACTTCTGACACTTTTTTTTATAGTAAATACACAAAAATAAAGGTCCAGGCTTCTTCACGTGCTTCACTGCACTGCTATTTTAAATGACCAACCCTATAAAGGCATGAGCAGCCCCACTCCCTTCTCAGTTCTTTTCCACGGAGACAGAGGGACATAGCTCAAGCTATGGGGGACTGAGGAGAGAGAGAGAAAGGTGCCCAGGCCTATAAGAACGTCTGGATACACCAGATAGTCAGTTCCAGGAGAAAGCCCCCTACAAGGGGGATAGTGGGAGGGAAAGCAGACCTGATGACTGAGATCCTCTCGAAGATCTACTGTTGTGGTAAGTTCTTATGTAACTGTTCTATCTTCTTCGGGGGTATCTCAGTCATCAGGTCACACCATAGGAATGAGTCCCAAGCAGTTACAGGTGCAAACAAACAGTCTGAGAGGAAGGCCAACCTTAAACTAAAGAGAGGAGGCACTGCAACACATGGCATACAGAACCATCCGCATCTCCAGGACATTGATATGTAGGGAGGTTTCAATCTGGGACCAAGAATACTGGATTTGAAAGGGACCCAGATGAGCTCCCCAGCCCAAACCAGAGGCATCTGTGGTGAGGATCTGTTGTGGAGAGGAGATTTGGAATGGAATTCCTTGCAACAGGTTCAGGGGGTCCATCCACCACTGAAGTACCTTGTGGACTGGGGAGGAGACCATCACCAACTGATCTAGTCCGTCTGTTCGCTGGTCCCAGAGTACTCTGAGAGTCCACTGGAGAATGTGCATGTGGAGACTGGCCAGTGGAACAGTGGGAATGGCAGCTGCCGTCAGTCCCAACAGCCTCAGGTACACCCTGGCTGGAATATAATGGCTCTAGGCTATCTCCTGAGCCTGGGCAATAAGGCACTCCACCCTGTTTTGAGGAAGGAGGGCCTTCCCCTACACCAAGTCTAGAACCACCCCTATATATTGCAGCCTTTTGGATTGGACCAGGACTGACTTGGGCAGGCTGACGGCAATGCCCAGGGAGAGGAACAACTCAAGAGTTCTGTCCAAAGTCCCCAGGAGCTGTTCCCTGGATGGGGCCTTTAGATGCCAATCATCCTGATAAGGGAAAACGTACATTCCCTCCCTTCTGAGAGCCACAGCTACCGCTGCTAAACACTTGGTAAAGACCCAGGGCGCAGAGGACAAGCCAAAGGGTAGCACTCTGAACTGGTAATGCTTGCCCTGGAAAAGAAACTGGAAGAACCTCCTGTGGGTAGAAAACACTGGGGTGTACAGGTAAGTGTCCTGCATGTCCAGAGAACACAGCCAGCCTCCTTTCTTCAGAAGGGACATTAGGCCTGGCAAAGTTACCATTTGGAATTTTTTGTACTGGACATACAGATTGAGGTTCTGTAGGTCTAAAATGGGCCTCAGATCTTCGGTCTTTTTGGGGACCAGGAAGAACCTGGAATAGAACACAGCAGTTACATAAGAACTTACCGTAACAGTAGATCTTCGAGAGAGGTTCCTGCAGTAGGTCTTCACATATAGGACTGCGCCGCCTGGCGTCAGGTCTGACAGCAAACTTGTAGATAACAATCATCAGCGGGGACCGACCCCAACGTCGGGACATGGTGAAGTCAGCCCGACTATAAAAGGGGTGATCCCGTGCCCGCTCTCCATTTCTTTTCCAACGGAGACCTAACGATAGACAAGGAGAAAACCAGAGTGAACTCCAAAGACCCTGCTTCCACTCTAGTCCAGCCGGACTAGAAAGGATGGAAAGTAAGGCATCCAAAAACCAGGGGAAGGAGGGAGGGAAACTAGACCTACTGCAGGAACCTCTCTCGAAGATCTACTGTTACGGTAAGTTCTTGCGTAACTGTTATATCTTACTTCGAGAGGGTTCCTGCAGTAGATCTTCAGCATCATGGCAGTCATGCTGGTCGCCGCATCAGCCTGTTTTTTAACTTCAGTCATCTCCGTTTTGATGGTGTCTCCTGTCGATTCCAGTACAACAACTCTAGTGTTGAAGACATCCATTTTTCAACTCAGGTCAGAGACTGAAGAAATCAGTCTTTGCATTTTAGACCCTAGAGATTGTAGGGTTTCGGTCTCAGAGCTCAGGCCAGAATCTACTTCGGCTACAGGCGCTGGTCGGACCAACAAACTCGCAGCTGCTTGCTTTCCCTTTCCTGAGTCAGTTTGTCCTCAATCCCTACGAGGATTACCCATTTTGTTCTTCTTGCTTAACTCTTTCCAAATATCTGCTTATAATTTATATTAAATTTCAAATTGTAGACTTTTATTGCTTATTAAGATCACAACATGCAGAGCTAATGTAGAGTACGTCTGGTCTGCTCGGGCTCCACAGCGCCCCCTCTTTTTTTAGTTGTTTTTAAATCTGCTGTAATATTTCTTGTCTTAATAGCTTTACACTTGCAAAACACAATAAAAAATAAAGTATATAAAACATCTTGAAAAGCATAAATAGCTTTCTGGCCGCCACCACCACAAAACTCCACCAATGATACAGTTGTCTGGAACTAGTTAAAGCTGTCCACAGAAGCCCAAGACCAAATGATGGGCCAAAATAGTCTGCATGAATGTTAAAAAGATTTGCAATGTGGTTTCCAGGCATATCCCAGTATGAATGAGCAAGAATTCAAAACCACAAATGTGAGCATAAGTGTACCTGAAATTATCACATTTCGTCCAACAGGATGCCGACCCACTAGTTAGGAAGTGCATGTGCTGCACTTGAGTACAAAAATAATGCATAATACATTTCAAACAAATTCTTTCCAAACATTTAGTTGACTTGAAAAAATTATTATAAATAATTTACCATTGATCCACCATAAGAGAAGTCATTAAATCTTTAAAGAGCTGCTGACACGCTCCAGGAAGGCAACCCATAACATGGAGTTGCCTGCCCTAGAAGCTATTTTAGCCATATATTGAATTTTTTGGTTAGTTAGAAAAATAGGTATTTATTCTATAAAGCCTGGCTCATAATGTCCTTGTACAAGCTGAGCAGCTGCCGAGCGCTGCAGCCCTGCCCCTAAAAACAGCATGATGATGTAAGATAGGGAATGGGGTTGCAGGCACTCTGTGGAGTTAGTAATGGAATGGGGGGGGGGGGCACTGCCTAAATGTGCTTAGATTCTCTTTGCTGGCAGCTATGCATGTATGGGGTGTATACTTTCCAGTAAAGATAATCTAGGTATAATTATTCAGCCCCCCTTCCTCAATTCCATTACTTGCTCCATAGAGCGCCTGCAGCTCCATTCCCTACTTTGCATCATCATTATGCAGTTTCTAGGGGTGGGGCTGCAGCGCTTGGAGGCCGCTCATCTCGAAGAAGGAATTTACGAGCCAGGCTTTATGGGGTAAATAACTACTCTTCTAACTAACCAAAAAATTCAATATATGGGTAAAATAGCTCCTAGAGCAGGCAACTCTACGTTATGAGTTGCCTGCCTGGAGCCAACAATTGTGTCAGCTGGTCTTTAAGTTGCTTTGTAAAAGCTGGAAAATGTGTTTGGAAAGCAGAAGCCTTTCAGTTCTCTCAGTATACTAGTAAAAAGATTAAACGTGATACCAGTGAGTGGATGTAAGAGTCTCTATGATGCATATACATAACATTGCATGAATGGTTTTCAAGGCTCTGCTCAGATTATGTCATGACTTCATAAAAAAATCTCCTGCTCAAAATCCCTGTTTGTGAGATGACAACCAGATGGCCCTAAAACCCCTGTTCATGAGCTGTCAAAATCCTTGTTCGTGAGGTGTCAGAATCCCTGTTTGTGAGCCAATCCCTGTTTGTGAGCTGTCAAAATCCTTGTTCGAGAGAAGACAACCAGATGGCCCTACCTCACGAACAGGGATTGGCTCACGAACAGGGTTACTCACACCTCTCAAACAAGGATTCGGCCCATGAACAAGGATTTTGACAGCTCACGAACAGGGATTTTTAAAGGTTGCTGTTTCTTTGCCACTTCACTCTAAAGAAACGGTTAGGACTTTTGCCTTGAAATTTGCAGAGTAGAAAGGCAGTGTCGCAGAGATGTGACTTATACCGGTTTGGTGTAACAGTTTGCATTGGTTACATAGTTATGGCATTCCGAACTTGAGAAATTTCCCATAGGATAATTTTGTGGTGAACGCGGCACCTTTTAGTGCCTATATATCGAAAATGGCTAAACACAGCGGTGTACTAAGCACACGTGCAGGATACCAGTCCATGATTACAACTGCAGTGGCATGTTTTCCAAGGATGCTACAGTTACTGAGATATCGTGCCATCTGTAGCACATGAGTTACTTGGAATGTGTCTACGCCTGCGCTGCATCTCTACAATTATAGGTAGGTGGGATCCTGTGCTCCCACATATGGATACCATTATGCAGTAATGGGACTGCTGGGTCATCCATTATGCAGTATGGCCCTGCACTCCCACAGGGAGATGACAGTTCATTACAGTGTCTGTACACTTATGGATAGATGGGCCCTGCGCTCCAAAAACATGATATCATGGGAGCACAGGGCACTCCCAAAACCATTTAGGGTAAGATTACACTTTCTCAAATTAATGCATCAGTTAGGGTTGAAGCGACAAAAGTAGGGAAATGAGGCATTAGAGTTGGGACCCTAACACCCCCCACCCTACCACCTCACCCCCACCCTCCACAGACCAACAGGTGACAGGGTGTACCTTGGGGTCTTCAGGCCTAACTCTCTCCCCATTCTCCTATACTGTACCATGTCAGCTTTTTTAAACATGGAATGGGGTGAGAGTTAAGGCCGACGACCCCAAGGCACACCCCGTCGCCTGTTGGTCTGTGGGGGTGTGGTAGGGTGGGGGGTGTTAGGGTCTCAACCCTAATGTCTCATTTCCCTACTTTTGTCGCATCAACCCTAACTGATGCATTAACAAAGTTTTTTTGCAATGAATATATATACTGGCCCAATAGGGCCAGTATAGTTAGGGTTGCATGGTCACTTCTTTTTCTTTCCATTTATAGCTTTTTTTTTTGTTCCCATTCCCCCCGGGGCCACAGCATACACATGCATGTATGCACATGGAGGCGCACGTACATGCCAGGATCAGGTGGCCCCTTCCCCTGACTTATGTTGCCGCCTACGTGCCCACCGGACCGCCACCTGGTGGGAGCGGAACTACAGATGTGCGGGCATCCTCCCCATTGGAGTGGAGAGCCATGGCTCAATCCCACTCCAACCCCCCCCCCACCCCCGAGCTGGCACCACAGCAAACAAGGTCATTCCCGAACCCGGGTCACCAGCGTAGCATGAGGTAAGGAGCCAGCACCTCAACCCTCTACACAACCGGGCCGGCTGCACAGTCACTTCTATGTTAAACCCCAAAGTTTGCACTTTAATAACTTTGCAACCGTTTTTCCAATTTGTCTGAAATCTTGCATGCATGGCATCCAACCATAGATCTTTGGAACTGGAAAGTGTTGTTCCGGTCGGATGTACGGTTGCTGAACCGTGGAGCATCCAAAAAGTGAAAATTACCCAACTTTTGCACATTTTTCAGTCAGGCATAATGGACTGAAGAATGCATCTGAGTGGATTCAAATTTGCTTGTCTATATGTGGCTTGGGTTAAACTGATGCTTTTTGAAGACTTGGTGAAAAAATATTAATTCGTTCAAAAGTTATGCAAGTTTTTCATGTCCCATTGTGGCCTATGAGAAAATTTATATGTGCACTGCGAAAACTTTTGCGATCGCGTTTTTGTTATTGTGTTCCCTAAATTTGTTTTCGTGCTACCGCCATCTTGTTTTCAGTTAGCGAGAGACAAAAAACGTAACTCGTAAAATAATGCCCTTTTGTAAACACCAACAGTTGTGTTTACCTAAGCAGGCCCGTAGGAACATGACCCTGGCATTAGCTTTTCAGCAGGTGATCTGGAAATATATTTTTTCAAATTTTTTCCACCATTTTGCCGTTTTGTTGTCATGACAAAATTTTTTGTTGTTGCGGCAATGATCACAATCAAAAAATAAGGAACCTTGACAATATTGCGCGACAACATTCCCATTATAGAGATAGGAGTACCGCAAACTCATTAAAGTTATTGCGAAAGTACTGCACAAACGCATTTTCCAATGTGTTGTTTTCTTTGTCAATTCATTGTGCCAAGGTGGATTGTGCTTTTGGGCTGAAATTTGCAGGGTGCAAGCCCTGGCCCCACAGATGTGCCTTTTGGTGGTTTGGTCCCAAAACATTCAACGGGCCCATAGTTACAGCATTCTGAAGTTGAGAAATTTCCCATAGGATAACGTCTGGTGCCCGTATCTCAGAAACGGTGCGAGATACGAATTTTTCACTACCCACAGCTTAGTCCACCTTTTGGTGGACTAAGCATGTGAGGAAATTTCAAAGTCATAGATTACACCTGTGGAATTTTTTTCATAGGTTGTACGGTTACTGAGATATTGGCAAATTAGTGTTAAACGAGTTCCTTTTCAGGCCTACAGGACTACTGTATGGCTCCGTTGTTGTATGTAAGTGGGAGTGCAGGGCCCGGTGGGCCTGCGCTCCCACAGACGCATATCATTATGCACAGATGGGCGGTTTGGTGGGCCCCGCGCTCCCACCAACACATACCATTTACTAGTTACATTACACTTTCAAAAAGTAAGGCAATTCATTGCAAAAAACTTCTTAAATGCATTAGTTAGGGTTGATGTCACAGTGACAAAAGTTTGGAAATTCAGTGTTAGGGTTACCCCACCACCACCCGCCCCACCACCCATCCTCCACACATCAACATACATCGAATGCGCCATGGAGTCATCAGTCTAACTCTCACCCCATTCTCCTATACTGTAGCATGTCAGCTTGCTTACATTGAATGGGTGAGAGTTGGGCCCTCCTGACGACCATACACACCCCGCATCTGTCGATGTGTGGATGATGGTGGTGGTGGGGTAATCCCTAACATTGAATTTCCAAACTTTGTCGCTGTGATATCAACCCTAACTGATGCATTAACAAAGTTTTTGAATGTGATATATATATATATATATATATATATATATATATATATATGTAAACACACATATATACAGTCTTACTGTATATGTTGCTAGCCGAAACTGCCTCAGTTCTTTTCTTTTCCTTGTGTTGTACAGCTCGGTCTACATCGTCGGGTGCAAGAACTTTGTCATTCTCCTTGTAACTGTTTCTGTGTAGTTTGTCATGTTGCTTTAGGTTTCCACAGTTAGTGTTACAAGTTTTTACTTATACCCAGTGTCTTTGCTATTTTTAAATGTTTGTTTGGTTATTTTTTTGGTGTGAATTTCATGCTTGTGAAAGGTGCTAGATTAACAGCACTGGGAACAGAAGATCTTATCCACATGATAAGTACAGCATTAGTGATCACAGTGCAAGCTTCCCCATACTACCCCACTAATGTGCCTCAGCCCTGTCATGGAGGGAACACCACATAAGTGAGAGATTAGTTCAGATTCCATGCCCATTCAGTCCATGACTCTCATGTGAGACTGCCAAAAAGGGTGCCAGTTGTGTTGGTGATTTTGTGATGCGGACACCTGCCCATTGTTAACTGGATTGAGACCACTACAACTCATGTCACATAGGTTGCAGAACAACCAGCAGGTGATAATGTCTTTGCTATTTTTAGTGGTTTTTAGGTGTCATTATTACTCTTGGTGCTATTGCCGAGCCTAGTTTGCTCTTTGCTTCACACAAACATAGAATCTTCTTTGAGAATATCTCTTTCAGCAGGTCACATCTTTGGAACTATACAGTAGCTGCCAGGCACTAGGACCACACGGAAACTTTTCTAGCTAGCAGTCTACTGGGGCCACCCACAATGATGTCATCACATTGATGTCCTCCATATATAGCTGTGGACGGTCCCACGTCCTCCTCAGTTCTTTTCCCGCCATCAACCATCACACATTGGACTCCATGTAGCCTCTGCCACTTCAGTCGACTGCCAAAATTTCTCACATTTTTTCCATTTCAGTTTAGTTTCTTTTCTCATCCTAGTCCTTTCATTACTTTATAACTTAATGTGATTTTTCTTCTTTTTTATGCCGACTGACTCTGAGAATCTCTTCCAACGTTGCAGTTGCAGCAAGAAGATCTACGACAAGGACGACCACGAGGCCTGCGTCTGCTGCCTTGGCACCATTCATGATGCTAAGGCCTGTGAGATCTGCCAAGGCTTCACCAGGCCACCTGGAGGCGATGCCAGAAAACCTTAAAAGCATACCTTATGGAGCAGAAGGTTGCCAAGATAGAGAGGGAGTTCCAGGCCAGGAGGTCCTCTGCTTCCCCCACCTTGTCCATGAGCTCCCATGCTGTCAAGGCCCAGGACAAGTCGGGAGGGGGCACAAACACCAGGATACAGAGAGGCGCTCCTGGGAATGATCTTCCTCTATCAGTCTTCACCATTCATCACTGTTGGGTACCAGCCGGAGGCGTAGGACCAGCATGTTCCCATTAGTGTGAATGAATGGTGAGGACTTCATCCAAGAAGATCAGGAATTACGGTAGGTACGTAATTTCCATATCTTCCTGGACTAAAAGTCTTTACCATTCATTGACAATAATGGGACTACGTTGGAGGTGCTAGGATATCTGGCTGCGACCCACCAGTGATGAATGGTGACGATATACAGGAAGATCAAGAATTACGGTAGGTAGCCGGCCCGGTGGCACTGAGGCTTAAGGCACTGGACGCCACACCTTGCACCACACCGGCGACCCGGGTTCGAGAGTGGACCCAGGTTGGCAGGGGAGTAAAGGATTGAGCATCCGGAGGACAGCTGTCCTTTCCTGGGAGGGAAGGCGGTTCTAGTTCTCGCAGTCTAGTGGCTCCTAGTGGTGACTGGGGGCTTTTAGCAGTCGGGAACCAGTTTGCAGGGGATTGACCACGGTGGCGCTTCTGCGGGCATGTTTGGGAGTGTTCACACGTCGCGCTGGAGCGCATTGCACTACCAGGCCAATGGGGGGGACAGAAAACATGAAAATACCCACTTCCCATTGGTAGGCAAAGGTGGGTCTAGCGGCGCCAGCACCACATCCAGTGTCGGGCCGAGGTGTTTTCCTGGTCTCCCCTCGTCCATCTCCACCAGACACTTAGATAGAGCGCCGGTTTGGAGTTGGTGGTCCTTACTCCCTGGGGACTCAGATCTGGGGGGTTCGGAGATGTGGCGTGGGTAGTGTCCTGGACTGGGGAGCATTGGGCTTCAGGCAAACGGGATCAGCCGGTAAGCCCCACAACCTTGCTGGAGAGAGTCCAGTGTGGATAGGGTGCATAAATAAAGTAAAAAAAAAAAAAAAATTACAGTAGGTACGTAATTTACATTTCTAAGATTGTGGATATGTTGTTCTATCCACACTTGTTGGCAGATCTGCCTTCCCCTTTAAGATCGCCGGAACGTCTTTAAGCTGGCTCCTCCCACCCACCCGGGTGGTATAACCCTGGCTCCACCCCATGACGTCAGATCTTCCTTTCCGCTGGAAGGTTCAGGTTCCCTCCTTAGTGCTTTCGCATGTAGTAGGCCCTGGCTCTCGAATCTTCAGATTTTCTTCCAAAAGTTACTTCAAATCTCATTCAAGTTTCATCTTCTACCTCTTCCCTTGCTACCGCGATGGAAGAAAAATCGGTTCCTGTGTTTCGCTGGTGCCCTTGTGGGCAGAAGATGTCTCGCACCGACCCTCACGCCGTGTGCATTTACTGCCTGGGACATGATCACGATCTGCAGGCCTGCAATCACTGTCAGTCCTTTTCTCCATTTGTTCTGGAAGACCATGCTGCCTGACTTCAATTGGGGCTACCGGAGAAGCGTTACCCACCGGTTAAATCTAAGGATGCCCGTTGGGTGGTCTCCACGGCTTTAGGGTCCGCTAAGCAGCTGGAACAGCTCAAGGCCTTCGAGGAGGAGGTGGCCCAGGCTGCGGCTGGCGCCTCTTCAGCTTTGGCCTTCATTCCGCTCCAACTGGGATCCTCCTATTTGGCTTCCTTCAGGGAGTTGTGCCAGTCTCACTTGACCAAGGGAGAGGGCCCTTCTGAGTCGCACATTCGCGCTCCTGCAAGAAGGAGTCGAAAAAGGAAAAGTTGCAACATCGACGCTCTTGGGACCAGGAGCGGTCCCGCTCACAGGAAACTCCTGTTTTGACTTCAGTTGAAGTCGCGGCCAAGGCCGCTGGTTTCACAGTGCCCCTGTCAGACCAGTCAGCCGAGACGCCTGTTGGTCTGGCTGAGATTTTTCTCGAGCCGATTGACAGGTCGTCAACTGATCCAGCCGATGGCTCTATATTTAGGACTCCAGTGCCCTCGGATGGGTTGGCGCAGCCCACTGGGTCGGACCCACCCATCAAGGAGCCTGATCTGGAGCCACGGGTTTCCCCGACTCCTCCAGAAGTCCCCCGCCGACAGTCGAGGTCTCGGTCTCGTTCCTCTACCTCGACATCGGACAAGACTCGCCGTCACTGGCGATCTCGATCCCGACACCATGGTAAGCGGTGTCGCCTCTATTCGTCTTCGTCCTCCTCGGATGAGGAGAGGCTCCGGCACAAGTTGCATCTGCGCTACGAAGACCTGATGCGGCAACAGTTGGTCCTGACCTGGTTGAAACTGATTCCGGCTTCTACCACGGCCATTAAGTGGCTTTCACCCAAGCAACCGACATCGGCCACTGCCACCGTCACCTCCACGGAGGTGCCAGCTCAGCCGAAGCCAGCTACTCCCTCGATCTGGGTGGAGCCGCTGCCCGAGCAACCGAAGTGCGGGGCTCCGACCAAGGAATCTCGGTTGGTTCAAGGTTTGCCCCATCTGTTGTCGGTCACCCTTACTCCCAACCGCCCAAGGCGGGTTGAGGGTGACACGGATGGTCGCCCGCTTTTTGAGGACTCCTCTGAGTCCGAAGACTCCTCGCTGCTCTTCCATCCCATTGACGTTGAGTCTGCTGGGGGTCTTTCCGTTGACGAGGGCCCCACCTCGTTGATGGGCATTTGTCGGCTCATTTCTGAATCCACAGGAATGGAGCTCGAGCCCGTTCAGAAATGGGCCAAATATCCCCTTACAGAGATTCTGGACAAAGGGGATAGTCCGATGGAGGCCTTTCCCGTGGCTGAGGCCATTGTGGGCCCAACTTTGGATATGTGGCAGCATCCTGCATCCTGCCCTGCGCCTTCTGTCCGGATGGCCCGCAAGTATGCAGTCCCTATGGGGTCCCTGTCAGGGTTCTTGGAGCACCCCTTGGCAGTGGGGTTGGTGGCAGACTCTGTTTTCTGGTGCTCAGGCAATAAAGGAGATGTGGACAGACCCCAGACAAGGAATCCAAGCAGTTGGATCACTCGAGAGAAAAAGGTCTATGCAGCTTTCTCGCTCGGCCTCTGCCAGGCCAGCTCAGCCGTGATCATGGCACACTTCTCATATGCCCTCTTTTGCTCTTGGACGAGGTGATTCCTCATCTCCCAGGGGACCTCCAGACCACGGTCAAGCAGGTTTGAGACCAGGGTATGGCAGTGGCGAAGCAACAACTCCAGACTGCTCTGGACATTGGTGACTCTTGTGCCTGTTCAGTTGTGGCCACAGTGGCCATGCGCCGCAGGGCTTGGTTGCGCATCTCAAACTTTACTGCTGATATGCATCACAAACTAACAGATGTCCTCTTCTTGGGCGCTGACCTGTTCGGACCCGGTGTGGAGGGCCACCTCCAACATATTGAGAAGTCCAGTGCCACCTTGTACTCCACCACATCTGCTCAGAAGGACAAGGGTTCCAAGCGTCAGAACCGCAAGACCTTTTGTTCATCCACTCCTGCAACCAGACCAGCCCAGCAGCAGCTGGGCTAGCAGGCTCAAACTTGGTGACCTCGGGCCAAATCTGTGGCCTCTTTGTTCCGGAAGCCCGGAGGGAAAGGTCCCAGTGGCCCGTCCGCCAGGTCCTCTTGCTCCAAGCCTGCTCAGTGACAGGTTGGGGGGTGCCTCCCCACATCCCATCACTCCTCCCCTGGGACCTCCTGTGGGGGGCCGGATCAGCCACTTCCTTTCTGCCTGGTTTGCTGTCACCACAGACTGCTGGGTTTTGGAAGTGGTCGGTGAAACCTGCCTCTGGAATCGAGCAGACCCCCCATATCGAGCCCGCGCCCTGTGGAGGGATCTGGTGTCCGCAGTCACTCAGTCAGCTCTCCGAGACGACATAGCTCAGCTCCTCCGCAAGCAGGTGGTGCGCAGAGTAGCGAACTCTCCTTCAGACCCAGGGTTCGTTTCCAGGTACTTCTTGGTACCAAAACAGACGAGGGGGCTGGTGCCACATTCTAGATCTACACAATCTGAACAAGTTCCTCAGGTCCTGCACTTTCCAGATGGTAACTCTGGCTCAGATCATACCATCCCTGGAGCAAGACATGTGGTTCTGCTCCCTAGATCTCCAAGACGCATTCTTTCACGTCCCGATCTATCCATCCCACCGACAGTTCCTTTGCTTCCGAGCTGAGGGAACCCTCTACGAGTTCCTAGCCATGCCGTTCAGCCTATCTTCAGCCCTCAGGGTCTTCACCAAATGCATGTCAGTGGTGGCGGCTTTCCTGAGGCCCGGGGGGTATGGGTGTGCCCTTCCCTGGATGACTGGCTGATAGCAGGTCCCTCCAGGCTGGAGGTGGAGCAGTCCAGGGATCTGGCCCTCCAGGCTTGCTTCAACCTTGGCCTCCTGATCAATGAGGCCAAGTCGGAACTCGAGCCCTGGCAGGTGAGTCAGTTCACTGGGGCAGAGCTCGACTCCTGCCGAGCCAGACCTTGGCTCCTGTCAGACAGGGCGGAGGTTCTCATCTCCTTTGCCCAGTCATTTCTGGTTGGGCAATTGCGCCCTACCCAAGACTTCCTGTGTCTTCTGGGGTACATGGCGGCCTGCACCAGCATGGTCTCATCGCTCAGGTCATCTCGACTAGCTGGTCTCTGTGACCTAAAGGATGTGGGATGGCCTTCAGTGGTGGCTCGTCCCAGCTCATCTGCAGGAAGGGATCCCATTTGTCTGCCACGAGCCAACGGTCATCCTGATGACCGACACCTCTCTGATGGGTTGGGGTGCCCATCTGGGGGAGCACAGAGCCCATGGGCTCTGGTCCCCTCAGGAGTCCCGGTATCACATCAACCTGCTGGAGCTCCAAGTGGTTCGGTTCATTTGGGGGCCAGTGGTCCAGGTCCAGACGGACAATACCATGACCATGTGCTATCTCAACAAGCAGGGCAGGACGAACTCGTGCTCAGCTTGGAGGCAGATCTCCTAGCCATTCACGTGGCAGGAGCCTCGAACCAGCTGGCCGATGCCCTCAGTTGGTTGGACGAGGCATCTCATGGGTGGTCTCTCCACCAGGAGGTAGTGCAAGATCTGTTCTCCCACTGGGGCTTCCCGCAGGTGGACCTGTTCCCCTCCAAGGAGAACACAAAGTTGAGGCTATACCATGCCCGCCCCTCTCAGCAGGGCTCACTGCAGGGGATGCCTTCTCGAGGCCATGGACCCCAGGCCTCTTCTACGCCTTGCCTTCACTCCCCTTGATTCACTGAGTGCTCATCAAGGTCAGGAGGGACGAGGTGCAGGTGATCCTGATAGGCCCAGACTGGCCATGCCAGTTCTGGTATCCAGATCTCCTCAGCCTCAGCTCCAGGCTCCCGAGGTGGCTTCCAGCACGTCTGGACCGGATCTCCATCAATCAGGGGAAGGTTCTCCATCTGAACCTTCAATCCCTGCACCTGACAGCCTGGTTCCTGAGCAGCTAGAGTTCCACACCCTGGGTCTCTACGACAAGGTCCTCAACGTCATTGAGGCTTCCCATAAAGAATTGACAGAAAATGCTACGCCTTCAAATGGAAGAGATTTTCCATTTGGTGTCAGGGCAAAGGGTTGGACCCATCGTCCTGTCCGGTGGCTAGCATTTTGGACTGTCTCTGGTCCCTGGCCCAACAGGGACTTCAGTTGATGACCCTGACAGCCATCTCTGCTTACCGGGCTTGGGCCAGTCAGCAGTCAGTAGCGCAGGAGAAAGTGCTCTGGCGCTTCTTCAGAGGCTTAGATCACATATCCCCTCCGGTGCGTGAACCTCCACCTCCGTGGGATCTACTGCTGGTTTTGGCAAAGCTCATGGGCAAGCCATTCGAACCAATGCACAAGTGTGACATCTCACATTTGTCATGGAAGATCACCTTCTTGGTGGCTATCATGTCAGCCAGAAAGACTGGGGAGTTACAGGCGCTCTCTATTGAGTCTCCTTATCTGGTCTTCCACAGGGACAAGATTGTCCTACGCCCCTACCTAAAATTCCTTCTGAAAGTGGTGTCGGAGTTTCACCTTAACCAGGTGATTATTCTGCCAGTGTTTTAACCCAGTTACACCTCGGAGGCCGAGTACAGGCTCCATACCTTGGACCTGAGGTGAACACTCACCTACTACAAAGAGTGTATGGCAGAAGTTCGGGGGAAAGTTCGCCAGCTGTTTGTCACCTACACTGAAGCCGCACCTGGCAGACCTGCAGCCATGTGGACGATTGGCAGGTAGATCACTTCCTGCATCGATCTCTGCTATAGGTTGGCAGGTAGGGAGCCTCCCGTAGGGCCTAAGGCTCATTCCACCCGCCATACTGCTGTGTCAGTGGCTGCTTCTAGGGATGTCCCTATCCAGGAAATCTCCAGGGCTGCTACCTGGAAGTCAGCACACACCTTCATTACCCATTACCACATGGACCTTGAGTCACGCCAGGATACTGGTTTGGTACCTCAGTTCTCCAGTCCTGTTCCTAAATAGAGGGTGTGTCTTGCCTCCCTCCTTCCGCAGAACTGCTAGGAGTCTGCCAACAAGTGTGGATAGAACAACATATCCAGATCCTAGAAAAACAGGTTACTCACCTGTAACAGTAGTTCTAGGAGTGGTATATGTTGTTCATCCACATTACCGACCTACCCTGGCTTCAATGCACAAACCTGGTTTCCAGCGGGCTAAGATCTGTCATCATGAGGCGAGTCGAGGGTTATACCACCGGGTGGGTGGGTGGGAGGAGCCAGCTTGAAACGTTCGGCAGTCTTAAAGGGAAGGCAGATCTGCCAACAAGTGCGGATGAACAACATATACCACTCCTAGAACTGCTGTTACAGGTGAGTAACCTGTTTTTCTCAGTCACCACTTGCAGCACCGACCGCTTCGGGGTCATCTGTCGGGCCGGCGGCGACCCTTGCTGCCATTCACACCCTCTCTACCTCATTTTTGACTCTGGCAGCTCCACTCACCAGTGCCTGTCCACCTGGTGGTGCTTCATTGACGGCGGGCCTCTCAGCACCCCCGCCGTCGATCCTAACTGCTTCCCTCGCCCTTTCCTTCATGGGTGGGACTCTGGCAGTGCAGCCTTTTGATTCCACTGTGGCTGGTGTTTGCTCATCGTCAATGGGGTCTTGTTCTCCCCCACTGGTGCTGTCACCCCTGCTGCGCTTGCTTCCCCCTCACTGTCGGGCAGCAGCCAGGTTGTTGACCAGGTTTCAGCTGACAATGGCCTGTCATCATCAGGCTTCGGACCCATTCCTGTGACACCGCCAGACGTTCCTCAGTTGCCTGGGATATAGCCTTCCCCCGACAGTGCCTCTGCCTGACTTATCGACGCTGGGGCCTCAGACCTCCTCATCACAGCCTGTGCCTACTATGCCAACACTGGGGCCTCAATACCCCCCATCAGCGCCGCAAGACCCCTTGCCAACGCTGCTTACCATCGACATTCAGACTGTGCTACCTTCTTCTGGGAATCCATGCACTGGGTTGCTCCTCCTCGGGTCCGTCGCCAGTGGGACCTGCTAGACCAGCCCCCGCACCAACACCTTCTACTCCCTTGGGACTAGGCCCCTCTTGTTCACCAGTGTCTTCAACACCCATTTCGGAGCCAGGGGATTAGGATGACTATAATTCGGACCTCATACCCCTGATGAGGATGACAGTGATGAGGGTGAGGGGCACAGAGGTCCCTCCAGCAACTCCACAGTTTCCTCGGATGGTAAGGACTCCACACACTGCACCCTGAGGTCCCATTCAGATAACTCCTCCTTCATTTCGGTCATGAAACAGCTCCAGGCCGCTATGGGGTTTGATGCAGCAGAGCAGGACATTACCAGGAGAAACCTGGTGGACTACCTGGACTTGTCAGATTTTCCTCCCCTCATCATCCCCCCCTGTGGTCAGTGCCTGTGAGGATGCCATCATGGCTGCCTGGCATAGACCTAACATGTTCCTGCCCGTGCCCAGAAAGGCGGACATGTTGTACCAGGCTCCCTCCAGGAATCCCTTTTTTGTACAGGCCGCACAGACCAATTTGGTGGTGATAAACATGGCCCATAATAGGTATAAGCGGCCACCGCATCTTAGTTCTCTCTCCCCCTTGATAAGGAATCTCAAAAACTGGACTTTACAGGTAGGAGGGTTTTCGCCTCTTCCACACTGGCCATTAGAATCATTACTTATTTGGGCAATATGCTCAGATACTAGAATTCTCTCTGGAAGAAGTCCAAAGCAGCAGCTCAGGCTCTTTCTGAAGGTCCCCAGAGGCAAGGATTACTCAAGGCCCTTCAGTCCAGGGCAGATGTGGGCAAACACCTTCTGAGAATGGCATATGGTGCCTTAGATGCCTCTACCAGAGCAGCTGTGGTGGGGATTTGCTTGCGGAGATATTCCTGGCTTAGAGTATCAGGCTTTGCCAGTGATGTCCAGCAATCTTTCATGAACGCCTCCTTCTGAGTTTTCAAACTCTTCGGGGTGGATGTCCAGGAGATTCTTAATGACCTGCAGGCCTCCAGGAGGACTCTGCGGTCCGTCCACTCCCTCTACCACACCCACCCAAAACGTGGGCAGAGGATACCCTTTCGGCGTGTAACTCACAGACCTAGCTCTGGGTCCAAACAGCTAAGGAATCATAAAGCCGGCACGGCCTTGCCTGCCCCTACCTCCACCACAGGAAAATCCTGAAGAGGTGAAGGAGTGGCCCCGGCAGCAGGTCCCACTTCAGCGTGACTCCTTCAGGGTTTTAAATAATTGATTAGCAGTTTTTTCCTTGGGGCAATACTAACTGTACAGAAAGCATTTATACAGGTTTCTGGAAGTGTTATGTTTGTTAAACACTGTGAGGCAAGTGCTAAGCATTTTCACAGTGTTTTAGAACTTTTTTGAGCAAAACGCTAATCAATTTTTAGAGTCAGATAAAACCCTGCTCCTTGCTTGATACCCCCCACCCACCCAAATCCAGTGACCCAGGATGCTCTGGTAGGGGGTCGCTTCTCTCTCTCTCCACCTCGATGGGTGGCGGGTGATTACAACAGACGTCTGGGTCCTACAACTCAAAGATCAAGGACATGCTCTAGAATTCCTTGAAATGCCCCTGGAATTTCCTCCGTACCCCTTGACTTACTCTCCAGGCCGCATACCAGTGCTGCTAGAGGAGATTTGCACTCTGCCGCAAAAAAAGGGCCAGAGAACCTGCTCCAGAGGATCAAGGTACAGGAGGTTCTACTCCCATTTCTTTCTCATCCCCAAGTCCACGGGAATCTTAAGGTCATCCGGGACCTGCGGAACCTGAACTTCTACATCCAGTACAAAAAAGTTCAGGATGGTTACTTTACAGGGCCTGTTGCCCCTTATACAGAATGGGGACTGGATATGCTCCCTGGATATGAAGGACGCCTACCTGCACATCAAGGTCTGCCTTCCCCACTGGAAGTACCTCAAGCTCTACTTTCGGGGGAGCACTACCAGTTCAGAGTCTTAACCTTTGGCTTGTCTTCGGCACCACTGGTCTTTACCAAGTGCCTAGCGATAGTGGCAGTAGCCCTTAGGAGGGTGGAGCTCTGTGTCTTCCCGTACTTGGACGACTGGCTTCTCAAAGCCCAGTCCAGAGAGCAACTGTCCCTGACCCTGGTGCATACCAGACAGCAGTTCGGTGTATAGGGTATCAGTGTCAACCTATCCAGGTCAGTTTTGACTCCATGTAAGCGGCTCCAGTACATAGGAACTATATTGGACACTGCCCAGGGCTTAGCTTTTCTACCCCAGAACAGGGCAGCGTGCCTGATAGCACAGGCCCAGAAACTGTACGACAGCCAGCATGTCACAGCCAGGACATTCCTGAGGCTGCTGGGCCTGATGGCAGCAGCCATTGCCCCAGGTCCCCTAGCATGGCTGCACATGTATATTTCTCCGTGGACTCTGAGGGTCCAGTGGGGTCAGCCCTCCTATGACCTAGAAGAGCAGGTTCTAGTCTCCTCACCTGTCAAGAAGGTACTTCTTTGGTGGATGGAACCCAGCAACCTACTCAAGGGGGGTTCCCTTCCTTATCCCTTCCCCACAGCAGCTCCACACCATGAACACCTCGGGGGCAGGCTGGGGGGCACATCTAGGCCCCTATCATACTCAGGGGACATGGTCTGCAGTGGACACTTCTCTCCACATCAACATCCTCGAAATTAGAGATGTTCTATATGGACCACAGGCCTTCCACAGCCACCTGTCCCTGGGCCCTCTGCTAGTACAGACGGACAATATCAGTGTGGTGCACTACATCAACAGGCAAGGGAGGACCTATTCTTACCCCCTGTGCCGAAAGGCAATGAGAGTTTGGTACTGGGCTCTAGAACATTCACTAGAACTGTCAGCTGTCCATGTTCCAGGTGTCCAAAACGTCCTGGCAGACAGATTAACCAGGTTGAGATCCAAAATGCATGAATGGGAGCTGCTCACCTCGATAGTGGAAGACCTGTTTGACAGATGGGGTTATCCAGAGTTGAACCTTTTTGCGTCCCCACACAATACGAAACTGCCACTTTTCTGCTCACTCGATCCAGGCCCTGGAGTTTTCTGGCAAGACCCATTGTCCCTCTCTTGGAAAGGAAGTTCCTTTATGCCTTTCCTCCCTTTCCTCTATTCAGAGGGTGCTCCTCAAACTCCAGATGGAGGATGCCACCCTAATAATGGTGACCCCCCTTTTGGCCTCGTCAGATCTGGTTTCCAGAGCTGCAACAATTGGCAGTGGAGCCTCCAGTGCTTCTGCCCATGTGCAAGGGCTTGCTGTCCCTGGAGCAGAGAACCCTAGTTCATCTGGATCTCCGGTCCCTTACCCTTCATGCCTGCCTCCTGAAAACATAGCCATTACCTGAATCAGGGTATCCTCTAAAGTGGTGGATATTGTGGTGGCTGCCTGGAACACTCCACCAAAGCTACTTGCTCCATGAAGCGGAAGCATTTTGCTCCATGGGCCGCTTCACATCACCTGGATCCCTTTACCTGCCCATTGAATCAGTTTCTAGAATACTTGCTGTCCTTGTCAGATGCAGGACTAAAATATTCTTCCCTTAGGGTGCACTTGTCTGCCATATCTGTCTTCCATGTGCCCATGGATGGCCGTCCGATGGCTCAGTTAGACATGGCCTGTACGTTTCTGAGAGGCATTCTACATTTGAAGCCTCCTATCCCAGCCTGGGACTTGAACTTTGTTTTGGAAAAGCTTGCTTTGGCCCCTTTTGAGCCAGCCACGACTTGCGAGCTACACTTTCTGTCATGGAAATAATTATTTTTAGTTGCTGTTACTTCTGCTCAAAGGATTTCAAGGCTGCAGGCTCTCATGTATGAGCAGCCTTATTTGATTTTCGACAAATGCAGGGTGTCTTTGCGTACTAATCCTAAGTTTTTACCGAAGGTGCTGTTATTCCAAGCATGCCAATCCAGAGGAAGCATTGCTCCATACCTTAGATGTGCATAGAATACTTAGATACTATATACACTGTACGAAGGACTGCAGGAAGTCCTCACAGTTGTTTGTTTGTTTCGTTTGCCCCAGGGAGAGGGCATTCCTGTTTCTAAACAGTGTTTATCCAAATGGTTGTTCAACTATATTATTTTTTGTTACAGGAAGTACGGTAAGGAACTTCCTGTCGCTGTTAAGAGCCACGCCACCAGAGGTATGGCCACTTCAGTTGCTTATTTCAGAGGTGTCTCAGCTGCTGAGATCTGTGCTGCTGCAACTTGGAGTACTGTCTACACCTTCACAAAGCACTACAGTCTGGATATCGCCTCTAGAAGGAGGGCAGGTTTTGGCCTAGCTGTCTTACAGGGCCTCCTCTCTTAGGCCTCTGCCTTCCAAACTCCCAGACTGTGTTCTGGTACAGTACTGCTTGGGACTCGTTCCAAAGGTGTGACCTGTTGAAAGAGATAGCCTCAAAGTAGATAGAATAGTTACGTAAGAACTTGGTGTAACAGTAGATCTTCAAGAGAATCTCTTTAAGCAGGTCATGCAGTCCCACCCTCCTTCCCCCTTGCTCTCTGAGTTTCTCATCTCCTCTCTCTCTCTCTTTCCAGGATGGTAGACCTGTGTCCCTTTTGACATCTGGCAGGTACCTCTAGCTCTCCTTCTGTTCACTCGGGAGCAGATCCTCAGTGGATGGTCTCCAGTGGGGAACTGAGGAGGGTGCGGAGCTGCCCATGGCTTTATACGGAGGACGTTGACGTGATGATGTCGCCATGGGCAGCCCCAGTAGAATGCTTGCTAGAAACATTTCCATGTGGTCCTAATGCCTGGCAGCTGTAGTTTCAAAGATGTGACCTGCTGAAAGAGATTCTCTCGAAGATCTATTGTTACTGTAAGTTTTTACATAATTGTTCTATTTGATGGCAGAAAAGGACTGCTTAGCCTACCTAGTCTCCCCAGGTGTTCCCTACCTGTTCAGTCTCCGTAAACCCTATCTGATCTCCGTAGACACTCTTACCTCCCATCATCCTATCCAATATACCCCTATATCTGTCTAATGCATGCTTGAAACCCCCCAATGTTTTAGCTTCCACCACCTCTGCTGGCAATATATTCCAGGCATCCACTACCCTTTCAGTGAATAAATCACATCACTCCCCTCCAGCTTCATTGCATGCCTTCTGGTCCTGGTGCTTGTTCTCATTTGAAAGAGACCTCCGCCTGTACCGTATTCACCCTTTGAGGCACTTGTAGGTCTCTATCATATCCTCTCTTGCTCTCCTTCAACTAGGGCATACATGTTGAAATCCTAAAATCTCTTTTTATAAGGCTTCTCATGTAAACCATGAGTCATTTTCATTGGCTTCTTCTGGTCTGCCTCTACACTGTATCCTTTCTGAGGTGCAGTCTCCAAAAGTGAACACAGTACTCTAGGTGTGGCCACACCAGCGAGCAGTATAATGGCAGCACCACCTCACTCCTTCTGCTGGAGATAACCCTCCCTGTGCAACCCAGCATCCCACTAGCCTTACCCACTGCCTTATCACGCTATCCTGCTACCTTGATGTCCTCAAATATGATAACTCCGAGTTCCCCTTCCTGCCTAACAGCTGTTAGTACTCCTCCTATCATATACTCAGCTCCAGGGTTGGTATGTCCTAGGTGCATTATTTTGCACTTTTTGGTAGTGAACCCTAACTGCCAAGCTTTTGACTATTTCTTGAGTTTTCCAAGATCCCTGCACATTTTTTTCCACCCCTTCTTGAGTATCCACCCTATTGTAGATTTTGGTATCAAGTGCAAAAAGGATTACCTTCACTTCCAACTCTTCTGCAGTGTCTCCTATAAAGATAGTGAAGAGGACTGGTCCGAGTACCAAGCTCTGTGGTACCCCACTTGTCACACTCCCCTCTTAAGAATGAGTGCCATTAACCACCACCCTCTGTCTCCCACTGCATAGCTTCAACGCCAGCCTCCTCCTCTTAAGGCTCAGACTCAGTGAGTTTGATTGTTTGAGGTCAATTCTGGAAGTCTTGACATTGCTCTGGTTGGCAGACAGTGTTTAATTTTTTTTGGTAGACTTTGTTTCTCTCCTACCTTGGCAGACTCTCTCCGGTGGGGATTCTCGGCTGGTGCTCTATTGCCTGCCTGAAGCCCCAGACACTTGCATTCTCCGGTTTGGGCCCTTAACCCCCAACCTCATATGGCCGCACGACCCCCTGGCTCTATGCCCTCCGGATGGGGCCGCCAACTCTTCCGGTGCTCTATAATCCAGTGGAGCAACCAGAGAGGAAGAGGGTGACCGGGAGCGCAGTTTGGCAAGGCCACACTCTGGGCATCTGGCCCACCACTGATCCCCACCATCGCTTACCCGCTGAGGTAGGGGTGTTTCTTGTAGTTTTCTCCCCTTCAGTACACAGTGTGCAAGGCATCCTGCATGGCTAACACCGCTGGAGCCTGCCGACGTCCCGCCCCCTTTCTGCATCCCGATGTCTGTGCCTGCCCTTGATCTCCACCAGAGGCTGCAACTGCGCCAAGAGCCTCCAACAACCCACCCCGAGAGATAAGAAAAGTCCTCCAGACACTTAGTCCTCTCCCTCTCCAGCTGACCCCCGGCAGCCCAGGTCCACTCCTGAAACTGGGTCACTGGCATGGCGCAAGGTGCGGCATCCAGCGCCTCAACCCTCAGCGCCACCAGGTCGGCTGGCAGACAGTGGTTTATACGCACAAAAATACAGGGGCTTGGATAGCGACCCCTGAGTCCATGAGTGAAGAAGAGGACTGGATTGAGGTTTCCACTGTAGGCTCATTGAGTTCTTTTTTTTCTCTTTAGTTTTTTTTTTTTTTTTTTTTGAAAATCCTCTTTGTTTAAAAGACATGAATAATACACAACAGTATCAGCAGATCCAAGTAAATAATTGATGATACAACAGACAATATGTATTACCCTAAAGACTAACACATTCCATCATATGCATATGCAGTTACGCTATATATCACTTATACAGTAACAAGCACAACATATATACATAAAAGGGTGCACAGATAGACACTAAGGCCTCGATATTCAGAAGTGCACCTGGCAATGGTGCAAGTGGTGGTGCAGCGCAACTGAGTTGTGCTGGTGCAACTCAGGGATATATTCAAAAGAGATGAGCCATGGCACATCTCCTCTGAATGCATCAGGTAATGTGCACTGTGCACATATGATGCGCTGGCGCTTCCTCCCCAGACAGGGCTGAATACCAGGAATGGGAATTACACCAGCGCAGTGAAGTTACGCTGAGTGCAAATTCATGATATTCAGCCAGCAGTATGCAAATGGAGCCATAATGTATGCAAGGCACAAATGGAGCCATTTGCATGTCATTATGGCACCATTTGCATGAGTTGTGCAGGGCCAGCCAGCAAAATGCGCATGGCGCCCTGCACAGCATGTTCCAGGAGCAGGCACTGCAGTACCACCCCCGCCCCATCCCGTGCCACCACACACCAGGAGCACAGAAGGGTAGACACCCTGGTAGTCTAGTGCCCCCTCCGTAGCTCCGGTCGCCAGTATAAATTGATAGAAACGTCCCTGGTCGTCTAGTGGCACCCCACTCCCTGTAGCCCCAATCGCCGGTATTCCGTGACAGAAAATGTCCCTGGTAGACTAGCGGTACCCCCTCCCCTCCTGTAACACCAATCGTCATAAATCCATACAAATCTCGTCCCTGGTGGTCCAGTGGCACCCCCCCACACACACATACAGGACCCCCAGCCTCCCCAGTCATCGGCGGGCTGCAGCATACCCACCCGCATACCTCCGTGGCTGCCCGTTGAATGACGGCGTACAGTTTGGGCTTGCAGTGCATACTGTAATAGCCAGTCACAAGTATGTGAATGAAGTCATTCCATCACATATTTGTGCATGACTATTACAGTATGCACTGTAAGTCCATTGGTCCACAGTGTGGACCAGCAGGATTGCAGCGATACTTACGCTGTCATTGACGACGGCCCACGGAGGTATGTGGGTGGAGTTATGCTGCCTGCCGATGACGGGAGGAGCTGGGTGGGCTGTGGGTCCTGTGTGGGTGGGGGGGTGCCACTAGACCACCAGGGAGGTATTGTTATATTACGATCAGTGATCAGAGCACCGGGAGGGGTACCACTAGATTACCAGGGAATGTAATTGGTTGAATACTCGGCGATCAGGGCTACGGCTGGGGTGGAGGGTTCCACTAGCCTACCAGGGCACATTTTGAGGGTCAAAATGGGCGATCGGTGTTACAGACAGGGTGGGGGTGTTCCACTGGACAACCAGGGACAGGATTTGCATGGATTTATGGCGATCGGTGTTACAGGAGGGGAGGGGGTACCACTAGACTACCAGGGACATTTTCTGTCACGGAATACCAGCGATCGGGGCTACGGGGGGGTACCACTAGATCTACCAGGGACTTTATAGGGTGCTTGTGGACGGTGTACTGGGGGGGAAGCTACCCATAGCCGGCGGCTGCTGTGATGCGTCTTGCATTACGGCAGCTCGCCTATGGGTGGCTACCATTTGAGCCTTATTTTTCAGGCTTAACTTTGTGTATCAGTATGCGGCACATCTCAGGGTTATGCAGGCATATGTGCCGCACATCCCAGGCTGAATATCAGGATGTGCCACATATGCATGGGCATGCCCCCTGGAGATGTGCCACATACATTCTCTTTGCGCCCTGGTGCATCGGGAATTGCATTGCACAATTCCCTCTTTTGAATATTGCCCCAGGGCGCATTACTGGGGTTGCGCTGGAGCATCCCCTTTGAATATCTAGGCCTAACTACCTAAGCGAATTAATTCAATGAACAGTGGTGTAAAAGAGCTGTTCATCCTGCTATTCATTGGTGCTACACAAATCACCACCCAGTAAGAGTCGCCATGCCTCTAACAGGAGAAGTGGAGATACTCAAACCAAAGGGACCAGAGAAAACCAACATCCTCCTTATAGCCTAGCAGAACAGGGAACCATTCTCAACACAACCTAACTACTGCTTGTTCCAGTGGGAAAAGCGAATCCATATACTTGCCCCATTGCCGTTCAGATTTGTCCGGCCGTCTCTTAAGATCATATGTCAGGTATTCCAACTGCAGCATACTAAGGAGCAGATTCTTCCACATCTGAAACGTAGAGCAATTATGGGAGACCCAGGTATTTTCAATATACCACCTAGCCGTTCACTGTCCTACGCAGTCAGTATAGTGTTATGCTTGTGCAACTGTGTTAGTTTGGTTTTGGCTGTTTGCTCTCTCTATTCCAGAGGAATTTCCACCCTGTAGGGCTATGAAAGGCAAGGAACCCTCAGAGAGGGTTCCATCCCTAGAGGTGCCACAGGACGATTCCTATGGCTTAAGGTACTTTAGGAATCCCCAAAAGAAATGTAGTACAATCATATCCCAAAGAAGGAGGCAACACGAAGCATATGAGCAAGCAGTAACTTGTGTTGTAGTAACTGTGACATAGTAGTAGAGAAGCATAGACAGTTTGATAACATGATGAGATGCTCAGTTTGATAACGTAATGAAATGCCCGGGTTTGCATAACATGATGCTACTAATGGTTTGCGGTGAGATTAGGGGATCCCCTAAGGAGAACATCCTCCACCTCCATCCAACAGCGGAACCTACCTAAAGAAACTAGGGGACACTACTATGCTAACTAAGAGTTATGACCTAAGGCAACGGAGAAGAGAAAAAACCCTATGAGGAGGAAATCTCTAGGGATCCAAGGCCTTGGTTGCCTTCCCTCCAGGCTTGGGATAGTTTATTAAGTGACGGCTCTGCATCTGCAGTTTGAAAAACCCAATTAATGGGAGGTGGAAAATATTCCAATGTGAAGGAAGGCTCTCACTCAAACCCTCTAGCGGGAACGCCATGGAAGGTTGCGAGAAAACTCTGCAACAATATGTGCAACCAAGGCGCAGGAGCAGAGCAACGACTGCTGAGGCACTCACCTGGCCTACCCACCCTAAAATCAAACCAGGTGAACCAGAGGCAGTCGTAGGGAGAATGTGGTGAAGGTGCCTTGCTAGGGAAACCACTAAAGTCAATGGCTAACCATTATAGTGGAACACTAGAGCCAAAGGAGGTAACTTTTTCCACCCTTCACCGCTAGTCTTAAATTCTACATCAGAAGCTGCTGTTGCATAGCAGGCAGCTAAAGTCAAGCCCAAGGCGAGGACATTCCCAGCTATGGGCCAGGTGAGAAGAATCCCGCCCCAAGTTGGACACGCTCGAGATGTGGACTAAATGCAGAGCGAGACCGTCGGCTGCAGGAACCCTGCGCCAGAAGAGAATGGCTGGCATGCCCCAGAAATTGATTGAGCTGAAAAGCTGGTGAGCTGAATGAGCATGGCGTGCTGTGATCGTAATGAGCATTGAGTGCTGAGACCTTGCAAGGTCGAATACAGACTTGAGTGCAGCAGAATCCCGGAGGCTGAAGCCGAGGGGATGGCAATAGGCATGAAGCAATGGTTTGCGTAAGCAAGGCACAACGATTGCGTAAGCAAGTGTGGACCTGCACGTAGGTCAGTAAACAGAGTAGTAGTAATAAGTGGACCTGCCCGTAGGTCTGCATAACACAGGGCAATGAAACAGCACTGAATAGTGAGGCAAGCCAGCATTTAAAAGCCAGATCAAGGTGACAGATACTCTGAGGATTTTCGGCAGCGAAGGCAGGATTTAGAACAGAAATAATTAGCCGCATGAGGCCACGACTCCACAAACACTTCCCAGTCCCCGCCGTAGGACAAACAAGAAAGTGCTAGAAGGCCGAGAACGCAGATATGAAAGCTAGTTTAACAGCTTCAGCAGGAGCTTTTTGGCTAACCTCATAGAAGCAACAGTTTGTATGGAGTACACGGAGTTGTAAAACTGCAATAAGACATGGAGACACAATTCTCTGAAAACAGATGTAGCCAGGTAGTGCAGTGAAGCTGCAAGTAGAATGAGAGCATGAATGAGCAGCATAGCTAGGGTCAGAGTAAGCCTTCATCAGGTGAAAACAATTGAGTATGCAACATGGAGCAGCTATGGTTGAGCTGAAACACACAGATAATGATTGCAGTTGCACTGCAGTAGTTTGAGAGTGGTAAGCAACAGTGTAAAAAACACAAGCACTGGGTACAGTAGTAATTGGAGTAAACAGTAGCAGTGGCTGCAGTTGTAAGTAACTGAAAGCAGTAGTATGAGCTCTGAGTAGCAGTATGCTAGGAGCTTAGAAACAAAGACCCAAAAGACAAAACCAAAACACAGCAACACAGAAAACAGGGAACACGGCCCAAAAACAAAACACAAGGAAGCACATAGCCGGAGGAGAGATACAAACCAGAAGCAGGAAAACAAACACCAAAGTTCAGCAGAGATGCACAGAAAGGGGTAGGCCCCAGCCAGCTCAGAGGACAGACCAGCAGAGCCTCCAGCTGCAAAGAAAAAAATGCTTCACAGTGAGGCTGAGAGGAACTGCTTATATAGCTCAGAAAATGGGATTGGCTGACTGCTTGGCCACTGAACTCCAGGCAAAAGCCTTTCCAATTATTAACATGATTCGGATTGCCCTGGGGAAAAAAATTCCCATTCCTCTTCCCCTCTAGATTCCACCATAAAGAACACCTTCTACAGCCGCCAAAGGACCTCCTAAAGCAGGTAAGCTTCGCAGACCTGACCAGGACAGCTCCGAGTGCCTCCATTGGCTGCAGAGGCTTGCTGCCATCTCTGATTGGTCAAGGCTTTTATGCCTCTGCCTGGGATTGGTCCGCCTCATCTACGCTGTTTCTGGGCTTCTGTGCCCATTGAAAAGCATAGGAAAGCACCACTTTTTTAGCCCGCTGTGCTTTCCTCCTTTTAACCTACTTTATTGTTTATCTGGAACTGATTAATGTTACCTGAGTTGCTAACTGTTTAAACAGAGAAAAATAGCTGTAATTTCTGCTGATTGTTTGTACTGCCTACTGCTTCTCTACTGTGCCTTTTTCTAACTCCCTTGGCTAACTGCCGTGTCCTTTTCCCTCCCCCCTGTGGCGTCTGGGCAGGTGATTCACATCTTATTCTTGTCTGCTACCATCCCCCCTGCCTTCTTTCTCAGCTGTGAACAATTTTTTCCTCATCTACTAGCTTCCAACCCCCTACTGTCTCCCCTCACCCCCTGATTCTCACCTGCATCACTACTCTTTTGTCCCTCTAGCTTATCTCTGACACCCTCTCTCCTCTCTCTCTCTCCTCCCACAGATCTCGGCCCTTGATCGGGTCCATCCCTGCCGCCGGAGCGGCCGTGGCTCAGGATACCAGCCGCCCACCCTCGCCACTTTCTCCAGCCGCCAAAGGACCTCCTAAAGCCGGGTAAGCTTCACAAACCCGACTGGGACAGCTCTGAGTGCCTCCATTGGCTGCAGAGGCTTGCTGCCATCTCTGATTGGTCAAGGCTTTTACGCCTCTGCCTGGGATTGGTCTGTCTCATCTACGCTGTTTCTGGGCTTCTGCGCCCATTGAAAAGCATAGGAAAGCGCCGCTTTTTTAGCCCGCTGTGTGCTTTCCTCCTTTTAACCTACTTTATTGTTTATCTGGAACTGATTAATGTTACCTGAGTTGCTAACTGTTTAAACAGAGAAAAATAGCTGTAATTTCTGCTGATTGTTTGAACTGCCTCATGCTTCTCTACTGTGCCTTTTTCTAACTCCCTTGGCTAACTGCCGTGTCCTTTTTCCTCCCCCCTGTGGCGTCTGGGCAGGTGATTCACATCTTGTTCTTGTCTGCTACCATCCCCCCTGCCTTCTTTCTCAGCTGTGAACAATTTTTTCTTCATCTACTAGCTCCCGACCCCCTGCTGTCTCCCCCCGCCCCCCGATTCTCACCTGCATCACTACTCTTTTGTCCCTCTAGCTTATCTCTGACCCCCTCTCTCCTCTCTCTCTTCTCCCACAGATCTCGGCCCTTGATCGGGTCCATCCCTGCCGCCGGAGCGGCCGTGGCTCAGGATACCAGCCGCCCACCCTCACCACTTTCTCCAGCCGCCAAAGGACCTCCTAAAGCCGGGTAAGCTTCACAAACCCGACTGTGACAGCTCTGAGTGCCTCCATTGGCTGCAGAGGCTTGCTGCCATCTCCGATTGGTCAAGGCTTTTACACCTCTGCCTGGGATTGGTCCGTCTCATCTACGCTGTTTCTGGGCTTCTGCGCTCATTGAAAAGCATAGGAAAGCGCCGCTTTTTTACGCCCGCACCCCCCACCCCCCTCCAGCCTTAATTAAATAGCCTAAGCCCTCCCACTTTCCTTAGCCACCACCCACCCCCTCCCTATTGGTCCTCCTTATCCTCTCCCTCCATTTTCCCTCCCTCTTTTGCCTGAGCTCTCCCCTCTCTCTCCTTCTCCCTGTAGCTCACTTCCCCTCCCTCCCTCTTCCTAAACTGCTCCTCTACTACTTTTCTCTACTGTACCAACTTGGTTGCTGACCTGCCCTCTTCGCCATGCTTGCTCGGATAATTTTTCTCTTGTCACTACCCCCTCTCTGCTGCCTTCCTGGGACCTGCTACCCTTCCCAACTTCCAACTCGACCTCATCCAGATCCACCACCACTCTGGCACCCTCTCCTTTCTCCTCCTCCCCCCCCCCACACCACTGGCCCCCACTCCTGCTATGATGAGCAACTCGCAGGATCATCCACCCAAGGTCACTGGCCCTTCCACCTCCAATCCCCCTACTACAATATATGACACCCCTCTGGATTCAACACCTATACCCCTCTCGTACAATCGACACTGTGCGCTTTCATAAACTCTCCCTTAGGGCCTTATGACTCTCCACACTGAAGCTTCTACTCCTTCTACTACTACTGTCAGGGAATGTTCACCCAAACCCTGGCCCCCAATCCTCTGAGACAGCAAAGAAATTTAAACACACTGGTGTTCTCTCCCTTGCAACCATCAACATCTACAGCCTCATTCCCAAGCTTGATGCCCTACAAGTTTTTTTCCAAACAGCATACACCTGACATCATCTCAGTTGTCGAAACCTGGCTCACACCCAAGATACCCAACTCCGCAATTTCCCTGCCCGGCTACACAAGTCTTGAGGCTGGATCGGCAGTCCAAAAGAGGAGGGGGCTATGCACTATACCTCAAAGACTCTCTCCTGGGTCACCCCTAACTACCTCGCCCTCAGACTCACTAGCAGAGATCCTCCCAGTCCATGTCATCCTTGGAGCCCATGGCAAAACACTCACAGTAGCCGCTGTTTACATCCCACCCAAAGACCAAGTGAAAGGCCTAAACGCTGTCCTGGACTTCGCCAGAATGCAGCCACAGGACTCTTGAGTTAATCTTGCTTGGTGATTTTAACATAAACTGGCTTGCCCCTGACCCTGGAGGTCTCGATGCCATCTCCTCAGTTCACCTCTCTCAGGTGGTTGACTGTCCAACCAGGCACAACTACAGAACTGGTACCAGCTCACTAATAGACTGGGTTCTATCCAATCACCCCACCTGAATAACCGTTATCTCCATCCTTCCTGACTCTCTCAGTGACCATTCTCCTATCATCTGTGTATGGTCTAACAAGTTTTGCAAACCACCACCCTCACTCACAACAAGTAGAATTCTCCCTCAAGAGAACCTGACTCTCCTTAAATCCCATCTCAGGAATCAGGACTGGCTGCCTATCTACCATGCAGAAGATGTCAACACAGCACTGGACTCTTTCGTCTCCATCTTCCACGAAGCCTGCGATATCTACGCCCCCCTCAAAAAGCATAAAGTAAAATCCCTTTGCAATCCCTGGATTACTGCCGACCTAATATCACAGCTAAAAGCTAGGGACCTTCTTTGGCTTGTGGCCCGTGACTCTGGATCACCAACTGACATTCAGAACTACAAGCGTGCGCGCAATGATTGCACTAAGGCCATTAAAAATCACAAAAGCTCCTACTACAGGGAAGCCCTCACTACCACATGGGGTGATGGAAGAGCATTCTGGAACAACATCAAGGAAGTCACTGGAAAACAGCCATTAACATCCCCAAATATGCTCAGCATCAACGGAACCATTACTCTTGACCCAGCAACTATCGCTAATACCTTCAGTACTGCCTTCACTGACCTCAGCTCCATTATCCCCCCTGACTTCTTCACGGACCCTATCTCTCCTGTGGACCACACCTACGCTTCCCACTCTACTACCTACACCCCCTTCTATTTCAAAGCAGCACGAAGCTCGCAAGTACATTGGCAAGGCAATTGCCAACACAAGGTTCGGCAGCGACTCTCTGGACCTAAAACTACTGTCCCTCACACTTGACGAAGTTATCAGACACTTACCAAGATCCTTAACCTCTCACTCTGACTTAGCCAGTTCCCTAATTTATGGGAATCTGCCATCGTCACCCCATCTACAAAAGTGGCGACAAGACTCAGCATGGGAACTATCGTCCAATTTCCATACTACCTCCCCTATCAAAAGCAGTCAAACGTAGTGTATCTGACCAACTCACCGACTATATGAACAACCATAACATCTTATGTGCTCAGCAGCATGGCTTCAGGAAAGGGCACAGCACCACATCTGCCCTAATGGAGTTTACCGCAGCTATCCACAGTTCCCTCGACAACGGCCGCCTCACCGGGGCTGTATACATCGACTTAACAAAAGCTTTTGATACCGTCCACCGCAACCTGCTTCTAAACCAGCTCTCAAATATGGGGCTCTTCCCTGACTTGATGTCCTGGTTCCAAAGCTACTTGTCAAACAGATCACAACGTGTGAAGATTGCAGGTACTCTCTCAAACACTCTACCAGTCCGCTCGGGTGTTCCCCAGGGCTCCATACTGGGACCACTTCTATTTTCCCTCTTCCTGAATAACCTCCCTAAAGTCTACCCTGAACAAATTATTCTTTATGCGGATGACGCAGTAATTCTCTCCTCCGACAAGGACCAGCACTCCCTGCAAAACAATCTCTAACTCGGTTTCGCATCAGTAGAAAAATGGCTCGGTTCACAGAAACTTATACTCAACTATAAAAAGACCAAGTCTATGCTCTTTCGTAACTCCCACAGGAAACACTGATCTCCTCCACTGATCATAACAAACCAGCATGGGTCAACTATCAGACAGGTCCTTACCTTCAAATACTTAGGGATCACTCTTGACTGGAACCTGTCCTACACATCCCATATTGACAATGTCGTCAAAGCTGCCAACATGCGTATTGGCCTTCTCTACAGGCACAGATCTAGCTTAACTCGTGCTGCCCTGAGTATTGCAATGCAAAGCCCAATTCTCTCCATCATCGACTATGGCCTCATCATTTACGGAGCGGCCACAACTACGGCCCTTAGACGTATCTCTACCTCGCTCAACAAAGCATGTCGTCTAGTCACTGGGTCTCACCGCCTAACACACACATGTGACCTCTACGCTCAGTCAGGATGGCTACAACTATCTAATCGCATAAAATATCAAACCTGCATAATGGCTAAAAATATCACAATGGGCCTGGCACCGCCTGGAGTACTTTCTCACCTCAGCCCCAGTAGTAACTCCCATCACACGAGAGGCTCGGATTCTCATCACTTGATGATCCTTCACTGCAGAACCTCCTTGGGTCAATGCTCTTTTGCCTACTGGGCTCCTTATTGGTGGAATAACCTTAACACTGATATCTCCTCCGCCCCAAAGCTAGGACATTTTAAATCAAGCCTCCGCTTCTACCTCTCTGCCTCTAGCACCTGCGACTGTCGTACCTAGCTGGAACTCTCTTCTCAGCTCAGCAGTCCATGCCACCTAGCCACTCGTTTCTCCACTCCCTTTATCTTAACCCCCCAACCACCACCCAGCCCCACTAATCTTCCTGCTCTTCTATCCTGATTGACAACTGCCCCTGGCAAGCTCTACTTATAATTAAGTTTTTGCAACTGTATGTTAAAACTGTTGTTTTATTCGCTGCGATATCACCTGTTTTATTGTTCTTTGCGCTTTACTCCACTGTGTACCATTGTATTGTCCTGTCTCTGATGTGGAACCTTTGTAAAAGAGCCTTGGCTCAAAGGTATTTGTAATCCTAGATGAAATAAATAAATAAAATAAAAAAAAGATCCAAGGCTCTACCTCTTTCCGAATTTGCATTTTCCTGTGACATACACTGCACTATCTCCATCCCAAGTGGCTGTAGCTTATTATACTGCCGAAAGTAGTGCAAATACATGCCTCTCTCTATACCACACCTCCCACATAAAGGTGAAATACCCTGATTGAAACAACTTGCTACTGATGAGGGTAAATAGAATAGGTCTAGAAATGTATACTGAGCTTCTTTATAGTGATTATATATAGTAATTCCACATATAGTAAGTCCCAGGTTTACTGAGTTCTAAAACCGTTCAGTGTCTTTCATTGATGTCCACGCCTTGTCCGAAATGATGTAGATCATGCTAACAGTGGAACTGATGGTGCTATTATCAGTGCCCGTGGTGCTAGCGTTAGTGCAGATAGTGCTGCCATTGCTGCGGGTGCCACTTTTCATGCAATTTGGTGTGATTTTCATGCATATTTGTGAGATTTTTGCACAGTTACATGCATTTGCTACTGAGTGTGCAAAAGTGTCAAGTCCTCCGACATTTGCAGTGATAAAATTCCTGCAATAAGAGTACAGTGCATGCCGCTTATAGCGGGCACATCTGTGATCTACCACACTGCCCGCCATACAGAGAGGTCAGCTTGTCCTTTCGGTTAAAAAAAATATGTGTATATCGGTGAACTGTGTTCTCAACCAGCAACATGGTTAATGTGGTTAACTTTATTACAGTACATCACAGCAGTCAACACAAGTGCATCTTTATAAAAAGAAACCCAGAGAATCCCCAGAGCAAAAGAAACTCAGAGACTCCCCAGAGAAAAATAAACTTCAAAAAAAACTTGTGGACTTTTAAATAAGTTTCAGTACAGTACTGTAGTCAAGTAATCTGCCTGTTGGTAGCTTACTGGTAGAAGTCTGTTATCTTCCACTGTATGGTAGCCGTGCTGCAGTAAGGGCTCCACTTTCGTTCGGTGGCTGCCAGCACATCCCAGTCAGGAGCAATGTACTTATTCTGCTCCATGGCGTGGCGTAAAGTTAACAGTGCTTCCCAAACGTCCTTCGAACTCAGTACCTTCTTCTCTGTGTCGTAATTGCCACCATCTTCTCCTTCACCCACTTCCACATCCTCGGTTGTTTCAGGACGCGTAGACGTGATAATGTCCTTTATGTTGTCACCTTCCTACAATTCCTCAGCGTTCACATCACCAAGGTGACACAAGTCATCAAACTCCTCGCCACTTAGCCCAGGCGGCGCAATATCTTGGGTGTCTTCCTCCACATCATTAGCCTTGGGCAGGTCCTTTGTGCAGAAACCTGCTTTTCGAAAGCACCACTGAAATGTTGTGGTGTTGACAAGATCCCATGATGGTGTCAGTAAACGGGCAGCGTCCAGTAAGAACATTTTTTGTAACTGGCAGTCATTTCCTCACTCGAATCGATAGCGTCTAGGACCTTTTGTCTCATACAGCGTACATAATGTTGTTTTAGGGAGTAGATTATCTGTTGGTCCAAAGGCTGTATGATACAAGTGGTGTTTGGGGGTAGGAAACACATCATAATGTTTCTGAGGCCAGGGATTGCTGGATGCCCAGAAAAGTTGTTTAGCAGAAGCAAGATCTTTCTGTGCCCGAGAGCCCGATCCCAGTTCCTGACCCATTCTGAAAATATATCCACAGTCATCCATGCAGTTCTAGTCACCTTATAAATGACCAGGAGATGGTGGACGCCTCAGAAGCACCAGGGGGATGCAGACTTGCCGATAACCTGCAGTTCTTTTTTATTGCTGTCATCCATATTGCAGCACGCTGGGAGCGAGATGCGCTCCTTCGCCTTCTTTTGCTCCAGGACAGCCTCTGATTTCAAAGCAAGGGTACCGTAGCCGACACATCTAAATAAATGCCAGTCTCATTGGCATTGTAGATATCTTTCGGCTCATAACCTTCCGTGAGTCCAGGCAAAACATCAATGACCCATTGGCTGGCACTTGCTGCATCGGCACTGAGTTTTTCGCCATGCGTGCAATGAAAACTGATGTTGTGCTGTATTTTCCACTGCCCTAGCCAACCGTCTGTTGTGGTGAAGTCTGTTCTGCCAAGTGCTCAAGCAATTTGCTCGGCTTTCTTACAAAGCAAGGGGCCACTTATGAGAGCATTGCGGTCCCTTGCATTCTCGATCCACCACAACAGACCTTGCTCAACTTCACCATCCTTGCCTTCTCTTTTTCTTTTGCAACAAGGGTTACAGTTATTGTGCCACTCTACCAAAATTTGATCCTTCAGCTGCATTAAATCCGCAGTGGTAGACTTTGGTACTGAAAGATGTGGCGAGAGATCTTGTTGGCTCATACGAGGAAGCTCGTCTATTTTTTTGAAAGCTCAACTTTCTCTCCCAAACTCATCGCCTTGCGTTTAGACATGGTGCCAGCTCGCACTTTGCACTTAGCAGCATGAACAGAAGCAAGGTGTGAGCCTCAGGGCAGGGCAGCTTTTGTATGATGTGGAACTAATTAAGGTCACAGGAGAGCTGTGAAACTAATTAAGGTCACGGGGGGAAAGAAAGAACTAGAGGAATAACGTCATTTTACTCAGTGGAACAGCTGATTTTGACAGCTGCCAATGTCAACTGTCCTCAATTTCAGCCTCAAAGATGCCCGAAAAAGCAGGTGAATAAGGCCCGCTATAACCACAATATTTTACATTAATGTCAATGGCAGTGGCAGATGGTTTTTAAAAAATGCCCGCTAAAACTGGGCGCCTGTTATAGCCGTGGTCGATATAACTGAGTCAACTGTACCACACTCTTTAGGTGGCCACATTGTTTGCATTGTAGAGCCCTCCCCCCCCTTCTCATTACCAGTGCTGCTCAGGGTAGCAAGGTGATGGCTGTCTAGCAATCCCATGTGATAATCTATGACTAGGTCCAGGATAAAGTACTGTACCTTACAGGGAGAACCAGCTTTTCCTAGATAGTACAGTTGCGCTCAAGGAAAAGTTATCAGCTTTTCCTGAAAAGCAGAGTTGCACCTAAGGGACTTAGTAGCCTATCTTAACTGTCTTTAACAGTCAGCCCTGGGTCTGCCTCAGCTACGTGTGGTGAACTTGTCTGGTCCTGAAATGGTGCGGTTGGTGCTTCTGTACCAACCATGAGAAGCATACAAGTGAGGAAATTTTTTGGAATGGGTACTTACTGAAGCTGGCTATATGGCTTTCAGAACAACCACCATTTGGTTGTTTCTCTCTTCAGGGGAGTGAGACACTCTGAAGGCAGGTTGTTTTCTGTTGTAAAACACTGCTGAGCTTTTGCTGTACTGTTCCTGAAACCACAAGCATGGAGCTTTTTGCCAAGATATTTTTAGGCTACGATGTACAGATCATTTTCTCTACAGCTTTCCACTGAGCCCACTGAGAGCTTTGTTGGAGCTGGGTACCAGTGTGGGCAGATGACTCTAATAGCTGTTTGCTAATCAAGATGAATATGGAACCCACTGCTGTAGTAGAAGGCAGTGCAGGTTCCTGTGGACCTGCCTTGTAGTAGAGGCTCCTCTCTCTGTAGCCCCTCCCCAACGTGCCTGCATCTCCAGAATTGGCACCTGAGACTATAAAGGCCAATACAGTTGGGGCATCCAGTTGGGTTTCATGATGGTCCTGTTGTCAGTTAGAAAGCCATTCTCCAGAATATTTCTTCATTGAAATCATTTTTATCTATGATATTTCAAAAGTAAAAAATGAAAAATTCATACACTTAAAATGATATTTTTATGGTTTCAGTTGATGGATTTTCTGTTTGAAATGAAGGCAGTTTTCAAAATCCATTCACTTAAAGCAACTTCTGATCATTACTAATCCAAGAATGCATTTCTTGTCAGTGAGGGTACATCTGTGGCTGTCCCAGCTAATAATGAGAGGATCAGTAGTCCTTTGGCGTAATAGCTTATGTTCAGAAGGTTTTTTGAAAGAGGTGATCACTTGTGATCTTTGATAACAGAGACAAATAGTGACCTGGAAACTCAACTCAGTATTGAGTGAGCTGCTATACCCACCTTTGAGCTGGCAGCTGTGAGCAAGCTAAACTATCTTGTGAGAAATGTAGAAATGTACATGACTGGCTGGCCCAGTGACTTGGCAGTAATGCTACCATCCACCAAGGCAGCAGCCTGGGTTTGGGAGTGGACTCGGGTTGCTGGGGGTTGTCCAGGGGGAAGGGATTGAGTATCTGAAGGACTATTCTCTTCTCTTCTCCCAGGGAGAGGAGGGTATGCCACTCCGCTACTGACTGCCATAGATAGAGGCCTGATGGCAGTGCAGTCTGGAGGACGTGAAAGGTGGAAGCTGCCGGTTTGATGCAGTGCACGTGTGCCTCCACATGGTATGCGGTGACATCTGTGCCACAACTGGAGTCTGGGCAAGAAAACAGAATATAGCTGAGCAGGCTTTGTGAAAGCCTCTCTACCTGACCTGCACCACCACCTGAGGATGTTGGCCCATAATCTGGATATATGTTGTGGGGGGTTGGGGTCAACCCTTCCCCTCCTGGCTCCTCTTTTGTGGGGGGAGGCAATCCATGGGGGTTTCTCTGGGCAGGATTAGTCCTTAAGGAGGTGGTTGTGGTTTGGTACATAGGAACAAGGCTGATAGTAGGCCCGCTCAGGCCTGGCGAGATGTGTGTACCCATCCCACAATGGTGCATAGGCCCCATTGGTTGTATTTGTATTGTTTCTCCTCACAGTGGGTCAATTGTGTTAGATATATGGGGTCAGCCAGGATTCAAGGCAGTACCTTGCAGTATTACTGCAAAATGCTGCAGTATGCTGCAGGGAATGGTGTAATTCAGTGGCAGTTAAGCCCTGCAGTATTTTGTGACATGTAATTTACTGCAAAGTACTGCATTGCATTCTTGCTGGCTCCACTGTTGGTTCATTGACATTCCCCACCCTCCTGCTGTGGTCTGCTTCTGGTCATTTATGTCCTCTTAAAAAAACTTACATGCAGGAGGGAGGAATTTATCACTATAATTTGTTACTTCTGTTAAAGAATTTTTCTGATTGGATTTGTTTTTGCATTTTACCTTTCATTATTTGGTAGTCTTCCTTCTCTCCTTGTTAAAAAAAAAAGGTACAGAGGCAGTTGGGGCTAGGGGCGCTTAGATATATATATATATATATATACACACACACACGCGTGTGTATATATATATATATATATATATATAAAATGCATGGCTAGGCCTTTTCTCCATAAAAATACCTATGAATTATTTCTCCATACTACACAATTCTGAATCTGTATTGCATGCTTCTAGAGAAAAAAAAAGATTTAAAAATCAGGCCATTTTTCAGCTAACCTAATGTATTATATAAAACAAATAATAGTAAAATGCTATGTACTCTTGAAATAATGTCATCACGGAGGATGAAGAGCTCATAAAGGCTTCAGTCTTGTGGTTTATGAGCTCTTCAGCCCCTCAATAATATTATTTCCTTTTATAAAGGATTTATGAAAGTGACCAAATCTGAAAACTTCACCGGTCAAGCACAAGTCTGACCACTGATTCATTTCCTAGAAACATAATAAATAATAATAATAAAACTTAATTTTTATGGCGCCTTTCCAAAACCAAGGCACCTCATAAATTAAGAAACCATAGAGTTTGTAATTAACCTACCCTTGTCTACCTAGCAGCAGCCTAACTAAATGAAGATAAACCTTTTTTTCCATCTGAAGAGCTCATCAAGCCATCAGCCTTGTGGTTTATGTGGTTTTCAGCTCTTCAGTGGCAGTATTTATTTTTTATAAAATGGGATTTATGAAAGTGACTAAATCTAAAAGCTTGATTGATCAAAACACATCACCTTTTTTTTTTTTTTTGGTCTCTTGCCTCGCACCTGGCTGGTCTCTCCTTCAGGCCCCCACATGAACTGACCCACCGCAGCTACTCCCGTCCCACATCACAGCCAGTCCCAAGTAACCCCGGTGTATCCCTTCACCGGGCAGATCTCTTACCTTTGTAGGAGAAGGGCCCTGGCGGCCAACCAACGATCCTGAGGTGCTGCTGGGACAGCATATGAAGGTCCAGGAGCCCGGTGGTGAGGGTTCAGGCAAGGCCATCACCCGATCGGCCAGGCACCATTTTTCCGTTTGCTCCTCTGAGGAGCAACGTGCCACTGATGTCAGGGCATACGCCAACATCCGTCACTCCCCTAGTGTATTGGGGCCAACATTCTGCTATACTCCCAGCCTCCGCCAGGAGTCAGCAGGCGCTGAGCCATGTATACACCCTCCCCCCTGAGAAGGCGCGCCGTCATCAGACGCTTATTTCCTTCTCCCCCAGCAGGCCCTCCAGCAACCCAAGTCCGTTCCCGAACCGGGTCGCTGGCATCACAGGTGGAAATCCAACCGCTGCGCCGATGGACTGGCTCATCACCTTATTGTTAATTAATTTCCTAGAAACCACAGTTTGTAATTAACCTGCCCTAATCTACCTAATAACAGCCTAACTAATTGAGAAGAAACCTTTTTACATCAAAATAAGGTTCCACTTTTTAAACACAGTAACCCACAACAGAGCATAAGTTTCTTAAAAGCAAATGCACTTTCCGTAATCTTTTACAGGCATTCAGCCTTCATTACCAAACTCACTTATTCTACCCAGCAACAGTCTTAACTACAGAAAAAAAATTATTTTCCATTAAAAAATTATTTTTCTATTTTATAAGTAAGATAACCCTCTCCAGGTCATGGGTCTCTTGAGAATGTACGCACTTCATGTGTGTATGTGTGTGTGTTGGAAAGTCACTTAGCTGTTGGCCTTGTGCCTTCCAGGTCACCCAAAAGTATGCATTTATTCTCTAGAAACCCATACCCTGCCGTGGTTAATAGCTTACATGCACAACACCTTCTATAATTTATTATTTGTGGATACATGCAGTTTGTACAGTATTGTGTCTATACTATAGTGTTCAGTTGATTTGTGTGAGGTGCTGTTGGCCCCAAATGTTCTGTTTCCTGCAGGGCCTAGTGCCTCTGACCTAAGAGCAAAGGGTATGGCTCCATAACTCAAGAAGATCAAGAATTACTAATAAGTAACTCTTTTCAAACCCAAGGAATCCCTCTCTTATGTTTAATAACAGCAATCATTCCCCTAGAATGAGCAATCCTAGAGATTTAGAATTTTATACAGATGATGGAACTTCAGAATGTAATTCAAATTCTGCTGTATGCTTACGCTCACCCCTGCCTTCTGATGTCAGATTTATTTCTCCACTTGAAGAGAGCAGTCACCCCAATGTCATCTCTACACTTATGGTCAGTTTACGGTTTATTGTTTTAAATTTGTAATAGTGTTTAAGTATTTTAGTTTATTTCTTGATACACTGCATTAGTTAGGGTGTTTGTACTAAGTAAATTTTAGGTTATTTCTCTCCGGTTCCAGATCAGTTCCCAGGAACCAGAGAAGGCTGTTCATCGGTGTGGTTCCTGCTTTCAGGGAACCGCTATTTAACATTATAAAATTAAATAAAAAAATTTTTTTGTATAACCACTTCACAGTTTTACTCTAAATTATGCTTGGTTCCAAATTTCTGGGAAGCAAGACTTTCTATGGTTGTTTTTCATTAGCGAACCTCTTCTGAAGTAACTTAAATTTGTGGTTCTCATTTGAGGAACCGAACCGCAATTCTTACTCTAAATCCCTGTTTTAACATTATTTGGGCTTACTGTCTTATTGTTGTTGTTTTTTTATTGAGAACCAGAAACATCTTTTAAGATCTTCAATGGTTGGCAAGACTGACAGACCTAAAAAGAAGACAGGACCAGGACCCACGGGCTTTAAAAACTGTACGGTTTGTTTCCAGCTCTTGGCAAAGACATATTGCCACAAAATTTGTGTAAGATGCCTGGGTCCAGACCACAATATTTTGAACTGTATTCTCTATAAAAAGTTCTTCCATAAAACACAAAAGGGCTAAAACTAGAATACTTCATGACTTCTCAAGAATTCTGTCTCCATGTCACCACAAGACCCAGATGAGGGTCCAATTCCTCAGAGTAAGCAGCAGTCCCTGTCAAAGGGAACAGAAAAGAAAGATAAAGCTGCTAAAGATGGCACAGAGGGAACCCTGAATCCAGTAAAAGTAAAAGGGTCTCTGAGCAGACACTGAAAACAGTGCCTTCCAAGAAAAAAGAAAAACATGTCTCTGTCCCTCCTCCTGAATAAGGAAATGAGCCACCAATGCCCTCATTAGAGGACATGACAAAGGCATGGCAATTTCTCCAGGCTTTTCAATCTGTGGGCAATTTCATGAATATGCCTGCCCCCAATCCCAGGCTCTGGTTCCATTCCCAATACCTGTGGAGGAGGATGTTGAAGTTTACAATGAAGAGGAGGAAAGAGAACCCATAGAACCAGATGTGTTTTTCTGAGCAAGAATTTGGCTCTCCTCCTAGGTCTTCAGAGGACTATACCTCTCATTATAGCTTTATAAAGCATATGGTAAATTCCCACAACATTTCTTCCCATGAAACTGAGGAGGATGAAGAGGAAGTGGAATTTATGGATATGATGGGATTAGCTTCCCCCCAAGGAAGTTGTGGCTTCCCATTCACAAATCCCTCAAAAAAAAGCCACAAAGTAATGTCAGCACCCACTTCAGCTGTTGTTGACAATAAAACTGAGAAAAAATATCAGGTCGATAGGCAGGGTACTGAGTACCTCTGTTCTCACCCTGATCATGAGGGAGTGGTCCAGACTGCCACCTTTGATAAGGCCAAAGTGCCTCTATCCTCTCAGCCATGTAAGAAAGATTCCAGAAAGCTGGACCATATGGGCAAAAAATCATACACACCAGCTTCCCTACTTCTCAGGCAGGCAGCTTACTTAGCTTACACAGCTCAGTACCAGAAAGCATTATGGAACTCTATTAAGGCACTGAGTGAAAAAGCTACTGGTGACTTAGCACAGGACATGGCAGACACATCTAGCTCAGTCATAGATGCTACAAACTACCAGTTTCACATGGCAGTGGACACAAATGACTCTGCCTCTAGGGTTATGGCCCATGCAGTGTTCTTAAGAGGGTTTGCCTGGCTTAGAACCACAAATCGATCCCGGGACACTCAGGAGCAATGAAGGAAATTCCCTCTTTTGGTGACAAGACAGGCTTATATGAAAAAGGTGGATGAGTACAAAACCACTGCAAGAGTAGTGCTGAGAAAGAAAATGCCTCCACTTCCTACAGGCCATAGGGAAGAGGAGGTAGGGATAGGGGATACATCCCTCGTATATATATTCCCAATGAGTACCCTCCACAAAGAGCCTACTGTCGAGGCAAGGGCAGAAGGGGCACTTAGTGTGCAGCTGCAGCTCTAGACCCTAAGCTTAGCAGAAGCAAAACCCCTGACAGCTCTGCGCAGGTCACCTGATCATTTCCAGTGAGGGGAAGGCTGGACCACTACTTCCAGGAATGGCCAAAGACCACCACAGACAGGTTGGTGGTCCTGGAAGTAGAGGGCCAAGGTTTGTCCCTGCAGTTTAAAAAGTTTCCAAAACTGCAGAACCCATAGGTTTTTCAGCATCACACCCCAACAGAAAAACTCCTGTTGGATATAGAGGTAGAGAAATTGCTGCAAGCAAATGCAGTGGAAAACGTGCCTGACATACAATGGGGCAAGGGTCCCTTCTTCAGATACTTACTGACCCACAAGACAAATGGGAAATGGCAACCCATTTTAGACCCAAGATATCTGAACAGATACTTAAAGAAATAAAAATTAAAATGATAACACTGGGTCCAGTGATACCATGTCTGCATACAGGAGACTGACTAGGGTTACTGGATCTGAAAGATGCCTACTTACGCTTACCAGTCAGACCCAGTCACAGAAAGTACCTCAGGTTCAGGTCAGGGAACTGCCAATACTAGTTCACAGCCCTTCCCTTCGGCCTCACCTCAGCTCCAGGAGTGTTTACAAAATGCCTAGCTGCGGTGGCAGCACATTTTACAAGGCAGTGGGTGGTGGTTTTTCCTGTCTGGACAACTGGCTGATCTCAGGAAATACACTACAGGAAGCAAAGTCCTCAATCCTGCTAACACAGAACACACTAGAGAACTTGAACTTCCTCATAAACCTTCAAAAGACACAAACAGAACCAATTCAAGTTCTGGACTTCATCGGTGCATAACTAGATACCCTGCAAGGGAAGGCATTCATTCCTCAGGCAAGGGTAGCAAATCTGATTTCAGCTGCAGAATCCTTCAAAGTAGGTCAGCTGAGACCTGCAAGGGATTTTCTAGGGTTGCTGGGACACATGGCCTCTTCCACTGCTGTGGTACCAGAGGCCAGGTTCCAAATGAGATATTCAGTATCACCTAGGGGACCATCTGTCTCAGAGGTGGGGCCCTCTGTCCAAACTGGTACCTGTTACAAATAGGAAGGCAACCTCGGAGAGGGAATTTGCTTCCTCCAGCAGTCTCCCACAGCCATATAACAGATGACTCCCTCCTAGGATGTGCACCCACCTGGAGGATCGTACAGTGAGCGGTACCTGCAGCACTCAGGAGACTCAAGAGCACATAAATCTCCTGGAACTCAAGGCAGTACACCTAGCAATGCAGGCTTTTTCCTCTCAGGTAAAAGTTTAGTCTGTCCAGATAACAACAGACAAAACTACAACAGTGTATTACATAAGCAAGCAGGGAAGAACATGGTCTTCAAAGTTGTGCTTAGAAGCCATGAAGTTCTGGAACCTAGCCTGCTCCTTGGAGGTTCAGTTCTCTGCAGTACACCTTCCAGTGTGCTGGCAGATTCCCTGAGTAGGATGCCAAGGGAATCATGAATGGACCCTGAACCAGCAGGTACTGGCAACAGTATTCAGACGGTGGGGTACACCAGAAATAGATGTGTTTGCTTACTGGGAGAACAGCCAGCTCCCACTCTTTTGTTGCAGATTCCCAGCAATGGGTTCAGTCCCAGAGGATGCTGTAGTCCTCTCCTGGTCAGGGAAGCTTCTGTATGCCTTACCTCCATTCCCAGTTTTACTGAGGGTACTGATAAAAGTGAGATAGGAGTCTGTGACAGTGATTCACATAGCTGCAGACTGGGCCAGGCAGACCTGGTAGTGCATGTTTCTGTCCCTCTCCAGCAGACCTCCTATCAACCTGCCTCTGAGGTACTGTCTACTGACACTGTCTCAAGGCAGCATAACATTCCCAGATCTGAAAACTCTATGCCCCAGAACATGGTTCTTGAAGAGCTAGAGTTCTCTGAGTTAAACCTTTCTTGTTTTTGTTTTTTTCCCCCTTCCTCATCAGTCAGCCCCCATCAGCCATAGAGCTCCCCCAGCCCTCTCTCCCCGTCATCTCTGAGACTTGCCTTCTTTTCCACTGCCATACAGTGCACTACGGATTACCCCCTGTGGTGGAGGCCCCCCCTTCCTGGGCACCGCCCACTTCCCAGGAGGAGGCTGTATGTGGGATGTGGCAGCCCAGCGGACAGGTGCAGGGCTTGCAAGGGAGTGTGGCATTATCCCATAAAGCCGCTGCATTTTCTGCATGGTTTCGTCCCTCCCCTCAGGCACCCTGGCAGGACGTGACTGGAGGAGACTGATACATGTGTGAACACCCAGGTGGCGGTAACACAGTGGACCTCATAATCCCCGGAGAACATCCTGTGGCACACTCAATCTTCCTTCCCATAGCCGACCCCAAGCGGGCCAAGTCCGCTTCTCGAACCTGGTCGCCAGTGTGGTGGCAGGTGAGGCGCTGATGCCTCAACCCTCCTGCCACTGGGCCAGCCGTTTGGGTCGAACCTTTCTGAAGAAGTAATGAAAGGGCCAAAGGTTTCTAGAAAACCAGCAACAAGGAGAACTTGTGCTTCAAAATGGAAATGATTAGAGCCGGCCTGGTGGCGCTGAGGGTTGATGCGCTGGACGACACACCTTGTGCCATGCGGCAACCGGGTTTGGAGCGTGCTACAGGCGCTGGGGTCGGCAGGGATGGGGAGAGGATTGAGGCACCCGTTGGGCTGCTCTTCCCCCGCCGGGGGAAGGGCGGGGGATAGCCCCGTGCACCAGCGGCTCCCGATGGAGATCGGGATCGCTGCAGTGCATGGGCCGCACATTGAACAGCGTGCTGACGCAGGCAGGGTTGCCATGTGCTGCAGCGTCAGGTGTGCACACGCAAGGGAGGGGAGGGTCACCAGAACAGGGAAATAACCGGCTCTGTGGGGTAGGCGACGGCACCTGTCCCCCCTGCCCTCTGCCGGGTCCACCTAGCATAGCCTTCCAGTTCCTCCGCCTGGACCCTCACCTGCAGCCAGAGACTGACTTGTAAGTGCGCCAAACAAGGAGGGGCAGCCCCACCCTGGAGGGGTTAAGACGAGGGTGCTGGCTGCAGGGAGGGGGTGAGAGAGGAGGCACAGGTTGAGGGGACCTGAGGCAGGTAGGATACAGGCAGGATGCCTGAGAGAGGCTCCGCAGGGCCGTGACCGGAGGGAAATAAAGTCATAAAAAAAGAAAAAGGAAACGATTTTCCATCTGATGTACTTGTAGACAGAGTAACCCCTGCCTGGCAGGTCCGTCTACAATCCTGACCTGCCTAGTACACCTCCGGTCTCTGAGTCTAAGGCCCTCCACCCTGAAACATAAAAATACAGATTGTGTTGGCAGAAAAGGACCTTTGGGCCCATCCAGTCTGCCCGTTGTCCCTGCCTATTTTGTCACCTATTTTGTCCCTAGCTGGTCGTAGGTGTCACCTCCTCCATCCATTCCTCTACCTAATATGCCCCGTGCCTATCCCACGCATGCTTGAAACTCCCCACAGTCTCAGCCCCTGCTGTCTCTTCTGACAGGCTGTTCCAGACATTCGCCACCCTTTCCGTGAAGAAATATTTCCACACATCTCTCCTAAACTTCCCCCCTTTAGCTTCATTGCAAGCTCTCTTGTTCTTTTGCCTTCCTTGCTCTGAAATAGATCTTCCACTTGCACCTTGTTCACTCCTGTGAGGTACTTGCAGGTTTCAGTCATGTCCCTTGTTGCTTTCCTCTCTTCCACTGAGCACACATTGAGTTCCCGCAGATTTTGTTCACATGACTTCTCATGCAACCCCCCTCACCATTTTGGTTGACCTCTTCTGACCACACAGCAGAGTTTGAATTTTATTGCATAGTTCCATCATTTGCATAAAATTCTAAATCTTTGGGGCTGCTCATTCCAAGGGAATGATTGCTGTTGTTAAACATAGCTCCATTTGGAGGAGACAACATCACTACGGTAAGTAATTGTTTTCTTACTGCAGAGTTCGTATTTTTTCTTTCTTTAATCTTTTTTTTGGGGGGGGGTATACTTTTTAAGCCATATTTAAGTATAATAATAAATTTCAGGGAGTGCAGTAATGCAGTAAATATCTGCACTATCCTGGAGGTTGAAAGCACAGTTCCACATTTTAACTCGTGTGCGGTAATTTAGCATAACTGCACACTTCCTTGTCTGTTAATTGCTTACTTAATGCATAAGCTTTTAGGACATGTGCCAGACTCATTAAAGGATATAACTTAAAATACCCCCAAATCTGATGTATCTACCATTTTCTTGTTAGCCCAATGCAAACTATCACCGATTTCAAAACTATTTTTCTGTATCACTCCACATTGTCAGTGAGGAAGGTAGGTAAAGAGCTACTGACACCTCAGGTTAGGCAGCTCGTGGCAAGGAGTTGTCTAACCCGAGGACCTGAATTGCACAAAGTTTGACTTATTTTTTTTAATTATGCTTTTTGCCACCAGCCGTCGATACCCCCGGCTTAGCCCCCAGGGTGGGGTTGCGGCACCGTACCCCCGTAGTGCCGCAGACGATGGGATAGGTTGAAAGGCTGGCCTGGGAGCTGATAGAAGTCGAGGTGGGGCTTCATTTAGGGCAGCTGGCAGCATCTTTTTTCCGTGGTATGCGGGAGATGGGACGTGCAATGACGTTCAGCATCCGCCCCGCCCCCCTGAGCTACGTTGGTGTCGACATGATCGGTACACCCAGCCTCTGCTAGATGTCAATATTGCACCGAGCACTCCCCCCGGAGAAGGAGAGCCATCATCGAACGCTCTATCCTTCTCCCCGGCCAACCCTCCGGCGTCCCTAGTCCGTTCTCGAACCCGGATCACCAGTGTCTCAGGTAGGCGACCTGCCCCAGTGCCAGTGGGCCAGCAAGTTTGACATTTTTGCTACAAGCATTTAAAAGAAAATCGAGTAACATTACCTGCAGTAGCACATTGGCATTCAAGAAAGCCGCTCAGTTCCCACCCCAACCCTGCCTCTAAAATCATCGTTTTGATGATGCTAAGTAGGGAACAGGGCTACATGGCTTCTAATTGCTAAAGGTAGCATTCAGGAGCAGTGGCGCACTGTTGATTCACATAGTTTATTTGTAGGCAATTACACATGTTAAGGGGGTAGTATTACTTGTATATACCTCCCTTAACATGTGTGAGAACCTACAAAATAAACAATGTGACTATACAGAGTGCCGCTGCTCCTGACTTCTAGCTGAAGCCATGCAGCCCGGTTCCCTACTTCGCATCATCCAAGCGCTAATTTTAGGGGCAGGGCTGTGGCAGGAGCTGAGCGGCTTTCTTGAACTCGGAAGTGAGATTGTGGGATAATGTAACTTAAATTTCTTTTAAATGCCTGGATAAAAAAACTTTAATTATGGGGGAATTAGTTCCTTGGGCAGGAAACTCCTTGCCGTGAGTTGCATGACCCGAGGGCATAGTGGTGTCAGCTGCTCTTCTATACATATGAGTAGTGTGCTCCTCCACAAGCTAACGGTAGAGCTCCAAAGCTATGCCCTTAGCATAGACCTCCAGGGACATAGTACATTCCAGTTGCATTCCACCCCAGTTTCATCTGTACTGCTATAGGGGAAGCAGCATAGAAGAACCCTCTGGAATATTTCATGTTGTTATTTTTTGTGTTGGATTGTGTAACTCGTGGGGAGGTTGGGGCTTTCGGGTGACAGGGAGCACCCTTAAATTTATAAATTGTGCCTGCTAAGCTGAGGCTTTCAAATTGAATAACCTGCTAGCTAACTTCCATTTCAGTGCCTACAGTGCCTGGATGGAGACCACTTGCCTCGTAGGGTGTTCTGCTGGTAGATCTGCAAACAAATACCTAGCTTGGTGCCTCAGGTGAGTAATTTTTATTTGTCACAGGGGCTGTTCAGTCAGACAGTTTAGGTCCGTTGCTGTCTTGTTTGGGTGATTATGTGATTTTTGTCTGGGTATTTTCTGAATTGTTTGTGTGATTTTTGTTAGTTGGACCCCTTCCCTGGCAGCTGGTGTGCAGTGCTTAGTTTCCCCTGTAGTTAGAGCAGAAGTGTTTTTCTTTTCTGGTGACTTGTTTGGGGACAGCTCTTTGTGTTGGCAAGCTTTGTTCACTTTTATTTACAGGATCCTGTGCATGGAGCTGTTAGTTATTCTGATGTGTCCCTTTTTTATTTTATTTGGCCATATTAGTCCGTTATATTTTGCCACAGAATGCTGCCTTCTAAACTGCAGAGTGTTGGAGCCGGCATGACTGTTCATGCTCTTTTATTCCTGCTTTGTGCCTTACGAGTTGGCACTCGGCCAACCCAGACATGGCCAGCACCTTTTTGCGCTACTCATTCACTACCTAATAGGAGGGAGCGTGCATACAGGAGTGGGCGGTGTGCGCGTGAGTACCTACATATGTCTGTATCCCCCAGCATGCACTTGGACAGGAGGCATGTGGGTAAGCATCTAACTTTGCAACATCATTATGCAGACACCAGCACTCTGGAGTGAGCTGCAAGCGCTTGAGGAAAAATTCACTCGACTCACGTCGGCGTGGCCTGCCCCCCTTGTAGACCACCTCTGGCCAGGAGCGGGCTGGATAATGCTTCAGCCAGTGTGCAGTTAGTGTCTGATCACATCAGCAGTGTTTCTATGCTGGAGGGAGACGGTCTGTATAGTCTCCGATTTCAGTCAGTGTTTGTGTGAATGCTCCTTAAAGGGGCAGTGTATGCATTTCCTAGTGTCTGTTCAGTCATTAAGGGGCAACCAACTTTACCATTAATGTATCCCAATTGACAGACTGGATCACGGAAGGCACCATTGTGCATGTCTGTTATATGGTCAGTGGCAGATTGTTTTTTCCTGTGCCCCTTGTGATCGAGTATGTGAAGGAGCCAGTGGGTATGTGTGTTTGAGTATTTTAAGGGACTATTGTGTATGTGATAGTTGGTGGTGGTAAGACTTTTGCAACACATTACTAGGGTTGAAATTAAGTTTTGCAGCCAATGCCAGCAGGATCAGTGACTGTGAAAACCTATTAGACCTCTCAGATGTTTCTACTGGTTCAGCTGGTTCTCCTTATTGAAATATTACCTTCTCCAGTACATTTGCTCTGTAAAAAAATACCTGCATTTGGCTAACGGGCTGGTGCTATTTTCGACCCCTGACATTAATATATAAATGTGCAGGCACATTTCAGGGACAATTTGTATGTGTGTTGTGTAGTCAGCCATAAAGGACCATATGGTAAGTGGAAGCATATTGTCCACTCAGTGTGGTGAGCCTGCATATGGCATTTAATGATGTCCGTCTTTCTTCTGGAGGGCGAATGCCTTTTTTTCCTCACTCTTGCCAACAGCAGGATGGGAGAGAATGTGTTGAGCCTGCATATTACAATCAGTAATGTTTCTTCTTACCCCTTTGCTTCCAGGGGCAGGATTGATAGACATGCTGTGGAGCCTCTTACACAAGCAATGAAAATGTCTTCCCTTTCAGGTATTTGTAGTGGCACCATAGCTTATTGCAGACTAATAATAGGTAAAACCTGCAGTAGGGCTTTGAGGTCTTTCGTGCAAGGGACCTGTTTGTCCGCATTATGTAAATCAAATTTAATATGGCTATTTTCAGTGTCTCCCAGCCAGACCATCGAGCTGGGGTGCGGGGTGCACCTTTGGTACCTTTAGTAGTTGTAAAGCTGAGTAACACAATATCTATGCTGTTTCTTCCTATACTGAAGTCTACCAGTGATCCTCAGGTAAAACCTGCTAAGACAACTCTGATCTGGGAGGGGTCCAGGTGCACCAGTGCAGAGGGAGCCATTTCATTTAATTTGCAGGCAACCTGTGACCTTGAAAATACCAAAGTGGAAAGCGCAAAAAACCTTTGTCTTCTGAAGACTCGTGTGAGTCGAGGCGCTAGGGGTGTTATAACTTTGCAGCAGTCACCAGCACGGTGTGTATTTTTGTGATGACCTTATTAAAGTTAGAGCGTTTTTTACTATAGAACGCTCCCAATTTTTTGGTCTTTGGGTCGTCACTTAGCTGTTATTTCCATTTGTGCTACAAAGGTTTTTTGCGCTTTCCACTTTGGCATTTTCGTTTTGATTTGTGCTGGCTGCCCTTGGAGAGCTGCATGGTTATCCATGGAATTATCGTTCGCGGTGTGTACATTTGGATCTTTAACCTGTGACCTTGATAGCAGACTAAGAGGAAGATACAAAGGGTATGACTACCATACTGACTGAATGGAACCAGATCCATAACGGCTATAAGGGGATATGGCAGAATCCTGGCTGTACAGAGTCAGATCCATCGCCATGTCCCTCCGAGTAAGGAGGAGTGGCCAGAAACAAAGGTGACAATTTTGCTGTGCAGTGTTGCAACATGTCGGCCTCAGCTCTAGAGACTCATCTCTACATCCCCTGTCGCTCTGTCTGTAATAAATTTGGGAATGGGCCAGTGTAGCCAAGTTGCAGCTTCCCTGGAATAAACTGTGATATTAGCTTGCCTAGAGGATTACATTTATTTATATTGTGGGAAGTATTCTCTGGCATGAGATGAGGAATACCTGAGAAACTCCGCTTTACTTTGCAAAACTGTGCTACCTGGTCAGATACTCGGGTCAAGGCAGACGGGGCTCGCAGATAGCCCTGCACTTCAGTTTGAACTTTGACCCAGAACTGTACGGAGCAAGGCATAAGACATGAACATTTTTCAACTCCCAGTTAGTAGTGGGAGATCATAATAGTTTCGGGGGGGGGAGGGGTTATTTATTTAGTTTTTGTGTACCGGGTAGGTACACTAGGCATACATCTGCCTATTTTCAGGCATGACCCCGGGAGAGTACAACCAATGAAACATTATAATAGTCAGGGAATAATACAAGGCATTAAAATAAAACCAGAGATATACAATACATGCGTTGAGTAACACAAAGCATTAACAAAAGAGCAAGGGATATCAAATAAACACGTCAGAGATTCATCAGCGAACAAAGTAATTAAAGTTAGCACAATAAGCAGTAAGGTTCACTGAAACTATAAGTAGAGTGTGATGAGAATGGAAGACAGAACAAGGCAGTTGCCAGAATGAAGCAGGGAAGCATGGAGGGATAAGTAGAAGGAAGCAGGAAGTGCAAACAGTGGAGTAGCTAAGTGCAACGAGCTGACAAGTGTAGGCTGGAAGGGTTGCACTAGGTAGGGATTAGGGACAAGCACAAGTTGAACATCATCTCTTCAGGCAGGCAACAGCAAAGGGACGGCTTTGGCACAGTTCAGGTGAAGGCAGCAGAGGCAGCTGTCCACAGTTGACAATGCTCACGCTTCCTTTTTCTTGCAGCAGACAGCAGAAGTAAACACAGTCTGCCTCTGAGGAGAGCACACTATGCATTCTGGTTGTGAAGTATGTCACAGCCTCATTTTACGTGACAATAAGGAGTTGGCACTGAGGGTTGAGGCGCTGGACGCCACACCGGCGACCCGAGTTCAGGGATGAGCTCGGATGCCGGGGGTCAGCAGAGGAGGGAGAGGATCTCACATCCGATGGACACCTCTCCTCTCCCTGGGGAGGGATCCAGGGAGCTCCAGAGCGGCAGAGACCCCCCGTGGAGACCGGAGGTACAGCCTGCAAGGAACCAACCAAAAAAAGGGAGGAGCAAGGCGGACATCGACGTCTTGCTGTCTAGACGTCATTGCATGATCAAAATCCTGGGGCAACGTGAAAAGAAGAAACCTCCTGCTCCTGAATAGGCGATGGCTCCCCTCAGTGCCGTCTTGCCATACGCCAAATGCCAGGCCCTTGTCTCTGCCCCTTCTGTTCCTCCACCACCTTGGTCGGCACTCTAGATTATGGATAGAGCGCTGGGAAGTGGAGGCGGCCCTACCTCAGGGGGTTCAGAGCTGGGGGATTGTCAGGTCAGTGGAGGACTGCTACTTTCTGAGGAGACAGGACCACAGCAGGTGGTAGAGCGAGGAACTGTGAGTAGGGGTAGTCAGAGAGAGTTCCAGGAGTGACGAATAATCAAGAATCTACAAAAAACAAGGAATTGTTTTGTTATCTCAGGTCCCAATTCTTGGGCGGTTGTAGGTGCCAGTGTTACAGGCCGGAGTTACATCCACTTGAAGTAAGATGATTTCAAACAACATGAAGTCTTGCTATATTATGACATATGCAGTGAGTCCCAACCTTCGAACTGCTCTGGAGGTGAAAGAGTTAACTTTCCATGCCTGGCATGGAACGCTGAGCTCGAGCTCGGTTGAAAACTCTGTTTGTTGTTCTTCAAACTCAAACTGTCAGATTCTTTACTCCGCCTCACTGAACAGTCGCTCCGGAGATTTCTCCTTCTGCTCGGTTCATTTTGTCGGTTAAAGTATTATTTTCTCGGTTTTTTTACCGAATTTAAACCGCAACCGGTCGGTTCAAGCTCTGTCTGTGGTATTTGTAAGTACTAGATAGGTTTACATTTACTTTCTGTGTGGAACTTGTAAGCGGTTTATCGGTTCGGTTTGAACCGATCAGGTTGTTTAAAATATATTAATCTGTCCTTTAGAGTGTGGTTACCGGTTCTTATCGGTTCTAAAAGAAAAAAACAGATTTTATTACATTTTTTTCACGACCCGTGACACGGTTGAGAACCGATAAGAGAGTCTTGCTTGGCGGATTGCCATAAACGGGCAAGTTTGGTTAGGACTGGCACTATGTCTGAGAAACCCAAAAGAAAAACCGGGCCCACTAGGTTTCAACACTGCAGTGTCTGTGGGGAAGCCTTTGCTAAGGCTGAACCCCACACCACCTGTGTTTATTTTCTGGGGTTTGACCACCTCAATGCAGACTGCCAGATTTGCAAAATTTTCCTGCAGCTACCCTGGAAAAGAGAGTTGGTAGGCCTCAGGAAAGGGAGGCCAAAAGTCCGCTGACCCAGATGGCCAGCCGGTTCGGTTTCAACCCGAACTGGAGGAGTGCCCTCTGACCAGGGCGAGACTTCCTCCGGGCAAGGAGAGCCGACTCGGAGGAGTCGGTTCCAGCAAAAGGACTGAAAATCAGCTGGTGTGGAGCCAAACTTTCCTCTCCAACCGCTGAAGAAATAGCCAGCGATTAAAATTGTCCAGTCGCTTCCTCGTTCCGACCGAACCGCACCATCAGGTAAGCGACGGTTCAGTCGGTTCCACGGTTCAAGAGTATGATTTAGAGGAATTTTATGAACCGGAGGAGGGGAAGAGGAGTATGAGGAGAGTGAATGTGGATTTGAAAGTCTGGATGTGCCCATTGAACCGGACATCTCCCCAGACAGACCTTCAGGGTGTCTCCTCCTAGCTTTCTGAGTCCCCTCTCATTTATGTTTATAAAAAAGTGGCTGAAACCCTCCAGCTCCCTATGGAGGAAGCTGTGGATGATCAAGAGGAGCCTGACTATGTAGAAATGATGGGTATCCCAGAGTCTAGGAGACTGTCGATTCCTTTGCATAAATCTTTTGGGAAACAGACAGTAAAAATTCTAAAAACTCCTCACACTATACCTCCTGTGGATAAGAGAATGGACAAGAGGTACACATTGTCAGGCTCTGATACGGAGTTCCTTACACAACAATGCAGCCATGTTGGGTAGTGCAGGCTGCGGCCTGTGACAAGGCAAATATTCCCTTGGCTTCACACCCCCCTGACAAGGACTCCAGGAGGATTGATGCCATGGCAAAGAAACAGCACATGGCAGCATCCTTGGGACTCAGACAGGCAAATTATATGGCTTATGTTGCTAGATACCAGAAATCCAGATGGGATACTGTTATGGCTCTAGCAAAATAGGTCCCTGGCCAGCTTGTCAAGGAGCTGGAGCAGGTGGCTGCTGATGGTATTGAGGCATCTAAGGTGCAGTTCCATGCTGCAGTGGACTCTAATGATGTGTCATCAAGAGTCATGGCTACATCTGTGGCACTTAGCAGAATGGCTTGGCTCAGATGTACTAGCCTGTCTGGGATACCAGACTAAGGCCATGGATTTTCCTGTTGTGGGTAATTCTCTGTTTGGGGAGCAGACAGAGAATTACATGAAGAAAATGGATGAGTATAGGACCACCTATAGGTGTGCAGGCCAAGGAAAGGCAGGCCACTCCTCAAGAGGCAGCCTTCAGGGGCAGGCCTTTTCATAGGCCTTTTTACCAAGCCCAGGCCTCCTCTTCAGCTTATGCCCAGAGGGGGTTCTTTAGAGGGAGAGGCAGACGGGGTACAAGCAGACCTGCTTCCACCCCTCAGCCTAAAGCCCCTGCCAAGCAGGCACCCTAATGGGGTGGCCAGGGCCGATTCTCCACTACCTGTAGGGGGCAGGCTGGCTTACTTTGTCCAGGACTGGAAGTCTCTAACATCAGACAAGTGGGTCCTGGAAGTAGTAAGCCAGGGACTGGTTCTCAGCTTCAAAAAATTTCCAAAGATGAGAACCAGATCCTTTCCACCTGCAAATCCATCAGAGGCACTTGCCCTAGAGGCAGAAGTCTCTACCCTCCTGGCTCTCAGAGCCATGGAAAGGGTTCCACCCCTACACCAAGGCAGAGGATTGTACTCCAGGTACTTCCTTACCCCAAAAAAGACAGGAGAATGGCGGCCCATCCTGGATCTCAGATACCTAAACAAGCACCTTTTAAAACCAAAATTCAAAATGGTGACTCTGGGAATTATTTTACCCTCTCTAAGGCCAGGGGACTGGCTAGCGTCCCTGGACCTCAAGGATGCCTACTTCCATATTCTCATCAGAAGCTCCCATCGAAAGTACCTCAAGTTCGAGCTGCCCTCAGGCCATTACCAGTTCAGAGCAGTGCCCTTTGGCCTCACCTTTGCTCCAAGGGTATTCACAAAATGCCTGGCAGTAGCAGTTGCCTACCTAAGAAGGCAAAAAATTGCCATCTTTCCTTACCTGGACGACTGGCTCATAGTAGGCCAGTCTCCAGACCAAGTCAAGTTACATCTTCAGATAACTCAGCAACTGCTTACCTCTCTAGGTTTCCTTCTGAATCTTCCAAAGTCAGTTCTAGAGCCTGTCCAGCTTCTCACCTTCATAGGCGCAGAACTGAACACAGAGGAAGCCAGAGCCTTCCTTCCTTTGGACAGGGCAAGGACCCTGGTTTCTCTGGCGTCCTCATTCACCCTGCAGGTCTCTCGACCAGCAAGGCATTTTGTGCAGCTTCTGGGACACATGGCTGCTTCTACAGCAGTAGTGCAAGGAGCCAGATTTCAGATGAGGGACATTCAGTTCCATTTGAGAGCCTTTTGGTCTCAAAGAAAGGACCCTCTAACCAAGTTGATCCCAGTAACTCGAACCCTGATCCAAACCCTACAGTGGTGGCAGGATCAGAACAACCTGAGACAAGGGGTCCCCTTTGTCACTCAGTCTCACTCTTTAATCCTTACTACAGATGCATCCCTCTTGGGGTGGGAAGCTCACATGGGTGACCTCACTACCCAGGGACTGTGGTCCCCTCAGGAATCTCTGCTCCACATCAACCTGTTGGAGCTCACAGCAGTTTTTCTAGCACTTCAAGCTTTTTCCAAATCTGTTCAGAACAAAGTTGTAAAGGTCAGAACAGACAACACCACTACACTGTGGTACATCAACAAGCAAGGAGGCACTCGGTCTACGGCCTTGTGCACCGAAGCAATGAAGTTGTGGTCTCTGGCTTACTCCCTGAACACCTCCCTTACGGCAGTTCACCTCCCAGGCAAGGACAATGTCCTGGCAGATGCTCTCAGCAGGATTTCCCAGGGCCATCACGAATGGTCACTGGATCCCCTGGTCCTGGGGGTAATATTTGCCAGATAGGGAACCCCGCAGATAGATCTTTTTGCAGCCCCAGACAATCACCAACTTCCCCTTTTTTGCTGCAGGCCCCCAGTGTTGGGCTCAGTCCCTCTGGATGCCTTAGTTCTCAATTGGGAAGGGAAGTTTCTCTATGCTTTTCTCCCCTTCCCTCTCCTGTTCAAAGTGTTAGTCAAAATCAGATCTCAATCCTGCAAAGTGATTCTAATTGCTCCAGATTGGGCCAGACAACCCTGGTATCCACTCCTACTGTCCTTAGCAGTCCATCTTCCCCTGTGTCTTCCCAGGAATCACAATCTGTTAACCTGTGCTCAGGGAAGGATTTGGTACCCGAACCTCAAATCTCTCAATCTCAAGGCCTGGCTCTTGAAGAGTTAGAGTTTGCTGATCTACACCTTTCCGAAGGTGTAATGGATATATTGAAGGCTTCTAGGAAGCCTTCCACCAGGGCTACTTACAATTCCAAATGGAAGAGGTTTTCCATATGGTGCTCTGGGAAGCATATTTCCCCAGATTCTGCTTATTTACCCACAGTCCTGGATTATATGGTCCATTTAAACACTTTGGGGCTGAGACCAGCTATCCTAAAGGTGCATTTGGCAGCTGTGTCTGCTTTTATTTCAGCAGGTAAACCCTCTTCTCTTTCAGCTCATCCTGTATTTTCTAAGTTTTTCAAGGGATTGCTTCACACCAACCCTCCATTCAGGGACCCTGCCCCTGCCTGGGATCTTAATGTTTGCATTGCTCAGCTTATGCAACCTCCCTTTGAGCCCTCGTCTTCAGCAGAGCTTAAGTATGTGACTTGGAAGACTGTGTTTCTGGTAGCCATCACTTCTGCCAGACGCATAAGTGAATTACAAGCTTTGTCAGTGGAGCCTGATTTTAACTCCTTTCATAGAGATAAGGTGGTCCTCAGGACTAACAGGAAGTTCTTGCCTAAGGCGGTTTCAGATTTCCACCTTAATCAATCTATTTCTCTTCCAGTGTACTTCACTGACCATTCCTCCTCTGGTGAGAGGAGGTTGCACAGCTTAGATGTGAAGAGAGCCCTTAGTTACTACATTGAGCGTACCAAGGGTCACAGGTTTGACTCCCTCCAACTGTTCCTCACTTATGGTGAGGTTGGTAAAGGGAAACCTGCCACTAAAAGATCCATTGCCAGGTGGATTGTCTCTTGTATCCAGTTCTGTTATGAAAAGCTGGGTAAGGTTCCTCCCTCAGGCCTGAGGGCTCACTCTACCAGAGGTACAGCTGCTTCCCTGGCTGCTGCCAGGGACATCCCCATTCTAGAGATTTGTCAAGCAGCTACCTGGAAAACAGTTCACACTATTACCAAGCATTACTCTTTGGACATCCAGGCTAGGAGTGATGCTCGGTTTGGCACAGCTGTGCTTCAGAGCCTATTTCCTAAGTAGGTTCTGTCCCTCCTCCATGGAAGTACTGCTGTGTAGTCTGCATATGTCATAATATAGCAAGACTTCATGTTGTTTGAAGAAAAAATTACTCACCTTAGTAATGTTGTTTCTTCTAATGGAGTCTTGCTATATTATGACCTCCCCCCCTGCCCCTCTCAGAACCTCTATTTTTGGGATGTGGGTGGGCAGTGCAGTGTTGGCACTTGGTAGATGCCCACCTTGTTTCCCCTTTTTTGGGGTGTCTGGGTGTTGTGTTTTTCATTTTTTGGGTCTCCTGACTTGATTCTTTGTTTTGGGACCAGAAAATGTGTTCTTATATTTAGTAGCCAGTTGGCTAGTGTAGGTTTACAGCTTCCACACAGGACCTTAGTGAGTTTAGCTCGTAAAGATCTGACAGTTTGAGTTTGAAGAACAACAGACAGAGTTTTCAACCGAGCTCGAGCTCAGCGTTCCATGCCTGGCATGGAAAGTTAACTCTTTCACCTCCGGAGCAGTTCGAAGTTTGGGACTCACTGCATATGTCATAATATAGCAAGACTCCATTAGAAGAAACAACATTACTAAGGTGAGTAATTTTTTCTTCCTGATCGCTTCTCCCCAAGAGGGACAGTGGTTTCCACCCCATTCCTTGTTAGTCATTAGGAAATTGAGAGATCTTCTTTGAGGATATCTCTTTCATCAGGCCACACCTAGGGAATGCACAGGCACCAAGTACTAGGACCACATGGAAACTTTTTTCAAGCAGTCCACTAGGGGCCGCCCACGACAACGTCCTACGTCAGCTGTTCCTATATAAACGTGGGCGGCCCCTTCCCTCCTCAGTTTTTTTTCCCGTCGCTGACCATACTTGCCAAACCCTGCATGAAAATGATGGCGTTATAGTCAACTGCTTTCATATATTTCTCTCACTAGTTAGTAATCACTTTTAAAAAGTGATTTCCACCGCCGTGTATGTCAACTAAAGAGTCGTCGAAAATCTTCAGATACTGTGAATGCAGTGGGAAGATGTACTCTGGCGACTCGCATGACATCTGCTTGTGCTGCCTCAGCACAGTCCATAACGTGAAGGCCTGCCATATTTGCAGAAACTTCAACACCACTAACTGGTGACACTGAAAGAATGCTTTGGAGATGCACCTTCTGAAGCAGCAGGTAGCCAGAATGGAGAAAGAGCTCCAGGAGAAACGTTCCACCATGTCGCCGGCCAGTTCCTCAGGTTCTCATTCCTCAAAGTCCCAGGAGAAGACTTAGGGTCAGCATAAACATAAGCACTAGGATAAGGAGTGCAGTAAGGACAAGGCCTCCTCGGTCTGCTCAAGGTCGCTCCTCCACTCCAGCGTGACGACCTCAGCACTAATGACCACCCCAGCAGTGATGCTGCCAGCCGACCAGACCATTGACCCTCCCAAGTCGGGGTAGGCTGCAAGCGACACTGTTCCTAGCATAGCTGGTGTGTCACCATCGACGATTGGGACTACGCCTCCCCCGTCAACACCATCCAGCATTCCCATTGACCACATGGGCAGTGACGACCAGGTGGTACTCTCGTCCTCTGTGGACATACTTAAACACCTGTTACCTCCTCCTCTTGTCGCAGGAGATACGTTGACAGGTCATTTATGACAGATCCCAGCGTTGACGCCTGCCAAGCTGACGCACCAGCTCCCACCTCGGGCATCGATGTCTTCACCTGCTTCTTCCTTACATCCCATTGAACATGTTGATGAGGATCAGGAGTATAATCCTGAGCCTATTATGCAGCAGGAGGAAGAGTATGTGGAAAGCTCCTATGAGTGATCCAGTTCCACTGTATCTATGGGAGTGAGGACTCAGTAGTATACACACCAAGGTCCCTCTGGAAGATCCATCTTTTATATCCATAATGCAACAACTCCCAGAGTGCCATGGGATCTAAGTCAGAGGAACAGGACATTACCAAGAGGAACTTTGTGAAGTTCTTGGAATTGCCTGATCCCCCATCATCATTCCTTCTCTTCTACCTGCCTTGGAGGGTGTCACCTATGTTGCCTGGCATGGGCGAACATGATACCTGCCATACCCAGGAAGACAGACAAGATGTATCAGGCCCCCTCAGGCAAGCCCTTTTTTTTAGGCCAACCTGAGGCTGATTCAGTGGTCATAAATGCTGCCCATGAGGATCGTTGTTAATCACTTATATACTGGCAGCTAAAAAAGCAATTACTAGAAACTGGGGAAAGAAGATGCCCCCAAACATTCAGAGCTGGCGGGGAATAATGGGAGAAATTTATGTATTAGAGAGATTAATAGCCAAAAGCTCAGATAAATGGTCTGTCTTTGAGCTTAAATGGAAGAAATGGATTATATATATTTCATCCTTAGATCCTACTTTTGTACCTTAGAAATATATTGACCCTGATGATGGTTTCTGTAAATGTCTTAGCGCTCATTATGTGAACTGCTTTATAAATTATGTAAGTTGTCCTGAGACCTTTGAATAATGTATTGCTACATACCTGACTGATGTAATTATGTGCAGTCTTAACATATACTGTAAAAACTGTCCTACGGTTTTGCGAATGAAAATACAATAAATACAAAGTATAAAAAAAAAAAAATGCTGCCCATGACAGATCAAAGATTCCAAAATACCTTATTTCCCTCCCTTCTGCTAAGGAGTCTAGGATGCCAGATGTCTTCAGCAAGAGAACCTTGGCTTCTGCCACTTTTGGCCTGAGGATTGCAAAATACCAGGCCCATATGGTTAAATACCAAAATACCCTCTAGAGGAAGGCCGGAGCAGCTGCCCAAGCCCTTTGAGAGGATACACCTAAGCAGGAACTCTAGAAAGCTTTACAAGTGGGAGCAGACATAGGTAAACATCTCCTGCGTTCCACCTATGATATTTCAGATGCTTCTGTCAGGGCAGCAGCTTCTGAAATATGCCTCAGGAGGCATTCCTGGCTAAGGGTGGTGGGCTTTGCAAATGATGTTCAACAATCCATTCTCAGTGCCCCATTTAGAGGATATAAATTGTTCTGTGCAGATGTGCAAGATATCCTCTCCTATCTGAAGGCCTCAGGCAGAACCCTGAAATTGGTGCATTCCCTCTATCAAACCAGCCAAGGAGTAGACAGAAGGTGCCTTTTTGTTCGGTCAATAACAGACACCATTCTACTGCCAGACAACAGGGTAAGGGTAGAGGAGCAGCAACCTTGCCTACCCCAGGAGCCACCCCAGGTGCCTACTCAGAAGCCCCTAGAGGTGGTGTGGCTGCAGCAACCGGCTCTGCCCGACTCCTCCTTCAACCCCCAGCCACCAGTGCCTCCAGGGATGGTTGTCGGGGGTTGCCTCTCCCTCTACCTGGACCAGTGGAGGATGTTGACATCAGATGCTTGGGTCCTGGAGATAACAGCGCAAGGTCATGCTCTAGAACTTCTGGAATTATCTCCAGATCATCCACCAGTACCATCACATTACCCTCCTGAGCACATCTCATTGTTTCTGGAGGAAATTCAAACCTTACTTCAGAAAAAGGAAATAGAACCTATTCCCTGTGAACAAAGGAACACGGGGTTTTATTCTCGGTATTTCATACTCCCAAAATGGGCAGGAGATTTGAGGCCTATTCTAGACCTCAGAGACCTGAACTTTTTCATCCAATACAAAAGGTTCTGAATGGTCAGTTTGCAAGGCTTACTCCCACTACTGCAAGTAGGGCACTGGAATTGTTCCCTGGATATGCAGTATGCCTACCTGCATATCACAGTTCGCCCCCTCACAGAATATATCTAAGATTCCTGTTTCAAGGGAAACATTACCAGTTCAGGGTATTGTCCTTTGACTTATCACCTACACCATGGGTCTTTACCAAATGCTTAGCAGTGGTGGCAGTAGCTCTTCGCAGGGAAGGCCTATATATCGTCCCATACCTGGACGGCTGGCTCCTAAAAACTCACTCCCTAGGAATAGCTTTTTCACACCCTAGCATGCACTAGGCATCTGTTCGAGGCTCTAGGGATTAAGGTCAATGTGCTAAAGTCAGTCTTGACCCATTGCCAGCATCTGCAATACATAGAGGCAGTCCTGGACACAACACAGGGCTTAGCCTTCCTGCTCCAGGACAGAGCAGAACGTCTGATTGCACAGGCCCAAATAGTCTACAACAACAGGTATTTCACAGCCAGGACATTCCTGAGACTTCTAGGCCTGATGGCAGCAGCCATTGTTACAGTACCACTGGCCAGACTGCATATACTGCATAGCTGGTCAGCAGGGTAAAGCATATGAGAAGAGGTTGAGGACACCGAACATGTACTCCCTGGGAGACAGGAGAGAGAGAGGGGGGACATGATTGGGACCTTCAGGTACTTGAAAGGAATAAATAAGGTTGATAAGGACAGTTTCTTTAAGCTGAGTGGCAACCATAACACAAGGGGGCACAGTCTTAAGCTGGAGGGTGGGAGGTTTAGGAGGGAGGTCAGGAAGCACTTCTTCACAGAGAGGGTGGTGGACACTTGGAATGCGCTACCAGAAGAGGTAATCTCATTGAAGAAAGTGGGCAGCTTTAAGAGAGGCTGGGACAGGTATGGTGGAGGGTAAGGGTCATGGGTAGGGAGGATGGGAGGAGTGGGGAGAGGGTGCAAGGACAGTAGCTCAAGCTGTGGACCCTGCAACATGAGCAGACTTGATAGACCAATGGCCTTCTTCTGCTGGCTTCTTCATATGTTTGTATGTTCATACAGGAGAATCCTACAGCGGATATTAAGAGTCCAGTGGGACCAGCGCACAGACCACCTAGAACAGAAGATTCTAGTAACCTCTCTTGTCTGCAGAGTGCTTCATTGGTGGATGGAACCCAGCCATTTGCTGAAAAGGATTCCTTCCCTTCATTAGATTCTAACCACAGATGCCTCGGGGATGGGCTGGGGGGGGCTCATCTTGGGCCCCATCAAACACAGGGTACATGGACCAAAGTGAAGAGCACCCTCCACATAAATGTCCTAGGTATGAATGTTGTTCTTTATGGCCTACAGGCCTTCCAGGCCTATGTACCCCCGGGTCCTCTGTTAATACAGATGGACAACATCAGTGTGATGCATTACATCAACAAACATGGGGGAACGCATTCCTACCACCTGTGCAGGGAGGCAGTGAGAGTTTGGTATTGGGCTCTAGAACACGGTCTAGAACTGTCAGCAGTACATGTTCCAGGAACCCAAAACATCCTGGCAGAATGGCTAAGCAGGTCTCAGTCTAGAATGCATGAGTGGGAGCTGCTGACCTCTGTCGCAGAAGACCTGTTCGACAGATGGGGCCATCCAGAGTGGGATGTTTTTGTGTCCCCACACAATGCAAAACTGCCACTTTTCTGCTTGCTCGTTCCAGGGCTTGGAATTTTCTGATAAGATGTGTTGTCCCTCTCTTGGAAAGGGAGGATCTTATCTGTGTCAGTCTTCACCATTCATCACATTTGGGTTCTAGCCGGTGGTCATGACCCCGCAGGAGCTTTTTTTTTTATTGTGGAGTCGATGCACCGACAGCGCCACCCTTGAGGCTGATGCACTGCGTGGCGCTCGTGGGTTGGCCATTAGGTATCGTCGACCCCGCCCTCATGCCAGTTTTTCGTCTCCCGCCATAGAGGTCGCACCTCGCGTGGAGCTGCTATCAACAACGGCCTTCTCGTATCTTCGACGCCGAAAATGTTTTACCTGCCAGTTCTGTTTCACCTACTCGACGCCGCTGTGGTGAGACTGTTGCTTTTATTATATTTCAGCGACATTGAGTCTGTTTTTGAACTGTTTTTCCATTGATCATGTCTCAGTCAGAGGGCAAAAAATCACTGAAAGCGGGGCAGCCCCCTATGCGTCAGTGCCCGTGCAGCCGCAAGTACTCCGTTACCAACCAGCATGATCGTTGTCTTGCGTGTCTTGGCCCGCTTCACGACATGGATTCATACAACGCCTGCTTCTCCATGGACCATCATGTCATCGATCAATGCACATGGAAAGTTGGACGAGCTCCACCGACTTCCGGGGGACGGGCGCGCACTCGTCAGGCCAAGCTGCGGTCTCTCGGCCTTTCCTCTGGGTCCCCTCCTGGTTCTACACGGACTGTGGAAGAGGGGGCCTTCTGCTTCTAGTAGCCTCACCGTCGCAGAAGCCCCTTCCGCGGTGCAGGAGACCCAGTTCATTTCCCATGGGGAGCGGGTGGGATGCACTGCTCTGGCAATCGCCCCTTCGGGGGCGAAGGCTCCCCCGGTGTCACTTTCTCAGGCTGGGAGGCTTGGGTCAGCACTGTCCTCAACGCCATCCATTGGTGCCATCTTGAGCCTCGGTGACGTTCGCAGTGCCGTGGGCCCTGATGGTGCTGTGGACGGCGCCAGTCCACCGCTTGGCACTGTCTCTACTGTTGATGCTGTTCGCGGTGCCGATGGTGCTGACAGCACTGTGGGAGGTTCTACGATGCTGTCTTCGGCCGTTTCTCGCGCACTGAGTCTGGGGACAGTGCCATGTCTAGCTGTGGTGATGCTTGCGGCGCTGAGTCACGACATGGCACTGTAGGAGGTGTCACTCTCGGTGCCGAGGGAGCTGTCGGTGTCGCTATCGTCACTGTCCCTGACTCCGGTGCCTCTCGTGGCACCGTGGGACAGGACGGTGCCATGGCAGACATCGACTCCTGCTCTGCCGACGCTCTCGGCGCTGTCTCTTCTTCGGGCACTGTTCGCAGTGCCGGCTCTGGTGCGGACACCTGGACTGGCGCCTCCTTCGGTCCAGACAGGAGCGGGTGTCTGCATACAGTCTGGCACCGGACTTCAGTCTCTACCTCTTCGGAGATGGCGGCCCATGTGGACGCCCTGGTAGTTTCCTCAGCTGACCGGAGCCAGCCTCCCTCTGAGGAGTGGGCAGTAGCCCCCCGAGTCTAGGGTCAGGGGTGCCGACCAGCAGGCATTAGTGCAGGCCACTATTGCCCTGCAGCCTGGACTCAGACTGTTTTCTGCCCCCTCAGTTGGGTTACCCCCTCAGGCGGTGTGCCAAGATCACCCAACTTTAGGGCTGACCGGAGCACCCACAGGATGGGAGGGCGCTACTCCCTGGGTGGTCCCCTTGGGGACTGACCAGCGTTGTCAGCTGTCTAGGCTGGTGTTTGCAAGGAGGAGGGCTCTTTCGGATTCTGAGGGGTCAGGGTTCAATGTGGCAACCCTTTTCCGGGACCCACCCGGGTTCGAGAAGGAGTCGTAGCGCTGACCCCCATCTGTCCTTCTTGGTCTTCTTGAGAGTACCCTGGTCTTTGGATGGAAGGGACCGTCCTTTTGGATTTTCATGGTCCTGGTCATCTCACAGGGGGTATTATTCAGGGCACAGCCTAGGCAGTTCCAGCGTGGTTGATCAGCTGTCCACTGTTGAGCTTTCCAGAGCTCCTCCTTCCCTTGAGGCTCCTGGTGTGCTCTCTTGCCTGGACAGAGGACGGTCACCTTCTGTTGTTGACCTAGCCCCCACTCCTCTGTCACCAACTCCTGCTCTCCCAGGCATTCTTGGTCCTAGGGGACCTCTCTCCATGGAGGAATTCAGGGGTGCGGCTGCTCACTTTCCTTCATACGTCAGGGCCATGGACGAGCTGGTGTTCCGCCAACCTCTGGATCTCCGAGGTCTTCTTCTTAAGTACTGGTTGGAATATCTTAATGATGGATCTCACTGTAAATGAGTTTCGACTCAGTTGAGTAACCAATTCATTGTCTGGAATGAATAAAAATTTTACTTTTTTACTTACTCCTCATTCTCCTCTTCTGGAGGAGAGGAACCTTCTGTCCACATCTCCCCTGCTGCTGATCTCTAGGAGTAGCAGCATTTCCTCATGAGGATTTATTTATTTAGTTAGTTAGTTTTTGTTGGCCAGGTAAGTGCACTAGACAAATCCTGCCTATTTTCAGGCACGACCCGGGGGAGGGGGATACAGATGAATGCCAACTGACCTTGAACCAGATTAAACTGTTGGTGATGGAAGACCTGCATGTCACCCCACCCACTCAGCACCATCCAGAGCATTCAACACTTGCCTTCTTAGGCGACTTCAGTGCGGCCACCCTTATGGTGCCCGCCTGGCCTGCTCCTTTTCAGGAGGTGTCATTGCGGTTCATGCAAAGACCCTTTTCCAGAGTCCCAGCCCCTAGGGATCTGAGCCAGAGGTATTGTGCCCCCCCCAGAGTCTCCAGGTCGTATGCCTCATCCTCAGTCAGGATTGACGCAACTGGACACTCCCGATGAGCTTCGCACCCTCCACCGTGACCAGCCCCCAGATCAGGATTCCGCAGATTTTGACTTCTGGGGGAGGAGGACCTTCTACTCGGCATGGTTGCTTTTTTCTATTTCTGCTCATCAGACCCACTGTGCTACCTATGATAGGTTTCTGTGGTCCAGGCTAGGTCAACTCCTAGACTCTTTGCCTGATTCGGAGGTAACCAGACAAGCCATTGCACTCTCTGAACGTGGCCTGGAGCTAGCAAGGCACCAAGCGAGAGCATCTTACGACGCCAACGAGGTAGCTTCCAGGGTCGTAGGGACAGCGATCTGCACTAGGTGGATGGCATGGCTGCATCTTTCCTGGTTATCACCCTTGGCCCAGCGTAGGGTGATTTCTTCTGTGTACCAGAGAACCCACCTTTTTTCCCATAGGGTGAGGCGGCGTCTGTCGGGGCAACCTCCTGCCTCCTCTGGGGGGTTCCCGTCTCACTCTTCCCAGTCTCAGGCCTCGCCAGACCTGTAAAGGTTCTCCCTCTCAATGTTTTTCCCCCACTGGGAGCTAAGGGACTTGATCCTTTAGGGTCTAGGGCCCCCTTCGGGGGGGGGGGCTCGGTACTCACCCAAATGTGATGAACGGTGAAGACTGACACAGATAAGATATAAAAATGAAGTACCTACCGTAATTCCTGATCTTTCTGTGTATCTTCACCATTCATCACAAATCCCACTCACCATCCCCCTGGGGCCTCAGTCTGTGGGTCCCCCTCCCTCTGTGTGCTCCCTTCCCCCCCTTCCTTTCCACTGGTCAGGAACAACGTGACCTTGGGCACACAGGGGGACTTTTACCTTCTGACAAGAGGGGAGAGGGATCAGAGGAGAGGGCACTTCTCTCCTCAATGCCTCGGCTCCACCCCTTTGAGGTGGGGGTTGGTGGTTGCCCTCTCTTCCCTTCCTTTCAAACAACATGAAGTCTTGCTATATTATGACAATTGCAGTATGACCGCAGGTTAGAACTGCTCCGGAGGTGAAATAGTTAACTTCCATGCAAGGCATGGAATCTTGAGCGCGAGCTCGGTTAAGGAAGCTCTGTCTGCTTGCTTTCAAACCCAAACCGTCAGATTCTTTACTCCGCCTCACTGAACAGTCGCTCCGGAGATTTCTCCTTTTACTCGGTTCATTTTCACGGTTTAAAACAATTTTAAAAAGTAAATTCGTCTTAATTTAACCGCAACCATTCGGTTCAAGCTCTGTCTGTGGTAAACGTAAGTAATAGATAAGTTTTACATACGAATTCTGTGTGGAACTTGTAAAACATTTATCGGTTCGGTTTGAACCGATTAGGTTGCTTTTTCAATTGCTAGTCCTTTTTTAGAGTGCGGTTCCCGGTTCCTATCGGTTCTAAAAAACGGATTTCATTAATGCTTTTTTCCACGGCCTGTGACACAGTTGGGAACCGATAGGAGAGTCTTGCTTGGCGGATTGCCATAAACGGGCAAGTTTTGGTTAGGCTGGCATAATGTCTGAGAAACCCAAAAGAAAACCGGCCCACTGGGTTTCAGCACTGTGATGTCTGTGGGGAAGCCTTTGCCAAGGCTGACCCTCACACCACCTGTGTTTATTGCCTGGGGTTTGACCACCTCGATTCAGACTGCCAGATTTGCAAGAATTTCCCTGCTGCCACCGTTGAAAGAGAGTTGGTAGGCTCAGGGAAAGAGAGGCCAAAAAGTCCGCTGACCGGATGTCCGGCCGGTTCGGTGCCAACCGAACCTGAGTGCCCTCTGACCAGGGGCCATACTTCCTCGGGCAAGCGAAGAAGCTGGCTCCGAGGAGCCAGTTCCTGCAAAAAGGACTAGAAAGTCTGCTGCTGTGGAAAAAGTCCTTTCCCCCAATAGCTGAAGAGATAGCCAAAGCAATCCAAATTGTCCAGTCTCTTTCCCCGGTTCCTGAACCGTCCCCATCTGGGAGACGTTCAGTTCACCAGGTCCCATCGGTTCAGGATTATGATTTTGAGGAATTTTATGAACCATGGGGAAGGGGAGGAGAGTATGAAGAGAGTAATTATGGTCTGGAGGATCTGGACGCTCCTATTGAGCCAGATACCTCTCCAGACAGACTTTTAGGGGTTTCCCCACTAGGCTTTCTGAGTCCCCTGCTCATTTCATCTTGTACAAGAAGGTTGCTGAAACTCTTCAGCTTCCTGTGGAGGAAGCTGTGGATGATCAGAAAGAGCCTGATTATGTGGAAATGATGGATATTCCAGAATCTAAGAGACTGTCAATTCCCCTTCATAAATCTTTCAGGAAACAGACAGTAAAAGTTTTAAAAACTCCTCATTCTATACCTCCTGTGGATAAAAGGATGGACAGAAGGTATACTTTATCAGGTTCTGACATAGAATTTCTCACACAGCAATGCAGCCATGCGGGTGTGGTGCAGGCTGCAGCCTGTGACAAGGCAAATATCCCCCTAGCTTCACATCCTCCTGAAAAGGACTCCAGGAAGATTGATGCTATGACAAAGAAACAGTACATGGCAGCATCCTTGGGACTCAGACAAGCAAATTACATGGCTTATGCTGCCAGATACCAGAAATCCAGATGGGATACTGTGCTGGCTCTAGTCAAACAACTCCCTGACAAGTTTGCCAGGGATCTGGAACAGGTAGCTTTAGATGGTATCGAGGCATCAAAAATGCAATTTCATGCTGCGGTGGACTCTAATGATGTATCTTCTTGAGTTATGGCTACTTCTGTGGCTCTTCGCAGAATGGCCTGGCTCAGATGCACCACATTGTAACAGGATACCCAGTCAAAAGCCATTGACTTTCCTGTGATTGGCAATTCTTTGTTTGGGGAGCAAACAGAGAATTATATGAAGAAAATGGCTGAATACAGGACCACCTGTCGGAGTGCACAGGCCAAGGAAAGGCAGGCCACTCCTCAAAAGCAGCCCCCCAGGGGCAGAGGCAGGCCTTTTCATAGGCCTTTTTATCAGGCTCAAGCCTCCTCTTCCTCCTTTACCCAGAGGGGATTCTTTAGAGGAAGGGGCAGGAGGGGTTCAAGCAGGCCTGCTTCCACTCCTCAGCCCAAAGCCCCTGCCAAGCAGGCACCCTGATGGGGTAGCCAGGGCCGCTTCTCCTCTACCGGTAGGGGGCAGGCTGGCTTACTTTGTCCAGGACTGGAAGTCTCTCACATCAGACAAGTGGGTCCTGGAAGTAGTAAGCCAGGGACTGGTCCTCAGCTTCAAAAAATTTCCGGAGCTGAGGACCAGATCTTTTCCTCCTGCATCTCCATCGGAGGCACTCGCCTTAGAGTCAGAGGTCTCCACCCTCCTCGCCTCAGAGCTGCGTGGAAAGGGTTCCACCCCCACATCAGGGCAAAGGGTTGTACTCCAGGTACTTCCTTACCCCAAAAAAGACAGGAGAATGGCGGCCCATCCTGGATCTCAGATACCTAAACAAGCACCTTTTAAAACCAAAGTTCAAAATGGTGACTCTGGCAATCATTTTACCTTCCCTACGGCCAGGGGACTGGCTAGCATCCCTGGACCTCAAGGACGCCTACTTCCATATTCTCATCAGGAGCTCCCACCGAAAGTACCTCAGGTTCCAGCTGCCTTCAGGCCATTACCAGTTCAGGGAAATGCCCTTCGGACTCACTTCGGCTCCAAGGGTATTTACCAAGTGCCTGGCAGTAGCAGTAGCTTGCCTAAGAAGGCAAAAGATTTCCATTTTCCTTATTTGGACGATTGGCTCATTGTAGGTCAATCCCCAGATCAGGTCAACCTACATCTTCAGATAACCCAGCAACTGCTTACGTCACTAGGTTTCCTTCTGAATCTCTCAAAGTCAGTACTGGAGCCTGTCCAGCTCCTAACCTTCATAGGCGCAGAGCTGAATATCCAGGAAGCCAGGGCCTTCCTCCCTCTAGACAGGGCAAACGCCCTTGTCTCCCTGGCCTCTTCATTCACCCTGCAGATCTCTCGACCAGCAAGGCATTTTCTGCAGCTCCTAGTGCACATGGCTGCTTCCACAGCAGTAGTGCAAGGAGCAGGGTTTCAAATGAGAGACATTCAGTTCCATCTGAGGGCCTTTTGGTCTCAAAGAAAGGATCCTCTTACCAAACTGATCCCAGTTACTCGAACCCTGATCCAAGCCCTTCAGTGGTGGCAGGATCAGAGCAATGTGAGACAAGGAGTTCCCTTTGTCACTCAGCCTCACTCATTAATCCTTACTACAGATGCATCCCTCTTGGGGTGGAGGGCCCACATGGGAGACCTCACTACCCAGGGGCTGTGGTCCCCACAGGAATCTCTGCTCCACATCAACCTGTTGGAGCTCAGAGCAGTTTTCCTAGCACTTCAAGCTTTCTCAGAATCTGTTCAGAACAAGACTGTGCAGGTCAGAACAGACAACACCCCTACAATGTGGTACATCAACAAGCAGGGGGGCACTCGGTCTACGGCCTTGTGCACCGAAGCCATGAAGTTGTGGTCTCTGGCGTACTCCCTGAACACCTGCCTCCCTTTCGGCAGTTCACCTCCCAGGCAAAGACAATGTCTTGGCAGATGCTCTCAGCAGGATCTCTCAGGGCCATCATGAGTGGTCCCTGGATCCCCTGGTTCTGGGAGTGGTATTTGCCAAATGGGGCATCCCGCAAATAGATCTCTTTGTAGCTCCAGACAATCACTAACTTCCTCTCTTCTGCTGCAGGCCTCCAGTCTTGGGCTCAGTCCCTCTGGACGCCTTAGCCCTCAGCTGGGAAGGGAAGTTCCTCTATGCATTCCCTCCTTTCCCTCTCCTGTTCAAAGTGCTAGTCAAAATCAGAGCCCAATCCTGCAGGGTCATTCTGATTGCCCCGGATTGGGCCAGGCAACCCTGGTATCCTCGCCTCCTGTCCTTAGCAGTCCATCCTCCCCTGTGCCTTCCCAAGAATCACAATCTGTTAACATGTGCCCAGGAAGGGTTTGGTACCAGATCTCAAGTCTCTCAATCTCAAGGCCTGGTTCTTGAAGAGCTAGAATTTGAGGGCCTACACCTCTCTCAAGATGTAATGGATATACTCAGGGCTTCTAGGAAGCCTTCTACCAGGGCTACTTATAACTCCAAATGGAAAAGATTTGCCATATGGTGCTCGGAAAAGAATATTCCCCCAGACACTGCTGATTTACCCACAGTCCTAGATTATATGGTCCATCTAAACACTTTAGGGCTGAGACCAGCTACTCTGAAGGTACATTTGGCAGCTGTCTCTGCTTTTCTTTCAGCAGGTAAACCCTCTCCTCTTTCATCTCACCCTGTGTTTACCAGGTTTTTAAGGTTTGCTTCACACTAACCCTCCATTCAGGGACCCTGCCCTGCCTGGACCTCAATGTTTGCATTGCTCAGCTCATGCAGCCTCCTTTCGAGCCCTTGTCTTCAGCTGAGCTTAAGTTCCTGACTTGGAAAACTGTGTTTTGGTGGCTATCACCTCTGCAGGCGCATAAGTGAATTACAAGCATTGTCAGTGGAGCCAGACTTTATCTCCTTCCACAGAGATAAGGTAGTCCTTCGGACTAATAGAAAGTTCCTGCCTAAGGTGGTTTCGGATTTCCACCTTAATCAATCTATTTCTCTCCCTGTTTACTTCACTGACCATTCTTCCTCTGGTGAGAGAAGGCTGCACAGCTTAGATGTAAAGAGGGCCCTTAGCTACTACATAGAGCGTACCAAGGGTCACAGGTTTGACTCCCTCCAACTGTTCCTCAATTATGGTGAGGTTGGGAAGGGCAAACCTGCCACTAAAAGATCCATTGCCAGGTGGATTGTCTCTTGTATCCAATTCTGTTATGAAAAGTTGGGTAAGACTCCCCCCTCAGGCCTGAGGGCTCGCTCTACCAGAGGTACAGCTGCTTCTCTGGCTGCTGCCAGAGACATCCCCATTCTAGAGATATGTCAAGCAGCTACCTGGAAAACGGTTCACACTTTTACCAAGCATTATTCCTTGGACATCCAAGCTAGGAGTGAAGCTCGGTTTGGCACAGCTGTCCTTCAGAGCCTTTTCCCTAAGTAGGTTATGTCCCTCCTCCATGGGGGTACTGCTGTGTAGTCTGCAATTGTCATAATATAGCAAGACTTCATGTTGTTTGAAGAAAAAATTACTCACCTTAGTAATGTAGTTTCTTCTAATGGAGTCTTGCTATATTATGACCTCCATCCCTGCCTGCCCCTCTCAGAACCTCGTTTTTGCGCTGTGGGTGGGCATCACAGTGTTGGCACTCTGTTTTTCTTGCCACTTTGTTGTTTTGTTTCACCCTCCCTAGGGTGAGTGTGTTTTATTTCATTATTGGGTCTCTTGACTTGAGTCTTTTTTCGAGACCAACAACTGTGTTTGTTAGGGTAGTAGTCAGTTGGCTAGTGTAGGTTTACAGCTTCCACACAGAACAGTAGTGAGTTTTAGCTCGTAAAGATCTGACGGTTTGGGTTTGAAAGCAAGCAGACAGAGCTTCCTTAACCGAGCTCGCGCTCAAGATTCCATGCCTTGCATGGAAGTTAACTATTTCACCTCTGGAGCAGTTCTAACCTGCGGTCATACTGCAATTGTCATAATATAGCAAGACTCCATTAGAAGAAACAACATTACTAAGGTGAGTAATTTTTCTTTCTTCTCTTCTCTTCTCTTCTCTTCTCTTCTCTTCTCTTCTCTTCTCTTCTCTTCTCTTCTCTTCTCTTCTCTTCTCTTCCTCTTTCCTCCTCCGTTCTTGTCCTTAGGGACTCATCCCTCAAATTCATGTAGGAAACTTGTTTCTCACCTTCAAGATATGTGGTTTGGGGACAACCCTGTATCCTGTCTCTTTCTTCCAGAATAGCTGCTTCTGCTCATGTCGGAGTTCTTGCCAGTAGTTCTGTGCCTTGAATTCTGGCAATTCAGCCTTCTGGCTACTCCTTCGCAGTCCCTATACAGTCTGGAGACAGTCAACAGTCCAGGGTATGACCTCCCCCTCCCCATTTCTAGTTTTCCCCTCCTTCCTTCCCTCTCCTTTTCTGCTTCCAGAGGTTGGGGCCCCTTCCCAATCCCCTTAGTTTTTCTCTATTTCCTTCTGTCCTCTCTGTCATTTATTTCTCCTTTTAGTTTGTTTATCTTCTCCTTTGTCTGTCCCTTGGACTTCCTTGTCCCTCCATCCCAACCCTTTCTTACTCTACGGTGACTCAGAACTGGCTGGAGGGCAGGGTTAACGACACCTAACGGCCAATCCCAGCGCCACGCAGGTCGAGCCCTCATGTGTCGATCTACCACCCACCCCCAAAAAGGAACACTCCCACGGGGTGGTGACCTCTGGCCAGAACCCAAATGTGATGAATGGTGAAGATGCACAGAAAGATCAGGAATTACAGTAGGTACGTAATTTACATTTCCTCTGCACCTCCCCTCCCTTCCCTCTAATTCAGAGAGTACTACTCAAGCTCCAAATGGAGGGTGCAACTCTGATACTCATTGCCCCCCTATGGCCTCATCACATTTGGTTTCCCTTACTGCAGCAATTGGCAGTAGAGCCACAAGTACCTTTGCCATTATACCGGGGCCTACTGTTACATGAACAAGGAACCCTGTTCCATCCTGACCTCAAGTTGCTCCACCTTCATGCACGGCTCCTGAAGACATAGCCATTACCCAATTTGGAGTGTTACAAAAGGCGGTTGATGTCTTGGTGGCTGCCAGAAAACCTTCCAGCAGGGCCACTTATTCTATGAGGTGAAAGCGGATTGCTTTGTGAGCCACTTCTCACCATTTGGACCCTTTTACCTGTCTGGTAATCCAGCTTCGCGAGTATTTGCTGTCCTTGTCAAATGCAGACCTGCAGTACTCTTTTAACAAAGTGCACTTAGCTGCCGTTTCAGCTTTCCATGTGCCTATTGATGGTCATACGGCTGCTCAACTGGAGGTGGCCTGTACATTTTTGAGAGGCATTCTACAACTGAGGCCGCTTATCTACAGTCCACTTCCGGCTTGGGACTTGAATGTTGTTTTGGAAAAACTTATTTTTTGGTTCCTTTTGAGACGGCCACGACTTGTGGCCTACAATTTCTTTCTTGGAAAGCATTTTTAGTTGCTATTACTTCTGTTCGAAGGATTTCAGAGCTTCAGGCCATAATGTGTGAGTCTCCTTATTTGATTTTCCACAAAGTCAAGGTGTCTTTGCGTACCAATCCAAAGTTTCTACCAAAGGTGGTGTCTGAGTTTGCTTTGATTCAAACCATCCACCTGCCAGTTTATTTTCCTTAGCATGCCAGTCCAGGGGAAGCATTGCTCCACACTTCAGAGATGCATAGAATACTCAGGTACCATATACTCTGTATGAAGGACTGCAGGAAGCCCTTGCAGCTTTTTGTTTTGTTAACCTCTGGGAAACAGGGCACTCCTGTTTCTAAACAGTGTCTGTCCAGATGGTTGACTAACTGTTTTACTTTCTGTTACAGGAAGTATGGTAAGGAACTTCCTGGGGTTGTTCATGATTAATCAGCTAGAGGCATGGCCACTTCTGTTGCCTGTTCGAAAAATATGTTGGCTGCAGAGATCTGTGCAGCTGCCACCTGGAGTACTGTCCACACCTTCACTAAGCACTACAGTCTGAACATTACCTCCTGAAAAAGGGCAGGTTTTGGCACAGCTGTGCTTCAAGACCCGCTTTGTTAAGCCTCTAGGCTCCAGCCACCCAGAATGTTCTGCTTGGTACTCGTTCCATAGGTCTGGCCTGATAAAAGAAATATCCTCAAAGAAGGCAGAACAGTTACATGCGTACTATAACAGTAGATCTTCAAGAGAATCTCTTTCATCAGGCCATGCCATCCCTCCCCTCATCCCCCTCCGAATTTAGAGCTTGGTAAATCCTACCTCTTTCTCTGGGAAGGTTTGTCTGCTGCTTCTTGCCTCACTTGGTAGGCAGAGTCATGGATTCTCTTCTGCTTCCCTGGAGGAAGGTCCTCTGAGCATGATCTCCGGCTGGGAACTAAGGAGGGAAGGAACCACCTGCATTTATATGGGAACAGCTGATGTAGGACGTTGTTGTGGGCAGTCCCCTAGTGGACTGCTTGCAAAAAGTTTCTTTGTGGTCCTAGTGGTGGCAATAAGGTTCCATAGGTGTGGCCTGTTGAAAGAGATTCTCTCGAAGATTTACTGTTACAGTAAGTACATAACTGTTCTTCTTTCAGACTGTTCTGGTTTTGTTCCCATAGAATGAGTTGTCTCACACATAATGTCCAAAAGGTGGCACAATCAGTTGCCAGGGCTTCCAGAGATTTGCAATCCAGGGATGTCGTGTTCAACTATGTACTCTTCACGGGTTTAGCAGCTGTGCTGAGTAATTTTTCTCAAGGGTCCTGTTAGTGTTGCAGGCATCACTGAAACAGGAGGGGTATCAATTATACCCCTGCTGGGATCATTTCTCATTGGTAGCAGGATGAAGAGCTCCTATCTCACCCGCTGAAGTTAGAGTGTAGGAGTTGTTCTCAATGGACAAGGCAGGAAGTTTTGTACTTATCCGCAGCCAGGAAGGAGAACCTAGTCCAGAGATCTCAGCAGCTGAGATCCCTGTTATTTGGTACTCTTTCAGACATGTTGGCAGCAGAGAAACTGGTGCCGTGAGCCAGTGTCCGCATAAGACCCCCATCAGGGTGGGCTGCTCTCAGGTGACCCCCAGTTTGGAGGTCTCCAGTCTTTGATTCATGCGAGTCTCAAGTTAGTTCCGGTGGACTCGCCACAAAGCCTCCTTTTTGCTGATGTGATCCCCATCGACAGCCTCTCCTAAGCTGATGTGATCCCCATTAACAGCTGGTCGACTTGGGGGGTGCCTTCAGCAGGTTCTGGTACAGGAGGTCCGAGACAGTCAGCATCAGCATATCCAGATCAGTGTCTTGTTAAGCAGAAAGGCATACATAGGCTGAATACTTTGTCCAAGGCTATAAAAATGAGAACTTGCGGTACTATCATCATGACGGTCTTCTCAGTCTCAAAGGCGCAGGAATCTTAGCCTACACACAGAAGTAGTCTGGGGACTTTATTGGATGACATGTTACCACTGCCTAGCAGTATTTTTCTTTTTTTCAGTGGAAGAACAGAATTTTAGGGCAGTTGGTCTAGACCGTGAATACGTACCCTAGGGGTGTGGTTGCCATTCTTGATCCTGGGAGTATTTAAAATTGCAGAGTGGTCAGTTGGTCTGCCACAGGTCGAGCTATTTGACCAGAGGAGATTTCCAAGAAATTGGAAGAATGGTCTGGAGCATGGCATTTGAGATTCAACGCCAAAAAGTGCAAGTCATGCACATAGGAAAAAGAAATCCAAATAAGACATATTACCTTGGAGGGGAAAGACTAGCTGCCTCCCCCACCCAAGAGCCCGATTTGGGAATCGTTATCTTGGACAACTTGAAGGTAAGGTAAACAGTGCGAGAAAGCAGCATTAAAGGCCAGTGGTATGCTGGGATGCACTGGGAGGGGAATCACAAGCAGGAAGAGGGAAGTGATCCTGCTGCTGTACAGATCACTGGTTAGGCCTCACCTGGAGTACAGCGTCCAGTTCTGGAGGCCCTACCTCAAAAAGGACATTGACCGAGTGGAGACGGTGCAGAGAAGGGCAACAAAAATGATTCAGGGACTACACAAGATGGCCTACGGGGATAGACTGAAAGAACTGAACATGTATTCCCTGGAACAGAGGAGAGGGGGGTGACATGATCGAAACATTCAAGTACGTAAAAGGCATAAACCAGGTGCAAATAGATGATCTCTTCCAATTTAAGAAGGGCAACAGAACTAGGAACGATGATCTAAGGCTGCAAGGAGGGCAGTTCTGCACCAACACCAGGAAGTTTTTATTCATCGAAAGAGTGGTGGATGACTGGAACAGCCTGCCTGCAGAGGTGGTGGGGGCAAGCACAATGGTAGGTTTCAAGAATGCTTGGGACAGATACAAGGGAGCCCTCAAACCCAAGGGCAGTTAGAAGGCTAGGCTAAAAGACAGTGGGCAAAGTAGATGGACCTGGTGGTCTCCTTCTGCCGTCAACTTCTGTTTCTGTGTTTCTCAAGAGTTGAGGTCCTTCAGTCGATTTTGGTGACCATGGGGGGAGGCAGTATATTCCTTCCCTGGCAGTGGAACTTTTATCACCTATGGCTGCTTAGTGTTTTCACCATTGTCCTGCATCTGCTGAGGATTCAGGGATCAGAAGGTGGTTCCCTTTCATAGCTTCAGAGTGACCAAGAAGACACTGGTTTTCAGTTCTGGTTACCCTAACAATGTATACAGCCAGCAGCCTAGTTACTCAGGTCAGGAATAGACTCCAGAAGCATGGATTTTGACTAGGGTAGTATCCCCCGACGGTCTCAGAGAGATATTCATCTTAGCGTTCTTAGTAAGATTAGATCAGGACCTTCTTCAAGGTCGTAATTCTAAACATCTTTGATCATGTGGTAGTCTCCAGTGGCTTTGCCATAGTACAGTGGGTCCATAGTGAGCATTGGGTAGTTCATCATACAAGGCGGGGGAGACAGGATTATGCTTCCGTCAAAAGATCAGAGACTGGTGAAAAGGTATTTGATGGGACAATATTTTCATTGTCCTCTCAGTGGACGAAGACCTTGAGCCATTTTAGCTGACAATTAAGCCTCTTTGCAACTGCTGTTGAAAAGAGTAGGACCGTTCAGGACAGAAATATTCCTTCCAGGGTACTTATAGCATCCTAGACAGAGAGGGCTAAGTATGGCTGCAGAATCTGACAATCGGCATTGTAGCCCCACCATCCTTGCTTGGTCAAGGCTTTACAGGAGTTGTGCCTTAGGCCCTACTGACACGGTTGTCCAGTTTGACAAGCAGTACTTTTCAGATGAATCCAGCAGTTACTCGATAGGGAATTATATATATATTTTTTTTACTTACTCTTTTAAGCCCACTTTCTCTCCACGTCCGGACCCTCTCTCTGGGTCTCCCTGTGCATTCCTTACAAGCTGTGTGGCGGTGGGGGCTCATCTCCATTGGTGCCCCGCCCGTGTGTGCCAGTTCACCACGGATAACCCCTCCCGAGGGGCGGAGTCCTCCTCCCCCCGAATCGATCAAGGGAATGTGCACCTGAGGTGCCCTCCCCCCGGATCCCACGGTTGCCGATGCAGGAGCCCTTCACCTAGCCCGGATGTGGGGCATTTCCTGGTTTTCTACCCCACCCCCTGCAGACGTTGGCACTCAAGGAGGGCCAGTGAGAAGGGGGCACGCTGAGACGTGCCCTCGCTCTGGTCCTTGGCCGGCATCCGCCCCTCCCTCATATTCTGTGCCCTTTGCTGCATCTCCACCTGTGGTCACCCAGGTGGCGATATCGCAATGAGAGCTGCAGCCCACCCCTCCCGAAGAGAGAGAGTGGCCCATCGGGTGCTCAATCCTTCTCCCCCCAGCTGGCCCTCTAGCGACCCGAGCTTGCTATCAAACCCGGGTCGCCAGCATCGCAAACGGTAGTGCAACCGCTGGACCAGCTTACCTGATAGAGAATTATATGGGACAATATTCTCCCCCACCCTACTTGGATAGGTACTGTTTTTTAGAACCCGTATGTATTATGACGAGAGGTTGAGGGCACTGAACATGTACTCCCTGGAAGACAGGAGTGAGAGAGGGGACATGATTGGGACCTTCAAGTACTTGAAAGGGATAGATAAGGTTGATAAGGAGAGTCTCTTTAAGCTGAGTGGCAACCATAGCACGAGGGGGCACAGTCTTAAGCTGGAGGGTGGGAGGTTTAGGAGTGAGGTCAGGAAGCACTTTTTCACACAGAGAGTGGTGGACACTTGGAATGCACTGCCAGAAGAGGTAATCTCGTTGAAGACAGTGGGCAGCTTTAAGAGAGGCTGGGACAGGTATAGGGGGAGGGTAAGGGTCATGGGGAGGGAGGACAAGGACATTAGTTCAAACTATGGACCCTGCAGTATGAGCAGACTACATAGACCAAATGGCCTTCTTCTGCTGGCTTCTTCATATGTATGTATGTATGTATGTATGTATTAACTACGTCCTCCACTGACAACGCGGAGCGATACAGAAAGGAGAAATTCCATCATATTTACTGTTATTTCCTTTTCTGTTAGCTTCAATGTTGTCAGTGGGGCCTCACCCTGAAGCCATTTGCTCTTCTGGGGAATATTGTCCAATATATGTATATATGTAAGTGTGTATTGTCTTTTGTATTGAAGGACACTACTGTGATCTTTCATGTTTTAGCGTTCATAAGCTGTGTCTGGATATTGTTTCTACCATATCTTATGAGTTGTGCAATGGACCAGTAGTTAGTTTATATGGAGAGGCGTATGAGGTTATGTTTGTCCAGAAAACCTGCATGGGTATCCACCAGTCATGTAAATCTAGCAGTATTCTTTTTATCTAAATGTTTTGTCTCTGTTTAAGACAAGCTTTCAGGAATAGAAGACCATGAGTTCTGATAGTGAATCTGGTGGCCAGGGTTGGAGTATACGAATGGCAATTGTACATCTCGAATGAAGATCCTGTTCTTCAAGTCAGGCCTGTATTTTCCAGTCATCTCTCGTTTGTTTGTTTTTTTCCGATATATGTTTATGCGAGGATTCAGCCAGGGATGTGGTATTAATAGTAGTTTGTATGTTGTGCACTGTATTCACAAAAGTAAAATGAGGTGGAATGACTCTGGAATGTACAGTGTCCCTGGAGGTCTGTGCTGAAGACACAGCTTTGGAGCTGAACCACTTTCCTAGTGGAGGAGCACATATGTATAAACTACCTTCCTCACTGACAAAGTTGAAGCTCACAGAAAAGGAAATTATGGTAAGTATCACAGAATGTCTCCTTTGTTGTGATTCTGTAACACAGAACATGGTAAATATTATCATTTTATAAAGATTCATTTGGATATGCCCAATAGGAGAGCCTATCACCCATATTGTATATTTCTGAGCAGATGCTTGTGATAACTGTCGACACATTTTATGCCAGAGTTTGCTGTAGATAAATTAATTGTTGTGGCAGTCTGCAGTTGTTTGTTTAGGATCCCTGTTAACAAAGATGTGTTTTATTTTTGCTGCTGCATTGGCAGACACGGTCTTTCTGTTTTCACAAAGAACTCATGAAGAGGACATTAGGGAAACCCACCCATGCCTATGAGGCCAGGGATTATGTTGTAAGTTGGTGTATGGTGTTCAGGCCATACATTTGCTGGACAGTCACTAACCCCATTTACAGGAGAATTAATGTAGGGCAATTTAATGAAATAACCTAATCTGATACTGTACTATACCAAAAATGATGCTTCAACAAAGAAATGTTTTCCTCAATAAAATTTAAAAGAAAAATGGAAATTAGATTTTCAAATACAAATAGATTGGGGGGGGGCTTAATATAATGTAAAAACAGCTGTAAGAGGTATATATGCGCTAAAGACAGCATGGCATAAAAATGCAAGAGAACTTGCTTCAAAACCACACATTGCTCTTGAGAGAAATGGAATGTAATAATGAACCAGTATGGCACTAACAGTCATTCACTTCTGGGTGCTTAATGCTGCTGAGCCAGTGCTGGTTATAGTGCAGTTATACAATAACAATAGGTAATAACATATTTCTTACTGTACAATAAATATTTACAGTGTGTATTCCTCAGTTGCAGCAAACTTTTCATAAAAAACTTAAAATTTTTTTTTTTTTTTTAAGGATTAGCCTTTTCTAAATTATCTGTCAAGTTTTCTTCTAGGGCAGGTCGATTTGTTTTAGATCCAGCAATTAAAAATTATTGAAGTTTTGATAGCACAGTTTTGTGCTTTGTTGTGTGAGGGAAAGGTTACATGAATCTGCTGCCTTTTCTCAGTGAATGGATAACCAGGGACATTTGTACATCCCTGACTGTGTAAGTGAGGTTAGTGTCAGTGACTGTCCAATAACACATGGACCTGCTGGCTTCATTCTGTCATGTGTTATTCAAGCTTGTCGCTTCCCGGTGCCTCATTGTTACTTGCTATGGGCTAAAATAAATGTGTCTCATCATGTATAGGTAGGGAGGAAAGAGTATAACGGGACAGACACAAGGAGTGATAGAGAACAGAAGGGTAAATTAAAGCCCACGTATTTCTCTGAGCTGGAAACTAATATTGCTGCCTTCTGTTTTGTGGTTTCAAAGAAAAGTTACATTTGTACACTGACTTCACGTATCTTATTAAGGAGGAAATTATTTGTTTCATGGTATTAAATATGTGGTATAGCATAGAAAAATGCTACTCAAAACAGAGAGTAATGCTAACCATTTCCAGAAATGCTTAGCAGTAGACTGCTAACCATTTTTTGTGAGTTCATGGCACAGTAGACAAGAAAAACAAAACTAAATATTTTTTTAAATTTTGCTAAACATTCTGTGCCAAGTGCAGTGCATTTTCACAGCTGATTAGCACGTTCACACTTAAAACTGGTAATCGTTTTTTTCTGCTTATTTAATACTCTGTGTTTGCAAAGAAGTTGTAACTGCATCTATTTATGCATTACGTTTTTTGGCCCCTACCTTATCAGTACCAAAACTATATTTATTAATCAGGTGTGGCATTCTTAGTAAAACTGTCATAAATTAGAGTTTACCTTGTATTGCCAATCTAAAACTTGTATTGTTTGGGGCCATGTTTAAACTATTGTTTAGATTGCATATCTGTTGTAATTTGTAACTTGCTGCCGCTATTAATGGGAAGCCCCAAAAATGAGGTGTTCCATCTCAGTGGGCCTATCCTGTATAAATTATTTCAAATAAATGATAATAAATCAATACTTGTTTTTAAGTACCATAAATAGCATATTTTTCTTGAATTATATTTCAATAATGTATTTGTGATACATTTTATACTGTAACTGTGTGAAATTCCATGTCAGTGTAAATGGAGCCTGTGCTCCAGTGAATTTATCTTGTTAACAAAAACAATAACTAATAGAAAAGCAGAGGTGACTGAAAGGTGAGAAAGTAGAGAGAAACCAAGATGAACACTATAGAACCAAGATTCAGAACTGGTGGCTGTGTATGTGGACCCTTTCATTTGGGTGCACATCCTTGCACGACCAGCAAAACAAGAGAAATTCAGAACTGTTTACCTAAAAGCTGGAGGAGTGGCTTCCCTACCTTTGGGGAACCACATTTTTGCTAAGTCCAGGAATACAAAGAAATTTGAAGGCTCAATACTCAGTCTCAGTTGGCCCAATTGTTAATCTTGTTTTAAAGTTTCCTAAATTAATCATATTTTTATGCTTCTACCATGTTTCTGTTAATTGTAGCTGCATAACAGAATTAACCTGAAAACCCACTTACTTTTGTGGGGCTTGCCCTTTCTAGCTCAACCTCTTCTTTTTTCTGTTCCAAGTGTTTTACAGCAATGTGCTATTTGATTTAAAAACTTTTTTAATATGGGCACTTAGTTATGGTCCTTGCACAACATACTGCAGCCCATCCATCTGTCCCTGGCAACAGCGACTCTTTTCTGATAGGCCTGCTCATAAAGGTAAATGCAGTGGCGCCTGTGTATTGCGCACTCTTCTACTAGAGAGCAGTCAAACAGTACTAAATGCTTAGATGGCCCCTGCCTAATTTTACAAATGTGCACATTTTCCATTTGGGGGTTCAGGTTGGGTCATTTCCATATTTGTATAGTTCTAATAAGGTGTATAAATCCATAGTCACACACTTGCAGATTTAAATCTTGATGGTCAGGTACCCTAAACTATCCAATAAGTGGGATCTGAGATTTAAAGAGGATTAATGTGCACTGCCTCCCCCATGCTTTGTACTGCGCTCCCACTAACTGTCAGATCTTTCTTCAACACTGAAGATATTGGTCGCTTTGGTACCTGATTGACACCTTTTCAGCTGTAGTTTGGTTCGATTTTGATTTATTCTGTTTAATTCTGGCACTGTTTCCATTCCTATTTGAACATTTTTACCCCCTTTTTTTTTTCTCAGCTGCATGACAGCTAGTGTTGGAACCCACTTGGGAGGGAGCAATCTTAGACCTGGTACTCTCAAATGGGGACGGAGAGAGGATCTCGGATTTAGAAGTGGGTAGCCATCTGGGAACAAGCGACCACCAAACAATGTGGTTCACGATAAAAACAGCCATAGAGTCAAGTCACAGAAAGATGCGGGTATTGGACTTTAGAAGGGCTGACTTTGTCAAAATGGGGGGAGTGCCTCAGAAAAGCACTAACAAACGGTCAAGACGGTGGGGTGGAGGAACAGTGGGGAAAAATCAAAGCTGCCATCACAGAGGCAACACGCTTTTGTGTGAAGCAAATAAACAAAACAAAACAAAGGAAAAAAACACTATGGTTCTCAAAAGAGGTGGCGGGGAAGGTTAGGGAGAAAAATATAGCATTCAGTAACTGTAAGGGGGTGTAGAAGAAGCAAGACAGAGAACTGTACCAGTTAAAGCAGAAGGAAGCAGGGAAGGCAGTCAGAATAGCAAAGGCCCAAACCAAGGAAAAGATAGCCAACTCAGTTAAGAAGGGGGATAAAACCTTTTATAGGTACATTAGGGAGCGAAGAAAGACCAGGGGAGGGACAGTGAGGCTTAATTAAGAGGAGGGGGGATGGACAGAGAGTAACAGTGACAAAGCAGAGATACTGAACAAATACTTCTGCTCAGTATTCACAAAAGAAGAGGAGGGGGAGGTACCTACACCAAATAATAGAAGCACATTGGGCAGGGGGTTGATACCAGTCCATTCACAGAAGAAAGGGTCCTGAAAGAACTCCTGAAACTGATGGTGGACAAAGCAATGGGGCCTGACGGGATTCACTCCATAATTCTTAAAGAACTAAGGGGAGAACTAGTAGCACCACTGACTACCCTTTTTTAACAAATCATGGGAGGAGGGTGTGGTACCTGAGGACTGGAGTAGGATGGATGTGATTCCTCTTCACAGAAGTGGGAGCAAGGCAGAGGCAGGAAACTACAGACCTGTTAGGTTGACCTCAGTGGTAGGGAAAATGATGGAATCACTTCTGAAAGAAAGAATTGTTGAGTACCTAGAGGCCAGTGGGGCATAGGACCCAAGGCAGCATGGATTCACAGCGGGAAGGTCATGTCAGACGAATCTAATAGATTTCTTTGACTGGGTGACCAAAGTAGTTGACCAGGGAGGGGCTGTGGACGTGGCCTACCTAGATTTTAGCAAGGCATTTGACACAGTCCCACACAAAAGATTAATAAACAAGTTAGCCAGCCTGGGAGTGAGTCCCAGGGTGGTAACCTGGGTAAAAAATTGGCTGGATAACAGGACACAGAAGGTAATAGTAAACGGAGTCCACTCCAAAGAAAGGGGGTTACTAGCGGAGTACCGCAGGGTTCAGTACTGGGACCAGTCCTCTTTAATGTCTTTATAGGTGACATTACAGAGGTACTGGAAGGAAAAGTATGCCTCTTTGCAGACGACACAAAGATCTGCAACAGGGTTGATACACAAGGTGGGGTGGAAAGGATGAGAAGGGACTTGACAAGATAGGAGGAATGGTCAAAGTATGGCAGCTTAGATTCAGTGCAAAGAAGTGCAAAGTAATGCAGCTGGGAAACAAAAACCCAAGGGAAGAGTACACAGTGGGGGGCAGGGGAGGTATTAACGACAGCAGAAATTAAAAGGGACCCGGGGGTAGTCATATCAGATGACCTAAAGATAGGCAAGCAATGTGAGAAGGCAGTAAGGAGGGCTGGGGGGATACTGGGATGCATAGGGAGAGGTATCACCAGTAGAAAACAGGAAGTTGTTATCCCTCTGTACAGACAGTTGGTGAGACCCCATCTGCAGTACTGTGTACAGTTCTTAAGACCCCATCTCTGCAAGGACATAGACAGGATGGAGACAGTCCAGAGTAGGGCAACTAAAATGGTGCAGGGTCTGCACAAGAAGCCATGCAAAGAGAGACTAAAAGAGCTTAACATGTATACCCTCGAGGAAAGGAGGGAAAGAGAGGACATGATAGAAACTTTCAAGTACCTCAAGAGAATCAGCAAAGTCCAAGAGGGTAGCATCTTTCAGAAAAACTGATGTGCAAGAACAAGGGGGCACAGTTTGAAGATAGAGGGGGGACGACTCAGGGGCAACATGAGGAAGTATTTTTTCATGTAGAGGGTGGTGGATGCATGGAATGGCCTTTCTAAGGAGGTTGTGGGGTCAAAAACAGTGGGGGAATTTAAAAATGCATGGGACAGACATAAGGCAATTCTAGTGGGAGGTAGGAAGAAGTAGGCTGGTGGTAAAACTAGGATCTGCAGCTTATCCCATAGGTAGGGAAATAGGCAGACTAGGTGGGCCAAGCAGTCCTTATCTGCCATCAAAGTCTATGTTTCTATGCATGTCATTTCTTAAAGGTGACTTCAAGCCATGCAAGACTTGTACAAAGTGGATGTCAGTAGTTGCTGTTCTTGACAAATATATGGACTGTTCAGGTTCAGGTTAACATTAACTGTCACAGGAATAGTGAGGAGGCCTGCAAGAGGATACACCAAAAAAATCCCTGACAGCCAAAGTAGACAAGACCAACACTTTATCTAGGATCTCTTAGCTAGAAGAAAAAGGAGAAATTCTTCTACTGTGGCTCTGGATTCTGGTTCTCAAGGTCCGATATCATAGTGAAGGAAAATACTTGGAACTATTGACCAAGGGCCAACCCTGGTCACCCAGTGATGACCACGACTTCCCAAATTCTGGAAACAGTGGAAATCACCATGATTCTCTCCAGGGGTGTAGGGCATTCTAAGACCTGTTCCAGTTTCCATACCAGTTCTGGTTCCCAGTCAGATTGTCCTTTGGCTCTGATTGGTTCTGTTCTGGGGCTTCTCTCATCCCTTTTTTAACAATTTTGCCTGTTTTTGCTTACATTTGATATGTTCTTGACTGCATACATTTTTTAAAGGTAAGTTTAAGCAATGCAAGACCTATACAAAGCCTATGTCAGTAGGTGATGCCCATAACAAATATCTGGACTGTTTTAAGTCCATAAAATTTTTTGGTCAAGAATTGAAGTCTTCAAGAGGATATGTAAAAAAATATAACTAACAGCCAGACTGAATAAGTCCAGTAAGTCCAATGCTTCTTCTAAGATCTCTTTGCCAAAAAAAAAGGTAAATTCTCTTGCTATGGCTCTGGATCGTAGTTCTTCAGTTGTGACCCCCCCCCAGCACCGTAGGGGAGAAGAAAAGCTCTTTTGAGCCATTGGCCAAGCCCCAGACCTGGTCACCCATAGATGACCACTGCTTACAAGATTCTGGAGACAGTGAAAAACACCATGACTCTAGCTCCAGGGGCTTAGGACATACTAAGAACTGTTCCGGTCCCATGCTGGTTCTGGCTTCCAGCCAGATTGACATTTGGAGGTTGACTCTGGCCATAAACCTAGTTCTGACTGAGACTCTGGTACCAAACACTGGAGATACACATCTAGCTTCACTGACCTCAGCATGAGTTCTGGTGGCAACAGGCTTGATCCTGCTAGAATCCATATCAAAGGAACCAGAATTCAGTCTGATTCCAAGGAACAGAGAGAAAGAAAAAGGACCACAAATCCAGCTCCAACTCCTTCTCTCTTTGTTCTGATATGCAGGATATACCTGGACCCTTAGTCCTCAATGTCCCTTCAACTTCTGCCACAGGCACCGACCAGGTGGAAGAATTACCCTTCCTGAGAGGACTTACCATGGTGGAATAGAACTATCCTGTTGTGTGTGTGTGTTTTTTTTTTTTGTTTTTTTTTTGTTACTTATCTTACTGTTTCCCCTCGTGCCAACTGGTCCCCATCGGTTCTACCCTTGCACCCAAACCCATAGCCACCTTCTCTGGAACTTATCTCCTTCTCCTACACACACCCTGGCTTACCCACCAGGGCAGAGCCATAGGGAGGGGGTCCTTACTCCCTGCCAGAGACTTGGTTTGTGCTGTTTGAAGAGGACTGCCTTGGGCAGTGGTGGGGGCCTGCAGTGAGAAGCGAATGTCCTCCTGCCTCTCCTGGCAATATTTTCCATTTTCTGGCCTGACAGCAACACTGTTTCTTCAGCTTCAGATTCTACATTCTATGGACCCTTGTTTATCAGCACCTACTAAACACTCTGCCCAAACCAAATCTATGTCTCCTAGGCGACCATGGGGTGACTGTGATCCTTAATATCAGGAGCTCTCACCTTAGGATAGAGCTCTTGCAGCAGGTAACACCATTAGGACTATGCTGCCAGGCACTAGGGCCCCACGGAAAAGTTCTAGCTAGTAGTCTTAAGGCGGGGGACTGCCCCCTGACATTGGCCCCACCCCAACGTCACCCTTACTATAAAGGTGCAGTCCCCCAGCATCACCTTGGTTCTTCTCCTGCCGTCGACCCACACTTATTGGCTCCGCTGATGCCTCGTGCTTCCAGTCAACAGCCATTTTCGCGCTTTGCGCAGTTAATATTTTTTGTTCTAATTTACGAGTTCGTGTATGTCTTCCCAGCCATCTTCCTCTTCAGAGTAGTGTAAATCGAAGTGTGCATGCGGCAAGCCGATCCTGGCAAAAGATAGCCTGCTGGCACTGCCTAGGCCCTGACCATAGACCAAACGACTGCCCACACTGCCAAGGCTTCAACCGGAGGACCAGGATCCTCTGCCTCAACACTCGGAAAGTGTACCTCCTTGAACAGCAGGTGGCTGCTATGCAGAAGACCCAGTCGGGACACAGCTTGTCTTCTTCCTCGGTGAAGGACTCTTCCCCCAGAGAGAAGAAATCGAGTGGGAAACACCATCAATGGGATAAGGAAAGGTCCAGGTCAGAGTTCCGTCCGTGGTCCCCTCACAAGACTTCCAAGTCTTCGACCGCCAGTGTGAGGTCAGACTCAGCACCCAACCCCGCAGTCTCACTGGCTCTCCTGGGGTCACAATTGAGGAAGCCCCCGCCTCTTCCTAGGCACATGGGCTTAGGCTTTCTAAAGCCCCCATGTTCCTGGCTATCCGGCCCCACAAGCAGACGCTAGCGTATCAGCCAGCAGGACAGGTGCACTCTGCGTCAGCCGACAGGTCGGAATCTGCTGTCCGCAAGAGCACAGTTACTGGGTCATCCAACAGGGTCAGACGACTCAAGGAGACGCCAGGATAGCAAGCACCAGAAAAAGCATCACTTGCCTTCCAGGCAGTTGTCGGCCGAGGTTTCGGACTGACATCAGGCCTCCTCACCCTCTGACTCCACTGCAGAGCCGGACCAGATGCCGCCACCTAAGCCGCCCTCTGCCCTACAGGGCCCATTTGAGAACCTGACTACAGACCAGATGTCAGGGGACCTGACGCTCAACTCGGGGGACAGCCAGGACCGGGCACCACTTCCTCCTCGGGAGCCTGACGACTAGATGACCGAGCAGCCGACGCCAGAGGACACAGTCCCACAAGGGCCGACGCCAGATAAGAAAGTTCAGTCGAACCCAACGCCAGGGGACAGGGTGCTGCAAGGTCCAAAGTTAGGGGCCTCTAGCACCCCAAGCCCAACGCCAGCACCCCAACCAGGCCCAGTCATCCCTTTGGCTGAAGTTGGGGCTTTGTTTAATAGCTGGTGGAGCACCATAAAAGGGGATTTGTTGCCTAGGCCACCGGAGCCGACCCCCAGCCCCGTGGGGACCCTGGCCCTGCCTAGACAGCCTTCCCTCAAGCATCCGCCACCTCCACCCCCAACACCAGACCATCCGACATCAGGGGATGAGGACCCAGAGTCACCTGTATGTCGGAGGCACAATCACCACCCTTCGTCCAGATCCTCCTCCATGGGACAGCACTATATGTCTTCAGAAGGATCGTCGGGAGGCTGCTCCTCCTATGACTCCTTAGAAGATTACCTGCCCCTGCCATCACCAGACCATAAGAGGGACTCTCCGAGGTCCCCTCCGGACAACCCTTCATTCCTGGATATAATGAGGCATATCCAGTTCCTAAACCAGTGGGAGATGGAGGAGTTGGACCCTGAGAGGCGCGCCATTTAGCAAAGGACCCATATTTGATTTTTCACAGGGATAGGGTATCCCTGCGCACCAATCCTAAGTTTCTCACAAAGGTTGTGTCCAAGTTCCCTCTTTTTTTTCTTTTTTTTTTTTTTAGTGTACCTTTTTCTCCCTGGTCCCCACCAGTCAGCATGCCTTCTCAGCCATCCTCCCAGCCCCACACCTGAGATCAGGCCACGATCCCCAACATCCTCCACGGTTTCTCCTCTGTGGCAGGACGGTGAGGAGCCCCCAACTCTGCTTACCTCGAATAGGATCCAGATTGTCGGGGGAGCGCCATTCGAGTCGGGGCCTGCAGAGGGTGGCTGTTCATCTGGTGCAATCTGGGACCTTTGTCCTGTTTCTCCCATGAGAGTGGGGCGTGCAGTGACACCATGGAGGGGCGCGCACGCGTTCGCAAGTGCTCCTCCCAACGCCTGCCCCACTCATTTCCTTCTTGCAGTATCAGTACTCTGGCCCCCAGTCACCGCCAGGGCTCAGAAGTGCACTGACCACTGAAATCCCCCCTCCCCGGAGAGGGAAAGCAGCCCCTCAGATGCTCAGTCCCTCTCCACCTCTACCAACCCACGGCGGCAATTGTTGCTCCCGAACACGGGTCACAGGCGTGGCACCAGCTAAGTGTCCGAGTTCACTCTTAACCAGGACATTCAGCTTCCAGTTCACTTCCCAGAGTACTCAAACAAAGGAGAGACCCTGTTGCATACTCTGGATGTTCACAGAATTCTTCATTTTTTACATTGATCGCACTTGATCTTCTAGACAGACGTATCAGTCATTTGTCTCCTTTGCCCAATGAATGTTAGGGGCACCAGTGACTAAACAGACTTTGGCCAAATGGTTGGTCAATTGTATAGTGTTCTGTTACCAGAAGTACGATAAACCTAGGGACAAATGACCTGGCTAAGAAAGGGATTAGAGAACTGCAGGAAGAGTTTGTGGAATTGGGGAAGGGCTTTAGACAAGTAGCATGCACGGTAACCTTCTCGGAGGTGCTGCCTATCTATAGCGTAGGAGAGGCTAGGGTGTCCCACACCATGGGATTCAATCAGTGGTTGAAAAACTGGTGTGGAGCGCAGAGATTTGGCTCACTGGGGACTGGGGTCCACCTGAATGATGCAAGCCTATACTGGCATGATGGGCTGCATCTGTCCAGAGGGAACCAGGATCCTGGTGATAGGTTTAAATGCTTCATTGGCAAGCATTTAAACTAGCCAAGGGAGGCACTGGAAAGGAGCAGGGAAATCCTAACCCCCCCAAAAAAAATCACGGTAGTAAGTTCGGCAAACACCAACATAGAGGTGTAGATAGGGAGAAGGGCAGGGGTAAATGGAGAAAGTGACAAAGGCAAGAAGGACAGGGATGGGGCAAAAAGGAATAAGGCCATCAGGAAATGGAGGGTAATGAGTACCAATGCCCGTAGTCTGGGCAACAAGCTGCCTGAGCTGGTGGCCTTGATGGAAGAGGGATGCCTGGCTATCGTAGCAGTCACAGGAACATGGTACACAGAGAACCATGACTGGGATGTTAACATACCAGGGTACATAACCTACAGGAGAGACAGGCAGGGGAGAAGAGGGGGAGGAGTAGCTCTCTATGTAAAGGAAGGGATAAAAGCAACTAAACAAAAGAGTAAACAGGGAGGAGAGGAGGCACTGTGGGTCACCTTGGAGACTGTAAAGGGCACCACAATCCGCACAGGAGTTGTGTACAGACCCCCATGTCAGGGGGAGGGAATGGACAAGGATATGATAGAAGGCATTCTTAGAATGGCAGAGAAAGGGGAGATACTGTTGATGGGAGATCTGAATATGGCAGATGTTAACTGGAGCACATTTGCTGCAGCCACATCCAAGAGCAGGGTCATTCTTGATGCCCTACAGGAGGCAGGCCTCAGACAGCTAGTTTCGGAACCCACTCGTGAGGGAGCAATCTTAGACCTCATACTCTCAAATGGGGGCAGTGAGAGGATCTTAGATCTAGAAGTGGGTTGCCATCTGGGAACAAGTGACCATCAGACAGTGTGGTTCACATTAAACTCAGCTACAGAGTCAAGCCATACAAAAGTGAGGGTACTGGACTTCAGTAGGGCTGACTTTGGAAAGATGGGAGAGTGCCTCAGAAAAGCACTAGCAAACAGGCTAGAAGGAGGTGTGGAGTAATAATGGGGAATCATCAAAACTGCCATCACAGAGGCAACAAGCCTTTGTATGAAGCAAATAAATCAAAACGAAAGAAAAAGCCACTATGGTTCTCAAAAGAGGTGGCTGTGGAAGTCAGGAAGAAAAAGATAACATTCCGGAAGTATAAGGAAACACAGAAGGAGCAGGACAGAGAGCTGTACCAGTTAAGGCAGAAGGAAGCAGGGAGGGAAGTCAGAATAGCAAAGGCCCAAACTGAGGAAAAGATAGTCAACTTGGTTAAGAAGGGGGATAAAACCTTTTATAGGTACATCAGCAAGCATAGAAAGACAAAGGGAGGGATAGTGAGGCTGAATAGAATGAATGGTGGGTGGGCAGAGGGGGACAGTGAAAAAGCAGGGATACTGAATGAATATTTCTGCTCAGTATTCACAAAAGAGGAGGAAGTGCCTATTCAAATTAACAGAAACTCTCTTGTTAGAGGGGGTCGATCTCAATCCTTTCTAGAAGAAAGGGTTCTGCAAGAACTCCTAAAACTGAAGGTGGACAAAGCAATGTGGCCTGATGGAATTCACCCCAGAATTCTAAAAGAATTAAGGGGGGAACTAGTGAAACCACTGGCTACTCTTTTTAATAAATCATGGGAAGATGGTGTGGTACCCGAAGACTGGAGGAAGGCGGATGTGATTCCCCTTCACAAAAGTGGGACCAAGACAGAAGCAGGAAACTACAGACCTGTCAGTCTGACCTCTGTCGTAGGGAAAGTGATGGAGTCACTTCTGAAGGAAAGAACTGTTAAGTACCTAGAGGCCAGTGGGGCACAGGACCCAAGGCAGCATGGGTTCATAGCAGGAAGGTCATGTCAGACGAATCTAATAGATTTTTTTGACTGGGTGACCAAAGTAGTAGACCAGGGAGGGGCTGTGGACATGGCCTACCTAGACTTTAGCAAGGCATTTGGTCCCACCACAAAAGATTAATAGTCAAATTAACCAGCCTAGGAGTGGGTCCCAGGGTGGTAGCCTAGGTAAAACATTGGTTGGACAACAGGACACAGAAGGTAATTGTAAATGGAGTCCACTCTGAAGAAAGAGGGGTTACTAGTGGGGTACCGCAGGGTTCAGTATTGGGTCCAGTCCTTTTTAATGTCTTCATAAGTGACATTGCAGAGGGACTGGAAGGAAAAGTATGCCTCTTTGCAGATGACACAAAGATCTGCAACAGGGTTGATACACAAGGAGGTGTGGAAAGGATGAGAAGGGACTTGGCAAGGTTGGAGGAATGGTCAGAAGTATGGCAGCTAGGATTCAATGTAAAGAAGTGCAAAATAATGCACCTGGGAAACAAGAACCCAGGGGAAGAATACACAAGGGGGAGGTAGTAACAACAACAGAAAAGGAAAGGGACCTGGGGCTAAGCATATCAGATGACCTTAAGGTTAGCAAGCAATGTGAGAAGGCAGTAGGGAGGGCTGGGGGTAGACTGGGATGCATAGGGATAGGCATCACCAGCAGAAAACAGGAAGTTGTTATCCCACTGTACAGACAGTTGGTGAGACCCCATCTGGAGCACTGTGTCCAGTTCTGGAGACCCCATCTCCGCAAGGACATAGACAGGATAGAGGCAGTCCAGAGCAGGGCAACTAAAATGGTGCAGGGTCTGCAAGAGAAGCTGTATGAGGAGAGACTAAAGGAGCTTAATATGTATACCCTTGAAGAAAGAAGGGAGAGGGTGGACATGATAGAAACTTTTAAGTACCTCACTGAAGTCCAAGAGGGTAGCATCTTTCAGAAAAAGAGACGTGCAAGAACAAGGGGACACAATTTGAAGATAGAGGGGGGGCGGTTCAGGGGTAATGTGAAGAAGTATTATTTCACAGAGAGGGTAGTTGATGCATAGAACAGCCTTCCTGAGGAGGTTGTGGGGTCTAAAACTGTGGGAGAATTCAAGAGTGCGTGGGACAGACATAAGGCAATTCTTGTGGGGGGGGGTAGGAAGAACTAGGCTGTTGGTTAACTAGGACCTGCGGCCTATCCTGTAGGTAGGGAAATGGGCAGACTAGATGGGCCAAGTGGTCCTTATCTGCTGTCAAAGTCTATGTTTCTATGTTTCTAAACCTTTACCGGGAATGGTTAAAGGTCACTCCACTAGGGGTGTTGCCACTTCCTTTGCATCCCTAAGGAATGTCTCAGCAGCAGATCTTTGCGCAGCTGCTACTTGGAGTTAAGTCCATACCTTCATCAAACACTACAGTCTGGATATTGCTTCACGGAGGAGAGCAGACTTTGGCCTAGCTGTCCTCCAGGGACTACTCTCTTAGGAATACCAGTAGTTTACTATCTTGCATAACCACCACCTTTCTGACCTGGATTCTATCTTTGTACTGCTTCGGACTCAGTCCTAATGGTGTTACCTGCTGCAAGAGCTCTACCTCGAAGTGAGATAGTACAGTTACGTAAGAACTTACCGTAACAGTAAATCTTCGGAAAGAGCTCTTGCAGCATGTATGCTTTCCTCCCTCCTACCCCCAGGGTTATGTAAGTGTATTTTTTCCTCTGGGGGATGTGAGAACCTCCTCAATTCCCCATCCTTATGCTATCCAGGTCTCCGGCAGGTGAACTGAGGTGGTGCCAGGGGACCACCCCCTTTATACCAAGGGTGACGTTGGGGCCGGGGCCAGTGTCGGGGAGGGGAGCAGTCTCCCAACTTAGACCGCTATCTAAAAATTTTCTGTGGGGTCCTAATGCCTGCCTGCATAGCCCTAATGTTGTTACCTGCTGCAAGAGCTCTTCTCAAAGATCTACTGTTACATAAGTTCTTAATATAACTGTATATCTTACTTTGAGGGGCTGTTGTTGTAGGTAATTACATATAGGATTGAAACCGGCAGGTGTCAGGACCCCATGGAAAAATTTCTAGCTAGCAGTCTCTGGTGGGGGACCGCTCCCACGTCAGGTGACTGACATCATGCAACGTCAGTATAAAGGGGCGGTCCCCCATGCCCGCCTTCCAGTTCTTTCCCACTGTCGACTTGTGAAAGTTCCTCACGGTTAAGTTCCTTCACTCGTCAGTCTAACGTCGGTCTAGTTTATCGAGGTTTTTCAACCATTTTTTCGTGTTTTTCCACTTCTAACGGCTGTGTATGTTGTTCCAGATGCTCTCCGAATCGCATAAAAATAAGTGAGACTCGTGTGGTTCCCAATTAATGCAAAAGGATGGTCACTCCTGGTGCCTCATCTGTCTAGGCCTGGGCTACCCCATGGAGAAGTGCCAGCACTACCAGCAGGTCAACGCTGCCACCCAAAAACGGAGGCAGCAGTCCCTGGAGGCCCACGTTCTGAAGAAGGAGCTGAAAAAACTCAGGGAGACTTCCACTTCCCCTGAAGGCAACAAGAAGAAGGAGAAGCACTGGGATTCCACCTCCACGACTCCGGCCAGAGTCACGGTTCTCAAGGTAACACCCCTCCGGGGGACTGCTCCTCAACGTCCGTCTTGGCGATGTCCAAGACGGTGTCTCCCTTCCCGTCGGGCTCGTGCTCGGGCCCCTTGGGTGCCTCTGTGGCAAAGGAGGCTACCGCTTCCGGGAAGGCCGCTTCTACGCGGCCCTTCTGGTCAATTGGGTCTGCTAAGCCAGGCGCCGGTGCCACAGATGTCCGCCCGGACAGGGCCGATAAGATGCCAGCTCCTTTGGGGGGCGCACAGTCCCTCGCACGCCCGTCAAGTTCACTTCCCAATCGCGAACCCCATCACGCCAGGGTTCCGATAAGTCGGACGCTGGCTCCTACGATGCCCGCCCAGATCCCGCTGGTAAGATGGACGTCGGTCCCTCTGATGCACGCCCAGCGGGAGAGCCTTCGTCGAACCCATTGGACCAGTCTGACGTCCCAGGCTCACCGTGACACTTGCCGTTGCTAACCAAGGCTCCCATGTCTTCTCTGCTGGACCCCGGGGGTTTTAATCCTCCATCCCCGGACGTCACGGAGGATGTGGACTTGCTGACGTTAGGCCTCCCTCCTGTACGGCAGGATCCCCTGACACCGGATCCTCGGACACCGGCTCCAACACCTGCCTACCTGACACCGGACGACATCCCTTTCCCGGCGTCACTCCGATGCCTGCAGGGCCACCTTTGCCTGGGCCGTCTGCTGGGCCTCTTCCAGGGCCTTCTGTGCCGCCAGAGCCCCTGGCACCCGGGTGTCCGACACCGCTTAATCTGGTGCCATCCTACCTGGTACCGCAGTATCCGATGCCGCAATACCGGCATCTCTTTATCCGATGCCGCAGTATCTGGCGCCTCAATACCCGACACCAGGCTTTCCACCGTTGGGTTACGGATACTTACCCTACGGATGCCCTCAGTATCCATATCCCCCTCCTCCTCCACCACCGCTGACACCACAGCTGCCAGTGGATTTGAAGGAGACTCAGGCTGCCTGGTGGGCTGAGGCCAAGGCTCAGCTCACCAGGGAGGTGAAGAGCCGTCTTCCAGCGCCAGACCCTGCACAGGATCCGCTACGCTGGAGGCGGGAGACTCCCTCCCCTTATCTGACACCAGAGGTGAACCTTCAGGCGCCAGGGGTGGGGAGGACATGCTTCCCAGAGGGCTTCCCAAAGGGACCGTTCCTCCCCCGCATCGGGAGGAGTCTTTCTCCTCTTCATCAGAGACCTCTGACTCTAACTCGAAGATGCTGTGATCCGGATGACGAGCCATGTACTCCAGGTTGACCCAGGTCAAGGACTCCTCCGAAGTTTTTTTGGAGTTACTGAGAAAGATCCAGGAAGTTCATCGGTGGCAATCTCTGGAGCCAGATCCACAGCGTAAGAAGTTCGCTGCCCACTTGGATCTGCCCGAGAGCACTCCGACAGTGATTCCACCCTGGATTGAGCTTCACGCGGACCTTGTTTCCACTAATTGGAAGCAACCGTCCGCGTTAGCCCCCCTTCCAAGGAAGGCGGACAGGCTATATCAGGCTCCTGAGGGTGTAGATTCTTTGAATGTACACCCCAAGGCAGACTCGGTTGTGATTAGCGCTACTCATGGCCGTTCTGCCAATTCTAAACTTCTCGGCTCGTCTTCACCTGACAGGGAGTCCCGTCTTCTGGACCAGTATGGGAAGAAGGTGTACGCTTCTTCTACACTGGGGATTAGGGCCCTGAACTATGTCGCTCATATGGGGTACTACCAGAAGACGATCCTGAGTCAGGTGGAATCCAAATTGGACTCCCTTCCTGAGTCCCAGACCAAACAGGAAGTGGCTGATCTTGTCCGTTCTGCTCGTTCGGCCAGTCGGCACATGCTTCATGCCACATACGATGCAGTGGACACAGCTGGTCAGAGTTCAGCTTTTGCCATTGGTCTTCGGCATCAAGCCTGGCTCTGGGTGGCAGGATTGATCCCTGAAGTGCAATCTGCTATTCAGGATGCACCCTTCAGGGGTTCGGTGCTGTTCGGTGGCGATGTCAAGGACATCATCACTGACCTGCAGGAGAAGGGTACTGCACTCGAGTCTGTGGACTGTTTGTACAGGCCCCCTCAGGGACAGCATCGCCCTTTTCGCAGACGTTCACGCCCTAAAGCGAAATCACAGGGCAAGTTGGCCAATAAATATTGGGCCCCTCCAGCAACTAAGACTCCCCTACCCAAAAAATCTGCGGGAGCCTCAGCCGCTGCCCCACACCTCCTGACTCCTCCCCTCTCCCACAGCCTCTGGACCCCCCAGAGGAACCAATAGGAGGGAGGTTCTCCTTCCATCTACCGGGTTGGAAGCGGATCACATCAGATGCTTGGGTGCTCCAACTGATAACAGCAGGACACTCAATCGAGTTTCTTCAGAAACTACCCAGAAGACCACCCACCAAGTCGTCTTACTCCCCAGAACATCTTCCTCTGGTCCGGGAAGAAATGTCCTCCCTTCCCTTGAAGGCAGCGATAGAGCCAGTCCCCACCCATCTTTGGGGGACAGGTTACTATTCCCATTTCTTCCTAGTTCCAAAGAAGTCGGGAGACGTGAGGCCGATTTTAGACCTCAGCTCCCTGAACATGTTCATGGAGTACAAGCACTTCAGAATGTTCTGTCTGCAGAGCCTTCTGCCGCTTCTTCGGCAGGGACAGTAGCTGTGCGCTTTGGATATGCAGGATGCCTACCCGCACATCCCCATCTGCCCTTCCCAACGCAAATTCCTTCAGTTTTCTTTTCAGTGGGACCACTACCAGTTCAAGGCCCTCCCATTTTGTCTTTCCTCAACTCCTAGAGTGTTTACCAAATGCCTATCCGTGGTGGCGGCCCACCTGCAAACCCAGGGGGTGCAGATATTCCCATACCTGGACGACTGGCTCCTGGCGACCCCATCCAGGGAGAAACTTCTGCATTCCCTTTCCTTTACCCTGCAGGTTTTCACCAGTCTGGCTATCACCATCAACCAGGCCAAGTCTCATCTGGTTCCTTACCAAAGACTCCAGTTCATCGGGGCGATCCTGGACACGACCATCGGCAAGGCCTTTCTGCCTCCAGACAAGGTGGACACCCTCCAGGCTCAAGCATGTCTGTTGTTCAGTTGCAGAAGGGTCGGTGCCAGGTCAGTTCTTCGCCTTCTTGGGCTCATGGAGGCTACTGTTCCGACAGTCCCTCGTGCTCGTCTCCATATGAGAATCTCTCAGTGGACACTGGTCTCAATGGGACCAGACACTGGATGACCTAGACCTAGAAGTTCTAGTTTCCGATCCCATGGTCAGGGACTTGCAATGGTGGATGGTGCTAGAGAACCTTTGCTGGGGAGTTCCCTTCAATAACGAACCCCCCTCCCAAACATTGACTACGGATGCCTCAGGAAAGGGCTGGGGAGCCCATCTGGGGTCTCAAGACTCAGGGCTCCTGGTCCAGACTCGAGCAGACTTTACACATAAATGTGCTTGAGCTCAGAACCGTCTTGTGTGCTCTCCAGGCTCTGCACTCCTTCATTCTTCCCGGTCATCTAACCATCCAGACGGACAACATGTGCATAGTCTGGTATCTCAACAAGCAGGGAGGAACTCGTTCCTACCCTCTGTGCAGGGAATCAATGAGAGTTTGGAGTTGAGCAATTCAGCGCAACCTTCACCTGGCGCAGTTCATGTTCTGGGAGTAGACAATACGCTGGCAGACCACCTCAGTCGGTCTTCAGCCGAAATCCACGAGTGGGAACTGGATCAGGAGGAAGTAGATGACTTTTTCCTGCGCTGGGGAACCCCTTAGGTAGACCTGTTCGCGTCTCCTCCAAATGCAAAACTTCTTGCCTTCTGCTTGCTCGCTCCAGGGTGAGGCATTTTCTGGCTGGGCTCTCTGTCTCTCGACTGGAGGGACAGATTTGTCTATGCCTTCCCTCCAATTCCTTTAATCCCGAGGGTCTTACACAAACTCAGTACAGAAGAAGCCCGGATGATCCTCATCGCTCCATTCTGGCCCAGGCAAGTTTGGTTCTCTCTTCTGCAACAATTTTCAGAGGAACCTCCACTTCGTCTTCCTCTGTCACAACACTTACTGACCTGGGATCAGGGGACCCTGGTTCATCCAGGTCTCAAATCCTTCAGTTGCATGCGTGGCTCCTGCAGACATAGCTCAAGCCCGATTCGGGGTTTCTCCGTTCGTAGCAGATATCCTGGTTGAGACCAGGAAGCCTTCCACTAGATCCATGTACGCTATGAAGTGGAAACGTTTTTCGATTTGGGCCTCTTCAGAGGACCTCGAGCCTTTCTCTTGCCGCCCTGTCAAGAAAGGACTACTTGCGTCATCTGTTTCACCTGGGTCTCAGCCATTCCTCTTTGAAGGTTCACATGGCGGTTATTTCGGCCTACCATGTACCGTTTGGAGACAGGACGTTCGCGCAGTTGGAAGTCTCTAAGACTTTCATCAGAGGGGTTCTCCATTTGAGACCCCCTGTCCGCATTCCTGCTGCTCCTTGGGATCTGAATTTTATTCTCGAGAAGCTTACTCTGCCTCCTTTTGAACCGGCAGCCTCAGCAGACTTGAAGTTCTTCTCTTGGAAGACTCTTCCTAGTGGCCATTACTTCAGCTCGTCGAATTTCCGAGGTTCCCAGATGTGCAAAATCCCTTATTTGATTTTTCACAAGGAATGTGTGGCACTGCGCACCAACCCTAAGTTTCTCCCTAAGGTGGTAGCAGAATCTACACTGAATCAATCCATTGAGCTACCTGCTTTCTTTACGCAACACTCTAGTTAAGGGGAGTACCTCTTGCATACTTTAGATATTCATAGAATACTGAGATACTACACCACTAGGACTAGGGATCTCAGGAAATCTGATCAGGTTTTTTGTCTCTTTTGCACCCAAAAGAGAGGGCAATGCCGTTTCCAAGCAATGCCTATCAAAGTGGTTGGCTCATTGTATCACCTTCTGTTATGACAAATACCACAGGACCCTGCAGGATCAAGTCAGGGGTCACTCCGCCAGAGGAGTAGCTACCTCTGCAGCTTGTTTCAAAAATGTGTCGGCGGCAGACATCTATGCAGCCGTGACTTGGACTTCTGTCCATACTTTTATGAAACACTACAGTTTGGATATTACCTCTCGCCATAGAGCAGGCTTCAGGTTGGCTGTACTGCAAGGTCTTCTTTCTTAAGACCAGTGCAGCTGGAGGTTACTTTGGTTGGTTGTTTTCCCTCCTCCCGAGTGCTTTTCCTTTTTCCAGACTGCTTGGGACTCAGTCCTATATGTAATTACCTACTGCAAGAGTCCTCTCGAAGTAAGATAGTACAATTACGTAAGAACTTACCGCAATAATAGATCTTCAAGAGAGGCTTTAGCAGTAGGTAATGCCTTCCTGCCCTCCACACCCCGCCCCCTTAGCTTTTCAGCTCCTTTTCCAGGAAGGGAATCATCCACTTCTCTCTCATCTTGCCTTTTTGGCCTTTGGCGGGAAAGAACTGAAAGGCAGGCGCAGGGGACTGCCCCTTTATACTGACGTCACATGACGTTGGTCACCTGACGTGGGGGCGATCCCCCGCCAGAGACTGCTAGCTAGAATTTTTTCCATGGGGTCTTGACGCCTGCCGGCTTCAGTCCTATATGTAATTACCTGCTACAAGAGCCTCTCTCGAAGATCTACTATTATGGTAAGTTCTTACGTAACTGTACTTTTTTGAACCAGATAACCCCATTCTCAGTACTGTGAGAGAGTCCTTGGGTGGGGAAGTTAAATTGGTTTTGTTTAGTTGTTTTTATTGTAGTTATTTTATTCTGAGTAAAGTGTAATTGTATGTTTTTTTCTTATTGGGGGTAGTCTATGAACGAGGTAGTTAGGTAGAAGTGTTTGGTATTTAGTTTGCTTTTAGCTTATGTTATGTGTTGGCAGGTCTTCCCGGTTGTGCGTTATTCATCCTTCGATCTCTGTGCCCTCCGCCCTTTCTCCTCCCCTCCCCTTCCATTTTCCATCTACTAGCACTGTCAGGCATTTGGTATTGCGCGTAGGAGGGCTCGGAGTGGGTTTGGTGGAGGTTGCGGACATCGGAGGGCAGAAGAACGGACCTCTCGTATAGGGCTTATTAAGCCCAGAAGGCGCCTTAGGGTGAAATGGAGCCTAGAACATGGAGTTCCATGTCTAGTCCCCATACCCAAGGGCACCATCTCTTTTGATGAGCATTTAGTTGGGACAGCTCCGGAGCCCTGTCCAACTCGAGCAGAGTTGTGCAGTGCCAGATCTGTTAAAAACAAGTCTGCAATTATTGCTGACCTTGTTGGAACAGCTGATCTGGCTTGCATCAGCGAGAACTGGCTGGATCAAAATGCTGGTCCCATTTGGGAGGCAGCAGTTCCAGTCGGGTTCTCGGTGATTCACCGCTCAAGATTGGATCGGGGGTAGCGGTCTATTTTAAGACCGGATTGGGGCTCACGACTGTACCAGTTGAGGAGGCCGAATCCTTCGAGTGTACCGTAGTAGCCAGTGTGGGCTGCAGGATAGCTCTAGTCTACCGTCCACCAGGGGATGGGGGACGATTCCTGCAGGAAGTGGCAGACTTTGTCACCAATATGGCATTGGAGTCACCCAGATTGATGGTTCTAGGTGACTTCAATGCTTGGGTCGACGACGAATTCTCACCTTTTGGTCAGCACTTCCTCCAGCTGATGTCATCGCTGGGCTTCACACAGATTGTTTCCTCGGCTACTCATAATCACGGTCACTCCTTGGATCTAGTCTTTCTCCTGGGGTTTGAGGCCTCTGATTTGGTGGTGGAGCCAGTCAGTTTGCTGATCATTACATCGTGGGCTTCAATTTTTCTGATCCCCTTCGTAGGTCTGCCCCTGTGGAGATAGTTCGATACCGCCCTTTACGGGATGTGTGTCCTGAAGACCTGATGGCAGTGTTGAACCTCTCTAGAGTTTCCTGTTGCTATCCAGAGTCCTGAGCTGTTGGTTTTGGCCTATAATCAGGCCATCTCCTCAGCCCTTGACTCAATTGCTCCTGTCTGTGTTTGTCCCCTCACGCTTCACCCTCGGGCCCCATGGTTTGATGGGTCCCTGAGGGAGCTGCGATGTGTGGGATGACGGTTAGAGCGTTGCTGGTGGAAATCTGCTCTAGAAGTCGACCACCTTAGTTTGGAGGGGCATTATCAGCTCTACCAATCAGAGAGCTCCCATAAGAAGGCAGTATTCCTTCCAGGGAGATTGCTGTCGCTCAGAATCGACCGACTCAGCTCTTTAGAACTGTGGGCAGGCTGTGCAACCCAGCCTGTCACCAGCTCCGTCGAGCCTTTTCACAAGAAAAGTGTGACGAGATTGCTCAATTTTTTGGGAATAAGGTGGCCAACATGAGATCAGATATCTGACAGTCACAGTCTATGGGGGATGCTATTGGCTGGCATTTGGCCACTGTACCTCGAGCCTCTTGGGTTTCCTTTGTCCAGCTGAAGTTCGAGGATGTTATGCGGACTGTCCAGGGGATGCGCTCTATGAGCTGTAGCTTAGATCCAGGCCCAACCTCCCTTATTTTGGGTTGTGTTGAGATCATGGGCCCATGTCTGGCACAAATAGTCTGGTGCTTTTTAGAATTAGGTGAGTTACCTAGCTCCTTGAAGGAAGTGGTGGTAACTCCCCTTTTGAAGAAATCTTCTCTGGACCCAGATATTTTGGCCAACTACAGACCTATCTCTAACCTTCTCTTTATTGGGAAGGTTATTGAGAAGGTAGTGGCAATCCAGCTAGAGGACCATTTAACCATCCGTAATATCTACGAACCTCTCCAGTCTGGTTTTCGAAAGAGGCACAGTACTGAGACTGCTCTGGTTCGGGTGCTCAATGATCTTCTGATGGTAAGAGATCGGAGGAAACGTTCTATTTTGGTTCTCCTTGATCTCTTCTCAGCTTTTGACACTGTAGACCTTGGGGTTTTGCTTGAGCGCCTGAGGTCCATCTGTGGACTGTCTGGTACAGTCCTTAGATTATTTACTTCTTTTCTATCTGGGAGAACACAGAGAGTTGTGTTGGGGATTTTTTCCTCTGCCCCCTTCTCTCTGCAGTGTGGGGTTCCCCAGGGCTCGGTGCTTTCCCCCATGTTGTTTGCAGTGTATATGCTACCCCTCAGAGACATTGTAAGACGTTGTAGGCTGAGGTTTCACTGCTATGCTGATGATACCCAGCTCTACCTGTCTTTTGTGCCCAACCAGGATAGTGCTTTCTCGGTATTTAATAACTGCCTCACTGAAATCCATGATTGGATGAATTCGAGCTGGCTAAAGTTGAACACTGGTAAGACCGAAGTTTTGGTTGTGGACCCAGGGCACAGGGAAGAGGGGATGAGGTCTGATCTACCCTCTGGTTTATTTCTGGGGGGGGATCAGCTCCGTACCTCAGAATGAGTGCGTAACCTGGGAATTGTACTTGACAGCGGGCTGACCCTTCATCATCAGGTGTCAGCAGCCGTTAAGTCAGCATTTTACCATCTTAGGAATATTGCCAGGGTGAAGCACTTTGTTCCATCCTGCGATTTACCTGTGTTGGTCCACGCCTTGGTGAACTCTCGCCTTGACTGTTGCAACTCCCTTTAGTTGTGGCTTCCCAGGGTTGATATCCGCCGCTTGCAGCAAGTGCAGAACGCTGCTGCTAGGCTGTTGACAGGGGAATCAAGAATAATGCATATTACCCCGGCTTTGTGTGCTCTGCACTGGCTGCCTGTACAGTGGTGGATCACCTTTAAAGTAGGTCTTTTGCCCTTCAAAGCCCTGCATGGACTTGGCCCCGACTACTTGAAAGAGCTTCTGATTCCCTATACCCCTGTACCACAGCTCCGTTCGGCTAACGAGGGGTTGCTGGAGGTTCCGAGGGTTACTTTAAAATCTTTTGGGGCCAGGGCTTTTAACTTTGCTGCCCCAACCCTCTGGAATTCTCTGCCTCGCCAGCTTTGGGAATGCACAACCGTGGAGACCTTCAAGCACAAACTCAAGACCCATCTTTGGAATCTTGCATTTACTACTTAAGATTATTGTCTTCTGATTTTATATATATCTTTTTTCTTTTTATTGTTAATTTTTAATATTGTTGTGATTTTGATTTTAAATTTGTTTTTATTTTTATTGCACAGTGCCTTGGTGTTTGAAAGGCACTAAACAAATAAAGTTCATTATTATTATTATTAATGAAGGTTAACCTTTGCACCACTCCTGCTGTGTCAGAGGCTGCTAACATTGGGTCCCCGCCCCACATTTTCTCCCTTCACCTCACACCACACTGAATATAATTTCCTTCTTCAAAGACTTTGTGGGAATGATGCATAAAAAGTGAGATGCCCCACTCTAAGGGGAGTGCCAGTTCCTTGATAATTTGGGGGATAGACATTACCAGGTGAGACTAACCTCATAGCAAATACAGCCTTTTGCCAGCTTCAGACAAGAGACATGAGAACCGGTGTGATATACTCCAAAGCAGGCTGCACATTTCTCTTGTAGCAGTCCTTAACAGAAGGACTGGTTCCTTTTGTTGCTGAGAAGTTTTGCACCACTGCTTCACATAGATACATAGATGTTGATGGCAGGTAAGGACCTACGGCCCACCTAGTCTGCCCATTTGTGCACGTAACTTTGCTTCTTCAGGCTTCTCTAGAACTGGGTTGTCCCCTTCCCCAACTATCAGGATCCCTCAGTGCCTGTCCCATGCATTCTTAAATCCTGTAATCGTTTCAGCCTCCACTGCCTCCTCTGGCAGGCCGTTCCATTTGTCCACCACCCTCTCAGTGAAGAAATACTTCCTCATGTTCCCTCTGAACCTCCCTTCAGTTTCATCCCATGTCCCCTTGTCCTGGAACCACTTTTTTGATGAAAAATTGGGTTTTCCTGCACCTTATTCCTTCACTTTGGATACTTATATGTGTCAGTCATGTCCCCCCTCTCTCTCCTCTCCTCCAATGAGTAAATATTTAAGTCTTTCAGCCTGTCCTCGTAGGTTTTGTGATGTAATCCTTGCACCATCTTGGATGCATTCCTCTGAACTGCCTCCACACTGTCTATGTCTTTACGTAGGTAAGGTCTCCAGAACTGGATACTGAACTTGAGGTGTGGCCTCACTAATGACCTCTATAATGGAAATATGACCTCCCTTTTCCTGCTGGGGATACTCCTGCCTGTGCATTCCAGCATCCTGTTAGATTTACCTACTGCCTTGTAGCGCTGACTCCCTACATTGAGGTAATCAGAAATTATAACCCCTAGGTCCCTTTCATACTTGGAGCATTCTATATCCCCCTCCCCCCTAGCTCATATGTTGTTCCAGGGTTTTTGTGCCCCATGTGCATTATCTTGCATTTCTTTGCATTAAATCTCAGCTGCCATTCCCTTGACCAGTCCTCAAGCTACTGCAGATCTCTCCTTATTCTATCCACACCTTCCGGCGTGTCCACCCTATTACAGAGCTTTATGTCATCAGCGAACAGGCAAATTTTCCCTTCTAGGTTTTCTGTAATGTCACTGATAAAGATGTTGAAGAGGACTGGACCCAACACTGATCCCTCTGGCACCCCACTGGTCACCCCACCCCCCAGTCTGCAAAGTCACCACTTGTTTCACAAGCTAGATACCTGAAGAAGAAAATGTATTGGTTTACCTCCTTAGCTTTTATGCAAGCTGCATCTTCAAGGATATACCCTTCATTAGGCTACACCTTTGGAACTATAGCCATCTGCTCTAGGACCACGCAGAAACTTTTCCTACTGTCCACAGTAACATACCACATCTACATGTATATAAGTGTGGGCACCCCCCATCTCTCCTCAGTTCTTTTCTTGCAGTTGATCTCCTGGTCGGACCTGCTGAAGGAAATGCAGTCAACTTACCCGTTGCAGTTTATTGTTTTGTTTTACTTGCCATTTATTTTGTCACCTCTGCATGCCACCAAAGTCGAAAGAGCCCTTATTTTGGTATTGTCAGTGCAGAGGTGCATTTTACAAAGAAAACACACAGTCTGCGTGTACTGTCTGGGCCCGTCTCACAACATGAGGACTTATGAGATTTGCCACAACTTCAACCAGGATGCAAGGTGACACCATAAGAAAGCTCTAGAAAACTTCCTTCTTCACAAGACATTGAAAACAGTGAAGAAGGAACAGGCCCCAAAATCTGTGTGTCTCCCTCACCATTGTCTGAGAAGCAGCTACTGAAGGCGAAGGATCAGGACAGGGAATGGCCGTCATCATGGCCAGTCATTGACTGCTTGTCAGTGTCAGTGGCTCAGTAGGTAGTACACTTGCCTCTGAGGCTGGGAGATCAGAGGGCTGTGGGTTCAGTTCCCACATCTGGCACTTGGGTTAATATCCCATTACTGACACTGTAGTGCAGCATGAGAGGGGTGCTGCACTTCTGAAGTGCCGTCTTTCGGATGAGACGTTAAACCGAGGTCCCATCTGCCTGGACTGGGGGTAGTTCAGGTGGATGTTAAAGATCCCATGGCACTTATCGAAAAGAGTAGGGAAATTTCCCCGGTGTCCTGGCCAAATTTCCCTCATTCACTCAAAATACCACCAACAGGCCCGGTGGCGCTGAGGGTTGAGGCGCTGGTCGCCACACCTCGCGCCACGCTGGCGACCCGTGTTCGGGAACGAGCACGGGTTGTCGGGGTCAGCGAGGAGATGGATTGACGTCCGGAGGACTGCTCCATCTCCAGGTGGGGGATTCGGGCGGCCGGTGCTTGCCTGACCCCTAACGGAGGCTGGGGATCGACAACACACAGCCGCAGAGACAGGGGAGGCGGACGTGGCAGACGCTGATTCAGTGCGCGCACGGAGCGCATATCAGCCGCCGGGCCATTGCACGCCATGCCCGGCGAGAAAAATTCGGGAAAAATGGAGCCGTAGACGACGTCGCCTCCGCCGCCTATTCCCAGAGGACGCCTCCCGGCATGGACCCGCTCTGGTGGTTGAGTCGCCCCCACCACCCTGCCGTGAAGGGTAAGTCGCGAGGTGCTGAAGGGAGGGGGTCTCATGTCCGGGGATGGCACCGGAGGAACGACGGAGTGCAGGGGGGAGGCTCCTGAGAAATAACATCAGAAAGAAAAAAAAAAATACCACCAACAGCTTAATCTGGTTCAAGGTCAGTTGGCATTCATCTGTATCCCCCTCCCCCCCAGGTCGTGCCTGAAAATAGGCAGGATTTGTCTAGTGCACTTACAAAAACTAAATAATAAATAAATAAATAATAAATCCAGTCATAAGCACAAACATAAAGAAAAATTTGCTTCGCCAGCAAGGTCCTGGTCGCCGTTGAGACAGGGTAAATCTGTGTCATTGCCCTTTCCTGCAGCATTGACTGCAGTACCCCCCCGACCGTCGATGAGACACCAAGGTTGGGGCTTGGCTTAGGTGCTGCTGTACCTGCTATGGATGGTAGGATGCCCTTGTCATCGAGCCAAGTCCCATCAATGCAAGTAGTCCTGGCCCCTTTACAGGATACCATTGATTCTCAGCCTGTGCTGGCATTATTTATAGAAATGATGAGACACATTCTGCCTGGACTACCACTACAGACAGTTTTTCCACCAACGGGGCTTCCTGGTACTGAGCCCTCATCGACGGGTTCCACCAGCACACCTCAGATAACTCCTTCTAAGCCACCACCGGTGTTGCTGGTGCATTCTGAGGCTCCCATCATGATAGGGATGATGACGACGAAGTGGAATAAACAAAGTGGAGTACAATCCTCACCTCATGGAGTTCGAGGAGGAATATGATGGAGAACAGTTTCTAGCATCTCACTCTAGTTCTACATTCTCATCCTGCAGTGAAGACTCAGTTGTTTATACCCTGAGATCTCCTCCTGATGATCCAACTTTTCAAGCCCTGATGCAGCAGATGCAGTCTGCCATGGGCTTTGTTGTGGAAGAGGAAGATTCTACAAAAAGAAATCTGATGGAATATTTGGAGGTGCTCTGCTCCGCCTCCATTATAATACCACCTATATATCCTGCATTAAAGGATGCAACTTTTGCTTCATGGTACAGAGCAAATTCACTGCCTGCAGCTCCTAGACAGGATGATAAGCAGTATCCTGCCCCATCTGCTAGGCTGTATTATGCTAACCAGCCAGAAGCTGACTCTGTAGTCATCATGGCTGATCATGATAGTTCTAGGGCACCTAAACACATAGAGTACCACTTTGCCGCCTGGTAAAGAATCTAGGAGTCTGGATGTGATGGGCAGATGTACTTACGTCTCTGTGTCATTGGGCCTCAGGATTTCAAACTACCAGTCCCACTTGATAAAATATCAGAACAGCCTATGGAAACCTGCTTGTACTGCAGCTCAGGCTTTGCCTGATGCCTCTGCCAAGAATGGCTTGCTTAAAACATTATCTTCTGGTGCTGAGGTTAGCAAACATTTGCTGCACTTAGCGTATGATGTCTCTGATGCTTCTGCCAGGGCTGCTGCTTCTGGCATTTGCATGAGAGGATATTCTTGGCTTAGAGTTGCTGACTTTGCCAGTGATATGCAGCAGGCAGTTTTGTATGCCCCATTTAGAGGGACAGAACTGTTTGTCTGCGACGTTGAAGAGACCTTATGTGGCCTTCAGACCACAAAACTGACTAAGATCTGTAAAGTCCCTGTATCCCACTCCTGCCTGCATGCTGCCCAAGGTAGCTGTGTCTACTGTCAGCAAGGCCATGGTAAAGGAAGTGCCCCCCCCCGATATGTTCCCTCCCCCTAGTGCCCACACAGAAGCACCCAAAGCAATCCATTCCAGTGGCCCTACCACCACCAGCTCTGCCTGACTCTCTTCTGTCTCCACCTCCACTGTAACCTCCAGGGGAGGTTGTGGGGGGCAGGATCTCCCTGCATCTGAAACAATGTCAGGAGATCACTATGGACAAGTGGGTCCTGGAGATAATTGCAAGGGGGCCTGTTCTGAAACTGTTATAAATCCATCCAGATCATCATCTGCCTCCTTTCTTTTATCCTGTGGGCCATTTGTCCCTTCTGAAGGAAGACGTTCGGCCATTGTTCTAAAAATGTGTTCTAGAACCGCTTCCTCCTCAGGAGAGAAAAGAAGGGTTCTGTTCCAGACATCTCCTAGTCCCAAAATGGACAGGGGATCTGCATCCTGTGTTGGATCTCAGGGATCTCAACATCTTCATCAAATACAAAAGGTTTTGAATGGTATTCTGCTAGTTCTGATCTTCTTTTGCAAACAGGAGGCTGGCTTTGTTCTTACCGCTTGGAAGCTCAGGTTCCCTCCTTAGCGCTCTGCGTTTTAGGCCTGGATCCACACTCTTCGGTTAACCCGAAACTAATTCTCAAATTTACAAGACTTCGGTCTTCTTTTTCCCTCGCGGCTGCGATGGACAAATCGACCCCCGGATTTCATCGGTGCCCCTGTGGGCAGAAAATGTCCCAGACCAACCCGCACTCCACGTGCGTCTACTGCCTAGGGCTCGGCCACGATTCGCAGGCTTGTGATTTGTGCAAATCCTTTTCAGCTTTGGTCTTGGAAGACCGCGCTGCTCGACTTCTTCTGGGGCACCCTAAAAAACGGTATCCGATGGTCAAGTCGAAGGAGGCCCATTAGGCGGTGTCTGCGGTGGCGGGCTCCGAGGAACAGTTGGAGCAGATGATCGCCCTCAAAGAGAGGAGGTGGCCCAGGCCGCGTCTTCTTTCTTCTCAGTCGCGGCATTTGTCCCGCTCTCCTTGGGCTCTTCATATACAGCTTCTTTTAAGGAGCTTTGCCAGTCCCTCTCCACCAAGGGAGAAGGACCATCGGGACATTCCAGTCGGTCCAAGAAGAAGGACTCAAAAGGTAAGTCCCACCGTCGACGTTCACGGGAGCGGGAGAGATCCCCTTCACCGGATGGTCAACTTCAGTCGAGGTTGTGGCTAAGGCCGCGGGCTTCACGGTGTCCCCGTCAAGTCAGCCGGCCGAGACACCCGTCAACGCAGTCGAGATTTTTCTCGCCCTGTCGGATGGTTTGTCGACTGGTGATACCGACAACCCTACTTCACCGGTTCCCCCGGTGGAAACCGAGGACTTGCCTGTGCCTCCTGTGCCAGAGTCCCCGGTTAAGGTCCCTGAACCGAGGGAGGAGTGGGTTTCCCCCGTCCCCTCTCTGACCCTTTCTGGGTACCGACTTGTTCGGGCCCGGGTTGGAGGGTCATCTCCCAATGGATCGAGAAGTCCAGTGCCACCTTGGACTCGGTCACATCTGCCCAGAAGGACAAAGGCTGCCAGCAGCAGCGTAAGCCCTTTCGTCCTTCAGCCCCTGCCTCACGTCCGGCCCAGCAACACCAGCATCAGGGCTAGCAGGCTTGTGCTGAGCACCCCAAAGCCAAGTCTGCTGCTTCCTCCAGCAGGAAGCGTGGAGGAAAAGGCCCAGGCGGCTCCTCGGCCGGCCCTTCCTCCAAGCCTGCCCAGTGTCGGGTTGAGGGGTGTCACCCCAACCTCGTCACTCCTCTGCCACTTCCTTTCCGCCTGGTCCACTATCACCACGGACCGCTGGGTTTTGGAAGTGCGATGCCTGTTTCTCGATGGACCGTCGCGTCCTAGAAGTCCACACGTTTAAGATCGGCAAGGCCCCACCGACTTTTGGGGGACGGCGCCGCTCCAGGGATTCCCAGGTAAGGTCTCTAGGCCCTTCCTCCGGGTCCCCTCTCAGGCCTATACGGTCTGTAGAGGAGGAGGCTTCCTCATCTTCTCTTGCCGAAGAGGAAGCTTCTTTTGCGGTGTCAGAGGAACGCCGAGGTCCCTGCCAGGGCCGAAGCGGGGACACCACCTCGGCAGTCACCTCCTCAGAGGTGCAGGGTCCCCCAGTGTCGAGGCCCATGCCTGTTGGGCCTGGCATTGGTGGATCCTCGATGCCGCCTTCCAGTGCCATTGCAGATCCTGGTGCCTTTCACGGCACCGGTGATCGAGACGGCACCGCGGGCGGTGCCATGTTGGCTCTCGGCGCCGCGAACCTGGTTGCTCTTCTGACGGTGCCGAGTGGGGTCCTGGCGCCGAGGGCGGTGCTGTGGGTTTGGCCAGTGCTGTTGGAATGTCGGGCCGGGCCTAGGTGTTGTGGGGGGTCTGGGGTCGTCTGGCGCCGCCTCCAGCACCGGCGCCATCTGCGGCGCCGTTTCACTGAAGACCCCTGGGGTTGCTAGTATTGTGGTCCAGCTGATCTCTTCCTCCTTGGAGGACAATGACTCAGACGTGGGCCCATCCTGGCACCCTGACTCTTCGGAGTCAGGGTCTCCAGTGGCACAGGTGCTAGGCGGCCCAGCGGTGCCTATTTCTCTGTCCCGCTGCCGTCCCCCCTGAGGCCCCCCAGGCTGGGGGTGGTCTGGGGGGCGATGGAGCGGGGGTGGAGGGAGGGGATCTTCCTCCTGAGGGGGTCGTGGCAGCTGCCGACCCTGGTGCTGCTGCACCCCTTTGGGGTGGGGGGTCACTGGGGTCGAGGAGGAGGGCGTTCTCGAAGTCCAAGGGGTCGAGAGACAGGGTTCAGGCATCTCTGTCTCTACCTACCACCCCTCGGGGTGCGGGTAGGAGCCATAGTGCTGGGCCCTGTCTTTCCCTCTTGGACCCCCAGGGACCCCTCTGGTGGCGTTGCTGTGGGCTGCCCTTCTGGATCCATGTAGTCCCAGGTTCGTCACAGGGGAGGATCCCCTCCTAGGCTCTTCCAGGCTTCGCATCCCCAGGGTTCTGTTTTGCGACCTGGTCTGTTGTCCAGGATCCTTCCAGCTCGGGCTACGTTCCCCGGATTCCAGAGCCCCAGCAGAGGACAATTGCCTTGCTGTAGGTGCCCTTCTCCCATTCCTCTGCAGCCTCCCCCCGCTCTCCCAGGCCATGTCGGTCCCATGGGCCCATTATCCTGGGAGACATTCAGAGGTTCTGCGGCGGCCTTCCCCTCATATGTTAGGTATATGAATGGGCGGGTTTTTTGCCTATCCTCACTGCCGCAGGAGTCCTCTGGACACTCAAGCTCTCCATCATCCTCGTCTCCCTCCTCTGAGGGAGAGGAACCCACTGCTCATCTCTTCTCCGATGCTGATTTCACTAAATATCAGCTATTCCTTTTGAAGATGGTGAGTGATCTTCAGATTTCCTATATTAGGCGAGACAATACTGAACGGGAGACGCATGAATTCCTTGGCGAATTCAGTGCCCAGCATTTGGTGGTACTATCCTGGACTGTTCCCTTCCAGGAGGCGTCTATCCGTTCCTGGCAGTCGCCAGCTGCCCTTTCTCCAGCCCCGGCAGACTGCCAACGTAGGTATTGTGCCCCATCGGAATCTCTAGGTACTCTCCCCAACCCATCCTCGGGATTGGCATACCTAGAGACTCCCGGGCGCCACCTGGCGCACGACCGTCCACCGGACTCAGATTCTCTACAATTTGACCGGTGGAGGCGAAGAGTGTTTTCTTCCTCTTGTGCAATGTCTTGCATTGCATCTCATCAGGCCCACCATGCTGCCTACGGTAGACATTTGTGGTCAATGCTTTCCCAAAGCTTAGCATCAATGCCTGATATGGAGCAAACCAGACAAGCTATTGCCCTCTCTGCTATAGGCCTGGAACTGGCAAGACACCAAGCAAGGGCATCGTATGACGCCAGTGAGGTGGCTTCCAGGCTTGCAGGGACAGCGATCTGTATTAGATGGACGGCATGGCTTCCTCTATCAAGGTTGTCACCCCTGGCCCGGCATAGGGTGAATCGCTCCGCTTTCCGAGGGACCCGTCTCTTTTCCTCCAGAACTAGGAGACTTCTGCAGGGGCTTCCTCCGTCTCCCCGTCCTCGGGGAACACCTCCTAGCTCTTCTTCCCTATAGACTTCTCTCTTGATTAGCCCGGGGTCTTCCCTTTCTGTTTCTCACCAACAGGAGGCTGGGGGTCTTGCTTCCTCAGGGTTTCTTATCCTCCCCTTTGGGGGGGGGCTTGGTACTCACCCAAGCAGTAAAGAATGGTGAAGATTGACAAGGGAAGATATGAAAATTACGTACCTACCGTAATTCTTCATCTTCTCTTGTATCTTCACCATTCATTACTGATACCCGCCCACCTTCCCCTCAGTGGCCTCCTACTGTGGCATCTCCCCCTCCCATCTCATTCCTCTCCCTTCCTTTGGCCTTTATGCAAAAAAAAAAAAAAAAATCATTCTGTTTTCCGTTCTTCTTGAACGGATCTTTTTTCCTCAAGATAAAGAGGAACGAGTAGGGTCTTTTTCACCTATTCTGAGGGAACTCTTTCTGACTGTCCCTAGGGTGACCTCTGGGCACCTAAACCGTGTTGCTCAGTTCACAGCTTAAGAGACCATCCCTTTGGCTCGGCCTCAAAAATTTAGATTACCCCTGGCAGGTGTTATTATTATCAGCTCATTCTGGCTGGTGCTTCTGGCACTTCTTTAGCCTTAAGCGGTTGTTCTTGCCTTGCCTTCAGGAAGTCTGATTGAGTTCCCACTCTATGCTTTCATACAAAGCTGCCTTCTGTAGGGCTTAACCCCTCCCCATACACTTCTGTGTTAGCACTTAACAGGGTGCTAAAGGGGCTTAATCCCCTTCTTAGTTGGGCGCTCTCTTTCCGGAACAGATTTTCTGCCCGGGCAGTCTGTGAGCTCTCAGTTAGAGTGTAGGGGGTTGGCATGGTGGGAGGTTAGAGAATCTGTCCCTTGTGTCCAATCTGTACAGGCGGTTCAGTTGAACCTTCTGTCAGTCCTATCAGGAGGGATTCTTGCTCCCTTGTTTTTGGTTCCGAGCTTATAAGCCTCTCAACCAGTGTATCTATGGGCAGTGTTCTCCCCTCTCAGCATACCTTGTTTTCTTCCCCTTCTTCTTCTTCTTCTCCTTTTCTCTTTCTCTCTATCTGTTCCTCCCTTGGAGCCGCCCCAGAAGGGAGGCCCTGTGGTCCCTTAGGGTAGGAATTCTCTCTCCTCTGTCTGTTCTCTACCAGCTTATTCCTTTTTCAGTTTATATCTTTGCCTTTTTCTGTCCCTCGGCTCTCTTGCCTCGCTCTCCTTTTTTCCTTACCCTTTGTTTTCACCTCTCAGGCTACCAGAACTGAGATGGAGGAGGAGTCTGCAGCATCTAACGGCCACCCCTCGTACATGACGCAGCGCGTCGCTCTTGGGGGCGGCGCCGTTGGAGCCGGCTCCGAAAAAAAAAAATCTCCCGTAGCGGGTGTGCGCCTCCGGCCCTACCCAATCAGTAATGAATGGTGAAGATACAAGAGAAGATCAAGAATTACGGTAGGTACGTAATTTTCATTTCTTCCACTGGGCACCCCTCAGGTGGACCTGTTCGCCTCAAAGAGAATGCGGTTGAGGCTGTTTCACGCCCGCCCTCCCTCCTTAGCAGGGCTTACTGCAGGGGGATGCCTTCTCAAGGCCATGGACCCCAGGCCTCTTCTACGCCTTCCCTCCAGTCCCCTTGATCCACAAGGTGCTTCTCAAGGTGAAGAGGGACCAGGCACAGGTGATTCTGATAGCCCCAGAGTGGCCCGGCCAGTTCTGGTATCCAGATCTCCTCAGCCTCAGCTCCAGGCTCCCGAGACGGCTTCCAGCCTGCCCGGACCTGATCTCAGTCAACAAGGGGAAGGTACTCCATCCTGACCTTCAATCCCTGCACTTGATGGCCTGGTTCCTGAGCAGCTAGAGTTCCAGGCCTTGGGTCTTTCCGACGAGGTCCTCAACGTTGTTGAGGCAACCCGTAAGGAGTCGACCAGAAAATGCTGTGCCTTCAAATGGAAGATTCTCCATATGGTGTCAGGGCAAGGGGTTGTACCCTTCCTCCTGTTCATTGGCTAGCATTCTGAACTACCTGTGGTCCTTTTCTCAGCTAGGGCTTCGGTCGACGACCCTTAAGGTGCACCTAGCAGCCATCTCTGCTCACCGGGTGCGGGCCGGCAAGCAGTTGGTGTTGCAGGAGAAGGTGGTCGGGCACTTTTTCTAAGGCCTTGATCACATATCCTATCCTGTGTGAGAACCTCCACCTCCGTGGGATCTACTGCTGGTATTGGCTAAGCTCATGGGCAAGCCATTCGAACCGATGCACAGGTGTGACATCTCTCACCTGTTGTGGAAGACTGCCTTCTTGGTGGTTATTACGTCAGCCAGAAGGATGGGAGAGCTCCAGGCACTTTCCATCGAGACACCTTATCTGGTCTTCCATAGGGACAGGATTGTCCTGCGCCCCCACCCGAAATTCCTTCCGTAGGTGGTGTCAGAGTTTCACCTTATCCAGGTGTTGACTCTGCCGGTGTTCTACCCCATTCACACCTCGGAGGCCGAATATAGGCTCCATACTCAGGACCCTAGAAGAGTGCTCTCTTACTATAAGGAGTGGACTGCTGAAGTTCAGGGAGAGGTTCGCCAGCTGTTTGTCAACTACGCTGAAGCCGCACCTGGCAGACCTGCAGCCAAGTGGACGATAGGCAGGTGGGTCACCTCCTGCATAGATCTCTGCTATAGGTTGGCGGGCATGGAGCCCCCCAAAGGGATAAGAGCTCATTCTACCTGCCATACCGCTGCTTCGGTGGATGCTTCCAGGGATGTCCCTATCCAGGAAATCTGCAGGGCTGCTACCTGGAAGTCAGCACACACCTTCATTACCCACTACCACATCGACCTTGAGTCACACCGGGATACTGGTTTTGGGACCTCAGTTCTCCAGTCCTTATTCCCTAAGTAGGGGGTGCGCACCTTGGCCCCCTCCTCCCAGAGAACTGCTAGGAGTCTGCCAATAAGTGTGGATTGAACAACTTATCCGCGTCCCTAGAAATACAGGTTACTCACCCGTAACAGGAGTTCTAGGAGTGGTATATGTTGTTCATCCACACAACCCACCCGACCTCCCCGGCTTCGACACACAACCTGGCTTCCAGCGGGCTAGATCTGGCATCATGGGGCGGATCCGAGTGTTTTACCACCCGGGTTGGTGGGAGGAGCCAGCTTGAAGACTGTCTGACAAAATTTAAAGCGGGAAAGAACCTGCCAATAAGTGTGGATGAACAACATATACCACTCCTAGAACTCTTGTTACAGGTGAGTAACCTGTATTTTTTTTACATTGTACTGCTGCTTTAAGTATTTGAATTGTATACTGTCACTTTAAAACTTGCACTATTTAAGAGCAGCCTATAGAGTTGTAACTCCACCTCCTGACGAAGCGTCACGTAATAGACATGAAGCGCCGAGGCTGAGAGTGTTTTTTCCCCCGGGCTCTTTTCAGTAAAATTTCATATGCTGAAGACCAGCCTTTGCTCCAGCTTGTGGACTTTTTTGCTATTTGGTGACTGTGCTGTGGTGCTTTGTTTGGTTGTTTTATTTTTGCGTACCCCACTCCATTCCAGAGCACGGCATAGTTGTGTAACAAAGCTCTACAACATACTCTGTCTCGGATATGTCTGTTGTCCAATGACTTGGGGGGGGGGGGGCACAAAATATATGCTAAAGTCTGTACTGACTCCTTGCCAAAGACTGCAGTACATGGAAATAGTCTTGGACACAGAGAAGGGATGTGCTCTCCTGCCACAGGACAGAGCACTCTGATTGCCTGGCTGCAGTTGGTATATAGAAGCTACTATGTCTCTGAGATAACAATGTTACATCTCCTGGCTGACATGGCTGCAGCTGTAGTGGCTGTGTCACTGGTATGCCTCATATGAAAGCCCCTCAGTGGACATTCATGGTCCAGTGGGATCAGTTGACAGATGAACTGGACCAAATGGTTCTCATCATGTCTCCACTTGCAGAGCGTTGCTGTGGTGGATGGATTGCAAAAATCTGTCGAAGGGTGTTCCATTCCTTGTACCAGCTCTTGTGCAGATCTTGATCACGGATGCCTGGAGCTCCGGCTGAGGTGCTTATCTCCACCCTTACCAGATGCAGGGTTAATGGATCAAACTGGTGGTTGAGCTGCCTATAAATGTCCTGGAAATGAGAGCAGTCCTGTACAGTCTCCAGGCATTTCAGAATTATCTTTGCTGCGGTCCTGTGCTAATCCAGACAGACTATGTAAGTGTGATGCATTACATCAACAAACAAGGGGGGCACTTACTCCTCTCCCTTATGCAGGGAAGCAGTGAAAATATGGTATTGGTATGTGTCCCACGGCCTTCAGCTCTCGGCCATGTATTTCCCAGGTTTCCAACATGACTTGGCAGACAGGTTAAGCAGGTCCCAGTCCATGATTCATGAATGAGAGTTGCTGACCTCTGTGGTAAGTGACTTCTTCGCAAAATTGGATGGCCAGAGTTGGACCTTTTTAAATTCCCACACAACATAAAATTGCTGTGTTTCTGCTTGCTCACTCTAGGACCTGGAGATCTTCCTGGACATAAAGTCTCCACCACTCATTCACACTGATGGGATCTACACCGGAGGCGCTAGGACCCAGCAGGAGCAAACTTTTTTGCAAGAGGGTCGGCACCAGAGATGGAGCCGCAAGGAGCGGCACTGTGAGCCTCGGCTCATGTGGCAATGACTATCTCGCCGTCAACCCTCCAAGCACCTCAGTTCCTTTTCCGCCAAGTGCACTACAGTGACTATTTATCGTCACCAGTCAGACTCAAACTCAAACTTTAGCAGCATAGTTTTCAGTTTATTATTTTGTGTATTTCTTGAATAAGTATCACTTACTATAATTTATTCTTATTACAAGAAAGAAGTTTCAGCCTACATTGACGGAGTCGACCATGAGCGGGTCAGGTGACGGTAGGGAGATTTTGTATGAAAGCTGTTCAGTCAGCCGCGCTGGGTCCGGTCCACCGCCCTCTCTGGAGGGGGGCCTGACAACAGACAGTCCAGTGCCCAAGGGGAGGGGCGGTCCCCCTGGAAGCATAAAAGAAAACGGTCGCATTCTCACCACCGTTCGGCCTCGAGCTCTTCTTCAGCCCACAGGTCAAAAAGGAGAAGGCATCACTCGAGGTCGACCTCTGGTATGTCTGCACGTTGATGGTCGGTCATTGGGGTCAGTTGCCGGTCTCCTCCGGAGGTGCTGATTTCTGTTTCTGGTCACTGACCTCTTCGACATCGGTGCCCTACCCCACCTTCTGGTAGGGCTTCAGATGAGCAGTTTTATCAGTGGGCCATTTTGATGGAGCAGTGGACTCGGAGGTTGGTCCAGCTGCCTGGCCTGGTCACTCAGGGGCCCTCGGACCCTTTGGCGGATCGGATAGGACGGTTGAGCCTCCCTAATTACATGGCGCCTTCTTCGGTGCCGTTGGCTCCGCGTTCAGGTGTTTTCTCCCCTTACATGGCTGTGGCGCAGGGGGCCACACCAATGCCGCTATCTCCTGGTATTCTTCCTTCTTTCTCCTCAAACCTTAGTTTTTGGAGTCTTGCATTGGTTTCGGAGTCGATGGGTCACTCAGCGCCACCCTCGGCATCGATGCATCTGTTGGCGCCATCCTCAGTGCCATTGGGATTGTTGGCACTGCCCTCGGCACCGTGCAGCCTTTCAGCACCGTGCAGCTTGTCAGCGCTGTCCTCGGCACCGAGGGCTCTGTCGGCGCCACGCTCTTCTTCAACGCCGAGACTTGGTGTGACGCCTTCCACTCTTTAGGGCTTCTCAACTCCGAACCCTTTTCCTTCCTATTTTCCTTCTGATTTTCACTCCTTTCCTGTCCATACAGTCCAGGAGATGATATTAAGCCTGACTCAGACCTTAAGCTGAGTGATGATGTGGAAGGAACAGGATCTAATCCTATTGCAGAGCCTGTGGTCGAGGACCTGTCATTTAAGTCTCTGCTGAAAAATTTGAGTTCCACTCTTTCTCTCCAGACTACGGATATCGATCCTGGGAAGCTTTTAAGACTCCAATACCTTCACGTCCCGGACATCCCTGTGGATTTAACTCCACCGGTACAACCTTCCTTTGAGATGCTTTCTCAAATGGTATGGAATAATCCTGCTCTCATTCCTTCTATGGCTAAGTCCATAGATAGAAAGTATGCTGCTCCCAACGATCGACCCATTTTGGCCTCCCAAGCCTTTGCGGACCCTACTGTAGTCTTGGCAGAAAATGATAAGATCATTCTCCCTCAGGCTACTACAGCCCAACCTATAGTGTCAGTGGCTCAGTAGGTAGCACACTCGCCTCTGAGGCCGGGAGATCAGAGGGCTGTGGGTTCAGTTCCCACATCTGGCACTTGGGTTAATATCCCAGTACTGACACTGCAGTGCAGCATGAGAGGGGTGCTGCACTTCTGAGGTGCTGTCTTTCGGATGAGACGTTAAACCGAGGTCCCATCTGCCTGGATTAGTGGTAGTTCAGATGGATGTTAAAGATCCCATGGCACTTATTGAAAAGAGTAGGGGGATTTCCCCGGTGTCCTGGCCAAATTTCCCTCATTCACTAAAAAAAAATACCACCAACAGCTTAATCTGGTTCAAAGTCAGTTGGCATTCATCTGTATCCCCCTCCCCCGGGTCGTGCCTGAAAATAGGCAGGATTTGTCTAGTGCACTTACCCGGTCAACAAAAGCTAAATAAATAAAATAAATAAACAAAGAATCTCATAAGATAGATACTTTAGGTAAGAGAGTCTTTGCTGCATCCACCCTGGGTATGCGTATTGCCAGCTACCAGGGCTATTTCTCTCAATATGAGTATATCCTTTGGCATTCACTCAAACAAATGGTAGAAGCTCTACCGAAGTTGGACACTAATTCAGAGCTTCTTCAAACCATAACCAGGGGTATCGAGTCCAACAACCAGCAGGTTAAAGCAGCTATGGACGCTTTCAATACTGCCTCCTGAGCGGCAGTGGGCATTTGTACCCACCGTCACTCCTGGTTGCGCACTTCAGGCTTCATGAATGATGCCCAGCAACAGGTCATGGCGTTACCCTTCGATGGTATGTATCTCTTCGGTCCTCAAGTAGAACAAGCTCTAGAGGCCACATAAAAGACTAGGTCTGCCATTAAATCGGCTTGACCTACTCCCACCCCTTCTCGGGGGGGAGGGTGTTAATAAGTGCCAGTTTCACAACTGTCAGTCCTTTCGAGGCAAAGGCAGGGGAGGTTTTAATAAAAACCAAGTCCCCCCAGCCCCAAAAGAAAACGCAACAGAAAGCACAAGGGCCCAAAGCGCCCAGTGCCGCCTTCTGACTTTCTGGCCCAAGTCCCACCTCAGCTACCCGATGGGGGTTCTTCCTCAGCGGTGGGAGGTCGTCTGACTCAATTCTACAGCCGGTGGAAGTCCATAACTTTGGACAAATGGGTCCTCCGGATAATCCGCGAAGGGGTATTCCCTCAATCTTTCAGAGACCCCTCTGGATCATTCCCCCAAACGACAGCCCAGGCTGTCAGTACTTTAGTTAGAACTTCTCGCTTCCGAGATACAAGGCCTTCTGAACAACAGGGCAGTAGAAATAGTTTCGCTGGATCAACGGACCACAGGGTTCTACTCCCATTACTTTATAGTTCCAAAGAAAACTGGGGGCATGAGCCCCATTTTGGACCTCAGAAAATTGAACAAATTTCTCCCCAACGAGAAGTTCAAAATTATATCGCTAGGAACCCTGTTACCTTTGCTTCATCAGCACGATTGGTTAGCCTCCCTGAACATGCAGGATGCTTACCAGCATATTCCTATTCACCCAAAGCATCACAAATACCTAAGGTTCATGGCTTTGGGCCAACATTATCAGTTCAGAGTCCTGCCCTTTGGGCTATCCTTGGCACCGTGAGTTTTTACAAAGTGTTGTGCAATTCTCGCAGTGCACCTCAGAAAGATCAGAATACAAGTGTTCCCATATCTGGACAAATGGCTTCTAGCAAGTCCTTCCAGGCAAGGAACTCTCAATACCGTATCTACGGCCTTAGACTTTCTCACGTCCATGGGGGTTCTGCTGAATCTCAAGAAATCGCAGTTGCAGCCCTCCCAGAAGCTCCTTTTTTTAGGAACTCTTCTGGACTCCTCCTGTGCCAAAGCCTTTCTTCCAGAGGACAGAAGGAGTGATATCCTACAGGTGGCCCGATACATCAGAGAGAACAGCTCGGTTTGAGCTATCTCGGTGCAACGGATGCTGGGTCTCATGGCATTCTCGGTGTTCACTGTACCCCTAGCTCGCCTCCACATGAGAACCTCTCAGTGGATGCTCAGTACTCAGTGGTCCCCAACCACTCACCCTCAGTCATTTCTCATCAAGGTGACAGAACCTCTGAAGAGGTCACTCACCTGGTGGTCACTAGAGGACTACCTTCTGGAAGGGTATCCGTTTGCTCCCCTGGATCACCAGATCGCCATTACCATGGACGCGGCCCTGATGGGGTGGGGAGCTCACTGTCAGAATCTCCACGCCCAAGGTACGTGGACTCAAGATGAGTCCCAGCTTCATATAAATGTCCTAGAAATGAGAGCCGTCCTTTATGCAGGCATTGAAGGACATTCTCTGTCACAAGAACATTCTCCTTCAAAGACAACAAAGCAGTGATGTATCATATCAACAAACAGGGCAGTGCACACTCTTGCCCCTTATGCAGGGAAGCAGTGAGAGTGTGGCAATGGTGCTTGGAGCACAAGGCTTTAATCCAGGCGGTCTACCTGCCAGGAGTGCAGAACGAACTGGCAGACCGTCTCAGCAGAATGGAGGCAGATCCTCAAGAATGGTCTCTCGACTCAACCATAGTTCAGTCACTATTCGCAGAGTGGGGAACTCCAGACCTGGATCGTTTTGCTTCCCCACTCAACACAAAACTGCCTCTCTTCTGCTCCAGAAATCCAGGGCCTGGCATTTTCTGTCAGGATGCGTTCAGGCTGTAGTGGACAAAACGCTTTCTATACACCTTTCCTCCTCTTCCTCTAATTCAGAGATACTTCTCAAGTTCGAGTCCCAGGGGGACAAAATGATCCTCATTGCTCCCTTCTGGCCTCGATAGATATGGTTTCCATTACTCAACAGTATGTCGGAAACCCCTCCGAAAGTGCTTCCCCTTCAGACGAACCTTCTGACTGAGGGGCCTGTGGTCCATCCCAATCTGAGATCACTTCACCTTCACGCTTGGCTCCTGAAGAGATAGAAGTGAACATGTTCAATGTCTCTCGCAGAGTTTCAGATATTCTCTTGGCTACGCCCAAGCCAGCCACTAGAAAAACTTACACAGCCAAATGGAAGCGTTTCTCTCTCTGATGCACAAAATCCTCTTTTAATCCTTTTTCTTGCACACCAAATAAAGTTCTAGAGTACCTTTTAGACCTTTCAAATTCAGGTCTACAATAATCTACAGACAAAGTTCACCTTTGTGCCATTTCAGCTTATCATGAGCCAGTACTTTCCTTGTCACTGGCTCAATTACCTGTGGTTAAGAGGTTTCTTAAGGGAATTCTGCATACCAGACCCCCTATCAGACATCCAGTCACAGCCTGGGAAATTAATCTTGTACTAGACACGCTTACTCGAAAGCCTTTCGAGCCTTTAGCTACCTGTGAGCTGAAATTTCTCACTTGGAAAACGGCCTTCCTGGTGGCCATTACCTCGACCAAGGGTCTCTGAAATACATGCCTTGGTCACAGACCCTCTGTATACTGTGTTTCATAAGGACAAAGTAGTTATTGGGACCCACCTTAAGTTTCTCCCAAAGGTTCTTTCAGAATTCCATCTAAACCAACCTTTAGTCCTTCCTATCTACCGTGAACTTCCAAAATGAAGGAGAGTGTACCCTTCATTCCATAGATGTCAAAAGAGCTCTGCATTTCTATTTAGATAGAACAAAACAAATTTGCAAAGCTCAACAATTGTTTGTTTCGTTCAGCGAAACCCGGCTGGGTCAACCTGTCGCTATCAGATGCATTTCAGCACGGCTGCTGGCATGCCTTTGCCATTGCTATTCCATGGCACAGGTTAAGCTGGAGGGCAGAGTGTACACCCACTGTACTAGAGCAATCGCGGCATCCCTGGTAGAAATCTGCAACATGCCCATTGCAGACATTTGCAGTGCGGCTACCTGGGAGCTCAGTGCATACTTTTGTCAAGCACTGTGCCTTGGATGTCCATGCCAGGCGACATCTTTCGTTTGGCAGGACTATCCTTAATGGACTTCTGTCCTCAATTGTGAGTTCTTGGTCTCTCCTGCCGCCCTCTGGGGGGATTATTAGCTCAGTACTCTCCCATCAGTGTGAATGAGTGGTGAAGACTATATGTCCAGGAAGATATGGAAATTACGTACCTACTGTAATTCTTGATCTTCTTGGACGAAGTCTCCACCACTCATTCACACACCCTCCCACCATCCCCCGAGCTCACCTCTGTTGTTGATCTTCACTCCCTCAATCTTTAGGCTGTGAAGACTTCTTTGTTGACCCTTCTTATTCGGGTCATCCAGACTATCTTACATCCATTTTTTTTTTTTTGCTCCCGCTGGGTCCTAGCACCTCCGGCGTAGATCCCATCAGTGTGAATGAGTGGTGGAGACTTCGTCCAAGAAGATCAAGAATTACGGTAGGCACGTAATTTCAATTTTTTTTTGGCAAGACGTGTTGTCTCATGAAAGGGGAAATTCCTGTACACAGTTCCACTAATTCCTCTAATACAGAGGGTTCTGCTTAAGCTGCAGGAGGAGAGTGCCACTCTCATCCTCATTGCTCCATTATGGCCTTCACAAATATGGTTATCACTTCTGCAGCAGATGACCGTGGAGCCTTCTGTTCCTCTACCTCTGTCTCCGGGGTCTGTTGTCACAAAACAAAGAGTCCCTGGTCCATCCAGACCTGAAGTCCCTATATCTGCATGCATGGCTCCTGAACACATAGGCACTGCATGTTTTGGGGTATCCCCTAAGGTTGCTGATGTACTGATTGTGGCTAGAAAACCTTCTGCCAGATGTACTTATTCCTTCAAATGGAAGTGTTTCACTTTGTGGGCTGCTTCCAGGAATTTGGACCCTTTTATGTGTCCTCTAACTGTTGTGTTGGAATACTTACTGCCCTGGTCTGATTTTGGCCTACAGTATTCAAATAACATGAAGTCTTGCTGTATTCTGACAATCTGCAGTTAGCCTCAGCACTCGAATTTCCCCGGAGAGGAAAGGGTTAACTCTATGCCAAAGCATAGAATGTTGAGCTCGAGCTCAGTTTTAAAACCTCTGTCCCTGGTACACTTCAGTGTAACCATCAGATTATTTACTCCGCCCTACTGTGAAGACGCTCCAGAGAGTTTCTCCTTGCTGCTTCGGTTCAGTACAGTAAATCATTTGGTAAATCTCATCAGATTTATTTCTTTTCAGTCATCAGATCTTTGTCCACGGTACAGTATAATGTTTAGTGGTAGATAATGGTATTTTTTTGTAGAAAAGAAATTGTTTTGTTTCCTTGGTTTCGTTCTGGTCGGGTCGGTCTGGTTCGGAACTGACTTGATCCTTGATTGTTGTTTATTTTTCGTTTTGCTGTGGTGTCCGGTATCTTTCAGCCTCAAAAAAATGAAGTTTTTATTCCGTTTTTTTTTTTTCCACGACCATTGTACCGGTTGGTGACTGAAAGTTTTGGTTATTGCCTGGCTTGAACACTTTTAAGGGTAACTTAATAGTTGTGGCTATGTCTGAGAAACCTAAAAAGAAAACCGGTCCCACTGGGTTTCAACACTGCACCGAATGTGGGGAGGCTTTTGCTAAAGCTGATCCCCACCTCGTCTGTGTTTATTGTCTCGGGTTTGACCACCTCGATACAGACTGCCAAATATGTAAGAATTTCCCTAAGCCCCCACTTCCGTACCACCTGTGGATAAAAAGAAGAACAGGAGGTATATGCTGTCAGGCTCAGGGATAGAATTCTTCTATAACTATTGCAGCCATGTTGGGGTGGTGCAGGCTGCAGCCTCTGACAACGCTAACATACCCTTGGCTTCACACAGCCCAGATAAGGATTGTAGGAAAGTGGATGCTATGACTCAAAAACAGTACTTGGCATCCTCTGTGATACTCAGGCAGGTCTCTTATATGGTCTGTGTGGCTAGGTACCAGAAGTCAAGGTGGGATACAATTCTGGAGTTAGCTAAGAATGCCTCTCCCCAGCTAGCCAAGGAGCTGGAGCAGGTGGCTGCAGATGGCATCTAAACATCTAATGTTCAGTTCCATGCTGCTGTAGACTCGAATAATTTGTCTTCAAGAATCATGGCCACGTCTGTCTCCCTAAGGAGGTTCGCCTGGCTCAGACGTACTAGCCTTTCACAGGATACCTAGGCTAAGGCTATGGATTTTCCTGTCACTCAGAACTCTCTGTTTGGGGAGCAAACAGAGGAGTACATGAAGAAAATGGATGAGTATAGGACCACGTACAGAAGTGCAGTGGCCAAGAAAAGACAGGCCACTCCTCAAAAGCAGCTGTCTTGGGCTGGCAGGGGCAGGCCTTTTCACAGACCTTTCTACCAGGCTCAGGCTTCCTCTACTTTTCAGCAGAGGGGTTCTTAAGAGGAAGAGGGAGAAGGGGGATGAGCAGGGCTGCATCCACCTCTCAAGCTAGGACTCCTGCCAAACAGACATCCTTATGTGTCAGACCAGGTTGCCTCCTTATTTCCAGTGGGGGACAGGCTGGCTTACTTCTTCCAGGAGTGGAAGTCTGTAACGACAGACAAATGGGTCCTGGAGGTGGTAAGCCAAGGACTTGCTCTCAGTTTCATAGAAATTTCCCAAAGTAAGGGCAAGGTCCTTCAAGCCTTCCTCACCACTGGAAACAGCTGCTCTAGAGGCAGAGGTTTCAGCCCTGCTGCTCCTAAGAGCAGTGGAGCATGGGCCTCTAGTACACGGGGCAAAGGATTGTACTCAGGGTACTTCCTTATCCCAAAAAGGACTGGGTAGTGGTGACCCATCCTAGACCTAAGATATCTGAACAAACATCTTTTAAAACCAGAGTTCAAGATGGTGACTCTGGGAGTCATTCTTCCCTCTCTGAGACCAGGAGACTGGCTAGCTTCTCTGGATCTCAAAGATGCCTATTTTCACATCCTTATCAGGTGCTCCCACAGAAAGTACCTCAGGTTCGAGTTCCCCTCAGGTCATTATCAGTTCAGAGCAATGCCCTTTGGCCTGACTTCAGCTCCCAGAGTCTTTACAAAGTGCCTAGCAGTAGTAATGGCTTTTCTCAGAAGACAAGGCATTTCTTTATTTCTCTGTCTGGACAATTGGCTCATTGTAGGCCAGTGCTCAGACCAAGTCAAGTCAGCTCTGGCTGTTACCTAGAGGCTTATGGGTTCTCTAGGGTTTATCCTCAATCTTTCCAAATCAGTGCTGGAGCCGGTTCAGCTACTCACCTTCATAGGGGTAGAGCTGGATGCCATTCAGGCAAAAGCCTTCCTACCTCTTTCAAGGGTGAAGGCTCTCACAGACCTGGGGGCCTCTTTCAAATCTCGAGTGTCTCGGCCAGCCAGGCATTTTCTTCAGCTTCTAGGCCACATGGCAGCTTCCACTTCAGTGGTCCAGGGAGCCAGGTTCCAAATGAGGGACATTCAGTTTCACCTCAGGTCCTTTTGGTCCCAAAGAAGGGATCTCTCAGGGTCATCATGAGTGGATCCTGAACTGTCCGATCCTGAAGATCATTTTTCAGAGATGGGGCACTCCAGAGATAGATCTCTTTGCAGGTTCAGACAGTCATCAGCTTCCTCTATTCTGTTGCAGACCCCCAATCCTGGGGTCTGTTCCTCAGGATGCTTTCCTGTTGGATTGGACAAACAGGTCTCTTTATGCCTTCCCTCCTTTCCCTCTGATATTCAGAGTACTGATCAAGATCAGGTCTCAGCCCTACACAGTAATCCTGGTGGCTCTGGATTGGCAATAACAATTCCTCTTTTTCTTCCCAGGAGGCATGCCCTCCTGTCTTCCTCCCAGGGGAGGATGTGATATCCCAGTCTCTCAGACTCAAAGCCTGGCTCTTGAAGAGTTAGACTATGCAGGATTGCACCTTTCACAAGGTGTTTTGGATATTCTGAAGATTTCTAGGAAACCTTCTACCAGAAAAACTTGTAACTCTAAGTGGAAGAGGTTTTGCATTTGGTGTTCTCAGAGGGATATACAGCCAGATTATTCTGTCATTTCCACAGCATTGTACTGTTTAGTCCATTTGAACTCTATATGCTTCAGGCCCACTACTCTTAAGGTTCACCTTGCAGCTGTCTCTGCTTTTCTTTCAGCAGGGAAGGGATCTCCCCTTGCTTCTCACCCTGTGTTCAGTAGGTTTTTCAAAGGTCTGGTCCATCTCAGTCCTCCCTTTAGAGAACCAACTCCGGCTTGGGACCTGAATATCTGTATTGCACAGCTTATGCAGCCCCCTTCGAGCCTTTGTCTTCTGCTGAGCTAAAGTACTTGACTTGGAAGACTGTATTCCTAGTAGCCATTACTTCTGCCAGGAGGATCAGTGAGTTACAGGCTTTGTCAGTGAAGCCTGACTTTATTTCCTTCCACAGAGATAAGGTGGTCCTCAGGACAAATAGAAAATTTCTCCCTAAAGTGGTGTCAGATTTCCATCTTAACCAGTCCATGTGTCTGCCTGTGTTTTTCATTCACCACTCTTCTTCAGGTGAGCGAAGGTAGCACAGTCTGGTTGTAAAAAGGGCACTTAGTTATTATATTGACCATACCAAGGTCCATAAGGATGGCTGTTCTCAGTTGTTTCTCACTTATGGTGAGGAAGCAAAGGTAAACCTGCCACTAAGAAAACTATTGCCAGATGGATTGTTTCTTGTATCCAGTTCTGTTATACTAAATTGGGCAAAGAGCCTCCCTCAGGCCTGAGGGCACACTCTACCAGGGGTACTGCTGCCTCCTTGACAACAGCTAGGGATATTCCCCTCCTGGAAATCTGTAAAGCAGCCACCTGGAAAACTGTTCACACATTCACCAAGCATTATTGTCTGGATACCCAAGCCAGAAGTGATGCTAGGTTTGGCACTGCAGGGCTGCAGAGCTTCTTTCCTAAATACGTTCTGTAGTTCTCTCCTCTCTGGAGGTACTGCTTGGTAGTCTGCAGATTGTCAGAATACAGCAAGACTTCATGTTGTTTGAAGAAAAAAATTACTCACCATAGTAATGTTGTTTCTTCTAATCGAGTTTTGCTGTATTCTGACTTCCCACCCTACCTCCCCTCTCAGAACCTCTGTGATTTTTTGTTTTTTTTCTTTAGTTATTGTTTACTCTCCTACTGCTGGTTTGTACCTTCAGGAGGGCATCCCCAGCACCCCGTTCCCGGCGTCCACCAGCTGGCTAGACATTGACCAGGACTTACTCCCCCACCAAGGACTGGATTTAGTTGGCCAGCGCCGTGGCTAGCTGGGGGCGGAGCCTGTGAGGGCGCCCTCTGTCATTCTGCATGGCAGTGTTTTTTCTGCTGTTATCCTCAGGAGTCGGGGCCATGCAATGTCATCAGCGGAGGGGAGCGTGCACGCATCCGCATGTGCTCCCTCCAGACGTCGGGCCCGACTCCTCCCCAACTTGTGGTGCAGTGCCCTGTCCTCCAGCCTCCGCCAGGGGGCGGGGCGAACAAGCGCCGATCACCAGGAGCCCCCTCCCGGAGAAGGAGGCAGTCCATCGGACGCTCAATCCCTTCTCCTCCCTGCCGACCCCGACAGCCCGTGCTTCGTTCCTGAACACGGGTTGCTGGCATCACGCGAGATAAGTCGCCAGCGCCTCAGCCCTCAGCGCCACCGGGCCGGCCAGAACCTCTGTGTTTTGGGTTGTGGGTTGGCAGGTGCAGTGTTGCACTGCAGAGGTGTATCTTTTGGATCCCATTCTGCTTAGATTGGGCTCTCTTGTTCTATTACATTGTTTGATTATTATCACTATCTACATAAGGTTTTCTTTTTGGGGTTCTCGACCGGAGTCTTTCGGACCCCATTTGTTATTGCCTTTGGCTTTTAAAAGTTTTTATGAAAACAATTTCTATTCTATGAGTTAGTATTAGAGCTCATAAGAATCTGACAGTTACACTGAAGTGTACCAGGGACAGAGGTTTGAAAACCAAGCTCGAGCTCAACATTCTGTGCTTTGGTATAGAGGTAACCCTTTCCTCTCCGGTGCTGAGGCTAACTGCAGATTGTCAGAATACAGCAAAATTCCATTAGAAGAAACAACATTACTATTTTGAGTAATTTTTTCTTCCCCACTTAAGGTGCATTTGATTGCTATTTTACCTTTCCATGCTCCGAATGATGGTCAGACAGTTGCCCAGTTAGAGTTGTCCCATACATTTCTGAGAGGTATTCTCCATATGAAAGCCTTTATCCGTAATTCAGTCCAGCCTTGGGACTTGTATTTTGTGCTTGAGAAATGGGGCCCTCACACTTGGTGGTGGAAGTGAAAAGGACACACATAAATATAATGGATGAGTAAACTTTATTCAGTTCTGTATCACTGTCATATATTGATCTGACATCGAGGATATCTCTTGCAGCCTATCCTAGATAAGGTGGGCGGCCCCATGCCCATCTCAGTTCTTTCCTGCCATTGACCAGTGGACATCAGACCATGGACTCCGCTGCAGCTATAATCGATTGCCAATTTTCCAGCGTTTTAAAACTACGCTTTTTCTTCTTTATTCCAGCAGATTTGGGTTTTCCCCCCAGAGTGGTTGATGTGCTGGTGGCAGCCAGAAAGCCCTCCCCCAGTGACACCTATTCAATGAAATGGAAGCATTTTGCTCTATGGGCTGCCTTGCACCACTCGAATCCCTTCACCTACCCAGTAGATCAAGTCCTGGAATACCTTCTGTCCCTCTTGGGCTTGGGTTTAAGATATTCTTCTATTAAGGTAAATCTTTCTGCCATCTCTGTGTATCATGTTCCTGTAGACGGGCGCACAGTGGCCCAGCTTGATATGTCTCACACATTTCTGAGGGGCATTTTGTACTTGAAGCCTCCCATTTGGGATCCTGTCCCACCTTGGGACCTTAACTTTGTTTTGGAGAAGCTTATGTTGCCTCCCATTGAACTGTCTGTGTCTTGCAAGCTATGCTTTCTGTTGTGGAAAGCGTTGTTTTTGGTTGCCATTACTTCTGCTCGAAGGATTTCAGAGCTTCAGGCTGTTATGCGTAAGGAACCTTATTTAGTTTTCTACAAAGACGGTATCTTTGCGTACCAATCTTAAGTTTATTCTTAAGGTGGTGTCAAATTTTATTTTGAATCAGTCCATCCACCTGTGTGTTTTATTTTCCGAAGCATTCCAGTCAAGGGGAGGCATTGCTCCATACCTTGGATGTACATAGAATTTTGAGATCTATACGCATAGGACTAAGTACTTTAGTAAGTCTAATCAGTTGTTTGTTTCCCTGGGTTAGAGGGCTCCCCAGTTACCAAACAGTGTTTGTCCACGTAGTTAGCAAATTGTATTGTCTACTGCTACTGGAAGTGTGGTAAGGATTTTACAAGTGTGGTCAAAGGCCATTTCACTTGGGGCATGGCCGCATCAGTAGCCTGTTTTTGGAATGTGTCTCCTGCTGACATTTGTGCTACAGCCACCTGGAGTACTGTTTGCATTTTTACCAAGCACTACAGCCTGGACATTGCCTCTAGGCAGCCTGCCAACTTCGGCCTAGCGGTTCTCTAAGGCCTTCTCTCTTAAGCTGTCATCCTTCAGTACCAATTTCCCAGCCTGCCGGCCTGTGCTATGAGAACTGTTTGGGACTCAGTCCTACCAGTGATGGCCTGCTGCAAGAGATACCTTCGAAGTAAGCTAGTACAGTTACATAAGAACTTAACGTAACAGTAGCTTTTGAAGAGGATCTCTTCCAGCACGCCCTGCTTTTTCCTCCCTCCCTCCTTCCCCCTTTCTTTTCCTGTGTCTCACTCCCCTTCCAGTGGGGTGAGCCTTCTGCTCTTTTCCTTTGCTACGGGGTTACTTTGGCGTCCTGCTCAGTTCCCCCTTCTGGCAGGATGCTTCTGGTCTCCAGCGAGAGTACTGAGGACGACATGGGGCCGCCCACCTTATATAGGATAGGCTGATGTTAGACACTGACTTCGGAGGTGTGCGGCTCCCTCTGGTAGACTGCTAGCTAGAAAGGTTTCAGTGCGGTCCTAGCGCCTGATGGCTGAGTCCTACCGGTGATGGCCTGCTGCAAGAGAGCCTCTTGAAGATTTGCTGTTACGGTAAATTCTTACGTAACTGTACTATATAATGTAAATGACAAACAAATGTATTTTTTTCTCTCTACTGTATTTGACTGCTGTCTTGTTTATAGTGGCAAACCTGTTAATAAAGATAAATTATAAAAGAAAATTAAAAAAACAAAAAAAGGAAAATTGACATTGGCTTCTTTTGAGCCAGCTGAAAGTTGTGGTCTACATTTCCTATCATGGAAAATTTTATTTTTAGTTGCAGTGACTTCTGCTCGAAGGATTCCAAGCTTTAGGCTCTAATGTGTGAGCCTTCTTTTTAGATTTTTCAAAAAGACAGAGCCTCTTTACATACGAATCCTAATTTTCTACCAAAGGTAGTATCTGAATTTATACCGAATGAAATTATACACCTTCCTGTTTACTGCCCTGAGCATGCCAACCAGGGTGAAGCACTGCTCTATACTGAACGTATATAGAAAACTACAATAGTACAGTTTTATATTACTCACAGCAAGGACTGCAGAAAGTCCTTTCAGCTTTTTGTTTCATTTGCCCCTGGGAAAGAGGCACCCGTCTCTTAAACAGTGCCTATCCAAATGGCTGTCACATTGTATTATGTTCTGTTATAGGAAGTACAGTAAAGAACTTGTGTGGTGTTGTTCGGGGCCACTTCACAATGGGTATGGCCACTTGTTTTGCCTGTTTCAGAAATGGTCGTGTTGCTGACGCTTGTGCTTTGACCACATGGAGCATTGTCCACACTTTCATTAAACATTACAGTCTGGAGTCAGACATCTCTTGTAGACGTGCTGACTTTATACTTGCTGTACTGCAAGGCATTTATTTCCCGATTATATATCAGACTGTACCAGCCTTCCAGTTTTACTTTGCAGTGCTTTGGAATCGCTCCAAAAGTGTGGCCTAATGGAGGAGATATTCTCGAAGAAGATAGAACAGATACATAGGAACATCCCACAACAGTAGATCTTATCTCCTGCACAGAGATCCAGGAGGAACAAAATGGGGGAGAGATACTGTGGGTTAAGCTGGAAAGGAAAATGGGGCCAGCCATCTGCACAGGTGTGGCCTATAGACCACCAGCCCAGGAGGAAGAAACAGATAGGGAGCTGATGCTAGCCATCCAAAGGATGGCAGGCAAGGGTGAGGTAGTACTGGATGGAGACTTCAGTATTCCAGACGTGGACTGGAGCATCCCAGCAGCAGCATCAACTAGGAGCAGATTTATCCTGGACTCCCTTCAGGGTGCCTTCCTCAAGCAACTGGTTATGGAACCAACTCGGCAGAAGGCAATACTGGACCTTGTGCTCACAAACAGAGACAGTGTGATGGGGGTAACAGTGGGGGAGCACCTGGGGAACAGTGACCACCAGTCATTGTGGTTTGAAATCACAGAAAGAGCAGAACCAAACCACACAAAAACACGTATCCTGGATTTAAGGGGCAGACTTTGGGAAAATGGGGAGATACTTGAAAGAGGCATTAAGGGTAATGGGGCAGGAATCAGGGGTTGAGGAACAGTGGGCAGTATTTAAAATGGGGATTACAAGAGCAACAGAATTATGCATTAAGCAGGTTAGCAAGAGGAAAAGGAAGAGGATACTATTATGGTTTTCCAGAGAGGTAGCAAAGAAAGTGAAAGCCAAAAAGATTGCATTCAGGCAATACAAAAAGACACAGGCAGAAGGGGATAGGGAGAAGTACCAGGAGAAGCAAAGGGAGGTCAGTAAGGGAAGCCAAAGCTCAGACAGAAGAACACATTGCAAAATCAGTGGGTAGAGGGGACAAAACCTTTTACAGGTACATAAGTGAAAAAAGAAAGGCAAAGGGAGGGATAGTGAGACTGAAGGGGAGGATGGGGGCTGCGTGGAGGATGACAACAGTAAAGCTGACATATTGAACAGGTATTTCTGCTCAGTCTTTACTGAGGAAGAGGAGGGTAATGGGTCTGAAGGGAGTACAAGGGTGAGAATGGTGCAGAAATGGACACAAGTCCTTTACTCGAAGGGTCCTGAAGGAACTGAAAGTAATAAGAGTTGATAAAGCAATGGGGCCAGATGGGGTGCACCCCAGGGTCCTTAAAGAACTTAGAGAGGTGGTGGCTGAACCTCTGGCTATCCTGTTTAGCCGATCACTGGAAACAGGAGAGGTACCCAAAGACTGGAGGACAGCAGATATAGTCCCCTTATACAAAAGTGGGAACAAAGAGGAAGCAGGAAACTACAGACCAGTCAGCCTCACCTCGGTAGCGGGGAAGATCATGGAAGCACTACTGAAGGAGAGACTAGTGGAACATCTGGTTATCAATGGACTACAGGACCCAAGCAGCATGGTTTCACCGGGAGGTCATGTCAGACCAACCTCGTTGAATTTTGACTGGGTGACTAGGAGGTGGATCGGGAGGGCAGTGGACATGGCCTATCTGGACTTCAGCAAGGCCTTTGACACTCTGCCACATAGAAGACTATTACACAAACTGGGGAATATGGGTGTGGGCAGGACAGTAGTGTGGTGGGTAGGTAACTGGCTGGGCAGCAGGACACAGAGAGTGGTGGTAAATAGCTGTCACTCCACAGAGGGAAGAGTGACCAGTGGGGTACCACAGGGATCAGTGCTGGGACCGGTCCTATTCAGCATCTTCATCAGTGACATTGCGCAGGACCTAGAAGGCAGAATTTCAATGTTCGCTGATGACAAAAAGCTCTGTAACAGAGTAGACACACCAGAGGGTGAGACAGAATGAGAAGGACCTGCAGAAACTTGAAGAATGGTCAGGGGTTTGGCAGTTGAAATTCAATGCAAAGAAGTGCAAGATAATGCATATGGGCACAAAACCCTGGCACAATATATCAGTTGGGGGTGAGGATATAGCATGCACCAAGCAGGAAAGGGATCTTGGGGTTATCATTTCTGATGACCTCAAGGTAGAAACAGTGTGACAAGGCAGCAGGTAAAGCAAATAGGATGCTGGGATGCATAGGCAGGGGCATCACCAGCAGGAAAAGGGAGGTCATAATTCCATTATACAAGACACAGTGAGGCCCCACCTGGAGTACAGTGTACAGTTCTGGAGACCCTACTCATGTATGACAAGACAGGGTAAAGAAGGTTCAGAGGAGGGCAACAAAGATGGTACATGGATTGCATCACAAGTCCTATGAGGACAGGTTGAAGGAACTGAATATGTACTCCTGGAGGAGAGGAGGGAGAGAGGATGATAGAGACATTCAAGTATCTTACAGGGAGGAACAGGGTGCAGGAATACACTATTTTTAAGCAAAAAGATGTTCCAGGACTAGAGGGCATGGGATAAAGTTGGAGGGAGGACGATTCACGAAATGTGAGGAAGAATTTCTTCACAGAACGGGTGGTGGACAAGGGAACACCCTGCCAGAGGAAGTGGTGGGGGCTGAAACATTCACGGGATTTAAGAATGCATGGGATAGACATAAAGGAATTCTGGAGGTCAGGGGTAAGGGGCAACAGACTTCTAGGAAAACATAAACTGAACTTACAAGCTCAAATGGGCAAACTGGGTGGGCCACAGGCCTTTATCTGCCGACACTGTCTATGTATCTATGTATTAGGCCATGCTATCCCTCCCTCCTTCCCCTTCTTTGTATCTATGTATTAGGCCATGCTATCCCTCCCTCCTTCCCCCTTCTGCTTAAGTGAGGGTTTTATTAGATGCTGTGCCTAAAACCTACTTCATGCATCCTGTATCCAGCTCCATGCTTCTCTTGGTATGCTTGCTGCTGGTCTCATCTCCTGGTTCCCCACAGTTGGAGGCCCTTCGATGTTGATCTCTATCAGGGAACTGAGGAGTGATGGGGATATACACATAGATGTGGTACATCATTGCAGATGATCCCCGGCTAGCAAAAGTTTCCGTGCGGTCTTAGCATGGATGCTATAGTTCCAGAGGTGTGTCTTATTGGAGGAAAGCCTCTTAAAGACCTACTGTTATAGTAACTTCTTACATAACTGTTCTTTATCTTGCCTGCTGGCTAGGTATCAACACTATTTGTGGTCTGCCATTAAGCCTTTTGTGGATAAACTCACAGAAAGGAATAAGGAGACATTTTTCTATACCATACTTTATATTTTAGATGTCTCCAAGCAACAGCCTCAGCTAGTTGTAGATGCGAACAACACTGCTGTCAGGGGCATGACTACAGAGTAGTCACTCATAGGCAAGACTCGCTGAAGTGCTCAAATCTCTCCCAGGAGCTTCAGTAAAACATAGCAGATTGCCTCTCTGAGGGTTTGGCTTTGCTTGGGCCTTACATGGAATCTTTCTTAAAAAGGCCCAAAAAGCAAAAGTCTAATGGTAAATTTGGAGCCCAGTGCCAGGCATGGGGGTGTCACAGTTCAGACGTATTGGATGATCCTATGCGCCAGCCCCTCTAGCCAGGAATCTGCAAGTGTGTGGCTAGGAGTGAAAACTTCTAGCAGGATCATTGTTAAATGTAAATCACTTTTTTATACATCCCCATCACTGAAAACTGAGCAGAACATTTCTAAGTGAACAGTGCAGTAGGCTTAGGGTCAGGGAAGGCTGGACAGCATTATGGAAGTGGGATGCTCAGCATTGGGGAGGTAGACATATGCTGCTGGGTACGTATGTACTAGCTGATCAAGGACATATCAGTGTCCTAAGAAGAAAAAAAAACCATGAGCCTAACCTAACCCCTAAATGTTGAAAACTATGAAAAAGTTACCTATAAAGTTCTGCAAAGAAAGTCCACTTCTCTTTCATTTGCCCTCATTTTTTGTATAGCTTTACTGTTAATAAAGATACACATGTATCATAGGAGAAAACCATGAAACAGATTTTGGCAAATAGCTCAGAATCAGCCTGAAAGCAACTCCAAAGTGCTAATGTTAGACTGGGTCCAACATGCTTTGTTCCTAATTACAGTGGGTCGTAGTATAAAGATGACTGAAAGCTTGTAGCCTTAACTGCTGCCATATGGGATAGATGTGAAAGGAAACCTCTGTGTTTGTGTTTTGCTACATTCTTGTCTGTACTGTGTGTGTAGAAGAAAAGCTTAGAATGTGTCTGTCATGACTGTACTAAAGTTCACAGGAGTGATACAGCAAATGAAATGTGGTACTTTCCAGGTCTTCAGAACATGACTGAACATTAAGTTAAGGAATCAGGCAGCATCTCTTCCCTCACCTTCAAAAATATGTTTTGAGCCCTACCCACTTTTATTAATCTGGCACTGTATTTTCAAATGAACCAGTGGAATGTTCACTGTGATAGAATGACTCCTTACCTCCCACAGTGATTTAAGAGTCCTGAACACACCCCCCAAGTACAGCTTAGCTGCGATCTATCAAACAAGTAGTTGGAAGAAAATATGTACATTTTTTATTTTATTTTATTTATTTAGTTAGTTTTTGTTTACCGGGTAATGGTACAGCCATTCTCATTCCATAACCACATGCATTTTTTGGACATAAAAGAAAATTGTTGCCCAGTCCTTTGAAACATTTCAGTATCAGATACAGTAAAATACTGCATCTCTCAATCATGAAATTCTTGCTGCAATTACATTACCACTCCGTTAGTAAAAAATTCAGTGAACATCCATGCTTGCTGCAGTGATGTGTTCTTTATGGATTTTAGTGTCACCTTGACCCGTAAACACAGGATTGATAACATCATATAATTCAAATGATAAAGTATTTATTAGTCCGCATCTATCTTGTGAACTTTTGCACAGGTGCTGCAGATAACTCTCCTCATTGTCATGCAAATAAAAATAGGTGTTACATAAGAAAAAAATGAGAGAAGTTCACCTTCTACTGATATGTTATTGTTTTTTCTTTGTCTTTTTTCCTCTACTCCAATTTTTCCATGAAGCTTTCTCTGAAGCTGGTAAGCATGACTATCGCATGCACGTCCTGTGTTCTAATCAGAATTCTCGTATGTTCTGTTCTCACACATGCAAACAGAGACTCGCAAATTAACTGTGAACTGTATTGTGTCTTTTTTGTTCAATGTTTTGTTTTTTTATTAGACAACTTTGAATACACAGGTCCGGAATCTAATTGAGGTGATCAGACTTATGTACACATATTTGTTTTTAATTTATTGTTAAGTAATTCATGCTGGTTAATATCTTGTTTGGTATTTTTTTAGTTTAACGAAACAGGGCTCTAAAATCTTACAATTAATATTGCAAAAATGTCTTTTTTGTGCAGTCGTTAAATAAATAGAGCACTGTGGCAAGTTTAAAAATGTAAATACTGACTCTTAATTGATCTCGTCATAGACATGACTATGAAGTGAAAAGTGTGAATTTTCTTTAAATTTGAAAGTGGAAGTATATGCAGTGTTAAAGCCCTGTATTCGTTGAACAATGCAATAACTACATTAACTAAAAATAGAACAAATTCACTCTAGTGTAAGATTTACAGTTGGTTTTTACATTTACATATGTAAAACTCTCATTCAATCAAGCACATACGTACATACTAATGCTTATGTATAAATTACTGTCGTTTATAAGAGGTAATTCATTGGTAACAAAGCCCAAGAGTTAGAGTTACCTTTCAGTCCAGGCCTTTGAAGCTACATGCAGGTAATAACCCTACCTCCAGGGATAAGAGCTAGAAGCTGATGATGGTTGCTTTTCCTGTACAGTATCTTGGAGAAAGACAGCATGCAGAAATCATTGCTTTGTGTGCACTAAGCACGTCCAGTACCGGATGCATCTTCCTGCTTGAAGTTTCACTTACATTAACGGGATGACATACATACCTTACCTTTCTTCCTGATACCTCCATGGCTGATCCTATATCCATCCAGGTAGCAACCAGCTGATTCCCCATTCCTGTTATGGTCAAATACCCATCCCCCCTGCAGGTCCACAGCTCTCCTTCCTCCTCAAGGATGGGCAGTTAACTTGCCTTCTGGTCACTTGTCTGCTGCCATTATTGTTCTTGCCCATTATTTATTTATTTAGTTTTTGATTACCAGGTAGGTGCGCTAGTCATAAAAATGACTATTTTCAGGCACGACCCGGGAGAGTACATGCACTGCTAGGCGTTCTCTGCGCTTTATTAATTGTAAATTCAATTTGTGTAATATTTGTCCTAAGTTTTGTTTTATATTGTACCATATGTTTATCAGATATTTTGATACTACATATTGTCCTACTGCTTGCTCCGCCTTCCCCGGGTCACAGCTGGAAACAAGCCTTGGTTCAGTGTGCCTCTCCCAGTCACCAATTTTCAAATAAATAAATATAATAATACGTACATGCTGGCATTCTCAACCCCATACCCAGAGTGTGTACCTGCATCTTGCTGATTAAAAGGATTATAAATTGATTAAAAAACAGTGGAATTGGAAAAAAATTAAATAGTTAATGAAATCTTTGTGTAAATAATTGAAAACTCTACAATTTCTGTAGAATTCAGCCCCTGTCTGGGTAATGTTTAATGGGGGTCTGGGGACACACCAAAGTTAGAGCAGTTTTTCGAACAGTTTTAGTGAAAGTTTTCAGTTGGTTGGAAAACTTCCAAGAGCTTCTGTGGTTTGAAATTAGTTAGGTGTCTGATTGCAAGCATTTACTTTTGGTTGCTCATCCACAAATCGGTTATCTAGACTATAAAATAAACAAAAACTTTAGACATATGTCTGAGAATTTGCACAGGTTTAAGTTTTGCACATAAGCATATTAAGTTTACAGCATTAAAGCTTATAGACCTTTGCAGTCTGGGCAGGAAAGAGCCTACAGGGTCTTGTCCTGTGCATGGTTACAAGGAGGGGATTAGCGTAATAGTGCTGACCGGTAGATTTCTTGCGTCTCCTTCTTTTAATTGTGTCTCTGGGAGAAAAGGTAATTCACTTTACGTTCATTTCATTTGGTCTGCTACTGCAGACTGTGCTGTAATTTGTGGCACTGTTGTGATGCCAAGCCCTTCCCACTGGGAACAGAGCTGAGATCATAGAATCCATCTCCCCTGTGACTGTCTCAAGCAGAGGTTCGAGTACAGGTCTCCTGTGGTGAAGCAGTGGTGCCATACCCTCTAAGTCTCCCCAGTTTCCTAAAGTTCTGCTGACTAGGATACCAGCCTGTTTCTGTGAGGGTTTGATTGTTCTGGATAACTTCCTTCCTCCTTGAGAAAATATTCAGTGCCAGTTACCCACTACGTACGTTTGTGGCCACTCTTCTAGATTATAATAGGCAAGATTTTTGAAATGAAACTATTCAATCACAGTTCAGCTGTCACTGATAACGACATTAAAAGGCACTAAGCCATGTAGGACCCCGCTGGCAGCAGCCCTAACATTTAAGAACTGCTCACACCCACTACCACCCTCTTGGTTCTGTCTTTGAGCCAACTAATTACCCACCCAGTCAGCTTCTCTCCTTTCTACAGATCCACCAGCTTCTTGATCAGTCTCTTGGGCACTGAATCAAAGGCTTTTCTGAAGTCTAAATACAGAATGTCCACCACTTGGTGTTTGTCCACTGTTTTAGTGACCCAGTCAAAGAAGTTGATCAGCTTTGTTTGGCGTGATCTCCCAGCCATAAATGTGTGTTGCTGCTCATCCTGGAGACCATTCACTTCCAAGTATCCTACTAACCTTTTCTTATGTATGGCCTTCGTGAACTTGGACAAAGCTGAGGTCAGGCTGATTGGTCTGTATTTGCCCAAGTCATCTGTGGGACCACTCTTATGGAGCAGCACTACATATGTCATTCTCCAGTCCTGAGACACCTTCCCCTGATTCCAGCAAATGATTAAACAGGTCAGCCGGTGCAGGGCCAGTGGTGTAGAGGGCTGAGGCACTGTGGGCACCTTACCTCATCCCACGCTGGTGACCCAGGTTCGGTAATGGACACAGGTTGCTCGGAGGTCATCTGGGAGAGAGAGGATTGAGCATCCATAGGGACTGCTCTCCTTCAGGAGGGGAAATTACCGCTGCTTGACTGCCATTTGAGGAATGCACACTGGGAAGGATTTATTATCTAGAGCACCATGGGTGTCTCCACAGAGGCAGAGTTTACACAGTGTGTTCGTTGCACATCCTTGAAGCCCAAGGGAGAAAATCTAGGAGGAAAATATAGAGGATGGGCTTCATGAAGCCCTGCCCATCACGCCAATGGCCTGCTCGGTCTCTCCGGTCGGGGGACAAATCTGGATTGTGTGTTCTGGCTGGAGGAGGATGGCTCTCCCTTACCGGCCCCGCCATGAGGGGCAATCCACAAGGGATAGGGTCCCCTGATACCGGAGGTGGCTCGTGACAGCCACAGCTGACGGGGACAGGGCTGAACAGTTGCCCGTACTTGCCTAGGAGGATAAAAACGTATATTAAAAAAAAGATCAGCCAGGGGGCCTGCAAGTTCCTCTGCTAGCTCCCTCAGTACCGTTGAATGGATGCCTTCTGCACCTGGGGATTTGTCCACCCTCAGAGCTTACCAAACCAATCCTTACCTTGTCCACCTCTATCAAACCATCTGTGCTCTCCTCCCCACCCCCTCCTCTCTCCCCTTGCAGCACTGGGCTGTGCCTCTCCTTAGTGAAGACCGAACAGAAGTATTCATTCAGTACCTCTTCCTTGTCCCCATTCACTTCTGTCCACCCCTTCCCCTTTCTGAACTGCACTGTTCCATCCTTTTTATCCATCTTCTCGCTAATGTACCTAAATAGTGCTTTTTCTTCTTTAGTAATCTTCTCATCCAGTTGCAGTTTTTTCTGAGCTTTAGCTCACTGGACTACCTTTCCTGTCTCACTTGCCCTCCTCAGATAGTCATCCCTATCCTCCTCCCTCTGGGCAGTCTTATCTCTGGTTACCTGGGCAACCTATTTACTAAACTAGCTGGGTGCTTTGGCCCTCGAGTTCTTCCCCTTAAGCCTAACACACTCCTTTATGGCTGCTGTTGTTCCCTCCTTATTGATGGACCACTTTTGGTCCACCCCCATCTGTACGTTGATGTTCTCCAGGTGCCCTGCTAGCAGCTCTACATCCTTCTAAGGTCCACCTTTCTAAAATCCAGGGCTTTGGTCTTTGTGGATACCTTCTCTCTGCCCTTATCCAACCTGAATCACACTGTGCAGTGGCCACTCCCACCCAAGGGCTCCTCAACTTGGATGTTCTGGACATGGTCTCCAGTTGTCAGTACCAGATTGAGGATAGCCCCCCCTCCCAGGTAGGTACTGTGTTAACCCTGGGTCACAAATCTACTCTGCACCACATTCTAGAATAACTGATGTCTGGTATGGGTAGTGATGGGGATCATCCAATACACCTTAGACAGGTTACAGTCCCTCACAATTATCAGCTCCCCTTTTTCTGATGCTACCCCTGTCACTGAACCCAGTCCCTATCCTCCTCCTGGTTGGATGGTCTGTAAACCATCCCGTTTCACCATCCTCCCTTAATTGGACAGTAACTGCACCTGCAGTATCTCTGCCTTGTCCTCTTCCGACTCTTCCGTTATATGTTTCATACCATCCCTTATATAAACTGCAGTACCCCCCTCCTCTTCCTGCCTCTCTGTCCCTCCAATACAGCTTGTATCCAAGCATCGAGAGGTCCCAGTTGTGGTTAGCGTTCAGTCAATTCTCAGTGACCACTGCAGTGTCTACACTCCTTTCCGCCAACAACACTTGCAGGTCATCCATCTTGTTTTCGAGACTTCTTGTCTTCAGGGAGACCATGTTAAGCCTAGAATCTGGGCCTCCATCTCCACCAGTCCTCCTCCTTCCTGCTCCCCTTTATCTGCTTCCTCCCCATGCCCTCTACCTCCCCTATTACTCTCACTCCATATCTTTCCTCCAGTTCTTCCTGCCTGGAATGGGGGAGGCCTGCTGATCTCCTTCTCCCAGAGACTCAAGGCCTGAAAGCCTATTCTGCCCCTCCAAACAGTTTAAATTAAGGATCCCGGATATGTATTTATCCCTAAGGACCCTTGGAGCCCCTTTACTGAGGTGCAGCCACCAGTTATCAGTTTCCAGTTATCAACCAACAAGCTTTGTCTTTGAGCATGGCTAGTATAACCATGATCCAGTGAATATGATGAATTGGGTCTATGTTAAAGAATTAAAGTCAAAGAATACATGTGTAATATTAAAGATTAACAAATTAAAATATCTTACATACTGCATTGTTTGTTAGTTCCACCTCCACCTTAGTAATCCGTTCCCATCAGGAAATTTTACTAATATTAGCTGACATTAGTTTCTTCAAATACAGAAATTGTAAAAACAAAGTTAAAAAAAGTAGGAAAATGTATATAACCAGTCATGCTGACATGCTACAGCATCTGCTATTCTTGTAAGTAAGGTGAACGCTAATAAGTTAACATAAATGTTAAGGTTCAGTTCTTGACTTCCACTTCAATCTTCTATCAACAGGGTTCAGGACCAGAGGATTTCAGCAACCTTCCTCCAGAACAGCGAAGAAAGAAATTACAGCAAAGGATTGATGAATTAAATAAGGATATTCAGAAGGAGGTGGATCAGCGGTATGTAAGGCATTTATTTTCCGCTTCTGGAATGCCATTACTGCAGTTCATTAAGAAAAATAAATAAACTGAAATGCTGGTGTATCTCTGAAGTGTGCAGTGGTTTTGATACCTAGTTTCCAGTTTTCCATTGTAACTTTGTACATTAACATGAAAACAGGATCACAGTCCATTATATTTGGGACATCATAGTCTTATCAGCACTACAATGTCAAAACAAAAGCAGAACGAAGTTAGAAAGTCCTGATGAAAGCTTTTCTGTTTGTGTGTTTTTCCTTTTAATTATTACAGAAAGCATAGATCAAGAGGAAACAGTGTACAGCAAAATCTGGGAAGACGAGTGAAATTTAAAACTGATGTTTTCTAGAAAATTGTAATTACTAGTAAAGCAGGTTTATTGAATGGTAGTAGTAGTAGTTTATTTACTATATGCTTTTCAAAATGCTCAGAGCACCAGGTGTAAAGGACAGTGGAATCCTACAAGCAGCATATATACAATATCCAGCCACACTAAAATATGACAAATAAAGTGCTAGTGCTGGAATATGGAAGATAATACAATGAGCAGCTTAACTTAATTAGAGCCTAAGAGAAAAACAGGAAGGCCTGATAGAATAAATATTTCAGTCTGGTCGTAAAAATATTAATACTTGCACCCATGTGGATGTTGACAGTGTTACAAAGAACAGAATCAACCACTGACCTGTCACCAGCAGACTTTATATGTGATGAGGACAGTGCCAGTAGCCCCTACCCTATGGATCTAATAACTCAACAGGGCTGTAGGAGGTCAGGAGCTCGGGGGGAGGAGGTGTTAGAGAAGACCAAGTCCATTCAGGGCTTTATAGGTCATCAAAATAACTTCTTAGTCAGCCTGCTGATTAACTTGCAACCAGTCCAGAGACTGGAGAAAGGGAGTAGTAACAAGACCTGACCTCCAGGGAAGAGGTCAGCAATCTTGCTGCAGCATTCTGTATCAGCTGCAGGTGTCAGCTCTGACCGCAGGGTAAGCACCTTGTGCAGGGCACTGCAGTAGTTGAGCCTTAAGGAATCAAAGGCTTGCACTAGTATGTGTGGATCAGCAGGATCAGGATGGGGGCGCAACTGGGAAATATTTCTTGGATGATAAAAGCAGCCCTTACCAACACTAGACACCTGAAGAGCAAGTGACAAGCAACTGATAAATATCACTCCTAGCCTGCAGACATTGTTAATTGTCTCAAGATGAACCCCATCAAACATTGGGAGCCTGAGGTTACACTTGAGTGATGATAACTGTTCTTCAGACCCGACTTGTAGCAGTTCTGTTTTTCCCCAGGTTAAGCACCAGTCAGTTGGAAGCCAAAACCTTGATTTCCTCTAGGCATTGTTTTAACTTCAATATGGAAGAGATCCTGTTGGGCAAAGGACAGATACAGTTGGATGTTGTCTACGTATGGAAATCCACACAGTATCATCTTACAATATTATCCCAGAGTCTCATAAATTGTTTGCCATAGCCTTTTTCTGTCTGTGATGGAATATGGGCTACCAATTTATGCAGTGGCTAATGAATCCAGCCCAGAGGTAACAAAAGCATGGACTGTCATAACCAGGTCAGCAGGAACTATATCTGGTTTGATCCAGGTGATGTTTTGAAGATGGTAAAAGCCAGATTGGATCACCACCAACAGCTGTTGTTCTGATGTCAACCTGCAGTCCAAAATGACCCCAAGATTCTTAACCACATCAGCAGCTGTGAGAGATTTACCACCCAATAAAGGGAGGGCTGCAACACCTCCTGACATTGCTGAGCCCCACTGACCTGGCTCGATCACCATGACCTCTGTCTTCCCTGGGTTAAAACACAGCAAGTTGGAGTCCATCCTGTCATTTATCTCGGCAAGACATTGCCCGAGCATTGAAGCCGCATAATCCCCATCAGGGGAACAAGATATGTACAACTGAGTATCATCTGCATAACAGTGAAACTCAATACACTACCATTTGATTGTCTCCTCAAGGGCAGCATGTACACAGAAAACAACACAGGGTCAAGGATTGAGCCTTGAGGAACCCCACAAGAGAGTGCAGAAGCCCCAGAAATGAAATTACCTAGGGCAATGTGCTTTCTTCTTTCGGTAATGTAGGAGCCAAACCAGTGCAGAACTGTGCCAGTGAGACCCACATAGTTCCTCAGACAATCCCAATAGCACCCTATGGTCCACTGTGGCAAATGCTGATGAGAGACCCAAGAGGACCAAGATGGAAAAAAATTCTTGGTCCCTGGCCAGGAGGAAATCATGAGTCACCCTGATGAGCACAGTCTCAGTGCTGTGGTGGGGCCAAAAGCCCAACTGGAGAGGTTCAAAGATGTTAAAATTCTCCAGGTGATCCACAAGTTGATCCACTACCACCTTCTCAATAACTATCCCCAAAAGAGAAAGGTTAGAGACAGATCTGTAATTCGCCAGAATGTCAGGGTCCAAGAATGGGTTTTTAAGACGGGTCTAACCACTGCTTTTTTCAGGGCTGATGGAAAGACACCCTCCCTAAAGGACCCACTGATGATCTCAGCGATCACCAGACTCAGGGACTCACCATAGCCCAAAAGTAGCCAAGTTGTTCCTGGGCCCAGTATACAACAGGTAGTGTGCAAACTAGAGACTACCCAGAGCACCTGAGCCTCACAACTGGCCAAAACTCGCACCAGGTCAGCAGATCTACATCACCAATGGGTCAGCCACTACTGGCTCACAGCAGGCCGCTTGAAGAGATACTAGATCTAATGGAGGACACTTCGACAGAGAAAAATTTACCAAACTCCTCACACTTTTCTGCTGAAAAAACTGTAACTGATTGCAGACAGGGAGGATTTAACAACCTGTCTATAGTGCAGAAGAGCAGAGCAGGTTGATTTTTCCCTGCAGCTGTCGACTTTGACAGGAACTCTGTCTTTTTCAGGTTGATTACCCATTGATGCTCTCCATAATGAGTTTTCAGTGTCAGCCTACCCTCCTCAAATCAGGACCTTCTTCAAGAATGCTCCATCTTCAGTCCCTTAGTCTTCAGTCAATGCATTTCATCATAGTACTACTGTGAGCTGCAATGGGACATCAAGGGCCGAAAGCGGTAAGGTGCTAGGGAGTCTAAGGCAGCTTCAAGAACCATAGTATAGCACTCCATGGCTTTCTGAACCCCCTGCATGCAGACAAGCAGCATACCTAAGATATCCAGTACCTCCTGGAGCTTGCGAGACTCCAGATTATGTTTTGGTCGGTACTGGATCATCTCCACAAAGGGGGTATAAAAACGGGACACCGCAAAGGAACAACACCACATGATGATCTGACCAAAAGACCGGATCAACCGTGACCGCATGTCAGGTCCCTATGAGAAATTCAGGTCCAGAGTGTGATCATGTTGATGTGTTCTAGAGGCAGCTGCCTATATTGGTCCCAGCGAGATCATCAACTGGAGGAGTTGTCCAAAATGCAGGGATTCATCATCGACCCAGGCATTGAAATCTCCCAGCACCAACAGTCTGGGGGCGTTCAGCACCTGCTCGACCATGAAGTCCACTAACTCCTGCAAAAAATCAATCCCATAACCCAGTGGATGGTAAGTGAGCATGATCTTGCTGCTAACACCTGGGGCACTTCAAACTGCCACATATTCAAAGGGCCAGAAAGTTCCCATGGGTACTGCAGTAAGTCCCAGAGTGGATTTAAAACAAATGGCCACCCTGTCCCCTCATTGATCCTTCCTTGGGCAGTGCACCATAGAATAGCCTTGTAGGTAGATGCCTCCAGAACTGGTCCAGAGACATTGTGCAACCAGGTCTCTGCATTACAAGCAAGGTCAGCTGAGGAATCAGTGATGAAATCCTCCATCACCGCTGTTTTATTCCTCTGTGACCTTGCATTACAAAGAATGGCCCGAAGGGGAAGAGTAGTGCTGGCTGGACAGACTGTTTCCTGCCCGTTGACATTTGGCAGGACCCTGGAGAGCGGAACCAGGCAGGGCGGACCCTAATCCTGATTCTAGATCCTCCCCAGGCATCTCCTAGTTTTTTACCACCCCAGTCCTAACCCCCAAACATCATTCCTGAGACCTCCAGTGCAGATGTTGCTCCACCATCAGAGGATTCCCAGTCCCTTGCCATGCCTGAGGACCTCTGCAGGGAGGGCTAATGAGGTTCCCCCAAAAGTATGAAGCTGCCGCAGGTGGTGACCAAAGTAGATGCACCTAACCTCTCCCATGTCTTTATACATAGTACATCCCAGCACTAAGCTTAAAATACAAAAATAACCAGTCCAATCCCACTGAAAAATAAAACACCCCTCAAAAATTAAAACCAAGGAAAAAACAACCACCTTAAATAACACAAACGTACCCCAACTCATTCAATAAATACAAATGACACAACCTAACCAGTCATACTCTCAACTCGTTGTCATACAAAACTACAAAAAAATAAAGGGGAGGGAATAAATAAACAGAAATAAAAGAAAGTGGTATCGGTGGGATGGGGCTAGTGAAACAGTGGAGATTGGTGGTGGGGGGAGATAAAGTAGTAGAATTATTTTTTTGAGAAATCACTTGTGCACTGTTCAGAAAACTTTTATTGTATATATAGCTAGTATATGTAGGAGTATTATAGCTCTATCCTCGCTATACTACTACTCACTCCTCTACCCTTCCTCCTCCTGCTCTCATCCTCACCCCTCCCAGTCTTGCAACCTCTCACTCTCTTCCCTCCTCCTATTCCTCCCTTGTAACTCTCTCTAGGTGTATAGTCCTTGCAACAGCACTTACAGTCAAGCAGTACTTTACAACCCTGTTTGTCCTGCACTCGTTTTGTTTTGTTTTTTCTAAAAAATTCTAATGTACTGTTTAAATATTGACCTGTTCTAACTATATACTTCACAGCATCACTATTGTGTTTCTGACTCCTATGTACTCCTTCGAATCACTATCGTATTTCTGACTCCTCCACTTTTATATTCACCCATGTTATGTGCGGTATCACATTGTTGTTGTAAATTGTTATTTCAACTTGTATCCTCCCAGGTCGTGCCTGAAAATAGGCATCCTTATGCCTAGTGCACTCACCCGGTTACCAAAAGCAAATAAATAAATAAATAAATAATAGTTTGAATATGTGTAACTCGTTCTCACTGGTTACTTTTTCTTTTTTTTTTTAATATTAACAATTTTATTGTGTTTTCATTTGGTTGACAAGATACATTCAGACACTATAACACAAAACAAGAACAATCACAGCATACATAACTGTATACCTTACATAGAGATACAGTTCTTGCAGCAGGTTACACCATTAGGACTGAAGCTAGTAGGCAGCAGGACCCCACGGAAAACTTCTAACCAACTACATACAGCAGGGGACCGCCCCCGATGATGGTCCCACCCCCGACGTCCCATACATTATAAAAGGGGCAGTCCCCCAGCATCCCATAGTTCTTTTCCCGCCGTTGGCTCGCAAGCATCAGCTCCACGGACACCTTCAGCCACCGATCGATGCTATAAGTATCTATTTTCTTCATAAAGTTATAATTTCCTCTAAGTTTCGTATGTCATCTTCCCCGACGTCCTCCATAGAAAGGCTGTCATCCAAGTGTGCCTGCGGCAAACAAATTCTGTTCAAGGACGGCCACTCGGCCTGCGTGTGATGCCTAGGCCCGGAGCACGACACCAAGGCATGTCCCGTTTGCCAACAATTCAGTAACAGAACGAGGATTCACTGCCAAAAGGTTTTTGAGACTTTCCTCGTGGAGCAAAAATTAGCAGTAATGCAGAAATCCTCCAGGGAAGACTTGTCTCATAGATTGGGGAAACACAAAGAAAAACAGATGGAAAGGGAGAAAGAGCACTCCCCATCGAAAACTCGTTACCCTGGTCTTCATTTAAGGGGCACCTGCCAGAACTCTGTGTCTGGTTGCCTCTCCCTGCCATACCTGTTTACAGTGTTCCTCGTGTAGGTACTCTGTTTTTTGAATTGCCTCTCTGTTCTTTTTTTAAATGTCTGTATATTGTTTACCTGTTCCTCGTGCATGCACTCTGTGTTACCTTGAATTGCCTCTCTGTCTCATCTCTGAACTGCCCATTTATTGTTTACCTGAGCATTGCATTACCTGATTGTTACTTGCATCCTTGTCTCCTTGTTACCTCCTGGGTCGCACCTGAAAATAGGCATCTGTTCTTGTCTAGTGTGCTTTCTTACCTGGTTAACAAAAGCTAAATAAATAAATAAATCCTGGGGGAGTTTGGACTCTGCCAGCCGGTTGAATCTCTTTCCATTTCAGTCCAAGACCCAGAAGCCTACGGAGAAGACCCTGATGTCGAGTGATTCTGGTCATGGTTCAGGAACCATCCTACACCTCTGAAGATTTGCACTGACCAGTCTTCAGGTAAGCCTCGCAGGTCTGCCTCTATAGACTGCCCAGTAAAGGCGCCATCCAAGTCAGCCTCAGTGACAGGTTCCAACTCCCTGGACCGTCGTTGGGGCTCTGACCACTCTCAGTCGGCTTCTCAGCCCCCCGGAAGGCCTCACGTCCCTGGCGACTTCAACAAAACGGCACTGCGACCAGACGTCGGCCAAAAGGACATTGGATAAGAAACGCAGGGACGACCATAACTCTGCTACCAGTGAAGTCGTTGCATCCAGCCAGATGTCATCAGAGGTTAGTACGTCCCGACAGGTCCCTATCGAAGGCACGGGACATCTCGAGGAGGCAGACTTCAGCCAGGAGCCTCAGATACCCGACAACCAGATGACGAGTATATCAGGTGACTGCCCAAAGGTCACTGACGGCGGCCAGATGTCGCAGCCACCGAAGGGTCTGACCTCGGGACTTCAGATGTCAGAGGTCAAGGACCTTTTTTCCTTTTGGTGGGAAATGATCAGAAAAGATGTGGTCCCCACAAAAACTCCTCCGAAAGACCTGCCTCCTCCAGGGTCACCTAGTCCTCCATCCAAGGAGACCCCTCCTCCTAGGGAGAACAGTCCCCCAAGGGGCCGTCTTCATGACAAGAAGGAGCCGAGGTCCCCTTCAAGGACCCCTTCCCGCTCACCTACATGACATAAGAGGAAGCGCCGTTACAAAAGGATGGACTCTTCCTCCTCAGAAGATGACTACTCGTCCTCTTCCTCATCTTCCAGATCCACCTCTCCTCTCAGTATCCCTTCCCCAAACCCAAGGGATTTGCCAAGGTCACCCCCAGATGACCCCACATTCATGGATATCATGAGGCATATCCAAGACAGCATGGGTTGGGACACAGAGGACTCGGACCCAGAATGATGCCGTCTGGCAAAGTACCTGCGCCAGAAGGATCCTAAACCATTAGTGGTCCTACCTCTGGTGGACACCTTCCAAGAGGTCACAAAAGCTGCCTGGAAGCATCCCTCTACATCCTCAGCGGTCCCACAAAAGGTCGATCGTCTGTATAGGGCACCACTGGAAGACTGTTACCTGGGGGAACAACCGGTGACGGATTCTGTGGTTATCACCACCATACACGATAGATCCCAAGGCGGAGACACCTGAGAACCCAGCCTCCGGATCGAATTCATGAGTCAAAGCAATTTAAACTCCATAGGGTGCAAGATGTTTGCATCTTCTACATGCTCCATCCGATCGCTACATGTTTTATCCCACATGGTCCAATTCCAAAATGCCCTGTGGGAGCAAGGACTGGAATTGGCTGAAAACCTACTAGAAGGGGAACAAAAGGACGATTTCGTCAAGCTTCTGTAAACAGGCTCTGATGTGGGCACCCAGGTTCTGAGGACAGCTTACGATTCCGCGGATTCAGCCACCAGAGGAGCAGCAGCGGGCGTATGCCTTCGCAGGCACTCCTGGTTAAGGGTCTCAAGCTTCACACCTGATGTTCAGATGGGTATTCTGGATGTCTGTTTTAAAGGATCAGTACTTTTCGGAGAAGAATCCAAAAAGGTTATTACTGAACTGCAGGATGCAGGAAAAGCAGCCCGATCTGTACAGGCTATCTACAAGCCAAAGCCGAACCTATTTCGGAAACAGCAGCAGCATTTCCAGGGGAAACAAGGCCAACAACCCAGATATGGCCAACAACAGAGGGAATTTCACCCACAAGGGTCCCCCTTGAGCAGCTGATGATGCAAACGCACATAATTCCAAGTCCCCACATGCAAACCTTCCCTCTTCCTCCACATCCTGACTCCATGCAGAACCCTCGTCTCCCACTCCTGCAAGGGGATGAGGCAGTCGGGAGTCGTTTTCCAAAACATGTGGAAGGATGGCAGAGAATTACCTCTGACCAGTGGGTTCTTCAACTGATTCAAAGAGGCCACTCTATCGAGTTCACCGGGCAACCACCGTCTAGGCCACCGTTGCTATCCCAGTATTCCCACCACCACATCTCACTCATCCAGGAGGAAATCAGAGCCCTCCTAGAGAAAGAAGCCATAGAACCTGTCCCATGTGTTCAATGAGGGAAAGGGTATTACTCCCATTTTTCCTTGTACCCAAAAAGACCGGGGGCATACATCCCATCCTGGAGCTCAGCGATCTAAACACATTTGTGGTATACAAACACTTCAGGATGGTCACAATACCAGGGCTGATCCCAATGCTGCGCCAAGGCACTTGGCTAGCATCACTGGATATGCAGGATGCATATCTCCACATTCCAATCACACAGTGTCACAAGAGGTTCTTGTGATTCGAATTTAGGGGCCAACACTACCAATTCTGGGCACTGCCATTTGGTCTGTCATCAGCACCCAGAGTCTTCACCAAGTGCCTGGCAGTGGTAGCTGTGGCACTCAGGAGAAAGGGACACTACGTCTTCCCCTACCTGGATGACTGGCTACTCACGGCATCATCCAGGAGAGGACTCAATCAGGTGCTGCAGGACACCTTTTCCATGTTCGAGGAAGCAGGTATCACCATCAACCTGCAAAAATTGCTCCTCACCCCATGCCAGAGACTGCAGTTCATAGGGGCAGTACTGGACACAATCAAAGGGAAGACCTTCCTACCACAAGACCGAGCACATCGACTCAGGAGTTTAACCAGACACATCTAGAGCCAAAGACAGGTCATACCAAGGACCATGTTAAGGTTGTTGGGCCATATGGTGGCCGCCATACACACAGGCCCCTTTTGCCGTTTCCTTATGAGGACGATTCAGTGGACCCTCCGGGTCCAGTGGGATCAACGACAGGACAATCTTGACCTGCTGGTTTCAGTCCCCAGTTCCATATACCGAGTCCTTCAGTGGCTGTTGGGCCATATGGTGGCCACCATACACACAGATCCCTTTTCCCATTTCCATATGAGGACGATTCAGTGGACCCTCCGGGTCCAGTGGGATCAACGACAGGACAATCTCGACCTGTTGGTTTCAGTCCCCGGTTCCATATACCGAGTCCTTCAGTGGTGGCTACTCCCAGAGCATCTAGCAACAGGAGTACCCTACCTGTCGGACACATCTTCACAGATCCTAACCACGGATGAATCAGGATCAGGTTGGGAAGCCCATCTAGATGACAGAAGGACACAGGGAGCATGGTCCAGCTCAGAAGGAGCCCTGTACATAAACATTCTAGAAATGAGGGCAGTCCTGTATGCCCTCCAGGCTTTCCAGACAGACTGACGCCCAGGACATCTACTGATTCAAACAGACAACATGTCAGTAGTGTTCTGTGTCAACAAACGAGGTACTCGCTCATACCAACTCTGTCGGGAAGCAATGCAAGTATGGTATTGGGCCATGGGTCACAGCATTTTTCTGTCTGCAATTCATGTCCCAGGAGTGCAGAACACACTGGCAGATATGCTGAGTCCCTCCAGATCCAGCACACATGAGTGGGAGCTCCTGCAACAAGTGACAGAAACTCTGTTCGACAGTTGGGGAACGCTGGAACTAGATCTGTTTGTATCCCCACACAACGCAAAACTGCACAGATCTTATCTGTGTCAATCTTCACCAGTCATCACAGGTGGGGTATGTGGCCAGAGGTGATTACCCCGCAGGAGCTCTTTTTTTTTTTTTTTTGATGGGCGGAGCCAACGCAGCGACGACACTGCCCTCAAGGCCAACGCATTGCATGGCGCGCGCAGGTTGGCCATTAGCTGTTGTTGGCGTCGCCCTCCCGCCAGTTCTTCGTCTTCCATCGTGGAGCTCTTGTGGAAGAAGACTGCATCAGAGCTGTGGCCTAGTTCACGTTTGGCCTGTCTCAACGAAAAAGTACCGTCAGTTTTGTTTCGCCACCTACTCTACACCACTGACTGGTAAGACTGTTCTTTTTCTTATTTACAGCACCGTCGGGTCTGTTTTTTTGCTTGTTTTACTGTTGATCATGTCTGGTATGGGGGGCAAGAAGTCGTTGAAAACGGGGCGGCGCCTCCTATGCATTGGTGCTCCTGCGGTGTTGTTATTCCATTACCGACCAGCATGGTCGTTGCCTCACCTGTCTCGGCCCACTTCACGACATGGATTCGTGCGACGCCTGCTTTTCCATGGACCGTTGAATTCTCGAGCTTCACTCATGGAAAGTCGGACTAATGCCGCCAACTTTCAGGGGGGCGGGCCAGCACTCGTAAGGCCAAGACATGGTCTCTTGACTCTTCCTCCGAGTCCCCTCCTGGTTCTGTACGGACCGTGGAGGAGGGAGCTTCCGCTTCCTTGAGCCTTGCCGTGGTGGGGGCCCCTTCCACAGTGCAGGAGGCCCAGTCCATTCCTTCCGGGGGTGGAGGCACTGCTTCGGCAATCGCCTTCTGGGGGTGAAGGCACCCCTGGTGTTGTGTCCTGGGATCCACGGTCCTGGGCCTGCACCGGCCTCAATGACATCCATCGGTGCCGCTGAGGGCCGAGATGATGCCATCATCAGCACCAGTCCATCACTAGGTACCATTTCTGTGGTTGGCACCGTTTGCGGCGCTGATAGTGGGAGCGGCACCGTTGGAAGTTCTGAGGTGTCTTCTGTCACTGTTTCTGAATGGTGCTGAGATTGGAGACAGTGCCGTTTCCAGCTAAGGCGCCATGGTGGGTGGCACTGTTCTTGCTCTCAGTGCTGAGGGGGGTCTCGGCGCTGTCTCTGACTCTGGCGCCGTTCGCGGCACCGTGTCTGGCGCCAGTTCTGGCCTCGGCACTATGGTTGGGACTGTCTCTTCCTCCGGCGCCATTCGTGGTGCCAGGGAGGGAGGGAGTCAGCGCTGACCATGGTGCCAGGCCTCAAGTTGGCACATCTGTCAGTCCAGGAAGGGGCAGGGGTCAGCAGGTGGTCTGGCGTCGGACCTTGGTCTCCACCTCTTCGGAGGAGGATTCCAGGTCTGATCCGGACTGGCTGCTGGACTCCTCAGAGTCTGCTGTCTCCTTTGTAGTTTCTTCGGCGGTCCAGACCCAGCCTCCCTTTGAGGAGCAGGCAGTGGTCCCTGATTCTGGGGTCAGTGGCACTGACTAGCAGGCAACGGTCCAGGTGGCTGTTGCTATGCAGCCTGAGTCGGGGGATCTTCTGCCCCCTCAGTTGGGGTACTCCCTCCTGTGGTGTGCCTAGATCACCCAACTTTAGGGCCGATCAGGGCACCCACGGAAGGGGAGAGTGCTGCACCCTGGGTGGTCTTCTCAGGGACTGCTCTGAGTTGCCAGCTGCCTAGGCTGGTGTTTTTTCAAGGTGGAGGGCTCTTTCAGAGTCTAAGGGTCTGGGTTCAGTGCGGCGGCCCTTCTCTGGGACCCACCCGTGCTCGGGGAGGAGCCACATTGAGGACCCTCATCTTTCCTCCTCTGTCTTCTCGAGAGGGCCCTCCTCTTTGGAGGCCAGGAACTGTCCTTCTGGGCTCACACAGTCCCGGTCGCCTCGCAGAAGGGATTCTTCAGGGCACGGTCTAGGCAGGACAGCTCTCCTCTCTCTGGGGTGGGATTCAGGCATGCCCAGCATTGCAGTGGCCCCTGGTGGAGACCGGTGGAATGGCATATGCTAGGGGCCTCACAGTAGTGGAGATGAGAGCTACGCCATTGCACGTCCGAGCTCTCGGGGTGACAGAGGCTTAAAATAACCAAGAAAGTCCCGCTGAGGGGGATAGGTGAAAGGCACCACAAACCCGGAGGCCACACTCCAAGGCCGGGCACCTCTCCTCGCCTCACCCTCCCGTCCGACTGGCAGATCAGATTCTAGATAGAGCGCCCTGGGAGGATAGGGCGGCCCTACCTCGGAGGGTGCAGAGCTGGGGTATCGGCCAGGTCGGATGGGGTGGGGAGTAGGGTGCTTCAGGCGGGAGGTAGAGCACCCGGAGCAAGTGGAAGCCAGAGAGAGTTCCCCTCAGGCGGAGTACAAAAAGAGTTAAAAAAAAAAGTTCAAGATAGTGACCCTGGCAACCATTTTCTCAACATTAAGTCAAGGGGGCTGGTTGGCATCTCTGGACGTAAAGGATGCATACTTTCACATCCCCATCAGGCATTCCCACAGAAGGTACCTCAGGTTCAGATTGCCATCAGGTTATTATCAGTTCAGGGCTCTGCCCTTCGGCTTGATGTCTGCCCCAAGAGTGTTCACAAAGTGCTTGGCAGTGGTTGTGGCACACCTAAGGAGAAAAGGGGCAACAGTGTTTCTAGTCATAAGTCAATCACTTCAGCAGGTCAGGGATGCTCTGGCAGTCACACAGGATACTCTGCAGTCACTAGGGTTCCTGGTGAATCAAAAAAGGCAGTGCTGGAACCAGTCCAGCTTCTGGAATTTATAGGAGCGGAATTGGATACCTCACAGTGAAAGGCATTCCTTCCTCACGGGAGAGAGGACAGCCTTGTACAGCTAGCCAGTTCCTTCCAGCTGCACGTTCCCAGGCCAGCAAGACACTTCTTGCAGTTGCTGGGGCACACGGCAGCATGAACAGCAACAGTGTCAGGGTCCAGGTCCCAAATGAGAGAAATTTAGTTTCCCCTCAGATCCTATTGTTCCCAGAAAAGGGACACTCTCTGTCAAAGCTAGTGCCAGTTACAGGAACTTTCCTTCAAGCACTTCAGTGGTGGCAGAACCAGGACAACATCAGGCAAGGTGTGCCATTCTTGACCCCCTTCACTAATTCTAGTGACAGATGCCTCCCTATTAGGGTGGGGTGCCCACTTGGGGAACACATTTCACACAGTGCATGGTTCAAACAGGAGTCACTGTTGCACATAATCCTGTTGGAACTCAGGGTAGTCTTGTTGGGCATATAGTCCTTTGCCACAGTGCTGCAGGGCAAGGTGGTACAGGTCAGGACGAACAAGGCAACCACCATGTACTACATAAACAAACAAGGGGACACAAGGTCAACCCCACTGTGCACAGAGGCCATAGAATCTGTAGTTTAGCTTCCTCTCCCAGAATCTCTCTCTCAGCAGTCCATCTACCAGGAAAGGACAATGTCCTAGCAGATGCTCTCACCAGGATCAATCAGAATCATCACGAATGGTCACCCAACAGGCAGATCCTGCAGATTGTTTTCAGGAGGTGGGGCACTCCAGAAGTGGGCCTCTTTGCAGCCCCAGACAACCACCAGCTGCCACAGTTCTGCTTCAGGCCTCCTTTGGTGGGCACAGTGTCATTGGATGCACTACTGCTGGACTGGACAGGGACGTTTCTGTGTGCCTTCCCCCATTCCCTTTGTTACTGAAGGTGTTGAACAAGACCAGGACTCAGCCAGCAACAGTGATTGTCATTGTCCCAGATTGGGCAAGGCAGCCTTGGTACTTGCTCCTCCTGTCCCTGTCAGTAGCCAGACCAGACAGCCTCCCCAGGAGGCACAACCTACTGACCTCCTCTGGGGACAGGATCCTTTACCTCAGTCTCTAGTCCCTCAGGCTCGAGGCCTGGCTTTTGAGGACTTAGAATATGCCAACTTACATCTTTCTGAAGAGATTTTGGCAGTTCTCAGGATCTCTAGAAAATCCTCTACCAGGAAGACCTACACATCTAAGTGGAAAAGGTTTTCCATCTGGTGTCAGAAAAAAGATATAGACTACAACTAGGTGGGTCTGCCAGTCGTCCTAGACTATCTGACACACCTCCATTCCCTTGGCCTCGGACCATCTACCCTTAAAGTGCTCCTGGCAGCTGTCTCTGCTTACCTCTTAGCAGGTAAAGGCTCATCCCTGGCTTCAAATACGGTATTCAGGAAGTTTTTCAAAGGGCTGTTGCACTTGCATCACCCACACAGGGATCCAACTCCAGCATGGGATCTCAACATATGCACTGCCCAGCTCATGCAGCCACCTTTTGAGCCCATGTCTTCAGCAGAGCTCAAGTATGTGACTTGGAAAACAGCATTCCTGGTAGCAGTTACCTCATCCAGAAGGATCAGTGAGCTCCAGGCCTTGTCCACAGAGCTTAACTACATCTCATTCCATAGGGACAAAGTAGTTCTCAGGACCAATAGGAAGTTTCTCCCCAAGGTGATATCTGACTCCCACCTTAATCAGTCCATTACATTGCCTGTTTGTTTTACTGACCATTCCACTTCAGGGGAGTGTAGACTGCATAGCGTGGATGTTAGGAGGGTTATCAGCTACTATCTGGACCATGCAAAGGACCATAGGCAGGGACAGGGATGGCGTTAAGGTTTTGCCGTGGTGTGCTCCTTCGAAATTGAGGAGCACACATTGTCCAAATCAGGACCCAAAATTTGTGCTCCTGTTAGTCGCTTCTGTGCTCCTACATACAAAAAGTCACCAAACTTAATAGAATAACTGCCTGCTTGCTTTAACTCTGCCTGCTTGCTTTAGCAGTGTCAGTGGCTCAACAGGTTGCATACTTGCCTCTGAGGCCTCAAAAGTAGAATGCTGTAGGTTCTATCCCCACACCAGGCACTTAGGTTAAATCCCAGTACTGAGACTGTAGGGCTGCATGTGAGGGGTGCTGCACTCCTGAGGTGCCATATTTCAGATGAGACATTAAACCAAGGTACCATCTGCCTGTTCTGGTGGTAGTTCAGGTGGATGTTAAAGATCCCATGGCACTTCTCAAAAAGGGTAAGGGAGTTTTAATTTGAAATCACATCAGTATTTTACACCATCACATTTCATTTACATAAATATATTTGTACAGAATTCAAAACAGAGTAGTGGAATTTCCCTGGTGGTCTGGCCAAATTTCCCCCATTCACTAAACATACCACCAACAGCTTAATCTGGTTCAATGTCCATTGGCAATCATCTGTATCCCCCTTCCCCAAGACAAGGCTGAAAATGGGCAGAAGTGTCTAGTCCTGCTTTCCCGGTCAACAAAAACTAAATAAAAATAAATACTCTAAGTAGCTGTATTGTGCATTGTCTTAGGCAGTAAGACTATCATATGGTGAGCATTTTACAGAGATTACTCACCATGCCCTCCACTAAACATAATGCATGTGGGTGCACTGACGGATGCTCCTCACAGAGCTGAGCATGGCAGGGGGTGGTAGAAATCCCTTAATAGATAAAAAAAAAGGCCTGTACAATTTGACATGGCTCCAAGTCCAGGCAGTAGAAGAGAGGAAGGAGCTAGACTTAATAATAGCTCAGTAAGGTGCGCATGCACACAAAATAACTAACAGCTCAGTAAGTTCATCAGATTTTCACAGGGTTAGAAATGAAAGTCCTGCTTCACTTTGATCGGGCCCAGACCTCAAGACTTAGGGAATATTTTAGCCCTTGGCTGCTTTGTGCACTGCGCCAGTAGAATATCTTCCCCTTTGACCACCACGTGAAACTTAACAGTTTCAGTAGACCTCACCTGCTAGACTGACTCCCATGCAGTCAACCAAAACATTCTCTAGACCTAGCTAGGGAGAAGTGATTTTGAGAGTGGTAGAGGGCCACGTGAAGCATAGCGGGAGCGAGACACAACATAGGCAGGGCAGTTAACTGACAATCTGTACTCTACATACACTTGCAGCCACAAAGTCCCTGATCAAATCCTAAGCCTCAGTAAGTTTAAATTTAAAGCATTCTAAAATAATCCATCCATGCCCCCCCATTTTCTGTTTGACCAGAGACACCAGACTACTTATTCATCACTGTTCACCACACGGCCTGATCCCTCAAGCATCCATTCACCCCCACCAGTAATCCAGTAGTACCCCACAGCAGTAGCAGATCAAACTTTACAAAGACACAGGATCTGCAGCAGTATAATAAAAGTTTTGCTTTTTCCAGCCATTTGATGAGGGGACTGCATCTGATGGCCAGCGTGATACAGTGAGGGAAGATAGCTAAACCGACCCATGAATGGCTCTGTAACAATTTACAAGTTGGGGCATACTTTTTTTTTTAATTATTTCAATTAAAGCTAGCATTCATTATGTACGGGTCTACAATATGAGACGAGTGAAATGCAATCACCTGAGTAACTTTTATCACACGGCCACACAACAACACGACGTGACATTCAAGAAGGGCAGCAAAAACCCATTTGTCACTCCATTAAGTACTTGATCTGCTAGTAATGTACATTTCCAGTTGGCGAGATATGCTGTCAGATCGCAGTTAGGGGAATCTGCCACGATTTCAAATACGTGCTACTTGGAAACCGCTGTATTCCTTCACACAGGTATACCATGAAACCTCTAATCCTGAGTCTGTACTGTTTGACTTTGAAAGTAAGCTGCTTCCATTCTGATGTAGCATAAGTTTGCAGCAAACTGAGAGACTGCGCTACTCATCAGAGAGAGTAAACCAACCACACTGCCCAACACTAAAAAACAGCCGGTTGATACTTACACACTTACTAACAGCGGTCTCACACACAGGCAAAAGAAATGCACAAAAACTCCTCAGAACCAGAAAACCACCACAAATACACACTCCACTCAATAGAATTTGTGGCGGATGGGATCTTGCACTGCGAAGAGAAAATCAGCTTACCTTTGACCATATATAAGGTGGAATCTTCCTTCTGGTAATCTCTGCTTCTGCCAAGACCCAACCACGCGATCATCGGCACCACTTGGTAGTCTCAGCCCCTCTCCCTCATGTCTGCAGTGGCGTCCACCTCCAATGAAAAGCGAACCTAGGCAATAGCCAAGGCCCCTAGAATTCTGCGGCCGCAGAACTTGCATATATCATAGAACTTCATGTGCCGTAGAATCACTCTTCTTGGTGATTTTTATTAATATTTCTGTTTATCCATAGAATCTGGTTCCCTTCCCCTCTTTTTATATCCAAAACCTCCCACATGCTCAGAATGTGATGTTACCATTGCTATAACATCATACATTAGCTAATGAAATGGCTGCATTCTGCACCAGAAATGAACAGTCACTTATCTACCACAGCTCCCACTGCCAGAGACGGTGGCACAGCACATCATGCATGGTGATATTTGCTCAACCTGCACTACAGCCTAATACAATTTTCAGTCTTACATTATTGCACTAGGGCCAACTTAAACAAAACCTTGTCAATAGCACAGATCTGTTAAGTCCATACCTCACTTTGTACAAACCTATTTGTGCCTTTAAAGTATAGAGATGACATCTGAAATGAATAACTGGTAAAATTAATTTAACTGTCATTTTTATGAAAAATAAAGTAATTATGCCCAGAAAAGTGGAATATAATAATATGTAGACCTGTTGAAAGAATAGACCTGTTAAATAAATAATTGCACTGTACGCATTTTTGCCAGGGTTATTGATTACATATTGTCATTGGTTGATAGAATCACCTAAAGTTATGGAGAAATGTTGTGTGTAGGGACAGCTGTTTTTGCCAGAGGGTAGCATGCTGTGTTTCCATGCCGGCAACTCAGGTTCAGAGATTAGCTCTGAGAGCTGGCTGGGCAGCACAAGGATTAGTGGAACACATCACTGCTCGGAGCCTGGGAAGGTATGGTGCAGTGTTCTGTCACATGGTGGACATATTGTGATGGGCTGGAGAGTTCTATCTCACAATCGATTCACATGTATGTCATGGCCTGATGGTGTTACGCAGTGTGTCAGGGAAAGCAGGTTGACACGAAAAATGAGTTTTGCGATAATTCCTCTATTCCATTTCCAGTGGGACCTGTATGAATGAGGATGCAAGTTCATGGAAATTAAAATAAATATATATGTATATATATACATACACACATACTTATATATATACACACACACACACACACACACATATTTGTATGTATGTTGCAGATTGCATATAACTATATAAGTGATACACCGTGGGAGCCTCATGAGTGGTGTAAAATGCACATACAAATATATAAGTGATAGACAGTGGAAACCTCATTAGTGGGATATATAGCATGCATATAGAAATACCTTATTTATTACATAAGATCCCCTCTGCATATGTAATTTATGCAACAGGCTAGGACCTTAAGGGAGAGACTTTTGTTTTGCTTTTTTAGGCATAAAATTATTGTTATAAGTCTGTTATTTTTGAACTGGTGTTACTGTGCTTTCCACCATCCTGATTGCTATAACCACTGCCATGAAAGTGAAGTCAGGATGACAAGCTGACACTATGATGTGGTAGTTTGTTAGTGCCGCAGAACTTCTGCAGAAATTACAAAGCACTGCCGCAGAAGTTCTGCGGCAAATGGTAGTCATGCCGCAGAACTTGGTCCCACTGTGCCGCAGAAAAGTAGGGGCCCTGGCAATAGCCAATCATTGTACACACCCTTAGCAACAAGTGGTTGCCTGCCCCTACAGTACATTGATTGACTGGCAGCATAGCCAGTTGTCTTAAAAACTCCCGCTTCGGGGGGGCGCTGTTGAGCCCGAGCTGTGAGGCAGCAAACGTTACCAGCTCTGCACTTAAATACTGATAAACTCTTAATTTCACCTTTTTTCATCGACTACTTTCAAGAACTTTTATCAGATCTAGAAAGAGTACCCTCATAACTGTAAAATGGGTAAACCTCGCAAAGAAAAAGGTGGTGGAACGGGAGGAAAAATTGCAGGGACTACACAATCTAAGAGAATGGAAGGTATAGTACAGGCCGTGACCTCAGAAGAGATGGAGGAAAATATGGCTTCAATCGGGTCCAAATTACAGCGTCTGATTTCGGTAGTTACCGACCTAAACACTAAGTTGGATTCTTTTGGCACCCAACTTATTTAGTGGAATCGACCGTCGAATAGGTTCAGACGGAGATTGGGGATGCTAAGAGGCAGGTAGAAACTTCATCCGCTGCAACAGCAACTCTAATTAAGGAGAATGCACACTTTAGAGCTATACTCGAGTCCCTTGAAAACCAGACCCAGTCATCCCATGTGCACATCTTAGGGCTCCCTGAAGGCATTGAAGGGGACCACCCTTTGATGTTCCTACAGGAATGGCTACAGGAAAAACTCTGCCCGGAGGAACCACTGACACCATTTGTTTTACAGAAAGCATACAGGATTACTCCATGGGGCTATCATGAGGCCTCTGATAGTCCCCGAACTCTACTGCTTATCACAGACACTGCGGGAACTCGGGACAAGATTCTTCGTCTAGCTCGCAGAGCGGGAACACTCACACAGGATGAAAATAATGTTTTTCTCTTCCCTGACATTAGTTACGCGAACCACATGCGGCAGAAGAAATTTGATGGTGTCCGCCAAAAGCTGAGAGCTACTTTAATTCCCCATGCCATGATTTACCCCGCACAATTACGAATCGTACATAAAGATAAAGTTTGGATCGTCACTGACCCATTGGAAGCAGGGAAATGGACCTCGTGTTTGCAAGAACATCAATGGATTCAGAGCCCCATAGATGGCAGTTTGTCGGAGGAAGAAACTGGAGACTGTCTCAAGTTGTGAGACCTTCCTGATTTTTCTCTAACTCCTAGTTGGAACTTTTCACACTACCCACTGTATTGTTTTGTGGAGATGTTTTAAAGGGGATATCTTTAATATAGATAGATTGTTTATCTAGAGCTGTAGTCTCTAGTATTTGTTAACGTGTTAGCTTGTTTGCTGCCTGAAATCATCCCGATTATTTCACTTAAAGCTACATAGTATGACATTGCAAGCCTTAATAGGTGTGCAAAAGCCAGACTTTTGTATTTCCTGGACTTTAGTTATTTTAGTAGTACTCATACTGCTCTTGGGCTTTAAATACACAGCACAATTTTTGCACTCTTTAGCAGTGTATTCTTATTTTGCAATTACCCCCTGTGAGGTATCAAAATATCTTGATGCACCCTTCCTGTGATTAATTGGTTAGAACCATGTTGATGTTTGCTCTTCTATGGTCTTGTCAAGATATGATCTTTGTACTATGTATATTAGTATGCAAAATAATAAAAATAAAGTAAAAAAATAAACAAAACTCCCGCTCAAAATATATACAACCCTTTTTTTTGCGCAACCCCTTTACTGTTGGTTCAAGTTTAAAAAAAAAAAAAAAAGGCTGATTGTTGTCAGAACATTATAATAGCCCTTCTCTCCTCCGTGCTCCTACTATACAACAGGAGCACACAGAATGCCAAACCTAGCATTTAAAACATGCCCCTACAGAATCAAACTGTGCTCACAGAACAGAGCACACCCTTAACGCGACCCCTGGGCAGTGAAATACTTAGCTCTTCCTGACCTATGGAGAAGTAGGGAAAGGAAAACCAGCTACAAAAAGGTCCACTGCATACTGGATTGTTGCCTTTATTCAGTTTTGCTACAGTAAGGTAGGTAAAGAGCCCCCTGCGGGTCTCGGGGCCCACTCTGCCAGGGGAACAGCTGCTTTCCTGGGATATTCACCTGTTGGAAATCTGCAAAGCAGCTACCTGGAAGACTCCATACATTTACCAAGCATTATTGCTTGGATACCCAAGCCAGAAGTGATGCCAGGTTTGGCACAGCAGTCCTGCAGAGCCTGTTTCCTAAATAGGTTCTTTGCGCACCTCCAGAGGTACTGCTTGGGAGGTCTGCATTTGTCAGAATACAGTAAGATTTCCTGGGGTTTGAAGAAAAAATTACTTACCATAGTAATCTTGTTTTTTCCAAGGGAATCTTACTGTATTCTGAGCTCCCATCCTGCCTCCCCTACTGGAACCTAATGGGCACTGCACTCCAACTTCCATATTTTATTGCAAACCTGTTGGTGTTATTGATTGTTTTCTTGTGCATCTGTGACTTGAGTCTTACAAGAGCCCACACTGTTTAAGAAGGGATTTGTTTTTTAAGGATGAATTCATTATTTTTAGGATAGTTTAGTTTGCTTGTTCTTTTGCATTCTCCGTAAGAATCTGGCAGTTACAGGAAGTACAGCCAGGGGCAGTGGTTTGAATACCGAGCTCGAGCCCAGCACTCCACCATTTGAATAGGTTCTATTAACCATTTTGGCTCCGAGGCAGCCCTATGGTGAGACCATACTACATTTTTCAGAATACAGTAAGATTCCCATGGAAGAAACAAGATTACTATGGTAATTTGTTCTTCCTGCTGCTCTCCATTGCTGAAGTGTGATAGCCATATACATGGAGAATAACGTAACAGAATAGAACATGTAGGGTGGGCAAATAATAGTTTATCCAAATTATATGTCATTAATCATGAATTCGATTTCCTTCCAGTATGGGTGATCGTGTGAGGAAAGTCAGCAACCAGTGAGACAAGGCTGAACCGCCACGCAGTGGAGCTGTAGGTTAGGAAGATTAAGTCCTATATCTTTTGGCATCTGTACTGTTGAATAGTTTACATGTGGTCGACACCCTCCCCATAAAAATCTAGAGATAATCTTATTCCAGTGCTGATAATAAAGTGGGTCTGTAATGAGAGGCAGGGTTTGTAAGAAATACAGTATTCTAACCCCAGGGATTCTTCAGTATCATTAACTCTAGCAGTCAGCCTCCTGGATTGCACTGCCCCGGAGGTGAATGGAACTTTATGTAAATAGTGAAACCTGTTACCACATGCCACCATTCAGACCTGCTGCCCTCCTGACTGTTGCGTTCTAAGATGCTCAGATTTCTTTCTGCGCCTGCCTTGTTGGACACCTCGGAGACTGCTCCTCAGCGTGATTGAGAAAAATTTTAATTTTCTAATAAAATATAGGTATTACCTTTTATTATTTCATTTCTGCTGCCCGTTATAGTTTTAGCAAAGTTTTAGGTTAATTTTTCGGTTCCTCACTGGTTCCTTGTAACCATTGGGAAATCGATTAGTTAGACTGTTTTAGCATTAAATCGCTTTATATTTTGTATCTAGTACTGTATTGTTAAAGTTCAGTTTCTGTTACTGAGTTTTTCCGGTTTGTTATCTGTTAAATTATGTTTTTTTCTTTGGTTGAGGAACTGACCACAAGCAATCCTTGTACCGCTCTGCGGTATTTTACTGGTGGTTAACTCAGTTCAGAAACTGATTTATTGTTTATATTTTGTGTTGTGCTTTGCAGTGGTAATGTCCAAAAAGCCTAAAAAAAAAATGGGCCGACCAGATTTAAAAACTGTTTAAAGTGTCAGAAGTTTTCGCAAAAGCAGATAAACATGATTTGTGTTAATTCTGCCTCGGGGCTGAACACTTTGAGTCTGATTGCGAAATTTGTAAAACTTTTCCTGAAAAGACGATTGAAAAATGCATCAAGTGTTTTAAAGAAACAATGTTCATAACCCCGTTTCCAGATCCGAGGGATCCAACCACTGAATCAAAAGAAAAGTCTAAGGATGCCGATACAGTCAGTATGCAGATGCTTCCTGGACATTTCCACAGCGACTGACACTACAGCGACTACAGCGCCAGGTCTCTGTAATGTCGGTGCAGGACCCTGCCACTGCCTTCTGGGGGGTGTTGCACCCGCTCCCCGAACTCCGACTCGGTTATTTTAGTAGCGGGGCTGGGCCCCCTGCATGGTGGGTTCGAGGGACAAAGTCCCCCAAAGAAAACACTCTTCACTTCTGACTCCCTTCATGCCAATCTCAAATGTGGTCGACATAAGGGAGTCGCTGTAATGTCGGTCGACAAATATTTTGTCGGTCGACAGTCATGGATCCGATACAGCTGCCCCTGAAAAAGGTGTGACATCCAGACTGAAAAGACCAGGTGAATCGGTAAAGGAGTCAGTTATTTTAGAAAAGTTGGATGAAAAGAAGAATATTGGCTCCCCGGCTGGAAAAACAAAGGGGCTCCCAGTATCACAAACAAATTTGCCAACGGCTGACCAAGTTGCACAGGTTCTACAGATTTTAAAAGCCTTGCAGACAGGGTTAGCACCGGTTCCACAGCAACCAACTGCAACCGGTCCTTCGGTTTCAGGATTAGGTTCCTCTTCTCAGAGTGCAGAAATGTTTTATCCCTCTCTAGAGGAGTATGGAGAGGATGATGAGGATAAAGAGGTGATTGAACTGGAGATTTCACCTGAGCATGGGTTTGAATCCCCACCTAGGGCTCCAGAGGATTATTCCTCACATTTTACTTTTGTGAGGCAAATGGTGGAAGCACTGGATCTTATACCATATGAGCCTGAGCAAGATGAGGACTTACAGTTCCTGGAAATTATGGGGTTAACAGGGTTTTAAATAATTGATTAGCAGTTTTTTTCTTGGGAGTATACTAACTCTACAGAAAGTATTTTTATAGATTTTCTATAAGTGTTGTGTTTGTTAAACACAGTGAGGCAAGAGCTATGCATTTTATCAAAGATTTAGCACTTTTATGAGCAAAACGCTAATCAATTTTTAGAGTTAAATAAATCCCTTGGTTAACACCCACAAAAAGTATCTTGTTGCCCATTAATAAATTCTTTAAGAAACAGGTGGTGAAAGAGTTGGAAACCCCAAACTCCATACCACCTGTAGATGAAAAGACTGATAAAATGTATCAGCTAGATCCCATGGATGCTGAGTTTTTACTGTCCCAACCAGACCCAGAAGGGGTGGTCCAGACAGTTTCTTGTGATGAGGCTAAGGTACCTCTGGCCACCCATCCTCCTGAGAAGGATTCTAGAAAGTTGGATGGGAAGGCTAAGAAAGGGTATCTGGCTGCCTCCTTGGGCATCAGGGAGGCTAATTATATGGGATACACTGCACAGTATCAGAAGACCGTGTGGACTTCGGTTATGGCCATTGCTGATAAGACCCCACCAGGGCTTGCAGCTGACCTTTTGGAAATGGCTAGATGCGGCTTAGATGCCACAAAATATCAATTCCACACGGCTGTACATGTAAATGATAATGCAGCTAGGTGAATGGCCCTGTTCATAGCCTTGAGGAGATTTGCCTGGCTCAGGATAAGCAGTCTTATTCAGGATACTTGAATAAGGCCATGGACTTCCCCATGGAAAACCATTCCCTGTTATGCAGTAGAACAGAGGACTATATGAAAAAGTGGACAAGTACAAGTCCACTTACAGGAGCAATTCCGCAAAAGACAGGGCCTCAGCTTCTTACAGGCCATATGGAAGGGGAGGTAGAGGTTGGGCTTATAGTAGCCCCTTCTATCAGGCATAAGCTACCCCTAGCTAGCCACAAAGGAGTTACTACAGGAGTAGGGGCTGCACGGGCTCCAAAAGAGGGGACCAGTCCCCCCAAACTGCCACTCCAGGAAAACAGAACCCCTTATGTGACAGGGTCACCTCCTCAATCCTAGGTGGAGGCAGACTGACCCACTACTTCCAAAATTGGAAAACCATCACCACAGACAAATGGGTGTTGGAGGTAGTGGGTCAGGGATTAGCCCTCAATTTCAAAACATTCTCCAAGTTGAGGCCAAGTCATTTCAGCATTCCAAACCCAGCAGATAAGACACTACTAGAAAAGGAGGTATCCACCCTGCTGGCATCAAAGGCAGTAGAACCAGTCCTTTCCTCTGAAAGGGGAAGAGGGTTATGGTCCAGATACTTCCTAACCTCAAAGAAGAATGGGGAGTGGCGAGCCATCTTGGATCTGAGAGCTCTAAACAAGCATCTCACAAAACCAAAGTTCTGGATGGTAACCTTGGCAATGATTCTTCCAACACTACAACAAGGAGACTGACTGGCATCACTAGATTTAAAGGATGCCTACTTCCACATTCTCATAAGGGAATCTCACAGAAAGTACCTGAGGTTTAGACTACCTTCAGGTCACTACCAGATCTTACTTCGAGAGGGCTCTTGCAGTAGGTAATTACATATAGGACTGACGCCGGCCAGCGGCAGGACCCCACGGAAATATTTCTAGCTAGCAGTCCCTGGCGAGGGACCGCCCCCACGTCAGGTGACCGGCGTCATACGATGTCAGTATAAAGGGGCGGTCCCGGACGCCCGCCTTCCAGTTCTTTCGCCCGTCAGCTCGTGGCCTCGTAGTTAAATTCATTTTGCTCAGTCCTGTTACCTCGTCCCGGTTTTCGAAAAAGTTTTCAGTATTGTATTTTATACTCTATCATCAGGTGAGCGTCAGTATATGTCATCCCTTCAAAGAATAAGTCGACTAAATGCGGCGTAACTGCCTCACAAGGGCGGTCACTCCCTCTGCCTCTTCTTAGGCCCGATCCGCACGGTGACAAATTATCCGTACTGCCTTCGTTTTAACGCGGCCACCCGCGAACAATGCCAGCAGCCCCTCGAAGCCCATCTCCTCAAAAAGAAGATGTCCGCGATGGAGAAGGAGTTGAGGAAACTTCGGCAGGTGTCAACCTCCCCTGAAGGGCACAAGAAGCGGGACAAGGAAAGGCACCGGGAGAAGGCCTCCTCCTCCGCGACTCCGGCCGGAGTCGCGGGCAAGGTAACATCCCCTCCGAGGGATCGCCCGATGGCAGCCTCCAAGGCTTTGGAGGAGGCGTCGGCCCGCCTGTCGGGTTCGCGTTCGAGCCCGCCGGGTGCCTCCGGGCAAAAGGAGGCTCCAGCCCAGTACGCCGCGGAGCTTCGACCTACTGCTGCGCGGGCACCTCCCTTAAGCCGACGTCGGCTCCTCCCACGCACGCCCGGAGAAGGCCGCTAAGACGCCGACCCTTCGGGCGGCGCGACGCAATGTCCCCTCGGACCGGGCCTCCTCTCATCCTCGGCCCATCTCCGACGTGGGACCCCCGAAGTCGGACGCCGGCTCCTCTGGCGTCTGCCGGGATTCGGCCCCTAAGCCACATGTCGGCTTCTCCGACGTGCGCCGGGCCTCGGAGCCTACGGCAGACCCTGCTTCATCTGTCGTACCAGGCTCCCCACAGCCTTCGCTGCCGTCAGGAGAGCCCCAGTCCCCTGCCCGACCCGGGTTTTTCCCTCCATCCCCGGATGAGGCTCGGGACCCTGGGCTACCGTCTGATCCTCTTCCTGCAGAGCCGGATCTGATGTCGGCTCCCCTGATGCCGGCCCCGGCTCCTCCGACACCGGCCCCGCCAACGCCGGTTCCGACACCAGCCCCTCCGACGCCGGCAGGGGATATTCCTCTTCCATTTGGCCCTCCACCCTACAGGCCTGTCCCGGCTGATCCGCCCATGGAGTACCTGGCTGGGCCGTCTGCTCCGGCAGCCCCTCCAGCGCCTGGGTATCCGGCCGCGGTTTTTCCAGGTCTGCAGTATCCTGCGCGCCAGTACCTGGTGCCGACTCCTTGACGCGCGTACCCGGCTGCAGTACCTGGCTTTGGTTACCCGCTGCCAGGTTACGGATACTCTCCCTATGGTTCCTCCGTACAACTATCCCTCACCCTCCTCCTCCACCGCCCCCTAGGCCGCCGGTGGATCTTCAGGTGACTCTTGCCTCCTGGTGGGCTGAGGCCAAGGCTCAGCTCACCAAGGAAGTCGAGAGCCATATTACGGTGACGGTGCCCGGCCCCCGTACGCCCCAGACGGCACACTCCGTCTCCACCTCCAGATTCCCGGGCTTTGCCCTCGGGATCCAGAGAGGGGCAGGACACGCGTTCTGGGATTACCCCTAAGGAACCCGTTCCTCCCCCTAGACGAGCTAGGGAGTCTTACTCTGCTTCAGATTCTTTTTCTTCTTCTCTCTCGGACTCCTCGGAGACTTCCGATGGATGTTCCGAGAAAGACAACGAGCCGCGCTCTCCGTCCAAGCCCCGGCCGAGGACTCCTCCGAAGTCTCCTCTCGAGGATCCTTCCTTCACGGAGTTGCTCAGGAAGATCCAGAGTTCATCAGTGGCATTCCTTAGAGCCAGATCCTCAGCGGGTTAAACTCGCCGAACATCTGGACTTGCCCCTTACGGCTCCTACTGATAGCCACCCTGGATCGAGCCTCACGCCCACCTTGTTTCCACTATTTGAAGTAACTGGTCGGCTTTAGCCCCACTTCCCAGGAAGTCAAACAGGCTATACCAGGCTCTGGAGGGTGCAGACTTCTTAGACTCTCACCCCGTGCAGACTCGGTTGTGATTAGTGCCGCTCACGGCGGTCAGCAACCAGAACACTTGAGTCGTCTCCCGGATAAGAATCTGCAGGGACCCCACAGAAAAATTTCTAGCTAGTAGTCCCTGACGCGGACCGCCCCACGCCAGGTGACTGGCACTCATACGACGCCGGAATGCTGGGTGAACCCGACTCACCGCCTTCCGCCTTCCTCACCATCAGCTCGTGCAGCTGCCTCGCGGTTAAGTTCTTATCGCTTCAGTCTCTGTTACTTCATTGTTTTCCAAATGGTTTCAGAATTTTATTTCTCTTCGTCAGGTGTACGCTGGTATATGTCGTCTCCTTCAAAGAATAAGTGGCGACTGCAGGCGCCCAACCGCCTCACAAAGACGGGTCACCCTCTGCCTCTTCTGCTCCAGGGCCACCACGCGGTCGGACAAGGCGTCCGCACTGCCTCCAGGTTCAACGCGCCACTCACAGATGACGCCAGCAGTCCTCTAAGCCCATCTCCTCAAAAAGAAGATGTTCGCGATGAGAAAGAGTTGAGAAAACTCGCAGGCTTAACTCCAAGGGCACAAGAAGCAGGACAAGGAAAGGCACCGGAGAAGGTTCTTCTTCCGCTGCGACTCCAGCCGGAGTCGCTGGCAAGGTAACATCCGCCTCCGGGAGATCACTGACGTGCAGCCTCCAAGGCTTTTGAGGAGGCGCTGGCCTGCCTGACGGGTTTGAGTTCAGGTTCGCTGGGCGCCTTTGGGCAAAAGGAGACTCAGCCTCTTGTGTCGCCGCAGGCTCTGCGGCTACTGGTGCGCGGGCACCTCCCTTAAGCCGACACCGTCCTCCCGACGCACGCCGAGAAGGCTCTGCCGCCTGCAGTGTCCCTCGGACTGGGCCTCCTCTTTCTTCGCCCGCCTCGGATTTAGGGACCCCCAGCCGACGCTGGCTTCTCTGGAAGTCTCGCTCGGGACCTGCCCATAAGTCACACGCCGCCCTCCGACGGCGCCGGGCCTCCGAGCCTATGCAGAACCTGCTGTTTCTGTCGTGCTCCAGGCTCCCCCGCAGCCGCCGCCGCCAGGGGAGCCCCAGTCCCCTGCCTGACCCCAGGGATTTTCTCCTCCGTCCCCGGACGACTCGAGACCTGGCTACCGTTCGATCCTCTTCCTGAAGAACCGGATCTGATGTTGTCTGGCCGCCCGGCACCGCCTCGACTCGTCGCCGACGCCGGTTCCGACACCGCTCTTCTGACGCTGGCGGGGATTTTCCTCCTCCTTCAGGCCCTCCACCCCACGGGCCTATCCCGGCTGATACGCCCATGGAGTACCCGGCTGGGCCATCTGCTCCGGTAGCTCCTCCAGTGCCTGGGTATCCGGCGTCGTATCCGGCGCTGGTTTTCCCAGGTCCGCAAGTATCCTCGCTGCATTCTGCTGCCGACTCTTCGACAACGCAGTACCACGCCACAGTACCTTTACTCTGGGATACCCGTAGTCGGGTTACGATACTCCCCACGGATTCCGCATAACTATCCTCCCTCCACCGCCCCCTATGCCACCGTGGATCTACAGGAGACTCTTGCCTGGTGGCTGAGGCCAAGGCTCAGCTCACTAAGGAGGTTGAGAGCCGTCTTATGCTATATGCCACCCCGCCCCGAGACGCCTGTAGACAGCACTCTCCTCTCCTCCTCCGGATTCCCGGTTTTTGCCTCGGATCCAGAGAGGGCAGACACGCATTCTGGGATCCTTCCTAGGGAACCTGCCTCCCTAGACGGGTTAGGAGTCTTACTGTGCTTCAGATTCTTCTCTCCTTCTCTCTCGGACCTCGACGCCTTCGATGGATGTTCCGAGAAAGGCGACGAAGCCACGCTGTCCGTCCAATGCCCCGCCATGACTCTCTGAAGTTCTCCGAGGATCCTTCCTTCACGGAGTTGCTCAGGAAGTCCATCAGTGGCATTCCTTAGAACCAGATCCTCAACGGGTTAAACTCGCCGAACATCTGGATTTGCCCCTTACGTCTCCTACCTTAGTGCCACCCTGGATCGAGCCTCACGCCCACCTTGTTTCCACTATTTGGAAACAATCGTCGGCTTTAGCCCCACTTCCCAGGAAGTTGAACAGGCTATACCAGGCTCTGGAGGGTGTAGACTTTTTAGACTCTCACCCCCGTGCAGACTTGGTGGTGATTAGCGCCGCTCACGGCCGGTCAGCACACCCGAAACACTTGAGCTCGTCTCCCCCGGATAAGGAATCTCGCCTTCTGGATCAGTATGGAAGGAAGATCTACGCTTCTTCCACTCTGGGGATGAGGGCCCTGAACTATGTAGCACATATGGGGGATTACCAGAAGGCCATCCTTACCCAGGCAGAATCCAAAATCGACTCTTTGCCTGACTCTCAAGTCAAGCAGGAGTTGGCCGACCTGGTCCGTTCTGCTCGTTTGGCCAGTGGTCACATTCTGAGGATGACCTACGACGCAGTGGACACCGCAGGACGGAGCTCTTCGTTCGCCGTAAGTCTTCGGCGTCCACGCGCATGTCTGCGGTGTCAGGTCTGGTCCCGGAGGTGCAGTCAGCCATCCAAGAAGCACCTTTCAGGGGTTCTGTGCTTTTTGGTGGTGATGTCAAGGACATCATCACTGATCTGCAGGAGAAGGGGACGGCCCTTAAATCTATTGATTCAATGTACCGTCCCCATTCCCCACAGCGCCGTCCCTTTCACAGATGCAGCGGCCTCCAGCGTAAACTCAGGGAAGGCGGGCCACTAAGCGTCAGGGCCCATAGCTGCCAGGCCCCGCCGCCCAAAAGCAACGGTGCCCAACTGGCGCTGCCTCACACCACCTGACTCCTTTCCCTTCCCACTTCAGGTCAGTCCCGGAGGAAACGTAGGAGGAGGTTCTCCCTCCATCTTCTGGGGAGAGAGATAACTGATTAATGGGTGCTTCAGATCATAGCAGAGGGCACCCATGAGTTTCTACAGAAACCTCACGTCACCCCTCTGTACTCCAGCTTACTAAAGAGACCATCTTCCTTGGTCAGGGAAGAAATCTCTGTGCTCCTTGCGAACAGGCTATAGAGCCTTTGGCCCTTCTCACCTCTACGGATCGGGTACTATTCCCACTTTCCTTGTACCAAAGAAGACGGGAGATCTCAGACCCATTCTCGATCTCAGCTCCCTGAACCTGTATGTGGAATACAAGAGGTTCAGGATGCTTTCCCTTCAATCCCTTTTGCCCCTGCTTCAGCCGGGCCAATGGCTTTGTGCACTAGATATGCAGCATGCTTACCTGCATATCCCCATTTGCCCTTTGCACCAAAAGTACCTCAGGTTTGCGTTCCAGGGGGTCCACTACCAATTCCGGGCGCCCATTTGGTCTTTCCTCAGCCCCGAGTCTCTCACCAAATGCCTGGCGGTAGCGCCCCACTCATGTCTTTGGGAGCTCAGGTTTTCCTACCTGACGACTGGCTCTCGCCGCCTCATCCAGAGAGGAACTCCTGCATTTTCTCTCCTCACCCAGCAGGTTTTCACTGGCCTGGGTATTACCATCAACCATTCCAAGTCTCATCTGGATCCTTCACAGAGGCCCCAGTTCATCGGGGCAATTCTCGACACAACTTTGTGCAAGGCCTTTCCACCTCCGGACAGGGGGGCCTCCCTCCAGTCACAGATTTCCCTCCTATCGGATCACAGGAGGGTCCCGGCGATGTTGGTGCTCGCCTGTTGGGCTTATGGCGCGGCCACCCCAACGGGTCCGCGCGCACGCCTCCACATGAGAATCTCTCAGTGGACTCTTCGATCTCAGTGGGATCAACGAGTAGACGACCTAGATCATCTGGTTCTGATCTCCTCGCCGATGGTAAGAGACTTGCAATGATGGATGGGTCGAGAGAACCTCTTCCGGGGGATCCCCTTTTTTCATCCTCCCCCGATCAGACTCTGACCACGGATGCTTCAAGCAAAGGTTGGGGAGCCCATCTGGGTCCTCACTGAACCCAAGGCCTTTGGTCAAAGTTGGAGATAGTTCTCCACATCAACGTGCTCGAGCTTCAAGTAGTGCTGTATGCGCTCCAGGCCCTTCACCAATACATCCTTCCCGGTCACCTAGCTGTCCAAACGGACAACATGTGCGTGGTGTGGTACATCAACAAGCAGGGAGGAACTCGGTCCTACCCGCTGTGCAGGGAAGTGATGAGGGTCTGGGACTGGGCAACTCTCCACAACCTTCACCTCACGGCGATCCATGTTCCGGGAGTCGACAGTGTCCTGGCAGACAGACTTAAGTCGCTCGTCGGCTCTTCCACACGAGTGGGAATTAGACGAAAAAGTTCTAAAAAGCATCTTCCAGATTTGGGGGACTCCTCAGATAGACCTGTTCGCTTACTACCAAAATGCAAAGCTTCCAGTCTTTTGCTCGCTCGCTCCAGAGAGAGGCGTTTTCTGGTGGTGACGTCTCTATCTCTAAGCTGGAAGGACAGATTTTCATGCTTTTCTCCCAATTCCTCTGGTCCCTCGTGTTGCTAGGAAGCTTGCCTTAGAAGGAGCGAGAATGATTCTGATTGCTCCTTTTGGCCCAGGCAAATCTGGTTCTCTCTTCTACAACAGTACTCAGAGGTTCCTCCTCTCCTCTTCCTTTATCTCAAGGATTGCTGACCCAGGATCAGGGACCCTGGTCCATCCGGGACTCAAGTCCCTTCAACTTCACGCATGGCTCCTACAGACCTAGCTCAAGCTCGTTTTGGCGTTTCTCCTAAGGTGGCCAAGATTCTGGTGGAGGCTAGAAAGCCCTCCACTAGATCCACCTATGCCATGAAATGGAAAAGATTTTCTATCTGGGCTGCGTCCAGGAACGTGGAGCCCTTTTCCTGACCTGTGACTGTTCTGCTTGAGTACATGCATCATCTTTTCGACCTAAGTCTCAGTCACTCCCCTTTGAAAGTCCATATGGCGGCTATTTCAGCCTACCATGTCCCTTTCACGGATAAGGCATTTGCCCAGCTGGAGGTATCCAAAACTTTCCTCAGAGGGGTCCTTCATCTCAGGCCCCCTGTCCGGGCTCCAGCTCCGCCTTGGGACTTAAACTTTGTCCTCAGAAACTACCTTCCTCCCTTTGAGCCTGCAGCTTCCGCCAGACTTGAGAGTTTTATCGTGGAAGGCGGCTCTTCTTGGTGGCCCATTACTTCTGCTCTAGAGAATTTCCAGCTCCAGGCCCTCATGTGCAAAATCCCTTATTTGATTTTTTCATGAAGAACAGTGTAGCTCTTTCAGCATCTAATCCTAAGTTTCTTCTGAAGGTGGTAGTGGAATCTACCTTGAATCAGTCTATTGAATTACCTGCTTTCTACACGCAGTACTCCAGTCAAGGAGAATACCTGCTCCATACCATGGATGTTCACAGGATTCTGAGATACTACACCGATAGGACGAAGGATCTCAGAAAGACTGATCAGTCTCTTTCGCTCACAAAAGAGAAGGCAATGCTGTCTCTAAGCAATGCCTATCAAAATGGTTGGCCCATTGCATCACTTTCTGTTATGACAAGTACAACAAGATCCTCCCGGGTCAAGTCAGAGGTCAGTCCACTCGTGGAGTTGTCGCCTCTGCGGCTTGTTTCTAGAACGTGTCTGCGGCAGACATCTGTGCTGCCGCCAGTTGGACTTCAGTCCATACCTTTACTAAACATTACAGTTTGGACATTGCCACTCGCCGTAGAGCAGGCTTCGGGTTAGCTGTCTTGCAAGGCCTCCTTTCTTGAGACCTGCTAGATTATTTCTACTTTTTGGAGTAGTTCCTCCTCCCGGTGCCTTTCGTTTGTTCCAGACTGCTTGGGATTCTGTCCTATATGTAATTACCTACTGCAAGAGCCCTCTCGAAGTAAGATAGTACAGTTACGTAAGAACTTACCGTAACAGTAGATCTTCGAGAGAGGCTCTTGCAGGTAATACTTCCCGCCTCCATCCCCTAGGCTGTTTTCAGTTCTTTTCCATTGAGGGAAATATCTGCTTCTCTCTCGTCCGGGCCCTCGGGCCTGTGGCGGAAAGAACTGGAAGGGGGAGTCCGGACCGCCTCTTTATACCAGATCGTCAGATGACGTCACCTGATCGGGGCGGTCCTCGCCAGGGACTGCTAGCTAGAAATTTTTCCATGGGGTCCTGCCCCCGGCCGGCGTCAGTCATATATGTAATTACCTACTGCAAGAGCCTCTCTCGAAGATCTGCTGTTACGGTAAGTTCTTACGTAACTGTACTTTCACAGCTCTTTCCTTCAGCCTAACCTCTGCCCCCAGGGCATTCACAAAGTGCTTGGCAGTAGCGGTGGCATTCCTAAGAAGGCAGGGCCTATCGGTGTTCCCATACCTGGACGACTGGCTAATCATGGTGCAATCTCCCAAACAGGTAAGAGAATCTCTGAGGATCACACAGGAGACACTGGAGTCTCTGGGATTCCTTATAAATGTCCAAAAGTCTGTGTTACAGCCTGTCCAGGTTCTGCACTTTATAGGAGCAGAATGGGATGCTCTGCAAGAAAGAGCTTTTCGCCATCAGGACAGGGTGGACAGCATCCTCCACATGGCAGGATATTTCACCCTAAACATACTAAGGCCAGCAAAACATTTTCTGCTGTTTGCTGGGACACATGGCTGCAGCTACAAGTACAGTGCAAGGCTGCAGATTCCAGATGAGGGACATTCAGTTCCACCTCAGGGCACATTGTTGCCAAAGAAAGGATTACCTTTCGAAAAAGGTGCCGGTATCAAGGACACTATTACAGGCTCTGCAGTGGTGACAGGACAGGGTCAACCTAAGAGAAGGAGTCCCATTCAGAAAGGACTCTCCTACCATGGTGCTCACAACAGATGCCTCTGTACTGGGGTGGGGGGGGCACATCTGGAGGAACACACAGTGCATAGCACTTGGTTCCCCACAGAGTCACTACTGCATATAAATATCCTGAAGCTCCGAGCAAAACTTCTAGTACTGCAGTCTTTTGCATCCCTGATAAGAGGCAAAGTGGTACAAGTCAGGATAGACAATACCACCACAATGTATTATATCAACAAGCAGGGAGGGGCAAGGTCGGACATACCGTGTACAGAAGCAATGAAAATTTGGAGTCTAGCATTCTCCGTGCTTGTTTCCCTGGTGGCTGTTCACCTTCCAGGAAAGGACAAAACTCTGGCAGATACACTCAGCAGAATCAATCAGAACCACCACGAGTGGTGCCTCAACAGACAGATACTGGAATTGGTGTTTCGGAGGTGGGGCACACCAGAGATAGACTTCTTCCCCTCAGAAGAGAATCACCAGTTGCCCAAGTTCTGCTGCAGGCCCCCAGCCAGAAGGTCTGTGCCAATGGATGCCATGGTGCAGGATTGGGCAGGGAAAATGCTGTATGCTCCTCCCCCCCCCCCCCCATTTCCTTTGTTACTCAGGGTCCTGATCAAGCTTAGGTCCCAATCAGCTACAGTGATTCTGATAGCTCCAGGCAGCCTTGGTACTCACTGCTGCTCTCTCTGTCAGTGGCTCAGCCAATACACCTCCCACACAGACACAATCTTCTGACCTCTTCCCAGGGGAGGATTCTGTATCCAAACATCTGGTCACTCAGACTGAAAGCATGGCACTTGAGGACCTACAGTGTGCTGATTTGCACCTCTTAGAGGGTGTGCTAAGGGTCTTGAAGGGTTCTAGGAAAATCTCTACAAAAAAGATCTATGCGTCAAAATGAAAGAGGTTTTCCAAATGGTGTGGTACAAAAGATGTGTTACCATCTGAGGCAGGGATGCCAGTCTTACTAGACTATCTGACTCACCAGCATTCAATGGGACTACAGCCCACTACCCTTAAGGTGCATTTGGCATCTGTCTCCGCTTACCTCTCAGCGGGTAAGGGTGTCTCTTTGGCAGCTACTCTTATTTTTTAATAGTGTTCTAAAGGATTAGCCCATCTACACCCCCCTCACAGGGAATCGGTGCCTTCCTGGAATTTAAATGCCAAGCTTATGGAACCCCCATTCGAGCCATTGGCCATGGCTCACTTAAAATTTGTCACTTGGAAAGCTATTTTCTTAGTAGCCATTACATCAGCAAGAAGAATAAGTGAGTTACAGGCTCTGTGTGTGGAAAAGGACTATATCTCATTCCACAGGGACAAGGTGGTACTCATAGACAGGTGTACCAGCCTAATCTTTCGATTTACGATGCAGAGGTTGGTATCTCTGCAGATTCCTGTGTAGCTAGACCTCACCTTTAAGAATTGGCTTGTTACCCCTGAGAAAAGTGGTGGATGGCCCCTCGGGGGGGGGGCCTATTTCTGATTTTGAATGTTGTGGGCCCTCTGGGCCCCATAGCTCGGCCTAAGAATGCCAGATTTACAATTCCAAGGTGTAATTTTCTACATCTGTTGTCATGCCAAGTTGGATGGAACAACTTAGAAAATCCAAAATGGCTGCCAAAATCCAATATGGCCACCATATCGCTAGTATATACTTGATTCACTAATAATTTCCAAATCCCAAGCTTCCAGGATACCGATTATCAATGATTCATGAATGGGGAGTCTATTATCATTACGCTTAACCTTTAGGCTGGCAACAGAATTAGAACATATAGGAATTTTGGACTGATATATCGGTCCGTGGCCAGGCAAAGGTTAATATAACCACATATTAAATTAATATACAGTAATAGAACATAAATATAAATAAATGATGCATAACGCATCAATCTACTTGTTTGTGCCGTTGACCCAAAATTGCGTCCACTCTGTGAGAATTTGCTACTTTGTTCACAGGATTGCGAGGCGTGTTCATGTGTACGTTGTATGCATGTTTAGTTTGTATTTCTAATTTCTAGTTTTTAATTTTAGTTTCTGTTTCAGAAACATGGATAGCCCTCTAGCTGTACCTGTTGGATTGGTCAGGCCATCCGATCTGCCTACCTGTGTTCTTTGTGAGAACCAAATTAGAGATACGGAACTGCAACAAACATTAGGAGAGAATGGGCTGAATACCGTCAAGGCTTTTGCAGAGAAATGGTCAGTCACAAAACCAGCATCCTAGTACGCCAGAAACTTCAACCTTATATAGAATAAAATCGGTGACCAACTTCCCCCTGGCCCTGGAGAAACAGACCTACCTTTTTGTACAAGGTGTCGCCAAAATTTCACCAGTGAAAGCAAATTAAACACCAACTCAACTAAACAACTTTCTTCGGATCAGTCTTCTGAAGCGGAATTCTCCAGCATACCCAACCCACAGATGTCCAGTAGCAGTGAAACGGTCCATGTAACACGATGTAAAAGGAAATCGCTGGAATTTCAGAAGGATGAGACGTGCTTCATCTATGATAAGAAAAGGAAAAAGAGAGGAAATAAGAAGAAAAACTCCACAAAGAGTTGAACTTGAAGATGGAAAGATTACATTGCATGAAAGCATGTTACTCAATGAAAATTCCTATGATGCTCTTTTGTCTGGTGCAGCCAAGTGTTTGAAGGTCGCTACCGCCAATGTTGACATCTTTGCTGTAGACGTCAAATACCATCAAAGTTGTTGCAACACTTTCGTCTACGTCGGCAAACGAGAGAGACAAACACCAGGCGGATTGGAAAGCATTCACACAAAGAGTGCTGAAACAGAGTCTCTTCAAATTCTGAGAAGAAAGGTTGTTGAGCAGAAATGTTGCTATTTACTCCCAGAGTTACTGGAGGCTCTTCATAACCTCTACGAGTTCCATGGATGTGAACAAGATGCTGGAATAAATCACACATTTCAGTTGAAGAATCTTATCAGCAGTGAATTCAGAGATGAGATAAGTTTTACTGCGGGGAAGGGGATACACGGGAATCCTCTCATTCTTCACTTGACAAAAGTAAAGCCACTTGATTATTCTTCGGCAACCTTGAGAGGAGCTGGGCGCAGAGATAGTAACATCGCCAAGGCATTTGCAAAGATGATCAATCGTAAATTAAAAGATAGACAGATTGAGTCATTGCAGTTTCCTATGGTATACGAAGACTTGCTTTCTGAGCTTGATAATTATGAACCCATTCTGGAAATCTTCAATGTGATCGCTCTCTCTATAAGCCCTTGTAAGAAGATTAATGTTCTAGGTTAGCGACCATCCCAACAGAAATTCAAGCTACCAAGATATGGTCCATTGCTAGTGACTGGCAATGCCTCATTACCGGAGAGCATTCTCCATAGTTGATAATTCTATCCATGGTCATTCATTGTTTCACCAGAAGTAAAGAAGCAGTCAATCTTCTACATAGTTCGGGGGCTGATATTTCTTACACAGACATCAGAAGACAAAATAAGAAATTGGTCCATGATAGTAAAACTGAGAAAAAAAGCACTACACACAATTCCGCCTGGACAGCCAACTCATGTCACAATTCATAAGTCACATGATAAGCAACTGACATTAACAGGAGTCTCAACAACACATGACACTTACACAACGATTTATGTACCCCAAATTTCGTGTCTTGCTGTCATCTGCAATTTGCCAGTACAAGAACAGAACATTCCAAGCAGCTCAACAAGAGAAGTCCAGGAACCCTTTTAGAGCTCAGAACCTATTGATTATGGGGATTATAAAATAGGAAAGAGAAAAACCCCACCAATTGTCCCATCCTACGATGAGGTTGAAAGAAGGACCAAGGCTGATCTTCGTTTGAGTAAAGATTGTATTTGCGCTCTGGCAGCAAAAATAGAATCTTCCAGAGAATATGAATCTCTTCCAGTCCTAGGATCATGGACAGCTTTCAATAAAAATGCAATATCGACCACTACCTTCATATCCAAAACTGATTTCCTGCCCATTATACCACATGAACCAGATGATGCTGTTTGCAGATATTACCTTGACTTTCTCATGGATCTAACAGATCACCTACAAATTGGCCACATCTTCAGCCATAGCGATCCTGCTGTTTTCCACAAGATTGCACAAATAATGTGGAAAGAAGAAAAATATACAAAAGTGGTTAATTTGATGTGAGGATTTCATGAATGGATGGTGAAGCAGAAGATCCTCTACAAGTGATATGGTGCTATGGGACTTTGTGACTGGTGGGTTCAGGTGGGGATAATAGCAGATGGATCTGTTGACCAGACCTTAGAAGGACGCCACTATTCTAGATCGATGAGGTTACATAAACAGTCCCTCAAGGCTCTCCTACGATTCATGGGATCCAGGATTCACAGCTCACTAACCAACGGACTATGAGAAAAGCTCGTCAACATGAGAAGAACTGTATCGGAAGAATCCCTGAATCTTATCCTCTTGGATGACTCTTTCCCTGAAGTGCAGTCACGTATGCTGGAAACCTCTGGCACCATGGGACAGTGGGTGACAGGCTACATTGGTGACGCCGACTCTCTTCTTGCCCAGGTCGCTGCATTCAGAGACATGAATCTGAACTTGCATCTTCAGGCTCAATGAGATATTCTACCTTTACTGTTTGCATTCAACCATCAAAACTACTCTCGGTATTTGACGTGGCATCACGTAGACCTCATCCATCTGAAAACCATCATTGAGAACGCATACAGTGAACCGCAGGAATATGGCGTTAGGGCTAATCTGTCCAGTGAGGCATTCTCTACGATACCTGCTGACCAAGTGACTGAGGTCTTAGTCAACAGAGAGGTCAAGGTGAGGGGTGGACCTATGAGAGGCGGTTACAGTACGTCTGAGGAAGCTGCTGGTGACTTCGTTTTGAATTCCCACAAGCTCGCGAAAAATGTGTTTGTCGTTGAAGGAGAAGATGCTTCTGAAAACATCGGCCACATGCATTGAGTTGACATATGGTGCCATGAAGAATCGTGATGGTCAAGTGAAAGAGCTAGTGAAGAAACTTTACGCATATTCAGATCCATGTCAGGGTGTAGCACAATACATCGCAATGGACATTGTAATACCACCGGCAATAGTAGAGGGCCTTTTGAAGGAAAGGGCTACAGGGAAAGTTATGTTGAGTGCATTTATAAACGACCGCCTCCTATCAAGGAAAGTTGATTTCTTCGAGCCCATTAAATGCAGTGGAATTTCCATGGGAATGGACAAGAAGAAAAAGAAACCCAAAGCAGAATCAGTCTTGAAAGATGACCGTCAGGCTCTCAGTATCATTGTTGCAAAGTGCCCCGACAAGAAAGATACATTTTCCCATCCACTCACAATATATCCTCTTGTACTAGCAACTCCAGACAGAAACCTCTACAAATCTAATACCAAACATGTCTTAAGAAATTATCTCATTGATGAAGCAGAAGCTGGAAGTTCTTCCCCTCCTCTGTTATGCTCAATGTACATATACAACACCATGGCGATGGTCAGAGCAGTTCCTGCACAGCGTACATGGGACAGCCTTTGGAAAGCACTTCCTTGTCACATTCACACCTCCATCTACAGCAAACGCAGTGGAAGTCATTGTCGTTTTTGATAATTATAAGGATGATCAGGAGTTCTCGGTGAAACAGCAAGAACGAGCTGAGCGAGCGGTAGGAACAGGAGGAATGCGACTTCACATGGGATCAGGTTCGCAAGAGATGCCACAGGGAGAGGTGTATCAGCAGTACCTTCACAACAATGACAACAAAACAGATCTCATACAGCGCTTCAATGAGTATGCTAGACAAGAGGATGTCGGAAGAAACTTACGATACCAGCTTACTATCAGCAATGGCAGAAGCACATATACTATATACCCAGATTCAGAAGAATTCCTGTTTTCCTGCAACCATGAGGAGGCAGATACGAGGATAGTGCTTCATTGTGCTCTTGCGAAAGGACCAGTTGTCGTCCGAACCAAAGATACAGACATCCTCGTCCTGATGGTTTACACTTTTGTAAAGACCCTTATGGACTCACCATGGATGCTCCAAATTGACCTCGACATATTTGTAAACATAAGATCTATATACAGTCTCATTGGACATGCTGCAAGTCTCAGTTTGCCAATGTACCACACTGTCTGTGGCTGCAATGCAGCAAGTTACTTCTACAAGGTATCAAATAAATTAGTCTTTCAATGTTCGCACAGGGTCAAAGAAAGAATAAATCTCCTTTCAGGGCTTGGGGAAAGCACATATAAAGACCGTTCCGGATTCACCATGGATGCTCCAAATCGACCTCAACATATTTGTAAACATAAGATCTATATACGATCTCCTTGGACATGCTGCAAGTCTCAGTTTGCCAACGTACCATGCTGTCTGCGGATGCAATGCAGCAAGTTACTTCTACAAGATATCAAAGAAATTAGTCTTTCAATGTCCGCACAGGGTCGAAGAAAGAATAACTCTCCTTTCAGGGCTTGGGGAAAGCACATATGCTTCACAATACACTGAACAAAACGTCAAGACCTTCATTCAACACTGCGTGTACAGTGGTACAAGAGGTGAGGATCTGGTAGACACACAAGTAAGGCAATACAATAACCTGAAAGCGAAGACTACGCAAACGATTCTACCAGACCCAGCAAGCCTTTGTCAGCACATAAAGTGAGCAAATCTCGTAGCCTACTATTGGCACCACTGCATAGAGCCGGAAACCCCGAAAGTTGACCCTTGTTTGTCAGGATGGAAACCAGGGGATGAAATGCTGAAGCCTGTGTGGCTCACTGAGTTTCAGTTACCTGACGTCCTACGTCATAGAAGAAAGGGCAGAAGGTTAGCCGGCCAACGATGTGCAGCCGACGGAGATGAGGCAGATGAAGGTTAGTCAACACCTCAAAGACACACCTAGAAAACCAAACAAAAACCTTCGACCACAGCCCAATGACTGATTGTACAGGAGATGATGACACTGAAAACAACACATCGGCAGCCAACGAACAAACTTCTGCGGACAAATCTTCAAGCTTCGGGAGTGACTGTGACAGTTCAGATCCAGAGTGGACTCCAATATAATGATTTCAAAACTGGACATTACAACAGAGGTGTACTGTTGACCCAGAATATTCATAGTGTTGGGTCAAATCATTGATAAAATGCCTTAATTCTAAACAACAAATCAGCACATACAACATTTAGATTTTAAACATTACTGTATGTACTTCAAACCATTTTATCAGTAAATTGCCTTGTGAATTCAATTGTTTTATGTAGTATTAATGTGTGCATTTGGGCCTGCGTCTAAGGGAGCCTCAAAGCAAAATGTAGATGTCATAAATGTATATGAATAAATGTTCAATATATAGATGTTCATGAATCATTGATGATCGGTATCTTGGAAGCTAGGGATTTGGAAATTATTAGCGAATCAAGTATTTACTAGCGATATGGTGGCCATATTGGATTTTGGTGGCCATATTGGATTTTCTAAGTTGTTCCATCCAACTTGGCATGGCAATAAATGTAGAAAATGACACCTTGGAATTGTAAATCGGGCATTCCTAGGCCGAGCTATGGGGCCCGGCAGGCCCACAGCGTGAGGGGCCATCCACCAATTTTCTCAGGGATAACAAGCAAATTCTGAAAGGTGAGGTCTAGCTACACAGGAATCTGCAGAGATCCCAACCTCTGCATCGTAAATCGAAAGATTAGGCCGGTACACCTGTCTATCAGGACTAACAGGAAATTCCTTCTAAAAGTAGTCTTTGACTTTCACCCTAATCAGTTTATCACTTTGCCAGTCTTCTTTACTGAACATTCTAGTACAGTGGAATGCAGGCTGCACAGATTGGAGATCAAGAGAGCTCTTAAATATTATATCGAGGACACTAAAGCCCATAGGCAGGACAGACAGCAGTTGTTCCTGACCTATATGGTGATGTGGGAAAAGGAAAGCCAGCTTCGAAAAGGACTGTTGCACACTGGATAGTGGCATGCATCCAATTCTGTTATAATAAAGCTGGAAAGGAGCCCCCAGTAGGCCTGAGGGCACTCTCCACAAGGGGCACAGCTGCTACAGTAGCAGCAGCCAGGGATGTTCCCTTGGTGGAAATCTGTAAAGCAGCTACATGGAGAACAGTACACATCTTTACAAAGCACTACAGTCTGAACACCCAGTCTAGAAGTGATGCCAGGTTTGGCACAGCAGTGCTGCAGATAAATAGGATTCTGGGCCCATCTCCAAAGGTACTGCTCCATAGTCTGCTAGAGTTAATGATACTGAAGAATCCCTGGAGTTAGAAGAAAAAATTACTCACCGTAGTAATCTTGTTTCTTGCAAGGTATTCTTCAGTTAAATATCATTAACTCTCTCACCTTACCTCCCTTTCCAGAACCAGTTAGCCTCTGCAATACCACTGGTACTCTTTTTGATCTGCTGGCCTTACACTGGTGCAGTTAAGTTTAAACCAGGTGGCGCTGTTGTTCTTGTTGTTAGCCTTTTGGGGCATTTCCATTAGCATGGGGTTAAAATTGGGGGTAATAATTGAAACAATTATTAATATTGTAGTCAACTATTAGGATAGTATAGTCAAAGGACCTAATTGCAGACTTCAATGATATCTGAACGTCTTAGTACTCAACAGTTAGGAGGGCAGCAGGTTTGAATGGTGGCACGTGCCAATAGGTTCCACTATTTGCATAAATTTCTATTCAGCTCTGGGGCTGTGCAGGAGGCTGACTGCTAGAGTTAATGATATTAAAGAATATATTGGAAGAAACAAGATTACTACGATAAGTAATTTTTTCTTCTAGGGAATATATTTTGCCTGTTTCCACTCTTCCCTAGAAGGGTTAGTGGGAGGTGAATCCATTTTGCCAAATCTTTCTCTATTTTTGAATGAGGGGTTCATAGTTTAAAAGCTCAAGTGATTCAGATTTTTCGTAAGTTGTGTTCCTAAATATTTTATCGCCCCTCTGTTCCCTCTCTATCACCACAAAGATTCCCTCTCTTTACCAACCCGCCATGATCTGGTCACCAAAACTATATTACCGTATTTCACCATTTAGTAGCCGTGGCTTCCATTACATTTTTTTATTTTGAGACATGGCTTCTAAATGGGGGTGGCTACTATTCGGGGGGTGGCTTCAATTGATAAGCCCCAAAAAGTTGCTATCGCGTATTGACTACCACTGAACTGAAGAAATGCTGTTGCCGAAAAGATGCTTACTGCTTACCAGTAGTTTGTTGCGCCTGTTAGCACGCTGATCCTGATTTCCGGACCTCGTTTTCCTCAGTTCCCTCTGCTCACTCTTGCTCTCCAGTGTAATACTAACAACTCTCCAGTGTAATACTAAGATGCTTACTGCTTACTGGTAGTTTGTTGTGCCCGTTAGCATGCTGATCCTGATTCCGGACCCTGTTTTCCTCAGATCTCACGTTGAGATTGAGCTCTGGCAGCAGGTAATAACACATAGGACTATGCTGTCAGGCACTAGGACCCCATGGACAATTTCTAGGTAGCAGTCCAAGATGGGGGACCACCCTGGACATCGGCTCCACCCATGGCGTCAGCCACTTTATAAATGGGGCGGTCCTCTGGCGCCATCTCTGTTCTTTTCCCATCATCGACTCAGCATCTCTGCTCCATGGACGCCTCCTGCTTCCGTTGATCTCCATTTTTTTTGCGACGTTCCGCACAGTTTAATTTATGAGCATTCGGTCACCTCTTTTGTGTCTACTGAGCCTTTTACATCTACACTGCAGCGGAAGGCTTAGTGTGTGTGCGGCAAGCAGATTCCAGCCAAGTATGGCCATTCAGCCTGCGTCTTATTCCTGGGGCCAGAGCGCAAGATAGACGACTGCCTGCACTGCTAAAGCTTCAACCAGCACTCGCGCATCCACCACCTGAAGACTCTAAAGGCCTACCTCCTGGAGCAACAAGTGGCCGCTATGCAGAAGTCACATTCTGGGCACAGCTCCTCCTCGTCCTCCGCTCATGACACTTCCCCCAAGGAGAAGAAGCACTCAGGGAAGCACAAGAAGGATAAGGAGAGATACAGGTCAGACTCACGGTCATGTTCCCAGCACAAAGATGAGGGCTTTTCCTCTGGCTGGAAGTTGGACTCTGCCCCTCGGTTGTTAGCCCTTCTGGGGGCTTCGGCCACAAGACCTCCCTCCTCTTCCCAGACGTCAGACGGAAGCTCGAGGCATGGGCCTTCTCAGGCCCCATTTTCTATTTCGTTGGCCATCAGACCCCACAAACCATCCTTAGGGTCTCGGACCCAGGACTTGGCCACTTCTTCCTCCATGACGGGAGTCTGGTCGGGCTCTTCCGTTGTCAAGGCCTCATCATGAAGTTCATCACCTAAGCATGATGACCATGGCAAGTGCCAGGGTGTCAATCCTACAAGCAAAGCACCCGCGATGCCTGACCTGACGTCCCCAGTGACGTTGGACCGATGACAGATTACCACGAAGTCTGCCGCCATGGCTGTGGTGCCAGGCAAGGCTCCTGAATCCCAGTTGCCGTCAGCGCCCCAAGGGCCAACACCAGAGGACCTGACAGCACCTGACTTGACATTGGAACCTTCTAAGCCCCTGACGACAGGTTCCGATGACCAGACTTTGGCCGATCCCCTGACGCCAGGGCCAAGGGAAGACGACCAGGTGCCAGTCGATGGGACCAATGGCATTCGGTCACCGGAAGCCTCCTTAGACACCAGACCGACCATTGGTTCCTTTGTGACCGATCGGTATGGAACCAGAGCGATCATCAGGCTCAATGGTTCACTTGTCAGAGGATGGCGCATTGTTCACCAGCTGGTGGAACACCATCAAAGGGAACCTCCTCCTCCCTAAGCCAGAGCTTAAGGAGGCGCCAGGGGCTGTCCCCCCACCGCAGTCAACGCCTCCCCCTAGATCACCGTCGCCACCCCCGAAGCCGGCTTTCCCGACTCCAGGTGGCTCGAACCATGGCTCTGACGAATGTCGGGGCCATGGACATCGCACCTCCTCACATTCTTCCTCGCGTAGGAGAAGCAGGTCCAGAGACCGTAGCTCCCATGGACGGAGCAGGTCAAAGGGATGCCACTCCCAGCATCACAGTAGGTCTGCTGTCTATCAGTCCGATTGCTGAAGGAGCTACAGTGACTCCTCCTCAACCTATGCCTCTTCAGAGGATGATCTCCCCAGCCCTTGCCGGATCCCAGGAAGGACTCACCGAGGTCACCACCTGTCAATCCTAATTTCTTAGAGGTGATGAGGCACATACAATTCCTCAATCAATGGGAAACTGAGGACTTGAACCCTGAGAGGAGATGCCTAGCTAAATTCTGGGGCCACCGACCCCAAGCCTCTTGTCATTCCCCCCTCTTGTGGAACCCTTTCAAGACGTCATGAAGCTGGCATGGAAACACCCAGCTACTACGTCGGTGGTACTCAGAAAGGCAGACTGCCTTTACAGAACACCCAGAAACGAGCAACACCTTGGTGAGCAGCCTAAGGCAGATTCAGTAGTGCTGACAGTGGCCCATGGAAGGTCGCAGCAACCTAGACATACCAGCTCCCAAACACCAGACAAAGAGTCTAAGAGAATAGACCAACTGAGGGTGGAGAGTGTATGCCTCGTCCACCTGTACTATCAGGTCCTTAAACTTTCTGGCTCATATGGTCATGTACCAGAAGTGCCTGTGGTAAAAGGCTATGGACCTCGCAAAGACCCAGCCAGACTCACAAAACGACAAAGCTCTCGGCAGTTTTGTAATCTGGTTCTGATGTGGGCAGGCTTGTTCTCCACGGTTCCTATTATGCAGCGGATACTGTGGCCCTGGCAGCCGCCTCAGGTGTGTGCCTCAGACGACACTCCTGGCTAAGAGTGTCCGGCTTCAAGCAGGACCTCCAGGACACCATCCTGGACTTGTCCTTCCAGGGCCCAGTTCTTTTCGTGCAAGAAGCTGAAAGATTATAACAGGCCTCCAAGATACAGGCAAGGCAGTTTCAGAGGTACAAATGATGTACAAATCTGAACCCTACCCTCCTAGGTGTAGACCTTTTTGGAGGCAGCAAGGGCAACAACCAAAGAAACAGCCACAATGAGGAGGGTTCAAAAAATAGGCATCCCCTCAAGCAATAGGCTCTCAGGAACAGTGCATGTCTAAGCAGCCCAGAGCCCCCCTCCCTACCCCTTCCACCTCTGCCTGACTCCTTGCCTGCCCCCCTTCTCCAGCAGAGATGTTAGGGGAGGCAGTGAGAGGGCAGTTCTCCCTTTACTTCGCAGGATGGTCGAATATCACCACAGATCAATGGGTGCTGCAGCTCATAGAAAAGGGTTTTGCTCTGGAGTTCTCCCAGTTACCGCTGGACAACCCACCAGTCCTGTCAACTTGCTCCCCATCCCACGCAGGTCTCATCTGGATGGAAATCCAGGCCCTCCTGTCCAAGCAAGCCATTCAAGTAGGGCCAGAACCCCAAAACGGCATGGGGTACTACAATCTCTTCTTCCTCTTCCCAAGAAGATGGGGGACCTCCATCCCATCCTAGATCTCAGACAGCTGACCATCTTTATAGAATACAAAAGGTTCAAGATGGTGACACTCTAGTGGCTACTTCCCTTGCTGCACCATGGAGACTGGCTCTGCTCCCTGAACATGCAGGATGCATACATGCACATAAAAATCCTGCCATCTCACAGGAGATATCTCAGGTTCATGTTTGATGGTCAGCACTACCAGTTCAGGGCCCTGCCCTTATTTTATGTATTTATTTCTTTATTAGATCATTGGTTTACAGACCTTTGAGTCAAAGACTTATTTACAAAGGCACCTCGTCAAGAGAGCAATACATCACAGCAAACAAAACAGTAGAGTACATAACGCTTAGATTAAAAAAG